>CM060932.1:790823043-792125183 GCA_030765085.1 Allium cepa
ATCAACGTTAGAAATCGTTTTGGTTTCATATTCAACTCCAATTCAATTATTTAATTGATTTCTAATTATTAACTCAACAATTAAATTTATAGATTAAATTGCTATATTTATAACTCAAATTTTCATTACACTATTTTTGATCGATAAACTTCATATTGAAATCTCATTCACATTCCAAAACTCAACGTTTAATATGAATTAAATGTTCAAAATTAACGACCAAAAATCCGGGTCGTTACACTCTAGATCAAACTACCTCCCTTTAATAAGAAAATCCATTTTATTAATTTTCTTTTATTTATGAAATCTTTTTTGATTAAAAACTCAGATCCATTTACCCAAACGGCTTATAAATTTTCAAATTTCATTACAAAACTCTTTATAATAACCTCTTTTTATGACATGGAAAACCATTCCCATTAGTTAAAAACATCTTTAGTAAAACCATTTGCCAAACCACCCCTTAAATATCCTATTCAAATTGAAATAACTTTTAAATTATTTCAATAGGAAATAAACTATTTATCTTTACAAAATCATGCGGAGGCTTAATGACCACAATGGTTCTTTTAATTTGATTTTACTTATCCGGTTTAACATAGGTACTACACAACAACAAGTATGTAAGGGATCACCACATAATAATCAATCAACATAAGTATTCAAGCTAATTGTAATAGCAGAATGATGTTTTGTTCTACTAATAGGTGTCATTTAGTTTTCCTAATCATATAGGGTTACTTAAGGGTAAGTAACATAGAAATCACTTGATTTAGAACAAATTTGAAAAGAAAACAGTTTAAAACAAAACTGATTACTTAAACTCAAAGCGATTTAAATTAAAACCCTTGTAAATGAGAACCTAGTCCTTGTTAAATAGTAATTAAACTCTAATTAGAAGTAATTTAACCTAAATTAAATCTTATTAACATAATTAACTTTAATCAAAGATTAGTTAAAAAAATTCCTTTTTGAAATAACAATTATTAATAATTATCTAAAATAAATAATTAAATAATAATTAATTAATCATTAATTAATAATTAAATAATAATTAACTTTAATTAAGTAATAAATCATGATTAACTTAATTAATTAACATTTATTTTAAAAATACCATTATTAACAAATGACTAAGTACTGGTTACCTTTATTAATTAATTAACCAATTTAATAAGCATTAAATAATTGTTCTCCAATTACTAAATAAAGTTATAAACCATTTTCTAAAAAGATTTTAAGTTAAAATAAGTTTAGATTAGAAGAAAGTTAGATTTTCCGAACTACGTGTATAATGACTATCGTTATACGGACTCGTAATTTTCAAAACTTGAAAATGTGATTTTCTAACTTTTAAAACTTCAACTTTTAACTCTTATATTCTTTAAAACATTTAAATAAACTTTTGAAACCAAAATCAAAGATTTAAACTTAAAAACATTTCGCTTTGAAACAAAAAAACAACATTTGTATCATCCCACTACTGTTTTAAAATGTAGCACTAAATTTAGTTAAATATAAGTAATAAATAAAATAAAACAAAAAATTTGTTATGGATATAAAATAAAATTTGAAGTAAAACGTCAGAGCGGAATTGTAATTGGAGAATAAATTACGGTCGGACAATATCGCGGTTAATGGTATGAAGATTTATTTGAGGGGTATAAAATTATTTACTAAAAAATAAAATAAATAACTTTATTTTCGTTCGACCGATGTTTCATCATTATATTTTAACCAATTCAATTTCTTAGACCTAAATTATCAGTGTGAAACTTATAAGTACTACAATCCCTTCTACACTAACGCAAGCAATTAAACCTTTTTATTTTCATCAGAGTGCTGCGCAAAGCAAGGTGAGTAAAAATTTCTTTTTTTCTGTTTACTGTGAAAAGATAATTTAGTTCATCTTATATTCATTTATATCAATCACGATTTCATGTCTGTTCTAATGTATTTCCTAATCAAAAATTATTTAGTTGTATAATATCAACCAAACCCATATATTGAAGCTACATGAACTGAGTATAATATTTAGTAAATATCGTGTAAGTTAGCATGAAAAGTATGATATATATGAGTGGTCGTAATATTGAATGCACAGAGGTTGTTTATTGAAATAATCACAAAACGATGACAAGTTGTTAAGGTAAGATTAAGTGGATCCGAAAATGCATTTTATTACTGTAAAGTCATAACCCACAACTTATGTACATTGCAGTGGGTGAGTATTGCTTGAAGTTAGTACCATAGTCTCTAGTAATCTATTACTTATAAAGGAAAGCAGAAACCAAGGAAGTCATTTGCTGCCACGTGTTCTTCTTACTTTACTCCCTATTCTTTTTCAACTACTGTTTGTAAACTGTTGTTCTCCTCATCCCGTGACTCATCCACCTCCGCTTGACTTTCCCTCTCACCCGAACTTCCGACCCATTTCCTCCCCTTTAGCCCTCCTCCCTCCTCAACCACACCATCGCTGTTGCCCTTCCCGCTTCGTAAATTTCCCCATTACCGTGCTCTTTCCTTTGCCTCTTTACCCGCTCCTTTTCGCAACTGCCCACCGTTGGTTCCACTAATCCTTGCCTCTTACTCCTCACCTCCCTTTTTCCACGCTCTAACTGTTCACACGGCTATCAATTCCTCCGCTGTCAAATTTGCCCGTGCCATAACCTTTGGCCACGGCAGAGGTCAGTACTCTTTTTATACTAATTTTCCGTTTTAGGGGCGCAGTGTAAATTCGTCAATGATTTAATTAATCTCCACCCTACGCACCCCCCCCCCCAATGTTTACCATTTTCTGCTACCTGCGTTTCTGATGTTATGACTTACCTCACGGTCACGACGCCGTTGTTGAATCCCATACCCTTCGTTAACGCATCCCAACCCTATACGCCTCTTTGTGTTAATTTCAGTTGGCAGTCAGTAAATGTGAGTTGTTAATTTCAGTTGACTGTGTGCAAGCCTGTTATCTCGCTCACTTTCATCTCCTCTTATGGTCGTACGCCTGAACAACTTCCCCGATTAAAGTGGTAAATGACAGTACGAAACAGTGTACGTTGGCGAGCATGTAGTAGAGTACGTTGAAACAGAGTAAGAGATATTGTTTTTCCCTTCGACCATCTCCCACGCTTACATCCCCCAAACGCTATTTTGAGTACAGCCTCTTTGCCAGATTGCGATTGTCGTTGACCCATTTTCATTTTTCTTCCAATACATTATTTTGCCATTTTTAAAATTACGTATGTTGTCAGTTGTCTGAAATAGTTTATTAACGCGAGGTTAGTTAACTGTGGGGAAAAAATTGTTCTATCAAAACTTTGGTTAGAAAGTATCGTTCCCGCATTCCCGCATTGGTGACCTACAATGTCGACTTTATGTATTAAGACACCTCGATGATACAATTTTAACATGCAAAATGATGAACAAGTTGTTTGGTCATTTCTGAAATCCGATACGTTTATGCTGTACATACTACTGTTAGCAGATGTTAGGCAAGTAATGTACATAACGCTTCGAACAGGATGCGTAGCACTGATGTTCACGTTTCACGTTTGTATGCTTATATTTCTTCTTAATACATGTGTCATTGCAGTTAATCACAATATGGGTTGAATTGCTCTACACCGACTTCTGCACGAATTCAAGTAGGATGATACTATCTGCTGAGTACAGAAGACGGGCGACTGCAGGAAAGGTAATCCTCAACTGACCCATTCCCTCTGATTCTCTTTCTATGCTTTTTTGACCTCCAGTACCTACTGTTTAACGTAGTTTTTCATCACACTTTCATATGTCTGGCTGTTATTCAGTTCGTCCTACTGCTAACCCTTTGTACACTCGGAACATAATTTTTTTCCCTTCCCCATTTACCCTTTGTATTATCTGCTCCTATGAGGGGCACAGTGTTAGTTGTACATTCACACGCACATCCCTACCCATATATGGAGACATACTGACAACAGCAACTTAGTACATTCACTATTTTTACTGTTCGATAAATGTCAAACATGGTTAATAAGAGTTTTCAGTGAACGCGTTATGTTGTTCATATCAAGCTGATATTAAATTTAGTCTGTAATGCATGTGTTAGCTCTGCTTCTTTCCTGTCCCCTGGTCATGTCCTATTTTATATACTTTCTCCTGCCTCCACACAAATAAATCAATCAGTATTGTAAAGGTATGAACATGGCCAAACACAATATGTTTCAATTTTCTTCTCCTTTTTTTACACGTCACAGTCTACCGCAATGATAATGTTGTGGTTTAATTTGATTATGCGAACAGAGTATATATGTAATTACAAGTTTTAACCACTTAGTAATTGTGACGTACATAAAGCGTAGGCGTTGATAAGTAAGTGAAATACAGAATTAGTCGTACAGAGTGCATTCTAACAAACCGCTGTTATGTTGTTTGAATTTTAGCACGTAATGCCAGTTATCTGTATGTCATATGCGTTTACGGACGTCGTTTTATAAAGTGATAAGTATTGTACGTAATACGTAATGTTGGACAGATTGAATGTTCAACACCAAAAATCAGTCTCTCCTGTTGCCTATTCCACAGGCCACATCCTCATTCATTTTACAGTTATAATATAACATGGACAAGACTTGATTTTAATATTTGGTGCACGTAACCACGAACGGGTGAGTTTTACCCAGCCTGTCATTCCTGTCGGTAAGACAGCACTAATTTATGGCTTATCGTGCTGTGTCAATTTATTTTCCTCCTTTTCTCTTTTTATGAACTCAACTGTAACTCCCTTTTTTTAAAAAAAAAAAATCAATCACAAAACTAGCCATAAAACTAGCCAGAATACCAGTTTGTCCGTGTTTTTACAATTTAGAAGAAATATAAATGGTTACCTGTCGTATTTCAAAAGTCAGGTCGATAAGAAACATGCATTATTTTACTGTTGTCCTCCATGCCTAATATGTAAATGAACAAAGTTAGCAGCAGTTTAAAATTTAAGCAGTTGTTTGGCTATGTGCAGGAATGAGCGTAGGAAGATCAAGTCGATAGTCACCATTTAGTCAATGTGTTTGTTGATGTTGGCAGTGCATGTCAAAGCTGAATAAAACTCGGACAACAGTGCATTGCTGATTCCTTTCTCCAAAGTTGGTAAGATATAAGCTGATTTAATTTTATGTCGTAACTGGTACTGTTACGCATTTATTTATCATCGTATTCGAACTTACTGTATGATGGATAGTTGTACAGTAATTTTGTTACAGTTTTTCTTCTTCCCAAACCACTATACTGTTTGCCTTCTATTTTCGTATCGCCTACTGCTGACAGTACGGACATCGATGTACATATGTTGCTACCTCTACGAATTAGATGACATTTTAAATTTCAAATAAGAATGCTAATTATATCCAAGAAATGCGACAACCTGGTGGCAGGTTCAGGATGTCGTAACGATCGTAAATTTGATAGACAGGGTGTAGTAGGGGGAAAAAAATAAAACGTAAGTGTACAGTTAACAATTTGCCGTATCAATTTCATAACCGAGCATACATCAAATCTATGCTTATTGAATGTTACTACCTGAATTGATTAAGAGTGTTTAAATTTTTGCTGTATGCTAAACTTTTAGATGTACTGCATTGTAATTTCAGAAGATTGCTTTGCTGATCATATGACCAACTGTTTTAAGTTCTCTGAACTACACAGCTTATTGTTACACCATATAGCATGCTACATTTTAACAACCAGATTGTTAATTGCTAATTCTGTTTTCTACCTATATAGACACTTTGTTGTCCGCGGTTCAACTAAAAGTTATCAATAGGATCAGGTAAACTGTTAGGAGTAAACCTGTGTAAATCTTGGTAAGGAAATTGTAGTCGTAGGTTGAAACACGGTAGTGTGCTAATTTGATCACGGGTGTGGGAAGTAATCATGTGTAACAGCAATAAGTTTAAGAATATGACTTTGCAGACGTAGAATATAATTTGCTCAGCTCTGCTCGGCCTGCACAGTTTGCATCTGAACTGAGTGCTGAAGTAACATGAGCACAACCGTCGTAGGATGTCAGTCAGGTTGTGACGTTGTGTGGTTAGTTAACCGTTTAACTAACCATTGGACATATGACTCCCGTGTCAGCTACTCCCATTTTCTAACCGTATGGTAGAGTGAAATGTTAATGTTTAGTAACGATAATGGTAGCTGTACATATAAATTTTTATTTCATTTGTCTGTGACTTCACTGTTCTGTTCAATCCATATAGAGTTGCTTTCCGTCTGACGTACCATGACGAAAATAGTTACTGCACTGTACAAGCAACCTACTATACATTGTTTTTTCCTACGCAAGCCCTCCTGAACATAGTTTTGTGCACAAGCCTGCTGGCTAAACTTGACTTTTTTGTAACGTTTGATTGGTTGATGGACCACACGCTCTGTATGTAATTAAGCATGTCGAATTCTGTCCCTCACTGCTGTCACCGTTTAAATATTTTGCAGTGAAGTAGTACCATATTTATTTTCAATCAGTATGTAACGATACTTACTGCCACTTATACAGGCTGTACATACTACAAACTGTCTGCCTGACGAGTGTAAACCCTTGCAGGTCATTTGCTTAATCATAAATTATGGATACCCCAGCTGTGGCTAGGGATGCTAGAGCTGAAAGAAGAGGTGCAATGAATGCGAGAAAAAGAAAAAGGTGTACAGTTTTACAGCAACAAGGGACAACGATGGAAGATACAAGCACATCCTGTGGAGATGCGTCATATAGGCCAAAGATAACTTCAGGACGGAGTGGCCGTAATGGTATGTTATGCCGGTTTACATACCGTTACTTATTTCACAAAATAACACACCACAACTACTGCTTTCCACTGTAACTAAAACAGGGAAAAAAGGAAATGGATGATATTCCTCACCAAGTTCCCGCAACAGTGTGTTTGCAAAATTAGGAACAGGTAATGGTGTACTCTTATTCTTCCTCTCTGTTCCAAACTATAATATAAACTGAAATAACCCATTTAGCTGTTGCGTTTTGAACATATTTATGGTTGCTAATATGCACTTTACATACTGTATGGTTTACCCAGTACAATTCACTTTGCTGTTAATCAACCTTACAATGGTTCGTCCACCACTTTGTTTTTCCTTGGCATGTGTAAAGTACGCATTCGTGTTATCAATGCTGACGGCTAAAATTTTGGAACAGGAGCTGCGGTTCAGCCATGGAATTTTGGTGGCCCCACCTATGTTTGCTCAAGTTGTAATGCAGAAGTTTGGTACGAAGAAAGGAACAGGAAGTCAAGAAGACCCGTGAATCCGAAGTTCTCTATTTGCTGTAAGGGCGGTAAAATTAAGTTACTAGGGTATAAAAAATACCCTGACTATTTGCATAACCTGTTTGATTACAATGGTGGCCGTGAAAGTTCTAATTTTAGAGAGAACATACGGGTATATAATGGGATGTTTGCATTTACATCTATGGGTGGTCGGATTGATAATTCAGTGAACATAGGTGGGATCCTTATGTATTTAGAATTAGCGGGCAGAATTATCATAAAATTGGCTCTATGCTACCCACGGAGGGCCAAGATAAATTTGCACAACTATATATCTATGACACAGCCAATGAGGTTACAAACAGAGTTAATGCGCCGGGGTTGTCAGCTAACCATTCTACAAACCCTCTTATTATTAAAAATTTAATATCTATGTTCAACGACTGTAACGAGCTGGCTAAGGTGTTCTGGATGGCCAGAGACAGGTATGAGAGTAGTAGTTTGTCCAATGTTTCGCTTCATTTGTTGGAAAGGAGGGGTAGAGATGGTAGGCAGTACAATATACCAACAACTTCTGAGATTGCAGCTTTGGTTACAGGGAATGGTAGCCGAAGTGAAGGTTATCGGGATATCATAATTGAAGAGAGAAGTGGACTGCTTAAGAGAATTAACGAGAAACACCCCATTTTTATGCATGCAATATCCCCTCTTATTTCCCTATGCAGAGGATGGTTACAGACTGAATATACCTTATCAGTCCATCGACCCGGCTGATATCGACAAGGACGACATGGTAACGATGCGTGAATATTATGCGTACATACTACAATATAGAGAGGGTGATGGTAATACCTTGCTTTATGGTGAGAGATTGTTCCAGCAGCTAATAGTTGATGCATATTGTTGCATTGAGGAGGACAGATTGAATTGGATCAGAAATAACCAACATAACATCAGGTCTGAACTGTACAAAGGGCTGAAGGATGCGGTTGCAGCAGGTGACGCATCGGCGTTGTCTATTGGCAGGAGAATGGTTTTGCCTTCCTCTTTTACCGGTGGGCCAAGGTACATGATTCATAACTACCAAGATGCAATGGCAATTTGTCGATGGGCTGGTTCTCCATATTACTTTATCACATTTACATGCAACTCTCACTGGCCAGAGATTAAGGAGTGCTTAAAAACAATACCAGGGCAATGGGCAGAAGATAGACCAGATATAATTTCACGCGTTTTTCACATCAAGTTGCAGCAATTGATGCATGACATAAAGGAAAAAGAACATTTTGGAAAAGTAAATGCAGGTCCGTCACATCATCCACTAAAATTTTGTTCAAAAAATTTACATACACTGAGAATGTTAATTAATTTTGGTAAATATTTTAACAGCTTTGTACGCTATTGAATTTCAAAAGCGAGGCTTGCCTCATGCACATATCTTGCTGTTTGTACGGAGAGAGGACAGACCAAAAATGACGGCCGAGGTGGATAAGGTTGTTAGTGCAGAATTACCCGACCGTCAGGCAGATCCTGTTGCATACCAGTCAGTCAGCCAGTTTATGGTACATGGACCATGCGGCGTTTATAATCCTAACTGCCCATGTATGATAAACAGTAAATGTTCAAAATATTACCCAAAACGGGTTAATTATGAAACGACGTATGACAAAAACAGTTTTCCAAATTACAGAAGACGAAACAACGATAACTATGTCACCACAGTATCGGGGGTTAATTTAAATAATTGTTGCGTAATACCGCATAATGTGAGCTTAGTTGTGAAGTATCAAGCACACATCAATGTTGAGATATGCAATCGTGCGAAGTCTGTTAAATATTTGTTCGAATACATTCACAAAGTCCATGATAGGGCTGCTGTTGTAATTGAGGAAAACAATGTAACGAACCATAATTTTGTTCGCGCTGTGGATGAAATAAAGACTTATATAGATTGTCGTTACATATCAGCTTCAGAAGCAAGTTGGAGAATTTTCAAATTTGATATTCACTATCGAAAACCTGCAGTCGAACGATTACACTTTCATTTACCTGAAGAGCAAAACGTTGTTTTCCACGATGAGGATAATTTGGCTGAGGTAGTATGTCAACCTGCTGTTAACAATACTATTTTCACTGAGTGGATGGAAACTAATAAACTTAGTGAGGAGGCACGAAAGCTGACATATGTAGATTTTCCTACAAAATGGGTATGGAACAAAAAAATTGGCAGGTGGACAGCACAGAAGAAAGAGGACACAATAGGCAGAGTTTATTTCGCTCATCCAACATGCGACGAACGATTTTATTTACGTCTACTACTAAATATTGTCAAAGGACCAACCTGTTATGAAGAGATTCGAACTGATAATTCCGTTGTTTATGACTCTTTTAAAAGTGCATGTGTTGCACGTGGATTACTTGAAGACGATAATGAATGGAACATAGCGTTAACTGAAGCATCACGTTGGGCAACTGCAGCGTCTCTACGCGAACTTTTTGTCATGTTGCTACTTTTCTGCGAAGTATCCAACCCACTACAACTTTGGAATAGAAATTGGAAAATATTGGCAAAGGATATTGAATGGCGTCGCCTTCACACATACGAACAACAACCTGATTGTTTTGATGACTGTCAACTTAAGTTGGAGACTGTATGTGAATTACAGAAGATATTCAGTAGAAGTGGTAGATCTGTAGCAGAATTTAACTTCCTCCCTCCATCAGAACTTATTCCAATTTTAACACGTCACTCTAGCTTACTTCCAATGGAAACTGCTTATGATATGGAAATGTTGAAAGCCGAGTCCCAACCACTTCTGTCGTCTTTAAATTTTGAACAACAAAAGGTATTTAAAATTGTATGTGATTCTGTTGAGCGTAACGAAGGTGGTTTCTTCTTTGTTTACGGAAGTGGGGGTATAGGGAAAACTTTTTTATGGAAAACCATTATCACTTACTTAAGGGCAGAAGGGAAGATTGTTCTAGCTGTCGCTTCTTCTGGTATAGCATCCTTACTTCTACCTGGCGGTACAACCGCCTATTCAAAATTCCCCTTATTGTGGATGATAATTCAACATGCAATATATCAAAACAATCTCCTTTAGGGTAGTTGCTCAAATCTACTGATTTAATTATTTAGGATGAAGCACCTATGATGCATCGTAATGCCCTTGAGGCCTTTGAAAAAAGTTTACAGGATATAATGCAAGTTGGTACCGATGACGGACCTTCTTGGCTTTTCGGAGGAAAGACGGTTTTACTTGGAGGTGATTTTCGACAAACTTTGCTGGTAGTTCATAAAGGTACTAGAGATATGGTGGTCTCTGCTTCCATCAGCAATTTATATCTATGGGGAAAGTGTAAGGTTTTCACCCTCAGAAGAAACATGAGACTACAACGTTCAACATGCACCTCCCAGGAAATGGAGAAAGTTGATAAGTTTGCACAGTGGGTGCTTGACATTGGAGATGGAAATGTTGATGCAGTCTCAGTAGACGGTGACGATGATCCTTCTTGGATTACTATACCTTCTGAATATCTTATCGACGATGGAGATTGTGGTCTTAAAAATATGGTTGACATTATATATCCTAATTTGCATAATAGGTTGGCGGACAAAGAGTATTTACGCACACGGTGCATGCTCGCTACAACTAACAAATTTGTTGAGGAAATTAACTCCTACATCCTTTCTTAAATTACTGGTGAATTAAGATCGTATTTCAGTGCTGATTCCATTAGTCCTACGTCTGAACAAGTGGACGATCAACATACCCTTTATCCTACCGAATTTCTTAACACTCTAAAAATATCTGGATTACCTAACCACATTCTGCAGTTGAAGATAGGAGTTCCAATTATGTTGTTACGAAATTTGAACCAGAGGTTATGGCTTTGCAACGGAACACGATTAATTGTAACTCAACTTGCTGAAAGGGTTAATTGAAGCAGAAATAATTACTGGTACTAATATCGGTACGAAGGTACTAATTCCTCGCATCATTCTTACATCTGCGGATACAAATGGCCATTTGTGTTACGTAGGCAATAATTCCCCATTAAAGTTTGTTTCTCAATGACGATAAATAAAAGCCAAGGGCAAACATTGGACAATATAGGCATATATTTGCCGCTCCCAGTTTTCAGCCATGGTCAGTTGTATGTTGCCGTATCAAGAACATCTTCATATCAGGGTATAAAATTTTTAATTGGTCAATTGGAGGGTGGACGTCGTGGGCTAACCAAAAACATTGTATATAAAGAAATTTTCAATGGTTTATCAGGTAATCACACCTTACATCGTTTACTACATGCATTTCAGTACTGGCTTTCACAAGAACTTCTCTAAACGTTCTTCCCTCTGCTTTCAAGCTGAAGTTACGGAGGGAAAAAAGGCGGTTACATGACTGGTTTCTGCTGTATCTACTTTTATGGACTACCATCTGTTAAGCTACACCCTGCAAATTAATTTGTCCCTATTTCCTGCACACTTTACCATCACTACTACTATCTGCATTTGTACTGTCTCTTTTTTTTAGCGTTAAACTTGGATATTTGTAACTTGCTGGCATGATTTATTCATTGTTAACACCGCTCATTACATGTACTTCCTGTTTTCTGTCCAACACCTACATTTTCAACTGCTCTCTGTTTGACGATCGTATTTACAGTTACACGCTGCATTGTCACTGCTGTCAGTACTACTACGACAATTTCTGTTGTCTTTCGTTTTTTTTTCACCTGAAACGGAAATTTTTTAACTTACTGGACTAATGTATATGATAAACACTGTTTCCCGGACCGTTTGTACACGTTTGTCCTAATAATAAAAAAACCTGAACACTGACTTTGACACACATAAATTACAAGTAATCAGCATACGCATTAAGCAGTGCTTATGTATACATTACGCCCCATACCACCTATCAAGTTAGTTCAAAATCCAAATTTAATATTGATTAGTGCTCAAACGATGTACTGTAATGTTATGCACATTTCTATATTATGAAGTTCAGTTTAGGATCCGTTAGCCTGTTTGACTGCTTATTAGCAGCAATTTACTTCAACCAATTTGTCCACCACATTATTTACTACTTTTACATTTGTTACTTTTACTGCAGTACAGTCAATATTAATTCATCTTACATGGTTCATAATACTTAATGATTTCGAAGCGACGCTCTTCAAATCTTATGTTAACTCAGTTTGGGTATTTGTTAACATTCACATCGTACGTTAAAAAATGCAGGGAAATTTTTCCCCCATTATATGATATTGTCTCCATATATACACACTCAAACAGAGCAATACGGTTTAGGCAATGAAGTATTAACAGTTGATCTGTGAAATAAATTAATTATACGGCAGTCAGTTATGTACAACCCTGCGGCTTCAACGCATTATCAATTTATCACTGTCAAAGTTCTTCCTACTTAACGACGCCTCCACTTTTTTTTCCTCCACAGTGTTTCTTTGACAGGTTCTTCTTCTGCTATTTTCTCCTCATTTGATGGACCTAAAAACTTTGAAATGCTGCAAATTCAGGTAAAGACAATTTTTTAATCTCAAGTTTCATTTACCATTCATTATTTTCATGATGTTTGAAACAGACTTGCTTAACATAACAATTTTTCTGACTGCAGATTATATTTTAAATTACAGTAAGTGACAATAAATCGAGTAGACACAACGCGGGAAGATATAATCGCTGTTTATTTCAACTTGTGATGTTTCCATATTTTTACAGCATAATTTTCCATGTTGAACTTTTATTTCTCATTAGATTCTTTATTCGAAGAACATGTTTTAAATCGTTCGTCCATTTTTCCCCCTATATGATACTGTCCTCATTTTCCCCCTATATGATACTGTCCTCATTTATACACACTTACTATGAATTTAAGTCCACGATCTGTTGCACTCTTTGACTCCTTATTTGCAGCAACTTACTTCAACCTCTTTGTCTGCCACCCTACTCAGTACTGTTACAACTGCTACTTTTACTGAGTTACTTTCAGATGTTAAACAAGTAGATGTTGTTATTTGTTTTTACAAAACCTTTTTCTTACCTTTTATCAATTCATTTCAGTAACAGTTTCATGTATGCTGTTGTTGACATGACTATCAGATGCTTGCCTGCAAATTGCTCATGGTGGATATATCTTTATGATAAGTTTAACTTCATCATCTACTTTCTCGCAATAACATTATGTTCACTTTTCAACTGCAGGTACACTTTCGTAATGTACAACAATTTTTGTCCATTTTCAACTTAAACTGACGACTTTTCGTCCATACTGTCTACTTCTCCGTTGAACATGGTCAACATGCTTCAGGCAAAAAGTACATACTATCCGGTACGCGGTTAGTTGAAGTCCACATTTTTATCTCTTTTTCTTACCTTTCCATAAACTGTCCCAACATGCATCATTGCTATGCTCTACTGTTCTGCAAATTTCAATACTACGACTCTACGTATGCGATCATTTAAACTATATGACTGCTTATTTGCATCAATTTACGTCAACCTGTTTCTCTGCCACGTTACTCAGTAGTGATACAAGTGGTACTTTTACTTTTATAGGTCCATATTTAGTAATCTTCAGTGGGAGACAATTTTCTTCGCTTATATACATAAAGGCTGAAATTTGTTTTCGCAAAACATTTTTTTCATGGTTTACCAATTCAGCTCATTGACAGGTTCATGTTTGTTGATGCTGACATGAGTATCAGAGGCTTGCTTGCAAATTGATCAACTTGATTATATCTTTCTGATCTGTTCAACTTCATCATCGACCCTCTGACAATAACATTCTGTTCATTGTTAAACGTCGGGTACAGTTTCGTAATGTATGATAATTTGTGCCCATTTCCAACTTGAACTGACAATTTTGTTTCACACTGTACAAATTCTCTACTACAGTGGAAACCTGTTTTAAGATTTAGTGGAATGCACGATTTAATTAACATTGTTTTCCACGCATACATCGTGATTTGAGAATTGTAAGTCATTGGCAACTATTTCTGAAATACTTACGTAACTGAGTTTTCAGTCGCAGGTTATTATTGGAAAAATAAAGGAATTTGGAAAATGCTCATTATTCATATTTAGGCTGACCACATATGTACAAGGCCGAGAACAATATCTCAGTGGTAGGGCTCTCTAGTTATGCATACGAAATTTTTTGGGTACTCACTTTACAATAATTGATTATTAGATCCGGAGTGTTTAAATTTTTTGTTTTAAGTACTATGTACTGTTCTTTTTGACACAAGTACTGTATATGACTTTAGTGTATCTATGTTACTGCTTCTACCTTAAGTCCAAATACAGATAGGTTTATCCTCCTCAAAATTAATAAAGTTTCATATATGGACATACTTAAGTTGCCCATCTCTTTTAAACATCAAACTATAAATTCTACACTTGGAGCCATTTTACATTTCCTTACAGCATTTGCAGCGATTTTTTTATGCTGGTGAATAAATGTAAAGAAAAAAAAAATAGATTATCAGAAAATAAGGAATGATATCGTAGCAGTGTTTACAGTTAGCAGTGTCCGCGGTTGTATAACCTTCCTCCTCTTCTTTATTAATACTATACTAATATGCTCTTGATTGCAGCACGGGTGTCCATGGCTACTTTGGACAACGCTATTACTCGCCGTGTTACAAACCATGTACACAACAGCGACATCATGATGCATCCCCTCTGTCCATAGAGTTCATGTCAACACTATCCCCTTTTTCAATCAACATCTGTCAACACCCTCCATCCTATTAGTATACACTGACCGGTATGCTTTCAGTTGAATTGTGATTTCGCTGTATACAAAGTGTGGACCAAAAAAAAAGAACAGCTTACTACCCAGTGAAACAGAAACAAGGGTGTGTGAAGATGAATTAAAAGTACGCCACTTATAGTTGGAAGCAGTTTGGGCAGCAACAGGAAGCAGAAGGAGTCCAGACGGTGGACACACCTCAAATAGGTCGTCAACGTCTCCAGTCCTCCACCTTTCTATCTTCTTAACAGTAAATGGGATGAATGCGTATTGCATGTCCCAATATGTTACCTATTAGTTGCCCCATACTTTTGAATCCAATTCCATGATATTGCCTGTACTTCAACCAATATGTCACAGTATTGTTTGGGATGAATGCGTATTGCATGTACTTCAACCAATATGTCACAGTATTATATGTATGTATTATTGGTAATGATTCACACGTTTAAATGTCCTGTTACATTACGTACGTGGATATCAATTTGTATGGCACATCAAATTTAATCATACTATTATTTTCAACTGCATCGTGTATAACTAATTTACATTCACCCTATCAAAAACAGAAAACTGATGTTCGGAATCCAATTCCATGATATTGATATTTGCACTAATATATCAACGACCGCAGTAATATTTTAATTCTTACATCTATTACGTGCATTATACCTTCAACCAGAGTTGTCCCATCCTCTTTACTACATTATAATTGCAAATGCAGATTTTAGTGCGCACTTTTATTATTTTCATGCACTTTTCATGAGCAGGCACGTACTAGCTTATTTTAATCGTCCCTTACCATCAAGGACAGTACAACTTTTCCCTCTGTGAATGTACTAACTGACCCCTGCTTCACATTTCACTGTATCAGCAGTACAAATCACATAAACATATAACTTACTTTGAATATGGTGTGTAGACACCTGTACTCCAGCCAGGAACTGCGAACATTTCACAAACCAACAGCTGTTGTCACCACGTACTAAACTGTTGGAATGCGCGTAATTTTTTCACGGTTGCAACTGTCTTTTGGATACAGTTATTTTCCCATAGTCAACCGATCAACCCCACTTCCTACGGTAACTACATCCACTACAAACATGTACAAAACAACTACTGCACAGGTGTTGAAACAACGTTTTCTACTAACGGTCCAGTCTTCACTTTCCATCTACAAATAATTCATCAACCTCATTTCCTACACACCCTATGCCTCATCAAACTATTATCTACCACTGTACAGTACTCCCCGGGTACTTTCTTGGCTTTAAACAAAATAACATTCGTTCACCCAGTACACCTTCTATGCAACCTACCCCACTTCAGATATTAAATTTCTAGCTTTTCTACTACTACTCTATTTAGCACTGTTGTTAACCTTTCTTCCATTTCCTCCAACAGATATCAGAATGACGAACCAATATCAACTACTGTCTGAGTTACAAGTTGGTCCTAACTGGGATCGCATACATGTACGTCTGCCCAGGATGTGGGATTCAATCTCCAAAACCGCAAAAGAGATTTACTCCACAAATCTTCATCTTCTTGACGTAAAGGTAAGCCGTAAATCAACTTAATATCTGAACATTTCTTTTTTCCCCCAAAATCCATGTTGCAAATAGATCACAATTTACTTTACGGCAGGGCAACCAAAAGCATGCGGTCGTGCCAAAGAGTTTGGTGGCCAAATACTCAAAAATGTTTGAAGAACAATGCTTATACGAGATTGAAACGTTCAACGTCTACCCTGCACAAACTACGTACCGCCCTATATTTGACGAGTTGATGATCATCCTTCGCACTGACACGAAAGTCAAACAGCTGCCACAAACACTGTATGATATTCCTAGATACAGATTTGGTTTTGTTGATAATGAAACTCTTGCTCAACGCATAGATAAGGTGGCTCAACTTACTGGTGCACTCAATTATCGTACTACCACACGCTCTAAACTATCGCTCTACCGTTTCCCCTAACACTACTACTCAAATTTCTTTTACATTCCTCCTTTTTCAACTTTCGTACCAGATGTTGGTGGAGTGGTGCGAGGTATTTCTGATGTTGTTCAGCTGACAACAAGGACCGGATGTCAAACATCTAAAAGAGAGATTACTGTTTACACTGGAAGGTTTAACATTTGTCAATGTCTCACATTTACATCTACATATTCGCATTCTAACACTCTACATTTCAACGTTTACATAGTTTAAAAAATACATCTATTACTTGTGGGCTGACAAAACTGAACTAATAGATGTGACTGCTATGGAATCGGAAAAACAACCACCGTCGGTGATATTCACTTCTATGATAGTCAAACTATTCAAAGGTAAACTGTCTGTACTCTTTCCTATTTCCTTGATGAATATCAACCTTATCTCCAAAGTAATAATTATAGGAGAGTTTACATTCTCATCAACTAATGCTACACAAATATACTTTGGCAATGAATGTGTAGAGGTAGCAAAATTACTTTCCAGGTATACCACCAATTCATTTGTACTAACAATTGTGATGCATACATTTCATCCACAAGCTTATTCCCACTGCATTACTTTTCAGCAACACTAACATTGAAGGCAGTACCATTATATCGACTGATCGTCAACGGCCTACATCTTCAACTACTTACGACCTCGAAATTAGAAGTACCATAGCTAATATGTTAGACGACATACGCTCTAATGACTGCCACATAATTCAATATATTTTATTCCTATCATTGTGTTACCTTTACTTTTTCATTAACATTTTTCCATCTCATCCTCCTTTGCAGTCAAAGAAGTATGTCGTAAATGCAACATTATGAGGATTAACACATCATCGGGATGGAGTTATCTTTCATGTCCCATTTGTAGGAAGACGGTGACAAAGGAAGCAACTGGTTCTAGCTGCTCTAAATGCAATAACAATATTACTCATCCACTTAACAGGTCTGCATAATTAAGTTTACCATTCAATTTCAATTCCCTCACATTATGTTATATCCTCACAGGTACAGGAAATCTATGGAAGTTTTCGACCATACTGGTACTGCGGCTGTGACTGCTTTCGACAAAGATGTTGCCTACCTCCTCAAACGAAGTGTCGATGAGATGATGGATATATCCAAAACGGTACACATCTTACACCAACACTTTTTTAATCGACTGACATTACTAACTTCAAACTGTCTAACGTTACAATGCAACTGCTGTCCCCCTCCTTCATCTACTGCCTCACCCTACATGACACTGTTGTTTCTTTTTATTTAGACCAACGTCGACGAACTGATTGGGAAACTGTTCACCAGCTTGATGGGTACGGAAGCTCGGTTTGAATTTAAACCATCAAAGTACGACATAATGAATTACGGAAAATCGCTCACTGTTAGTAGAGTTTCACATATTCAACCCCCTATCAACTCGCTGCCTGATCAACCTGAACCACTTGAACCAAAGGATACAAAATACAGTGATGGTACACAGCTAACTGCTGAATCCAACAACGTCACAAAAACTGGTACGGCTCTTTTTACAACCTCTGCCCACTCTTCTTAACATATCTTCCAAACATTTTACCTACGGAAAACTTGCTTTTCTTATTCAGGTGTGGCAGACAAAGAAATGATTACAGTTAAACAGGTTTGTATATCACCCCAGACTTCGTTCTTCTTTCCACATAACACAACAAATAACGTATACACTCCGCTTACCTGCAAGAGACTGAGGAATGTTTACAGGATAGCAGCATAACCGACCTCACCGTTGGACGGGAGAATGAACCAGCCTGTCACACGCTGCCTGCTGGTAGGCAGAGGAAATGTGGACGAGCAACTGGTAGTAAGAGGAAGAAGTAAGCATACAGTGAGCAACTGCAAGCCAAACCATAGTCCGTCCGCAACAACATCCTACCTCCGTGTTCCCCACTGATGAATTCTGTGTTCTGTTTGCAATTGTACATCGTCATTTATTCCTGTACCTATTTCTGCCTACATGTACAACCGTTAAAGGCTGTTCTATTTCCTTACTGTATCTGCTTACATTTGTTTAAAGATGTGTACTACTGTTTGTCCCACAGTATTTTTAAGCATTTCAATAAATCACATACTTTTACAGTGTCAACTCTGTTTCCTGCACACACTTCTCTTTACTACTATACACTGTTCATAAAAACACTCTACATTGCTACAAACACTGTTCCCCACCCGTACCTCCCACCACCCTCATTGACCCTCTTACTCTATTCTTTAATTCAACTATGACTGACATTTTGCATTTTTCACAAATTTAGCTTCCGTATACAACAATATACGACACATCACCCATTTTTAAACTACTATATGCATTCTATGTTACAACTATTATTGTGCTTCTTCAGACATCGAAATCATATCCACAGAGCAATCCGGCGACCATTATCCAATGAAAATGTGAAAAAAAATTAACCTACACTCCGCTAACACCTACTATTGTACTGCATACATGTACACGGCAAGACCTTTCCTTTCCGCTAATCTTCGTTTCACCATTACATATATATTTCGTAAACAAGACAATGCAACAAAGTGTGGTAACTAACATATTTTACATATATTTTTTTCTCTCTTCTTTCTCTCATTTCTATACTAAGTTAGCATGAATCCAGTTAGTACTAGCACCATGGGTAATATATTTACTCCATACGGTTGACATGAAGGAAGATGATGACAAGCTGCACTACATATGGGTGCTTATTTCAACGCCCTACTAGTAATTTTCAAACAATAGATGTCACTGCGGTAAACAACTGAAAATGGCATTGAACTGTCAGCTCAATGTTGTACACGAATCAAAGTGCAATGAAAACTACCCATTTTTGCTTACCATTTTCAATTGCGTGACTTGCTACCTCCCTGTAACATCATACGTTGTTTTAATCACAGCTAACTATATCATGTTTATGGGGATACGCTTTTTCATTTCTCACTCTAACCTATATTAATGCTACCGCTCCCCATGTTTCACATACAAATTTTACCATGCCCTGCTCTCATCCCCTCTGTTTCTCAAATTTGTGATAGTCTTTTTCGACCTTCATTTTGCAATCCGCATAGCAGTAAATAATTAAGTAACTGATAAAAAGATCCTCCAACTCCTACTGCATGAACATAGCGACAGTGACATCAACAACGGCGATGACCAAGCTGACCGCTCCACTAAGTTATGCACAGTCATGAGTGTAAGTAAAGGGGTGATGTACCATATCCATCCGGTCTTAGAGCGAGGCTTGGATGTGTTGTTAAATATTGAATATTTATGACTGTATAACTGGAACTGATGAAATAATTTGAAGCAGGTCGGACTAAATGCTGCAGGCTTCGTCTTCTCTTCAACAACGCAAATTTATTTTCCTGCTTTTACGTAGGACCGGCTTTTATATACTATCAGTTATTTCATTTCAGTAATTGTTTACAGCGTTTGAACAGTTTTATTACGTTCCTTCCTCAGTGGTTATCTGCACCGTTCTTGCTCGACTTCATTTGCTTCACTAGGCTTCTGCTTATGTGTGCTGACACAAAAATTATATGGACAATTATTTCTCCATTTGTACTATGGCTTTCGAATTATCTTCTGATATCCTACTTCATTACATATGTATCTCTAATTTGTACATGATTTTTGTTATGAATTTTTGGTGTTCTGTGAACATAGTTAAAACAGGTAAACAAAGAGGGTTGCAAGGATAATTTGGTTGTACTTTTTGTTATTTTTGACTACGGATGTTGTTGATCAATTTAAAAGTTTAAACGGAATGTATATTAAGGATTATATTCATCATGTTATATTTTTTACTTCAATGTGTTTCAAGATTGATGTGTTGGTTTATTATTTCAGATGATATATACTTTAACAAAAACCACTTTACAACAAATAATCAAAGTTCTGTACATTTTTGTCTTACCATGTTATTCAAATTATATATTGATAAAAAAAATTCATGTTGGTCCACCTTTTAATTTTTATATTCCTTATAAACAGTATATGTAATTACTATTGTGTCTACTATCGATCCAAGAAAATATCCCCAGCGTCATTTTATGTTTAGGCCAATTTACAACAATGAATTTACTATTACTATTCAACACGTTATATTTGAATATTTTACCTACTACAATTTTTGGTGGCGTAAAATATTACTGTCATAAGCTTGAATAAAAAAAATGAAGGAAATTAAAATTTAAAGCCCATGCACCCTTACGTATATAGTGGCACACTAAATAAAAAAGATCACTTCAACATTTTAGGCATTCAAACATTGGACAACATGACTTAGGATCCATTCGCATATCAAATAGACACGAAATAGGAAATCACAAAAAAAAATATAGGTAACAAAACCATAAATATAGAAAAAAGAAACAATACTCCATTTCAAAAATACCAACCATACAATCTTAACCCAAAAAAGTTATTTACACTACCCGTGTGCGTAGCACGGGCCACACAATTTCAACTACCCTCCACCAGGCTACTAAATTTGCAGTCTTTCCATACGTTTTACAGCAACTTATAATATCCAACTGACATACCTGTTGGAATACAAACATAAAAACCACCGACAATATTCACCATCCCTGCACAAGGGGCGGTTTGCACATATGGATGTATGCGCACGCACACGTTTTGTTCTCTAATCAGGTCAGATTTGGTAGATCGAACGACGTACGCTAAACAATACTTCAAACTAATACCATCACTTTGCAGTCATCGACGAAAAAATTAGTTGTTGAAATTAAACAATTAAACATATCTTCAACAACACCATAAATTCCTCAGATTTTAATTACACACATGCCCGTGTGCGTAGCACGGGCGACGCACTAGTAATTCATATATACAGAAGTACGTTATCAAACTATAGTTATTTATTAGTAAATATATTCACGTTTTACTTAGGCCGCATGTTGCTCTTATAATTTATGCTATAATGCATGTTTTATAATTAACGTACATGCAGACTTAAGTACATATGCAAATTTATGTTATAATGCATGCTTTATAAAATTAGGTGCATGGTTCGAAATATAATGAACAGCAATTTACGTGCACGCTTGTAAAATGATGTGCATGCTTCTTTATGAAATAGTGAACATAAAAAGGGACGTATGCGTGCTTTAGAATACATTATAAAAAGTATCAATGCAAATTAGTTTAACTTGATAACTTTTTTCTGTTTCAAAACTTTGAATATTAATAACTCAAAATCTACGATGAATTTGAGCATGCAACCAAAAATAAATATGTAGAGGAAAGTGACACGAACAAATCAACTAGCTTTCGTTTTACCGACGGACCCCGTGATGATCAGAAATAACACCGTTAAGTCTGCGACTATATGATGAACGGGAGTATTACGGCCGAAACGGAAGGTACCAGCAGGACCGTATTGCATAGCGAAACACAACGATGGTGTCGGTTCGGTCATCGGAGATATGTAGAGGGTGAAAAAAACCAAAAAGTTTTAGAGTACAACGCTGTGCAATATTCCGTTTGGATACGGACCGCGAACAACTGAAATAAAAATACAATTGTGCACGACAACGTTACGCGATCACAAAACAACAATAAAATAAACCGGTTAACTTATAAAACTTCAAAAGAACTGGCATTTTACGCAAAAAGTGTCAACCAAAAATAGTTTATTTTTTAAATTAAAAATTATGGAAAAATTCTGTAAATTAAATTAAAATGACGTCGTCAAAAATCAAGTCTAAATTTGAAACGTATATTTTATTATAATTTAAATTCAAATCCCAAGAAGTTCTTCCAAATTGTGTTTACATGTTATGTTTATGAATGTTCATGATGCTATATACTGCAAGTTAATGCTATGTTGCACGAACACGACATTTATATGTGATATAAAATAGAAAACAATACCATCTCGGGGATAAATGGTATACTGGAAAGTTAAATACAAAAGAATTTGAATGAATTTAACTGATGAAGTAAACGAGATGCGGTGAGACAACTAGACGCTATAATCCATCCTAGCGGACAGATTCGGGGTCGCTTCCTAAATCATGATGACCTGATCCCTCGTCACTTATTGTCCAAACGATCTGTTGCACGAACACAACCACGGTGACAGGCGCGGTGCAAATGGAAAACGAGGAAGAATCGAGAGTAATCTCATTGATGAATATATGATAAAACAAAGAAGAAGATTACAACACAATGGGGTGAGCGCTAACGGTGAATAGGAGAAGATAGTGCAACTGCTAGATCGTGTGGGGGCATCCACAAATTCCTGATCGAAGGATATACGGATGAAAAAGGCCGCAATATCGGTTCGGTACATAGTCTAGTAAGAGTGAATAATAAATAGGATTCACTAGTAATTTCATACCTCGTAAATGAATGACTTGACAATAATATGTCTATTGAATAATGAATGCACCTTATAAATGAATAGGATATAAATCCCGGTTGATTAGAGTTGCAGCTGCGATTCACTTTAAAAGTGTCACGACGTGTATTTGAACTAAAATAATTTGATAGGATGTGGACGGGTTTAGATTATAGAGTGTGTGACATATCTATTTCTTTTAATATCACATATATAACCCAATGCCACACAATTATATAAATCATTGTTACACTATTATACTCACAACCAGATTTATAGCCTGACTCGATGTTTTGTTTTATGAAAACTTCTCGGGTCAGACCGAGGCTTTTCAGGATGATTACCTTTTCATGTTTTGAGGTGATTTCATACGACATTGAGATGGACGGCAACTGGCATATAGTATATAAATTTAAGGTAGTCGTAGATTTAGAGCTTCACGGACGCACGCATGCTACATGTCTTAAAGGAAGTGTTAAATTCATCTGGAGGAGAAATGTTAGAGAGATACATTTAGAGTCCGTTGAACTATGCTAAGTTGATTTTGTATAGTCATGTCATATGACCTTTGTATATATTTTTCTGTGTATGTATTAGGACGTCATTTTTGGGGTAGTTATGTATGGTTGCAATTATATGGTGCTAGTCTGACGTCTGTTTGTACCTATGTATATGTATATGTGTGTGTGTGTGTGTCTATATATATATATATATATATATATATATATATATATATATATTTGGTCCGCTGTTTTGTGAAACTATTATATGTTGTGTTCTGCTATGTCATTTAAATACAAATTCTCTAAACCCATGTATACTATATTATGTCGAGATGAGATATGTATCATTTCAGAAATGTTCAGATATTTTAAACGTATCCATGTTGATCAGAGGTAGTGTAGATGAAAGATTGCTCCTTTAGTGCCCATTGATTCGAGCTATCGGTCGGTAAACTCTCTTTGATAATTCGGTCACTGGAGCCAGGGCGTCACAACCTTTCGACAAAAAGAGGGATTTATAAGTCCTTTTGGTTAGCGAATCACTAGCTTCATTGTCATGCATCCACATACAACATTCAATCACAATACCACATCAAAACATTATAGCACAATCATAAGCAAGAATATTAGTTCACAAATATTAACTAACTTTTCCAATATTCAAGGTATAATCTTTATTGCCTATTCAAACTTCGGCATAAACAATCAACTCAAAATCAACATATATGCATGCATACATAACAAATAACGTTATCATATACTTAAGCAATATTTTAACTCATAAATTTGATAACTTTAAAATTTTAGTTACTTGAGTCTTAGAAACACGAACTTTACTTACCGAACTCAATTCAATCCAAACTACAACTGCAGCTTGAATACAACCTAGTTCCTTATAAGAATGGACTCGTTGATGGCTATGCACCAAGATTGGCCTCAGCCTAGGGTATATTTAGGTACGGCCTTGGATTTTGTGGAGGGTGTGGACTTATAGCTTGGAAGAGAAGTGATGTTGTATATGTAGAAGCGGTTTAGTGAATCAAAGAGAAGATTTTAAGTGGAAAGAAGTAATTTTTTTCTAAAATTAGAAAATATGATGAGAAGCCATGGATATATTTTCTCAAGCTCTTAGAAATTTAAAAATGAGGATGGAGATTGTAAAATGAAAATATGAAATGGAAGGAGTATTTATAGGCTTAGAAAAATATTTTAAAAATATAAAGTGGTTATAATTAAATACACACACGTGCATGCACCTCCTTCTCCCTCCCGCCCTAGAACGTTTCCTCCCCACTTTTCATGCCTTAAATTATGCTACTGCTTCCATGTGTGTGTACTAAAGTTATGGAGGTGATTTGTGTATATATACATACACACACACACACACATATATATATATATGTGTGTGTGTGTGTGTTTATATGAAAAGATATGTCTTTTATAACATAATTTGTCACATCCAAGATTAGGTATAAGTATATATAAGTTAATGTACGTAAGCATGCTTAATTAATACTAATCCTAACATATATAAATGTGTGCATGTTGCACTAAATGTGCATAATATTCCCGACGACTTTTGGGTGTCAAAAATTCAAAAATTTGGAAAACTTTCTTTGGTCACATTTTCTTTTTTTGTTTGAGCTATCTATATTGGTAAACAAAATTTGAAAACTATTTTGTCATCAGTATTACATAATTAAATTAGGTTTATATGCTAATAATAAACCATTTATTGATTATGTAAAATATATTAAATAGCTTATTTTAAAGTGCCAAATCCTGGGTCTTACAAATCTATTTTACCATCATTTGTTATTATTTAAAAAAGTTATAGTTTAATTATAAACCTATTATTTTAATATTTAACATTTATTAAGTATTCGCAAATTAAGGCTGTGAAATCACGGGTCGTTATATACTTGCACCAAAAAGGAAAGTATTTTGGGTTATTGTTATAATTGTTTTAAAACGACATTCGTTTTAACCCAAATAAGTATGTTTTTTGAAAATTAAATCTTTCTTAAGATTTGTTAATATACTTATGTCATTGAGATAAGTTTATGAGTACGTTTTCTAAGTTTGGAAAATGTAGTGTTTTTTAAATGCACTTATACTATTATTATATATAAGTATATGGAAAAGTTTTCTTATGTTTGTAAGTGAAATGTTTTATTAGTATACTTATACAGTTGAGATAAGTGTATCAATATTTTTTTAAGTACTGAAAAACTAGGGAAAGATTTGTGAATATATCGTTGTAAAAGTATTTTGATACAAGTATTCACAAAGTAATTTTAAATAATGAGAGGATTAATTAAAGAGGCTTAGTGTAGCTTTTTGTTTAACCATGCTTAATTAAATCTCTGGTTGAATTATTTATTATTTATAGTAAAATAACCAACTATCGAATGTTGGCTAGGTTTTAAAACTATCGTTCGTCGGTTCGAAGAGGTCGGGATCAGATATAATATCTACAAACCATTTCGAACTGGCATAAGGGTTCGAATTGAAGACATCTTGAAGACGATGAAACCAAAGACGGAGTTCTTTGAAGTGTAAGGGCTACTTGGTTCTACTCCTAAGGGTGATTCTAAAATAGATGTAGTAAAAATAGCGCATTTAGTTTTTTCACATCCTGAACTAATTGTATGGATGATTCTGGCATCGCACTGTTGCTTGGAGGACAATGTTAGCAATACAAGTGGGATTTGCTTAAAAGGTAAAACATAGCCACAAGCATCATAACTGGTAATGATAAAAATGGGATGGTGTCGTAGGGCTATGTGGGTCGCTTCCATTAAGGTATTGTCATCACCCTTCTAGATTGTTACTTATTAATTTGGTTGTGGATGAGAGCTCTCGGGAAAA
Source organism: Allium cepa (assembly GCA_030765085.1). NCBI lineage: Eukaryota > Viridiplantae > Streptophyta > Magnoliopsida > Asparagales > Amaryllidaceae > Allium > Allium cepa. The sequence continues at coordinate 790,849,829 of CM060932.1, forward strand.
GGTTGCAAAGCAACCGAGATGATGCACTATTTGGTTACTGTCTAATAGAGCATAGTTCGGTCTTGATTCGCAGGGGTCGATAGGTTCGACCCCGGTATATTTTATCTAGAGGTGTACTATATGCAAGGTTGTAACGACCCATAATATAACCTCTTTAAAATATGGATATTTAATATATTTTTAAATAATTAATTGATGGATTTGTAATTAAAATAGAACTCTTCGAAATAATAAACAATGATGGTGAAATAATGTACAAAAATATTCAGTTCGAAGTAAAATAGAAAATGTGATCAAAAATCGTTTTTCAAATTATCGACTTTTCAGCGTCGAAAAATTGTCGGAAAACATTCTGCACATTAGGGTATCATATACACAGGCATATGAATAAAGTTAGGGCATGTGTGTATGTATGTATACATGTAGTTAAGTACGTACATATGTGTGTGTGTTTGTTGTAACATTTCATGAAAAACAAAATGGAATATTCTATAAAGATGCCTTGTGAAACATAATAAAACATATTTATACACTAAAATACTTAGCATTTAATGGAAAGTTAGAAGAAAATAAAAGGGGCCTGCCTATTTTCATGCACAATGAAGGGGGCACAATGGAGTGAGGTGGCATGCAAGGGTAGTGTCTATAAGGGCATTTTAGTAATATGCTAAGTACATTTCATATAAAAACTAATTTCCTAATTTCCTATTTCATTTTATCTCATTTTATACTCCATTATTCTTATCTCAAACTTCCTACCAAAATTTCCATAGCATCTTAGTTTAAAAATCCAAAAAAAATACATTCTTTTTCCACTCTTTTCTTAAATAAATTACTAAAACTAGCTCTTTTCCACTCTAAATTACTTAACCCCTCGAAAAAAGACCCTAAGACCCTATTTCAACCTAGGTTGAGCCTATTCCGATCTTAGCTGAATTCAACTAGCCCATTAAGGCCCAAAAAAAATCCAAGCTTTGGTTAGGAGATGGAAGACGAGTGCTAGGCAAAGAGTTGCGATAGTCTGACTTCGTTTCGTAGCACTTAGGTGAGTAAAATCTCACCTTTCAAACAAAAGACTTTAACTTTAGTATATAACTCATATTATTAGTTGCTATTTGTTACTCGTTATGTATGATATTGTTTTTGGTTATTGGTTTGGGTTATGCTTTAAAAACATGGCATCTTGGTTGTTGGTTGGTAGCTTAAAAGTGGAGACCTTGTCACTTAGTTATATGAAAAGTGAGTGGTGATAGTTAATTATATTCTAAGTAAAGCTCTGTGCTTATTTTATAATAGTCAAATACCTTATGTTATGCTTTTCTTAAGGTTATGTGATGTGTTGATGTAAATAAAGTAACATAAAAATAGTTGTTGAAGTGTCCATATAGCGACAATCGATATATCGACACTTTCAACAAACAATCCTTATCGAAATTTTTCGGTTTATTTCTCGAACTTGGGATTTGTTTTACAAGTTAATAAAGTTGTTAAATAAGGAAGATTTCAAATATAATTAATTATTTTAATAAATTTTTTAAATATAATTAATTAACTATTAAGGATTATGGTTAATTAATTAACTTGTTAATGATGAGTTTAAATTTAATTAATTAATTTATTAGTGATATGCTTAAATTTAATTAATCACTTTGTTAATTATACTTTAAATTGATTAATCATTTTATCTAATGATGATCAAGGTTAATTAATTATTTAATAATGATGAATTAAAATTAATTAATCATTTTAATTGATGATGAATTAATTAGCCCCTTTCAATTAATGGTTTTTAAATTTAATTAATAAATTTAAATTTAATTAATCTTTTCTTTAATTATGTTTTAAATCAATTAATTTAATTAATAGTGTTTAAATTTAATTAACTAATGTAATTAATGAGATTAAATTTAATAAATTAATTTAATTAATTATGTTTATTTAAAGGTGATTAACCTTTTTAATTAAAGGGTATTCTGAAGTTAATTAACAAATTTGATTAATGAAGTTCAAAGACATTAATTATTCTTATTAATGATAGTTAAAGCGAAGTATCCAATTAAATAGGGATGTTGAAAGTTATTAAATCCTTTTATAATGATGTTTTAAAGTTAGTAAACTCTTTTAACAAAGTGTTTTGAAGCTAATACTTGTAATGTGAAGCTCAAGCACGAGTTTCGATTTTTAAAAGAAAATTTTGATTCATTTATGGAAATGAATTAATTTTCGTAAAGTTATTCACTTATGGAAACGATTTATTTGTATATTTAGCACTAAACATCGAAGAACTAGACTTGTTGCTATTTCGAAAGTTAAGAATAATCGTGAGACATGACTTTGAGGTAACACTACCTTGTGTCTAGTATTATTATTAACCAAGAAATAGTACAAGTTTGAATTCAATGAGTGGTGATAAGTATACAAGACTTAATTTCTATATACGATCGTTTTATATCCTCGATAGTTAGTTTCTCACATATCAGTTACTTCATTTTCTTTATTATCATCAATCTATGGCGATGTATTGCTTCATTGAGCTTTAATATCGTTTGTTAGAAATGACTAAAACCAAAGCATGAGTGTGTGGCCAAGCTATGCTAGGTTGCTCCCATTATGATACTTTCACATATCATCTAGATGGGGTTCGGTAGCACTATTAGATGTGAAATATTTGGATACTTGGTAAGGTTTGGTGGGGTCCTGCTCAGAGGTTTTTGAGAAATGTCACAAAGTAAATGAGCTTCTTCGAAGTATATTGCTATAGTATACTTCAAGGGGGTGCACCCTCCTAGTCATTTGTTGGAGATTTTCCTATTTTTTATTTGATTCAAACCTTCGAACTTGTTTCCTTAATTTAATCAGGAAGAGTTAACCACTCTTCACGATGTTTAATTATTTATACATTCTTCACATTTAGAAGTTGATTGATGTGAGAGTAAACCCATTCCGTGTTCAGCTGCGTGGTCTCACATTTTTGTGTTTAATCACACACCTATTGATTTAATTTTTTACTAATGCTAGGAATATCGTCTGACCCGAGTTGTTTTTTTCCTTAAACTCTCGAGTACTCAATTTTATGTGCGTAATCCTAGAATAACAGGTATATGTGGCTCTTTGAAGACGACATTCGAGCAGGAGGCTTTTATCTACTTAGCTATTCCACTATTTATCTAGTTTTTGTATGTATTTTGTTCATCATATGTAAATGGAAGAATGTTATAACTACCTAAACTGACTTGTACTAGTACTTTTGTATAATTCTGATAACTCTGTTAAGGAGTAATCTAATGTACTATTGACTTTTATGTTTTATTTAATAGTTTTGTTGTGAGGATTTCTGTTCTATTCTTTATTTTTACCCACGACGATTTATCTTTCTGGGCAACGGCAAAGGAACACCAAAGATGTATTAAGTGTCATTCCCAGAGGTTAAATTGGTGAGCCATTGCAGTTGGTATCAATGCTTCGTTTAAGCGATCACCTTAGCCTGATTGGGGTATAACTCATTAGAGATAGGGTGAGTAGAGCCCTAGAATGAGTTAACCTTGAGAGAGCATTTCCTTTTTCTCCTTTTCCTAACCTAAAAGTATGGTTTTAGATCCTTTATTACGGTTTCCATTTTTTCATCTTTGACCCCATCTTTGTATTCTAATTTTACCCATCATTGTCCAGTTTATTGAAAATGAGTACAAGAGGAAGAAAAGGGCGAGGATCTGGAGCCAACACGGCTACAAAATGGAAGAAGAACTCATAGAAATGAGCTAGATGTAGAGTTAATAGTAGGAGTAGTGAGGCAAGTTCAGCTGCGTTAGGACCTTGCGACCTTGTGTGAGAATTACACTGCTATAGGTGGTAAGCCTTTCCTTAGAACTGAAGATATTCTAGGAGTTCAGACATGGCTTCGCTCTTATGAAAGGATATTGGGGATCTTCATTTGGAGGATGAAAGGAAGCGATTTTTAGCGTTGTGACAGATCCAAAAGTCAGCAATGGATTGGTGGGATTTGGTAATAGTTAATACCCCAGAGGAAGATTCTACTTGGGCTCAATTTAAGCAAGTCTTCAAAGCTCAGTTTATTCCAAAGGCAGGGAGGACTCAATTGTTTAGGAGTTTCATGGATTTGACGCAAGGTGAGACGACAATGGTGATGTATGAGAATAGGTTCAATGCATTATCACGCTTTGATCAAGATTGATTGGCATGCCACTCAAAAAGAATAAAATGTTCGTGAAAGGAATGCTGCCAGAATTCCATCGTGAAATAACCAATCATCTCAATGGTATCTTTACCAGATCAGTATGGCTTTGACATTTTAGGCTCTTGATTTTGAGCAAGGAGTTCAGAAATAAGTAGTTAATGTCCAACCTATATCATTGATACCTGTTGCTAGTAAGCCTTTTTTCAAGCGCAAAGGGAAGAAGAAGTGGTGAGGAAAGAATCCTAGAGGTGGAGCTCCAGCCCAAAACAAGCAATTAGACTTGACCAAGATTCTTTGTTTAAGTGCAACAAAATGGGCCACTTTGCAAATTAGTGCCCAAACTCGGCTAGTGGACCTCTCTGCTACAATTGCAACAAACATGCACATATGAAGAACAAGTGTCCATTTGCAAAGAAGAGGTCTCAAGGGAAAGCTTTTACTATTAATGAAATACCATCTATTCTATAGACCCAAAAGGAAAGCAGGTGTTGCAAGGTGCACTATCCATCTCTGATATTCCTATTAGATTATTATTTGACACCGGTGCAACCCATAATTTTATCTCATATGACTAGCGAACCAGTTGAATCTTAAATATGTTATCCTCCATAATTCCCTTTGTGTGTCGAACCTTATTGGGGGTTCGACCGATCTTGATACCGTATGCTTGAATGTGCTTATTTCTTACCAAGATCGGCCTTTCTTCTCTGACTTGTTTATTCTCAACTTCATAGGTTTTAGGGTATTATTGGAGATGGATTGGTTATCTAAGTTTAGAGCAATCGTAGATTGTGATCGAAGGATTATTATAGTTGGTAATGCTGGAATTATTGGGGTACAAATAAATTGCGGAAGGCCAAAGAATTAATGTAACAACCCGCATATTTTACGATTGTATATTTAAATGTTTTATTTAAATATAGTTTCGTTAGTCGGATTAGAGTCTGAAATGCTACTTTTTGCAAACAGTCGAATTAGAACTCAAGACTACTTCCATTGAGTCCAAATTGTCGTTTGCGACCTTTTTTAGTATAAACATCGATGTATTTGGAGTTGAGTAGAATTTTATTATTTTTCTATTGGGTTTTGAATTTGAATTTCAGCCCATTAACCTAATAAAATAACCTAACTGATGTGAAGATTGCAAGGGTAGAGACAGAAGAAAAAATAAGGTAAGGAGGACGAAGGAGATTGGAAGGAAGCTCACGAGAGAGAGAAAAGTTCACAATAAATTCTTCTATATATTTTCTAATCACATGGATACATTTTTTATAGCATCACTCCTCTAACAAACTTTGAGGACGTGGCACTGTTTTGGGCGCCAATACCATGCAATAATAGCGCCAGAACCAGTAAATAACAACAGAATTAAAGCTGCTCTAAAAACAGAAAAAGAAAAAATAGTTGCAAAGCAATTTGATAATACCCTAGTCTAGAAACTTCTTAGGTAACCTTGTGAGCCTTTTGGGACGTGAATTATTTGCTTGTATGCTATCTGTATAAGTCTCTTCTTGTGTGTTGTTAGTTGTACGTGTTGTACTATCTTGTATATTATCAGTATGTGCATCAATGCCTATCCCATCGAGAAGGACCTTGTCCTCAAGGTCTTTGCCGGTATCAGAAAAGGTCTCTGGAAGCTGAACTTGTTGTGTTGCAGTCGGATTTGGACAGAATTTAAGTAAGGAAACGTGGAATACTGGATGGATACGAGCTGTAGACGGCAATAGCAATTTGTATGCGACTGGCCCAATTCTTGCAACAATTTGGAAAGGCCATAGTACTTTTTAATTAGCTTGTGGTGGTTATTTCACATTGTGTGCTGGCGATAGGGTTGTAACTTCAAGAAGACCCAGGAACCCACTTCAAATTGCTTGTCACTTCTATGTTGATCGGCTTGTGCTTTCATTCGTTGTTGGGCACGTTGAAGGTTTGTTTTGATACGCTGTAATAAACTGTCTCTTGCAAATGCCCATTCTTGTAAAGTAGGGACGGTAGCGGAGCGGTTAATGTAGTCAGCTAAAACTGGTGGTAGCCTGCCGTAAACTACTTGAAATGGAGACAGTCCAATAGCAGTATGCTTAGTGGTGTTGTACCACCACTCTGCCCATGGTAAACACTTCGCCCATTTGGTTGGTGTGTCTCCGACTACTGCACGTAAGTACATTTCTAAACAATGATTGACTACTTCCGATTGCCCGTCTGTTTGCGGGAGGTAAGCGCTGCTCATTTTCAAAGTAGTGCCGTGGAGTCGGAACAGCTCTCGCCAAAATTGACTTGTAAACAATCTATCTCTGTCAGACACTATAGACCGTGGGAAGCCATGAAGTCGGACATACTCTTGTAGGAAATATGTTGCAAGCTGATTTGCTGACACTGATGTTGGCAGGGCACAAAAATGTGCATATTTTGAAAGTCGGTCAACAATTACCCATATCATTGTACGGCCTTGGGAAGGAGGTAAATGAGTAATAAAATCCATTGCAATATCTTCCCATATTTGATTTGGTATTGGCAGGGGTTGAAGTAGTCCCTTGTAAGGTGTATTGTCAGGCTTTGTCTAGAGGCAGGTTTGGCACTGGCGGACAAACTCATGAACCGTTGCAGCTAGCATTGGCCAATAAAAGTTGCTTGACACTCGTGCAATAGTGGCTTTGATGCCGGAGTGTCCCCCGATTTTAGAAGCATGTAACTCACTCATGATTTGTTTTTTTAGTTCATCGTCATTAGGAATGTAAATCCTATTTTCCCAAAATAATAAATTATTGCGAAATTGAATTTTTGGGTTAGGGCATGTGCCTTCGGCCAGCTGCTGAATGAGGGACTGTGCTACTGTCTCTTTACTCAAGGATGATTGAATTGCTGGTAATAGTGGAAAGGATGGTATTGAGAATGCTTGCATGGTGGCGGAGGCTGTAAATCGTGACAATCCATCTGCTATTGTATTCTGCTTCTCTGGTCGATATTGAATTGTGAAATCAAAACCCAACAATTTGGTTAACCACTTCTGTTGTTCCGGTGTTTGGATAGTTTGCGATGTGAGCTCTCGAAGACTCTGGTGGTCGGTGATGATTTGAAAGGGGCGGCCTAATAAGTAGTGACGCCATTTTTTTATAGAAGAAGTGATTGCGAACATTTCTCTCGAGTAAGCGGATGATTTTTGGAGTAGTCGAGGTAATTTAAGGATGAAAAAAGCAAGCGGATGGTTGGCCTGGGAGAGAACCGCGCCAATAGCGGTTGCAGATGCGTCGGTGGTGACGGTGAAGGGTTGGGTAAAATTGGGAAGAGATAAAATTGGTGTAGTGGTCACTGCGGATTTCATTTTCTCAAAAGCCAAGTGGGCTTCAGTGGTCCATTTGAATTCTTTTTGTTGTAACAGATCAGTAATTGGGCTAGCAATTTCCGCATACCCTTTTATGAATTTGCGGTAATAGCCTGTGAGGCCGAGGAATCCGCGGACTGCTGTTAAGGAGTTTGGGATGGGCCACGTGACCATTGCGGCAATTTTTGATGGGTCGACTCGAACACCGTTTCCGGAAATTATGTGGCCCAAGTATTCGATTTCGGTTAGCCCAAAAATGCATTTGTTTTGGTTTGCATAGAGTTGATTTTGATCAAGGATGGTGAGAGTTTGTCGAAGGTGATCTAAATGGTCGGTCCAAGACGGACTATATATGAGGATATCATCGAAGAAAACTAGTACGAATTTTCGTAGGTGTGGTCGGAATATGTGGTTCATTGTTGCTTGGAAAGTGGATGGTGTGTTAGTCAAGCCAAATGGCATTACGCGAAATTCATAGTGGCCTTCGTGGGTGCGGAAAGCTGTTTTTGGGATGTCGGGTTGGTGGACGCGGATTTGAAAATATCCGCTTCGAAGGTCTAATTTAGAAAAAAATATCGATCCATATAATTCATCAAGTAGCTCATCGACAGTTGGAATTGGAAATCTATCTTTGATAGTTATTTTGTTTAGTGCACGATAGTCTACACAAAAACGCCATGAACCATCCTTTTTTTTGACCAAAAGAACGGGAGAAGAGAATGGACTTGTTGATGGTTGGATAATTTCGGAGTTGAGCATTTCGTGGATTTGCTTTTCTATTTCATTTTCTGAAAATATGGGTAACAATATGCCTTTATATTTACGGGATCGGCTTTCGGTTGGAGATTTATGTGATGGTTATGGTTTCGATTGGGTGGAAGTTTGGTGGGTACGGCAAAAATATGTTTGAATGTGTGTAAAATGTCCTGGAGTTCAGGTTTAACAGAAGTAGGGTCGGTGTGGATTAGTGGGCCAGAGGTGGGCAGAAGTTGTAAGTAAAAGAAACCGGTTATTGCTGAAGTGGTTTCAAATCTTTTAAGTTGCTGAAGGTAGATGGGTGTTGGATCAGATGATGGACCGAGCCCAGTCAAGCAGATGGGCTGATTGTTAACCGTAAATAACATTGTTAGTTTATGGTAGTCCATTGTAATTGGACCTAGCTCTTCTAACCATTGTATTCCACATACTGCATCTGAACCAATAATTTCAAGTAAATGAAAATCGATGAAAAATTTGTACCCCTGAATATCCACCGCTACTTGCTTGCAGCATCCAGAACTCCGTAATTTTTCGCCATTGCCCACTGTTACCGCAAAAGAGCTTTCTCTGTCAATGTCCAGTCCCATAAACTTTGCCGTTTTGGGATGTAAATAATTATGTGTGGAGCCCGAATCGACTAAGATGGAAATTGGGTTTCCGTTTACAAAGGCAGGAAGTCGGATTGCTCTTGGGTGTGACGATCCAGTAAGGGCGTGGAATGAAATTTCTTGTGGTGGTTCTTTAGTAGTTTCAATGATGTTTGAATTGTCGGTTGCGGTTATTTGGCCTATGTTAGTATCGTCTGGTGGTTCGGTATCATCTGGATTAACATCAGGAAGTATCATTAGGGCTTGTATTGGTTTACAACGGTGGCCGAATTGGTATTTTTCATCACAGTTAAAACAGAGACCCTGCTGTTGTCGGATATTCATTTCGGTTTGAGAAAGTTGTTTTATGGGTACTGATAGTTTGGTTGTTTGCACAGAAGATGTTTGAGGGAATGACTGAGCTATGTATGGTGAATTTTGTTTGGTTGTATGTGGGGTAAATTTGGTAAATGGGGTTTTGGGATGATCATTGAGTTTGCATTAGATAAGCTTAGCTGTATCAATTGCATCAGACAGTGATGTTGGCTTAAGAAGGAGGAGTTCATGTTGGATGTGGGTTTTAAGGCCAGAGATGAAACATTGGAGAATGAAATCTAGGTTTAGTGTAGTGATGCGGTTGCATAGGGTCTTGAATGTTGCTTGATAGTTGTCAACTGTGGACAATTGTTTGAGTTTAAAAAGGGTTGCCGGAGGGTTTAAAAATGTTGGGGGTCCAAACCTTTTTTCAACGGCTTTTGATAGAGCTGGCCAAGAGGAGATCTGGTTGTTACGATGCATCCACTGGAACCAAGTAAGAGCTTGGCCTTGCATATGAAATCTTGCGAGTTCCACTCGCTGATATTCCGGGGTCGAGTAATATGTGAAATATCGTTCAGCTTGGAAAATCCAGTCGTGTGGGTTAGCTCCATCAAAGTTTATGAGGGTAATCTTTAGGTTTCTATTATGGTTAGGTGTAGATAGCAGTGGTGGTTGCCTGTTGAGTTGTGTTTGGTTGTGGGAAGTTGCGGTTTGATTCGATGGGGATTGTGGATGGATATTATCAAATTTTTGATTTAGCTCGGCCATTGCTTGGTTAAGGTTTTGTGTGGATTGAGTGAGGGTGAGTATGGCTGATTTTATGTCAATGATATCAGCGACTTGGGATTCGAGAAAGGAGCCATGGCTGCCTTGAGTGGCCTGAATGGCGGAGATGGTGTCAGCGTGGTGGTTGAGCTGATTGACAGCCTCTTCGAGTCGAGTCATGGAGGTGATGGTTTGGATATGTAGGGATGGAGGTGGAGGTCAGTGGTGAAAGCAACAAAATGATGTTAAGATTGCAAGGGTAGAGACAGAAGAAAAAATAAGGTAAGGAGGACGAAGGAGATTGGAAGGAAGCTCACGAGAGAGAGAAAAGTTCACAATAAATTCTTCTATATATTTTCTAATCACATGGATACATTTTTTATAGCATCACTCCTCTAACAAACTTTGAGGACGTGGCACTGTTTTGGGCGCCAATGCCATGCAATAATAGCGCCAGAACCAGTAAATAACAACAGAATTAAAGCTGCTCTAAAAACAGAAAACGAAAAAATAGTTGCAAAGCAATTTGATAATACCCTAGTCTAGAAACTTCTTAGGTACCCTTGTGAGCCTTTTGGGACGTGAATTATTTGCTTGTATGCTATCTGTATGAGTCTCTTCTTGTGTGTTGTTAGTTGTACGTGTTGTACTATCTTGTATATTATCAGTATGTGCATCACTAACTCCACCCCCATCTTCATTCATTCATTCTATTTTCCTAACACTCTCAAGCTAAAGGAAATTGGGGAAAAGAAAAGGGAATTAAAATTACTAAATCCTAGATTACTAGGAAATTCAAGATTCAAGCTCCAAAATCAAAGAGAAGCTTAGGTAAGCATCCTCTTTATCTTCTCCATCTCAATCTCCCTTCAATTTGTAGAAATTCCTAAACCCTAACTTAGAAAATATTTGCTTATGAGCTTAGAATAGAGCTTCTTGAGTTGAAGTTGAAGAGTGGCTGATCTCTCCTACGTTTTAAAGCTTCTCACTTGTTGTTTTGGGTTTAAAGGTGAGTTCTTGAACTCACATCTATCTATAGCTTCAAAATTGTTAGGTATAAATTCCTAACATCTATTTCATGTCCATTTTCTTTTGAATCGAATTGGTTTGATAAATTTTCCAATTTTGGGTATTTTGAAGTCAAAATCTATATAAATCCTTATGTGGGTGTTTGGACATGTTGTTCGGAGTGTATCGAAGAGCCTATAAGGCTGGGTTTTCGATTGGCATAAATCCCTAGCATCCATCGCTCGTTCGGTCGCTTCCGTTTTGGACTTTTGCCCTCTTTGGACTAGGCTGATTTTTTCCTAGTAGAAAAATCCAAACGTCTAGTTGAAAAATCCAAACGTCTGGTAGAGGTCCTTGGAAAAGGCAAAAAAATAACATACGTAGAAAAAATGGCAGAGCCAAAATCCGGACGTCTGGTTGAAAAATCCAGTCTTCTGGTTGAAAAATCCAGACGTCTGGAAGGGTTCTGGAATTAAAAAGAGAAAGGAGGAAAAACATATACATTTCCAGAACCTAGGGCCAGACGTCTGGATAACCTATCAGACGTCTGGAACTGTTCAATTTTCCATATTTTGGCTCTTTTTAAGTGGATTTCCAATTTTTATCAATTTTTGTTCATCCGATTAGTTGTCATCACTTTTATCGACTTTGATGACTTCTTTTCTGGATTTTTGGAGCATTCATTTGATGGATCTGACGTCGATTTCTATGGTTTTGATTCACGTTTTCGTATGTGAATTTTTGGTGATAGATTCTTTTTATGGTCATTTCTGTGATTTGTCACTTTTAAATTCAAAGGTTTCTATACTAGTAGCAAATACTCAACCGCTTTCACAAAAACATTTTCAACATATTTTTAATGCAATGCTTGTTTTTAAACCCGTTTTCCAATCTATTAGTACATACAAACCTTTACCTCATTCGTATGAGAAATCTAATTAAACAACTTAACAAAATAAGTGGTATGAAACGCTGGCGTGTTCTTTGTCGGTTAATTCTTGGACTTGTTCGATTGAAATCTCGTGATAATTTTCGAGTGGAAATTTACAATATGTTCGTAAATGATTAAGTTAAGCCAGTGGTTATGGGACATGAAGCTAAACTCATTTATTTACTAGCTTAGTGTAATTCACACTTCTTATTGATCAATGGTGATCATTGTGAGTTTTTGACTAGCGATGTGCGATGTCTATTTGTTTGCGCACGGGACTAAACCCCGTTTGTGGAGTTTCGGCTCAACATTAGTAGGCTAGCGACCCATGGTCTTCCGGCCGATTGTGGAGCTTCGGCTCAAATTTGACGGTTAGCGACCATGGAATAGCGTTCCGTTTGTGATGCACGTGTTGGCGAGTTTTCATGCTCCCGTTTGTGATAGGCCTACCCCATTGTGTTTTCTGGATTTCTAATTGATGATTTCTAGAATTTATGTTTCACTAATTTTTGTGATTTACATTGATAAGTTTTATCAATATTTGTGGTTTGGTGAATATGTTAAAGAATATGACATTCTTTTTGGTGTTGAGAATATTCGAGATATTGTATGATTTTTGTTGTTATCTAATGTATACTTGTCATAGTATTGCATTATTTTTATCATATGTTTTTGTCATATCTCTTATCTTATCTCATTTTATATGATATTTATAGCTAGACCAGTCCGTTTATTATTTTCTTCTTAAATAATACTCGGGTTAGACCGAGGTGTTATAGGTGCTTCCACCTGACTTCCTAGCTGGGCCTAGCTTTTGACTTTTGGCTAACTACTTAGCTTAGTAGTTTTTGCTTTTATACATTCGAGATAGAGACTACTTGATGTATACATATTCTTTTGTCTAGCACTTGTACCTATTCTTTTCTGATGTAGTGGATCTTGTATGACCACTACTTTGAAGTACACTTTTATGTGATATATTCATATCTATTTTCGCCTTAGTGATATGAATATCTGTGACTGATTTGTGTTATGCTTAATTTATATTTGTTTCCAAAGACCGCATAGCCACTGTGTAGTAGCTTTGAGTTTGTAGTGGTATGTCGAATTTCCTCTTGAAATGAAAGCAATATTTTTTTGGCATATCGGTACTCGCACAAAGAAATTACACAGATGGTCGCTCCTCAACTGCCTTATTCTTCGCACTAGTCGACAGCATTACTCCATAGTGTCCTTGGCTAGTGTGAGTATAGAGGTGGGGCGTCACAGCTCGGGATCAAAGCCAAACTTTGGAGCAATGTAGAATCATCTACCAAGGATCATTGTACTAGTCTCTCTTAGGAATCGTGCCTTAGTATTTAAATCGAGTCAATGGACCCGTTTTATCCTATTCCTTTTATGTTGCCTTGTTTTATCAATCAAGTTTGTTTTATATTCATTCCGAGAATAACATTTTTCCTCTTTTTTCTTTCTTTCTTAAAGAAGAGAAATGGTTAGACCTGGCCGTCCCAGCGCCGGTCAATCCAATGCTACTCCTCAGGATGGAGTATTCATGTCTGTCCAACAGCTTTTAGATCTTGTAAAGAATGCCCAAGCTGCCGGACCCATTCTTGAGCCTACTCATCCTAAATCCAGGTTTCCACACTTCTACAGTGATTATACCAATTTGGGTCGAAGGCCATTTATGGATTCCAAAAGCGTAGAAGTCCAAGCTTGGCTTAGAGCATGCGATCGCATCTTTTCTCACATGAACCTTGTATGATCTTTTGGTTTTTGAAATTGTTGAAGCATATCTTGCTTGGAAGCAATTCTAAAAAAGGTTCGAGTTGAAATTTGTGCCGAAAGCTGAAAAATTAACTTTAGCCCGACGCTTTATTGATCTTGTTCAAGGTGAATCTTTTGTGACGGATTACGTCGCATCATTTGAATCTATCTCTGAATACAGGGTCGAGTATATTAATACCCCATTGAAGAAAAATCAAAGGTTTATTTATGGCTTTAATAGGAACCTCAAAAAGCCATTACTTCTAAAATTAGAAGTTTCTTTCGATCAACTTGTTGATATCGCTCTTCGACTTGAAAAGGCCGATAAAGAAAGTGATGTTGAAGTTGTGGGTGCCAAACAGAACTTCAACAACAACAAGAAGAGGCTCCTATTAAGTTCAACCCTAATCCCAACAAGAAAGGAAAGCAAGAAACTTCGGTAGCAAAGACTCCTACTTCTAGTCATGGAGAGTGCTACAATTGTGGCTCTAAGGACCATAATGCGAATAAGTGTCTGAAGCCCCTTACTTGTCGCTATTGCAAAAGTTCAGGTCATCTTTTATCTTCATGTCCCAAAATTCAAAGCAAGAAAGAGGGAAAGCTATATGTTGTCCAGGTCCCTAGTATCACTTCTCTTGGTCAAGGTATTTTTTATTCAGTCCTTGATGGCATTATTTTATTTGTGATCATCCCATTCGAATTCTTTTTGATACGGGTGCATCTCACTCTTTTATATCAAAGTAACTTGTTGATACCTTTTCTTTAAATGTTATGTGCTTGATGACTTCACTGAAAATTGTGAATCCGGTTGGTGGATCTGCAACAATCAGATTACTTTGTAAGATGTTGAGATTATTTTATGTGATTATGCTTTCCGAGCCGATTTGCATGTTATGCGTTACCAAGGCTTCAGAATGATTTTAGGAATGGATTGGCTTAACCGTTATGAAGCTCATATCCTATGTCCTGAGAGGACTATATATCTTCGACATTCTCAATCTATTAAGCAGATTTCTATTGTTCTTAAAGATTCAGATTCTAATTCGACGGCATCCTTATATTCTCTAAATCCTCATGATGACGATAATGATGACGAGGAGATGTCATTTCCCTCATTAACGGTGTTCGTGAATTTTTCTGACATATTTGAGCCCGTTTTAGGATTACCCCCCAAACGAGCAATTGAGTTCAGAATTAATCTAATCCCTGGAGCTCTACCTATCACTCTTCCTCCTTATCGTATGTCCAACAAGGAAAATGAGGTGATGCGTAAACAATTATCCGAATTGAAAGCGAAGTAATTTATTCATTCTAGTTCCTCTCCTTGGGGAGATTTAGCTATTTTTTGTAAAGAAATCCGACGGTACACTTAGGCTTTGCATTTACTACCGTAAGCTTAGTGATCTTACCATCAAGAATAAATATTTTTTTACTTCGGATTGATGATCTATTCGACCAACTTTGTAGTGCTAGAGTCATTTCACAGTTAGACTTAGCAACCAGTTTTCATCGGCTTTCTATTGCAGAGTATAGCATTCCTTTGGCGTCGTTTCGTACTTGTTATGGATCTTATGAATGGCTTGTTATGCCATTTGGTTTAACAAATGCTCCAGCTTATTTCATTCACCTTATGAATCGAGTTTTCAAAGACTTCCTCGATCAATTTGTCCTCATCTTTATTGATGATATTCTTGTTTATTCTAAAACCGATGAAGAGCATGAAAAACATCTTCGGATTATATTGGAAACTCTTAGGAGCAATCAACTGAAAGCAAAATTTTCTAAGTGCCACTTTTGGCAATCACATGTGAAATTTTTAGGACATATTATTTCTGAATCCAGAATTTCCATGGATCCTTCAAAGATTAAAGCGGTTCAAAGTTGGAAGAAACCGAACAGTGTGATGGAAATTCGTAGCTTTCTTGGATTGGCGGGCTATTACCGGCAGTTCATAAAAGACTTTTCTAAAATTTCCATACCTCTTACTAGTTTGACAAAGAAGGAAGTTAAGTACATTTGGTCAGACAAATGTGAAGCTACTTTCCAGAAATTAAACGAACTTCTTTCCGATGCTCCTATTCTTGTGATTCCCGAGAGGAACCAAGACTTGATTGTTTATACTAACGCTAGTCGTGTTGGTTTAGGTGCCGTTCTCATGCAAAGGTTACGTGTTATCGCTTATGCTTCTAGGCAATTAAAGCCTTCCAAGACTAGATACGCCACTCATGATTTTGAGCTCGCGGCCATTTTTTTGGCCCTTAGAATTTGGCATCATTATCTTTTAGGAGAGAAATTTATTCACTACACCGATCATAAATCTTTAAAGTGTTTATTTTCTCAAAAGAAACTTAATTTGCATCAACAACTTGGCTCGAATTCCTTGCATTTTATGATCTTAATATTCTTTATACTCCCGGAAAGGGGAATCGTGTTGTCGATGCCCTTAGTCGTAAGCAACAAGCGGTTGTTTCAATGATGATATCTGAATGGAATGATCTCGAGATTTTATCTACTCGTGAGATTCGAGATCGTGAATTCGATTCATGTTCATCTCTTGTTTTATGTTGCCTTGAGGCACATGCTTCTTTTTTGACCGCATTCTTGATGTTTAAAAGCATGATCCCGAATTGGCTCATCTTTGCCAAAATTTTAGGGATGGAAATATTGACGATTTGAAAGACTTTGAAATCGATGCTCGTGGTGGCATTTGAAAATTTGGTAGACTTATCGTGTCAAATATTAGTAATCTTCGTAAAGACATTTTAAAAGATTCTCATTGTTCTAAATTTACCATTCATCCTGGTAGTAGTAAAATGTATGCGGATATGTAGCGACTTTATTGTTGGGATGGGATGAAATCCGATATCGCTAACTTTATTAGCGTTGCATGACTTGCCAACTCGTAAAGGTTGAGCATCAAAGGCCCAATGGGTTATTGCAACCTTTAGACATTCCCATTTGTAAGTGGGATCAAGTCTCCATGGACTTTGTTGATGGTCTTCCATGTTCTCGTTCAGGTCATGACAGTTTATGGGTGATTGTAGATAGACTAACAAAATCCACCCATTTTATTCCTGTTCGGTCCGATCGGACCGTACCTCTTTTGACCAAACTTTATGTTAAAGAAATTATTAAATTGCATGGAGTTCCTACTTCTATTATTAGCGATCATGATCCATTATTTACTAGTGGATTTTGAAAGAGTCTTCAAAAAGTTTTGAAAACGAAGCTTAATTTTAGCACCACTTATCGTCCTCGGTCCGATGAACAAACAGAGCGTGTGAATCAAACTCTTGAAGATCTTATTCGTGCATGTGTTCTTGATTTTGGTGGAAGTTGGAAAGATCATATTTCCCTTTTTGAGTTTTCTTATAATAATAGCTTCCAATCTAGTATTAGTATGGCACATTTCGAGGCACTCTACGGAAGGCCATGTCGATCTCCTTCTTGTTGGCTTGAGCCGGTGAGAAGCTGGTTTTACGTCCAGATTTTATTCGTGATTCCAAAAAAAAAATTTTACCTTATTCGTCATAGGATGAAAGAAGCTCAAAGTAGAAAAAATGTTATGCCGATAACCGAAGAGGAAATTTGGAATTTTCTATGGAAGATTTGGTGTTCATTTGTGTTTCATCTATGAAGGGTGTTGTGCGTTTCAGTCAATGGGGAAAACTAGCACCACGATATATTGGTCCATTTCCTACCACCGAACGTATTGGTTCTTTGGCTTACCGCCTTTTATTACTGGCTCAATTTTCAGCTATTCATGACGTATTCCACGTCTCCCAACTACGGAAATACCTTAGGGATTCCGATTCAATTCTTGAGCCCGGTGTTATCGAAGAAATTGAAGTTTCACCTAATTTGACTTATGAGCAACATCATGTTCATATCATTGCTATGGAGGTTAAACGCCTTCGAAATAAAGATGTTTCGCTTGTGAAAGTTCAATGGTCCTCAAATCCTAAGGATCGTTCTTGGGAATCAAGAAAATTCATCGAGCAAACACATTCGGACTTACTCTTTCGTGCTCTTTGGGTTGAACTCACTTCAAAATTTTCTTTTGTGTTATAAGCTTTTATGGTTGTTACTCTTTATTTTCTTGTTATGTATTGCGAGGACGTAATTTCTTTAAGGAAGGGGGTCTGTAACAACCCGCATATTTTACAATTGTATATTTAAATGTTTTATTTAAATATAGCATCGTTAGTCGGATTAGAGTCCGAAATGATACCTTTTGCAAACAATTTAATTAGGACTCGAGACCACCTCCATTGAGTCCAAAATGTCATTTACGACCTTTTTGAGTATAAACATCGATATGTTTGGAGTTGAGTAGAATTTTTCTATTTTTCTATTGGGCTTTGGGTTTGGGTTTCAGCCCACTAACCCAACAAAATACCCTAATTCCACCCCCTTCATTCATTCATTCTATTTTTCTAATACTCTCAAGCTAAAGGAAAATGAGGGAAAGAAGAGGAAATTAAAATTCCTAAACCCTAGATTACTATGAAATTCAAGATTCACGCTCCAAAATAAAAGAGAAGCTTAGGCAAGCATCCTCTCCATCTTCCCCATCTCAATCTCCCTTCATTTTTCAGAAATTCCTAAATCCTAACTTAGGAAATTTTGCATAGCATAGATTGGAGCTTCTTTAGTTGAAGTTGAAGAGTGGTTGATCTCTCCTTTGTTTTAAAGCTTCTCACTTGTTATTTTGGGTTTAAAGGTGAGTTCTTGAACTCACATCTAATCTATAGCTTAATGGTTGTTAGGTATGAATTCCTAACATCTATTTCATGTCATTTGCTTTTGAATCGATTTGGTTTGATAAATTTTCCAATTTTGGGTATTTTGAAGTTAAAATCTATGAAAATCCTTATGTGGATGTTTGGACATGTTGTTCGAAGTGTATCGAAGAGTCTATAGGGTCGGGTGGTCGATTGGCATAAATCCCTAGCATCCATCGCTCGTTCGATTGCTTCCGGTTTGGATCTTTTCCCTCTTTGGGCTAGGCTGATTTTTGCCTGGTTGAAAAATCCAAACGTCTGGTTGAAAAATCCAAACGTCTGATAGGGGTCCCTAGAAAAGACAAAAAAATAACATACGTAGAAAAAATGGCAGAGCCAAAATCCAGCCGTTTGGTTAAAAATCCAAACGTCTGGTTAAAAAATCCAGATGTCTGGTTGAAAAATCCAAACGTTTGGAAGGGTTCTGGAATTAAAAAGAGAAAGGAGAAAAAACATATATATTTCCAGAACCTAGGGCCAGACGTCTGGATAAACCTACCAGACGTTTGGAACTGTTTAATTTTGGCTGCTTTTATGTGGATTTCCAATTTTTATCGATTTTTATTGATCCGATTAGTTGTTATCACTTTTATCGACTTTGATGAGTTATTTTATGGATTTTTGGAGTATCCATTTGATGGATTTGACATCAATTTCTATGGTTTTGGTTCACGTTTTCGTATGTGAATTTTTCGTGATAGATTGTTTTTACAATCATTTTTGTGATTTGTCACTTTTAAATCAAAAGTTTCTATACTAGTAGTAAATACTCAAACTCTTTAACGAAAACGATTTCAATACTATTTTTAATACAAAGCTCGTTTTTAAAACCGTTTTCCAATCTATTAGTATATACAAACCTTTTACCTTATTCGTATGAGAAATCTAATTAAAGGACTTAGCAAAACAAGTGGTATGAAACGCTTGCGTTTTCTTTGTCTGTTAATTCTTGGACTTGTTCGATTGAGATCTCGTGACAATTTTCGAATGGAAATCTACAATTTGTTCGTAAATAAATAAGTTAAGCTAGTGGTTATGGGACATGAAGCTAAATTCATTAATTTTCTAGCTTAGTGTAAATCACACTTCTTATTGATCAATGGTGATCATTTTGAGCTTTTGACTAGTGATGTGCTATGTCTTTTTGTTTGTGTGGGGGACTAAACCCCATTTGTGGAGTTTCGGCTCAAAATTGGTGGGGTAGCGACCCATGGTCTTCGGGCCGATTGTGGAGCTTCGACTCAAATTTGATGGTTAGCGACCATGGAATAGCATTCCGTTTGTGATGCACGTGTTGGTGAGTTTTCATGCTCCCGTTTTTGATAGGCCTCCCGCTTTGTGTTTTCTGGATTTCTAATTGATGATTTCTAGAATTTGTGTTTCACCAATTTTTGTGATTTACATTGATAAATTTTATCAATACTTGTGGTTTGGTGAATATGTTAAAGAATATGGCATTCTTTTTTGTGTTTGAGAATATTCGAGATATTGTATGATTTTTGTTGTTATCTAATGTACACTTGTCACAGTATGGCATTATTATTATCATACATTTTTTACATATCCCTTATCCTATCTCATTTTATATGGTATTTATAGCTAGACTGATTCGTTTATTATTTTCTTCTTAAATAATACTCGGGTTAGATCGAGGTGTTACAGGTGCTTCTACTTGACTTCTTAGCTGGGACTAGCTTTTGACTTTGGCAATCTACTTAGCTTGGTAGTTTTTGCTTTTATACATTCAAGATAGAGACTCCTTTATGTATACATATTCTTTTATCAAGCACTTGTACATATTCTTTTGTGATGTAGTGGATCTTGTATGACCACTACTTTAACGTACATTTTTATGTGATATATTCATATCTGTTTCTGCCTTAGTGATATGAATAGTGCAACTGATTGGGGTTATGCTTATTTTATATTTGTTTCGGAAGACCGCATTGCCACTGCGTTGTAGCTTTGATTTTGTATTGGTATGTCGAATTTCCTCTTGAAATGAAAGCGATATTTTATCTGGCATATCGATACTCGCACAAAGCAATTACACTGATGGTCGCTCCTCAACAGCCTTAATCTTCGCACTAGTCGACGATATTACTCCATAGTGCCCTTGGCTAGTGTGAGTATAGAGATGGGGCGTCACATAGCAGTTTTCTTTATTCCTCAAAGTACCCGAAGAGGAAATAAAGAATATACGAATTGTTTGGGACTTCAAGGACATTTTTGAAGAAATGCAAGGTTTACCACTTCATCCGCAAGTGGAGTTCCGCATTGATTTAATTCCAAGAACCAGACCTATTATACAACCTCCTCAAAGGTTGGCTCCAAAGGAAAGAAGACAATTAGAGAAGTAGATGTTTGATTTATTGCAGAAGGGTTTGATCAAACTTAACAAAACAAGTTGGGGTTCGCTAGTAGTATTCGTTACCAAGGCCGATGGTTCTCTTAGATTATGTATGGATAACCGAGAAATAAATAAGGAGACTATCAAGAAATAAGTACCTCTACCTAGGATTGATTATGTGTTTCACCAACTCCACGGAGCTTGGATATTTTTTCAGTTGGAACTTACAACTGTTTTTCACCAATTAAGGGTAGCAAAGGAGAGTGTACACTTTATAAATTTTCGAACCCTATATAGTTTTTACGAGTGGCTAGTCATGCCATTCGGATTAACCAGCGCACCCGCTTATTTTGTGGATTTGATGAATCAAGTGGTTTGGGATTTCCTTAATAAGTTTATCCTAGTCTTCAATGATGATATTCTTGTTTATTCTAAAATAGAGGAAGAGCACAAGTACCTGTTGGAATTGGACTAGCCCGTAGTGAAAGAAATTGGTGAATTTGAAAAAATTTACCATTTTGGATCTTTAATGGACCTATAAAGTATAAATACATTTAAATATTAACTAAATATTCTTTTAAATAAAACCAATATTTTATTTTTATTTGGTGAAAAAAATTTCAAAAGGGTTTGAATATTATATAAATTTGAATAAATGAGTGTATCAAATAAACCTACATGTGTCGCAGTTACTTATTAAAATAAATATGAGAAGGAAACTTCTCTAATTAATTAAGGAGGTAAACAACATTAATTGAAGAGAGAGAAGAGGAGGAAAAGAGAATAAAAAAATTCATGTTTTTCTCTATGTACTTTCAAAAATGAGGAGGTTTTGTTTTTAATAGAATTAAAGGAATCTTTTTCTGTTCTCCTATTAAAACTTCCTCCTTTATTTTCTCTTTTTTAACTTCAATTAACCTTATTAATTGGTTTCCTCCTCTTACCATTATATGGCGAATCCAAGCACATTCCAAATATGTAACTTTTTCGAATAAAAGAAAATAACTGTTATGCAATTACTTTATTATTTAAATCATGTTTAAAATTGTACCGATAATATAACTTTTATATATGCATTAAAATAATTACCAACAATATTCAAAACATCGAATAAGTTAATAATAATTAATATTTCATAAATATTAATTAACTTAATCAGTTTGCAACATTTTACAAACTAATTAAATTGTGTGTTTTTTTGAGAAATCAAAAATGCGGTTGTGCGACTCAGAGGTGTGAATTCCGTCAGCGATTATTGAACAATTCAAATATTAATGTTCACATGTCACTTAGCAGGTGGTATGACAGTTTGGCTGAATTCATCGCTTATAGGTCTTTTTGCTAAAATAAAATTTTACTTATTATAAGCGATGCCTGATAGTGACAATTATTTATAGCAATTCTCTTCATCAAAACTATATCATTTTAGGACTTATGGAATTTGGTATTGGTCAAACTTCCAATATCATCCATATTCAACTTTGTAGTCCAAACACAAAGTCCTTGTTTCAATAGTAACAGTTATTATTAACCAAAATGCTATGGCCAGAGATTTTGACTTTGATTTGACTTGAGTTGACCATGATACTAACCCTATATAAATGAGGAGATGAATCCTCTCATGAATAATGTTTCACTTCCAATACTTCCACTCGACCCAACTATGGTCACTCAATGAAATGCCATATCATGATTTGACTATAATCAAAGCGGAGCTTTCCTATAGAAGATCCATAATACTCTCAAGTTGAGAGAACTGTGTAAATTAGTCACATGGACATTTTCTTTTTGACTTAGTTATATTAACCAATAGAAAACTATCGAGTGAGTCGTTCCATAGTTATCCAATAACTATCAGTACGTAATTCATAGATGTCCCCAACAGTCATGAGTAATACACTCCCCAATATTTGGAGAGCGTTACATACTCTAGTCTCAACAGATACATCGACATCCAGTCTCGATGCATCTTGACTAGGAATATTTAAAATGGTATATTTGTTTTATTATGATAAACTACTCATGGTTACAGTACTTTGTAACTTCTATCACAAAATATACCATTTATTGATTTTCTTTTAAATATACTTTTATTTAAATTAACTAATTAATATAACTGCATTATATTAAGTATATAATAGAAGAAACACCTTTATTGTCAATAAGATTGGTCAACGAGTTAGCTATATGTAATAAATTACATAATTGCCTCTAGGGCATATCCCTAACTTTATTAATCTCCCACTTACACTTGGGGTCAATTATGGAATCTTATTCCAACTTCTCCAATCGGTTTCTCAAAAATAGTTGGGTCAGTCCCTTTATGAACAGGTATGCTATTATGTTTTAATTATCTACTCTATCAATCAACTCTCTCCGACGGTGATAAACTGCATTATCATGTGGAACAATTCAGAGTATGTCTCTCAACCTCTAGTAAGCACTAAGTTCTATTACGAACCATATCGCGACATTGTTATCGTATAACAATGTTACAGGATCTCAATATTTGGAATCATCTTGGTTATAAATTCGTGCATTTATAATTTTATATACATTATTTTTATTGCGGCAATATTCAAGGCGATGTATGAAGCCTTTTTCATTGAATAAGCCACAGTCTTGGTTGGAACATTTCCCACTTAAAGATTCTTAACTTAAATTTATTACTGACATACTACACTTAATATGACTTATGAAGTTTGAATTTGAACACTCCTTTATAAGGAGTTTTTGTTTCTATAAACAATTCTCTAGTATTTCACAAATACATGATACTTCAAACAACCATTTAGTGATATCAATTTGGGTTTGATATTTGCTTCATGATCAAATACATAAAAATCATGATATCATAGACAACTTAACATGTATGATAATTCCTTTTGCCAATGCAAAGGAATCAATCATACATGTTTCGTATTAAACATTTTAATAAGGTGTCCTTGCATATCATTTAGGACATTCCCGATATCTCTTATACTTACTATAAAAGACATCATTTATTATTCCAATGTTGAGTATTAAAACAAATAAGGCTGATTTTAACACAAGTACATCTTTAAAATCAACAACATGTTGTTTACTTATAGTTTAGAAATATCAATGTACCTTTTAACGTTCTTGCTTATGAGCGCACGCTTCCTCTGCACTTTGATTAAAAATCAAACTATTTTATGATAACCCGGATTTTTGATATCTGTTGATTGATAATTAATTAGGTTAAGTAATAAGAAATACTAATTCCAAATATTAAAATACTGATTGCTAAATTGAAACAAATAAATCGGATAATTAATATTCATATTTGGGAAAATATTTATTTGATAATCTCCTTTATGAATTATTTAAAATTTGACAAAATTGTTTTTTTCCAAACAATAATAATAATGTGATGTTTTTAAATATAGGTATAAATAGAATTATTATTTACAAATTTAATTTATGAGTTGATTTTAAGTTAAATAAGAAATAGAATTTGAATTGGAAATTCAAAAGGTAAACATCTTAAAAATATGTTATATATGATTTTATTTAGGATATAATTGTTTTTTATTATTTTCTTAAAAGATTTTATTTATATAAAATTAAGTAATGTATTATTAAATAGTAAATTAAAAATAAAAAGCTTTATAAAAATATTTAAAAATAAATAAAACATGCATTTTTACACATAATTAATAGAATGTAACAAATGTAAGTTGATAAATAGGTATATATGATAAGTGTTAGATGAATGAACAAGTATCACTACTTTAATTTTATTTTTCCTTTATTTTTAATAATCATAATTTTAGTCTATACCTTTTCTCTTCATCTTTTCCTATCTTCTTCTTTTCAAAACAAGAAAACAAACCTGTAGACCATTATACAAAACACAAGAAGGATCAGAACAAAAGCCTGTAAAAAAAACTTTACAAACCAAAAATTAAAGCCTGTAAATATTTATCTTCAAACATTCTCAAGCAAATCAACAAAGAAAGAAAAACCTGAAGCAAATCAAAGATTCAAATAAGTTAATCAAGCAATAACCAAGCTTCAGATCATCGGTTTAAAACCAATCAAAGCCAGATCATCTAGCAAGAAATTCAGTTCAAAGCAGATTCAGTTCAAAAGCTCTGTCCATCTTTTCAAAACTAGTGAGTAAACAATCTAATTCTTATTTTAATTTGTTGTTAGAGATGAATGTATTCAATTAGGTGTTGTGGCAAATTTTCTGCATAGATGAAATTCTGGCCTACATGTTTTAAATATGTGAATATAAATGGTGCATGTCTGATATGCTTGATTCATTTAGTTCCAGGTTACTGAATTTTAGAACAAGTAAATAAATTCAAACTTCTCTTTAACTGATCCCTCATAGCCTTTGGTTTTCAAGAAAAATAGGTTTGTTTGAACATGAATTAAGATATAATTTTTTTTATTTAAGTAAAACAAGTTTTTATCACTGTAAATCAAGAAATTACAGAAAAAATTTAAGATCTGTTAAAAACCAAGTGACAAATTCCATGTTTTATCGATATAATCTTGCTCGTCATAGAGATTCATGAATTTTAAGAGTTGTATCATAATTTTTAGATTTGAATTGGGTTAGTAATTTGGGTTTGACCAGAGAAAAGGGTTTGAGCTATTTGCGGTGATTACAGTGCACGGGGTGGTCGGGGACTTCATGAGAGGTAGGATAGAGTACACGGGTTCGGAAAAAATGTCAGATGTGAGGATGAGCCACCGTGGCAACGGCGGTGGATCGGAATGGGTTTTAAACTCTATTTTGGCTTGAGGTCAGAAACGAGATGACTGTGTCATCTCAGGCGCATCGAGTGGCTTCAGACCAAGAGTGTTGGGGGCGTGGAGGTATGGCGAGGCTGGGGTTAGGATTCTACAACCTCCGGTGGTCTGCGATAGGAGATCGAGGCGAATTCAGGCGATGTTGAGGTTGCTAGAAGTATTTGGTTTGCCTCGATTTCGATATTGAGCGTGTAGGGATGTTTGGGTGATCGGAATTCGTTGTTGAGGTGACCGTCGATATATGGGTGGTGTCGGCAGTGAGCGACGTCGCCGCGACCACTTGTGCAGGTGCACCAGTGATCAAATGTCAAGGTGGTTGGGATGAGTTGTGGTCTCGAAGATATACTCGAGTATTTGGGAAGAAGTCTCGAGTTAGAACCCGGTCATGTTCTCGATGTTTTAGTTATTTCAAGTTTCAATTTTTAAACTAATTTTTTAAAATAATGGAAGAAGAAGAAGGGACCGAGTTGGCACTCGGGTCAGGAACGGGTTAAACCCAAAGTTAATGTGAAATGTTTAAAAACTTTTGAAAGCTAGTTTTAAATTCAAATAAAAAAATTTGGTTTAAACTATTAGATGATAAATGTTATTTTTAAAAAACTATTTTGATTTAGAAAGTTTTATGCTTAAATTTGATAAAGGTTATTAATTAACGATTAGAAATTAATTAATCAAGTAACTAAAGATAAATTAAACGTCAATTAAGTATTTATTAATTAAGTAATTAGAGATAGATTAATTGGTTATTAAAAACTAATTAATTTGTAATCAAAAGATGATTAATGTAACAACCCGCATATTTATCGAGTTTGTATTTAAATATTTTATTTAAATATTAACTCGTTAATCGGATTTTGGTCCGAAAGGCTACTTTTTGCAAACGGTCAAATTAGGACTCGAGACCACTTCCATTGAGTTCGAAATGTGGTTTACAACTTTTTAAGTATAAACATCGATAGGTTTGGAGTTAGTGAAATTTCACTAACTTTTCCCGCTTTGGACTTTGGGTTAGTTTAGCCTATTAAGCCCAAGTTCCAACCCTCTTCTCCTCACTCTTCATAAATTTCCTAACTAATCAAGCTTTGGCATTAATGGTGGAGGGAATGGGAAATTAAAACTCCAAGCACAAATTCAATTGCAAATCCAACATTCAACTCCAAATTCAAGTAGAAGATATTGGATTCAAGCTTTGGATTGCTTCTCCTTGCTTTCAAGCTTCATCTTCATAAACTTTAGTGCAAAGGTGAGATTTTTATCTCACAATTCTAGCCTATAACCATATTGGACTTTTGGGAATGATTTCCTATCATGTTTGCACGCACATTTGCATTTGGTTTTGATTGGATTGGCGAAAAACTCCACTTTTTAGTGTTTTTGGTGAAAAACTGCCCCTAGGTCGTTCTGCCTTTGTTAGGTCGTTCTGTGTGAAAAGTCGCACTGGAGTTAGGTCGTTTCCGACCTTAAAATGGCCTATACCTTTAGGTCGCTCGGAGTTATCTCATTAGGTCGTAGGTCGCATGGGCCTTAGGTCGTAGGTCGCATGTGAGTTAACTCCTAGGTCGTTCTGGCCTTATTAGCTCGTATCGGAGTTAGGTCGTAGGTCGCATGGGCCTTAGGTCGTAGGTCGCATATGAGTTAACCCCTAGGTCGTTCTGGCCACTTTTCGTGTGTTTGGGTTTAGGTCGTTGGACCTTTAGGTCGTTGGACCTTTAGGTCGTTGACCCCCTTGAGTCGTTAACTAGTTAAGTCGCTCGCTACTTGACTCCATTAGGTCGCTCGTCACTGGATGCAGTTAGGTCGCTCGACTCCCTTACCCACTAGGTCGCGTACTTAGTTAGGTCGCGTGACCCCATAACTGTTAGGTCGTTAGACCGTTAACCCTATAGGTCGCTTGGTCTATTTGTTTAGGTCGTAGGTCGTTGGACCTTACCTCGATAGGTCGTTCCCACTTTTGGACGTGTGCACTCTAGGTCGCTAGGCCGCCTCTCTTTAGGTCGCGTGACCCAATACAGTTAGGTCGTTTGACCTTATGTTCTTTTAGGTCGCGTCTCCTTTAGGTCGCGCCTCTTTTAGGTCGCGTCTCCTTTAGGCCACGCCTCTTTTAGGTCGTTCGAATGCTAGGTCGCTCGGCCCTTATTCCCTTAGGTCGCTCGGTCTCGTTTATGACCATAGGTCGCTCCCCCCCTCTTCGTTAAGTCGCGAGTCATCGTTAGGTCGCAAACACCTTTAGGTCGCTCGACCCTATCCCTTTAGGTCGTTAGACCTCATTTTGTCTTCACTAGGTCGTACCGTTTTGGTCGGGGCGCTGCCCCGCACCCCGCCGGGGGCGCTGCCCCCTGGACCCCCGCGACCTGACCCGGCAGGTCGAACCCCGTAAGCGGTGGCGTTGCCCCCGCACCCCCATCTTGGGGGGTTGCCACCCCCCCTGGACCCCCCCTCCGTAGGGGATCTTATCTGAAAAACATTGAGCTGATTTCCTTGGATTTTATTCGCATCTCCGTATGCGATCTTTGTGACTGATTGTTTCTACACTTGCTTATGTGTTTTGTCACTTTATAATATAAAGGTTTCAATACTAGTAGTAAATATCAAAACTCTTTTAACAAACAATTCTATTTTTAATAACAAAGCTCTTTTCTTAAACCGTTTTCCAATCTATTAGTATATACAAGCCTTTACCTCACTCGGATGAGAAATCTAATTAAACGACTTAGTAAAACAAGTGGTATGAAACGCTTGCGTTCACTTCGTCGGTTAATTCTTGGACTTGTTCGATTGAACCTCTTGTAACAATTTTATTAGTGAAGATTTACAGTTTGTTCGTAAATATTTAAGTTAAGCAAGTGGTTATGGGACATGAAGCTAAACTTCTATATTTACTAGCTTAGTGTAATTGACACTTCTCGTTGATCTTGATGATCGCTTTATGAATTAGACTAGTAATTGCGCGATGTCTCTTTCATTGCAAGGTTAGACTAGACACCACTTGTGTGATTCCATTCACACATACCTTTCTGCTTTTTGGTTAGTCTTGACCTCAATCTGTGTGATTCCATTCACACATACGGGGTAGCTCCCCTTGGTCTTCGGACCGTCATGTGATAGGCCTCTTTCCCTTTTTATGATTTCTGGATTTCTCGTGTTGATTTCTGGAATTTATGTCATTGACTTGTTATGAGTACAAGTTTAGGGTATGATGCCCTCTTCGAATCTTTGAGAAGATTCTTGTGATATTGATTATCTCTTATTGATTGATCTTCTGTTGATCATTATTTACATACTTATAGTGGTATGTCGTTATGGATGTTTATGTTTATGCCATATCTTTTATGTTATATCATGTCATCTGATATTTATAGCTAGACTGATCCGTTTATTATTTTCTTAAATAATACTCGGGTCAGACCGAGATGTTACAGGTGCTTCTGCTTGACTTCTTCCCAGGGATTCATCACTCTGACTTTTGGCTAACTGTTTAGATTAGCAGTTTTTGTTGTATACACTTGAGATATAGACTCATAGTTGTATTCTTTTGTATAGCACGTGTTGCTATTCTTTTGTATTATCGTGGATCTTATTGACCACTACTCTGATGTACACTTTCATGTGTTAGTTATATATTCATATCTTCTTCCGCCTTTGTGATATGGATATCTGTGACTGATTTGTGATATGATTATTTCTATGTTTGTTTTCGAAGATTATTTATAGCCACCGTGTGATAAGCAATTACATGGATGGTCGCTCCTCAACAGCCTTATTCTCCGTGCTAGTTGACAGCACTATTCCGGAGTGTTCTTGGCTAGCGTGGGTATAGAGGTGGGGCGTCACAATTAATTTAAGTTTAATTACTTAGGGAGGTAATTAAAGTATTGTTAATAGTTAATGAAGATCATTAACTAGGGATTATTAGATAATTAATTAATGTGATTAATTGTAATAATTAATTATATCGATTAATTTAAGATAATCATTTATGGAATTATTTAAGTATAATTACTTAATGGAAGTAATTAGCAATGGTAATTACAGAGTGTGATTAATTGAAGATTGAATGTAGTTTTGGGTTAATTACCTGGTATAATTAATATGAAGAATAATTACTTAGTAGAAGTAATTAATAATTAATTACTTTGTGTAATTTATTTAAGAATTGACTAATAAAAGTTATGGGAAGTTAATTAAGTGGCGTAATTAATCAAGAGTAATTAATTGCAGAATGAGATTAATCTAGGATGATTAATAAATATAATTAAATAAAGATTAAGTATAATTACTTAAGGTAATTAATGAGGTGTAATTACTTAGTGAAGTAATTAGTGGATAATTACTGGATGTAATTAATTAAAAGGAAATTACTTGATGGGAAGTAATTAAAGGATAATTACTTGGTGGAAGGAATTAAGTGATAATTACTCGGTGTAATTAAAGGATTAATTAATATAATTAGTCAAAGGAGTTGGTTTAATTGATGGAGTAATTTAGGAAAGTTAATTTTTGATTTTGATTAATCAAGGTTGATTAATGTAATAAGTTAAAGGTTAATTATTAAAGGAAATTTAAAAATAATTAACTAATGAAAGTAATTAGAGGATCATTAATTAATGTAATGAAAGTGATCAATCTTGCTTATGAATGATTGAATGATGATGAGTGCTTTGAATTGGTTGATATCTCTGATATGAATTACTTTATGATATGATATGTTGGACGGACGTTGATAATGTGATTCTATCAATTATGAATTGCTGTGTAAAAGTGTTATCTGGTAATTAAAGTTGAATTGTATTTAATTAGATAACTTGGATTTAGATGACATTGGATTCGAAGAGTCCGGAGTCGGGTATTAGTAAATACCCGAAACCACTTCGATTCTTTATAGATTGATATGTGGAATCAATAAGCTGGAATGAAATGATTTAAGTGATTTGGACTATTTAATCTAAGTTTGGTACTCGAAAATTTGTGGGTGAAATAAGTAATGTTTATGAGAACTTGGGAACTTGTAATTGATACAAGTTACCCGGGTTATATAAATATATGTGTGTGTGTGTGTGTGTGTGTGTGTATGTATGTATGTGTGTGTGTATTGTATGCTTTTGTCATTCATGTTAGATGGGTTTACTCACGCTGGTTTCCAGCCTGACCCGGGTGTTACTTTGATGTAATGCTCGGGTCAGACTGAATATTACAGATTTTCAGGTAAGAACGTTCTGGAGCTCAGGAGGTGAGCTGGATGGCAGGAACATATGGAGTGTTTCCGCTGTGTTGTATTTTTATTTTTCTGCAACATGTGATATTAACTATCCAGTGTTTGTGTAAATGTTTAAAACTCTGATGTATTAAATGTAAATTTACTAATACGGTTTTCTTTGTATAAATGATATTATTTGATATTATGTTTTGATCAGCTGTGAATGTGAGAATTTGTATTTTGTTTCTGTTTCTTCTTCTATCTCGTTCCTTCTTTTCTTTACTATCTGAATTTTCAAGATCGAAATTTCTGGGTTGTTACATTTTAGTATCAGAGCTGAAGGTTAAGCGAGGACCTTGGCTCTGGTGGGATTACTTATTAAGGATAGGGTCAATTATACCCTAGAATGAGTTGAGTGTAATATATATGAGAGAGCGTATTTGTTATTTTCTTATATAATGGTTTTAAAAGTAAATGATTTTATATAAGCTTATATATAAAGCAATATTTATTTCTAATAAATATTAAGGTAAATGGTTGTTATATTAATTGAATCAAAAGTAATAATAAGAATTTAGTGGCAATAGAAATACAACCAAACTGAAATTGAATGAAGATAAGTTTGAAAAGGATTCAAACTGAAATTAAAATCTTGAAATTGGAAAAGAGTTTTAGAATAAGATGAATTAGAATTGGTTTCAAACCATAAAATAGAAGGGTTATTGTGTTTAATAATGGGATGATTGTTTTCCAATAAACAATAAAATGTTTTAAGGAGGTAACTATTTGATGAGAATAAGTTATAAATTAGAAAGGATGAAAATTAAAGTGGGATTCAAATTGTGAATTTTTGAATTCTAAATTTAAACATTTAAGATTGTTTTCAAAATATTAAAGGAAATAATATTATTCAAACTATTTTGAATGTAATCTTATTTTGGAATAAGAAGTTGATTGTAAACTTTAAAGGAATTTTGTTTTGAATTAAAACCAAGGATGGTTTAAAGTGTAAAATTTGGCTTGGTAGGCCAAGAAGTAAATATGTATATATGTGTGGATATACATAATATCAAAGATGGTTTGAAATAAACTCTAAATATTGAGTTTTAAATCTGGAATGAGATGTGATACCCAAAGTGATAAGTTTTTGAACTTAATAAGCGGGAAGATTATTTACGAGAAGTTTAAAATTTGAAATGGAAGTTCAAATTAGGTAAGGTTGACTGGATTAAGTGAATTGACTTTAACTTGGGAAAAGGTTAAATAAGTTGGAATGATCAACCCGATTTGGAAATTTCAAGATGAAATTGGGATTTAACTTGGGAAGTTAATTGGTTAAATCGAATTGCGAGTTCGTGTGATCTCAAAAAGGTTTTGAGATCTGGAATTTGGAAATGGATGGATGTTTTAAAATAATTTGAATGATACCATTCTGTTGTTATTAATAATCTTTAAGCTGAAATTGGATTTGCTTAAATAAATGAAGAAATGGGGTATAGTAATATATCCATTATTAAGATAAAATGAAATTTGGATTTAGAATTAAATAGTTCAAAAATACAAGTTGATTTGATTTAAAGGATTAAATCAATATTTGAAAATTTAAATCGAATTTATATAAATCGAGATGGTTTAAAGTTGAGATTTAAATTAAATTAGTTCAAATTGGATTTGATTAGAATTAATTGGAATTGAGATTGAAGATGTATAAGTTTAAAATTTCAAATGGAAAATTTGAAACTAGTCCAAATTGATTTGAATAATTTGGAATTGTGATTAAAGTTGAATAGGTTTAAATTCAACTGGAATTTGATTTAAAATTGGAAGGAATTGAGAATTAATTCAACTTGAATTGGGATAAATCAATTTCAATTGGAAATTGAAGTTATTTAAATTGGAATTGAGTCAATTTAAATAAAAGAGGAAATTTAAATTGCATTGATGAGAATGGAGATTGGGAATTGAACAGTTTGGCTCTGAACTATTTTTTCCAAATAAAATATTTTAATATAAACTGTTTTAAAACTATTTTCCTATCTATTTACTATACAATCTTACTTTTTAAAGCCAAACATTTTTATACTTATTTATAATTATTTTTGAACTATTTAACAATTTTAAAACTGCTTTATAAACCAATTACTGTTTTTCAACTACTTTATAACAAATTATTATTTACAACTATTTTACAGCTACTTAACTATTTTACAAACTAATAATTACATTTCAACTACTTATCTATTTTAAACTTTTCAAGATATTTTCTAAATTTAAGTTGGACAGAGTTCGAACTATTTATGATTAAATATCCATTTGAGATAAGAATTGAGGTGATAATCTAAATGAGGATTTAAGCAATTGTGAGTAAGTGAATGAAAATCAAAGTGAATGTGAATAGAAAAGGATATTGATTTGGCTAATAACCAATAAAGATAAATACATGGATGTACGTATATTATTCTATTCGCATAGTGATTTGATCCGGATTCGAGCATAGAATTTCGAGATAGTATATCAATCCGAGTTAGGATTTTTCACTCGATTTTCGACGACGAACCTGGGTATGGATTGTTGATTGGTTCTGGATATTCTCTATCATAGTTAGGCTACGCAAGGAGAATGACGGTTTCTAATCAAGAAACCAGATCTGAGTCCGCACTAGGAAGTCGAGTGGACGATACTAGTTCGGAAGTGAAATTGTGTGATCGAGTGAGCGATCAGATTGATATAGCGTATGGATGATATGTATACATCGTACATGTTTGAATGAAACCGATACTGGGAATTTGTGGATGAGAAATGTGAAATGGTTTTTGAAATGAAAGGTATATTTTGTGAAATATATGATGAAGTAAAGTGGAAATTGGAATATTTCTATGGTAAAAATTTACTTCATGGAAGTAAGTAATTTGGTAGGTGACTTTATAGAGTAATCAAATTTGAATATTTGATTTGGAATAAATAAAGTATATATCTTTGCTATATAAGATAAATTTCCCCTTGTTGAATCTATTGCTGGAAGAAAAGGTTTTTGAAAGTATTTGATGTATGAAAAGGAAATTTAAACAAGTTTGAAGTGATCCAAAGATTTTTAAATTTATATATATCTATATATATAAGGGATCTTATGAGAATGATTTTGGAGGAAAGGTTTTTGGAACCTTTGGATTTGGAAAGGCTTTTGATTTTTGGGAAAAAAATCAATTTTGGAGATTTGGAAAGCCTAGTTGAGAATTATCGATTTTGGGATAATTGATTTTGTGAAAAGGAGATTTATACGATATTTATACTAGGTGTATGATTTGGAAGATACTATATGTGTATAGTATAAAGTGTTTTGAAAATGGCTCTGGAGAAAAAGGCGCTCCCTTGGAATGAACTTCTCAGGAGTACCACAGGGTGGTACTGCCTTGATAAGGGGGGGTTCTAAAGTTGATCATGTGAGGAGTCCAAACAAAACTAGTTCCTCAGGATTATGTGTAGTGGGTAGCGAAATTTGAGGGCGCTAATGCCTACAGAGACATTGGGTTATGCTGTGACGATAATGTAGTTCGATGTCACTGCGATCTACTACGGACCATAGCGGAAGTCGTGTGTGCTGTTGAGAGCCAACGGTCTACGTTTGATTTTGCCGGGATGGCAATGTAACATCGGTAGACTGCGACCTATGAAGACATAGCAAAAGTCGAGAGGCCATGAGAGCCTAAGGCTACATTGGAACTTGACGGATGTAGTCTACGACCTATGTGGGAGTGCAGAAGTTTCATTCTTTTGGCAACGAAATTCGAGGGCGTTGATGCCTATAGTTATATGGATTTTTGCTATGACAGCAACGTAACCCCAGTTGTAGCTGTGATCTATAGCGGGTTCCATGGTGTAATCGAGGGACGCGTAGGCCTACGGTTATCTATGGATTTTGTCGGGATGGCAACGTAACCATCGGGTTAACTGCAACCATGGATGGGGGTGATGATATCTAGAGCATTCTCACCAAAGATATTCTTCTATTTTCACCAGAAAAATGTTTTCTATATTTTAGATAAAATTATTTTCCAAGTATTTTCACTGGGTGTTGAAAATGGGTTTTCCAAGTACTTGTAGATTTTCAGTCCTACGCGTGATCAACGTATGATCGAATCTCTGTGAGAACAAGGATAGACTTGTTGAGACATTGAGTATAAAAGTATTTTTTATAAAAAACTATTTTGGCAATATTATATAGATTTTAAAAGTGTTTGAAAATGATAAAAGAATATTTTAACTGGTTTTAAAATATTTAATAAATTCTGGTTTCGTTCCTTTTCGGGGACGAAAAGATTTAAAGGGAGGAGGGATGTGATAACCCGGATTTTTGATATCTGTTGATTGATAATTAATTAGGTTAAGTAATAAGAAATACTAATTTTAACTATTAAAATACTGATAGTTAAAATTGAAACAAATAAATCGGATAATTAATATTCATATCTGGAAAAATATTTATTTGATAATCTCCTTTATAAATTATTTAAAATTTGACAAATTGTTTTTTTTCAGACAATAATAATAATGTGATGTTTCTAAATATAGGTATAAATAGAATTATTATTTACAAATTTAATTTATGAGTAGATTTTAAGTTAAATAAGAAATAGAATTTGAATTGGAAATTCAAAAGGTAAACATCTTAAAAATATGTTATATATGATTTTATTTAGGATATAATTGTTTTTATATTATTTTCTTTAAAAGATTTTATTTATATAAAATTAAGTAATGTATTATTAAATAGTAAATTAAAAATTAAAAGCTTTATAAAAACATTGAAAAATAAATAAAACATGCATTTTTACACATAATTAATAGAATGTAACAAATGTAAGTTGATAAATAGGTATATATGATAAGTGTTAGATGAATGAACAAGTGTCACTATTTTAATTTTATTTTTCCTTTATTTTTAGTAATCATAATTTTAGTATATACCTCTTCTCTTCATTTTTTCCTATCTTCTATTTTTCAAAACAAGAACACAAACTTGTAGACTATTATACAAAACACAAGAAGGATCAGAAAAAACCTGTAAAAAAAACTTTACAAACCAAAAATTAAAGCTTGTAAATATTTATCTTCAAACATTCTCAAGCAAATCAACAAAGAAAGAAAAGCCTGAAGCAAATCAAAGATTCAAAAAAGTTAATCAAGCAACAGCAAGCTTCAGATCACCAATTTAAAACCATCAAAGCCGGATCATCTAGCAAGAAATTCAGTTCAAAGCAGATTAAGTTCAAAATCTCTGTCCATCTTTTCAAAACTAGTGAGTAAACAATCTAACTCTTGTTTTAGTTTGTTGTTGGAGATGAATGTATTCGATTAGGTGTTGTGGAAAATTGTTTGCATAGATGAAACGATGGAGTAACGACCCGCAAATCCGTACCCCTTAAGTCAGCACTATACTACAACAATCAACTCAAGTTGCATAGAAATATGAACCATTTGGGTTAAAGAAGAAGAGGTAGAAGAAGAAAATAGAAATCAACATCAGAATCTAACCATCGCAGCGGAATAAAATATAATAGATAATAAATAATCTTTGCTCAAAAATCAAATAATACTGTTTATATATTACATCATCAGAGTACATCAGTCACAGCTCAACATCAATAACATACAACTGGATATACACAGCAACTCAACACAGCGGAATATATATAAACAAGTACGGAAGTATGTATCATTATCCAGCTCGCCTCCTGAACTCCACAACATCACTGTATTTTATAATACTCGGTCTGACCCGAGCATTATAGTTGAATAACACCCGAGTCAGTCTGGAATACCAGCATGAGAAAATCACGCTCAATTGATTATTAAAGTTTCAAAAATCCTTTGAAAACAAAAGCATCTCGTAAGACCACGCCACAAATAAACATGTCAGGTTTTTACCTTACGATAGCTAAAACAATTTTTATAGAAATCCACCGATATTATAATAGGTTCTATATACAAATACTTATAAAATAGCCGAAATTGTTACATTATTAAATTCCAGCTACTAGCCATAGAGTGGGTAATACAAACAAGACTTGTACAAGGCTCGTAGGGAGAATGGATTTCCAACTAATGACTAGGCACTGGGGTACCACCTATCACAGTACGTGGCCTAGATCACAGTACCGAGGAGTACGGCCGCTCCCCTGCAACACAAGACCGAAACTATCCCTTACTGGATAATCCCGAGTGAGATCACCCCGCAGTTGGGATCAGCAACCGCCCACTAAGCCGAAATAAAAAGGGACATCTAGGCAGGGATGACCTCACCTTGCTTGGGTGCTACCCACCTAGCCTTGCTGCATAACCCCTGATTTTCAGTCATTCCCATTTGATGAGGCTTGAGACTAAGCGTTACCTTTTTAGAACATATCCCTTAGAATGCCCATCGTCCACCTGACGATGTTTCACAACCATTCATCCATACAAGTCCGTCCCGGGTTCGAACAGAACCGAAGGCACTATTCCTACTACATCCATTTTGGAAATATCCTCAGGATTAGTAGCGATTAGCCCTTGCACTTCACTGCTCCATCTTCGAATCCAAAATCGTTTTCCCCGAAACGTACAAATCGGATCGAAGTGGTTTTCGAGAAATAAATCTCGATCCCGGTCTCTTCGAAACGATCAACGTATTTGGCCAATATTGATAGTCGGTGATTTAACTATCAATTAATGTTCACAAACCACCATCAACCAATAAATAATTTCCCAAATTATTTATTTATCTCAAAATATCTTTACAAGATATAATTTCACTTTCAAACCCTTTTGAAAACAGTTTTCAAACTATCCTCCTTTTCTCAGAATAAATTCCGAGTATTTCCACTTCCATTGGAATCACCAAGCACTAAACTTTAGATTTTTAAAATAATTTAAAACACTTTATTGAAGAAAAAAAATTAACATTTAATTTAGAAAAAATTTACTTTAATACTTAATTTAAAATAATAATCTAGAAATAACTAACATAAGGTTACCTTATAACCATACTCTAGATTTTCTTCTTAAAAATACCAAATCATTCTTTAAATAATTATTACGATAATAGATTAAAATAAAATACTTACTTTAGAATTACTTTAGAACATTTAAGTTAAGACTACTTCAATAATTGGCTAAAAATATATACTATATGAATATTTAAGAATAAGGTTATTATATAAAATATAAAACTAGGTTTTCACTTTTAAAAACAACATACTAAGTTATTTCTTAAATATTTACTGCTAAAATAGATTAAAAGAAAATACTTACTTTAGACTTTAAATATTAGAAATAATAAATTTTACAAAACTTACTTTCTTTAAAAACAACTTTAAAACATTTAATTTATATTTAAAAATTTACTTTTAAAAAACATGTACTTGGCTATCCATAGAAAATCCCAACTTCAATCACTTAAATCAATTCTTTCCAAATTGATTTCCAATTTATTTTATTTGAAATAAATTTCTTTACTCACATGGTTCATTTCAAAATCCGTTAGTTAAGAACTTATTATTATTATTTTCCCGTTTGATTTAAATCTTTTAACTGAAATATACAGATTTTAGATTTTCCCAATTTCTTCTTTATTCCTTTCAATAATTTAAATTTTAAATTTTAAATAAATGTTTTGTTCTTTTAATTAATATCACTGAAGATTTTAAAATTCAGTAACTTTCTGTTTATTCAAATTTCCCTTTCCATACCCAAGATTTATTTATTAGCATTTTAAAGTCACTTATTTCTTTTTTTCAAATTCATTCTTTGAACTTATTCTATAATTATTTTACTTACCATTCACTTCTTTTATTTTCTTACCAAAATTCAATTTATATATTTTTATGGTAATTCATAATACCCAATTATATCCAATCAAATCATAACGTTCAATATTCCAACATAATTCATCATAGAACATCAAATAATCACAACAGAGGGTATTAAATAATTTCAATAAATGTTGAGGGGTCCAGTTGGATCCCTCCAACCTGTTTTCCCTGCATCCACAGATGTTAGCACAATATAAAATATCTTCACTATAAAATGAGCGAAATCAATCATTTCAAGGTGTAGTATATACTACTATATAACACAACAATCAATTCAACCATTCAAAAAATTATTTAAATTTAATCATTTAAATTTAAATTTAACTGAGTGAGATTAACTCACCTTTGCTTTCATGTTGCAACTTATTTTCATTCACTTCCATTCCAGCTTGTTTCTCGATTCTTAAACCTTGTATAAACATTTATAATTTTTATTAATATTCGAATCAATTAAACAATTAAATTCCCATCTACTAACTTAATTTACTGAGAAATTTTGAGTTTTAAGCTAATACTTTGTTTTAAACAGATTTTCCCTTTTAAATAAAAATATAATTTTAGTAACTAAAATAATTCAGTAGGTTTTATTATATAAATCTATCTCCATAATATATTTTATTTTTATTTTTATTTTATTTTTTTAAATTAAACAAGTAGACAAAATGTGTATAAGTTTATTCATTTAATTTTGTTTTATTTAATTTTGAAACTCACGTATACTTATAAAGATAATCCATATCGATTTTAAACTCTAATTTTATATAAGTTTCCAATTATTTCAAAATTCATATTTCCTTTTCTTCTTCCCAAATCATACCTATCTAATTAAGCATCTGTCTTAAATCTAGTTTGCCTAAATACTAATATTACTATAATTTTTTCATATTTTTTTTCTTTTAGAAAAAAAACAAAACAAAACAAATGAATTACAAACAGAAAATACCTTATCCCCCGATTCCCAAATGCGCTGCCTCACCAAGACAACCTCGCGAGCTCCTCCTCCAGCTCCAAAGTCGACCCAAACTTCGAGCACGGCTTGAGCACAAACCCTATCATCTCACCCCTCCTCTTATCTAGCATCGTCGCGAACGAAATCGCCTCCAGCTTGCGTGCAACCACCATCGACAGACCGATGCACTACTGTCACGACGAAGACGACACATACTCTACGCAAACGGCAACCCAACATCCTACCCCGCGACCGAAACTATCCCACGTTCTTTGAGCTCGAGCCTTGCTCGCGAACCCCTCCATACATCGCCTCGATCAACAACCACTGACACTCGCCACCGCCTCCTGGTTCGAGCCACTCGATTTGATATTGCCGTGCGCCCCCTCTTTTCTTTTTCTTTTTTTTATTAACACGAGAATCGAACTGGTGAAATAAGAAGACGAAAGGGAAGATGAGAGTTTCGACCATTTTTAGTTTAATTTAGGGATCGGCTATCAACTCTGAACGAAGGAAAATATTTCCTATTTATTTATTATTAAACAAAGAAGTGTATTGGAGAAGGTAACGCTAGTTTTTAAACCCCTATACGCGATGCTGGCTATAGTACGCGATGCAATATCAATGCGTTTACTTAACGTACAAACACACAACAACTCCGAAAGCTACGAAATTTGAAACCCGATAATAATTTAACAGTACGGACCCAATGGAACTGATTTTGTCGAATTCGGAGACCGTGACTCGAAAGACTATATTTAAATTCAATTTAAACGATATATTTTTAAAACTGAACAAATCAGTGTTAAATTCAATTTTACAACTTCTATTATCCTCAATATTATCAATATAAATTTTACAAGCCTTTAAATTATTTTTAATAGGCTTAAAATTCCAGATTCAATATTTTTCTCAACTTCAAATTGTTTAATTCAATAATTCAATTATCAAATAAATTGTGATATTCGTAATTCAAGTTAAAATTACTCTATTGAATATTTAAAATCAATTAAATTAAATGCTCGAAAATTCCGGATCGTCATAGATGGCCTGCATGTTTTAAATATGTAAATATAAATGGTGCATGTCTGATATGCTTGATTCATTCTTTTCCAGGTTACTGAATTTTAGTACAAGTAAATAAATTCAAACTTCTCTTTAACTGATGCCTGATAGCCTTTAGTTTTCAAGAAAAATAGGTTTGTTTGAACATGAATTAAGATCAAAAAAAATTATTTAAGTAAAAAAGTTTTTATCACTGTAAATCAAGAAATTACAGTAAAAATTTAAGATCTGTTAATAACCAAGTGTCATAATTTCATGTTTTATTGATATAATCTTGCTCGTCATCGAGATTCATGAATTTTAAGAGTTGTATCATAATTTTTAGATTTGAATTGGGTTAGTGATTTGGGTTTGACCAGAGAAGTGGGTTTGAGCTATTTTCGGTGATTACAGCGCACGGGGTGGTCGAGGACTTCACGGGAGGTAGGATAGAGTACGGCGGGTTCGGCAAAAATGTCAGATGTGAGGATGAGCCACCGTGGCAACGGCGGTGGATCGGAATGGGTTTTAAACCCTATTTTGGGTTGAGGTCGAAAACGAGATGACTGTGTCATCTCAGGCGCATCAAATGGCTTCGAAACAAGAGTGTTGGGGGCGTGGAGGTCTGGCGAGGCTAGAGTCAGAATTCTACTACCTTTGGTGGTCGGCGGTAGGAGTTCGAGGCAAATTCAGGCAAGGTTGAGGTTCCTGGAAGTATTTGGTTTGCCTCGATTTCGGTATTGAGCGTGCAGGGATGTTTGGGTGATCGGAATTCGTTGTTGAGACGACCGTCGATATATGGGTGGTGTCGACATTGTGTGATGTTGTCGCGACCACTTGTGCAGGTGCACCAGTGATCAAACGTCAGGGTGGTTGGGATGAGTTGTGGTCTCGAAGATATACTCGAGTATTTGGGAAGAAGTCTCGAGTTAGAACCCGGTCATGTTCTTGATGTTTTAGTTGTTTCCAGTTTTAATTTTTCAACTAAAATTTTAAAATAATGGAAGAATAAGAAGGGACCGAGTTAGCACTCGGGTCAGGAACGGGTTCAACCCGAAGTTAATGTGAAATGTTTAAAAAGCTTTTGAAAGCTAGTTTTAAATTTAAATAAAAAAATTGGTTCAAACTACTAGATGATAAATTTTATTTTTAAAAAACTATTTTGATTTAAAAAGTTTTATGCTTAAATTATAGAAAGGTTATTAATTAATGATTGGAAATTAATTAATCAAGTAATTAAAGGTTAATTAAATGTCAATTAAGTATTTATTAACTAAGTAATTAGAGATAGATTAATTGGTATTAAAAAATAATTAATTTGTAGTCAAAAGATGATTAATTTAAGTTTAGTTACTTAGGGAGGTAATTAAAGTATTGTTAATAGTTAATGAAGATCATTAACTAGGGATTATTAGATAATTAATTAATGTGATTAATTTTAAAAATTAATTATATTGATTAATTTAATATAATCATTTATGGAATCATTTACGTATAATTACTTAATGGAAGTAATTAGCAATGGTAATTACAGAGTGTGATTAACTGAAGATTTAACGTAGTTTTGGGTTAATTACCTGGTGTAATTAATATGAAGAATAATTACTTAGTAGAAGTAATTAATAATTAATTACTTTGTGTAATTTATTTAAGAATTGACTAATAAAAGTTATGGGAAGTTAATTAAGTGACGTAATTAATTAAGAGTAATTAATTGCAGAATGAGATTAATCTAGGATGATTAATAAATATAATTAAATAAAGATTAAGTATAATTACTTAAGGTAATTAATGAGGTGTAATTACTTAGTGAAGTAATGAGTGGATAATTACTGGATGTAATTAATTAAAAGGAAATTACTTGATGGGAAGTAATTAAAGGATAATTACTTGGTGGAAGGAATTAAGTGATAATTACTCGGTGTAATTAAAGGATTAATTAATATAATTAGTCAAGGAGTTAGTTTAATTAATGAAGTAATTTAGGAAAGTTAATTTTTGATTTTGATTAATCAAGGTTGATTAATGTAATTAAGTTAAAGGTTAATTATTAAAGGAAATTGAAAAATAATTAACTAATGAAAGTAATTAGAGGATCATTAATTAATGTAATTAATGAAAGTGATCAATCTTGCTTATGAATGATTGAATGATGATGAGTGCTTTGAATTGGTTGATATCTCTGATATGACTTACTTTATGGTATGATATGTTGGACGGACGGTGATAATGTGATTATCTATCAATTATGAATTACTGTGTAAAAGTGTTATCCGGTAATTAAAGTTGAGTTGTATTTAATTAGATAACTTGGATTTAGATGACATTGGATTCGAAGAGTCCGGAGTCGGGTATTAGTAAATACCCAAAACCACTTCGATTCTTTATAGATTGATATGTGGAATCAATAAGCTGGAATGAAATGATTTAAGTGATTTGGGCTATTTAATCTAAGTTTGGTACTCAGAAATTTGTGAGTGAAATAAGTAATGTTTATATAAACTTGGGAACTTGTAATTGATACAAGTTACCCGGGTTATATATATATATATATATATATATATATATATATATATATATATATATGTTGTATGCTTTTGTCATTCATGTTAGATTGATATTATTTGATATTATATTTTGATCCGCTGTGAATGTGAGAATTTGTATTTTGTTTCTGTTTCTTCTTCTATCTCTTTCCTTCTTTTCTTAACTATCTGGAATTTTCGGGATTGAAATTTCCGGGTTGTTACATATTTGATATTTCTATCAAAATACTTATTCAATCTTAATGCTTATAAAATGATAATTTCGTATTATTTTTTAGATCATATCCAAAGACTCACAAACTCAATATCCTCCCACTGGCTTTGAGACATTTTTTGTTAAAATGTGTAAATAGCTTACTCTAAATCGTTATTTAGAATTTTCTATTTCAATACATGTGTAACAAAACACTAGGACTTATCAAGCGATAATTCTGTGAGTAAATCCAAATTGACTTGAACATGTTGAATATCGAATCTACTACGCTAATTTCAACAATTGAAATTTGCGATATTATTTTTATCAACATTGCTCATTTAATTCCAATTGCATTAGTCTTACTCATAAAGACACGGTCGTGGTCGATAGATCTTATCCCATCAGTTACGATCGCCAAAATCCATATTTTGATAGCGTACTTGGAATTCTTTCGAATTTGTGCATCATACCATAAGAGTCAACACTCTCAATGGTTTAATTAAACAATCTAGGATTATATGTTTTCGACGTTAACAAGAAACTCATAGTTTCTCTTCGATGTGCGAGAATACTTATTAGACATTCTAATGATATGTGGTCTTTTAGGTTAGTTAATTTCATTTCATCTCGTATGATTAGTTCTGTCTATGGATCGTATCTAATTCCATTTTACTACCAATAATTCCTCAAGGAAATTTCTTCACAATGAAGTAGGTAT
Organism: Allium cepa; assembly: GCA_030765085.1. Lineage (NCBI taxonomy): Eukaryota > Viridiplantae > Streptophyta > Magnoliopsida > Asparagales > Amaryllidaceae > Allium > Allium cepa. The sequence continues at coordinate 790,893,891 of CM060932.1, forward strand.
ATCTTGAGACAACAATTGTTTCTCAATACAATTGAATAGGTATTCATAAATATTTTTTGAATTTCTTTATTTATAAAACTGATTTGGTTTTAGTTTACAAGAATTATGTTCGAAACATAAACATGTCATCCAATGATAGTCTTTTCAAAATCCTTTTAGGGAGATTCATACAAGATCCCTCATGTACGATTATTACGTGTAATCTTTCGACTTGCACAACCTGCCAACTCCTTGGCCTAGGATATGTGGGAGTTTCTTATAAACCCTTATCTTGTAAAATTTTATAAACTGTTATTCAGAAGAAATAATATTAAGCTTGTGTGCTACCTTAAGTTCATTACCTTATAGAAAGAAACTAACTCAACTTCACTCATAATTAGTCGTACATTGTCCAACAAAGTTTGATTATTCCATATCGATGCATCATTATGTATTACATGGAGGACTAATTTTAAGATTAAATATGCTCAAAATATTTTTCAATATACTCACTTATTCTATCAAATCAAAGCATTTCTATCGCATTTTATTTTATTTACTTCTGTTTTATACCCTATAAGTTTACCATAGATATGCTACACGTGTATCAAATGCACATGTCCATGTCGACGATAACTCATCGGTGCATATGGCAAAGTACGCGGAACCATTTTGGTATTTATAGAATTAAGATTTCATACAATTACATGCATCTATCCAAAGAGTTTATCATATCTTATGACACTCCCACTGAATGGGTGCGCAGCCCTTTATTGTTTTGCGATATAATTAACAAGTATCATATGATTCAAAATCATACAATAAATTTTTTTCTCAAAACTATGCCTTAGTCTATAACTCCGAAACAACTGTAAATAATATTAGATACTTTTGTATTTTCCAATGCATCACTTTTGTTAAAAAATTACCACATCATAGTTTTATTTCACAAAGAATATTCATAATATTTATATTGAAATATAGCTATGTCTTCTTTTTTTAGTTGATATCAAAAAATAATCATTATTTCATAAATAATGTATGGTAAGTTTTACGAAAAAAAATTCATACTATGATACAATTAATAAGTGCTTATGGCATGCTCCCACTATTTCCACCATTACTGTAATAGTGTACTAAATTCGAAGGTTCATCATTCATTTAGTACAATTAGTTTATTTCATACAATGTTAGTGGTGAGTTCATTGATCAAATATCTTGAGCTTAAAGAAATAAATCTCATAGAAAACAATTTTCTATATGAATATACATTTCAAAATAGAAATCATATTTCTTATTCCAATATTAAGTATCAATTATTATTACAATTCCCATTTCCAAAGTTTCTCTATGAAGAAGAAGTGACTATTCATTTTCTTCATCCAAATTGTACCTTAAATTACATGTATTCTTATACATTTGTTTTTCTTTCAAATTGACAAACTATTCAAAAGAAAACCATACTACAATTTCATAAAAAACACGTATAAAAGTGCATTTTATTTACCTTAACATTTAAGGACATCAAATATGTTGCACTTTACGTAAACAGATAAACATGACATTTCAACGATCAAGTTCTTATATCTATCTTGTAGTTTTTGGTCTTGTGTTACAGTAACAAAATATGAACCTTTTGTAATCAATTAGATTGAATACTCATCTCGCACTAAGGTTTATTTGTTTTTCCAGATGAACTAATTTAATCGAAATATTGTACATTACGAACTTTGGCCATTCACCATATAACATTTATATGCAATTGTATATGGATCAAATATCCATAGTCTTATATTGCTTTTAGATTTTGAAACTCATAAAATGCAATGCACGGTCTTGACCAACTAGGTGCATAAGTGACCAATCCACAAATTTATTCAGTAGTTGTAAAATCAAGCACTTGCACGGGTGTTGAATCGTTAACATACAATAGGCATTTAATAATGGGTATTTTATTTCCATTTGTCGACTTTCAATTCAGTTCCTGTATATGTTAATTGATAAACTTTTATCAATCATATTAATTGCACAAATTTATGATTGTCGATAATTATAACATTATTTAGCATATGTTCTTACAATATTAGAAAGGTTAAATGTTACCATTTTATTTTTGTAATAAGGCTCCCACTAGTCTTGTATGTTTCACTGAACCCTAAGATGAAACATAGAAGTCTTTCGACTTCACCAGTGGGTGTTAGGACTTGTCTATTTTGGTATTCTAACCTTGAGTTTGCTCAACAAATTATATCTCCACAAACGATGGATAACTCCTTATCGGTTGTATCACATACAACTCCTAACCTTTTTTCCTTGTCCTAATCTCATTTCGACCTTGAATTTACTCAATAGATCGAAACAGATTACTCGCTCATACCTACCACATCGCGACGACGTAAGTATAGTATATGTACCTTGAGTTTGCTCAACAAATACATATAGTTATCTTACCTCATCTATTCAATATATTAATAATACTGCACATAACATCACTAGCTTAAGTTTGCTGAACAATTAAGGAGTATGCAAGTGATTTATTAGTATATATATGGCAAAAGACAACATTATATTGAAGATTCATAATCTTCAGTATATTATATTGAGTGATATTAACTAATGGAATAATATATTTCTTATAAAATACCCTCGTGATTCAAATGTCAGATATGTCAAAAATCACGGTATAGGTACATTTACTTATGTATTTATTCCTTAGGCCTATTTGGGTTTCTTTAATGTTCCACATTTAGTTTATACACTCATATTATATAAGTCTCATTATTATATAACTTTTATATTTTAACTAACTTATACAATAATCTTATGTACAACATTTTACTTATTTAATTAATTAACTCTTTAATTAATTTTAAATTACTATTTCAATACAACTTTTATATTGGACATATCTATTATAACCTTTATAGTGTATACTATAACCTTTATAATATAACAGATGTATCTTATATGTGCGTATTTTTTATTTAATTAATTAACATTTAATTAATTTATTTAATTAAACAATTTTAATTAAATTATATCAATTTCAAAATTTATCTTACATATATGTGTATTTATGTTATCTTTACACTTTAAAATAACATAACATATATCAACATATATAATACATGCATGTAAGTATTAATTAATTAACTCATTTAATTTATTTATTTTATTAATCTTATTAATAAATTTTAAATTTTGAAATTAATATTTAAATAGTTTCAAATATTTTGAAAATTTTGTTATCTTTTCAAATATTTTAAAAATTTATGTTATATAATAACCTTTTATAATAAACATGTTTTTATTTTAAATTTAACTTTTAAATTTAAAATCTTGTCTTAATTTTCAAAACTATTTTGAAAATTAGTCTATGGCCCAATTCAAATTGGGCCTTTTCTATCGAGGGAAACATTTGGGCTCACTTCACCTTTCTAGACCACATACTAAGTGCGCAAGCTTAATTTGATAACCCTAACATGAGTAATTTACACCGCATACGCTATTAGGCTACGATACCATTGTTCGAATTGGACCAGCCCGCAAGGGAAGAAATGGGTGAATTTGAAATTTTTTACCATTTTGAATCTTTAATGGGCCTATGAAGTCTAAACACATTTAGATCTTAAAAAATCTTCTTTTAAATAAAATCAATATTTTATATAATTTGGTGAAAAAAATTTCAAAAGGATTTGAATATTACATAAATTTGAATGAATGAGTGTATCAAATACACCTACAAGTGTAGCAGTTACTTATTAAAATAAATATGAGAAGGAAAATTCTCTAATTAATTAAGGGAGTAAACAATATTAATTTAAGAGAGAGAAACCATTCATTTTTTATCTCCGATTAGATTTATGATATGTTAAATAAACATTTTAACATTTCAAATGAATGTTTTATTAGGAATGCATACAAATATGATTTAATTAATTACAATGATTTTGAGCACATCACATGCACCTGTGTGTATAGTGTAAGTGCAATATATGAAAGTATACAAAATTAATGTAAAAATTGCATAGATGTTGGGATTTACACCACAATGGACACATTTCCCATCTATATATGCCATCGTCGTACTAAACATAAACAATTTTATTTATTTATTAACATATAAATACATACATACATACATACATAGATATATTATAAATACACACAATATATGCAATTAATGTTTAACATAACAGTTCAAATAAAATAGATTTCATTTCAATTACAAGCAGTAAATGAAAGAATATTAAGATTAATTAAAATGGATTGAAACAGTTGTAAAAAGGTTCCTTCCTTTTTAAGCAAAGAAATAATTTTTAATTAGATGGCATTGCAGATCGTGGAATATACCATTGATTTAATGTTTGATTTCATTTCAATTACAAGCAGTAAATCAAAGAATATTAAGATTAATGAAAACTGTTTGAAACGGTTATGAAAAGATTCCTTCCTTTTTAAGCAAAGATATAATTTTTAATTAGATAAAATTGCAAATCATGGAATATATCATTGATTTAATGTTTCGCTTTATCTTTTAAAAGAAAGAGTTTATCTTAGAATGATTTGGAACATTATAATTAAAACATTATATTAATTGGATGACAAAGATTAATTGATGCGATTATTACCAAATTTTAATTACATAGCCACCCATGTCTAAATATTCAAGTGTAAACCTTTTGATATGAAAAATTGAATTATGAATATAAAAAATCCAAAGTTGAATTAACGGCTTAGGCATATATAGATTTGAGATAAGAACATCTAGATTAAACAAACTTTGTAAACAATCACATAGAGTATAGAAAATAAAATTAACCAGATCTGGATCTAAGTTAAATTAATTAATTATACAATCATACATGAGACAGAAAATGAGATGTTATAATTCATAACAAAATAGAAGTGAACAAAAGAAAACATTCTATGTAAACATGATAGAACAATTGATTCAAGCAAGGGAATGGAGATATTTTAATAAAAATTCAAATTCACGAGTGTGAACAAAAGGGAAAGGTAGAGATTAAAGGGATAAGAACAAATTATAAGATATGCAAATATAGAATTATACTCACGTATAATTACCTTAGGATGAAGCATGTAGAAATACATTGAATGATAGAACAATAACTATATCTCATTGAACACACTCTAGATCCGATAGATATTTCCCTTCATCACACCTTAGTCTGTGACTTCTCCAAAGATTTCAAACAAATCACCACCTCACTTTGTAAGAGAAGAATGAACCACTTTTTTAATGTAGTTTAATGTTGATTTGAATTTATTTTTGATGTTTTTTTGGATGAAGTTTCAGCCATGAAGGAATAGTAGAGAAGAGGAAGAAAAGAGAAAAAAAAATATTCACGTTCTGTTCTGTGTACTTTCAAAAATAAGGAGGTTTTGGTTTTAGTAGAATTAAAGGAACCTTTTCCTATTCTCCTTTTAAAACTTCCTCCTTTATTTCCACTTTTTTATTTCAATTGATCTCATTAATTGATTTCCTCCTCTTACCATTATATGGTTGATCCAAGCATATTCTAAATATGCAAATTTTTTAAATAAAAGAAAATAAATTTTATGCAATTATTTTATTATTTAAAACATGTTTAAAATTATACCGATATCGCATATCGATATATGCAAATATTGATTTTATATATGCATTAAAATAATTACCAACAAATTAAGAATAATTAATATTTCATAAATATTAATTTAATTGGTTTGCAACATTTTACAAACTAATCAAATTATGTGATTTTCGAAGAAATCACAAATGTGGTTGTACGACTCAGAGGTATGAATTCAGTCAGCGATCAAAATTGAGCAATTAAAATATTAATGTCCACACGTCACTTAGCATGTGGTATGATAGTTTGGTTGAATTCATCGCTTACAGGTCTTTTCAATAAAATCAAATTTTACTCATTATAAGCGGTACCTAATAGTGAGAACTATTTACACCAATTCTCTTTTTCAAAACTATATCACATTAGGACTTTTGAAATTTGGTAATGGTCAAAATTCCGATGTCATCCACATTTAACTTCATAATCCAAACACAAAGTCCATGGTTCAATAAAAACAATTATTATTATCCAAAATGCTTTGGCCAGAAACTTTGACTTTGAGTTGACTTGAGTTGACCAAGATACTAACCCTATATAACTGAGGAGATGAATCCTCTCTCGAATAGTGCTTCATTTCCAATACGTCTTGTGGCTCTCCTCCTCTATACTCACACTAGCCAAGGGCACTATGAGGTAATGCCGTCGACTAGCACGAAGAATAAGGCTGTTGAGGAGCGACCATCTATGTAATTGCTTTGTGCGAGTATCGATATGTCAGATAGTATGGCACGTATTTCATTTCAAGAGGAAATCCAACAGGTCAAATACAAACACAAAGCTACTACACGGTGGCTACGTGGTCTTCGGAAACAAATATAAAATAAGCATAACATAAATCTGTTACAGATATTCATATCACTAAGGCGGAAACATATATGAATACAACAGATAGAAATGTACATCAAAGTAGTGGTCATGCAAGATCCACTACATCACAAAAGAATAGGTATAAGTGCTAGACAGAAGAATATGTATACATCAAGGAGTCTCTATCTCGCATGTATAAAAGAAAAAACTACTAAGCTAAGTAGTTAGCCAAAAGTCAGGTGACCGTCCCTGATAAGAAGTCAAGTAGAAGCACCTGAAATACTTCGGTCTAACCCAAGTATTATTTAAGAAGAAAATAATAAACGGATCAGTCTAGCTATAAATATTATATAAAATGAGATAGGATAAGAGATATGACAAAAAGGTATGATAACAATAATGTCATACTGTGAAAAGTATACATTAGAAAACCATAAAAATCATACAATATCTCAAGAATCTCAAACACCAAAAAGAATGTCATATTCTTTATTTTATTCACCATGCCACAAATATTGATAAAGCTTATCAATATAAATCACGAAAATTGGTGAAACGCAAATTCTAGAAATCATCAATTAGAAATCTAGAGATCACAAAGGGGGAGGCCTATCACAAACGGGAGCATGGAAACTAACCAACACGTGTATCGCAAACGGAATGCTATTCCATAAACCGAACATCAGCGCACCTAAAATTCGCCCCGTGCATAATCGAACATCGACGCACCCAAAAAGATATGCCCCATGCATAAAAAAACATCGACGAAACATAGAAAGATAAGCCCTATGCATAATCAAACATCGACGCACCTAGAAAGATACGCCCCATGCACAAACGAACATCGACGCACCTAGAAAGATACGCCCCATGCATAATCGAACATCAACGCACCTAGAAAGATATGTCCTATGCATAAACAAACACCGACGCACCTAAAATGATACGCCCTATGCATAAACGAACATCAGCGCACCTAGAAAGATACACCCCATCCATAATCAAACATCGATGCACCTAGAAAGATACGCCTCATGCATAAACAAGCATCGATGCGCCTAAAAAGATACCCCCCATGCATAAACGAACATCGACGCACCTAGAATGATACGCCCCATGTATTAAAAGTAACGTTGAAATCATTTTTGTGAAAGAGTTTGAATACTTACCACTAGTATAAAGACCTTTGTATTTTAAAGTGACAAATCACAGAAATGATTGTAAAAACAATCAATTACCAAATATTCACATTCGATGATGTGAATCACAACCATAGAAATCGATATCAAATCCATCAAATGGATATTCCCAAAAATACAGAAAGAAGTTATCAAAGTCGAAAATAAATGATGACGACCAATCAGATCAACCAAAAATCGATATAAATGGAAACCCATCAAAAACAAGCAAGATGATTGAAATTAGCAGCTCCAGACGTCTGGTGGTTCTCTCAGACATCTGAGTTGAAAGGCTAGAAACTTTATTCCAGATCGCCCAGACGTCTAGGAAGTAAGCTCAGACTCTGTGCTGATGGTCTCGAATTTTCATTCCGTAGCTCTAGACGTCTGAGCATCCTACCAGATGTCTGAGCTGAAGCTCAGAGGAATATTTTGCCAAGGCCTTTGACGGCCAGTTCATCACGGAGGCAGTCGAACGAGCGATGATGGTTTGGGATTTATGCCAAGCGACAACCCAGTCCTGTAGGCTCTTCAATACACTACAAACAACATTTCCAAACATCCAACGTAGGATTTCATAGATTTTGACTTTGAAAGTTCAAAAATTGGAAAATTCACCAAACCAGTTCAATTCAAAAGCAAATGAACATGAAATAGGTGTTAGGAATTCATACCTAACAACTATCAAAGGTATAGACGTAGATGTGAGTTCAAGAACTCACCTTTAAACTCAAAAACAACAAATGAGAAGCTTTAAAACAAAGCAAGACCAATTCCTCTTTAACACTCCTTCAGAATCTTCAATTTATTATCAAAGGTAAAGTTTTTCCTAAGTTAGGTCATAGGAATTTCTGAAAATTAAAGAGAGATTGAGATGAAGAAGATGAAGAGGATGCTTACCTGAGCTTCTCTATAATTTTATAGCAAGAACTTGAATTTCCAAGCAAAACTTGGGTTTAGAATTCTAATTTCCTATCTCTTCCACCATTTTTCTTTTAGCTTGAGTGTTAGGAAATAATAGAATGAGTAAAGAGGAGTTGGATGAAGAGTTAGGGTATTAGATGAGTTTAAGGGTTGAAATCCAAACCCAAAGCCCAATAGAAAAATAGAAAAATTCAACTCAACTCCAAATATATCGATGTTTATACTCAAAAAGGTTACAAATGCCATTTTCGACTCAATGGAAGTGGTCTCGAGTCCTAATTCGACTGTTTGCAAGAAGTAGCATTTTGGACTTTAATTCGACCAACAATGCTGTGTTTAAATAAAATATTTAAATATACAATCGTAAAATATGCGGGTTGTTACACGTCTACTTGATCCAACTATAGGCACTCGATGAAATGCTATGCTATGATTAGACTATAATCAAAGCAAAGCTTTCATACTGAAGATCCACAGTATTCTCAAGTCGAGAGAACTGTGTAAATCAATCAAATCGATATTTTATTTTTGATCTTAGTTATATTAACCAACAGAAAACTATCAAATGAGTCGTTCCATTGTTATCCAATAACTATATGTACGTAACTCCTACATACCCCCCAACAGTCATGAGTAATACACTGCCCAACATTTGGAGAGCGTTACATATTCCAGTCCAATGGATACATCGATTTCCTATCTCGATGCATCTTGACTAGGAACATTTAAAATGGTATATTTGTTTTATTGTGATAAATTACTCATAGTCATAACACTTTGTAACTTCTATCACAAAATATTCCATTTATGGGTTTTCTATTAAATATACTTTTAATCAAATTAACTAATTAGTATAACCATATTTATCAAGTATAGAAAGAAACGCCTTTATTATGAATATGATTGGTCAACGAGTTAGATATATGTAACATATTATATAATTTCCCCTAAGGCATATCCCTAACTCTGTCAGTATCATCTCTTAGTTGTTCTGAGTACTTTAAGAAGTCATATTTTGAAGGCAAAGTTTTCTATGTGCCATTTCTAGGAATCCGGAGTTAGATTTCTAGGGTATGTAGTTTCGGGAGAAGGCATATCAGTGGATCCAACTAAAGTAGTTGTGGTTCAAGACTGAAAGAAGCCCGAAAATGCGAATGAGGTTAGGAGTTCCTTAGGATTAGCTAGATTCTACAGAAAATTCATTAAAGATTTCTCATAGATTGCCTCTCATCTGATGAAGCTAACAAAGGAAGATGCTAAGTTTGTATGGACATCCAAGTGCGATCAAGTATTCAATGAGTTAAAAAAAATTGACCAGTGCTTATGTTTTAACTATTCCAAATGAGGGCAAAGGATTAATATTTACATGGATGCTTGTAGGACTGGAGTGGGAGTAGTTTTGATGCAGAATGGTAAAGTAATAGCATTTGCGAGTCGATAGTTGAAATCTCATGAGAAGAGTTACACTACGCACGATCTGGAGCTGTTGGCAGTTGTCATCGCATTGAAGGTGTGGAGGCACTATCTTTTGGGTGCAAAATTTGAGTTATATGTTATCCCACCTTTTGGCAAGGTCGAGATATTAAGAAATTAACTGAAATACAATGATTACTAGTCACAAATGTCGATTATACATCACAGGTTCACTATGGATATCGATGAATTTCGTCCCAGTCGGATTGGGCTATAATTGACAACACATGACAAGCAAAGCCATAGAAGCCGACGTTTCAAATTTCAGGTTAATTGGAGTTCGTATGATCGATATATATCGATACAAATCAGAAAAGACACACTGTTCGTATCCATCAGGGGAAGTTTGATTTCGAATCGATCAAGTTCGAATCGATCAGTAAGTCATGATACTGATCTGTTCGAATCGATAGATTTCTATCAATCAGTGTGGCTTCGCTTCGCCTCCATCGAGTTCGTATCGATCAGATGTCCATGTGTTCGAATCGATCCAGGGAGTCATCGCGCTGGTTCTGTTCGCGTCGATCCTGCTCTAAGAATTACACTGTTCGTATCGATCTAATGGGAGCCTTGTTTGCATCTATCCAAGACTCGTTATTCGTATCGATCCCCAGGTATCATGAGCCCTCAGTTCATATCGATCAGCTGATAGATACGAACAGAATCAAGGTAGATCGAAATGAAAAATGCACCATTTAATGATCGATGCGAAATGGCACCTTCGAATGTCGACACGAAATGACCCTCCAGCCACCGATGCGTACAGAGCTACAATCTTCGATACGAAATAGAGCACGAATCATCGATACGAACAAGGTGCAAATATGACTCGATCAACTCGGCATAAAAAGTGGATTGATCCAAAGAGTGTGCGCCACGTCAACATGCTATCACGTGCTTGGATCGATACGAACTGATCGATTCGAACAATCGATTCGAACGCGACAGCACTCATAGAAACACAATCTTGCATCGATCATATCTCGCAATCTATAAGTTCAAATGCTACGAAATTTTCATAGGAGCTTACGTACATGCTGAAGAAGGTTCATGCCTAATTTCAACTTTATTGGACCAAGTCTTGATCGATATGAAATTGGTTCGTGTCGATCAAAGATCGAGTCGAAACTTTATAGGATCGATCGCATGGGCTCACTCACGTGCTAGAAGGAGTCTCCCAAAGTTTAGGCTAGATATTTGAGGGAACGCCTATAAATAGTACCTTAGAGCCTATAGAAAAGGACTTTTGGGATCTAGCCATGTCCAGACTCTGCCGAAATCACGATTGCATTCAAACTCCATCATTGTACTCGAAAATTGTTGTTTTAATCCACCATAATCAGCAAGAACATCAATAAAGATTACCCTTTGAAGTGGACGTAGGCCGAAGATAGCCGAACCACTATAAATCTCGTGTTTTCTGTTCGTTATTTCACAATTGTTGTTCTCTGTTTTGCTTGGATCTGAGATTTGTGTTTGGACATTGTTGACTTATATTCATATATTGGGGCTTTCACGATATTCGGGGTTTGTAATCAATTTTGTCATAAACACTTTGGTGCTTTCACTGAGAACTGATAGCGCCCGCTACACCAGGTTCAAAGTTCAGATTTGAAAGCTTGAAGAATTCAGATTTGAAAGACAATGACGCGACAAACAAGTAGAAGACAAAGAGCCGAGAGAAGCCAACAAGGAGGAAGTCAAGATGCATCCTCTGGAACTGGAGAAGGACAAGCTTCAATCTACATCACTAGGGATGAGATGGAAGCTATGGCAAATTCAATACATGAAAGAATGTTGAAGAGTCAACAGGAAATGATGCAAAACTTTTCTGGACAGATGAGAGCAGCCGGAGCACAGAATCTTGGACCGGCTACAGTTGCTGCAAATACAAGACAAGGAGCTAGAGTCATAGAGACCGATGGAGGTCAAATTCCAAATCAGAACGAAGAACGTGAAGGCAATCAACAAGAACCTAGGGGTCGACCCTCGGGATCTGGCACTGGAAGACTTGTAGATGGAGCTTAGCATACCAGAGCCAACGCTAATGCTAGTGAGCCACATGAAGAATATTATCCGGAATACCTTTCGAGACCTGGGGGCAGGATAGAGGCATGCTAACGGGGCAAGCCCTGGATGGAGAAGAAAGGATGGCTGGATTAGTGCGACGAATCATGAGAGGAGGATGGTCGAGCGGAAGATTAGAAGAAGTTAGTTGGAGTCCGTTCACTTTGAATATCAGGAATGCAAGGAATCCTCCAAAATTCAAGTTACCCATGCTGGATCCCTATGATGGAAAGTCAGACCCGACCACGCACATTACCAGATACATCAGGCATATGGAAGTGCTGAGAGCATCCAAGGAAGTGATAGCACGGTGTTTCCCTATATTTTTATCAGATTTGGTTGTGCTTTGGTTTAGGCAGCTAGAGAATGGATCGATCAGAACATGGGGGGAACTAGTGGAGTGCTTCATGAGATAGTTCAGGATCCACGTGACGCGACCCAAGGGTGTGATGACTTTAGCTTCAATGAAGCAGAGGACCGGAGAGTCCATAAGTGATTTTCTGTTGCGATTCAATACAATGGTAGCTTTGATAGATCGTCCGGATCCATCGATGATTTGATGGTGGCGGTAGCAGGAGTCGCTGAAGGCACGGAGTTTAAGGATTCTTTGGCGAGAGATCCACTGCAAGATCTCGGAGAATTCTATCATAAGGCTGAGAGATTCATTCGGCTAGAAGATTAATGCACTGAGAGACGAGAAACAAACGTTGTGTAAAGCGGAGGAACTTCCAAAGAACAGTCTGAAGCAGACAAAGGAAAGCGAAAGCAGGATGATAGATATGATGGTCTTGATAAGCGGAAGAAATTTCCAGAGCCCAGATTCAGGCAATACACAGACTTGATGGCAAGCCTGGAATGGATTTACACGGAGACTCGAGGGCAACTCCCCTATCAAAAACCACCCAGGAGAGATCCCACAGAACGGGAGTGTAGAAGTGGGAAATATTGCCTATTCCATGAGCTGGATAGGCATACTACCGATGAATGCCGCCATTTAAAGGATGAGGTGGAAGAACAAACCAGAAGTGGTAGATTTCCACAATATATCAGAGATCATATGGCGGCTATAAGACCTGAGCAACCGCCGCCTCCACCTAACAGTATTGATCCTAGATCGGGATCATAACTTGTTATCAATTGATTATGATGGCAAGGACCAAGTTCAGGATTTGGACTTTGGTCGATTAAACTCTTTCAATTTTATTTCAAAATAAAACGGCTATTCCACTTATACATGTATGGGAATGGAACGATCCCTAGGCATGCTCTGAGATGGTAATAGACCGCTCTGCCCAGAGAGGCAATGTTTAGTTTTTCCTGTTGTTTGAGATTGGACAATCTGGGATTTGATTTTAATAAATTAACTTGGATTTCTTTGAATAAACCTTTGACGGAGAGTTAAAGGATGATTATTGAAAAGCAGCTTGAAAATGATCGCTTTATGACCCTGTCCGGAGAGGCAGGGTCCGAAATGCAAGAAGTGAGTTGCTTCGTCGGAGAGCGACAGAATCGACTCACCTAACATCATTCCCCATTCGCCGGAGAGTGATTGGATCGGGGTTCGATAAGAGCCCAGAGTGGCTGTGATCAGCCTAGGGTTTAGGCCATGACATCGCTTAATGTTCAGGAACACTGAACCGGAGTGCAAGGGGTGTTGTCGCTTCGCCGGAGAGCAACAGGATCGGCTCATTCGACGATGTTCCCCTTCATCGGAGAGTGACAGAATAGGATCCAGCAAGAGTCCGGAGAGGCTATGATTGGTCCAGAAAGACCAAGACATCGCTGTACGTCCTTACTGAGGCCGGAGTGCAAGGGATAAAAAGCAATGCTAGAGTGTAGGATCTTTCTATTCGATCGCTAAATCTGGACTGGGCTTGGCAAGGGTCTGGAGTGACCATTGATAGTCCCCAGAGGCTGTAGAATTTCATTCTTGACTTCCACAGGTGGAAATGGATACAGATTCGGCTTCGAACAACCATAAACTTGATTGACAATACTATAGCTATGAATAAAACATGAACTCATAGCATTCAATTTGAATCTGTTCAAAACACGCCTTTTACAAAAAGGCATGTTTTGGGGGACAAAGTGTTATCCCACCTTTTGACAAGGTCAAGATATCAAATAATTAACAAGGCATGAATTTCATCTGAGTCCAGATCGAGCTACAATTGACAAGACATGACAAGCAAAGCCATAGAAGCCGACGTTTCAAATTTTAGGTTAATCGGAGTTCGTATGATTGAGATGATTGATACAAATTAGAAAAGACACGTTGTTCATATCCATCAGGGGAAGTTTGATTTCGAATCGATCAAGTTCGAATCGATCAGAAAGTCATGATATCGATCTGTTCGAATCGATAGATTTCGTATTGATGAGTGTGGCTTCACTTCGCCTCCATCGAGTTCATATCGATCAGATGTCCATATGTTCGAATCGATCCAGGGAGTCATCGCATTGCATATGTTCGCATCGATCCTGCTCTAAGAATTACACTGTTTGTGTCGATCTAATGGGAGCCTTGTTCGCATCGATCCAAGATTCGCTGTTCGTATCGATCCCCGGGTATCATGAGCCCTTAGTTCTTATCGATCAGTTGATAGATACAAACAGAATCAAGGTAGATCGAAATGAAAAGTGCGCCTTTTAATGATCGATATGAAATGGCACCTTCGAATGTCGACACTGACCCTCCAGCCACTGATGCGAACAGAGCCACAATCGTCGATACGAAATAGAGCACGAACCATCAATACAAACAAGGTGTACATATGATTCGATCAACTCGGCATAAAAAGTGGATCGGTCCGAAGAGTGCACGCCACATCAACATGCTGTCACGTGCTTGGATCGATTCGAACAATCGATTCAAACGCGACAGCACTCATAGAAATGCAATCTTGCATCGATCATATCTCGCAATCTACAAGTCCAAATGCTACAAAATTTTCACAAGAGGTTACGTACATGCTGAATATGGTTGATGTCAAATTTCAACTTTATTGGACCAAGTCTTGATCGATATGAAATTGGTTCGTATCGATCACGGATCGAGTTGAAACTTCATAGGATCGATCGTGTGGGCCCACTCACATACCAGAAGGAGTCTCCCAAAGTTGGGCCAGATATTTGCAGGGAACGCCTATATATAGCATCCTAGAGCCTACAGAAAAAGGACTTTCGGGATCTAGTGACATTCAGACTCTGCTGAAATCATGATTGCATTTAAACACCATCATTTTACTCGAAAATTAATGTTTTAATCCACCATAATCGGCAAGAACATCAATAAAAGATTACCCTTTGAAGTGGAGGTAGGCCGGAGATAGCCGAATCACTATAAATCTCGTGTTTTCTGTTCGTTATTTCATAGTTGTTGTTCTCTGTTTTGCTTGGATCAGAGATTTGTGTTTGGACATTATTGACTTATATTCATATAATGGTGCTTTCACGATATTCGAGGTTTGTGACCAATTTTGGCGCAAACATTATATACGGATCACAAGTCATTCAAGTATTTCTTTACCAAAAAGGATTTTAACATGACGCAACAAAGATGGCTGGAGTTTTTTGCATCTTATGACCTAGAGATTCTTTATACCCCAGGGAAAGCAAACACAGTTGTAGATGCATTAAGTAGGAATGTGGTGACGATTGCGAATTTGAAAGTTAAGTCAGCACTAATGGAGAGAATAGCGTATTTCCAAGAAGAAAACCCTATTCTAGCTTGGCTTAAGAAGGATGTTAAAGATGGAATTATTTCTAGTTTTCAGATTAACTCCCAAGGCATTTTGCGAATTAATGGTCGGATTTGTGTGCCAGATGTTAATTGAATTAGACAGGATGTACTGAGAAAGTGCAATCGGTCAAGCTATCTATCCACCCTGGAGTAACCAAAATGTTTCAGAATACAATGAAAACTTTTTGGTGGAAAGGGATGAAGAGAGACATTATGGTCTTCGTGAGCCGGTGTGCTATTTGTTAACGGGTCAAGAGTAACCAGTAGGAAACTGTTGTGTTGCTCTAACCATTTGAGATACCAAATTAGAAATGGGAGCAAGTATCCATGTACTTATCGATGGGTTACCTAGAATAAGAAGAGGTAATGAAGGCATTTGGGTAATTATAGATCGATTAATGAAGAGCACCCACTTTATTCCCGTGAATTCAAGAAGAATTGCAGCTTCTTTGGTAGGAATTTGTTTGAGGGAGATCGTTCTCCTAGTAAGTATAGTCAGTGATCGAGATTCGATTATCATTAGTCGATTTTAGGGAGCATTTTAAGCCGCTTTAGGAATAGAGTTGAATTTAAGCACAACCTATCACCCATAGACATACAGACAAACCAAAAGGATGAACCAAATTTTAGAGAATCTTTTGAGAGCATGTATTTTGAATTTTGGAGGATCATGGGAAGATCACCTTCACCTAGTAAAGCTCTCTTATAACAACCGTTATCAAGCTAGCATTAGCATGGCGCCCTATGAAGCTTTGTATGGATGGCTACGAAAATCACATTCGTATTGGATAGAGACTAGAGCCCGTATGGTTCTTGAACCAGAGAAATTACGAGAAGCATCATAGAAAGTGGATATGGTAAAGAAAAGGGTGAAAGAATCCCAAGATAGACAGAAAAGTTATGCCGATCAATAGAGAAGGGACTTGGAGTTAGCGGTCGGGGATTTGGTATTTGTGCAAGTTTCTCTGATTAAAGGAGTTATAAGATTCAGAAAAATAGGAAAGCTAGCACCCAGATTCATTGGACCATTTAGAATCCTTGAGAAAATTGGATCGTTAGCCTATAGATTTGACTTGCTTAAGAGATTCTCTGAAGTTCATAATATTTTTCATGTATCTCATCTGAGAAAGCATGTTCATGATCCATCTTTGATTGTTGAGACGTCTATACAGGAAGACTTGGAGGTAGAACCTAACTTGACAGTAATCCGACATCAATTCATATTGTTGATCAGGATGAAGGGAGATTGAGGAGTAAGGTGGTGAAGCTTGTGAAGGTTTGGTGGAGTGATGATTCGCGTGATTGTACTTGGGAGACTGAGGATCATATTAGAGAAACTTACCTTGATATAATATCAGGTTAATTTTTTGTTGTTTGAATGCATTATGTATGTTCTTTTATGGCACAATTGCTTTGCATTGTTATATGGATTTCTTGCTATAACATATACCGATTGATTTTCATTTTGTGTATTAATTTCGAGGATGAAATACTTTTAACGGGGGAGTGTAACAATCCGTAATTTAACCTCTTTAAATATGGATATTAATATATTTTTAAATAATTAATTAATGGATTTGTAACTAAAATAAAACTCTTTGAAATAATAAACAGTGATGGTGAGATAGTTTTTAAAAATAATTTACAAAAATATTTAGTTCGAAGAAAAATATAAAATGTGACCGGAAATCATTTTTTGAATTATCAACTTTTCAGTGTCGAAAAGTTATCGGAAAACGTTCTGCACATTGGTGTATCATATACACACTCATATAAATAAAGTTAGTGCATGTGTATATATATGTATACATGTAGTTAAGAGTGTGTGTGTTGTAACATTTCATGAAAAATAAAATGGAATATTATATAAAGATGCCATATGAAACATAATAAAACATATTTATACACTAAAGTACTTGGCATTTAATGGCTTGTTGGAAAAAAATAAAGGAAGGCCCACCTATTTTCTTGTAAAATGAATGAGGGGGGAACAATGAAGTGAGGCGACATGCAAAGGATGGAGGGTAGTGTCTATAAGGGCATTTTAGTAATATGCTAAGTACATTTCACATAAAAACTAATATCCTAATTTCCTATTTCATTTGTCTCATTTCCTACTCCATCATTCTTATCTCAAGCTTCCTTCCAAATTTCCATAGCATCTTAGTTTCAAAATCCAAAAAAAACATTCTTTTTCCACTCTTTAAAAAAATTACTGAAACTAGCTCCTTTCCACTCTAAATTACTCAATCCCTCAAAAACAAGACCCTATTTCAACCTAAGCCGAGCCCATTCCCATCTTAGTGAAATTCAACTAGCCCACTAGGGGCCTAAAAATTCAAAGCTTTGGTGTAGGAGAAGGAAGACCGAGTGTTAGGCAAAGAGCTGTGATAATTCAACTTTGTTTCGTAGCACTTAGGTGAGTCAAATCTCACCTTTCAAACAAAACACTTTTAACTTTAATATATATCTCATATTATTAGTTGCTATTTTCTATGGTTATGTATGATATATTTTTTCTATTGGTTTAGGTTACGCTTGAAAGACTTGACATCTTTGTAGTTGATATATTCTAAGTAATGTTCTCTACTTATTTTATAATAGTCAGGTACCTTGTTGTGATAACCCGGATTTTGAGCATCTAATAGTTGGATAACTCTTCGGTTTATAGATTGAACAGATAAGAATTCTGATAATAAAGAATATCTGAATATAAATAATAGAAACTAAATTTTTATATCTGGGTAAATAATTATTTAATAATCTCCTAATATAATTATTTAGAATGGGAAAACTATTATTTTCAAACAAATTAAATTTATGTTTGTTTAGATAAAAGTACATATATTTGAATTAATTTTAAATTAGATTTTACATTTAATTTGAATTTAAAAATTTGAAAGATATATATATATATATATATATATATCTTAAAAATAATTTCGATTTGAAATATATGAGAAAAGGTTTAAAATAAGATTATTTTATATTATTTTTCTTTAAAGGAAATTTATTTATATAAATTTAGAGAAAGAATTTACTTATTTACAAAGGTATTTATCAATTAGGAAAGATTAATATAAAAGCTTTAAAAATCTTTTAAAGATAATATAAATATAAATTATTACAAATGTTAAGATATAAACCCTTAGAATAACAAATGTTAAGCAATTAAATTAGATGAAAGACAAGTGTCAATAGTTTATTTTATTTTCTTTCATTTTAAAATTTATTCTAATTCAATCTATTAAACATTCACTTCCTATCTTCAATTTTTTTTTCATTTCTAATAACAAAGTAAAAACAAAACAAGAACTTCATCTCTAAAACCAGAAAATTTTCATGCAATCCAAAATCTGAAACCTTTTCTAAAAAAAATCATCATCAAATCCAAATAAACCTGGAAATTTCCTCTAACCTGAATCTAAGGCTTGAAATTCATCTTCTCCTTAACAAATGCAAATCAGAGAATGGTACCAAACCTGTAAGACAAACTCAACGAATTCGAGCAAAGCAATTCCCTGTAAATCAGTCTCTGAGGTTTCTTCTCCAAGATTCAGATTTTCAAGAATCAGCCACCTTAAAAAAATAAACAAAGAATTCAAAGCTCAATTTTAGTTTTCACAGTTTCAAACCCCAGATTTTCAAAAGCATGGTTCTCCTCACACAAGTGAGTAAACTTTTAAAAAAATATTTAGTTTTTGGTACTGTATGTGATGATCTTATGTGTAAAAGTTGAGATATGGTTTGCATGCTTATTTTAGCTAGACATATGTATGAAAATGCTTATTCATGAGTGAATATCTGCATATATTTGTCTTGTGCTCTGTTATTAGTAACAGGCTCAACCTCCATCACAAAATGACTTCTATCTCCTTAAATAATCAAAATTAAACTTTGCTTTCGGAAAGAAAAATGTTAATAACAGTAAGTTCTTGTTTTTTTTTAAAATATGTTGTGACAGCCCGCAAATCCGTACCCCTTGAATCAACAATATACTACCCTAATTGACTCAAGTAGAACAGAAATACGAACCATTAAGGTTAAAAGAAAAAGAGATAGAAGAAGAAGAAACTAAACAATATCAGAATCTCACAGTCGCAGCGGAATAAAATATAATAGCAACTATATATCTTTACACAAAATGAAATCTATAACTGTTTATACAACATATCATCAGAGTAACTCATACATCAATCATCACATAACAGACATACCATACAACATAGCAGCGGATATATATATAGGTACATATAATACGTCTCGAACTCCAGCTCCTCTCCTGCTCCATAGCAACCTATCCTGAACATATAATACTCGGTCTGACCCGAGCATTATAATGAAATAACACCCGAGTCAGTCTGGAATACCAGCTGATAATAATGCACACAATTGATTATTAAAGTTTCAAAAATCCTTTTGAAAACAAAAGCATCTCGTAAGACCACGCCACAAATAAACATGTCGGGTTTTTACCTTACGATAGCTAAAACTCTTTTCATAGAAATCCTCTGATATTATAATAGGGTCTATTTACAAATACTTATAAAATAGCCGAAATTGTTACATTATTAAATTCCAGCTACTAGCCACCGAAGTGGGTAATACAAACAAAACTCGTAAAAGGCTCGTAGGGAAAAATGGATTTCCAACAATGACTAGGCACTGGGGTACCACCTATCACAGTACGTGGTCTAGATCACAGTACCGAGGACTACTCCCTTCGTCCCCTGCAACACAAGACCGGAATCACCTATGGGCAATTCCGAATAAGATCACCCCGCGGTTGGGATCAGCAACCGCACCACTAAGCCGAAATAAAAAGAAACCTCTAGACAGGGATGACCTTACTCTCCAGTGGGGGCTACCCACGAAGCCTTGCTGCATATCCCCTGATTTTCAGTCATTCCCGGTTGATGAGGCTTGAGGCTAAACGATACCTTTATAGCACATATCCCTTAGAATGCCCATCGTCCGCTGACGATGTCACGAAGCATTCGTCCATACAAGTCCGTCCCGGGTTCGAACGGAACCGAAGGCACTATTCCTACTACATCCATTTTGGAAATATCCTCAGGATTAGTAGCGACTAGCCCTTGCACTTCACTGCTCCATCTTCGACTCCGAAAAACGTTTATCGCACGAAAACGTACAAACCGGATCGAAGTGGTTTTCGAGAAATAAATCTCGATCCTGGTCTCTTCGAAACGATCAACGCAATTTGTCCAATATTGATAGTCGGTGATTTAACTATCAATTTATATTCATAAACATCCATAGCATCCATCACACAATAAATAATATTCCATATTATTTATTTACCTCAAATATCTTTAAAAGATATATTTCAAATTTCCAAAACTCATTTGAAAACATTTCCCAAAAGTCTCCATTTACAAGGTAAATCCTTTACCATATATTTCCATTGGAATAACCAAGTTCAAAACAGTTTAGATTTAAAACAGTTAAAAACATTTTAATTTAAAATATACTTTAAAATAGGAAAATTAACTACTAATTATTTACTCAAAATGTAATTTTCAAAATATTTAAAACAAAACTATTGTATAAGATATAACTTGATTTAAAATAAGGTTTTAGTTATACTATAATTAAAAATTTAGAGTTTTTAAAGGAATAAATAAAAAAAAATTCAAACAACTATATTCAAAAACTAGCTTTAAGCAAAATCCATTTGTAAAAATAATTATTAAGATATTAATAAAATTTTACTATTGCTAATTTATAAATAAACACTTTAAAATAATAATTTTTTTAAAACATTCTTTAAAACCAGTTTAAGCTTTTAAAACTTTCTTTTTATAAAATCAATTTAAAACTCGAACTTGGATTTTCCTTAGGAAATCTCATTTCTACTAAATCATCACAGAAATCCTTCTCACGATTTCTGTCCATTTATTAAATTTAGTTTTAGGGTTTTATAACATAAATTTATTTTCCCAAAACTTCAACTAATAACATTTAAATTAATTATCATTCCAAATTTTAAAACTTCCAATTTACATTTTAAAATAGATTTCAGATTTTAATCCCTTTTAAATCCATTATTTAACAATACTTTTATTTCTCTAAATTCAATTTATCAAATATAATTAATTTTGGATTTATAAATTTATCCAACAATATTTCTATACAAATTCATTTCAGTTTTCCATCCAAATCAGGTTTCAAACATTTATATTCTCTAAATTTCTTATTTAACAATTTCTCAATTTCTTTGAAACCCAATTTAATTTCTTCATAATTTAAACTGCAATTCCTTTTATAATTAATATCCTGGGTTTATAGTTTAAACCACAATATCACAATGCAATTCAACTCCAAATTTATCAATCTCAATATATAAACAGGTATCATAATCAAATAAGTACTATATTGTGAGGAATCCCGTTGGATCCCTCCAACCTGTTTTCCCCTGCATCCACAAATATTAGCACAACAGTGTATATATCAATTCAATTTGATAATAACTAACATATTCAGCTAAACATCCAAACAAACAATCAATACTAGCTATCTACTTTACTAGTATCCAGATGTGAGTGAGAATAACTCACCTTGAGTTTCGGCGAGCGTTCGAAATTCAAATTAAACCGGACGGTGTCCGATTTAACCTAAATTTCTACTTGCCCGGAATGGATCCGGATCTGCACCATCGCGTAGTGCTCGACTCTGCGATTCCAACGCTTCCAAAATCATCGAAATCTGAGGTCGTATGAATTCGTTATGATTTTTACAAAGTTTGAATTAAATTGAAAACAAATTCTTTTTCAAATTAAATAGCTTCACCAAAACGACACGGCCCAAGGCCCGCTTCGTCCTCCTTCAACAATCACGCGCGCCCTCAGGTAATAATCGAACCCATGCTCATCTCCTAGGGCACGAAATCGCCGCATCACCGAAGCCTTCGAGCTCGATCGGAGCTTGCCACCTCGGTCGCCTCCACCATCTCCACCCTCGCCCACGAACACAAGCAGCTCGGTGGCCCCAAGGCTCGGCAAAACGCACGTAAGCCCCATACGAACGCGGCCCTCCTGCCTCTCCTCTGGTCGACGATAGTCGATCTCAACCGTTGAATACGTAGATCCCTCTGCGATCTACAATTCTCTAGTTAATGATTTCTGAAATTAAGTTGTAGATTGATTGGAAATTGAAGACGAAATTCGATGAGTTTCGGCCATTGGAAAGTTTGATGCGGCGGCCTGAGCGTTCTAGGGTTAGAGATGAATATAATATATATATATTAGTGTTTTAATATTATTTTATTAATAAAAATTTCTCAAGTTAACAGTTAATGCAAACGACCTCTAATTCTCACGCACCAACAGGCGTTCCTAGGGTTTTTTCGCGTTCCGGACACAATGGAACAGGTTTCGTCAGCTAATTCGATCGTATGCGCGAGTTACGGAATTAAACGATCAATTTAAAATTAAATCGATTAAAACGATTTCGATGCGTTTCGAGCTGCCGGAGTCAAACGACAACTCTGATTGCTACGAAAATTGAAATCCGATAATAACTAACTATTACGGATCCAATGGAACTAGTTTCGTCGAATTCCGAGACTGTGCCCCGGAAGGCTATTTTAACTCGTCTATTAAATTAAGCAATTTTTCGAAATTATCGAAATCACTCAAAACTTCCACTTTTAAAATTTTATTAGCTTAACAATAATTCATATAAAATTTATAAACACATTAAAAATCATTCTGGCTTATTCCGGACCTAAATCAGATTAATTGCAATATTTAATAATATTAAATTCATTTTAAATTCATATAAAATTCCAAATAATAATCTATTAACTTTTAAATTCTTCCAAAAATCCGATAATACCCATTATGTCCAATTGAACTTAAAAATACATTGGAAAACCATTTGTATAATTATTCACATCCAAATTCACCACTTATCTCAGATTTTGAATATTTTATTATTATTCTTTATTATTCAAAATCGAATGGAATCACTATATTTTAAAATTATAGTTATTTTATTGATTGCATCCGATTTCTCCCATATCAAAATCAATCAAGAACCCACATTAAACATTTAAAACGAATTAAATGTTCAAATTTAATAGCTTAAAAATACGGGATGTTACATTCCTCCCCCCTTATAAAAATTTCGTCCCCGAAATTTGTATAAGGTAGAACATACCCTCAAACTCATCTACTTATCCCATTAGCTTAGTTAAAAGCTTATATACATTTCACAAAATCCCTTTTTGCTCAATTCCTAACCCAATTGCTTTATTAACTCTAAAGCTTCAATTTTTAACTTATAACTTTCCAAGTTATTTAACTTTTCCCAAAACCCAAAAATTTTCTAACTCCCAAAATTTCCGGAAAATTTTGGCAGAGTCTCCCCTGTACGGAGGAGCTTCTGCGATATCGCAGGATACACAAATATATATACATCGGCCCACACGGCCGGAAACCAAAATATAACACAATATATATATCATTTTCCAATTTTATTTGCGTAGGCGTACCTTTTAGCAAAATTAATAGCAAGTAGCTAATATATAATGCATATACGCGCTTCAAACCCTCTCGAACGCCTCGCATTCCTGCACTTACTCAACATACTCATTAGTTACAAGATATGTGCATTTTAATCAACATTTTCCAATATAAAAGCAATCCAACATATCTATGGCATAATCCAAACCAAACAAATTTCAAAATTTACTAATATTAACCATCTTTTACCAACAATTCAAGATTTTAAATCATCTTTCCAATTATCTATTCAAGTCCAACATTATTTACTTTCACTTGAATGATTTATACTCAAATCAACCATATACAATTCATATTTATCTCAATAGGATTAACATATGCTTCACTAATAGCAATCTATTTCAGTACAATTCCTAATTGATTTACAAACCACCTTTATCTTCAGGGTAGAAGCATCTTCATTCTTATGCAAAATTACTTAATAACATTTCAATGCATTCCAATTAATTCAAAACCAAGTTCAGTGTTGAATACACTAAGACAACTCATTCATATTCACTTCAATATTATGAATAGGTGCTTTAATTCATTTATATGCAACATTATTTAATTTGATTTTCAATCAAATCCTTATTTCCAATTTGAAGCACTCACATTCCTTTATTAAAATTTCGCACATTTTAGTTTCCTCCAACTAACCTCATTTTACTTCACTTGAATGATTTACATTCAAGCTTTCTATACACCATTCATATTTCTTATAACCAATTTATTTCTATTTCAAAATAATTAACATATGCCTTGTTCACACTTTTTTTTTTTAACTTACCCTTCCAATTTGATTTGTAATCAAATTTTATTTTAACTTACATTCCCAAATTTGATTTTAAATCAAATTTTATTTAAACTTGAAACATTTGCAATTCTTTCATGATTTATTTCCATATATATGCAAACATTGCTTATTAAAATGTTAATTCATCCCAATTGATTCCAACTCAATTCCATTTGCAACTTGAAACCAATTTACTTGCATTCATTTACCAACTCTTTGAATTGGATCCTAATCCATATCAATTTATTCAAACATCAATTCAATTGCATAATATCTCAATTCTTTCTTGCATACCAAATTTAGTTTCATTTTAATTGGACTCCACTTAATCAAATTCCAATTTATCCAAAACCAATTTAGTTGTTGTTTTAAACAACTCAATTCTGAATATATTCAAATATTCAAGTCATTCAAGCAAAACAATTGCCACTTAAGCTTATAACCATTTAAAATTAATTCAACTTAAATTTATATTAGTTTTACTCCATTACAAGGTTCACAAACCAAACATTTTCTCTTTCCAATGCAATTGTTAAATTACATTTCCTTACATCTTATTTCATTAACCAATCCAAGTTTATATTAATATCATTCTACTTACAATCCAACTTTTTAAATAACATTCTTATTCACACCTTTCAAATTTTATTATTTATAAGTTTATATTCTTGCTTTTCATCTTTCAAATCTCATCCTTATATTTCCAATGCATTTCCATATCACAATATTATTAAAGCCATTCCACTTGCCAATTTAAATTTTACCCAAACAAAATTTATACAAGACAACATTATAAAGCTTAATCACAATTATTATTTAATTTGCTTAAATGCTTTCACAATATTTTCATTATCTTCTTATATCAGCTTTATTTTATTTCCATTTGATTCTCATTCTATCAAATTTTCAATTCATATACACATTTAATGCTCTTTATTTAGTTATCCAATCCAAGTTAAGTTTATTTTATTAACAAAGAGACCATTTAAATTATTTCCCTCATTTGAATTTTATTTACAATTCAAATCATCATAAATATATTCATATTCCATTATTCATTCACACTTCTTTAAATAGAACCTATATTGCTTCCAATATTATTTATTTCTCAACTGAAATTTAATTTTCAATTCCATTATCAAAATAAATTTCAGTTCACATTCATATGTTCAAGACTTATTTGCTAACTTAAGAACATCCACCTTTTATATTCTCACTTTACTTCATTACTCTTTACATTTCATTTATGGACAAATTTTGAATTTGTCACTCCATTCAACCTTTTCCATTAACAAATTATAATTTCACTTCTATTCAAGAGTTTAAATTTAATTCGAATTTCAAAATTCACAAATTTTAATTCTCCAAATACAAGTTCAAAACTTGTTTACTAAGTGAAGTTCATTCACTCCTTTTATATTCCCCTTATCTTATCTCAATTCACATTCATTTGAGATTAGATTTTTTTTTTTAAATTCACCATTCCATTTCATTATTTCTCATTGTGATTATAATTTCTATTTCTATTTTATAAGTTCACCAACTTATTTATTTTAAAGCTCATATTGCTCATTTTAATTCTTTTACAACTTATAATCACAAATTCCAAATTCACATATATATATCACTAAATCCTTAAGGATATAAATTTCCTTAATTTAATTTTTTTTGCAACTTCAAATCCACAATCTCAAATTATAAGTATAATACTTAATAGCTTATGGGTATAATCTATTACACAACACCCAAATTTTCAAATCAACTTACTTTTGATTTAAACCCAAATCCATTTAATTCTGGGTCCAATATATTTAACTTGTCCAAGTTAAATTTAAATTTCCATTCACTTCAATACCCTCCATTTACTTCAATACATTTTATTCACTTTCAATTACTCAAATTAAATTTTAATTCCATGATTAAAATTTCTCATTTCCTTCTTATTAGCATTAGCTCCACTTAACAAATTCAATAGTTGATTCATTTCAACTTTACTCATTATTTAATTAGAACTTTCCCAGAATTCAATTTACCCGGTTTTATCTCAAAACCATTTTGAAATATATCAAATATATATACCCATTTGGTATATCAAATCAAATTTCCATGTTTTCCAAACCAATTTGTTTGTACCCAAAACAATTTGTTCATATCCCAAACAAATTTCCATTTTTGAAATATCCAAAACAACTGTTATCCCCAACAAATCCAAACAATACCATAACCAATTACTAGGGAAGCAATCCATCACTTTTAGAAACTCGAAAATGAATTCTAATGATGTGGCCAGCATCATCAGGATTATTTTCCAGCGACTGCAGTGAGTTCAATGCTTCTTACTTTCCCAAATTTATTTCAAACAGTTTCCATTCAAAAATATTACCCAAAACAATACTCCATTATTGTCTCCAAACATATTGGAAAACATTCCCAAACTTCCCAGGATTTTAAATTCCCAAACTTTTATTTTCAATACTTTTAAAATCCTTTCCAAAACTTCCAGGTTTTAAATTCTGGTTAAATTCTGATTTTAATTTCACTTCTTATTTGCAACATATTTAATTAATTCTATTTGGTTATAACCATTTAAATTTTATAATCTTATTCACTTATCATTTCAAATTTGGTCAAATTCAAGATTCTTATTTGATTTTCAAAATTTGGCAACCAAACAGTCAAATATATATAATTTCCAAAAATTATTCTCTTTATATCAAAATATAATTTTGGATAAAATTATTTCATTTATCCACTTTAAAACAATACTATGTCGGTTTATCTTGTTTAAGAGTTTAGAAACCCCTATCGATACGGTTGTACTTCCCGCACCGACCGGAATTCATAAACACTCAACCGATAAGTCAACACAGTATAAAAACAATTTTATAAACACTAACAAGTACGCTCTCATATTTATTATTACGCTCAACTCATTATAGAGTACTATCGACTCTATTAAATGAGTAATTACCCCACCAAAGCCTAGGTTGTTGCCAACCTAAGCTCTGATACCAAGTGTGACGTCCTAGGCTTTTCAACCATCAGCAACGGCTCACGACCGGTAGGCTTTTCAACCATCCCAGCCCCGTTGTGGCTCACAGTGATACCTCGAATTTGCTTTTACGGCCACCCTCTCGAGTCGCAACCAACCCCGCAAGACCTTATACTATCCCCGGGGGCATGTAGGGGTAAGAGTCTCCCGTTCGCCACCTAACGCAAAGCGAGAACCCCCTATCACGCTGTAGTGTAGCAAACCCGATCCCGGTCTCTTCGAAACGATCAACGCAATTTGTCCAATATTGATAGTCGGTGATTTAACTATCAATTTATATTCATAAACATCCATAGCATCCATCACACAATAAATAATATTCCATATTATTTATTTACCTCAAATATCTTTAAAAGATATATTTCAAATTTCCAAAACTCATTTGAAAACATTTCCCAAAAGTCTCCATTTACAAGGTAAATCCTTTACCATATATTTCCATTGGAATAACCAAGTTCAAAACAGTTTAGATTTAAAACAGTTAAAAACATTTTAATTTAAAATATACTTTAAAATAGGAAAATTAACTACTAATTATTTACTCAAAATGTAATTTTCAAAATATTTAAAACAAAACTATTGTATAAGATATAACTTGATTTAAAATAAGGTTTTAGTTATACTATAATTAAAAATTTAGAGTTTTTAAAGGAATAAATAAAAAAAAATTCAAACAACTATATTCAAAAACTAGCTTTAAGCAAAATCCATTTGTAAAAATAATTATTAAGATATTAATAAAATTTTACTATTGCTAATTTATAAATAAACACTTTAAAATAATAATTTTTTTAAAACATTCTTTAAAACCAGTTTAAGCTTTTAAAACTTTCTTTTTATAAAATCAATTTAAAACTCGAACTTGGATTTTCCTTAGGAAATCTCATTTCTACTAAATCATCACAGAAATCCTTCTCACGATTTCTGTCCATTTATTAAATTTAGTTTTAGGGTTTTATAACATAAATTTATTTTCCCAAAACTTCAACTAATAACATTTAAATTAATTATCATTCCAAATTTTAAAACTTCCAATTTACATTTTAAAATAGATTTCAGATTTTAATCCCTTTTAAATCCATTATTTAACAATACTTTTATTTCTCTAAATTCAATTTATCAAATATAATTAATTTTGGATTTATAAATTTATCCAACAATATTTCTATACAAATTCATTTCAGTTTTCCATCCAAATCAGGTTTCAAACATTTATATTCTCTAAATTTCTTATTTAACAATTTCTCAATTTCTTTGAAACCCAATTTAATTTCTTCATAATTTAAACTGCAATTCCTTTTATAATTAATATCCTGGGTTTATAGTTTAAACCACAATATCACAATGCAATTCAACTCCAAATTTATCAATCTCAATATATAAACAGGTATCATAATCAAATAAGTACTATATTGTGAGGAATCCCGTTGGATCCCTCCAACCTGTTTTCCCCTGCATCCACAAATATTAGCACAACAGTGTATATATCAATTCAATTTGATAATAACTAACATATTCAGCTAAACATCCAAACAAACAATCAATACTAGCTATCTACTTTACTAGTATCCAGATGTGAGTGAGAATAACTCACCTTGAGTTTCGGCGAGCGTTCGAAATTCAAATTAAACCGGACGGTGTCCGATTTAACCTAAATTTCTACTTGCCCGGAATGGATCCGGATCTGCACCATCGCGTAGTGCTCGACTCTGCGATTCCAACGCTTCCAAAATCATCGAAATCTGAGGTCGTATGAATTCGTTATGATTTTTACAAAGTTTGAATTAAATTGAAAACAAATTCTTTTTCAAATTAAATAGCTTCACCAAAACGACACGGCCCAAGGCCCGCTTCGTCCTCCTTCAACAATCACGCGCGCCCTCAGGTAATAATCGAACCCATGCTCATCTCCTAGGGCACGAAATCGCCGCATCACCGAAGCCTTCGAGCTCGATCGGAGCTTGCCACCTCGGTCGCCTCCACCATCTCCACCCTCGCCCACGAACACAAGCAGCTCGGTGGCCCCAAGGCTCGGCAAAACGCACGTAAGCCCCATACGAACGCGGCCCTCCTGCCTCTCCTCTGGTCGACGATAGTCGATCTCAACCGTTGAATACGTAGATCCCTCTGCGATCTACAATTCTCTAGTTAATGATTTCTGAAATTAAGTTGTAGATTGATTGGAAATTGAAGACGAAATTCGATGAGTTTCGGCCATTGGAAAGTTTGATGCGGCGGCCTGAGCGTTCTAGGGTTAGAGATGAATATAATATATATATATTAGTGTTTTAATATTATTTTATTAATAAAAATTTCTCAAGTTAACAGTTAATGCAAACGACCTCTAATTCTCACGCACCAACAGGCGTTCCTAGGGTTTTTTCGCGTTCCGGACACAATGGAACAGGTTTCGTCAGCTAATTCGATCGTATGCGCGAGTTACGGAATTAAACGATCAATTTAAAATTAAATCGATTAAAACGATTTCGATGCGTTTCGAGCTGCCGGAGTCAAACGACAACTCCGATTGCTACGAAAATTGAAATCCGATAATAACTAACTATTACGGATCCAATGGAACTAGTTTCGTCGAATTCCGAGACTGTGCCCCGGAAGGCTATTTTAACTCGTCTATTAAATTAAGCAATTTTTCGAAATTATCGAAATCACTCAAAACTTCCACTTTTAAAATTTTATTAGCTTAACAATAATTCATATAAAATTTATAAACACATTAAAAATCATTCTGGCTTATTCCGGACCTAAATCAGATTAATTGCAATATTTAATAATATTAAATTCATTTTAAATTCATATAAAATTCCAAATAATAATCTATTAACTTTTAAATTCTTCCAAAAATCCGATAATACCCATTATGTCCAATTGAACTTAAAAATACATTGGAAAACCATTTGTATAATTATTCACATCCAAATTCACCACTTATCTCAGATTTTGAATATTTTATTATTATTCTTTATTATTCAAAATCGAATGGAATCACTATATTTTAAAATTATAGTTATTTTATTGATTGCATCCGATTTCTCCCATATCAAAATCAATCAAGAACCCACATTAAACATTTAAAACGAATTAAATGTTCAAATTTAATAGCTTAAAAATACGGGATGTTACATATGTTCTAATTGATTTTAATTGTAAAACATGCTGTAAGTTTTAGAATTACAGTGTAAATTAGGAATGGGAAAAAAATCGAATATGATGATTCTCAAATTCACCAATATAATCAGATTTGCCTTCGAGAACTAGGAATTTTAAAAGCCAAATCATAATTTTTAAGTTGGTGTTGATTGGGATATCCGAGGTTTATCAGAAAAAGGGTTTTTGATCTTTTCTGTTGATTGATGTGTTCGCGAGCGACAAATTTGAGCCTGGAGGAGGCGAGGGGGTAGGCGAGTTAGGGAAAAATAGGAGATGATTTTATAATTCACGGTGGTGGTGGTTAGGCGGTAGGGTAGGGTTCGAGATCAGTTTTTGATCGATGAGTTTCTCGAGACGAGTGTAATGCCTTGGAGTGACCGAAATGTTTCGCAATAAGGGGATAGCCGCTGAATAAGGAGTCGATGGCGATGGCAAATTTTTGTAGTTTCCGGTGGCCAGGAAGGGGAGAACAAGGCGAAATGATGGGTTCTTGCTCCTGTAAAAGGGGTTTCGGTTGTTTGAAATTTAATTCTGGAATTGTTGTGGGGTGTTGAGGTGATTAGGTGATTTAGGAGGTCGAAGATGGTTTGTGGATATGGACGGTGTCGTGCTCCAGTGTGGCGGAGCGGTGTGCAGGTGCACGTGTTTGAGCTCGTGCATGTCAGAACAGTAATTGGGAGGAGAAGAAAGGTGAAGATGAGGTTTTGAATCTAAGAAGAAGGGGTTATATGGTGTTTTACTCGAGTCAATAGTGAGCTGCCCTCGATAGTTTTCCTGTATTTTAACTGTTTTAATTTAAAACAAAACTATTATAAAATGATGGGTTTATTTTGGTCTTGGTCGAGTGCATTCGAATTGATTTTGAGGAAAAAAATTTATACAGTTTAAAATCCAAGTAAAATAAAGTTTTATCAGGTCTAAAATGTTCTTAAATAAATTACTTTTATATGTAACCAATGTTTTGTTTAACTATTGGATTTAGAAGTTTAATAATATGTTATCAATTTAGTTGAATCTTAAGTTTATTTAAACTTAATTTAAAATATGTTAATAATAAAAGATTTGAGATTTATTAATAAGATCTTAATAATAATTTAGAAAGTAATAAGGATTTAAGAGTTTATTTTATAATAACTGAAAGTCTTGGATAATTATAGATTTAATAAATAAATAAGTGATCAAGAGTAATTAATTAATGATTGAAAAATAGTTAATTAATTTAATTATTATGAGTTAATTAATTAGAGAATAATTAATCCTTAAATAAGGATAAATTTATTAAGTAATTAGAGATTAATTATTTAAAAGATAATTATTTAATGTTAAGAAGATGATTAGAGTAAGTACTCAATGATAGGATAATATGGTTAATTTTAGTTAATTAATTAAGTTTAATTAATTAAAGATAATCGTTTGATGTTGAGTTAAGTATAATTACTTAAGGTAATTAATGAGGTATAATTACTTAGAGAAGTAATTAGTGGCTAATTACTGGATGTGATTAGTTAAAGGAAATTACTTGATGGGAAGTAATTAAAGGATAATTACTTGGTGGAAGAAATTAAGTGATAATTACTCAGTGTAATTAAAAGATTAATTAATAATTAATCAAGGGGTTGGTTAATTGATGGAGAAATTAGGAAAGATAATTTTTTGAGTGTGATTTATCAAGGTTGATTAATAAATATAATTAAATTAAAGGTTAATTATTAAATGAAATTTAAGAATAATTAACTAATGAAAGTTATTAGAGAATCATTAATTAATGTAATTATTGGAAGTGATCAATCTTGCTTATCAATGATTGAATGATGATGAATATTTTAAATTGGTTGATATCTCTGATCTGAGTTGTTTTGTGATATGCTATGTTAGATGGACGGTGATAATATGATTATTTATCAATTATGAATTGCTATGTAAAAAGTGTAGGATCGATTTCACCCTAGAGGGGGGGTGAATAGGGTGATAGTGTAAATTATAAAAACTTAATTGCAGAAGCTAATTAATATTTAACACGGATCACAGAATAGCAGCACAAATATCGCAGAATATAAATAACAGAATAAAACAGAACAACACAGAATTTACCCAGCTTCGGCAAAACCCTGCCTACGTGCTGCCCCCAAGGTTTCTACTAGAAATTAGATAGTCCCTCGCTTACACACGTAAACTCGCTATACCCGCTATTGACTAATCTAACTCTACGCTCAAAACCCTGACCACAACTCAACCACCGAGTTGCGAATTCCCAAACTACACACCGTAGTTTGTACCCTAGTCACACGACTAGAAAATTAAAACGGTTTAAAAGAGAATTTTAAAAATTAAAAGAAACACAAAACATAAAAAGTAAATAGCCCTTAATATAAACAAGAATCCATTTATATTATTCAAGCCGTCCCCTTTTTATGTGGCCCGGTCCACTTCTATTTGCTCGGTCCTTTGTGAGAAAGTATGGCGGCTTCCTTCGTTCCTTCTTCCTGATTAAAAATTAGGGCTTTTTCGAAGCGCCTATTAGATTTGATCGAATCTCTGGTTGAATAAGTGTTGCCTTTCTCGATCGAATCTCGTTGCTTTCACTGGCTACTTCGATGAGTTCGATTTTTGCTTCTGGTACGAATTTATGCTTTGTTACTTTTTTTAATTTTAGTATTCGAACTCTGATAATAAGATTGCCGATGATGATATTCTTATATAGGGTTTGTAACCCTAGATTTTCGTTCGCACAAAATATATTTGATTTTATCTCTGCCGATCGTTTATGCTTGGATGATTGCGATTTATCTTGACTAATTCATATGCGAATTATTCCTATTATTTCTTGGTTGACTTGGTTTAAAAACGACGGCTTTGAATTTATGTTCAATCCTGGCTCCTTGAATTTCTCTGACCTGACTCGATGCCTTGAATTTGAGATGTTTGGTTATTACTTGTTTTGACTTGGTTACACGGCAATGTGAATAGCTTTATTGCCAAGGCTCTGACTTTGAATCGTGAATTCAACTTCTTTTACCTGATGACTTCGGCCATTTTGAACTATTTTGATTTGGGAATTTTTGTACTGCTGGCTTCCGTCATGACTTGAGATGTCATGTGCTTGCAATTGCTTGTGATGTTGTACTTCACTTTTTCTTGGTCTTGTTTGTTGGTTTAGTGGTGTACTTGCTTGGCCATTCTGTACTTCTGGTCTTTACATGGTGGTCTTGTGGCAGTTAATAGTTGCTGTGCACTTAGTGCTTGCATTTTGATGGTTCACTGTAGTATGTTGGTCACTTGATTCACTTGTATTTGTGCATTGCCTTACTGTTGCTGTGCACTTCTGTTTGCTGTCATGTTCTTGTGCTCGAGCTTGTATATTATTGTTTGCATAGCTGAACTTCACTGTTGCACTCGAGATTTTGCTTCTGGCCTGCATGTAGTTTGCATATCACCTTGTTGCATTGTTGAGTCACTTGAGTGTGTTGATGGAAGATGTTGCACTGTTTCATATGATTCACTTGTGCACATTGTTCATTGTGAAGTAACTATCTTCACTGATGCTGCACTTAGTCTTGTCTTTGATGTTCCTCTCATTGCATATGAACTTGGTCTACTTGGTGCTGTAGCTTTCAAGTATATGTGCATTACTTGACTTCATTCCACTGTGCATTTCTGTTTTATTAACCTGAGACAGATGCTATGTCTTTGTGCATTTCATTCACTATATTTATTTGCTTCATGTCATACTATTTTGTTTCATTGCTGCACTTGACTTTTGTTACTTGAGATTTGAATTGTACCATGATAGTCATGTTCCATTGTTGTACACTGCATTCATGTCACTGGTATGCTGCAGCTTGCATCTTTGTTGCATTTGCTTGAATTTGTGTCATCTTTACTTGCATTGTTGTACACTTTTGGTCATTGTTGTAGTTGTATCTATGTACACTACTGCCTTATTACAGTGGTCTGACTTAAACTTGATGACTTGAGCTGCTATGTTCTGTTCATTCCTAGTTGCCTTGTTGCAGTTTGATTGTGATATCCATATTGCAGTCCATTTTAATGTTGGTCTTCGTTGCATTCATGTCATGTCGCCTTGTGTTGAATCCAGTTTCAAAACTCGGATTTGACCTTGTGCTTGTGTCGTGATTTTCAATGTTATTGCACGTGAGTTGAACCCGATTTTTCATTTGGGTTTGACCTGTGCTTGCCTGTCCCTGTAAATCAATCAAGTGTATATATCGGCGTGCACGGCCTTGTGGCATATACAGTAATATACTGTGTATGTCACAAGTTGTTCGTGTATGATGAATTCAAATTTAAATGATGACGAACAACCCAAATAACTGAGGCAAAAATCATTTTCAAAATTCACGTTTGATTTTATATTGCAAAAATATTTTATTTTCAATTTTACTGCGTTAGTTTATATTTTTGCAGATTGCTCAGATGCTGGATTCAAACTTGAATGCAGTTGAAGATAAATACGAGTGTGAGTGATATGTAGTGAGGTGCTGATGTAAAATAGTGATGTAATTGAAATTGTATCAAAGTTGTATAGTAAATAGTGAGAGCTTGAATTTGTATACTATTCAAAATTGTAATAAATATTTATTTGAATAAAATATTCGTTTGAATTCAAATTCTGTGTTATTTATTTTATTCAGCAAATATTTATTTAATCTGTGAAAATAAATAGTATATTATCAAATACATTTAAACGAATGTATATATGTTTATTATCATCAAACAAAAATCATATAAGCGCATATTCAACAAAAAGGATATCTGATAATGAAAGTTTAGTAGTATTTAATTGAATAACTTGAATTCAGATGAAATTGAATTCGAAGAGACCGGAATCGGGTATTAGTAAATATCCGAAATCACTTCGATTCTTTATAAATTGATATGTGAAAGGTATGGAATGATTTTAGTGAATTCGATCATTTGATCTGAGCTTTGGTACTAGAAATCGATGTGTGAAATAAGTAATGCTTATAACGACTTGTGAAGTTGTAAATCTAAATAAGTTACTACGGGTTTTAAATAGGTTGTATGTTTTGGTATTCCTTGTTAAATGAGTTTACTCACGCTAGTTTCCAGCCTGACCCGGGTGTTACTTTGATGTAATGCTCGGGTCAGACCGAGTATTGCAGATTTTCAGGTAAGAACGTTCTGGAGCTCAAGAGGCGAGCTGGAGAACAGGAACGTATGGAGAATTTTCCGCTGCGATATATTGTTGCATGTCTGGGACATGTTGATTGTTTTTGTCCACTATTTGTATATATGTCGTAACTCTGATGTATTTAAAATGTAATTGACTGATGCAGTTTTTTTTGTGTAATTTTTTTTATTATTTGATATTATATTTTGATCCGCTGCGAATGTGAGGTTTCTGAGTTTGAGTTTTCTGTTTCTTCTTCTTTCTCTTTCTCTTTTCTTTCTAACTATCTGGAAGTTTCGGATTCGAAATTTCCGGGTCGTTACAGTTGGTATCAGAGCCGAAGGTTAAGCGAGAACCTTGGCTCTGGTGGGATTACTCATTAAGGATAGGGTAAGTGGTACCCTAGAATGAGTTGAGTGTATATATATATATATATATATATATATATATATATATATATATATATATATGAGAGCGTACTTGTTATTTTCTTATATAAAGATTTTAAATGATTTTATATAAGAATATATTTTGATAAATAAAGCAATAATTCTTTCTAATAAATATTAAGGTAATTGGTTGTTAAATTTTTGGAATTAAATTAAGGAGTAATATAATACAACCAAACTGAAATTAAATAAAGATAAGTTTGAAATGGATTCAAACTAAAATTGAAATCTTAAATTGGAGAAGTGTTTCAGAATAAGAAAATAATGAATTGGTTTTCAGAGATGGTAATCTTGGTTATTTTCATAAATGGTTGTTGAACTTAATAATGAAATTTTTTAAGGAAGTAACCATTTAAAGAGAATAACTTGTAAATTAGAAGAATGTAAATTTAAAATGGGTTTCCAATTGTGAAGTTCTAAATTCTAAATCTAAACATTTGAAATAGTTTTCAAAGTATTAAAGGAAATAATATTATTTAAACTATTTTGAATGTAATCTTAATTTAGAATAAGAAGTTGTTTGTAAACTTTAAAAGAATTTGTTTTGAATTAAAACTAAAGGAGGTCTAAATTTTAAAATTTGGCTTGGTGGGCCAAGAAGTAAATATGTATATATGTATGGATATACATAATATTAAAGTTAGTTTGAAATAAACTCTAAATATTGAGTTTTAAATTTGGAATAAGATATGATCCCCAAAATGATAAGTTTTTGAACTTAATAAGTGGGAAGATTATTTATGAGAAGTTCAAAATTTGAAATGGAAGTTTAAACTGGGTAAGGTTGACTGGATTAAGTGAATTGAGTTTTACTTGGGAAAAGTTAAATATGTTGGAATGAGAACCTGATTTGTGAATTTTAAGATGAAATTAAGATTTAACTTGGGAAGTTAAATGGTTGATTGTAATTGGGAGTTTGAGTGATCTCAAATTGGGTTTGAGATCTAGAAATTGAAAATGAATGGATGTTTTAAAATGAGTTAGATGATATCATCCTATTGTTATTAATAATCTTTAAACTGTGAATTGGATTTGTTTAAAAAAATAAAGAAGTGGATTGTGGTAATATATCCATTGTAGAGATAAATAAATTTAACTTAAATTTAAAATTAAGGATATGGAATTCCTTTGAACTCAAGATTTGAATGTTAAAAAAACGAATTTGTAAATTAAAATTGTTTGAAACTCTTACATGAACCATGTAATGAGTTAAGTAAAGATAATTTAAAATGGAATTTTGAGAATTGGACTCAGAATTAAATAGTTTAAAGATTTGCATTATTGATTTAAAAATAAAGGTTAATTTGATTTAAGGGGTTGAATCAACATTTGGAAATTTAACTCGAATTTATATAATTCGAGATGGGTTAGAGTTAAGATGTAGATTTCATTTGCTCAAATTGAATTTGATTTGAATTAATTAGAATTGTGATTGAAGATGGATAAGTTTAAAAATTCAAATGGAAGATCTGAATTGGATTGTTTTGAAATAAAATTGAAGTTGAATAAGATCAAATTCAAATAGGAATTAGGATTTATTCAAACAGGAATTGAAATGATTGAAATTGAAGTGGGTTCAATTGAATCGATATTAGTCCAAAGTGATTGGAATAACTTGGGATTGTAACTAAAGTTGAATATGTTTAAAATCAAATGGAATTTGATTTAAATTTGAAAGGGAATTGAGAATTAATTCAACTTGAATTGGGAATAAATCAAGTCCAATGGAAATTGGAGTTAATTAAAATTGGAATTGGATCAATTTAAATGAAAGTGGAAATTTAAATTGAATTGATGAGAATGGAGATTGGGTAGTGAGCAGTTTTGACTCTTGATTATTTTTAATATAAATTGTTTTAAATAAACCTATTTTTCCAAGCTATTCATTATATATACAACCTTTCTATTAAAAACTAAATTATCTTATAATTATTTTACAATTATCTTTGGAACTATTTAACTATTTTTCTACTGTTTTATAAACTAATTTATATTTTTCAACTACTTTATAACTAATTTCTATTTTACAACTATTTTGCAATTATTTCAAATTTCTATTTTTCCAACTATTTTACAATTACTTGACTATTTTACAGTTACTTAACTATTTTACAGCCATTTTACAAAACAATAATTATTTTTCAACTACTTATCTATTTTCAACTTTTCAAGCAATTTTCGAAATTTAAACTGGACAGAGTGTTAAACTGTTTATGATTGAATACCCAATTAAGGTAAGAATAGAGGTGATAATCCAAATGGACTGAAGCAATTGTGAGTAAGTGAATGAAAATCAAAGTGAATGTGAATAGAAATAGAATTGATTTGGCTAATAACCAATAAAGATAAATACGTAAGGTGTACGTATGTTATTCTATTCGCATATTGATTTGATCCAGATTCGAGCACAGAATTTTGAGATAGTTATATCGATCCGAGTGGAATTTTTCACTCGATTTTCGACGGCGAACCTGGATATGTATTGTTGATTGGTTCTAGGTATTCTCTATCATAGTTAAGCTATGCAAGGAGAATGACGGTTTCTGATCAAGAAACCAGATCTGTGTCCGCACTAGGAGGCCGGGTGGACGATACTAGTTCGGAAGTGAAATTGTGTGATCGAGCGAGCGATCAAATTAGTATAGCGTACGGATGATATGTGTACATCGTACGGATTTGAATGAAAATGATATTGAAAGGAGTAATCAAATTTGGATATTTGATTTTGAGTAAACAAAGTTAAATATCTTTGTTTTATGAAATGAAACTTCCCTTGTTGAATCTATTGCCAGAAGAAAAGGATTTTGAAGATGTTTTGAAGTATAAAAGGGAGTTTTATACCAAGTTTGAGATGATCCAAAGTTTTAAAAATTATATATATCTGTATATATATATATATATATATAAAGGATCTTATGAGGATTTTTGGAAAAGTTTTTGGGAACCTTTTGATT
This sequence comes from Allium cepa, assembly GCA_030765085.1. Taxonomy (NCBI): domain Eukaryota; kingdom Viridiplantae; phylum Streptophyta; class Magnoliopsida; order Asparagales; family Amaryllidaceae; genus Allium; species Allium cepa. The sequence continues at coordinate 790,933,793 of CM060932.1, forward strand.
TGGAAAGGCTTTTGATTTTTGGGTAAAATCAATATGAGAATTTGGAAAGCCTAGTTTGAGAATTATCGATTTTGGAATAATCGATTTTGTGTAAAGGAGCCTTGTATGAGATCATTCTAGGTGTATATAGTATAAAATGTTTTGATAATGTCTCTGGGGGAAAAGGCGCTTCCTTAAAATGAACTTCTCGGGGGTGCCACCGGATGGTGCTGCCTTGAGCCCCAAAGGGGGGTTCTAAAGTTGATCCTGTGAGGAGTCCGGACAAAACTAGTTCCTGGGGATTATGAGTAGAGTATAACATAGCGTAAGCCGTGTGTGCCGCTGAGAGCCAACATTCTGTGTTTGATTTTATATCGGTAGACTGCGACCTAAGTAAGGAGTGGAGAAGTTTCATTTCGACAGCGAAAATCAGAGGCCGTTGAGAGCCTGCAGTTACATGGACTTTTGCTGTGACGGCAACGTAACCCTAGAATGTAACTGTGATCTGTTGTGGGTTCCATGGCATAATCGAGAGGCCGCGGAGAGCTTGTAGTTACATGGACTTTTGCTGTGACGGCAACGTAACCCTGGAATGTAACTGCGACCATGGATGGGGGTGATGATTTCCAGAGCATTCTCACCTAAGATATATCTACTATTTTCAAAAATTGTTTTCTATATTTTCAATAAAATTATTTTTTTCAAGTATTTTCACTAGGTGTTCAAAATGGGTTTACCAAGTACTTGTAGATTTTCAGTCTTACGCCTGATCAACCTATGACCGAATTTCTGTGAGAACGAGGATGGACGTGTTGAAACATCGAGTTATAAAAAGTATTTTTATAAAACTATTTTGGCAGTATTATAGATTTTAAAAGTGTTTTAAAATGATCAAAGAATATTTTAACTGGTTTTAAAATATTTAATAAATTCTAGCTTCGTTCCTTTTCGAGGACGAAAAGATTCTAAGGGGGGAGGAATGTGATAACTCGGATTTTTGAGCATCTAATAGTTGGATAACTTTCCGGTTTACAGATTGAACAGATAAGAATTCTAATAATAAAGAATATCTGAATATAAATAATAGAAACTGAATTTTTATATCTGGGTAAATAATCATTTAATAATCTCCTAATATAATTATTTAGAATGGGAAAACTATTATTTTCAAACAAATTAAATTTATGTTTGTTTGGATAAAAATACATATATTTGTATTAATGTTAAATTAGATTTCACATTGAATTTGAATTTAAAAATTTGAAAGATATATATATATATATATATATCTTAAAAATATTTTCGATTTGAAATATATGAGAAAAGGTTTAAAATAAGATTGTTTTATATTATTTTTCTTTAAAGGAAATATATTTATATAAATTTAGAGAATGAATTTACTTATTTACAAAGGTATATATCAATTAGGAAAGATTAATATAAAAGCTTTAAAAATCTTTTAAAGAATATAAATATAAATTATTCCAAATGTTAAGATATAAACCCTTAGAATAACAAATGTTAAGCAATTAAATTAGATGAAAGACAAGTGTCAATGGTTTATTTTATTTTCTTCCATTTTAAAATTTATTCTAATTCAATCTGTTAAACATTCACTTCCTATCTTCAATTTTTTTTTCCATTTCTAATAACAAAGTAAAAACTCATCTCTAAAACTAGAAAATTTTCATGCAATCCAAAATCTGAAACCTTTTCTAAAAAAAATCATCATCAAATCCAAATAAACCTAGAAATTTCCTCTAACCTGAATCTAAGGCATGAAATTCATCTTCTCCTTAACAAATGCAAATCAGAGAATGGTACTAAACCTGTAAGTCAAACTCAACGAATTCGAGCAAAGCAATTCCCTGCAAATCAGTCTCTGAGGTTTCTTCTCCAAGATTCAGATTTTCAAGGATCAGCCACCTCAAAAAAATAAACAAAGAATTCAAAGCTCAATTTCAGTTTTCACAGTTTCAAACCCCAGATTTTCAAAAGCATGGTTCTCCTCAAACCAGTGAGTAAACTTTTTAAAAAAATTTAGTTTTTGGCACTGTATGTGATGATCTTATGTGTAAAAGTTGAGATATGGTTTGCATGCTCATTTTAGCTAGACATATGTATGAAAATGCTTATTCATGAGTGAATATCTGTATATATTTGTCTTGTGCTCTGTTATTAGTAACAGGCTCAACCTCCATCAGAAAGTGACTTCTATCTCCCAAAATAATCAAATTAAACTTTGCTTTCGGAAAGAAAAATGTTAATAACAGTAAGTTCTTGTTTTTTTTAAATCTTCTAATTCATTTTAATTGTAAACATGCTGTAAGTTTTAGAATTACAGTGTAAATCAGGAATGGGAAAAAAATCGAACATGATGATTCTCAAATTCACCAATATAATCAGAAATGCCTTCGAGAACTAGGAATTTTAAAAGCCAAATCATAATTTTTAAGTTGGTGTTGATTGGGATATCCGAGGTTTATCAGAAAAAGGGTTTTTGATCTTTTCTGTTGATTAATGTGTTCGCGAGTGACAAATTTGAGCCTGGAGGAGGCGAGGGGGTAGGGGAGTTACGGAAAAATAAGAGATGATTTTATAATTCACGATGGTGGAGGTTAGGCGGTAGGGTAGGGTTCGAGATCAGTTTTTGATCGATGAGTTTCTCGAGACGAATGTAACGCCTTGGAGTGACCGGAGTGCTTCGCAATAAGAGGATAGCTGCTGAATAAGGAGTCAATGGCGATGGCAAATTTTTGTAGTTTCCAGTGGCCAAGAAGGGGAGAACAAGGCGAAATGATGGGTTCTTGCTCCTGTAAAAGGGGTTTCGGTTGTTCGAAATTTAATTCTGGAATTGTTGTGGGGTGTTGAGGTGATTAGGTGATTTAGGAGGTCGGAGATGGTTTGTGGATAGGGACGGTGTCGTGCTCCAGTGTGGCGAAGCTGTGTGCAGGTGCACATGTTTGAGCTCGTGCATGTCAGAACAGTAATTGGGCGGAGAAGAAAGGTGAAGATGAGGTTTTGAATCTGAGAAGAAGGGATTATATGGTGTTTTACTCGAGTCAGTAGCGAGCTACCCTCGATAGTTTTCCTTTATTTTAACTGTTTTTATTTAAAACAAAGTTATTATGAAATGATGGGTTTATTTTGGTCTTGGTCGAGTGCATTCGAATTGATTTTGAGGAAAAAAGGATTATACAGTTTAAAATCCAAGTAAAATAAAGTTTTATCAGGTCTAAAATGTTCTTAAATAAATTACTTTTATATGTAAACAATGTTTTGTTTAACTATTGGATTTAGAAGTTGAATAAAAATGTTATCAATTTAGTTGAATCTTAAGTTTATTTAAACTTAATTTAAAATATGTTAATAATAAAAGATTTGAGATTTATTAATAAGATCTTAATAATAATTTAGAAAGTAATAGGGATTTAAGAGTTTATTTTATAGTAACTGAAAGTCTTGGATAATTATAGATTTAATAAATAAATAAGTGATCAAGAGTAATTAATTAATGATTGAAACATAGTTAATTAATTTAATTATTATGAGTTAATTAATTACAGAATAATTAATCCTTAAATAAGGATAAATTTATTAAGTAATTAGAGATTAATTATTTAAAAGATAATTATTTAATGTTAAGAAGATGATTAGAGTAAGTACTCAATGATAGGATAATATTGTTAATTTTAGTTAATTAATTAAGTTTAATTAATTAAAGATAATCGTTTGATGTTGAGTTAAGTATAATTACTTAAGGTAATTAATAAGGTATAATTACTTAGAGAAGTAATTAGTGGCTAATTACTGGATGTAATTAGTTAAAGGAAATTACTTGATGGGAAGTAATTAAAGGATAATTACTTGGTGGAAGAAATTAAGTGATAATTACTCAGTGTAATTAAAAGATTAATTAATAATTAATCAAGGGGTTGGTTAATTGATGGAGAAATTTAGAAAGATAATTTTCTGAGTGTGATTTATCAAGGTTGATTAATAAATATAATTAAATTAAAGGTTAATTATTAAATGAAATTTAAGAATAATTAACTAATGAAAGTTATTAGAGAATCATTAATTAATGTAATTATTGGAAGTGATCAATCTTGCTTATCAATGATTGAATGATGATGAATATTTTAAATGGTTGATATCTCTGATCTGAGTTGTTTTGTGATATGCTATGTTAGATGGACGGTGATAATATGATTATTTATCAATTATGAATTGCTATGTAAAAAGGATATCTGATAATGAAAGTTTAGTAGTATTTAATTGAATAACTTGAATTCAGATGAAATTGAATTCGAAGAGACCGGAATCGGGTATTAGTAAATATCCAAAATCACTTCGATTCTTTATAAATTGATATGTGAAGTCAATGGGTTGGTATGGAATGATTTTAGTGAATTGGATCATTTGATCTGAGCTTTGGTACTAGAAATCGATGTGTGAAATAAGTAATGCTTATAACGACTTGTGAAGTTGTAAATCTAAATGAGTTACTCCGGGTTTTAAATAGGTTGTATGTTTTGGTATTCCTTGTTAAATGAGTTTACTTACGCTGGTTTCTAGCCTGACCCAGGTGTTACTTTGATGTAATGCTCGGGTCAGACCGAGTATTGCAGATTTTCAGGTAAGAACGTTCTGGAGCTCAAGAGGCGAGCTGGAGAACAGGAACGTATGGAGAATTTTCCGCTGTGATATATTGTTGCATGTCTGGGACATGTTGATTGTTTTTGTCCACTGTTTGTATATATGTCGTAACTCTGATGTATTTAAAATGTAATTGACTGATACAGTTTTTTTTGTGTAAAATTTTTTATTATTTGATATTATATTTTGATCCGCTGCGCATGTGAGGTTTCTGAGTTTTCTGTTTCCTCTTCTTTCTCTTTCTCTTTTCTTTCTAACTATCTGGAAGCTTCGGATTCGAAATTTCCGGGTCGTTACACTTGTGTTATGCTTTGCTTATGGTTATGTGATGTGTAGATGTAGATAAAGTAACATGAAAATAATTATCGAAGTGTCCAATAGCAACTATCGCTATATCGGCACTGTCAACAAACATATCCTTATCGAAATTTTTCAATTTATTTCTTGAGCTTGGGGTTTGTTTTACATGTTAATAAAGTTGTTATATAAGGATGATTTCAAATTTAATAATTATTTTAATAAAGTTTTTAAATATAATTAATTAATCAATTAATAAGGATTAAGGTTAGTTAATTAATTTGTTAATAATGAGTTTAAATTTAATTAATAACTTATTAATGATATATTTAAATTTAATTAATTATTTGTTAATGTTACTTAAAATTAATTAATCATTTTGTCTAATGATGATTAAGGTTAATTAGTTATTTAGTAATGATGAATTAAAATTAATTAATCATTTTAATTGACGATGATTAAAATTAATTAAACTCTTTCAACTAATGATTTTTAAATTTAATTAATTTATTTAAATCTAATAAATCTTTTCTTTAATTATGTTTTAAATTAATTAAATTAATTAATGATGTCTAAATTTAGTTAATTAATGTAATTAATGAGATTAAATTTAGTAAATTAATTCAATTGATTATGTTGATTTAAAGGTGATTAACCTTTTTAATTAAAGGGTATTTTGAAGTTAATTAGCCAAATTGATTAATGAAGTTTAAAGATAATTAATTATTCTTATTAATGATAGTTAAAGCCAAGTATCCAATTAAATAAGGATGATGAAAGTTATTAAATCCTTTTATAATGATGTTTTAAAGTTAGTAAACTCTTTTAACAAAGTGTTTTGAAGCTAATACTTGTAATGTGAAGCCCAATCACGAATTCATGTTTTTAAAGGAAAAGGTTTGATTCGTTTATGGAAATGAATTAATTTTTGTAAAGTGATTCACTTATATGGGAATGATTTATTTGTATCGTCGAAGAAGTAGAGTTGTTGCTTTTTCGAAAGTTAAGAATAATTATGAGACATGACTTTGAGGTAACACTACCTTGACCTGTTCGGTATTATTATTAACCGAGAAATAGTACAAGTTTGAATTCGATGAGTGATGATAAGTATACAAGACTTAATTTCCATATACGACCATTTTATATCCTCGATAGTTGGTTTCTCAACTATCTTTTACTTCAGCTTCTTTATTATTGTCATTCTAAGACGATGTGTTACTCCGTTAAGCTTTGATATCCTTTGTTGAAAACGACTAAAACCAAAGTGCACCTTCCTAGTCATTTTTTGGAGATTTTCCTTTTCTTATTTGAGTCGAAACATTGAATTTTTTTCCTTAATTTAATCGGGAAGAGTCAATCATGTTAAGTCAAGATTTTTTATATAGAGTATTGATTTCTGACAAAGGGATAAGCCGTGATCGACAAAAAGAGGTTATTCAGACACAAAGAGCTCCATATGATTAGAGGTTGATTATTGTTTGCACAAAAAATGGGCAAACACCTCCAAGTCGTATGAATTAGTTGATTTTATGTTGTTTCTAGTGATTTGGGTGATTTACGCAAATATATGAAAAGCAGGGACTAAACTGTAAAAGTCGCACAGATTTATAGTGGTTCGGCCAGAACGTGCCTACGTCCACTTTATATGTTATTCTCCTTTTTCTTTCAGATTACAAGTACAAAGCTTTGTATACAAGTATATGAAAGTTGTTTGAAAGTTCCTTCCGTGCTTGAGCTCTCAAACTTGTCTGCCATTGTTGTACCCCCGCCCCTCTATTTATAGAGTAAGGCTGGAGGCAGGGGTCTTGGACTTATATAGCTGCTGGTGGGCCTGGGCTGAAGCAATCTGGCCTGACAGAATTGGTCCGGTCGTGTCCTCCCTCGTTTCTGGTCCGGCAGTGGATGGAGGTAGGTTGGTTCGGTGGAGCTTGGCTCGGTGGGGCATGGTCCGGTGGTGAGTGGGTGGAGCTTGGTTTGGCTCTGCAGGGAGAGGTGTTGGACCGGTAGATGTTGGTTCGGTGATGGAGGTTGGTCCGGTAGATGTTGGTTCGGTGATGGAGGTTGGTCCGGTGATGTAGGTTAGAGTTTTGGCTCGGCGTGGGCTGGTTCGGTGTGGGATAATTCGGCGGCAAGATGGAATCGTGGTGGATGCATGGCGTTTGGTCCGGTGGAGGTTGGTTCGGCGAGCATGAGAGAGGGGTTGGTCCAGTGGTGCCATTTCGAGTTGGTTCGGTCGTTTCTGGAGGAGGTTGGTTCGGCAGGGGTCGTCTTTACTTTGGTTCGGTGGTAGTGGAAACGCACCCAACACTTGCCCCCCCAAAGTAGGGCATATGTTTAGCATTTGTCGTGCTTTGTTTGACATGGACAACCATATTCGGCCTGAGAGCCGAACCGACTGGTTCGGTTATCAACCTTCCCCTATAAGTATGGGCCTAGGGCCTCTGCTATTCCCTACCGAACGAGATAGCCGGATAAGAATTTTCCTGCCGAATCAATCATTTTGCCGAATCGTCTTTTCTACCGAATCAGGTGAGTTACCGAATGTGTGCTTTGATTTTTTCCCACCGGACGTGCTCGGGGATCCGAATGAGTTCGCGGACCTTGTGTACCGAATGAGCTTGAAAACCGAATGAGTGCGAAAACTGAATGGATGCGAAAACCGAATGAATGTGAAAACCGAATGAATGTGAAAACTTTTATTTTTGCGAATGAGTTTTGAATTTGTGAGCGAGTCTTCAGGCTGCATGTACCGATTTGTTTATGTTTCCATACTCCTTGTTCTAACAACACGTCTTTCGCTTTTGTGTATGCAGATAAATGTCTCGCAAAGCAGAAACTCGATCAGATAAACGAAAATCCAAGGGCGAGGGAGAGTCCTCCGCAGTGCCCCCAGCCCAATCAGGACCGGGACGACAGGGGCCCACCTCGAGATCGCTAGTGGATGGATATGGTCCTCAGGAGCTCTTGAACTCCCCTCCTGACTGTTTTCCTAGCACCCTCCGAGAGGAGCAGCTTGATGTTATATCCCGCTCTTTTGGGATTGATAGAGCACTCATGCTGTTGCCGGGGGACGGAGTGATGCCGTACAATCCCCCTGAAGGATATTTCGCATACAGTAGGTACCATTGCATGTGTGGGGCTATTCCTCCGATCAATGCATGGATAGTCAGCTTCATTACCTATCTGAAGGTGGCCCCTTTCCAGCTCCAGCCCAATTCTTACGCTATCCTGGTGTGCTTATTCGTTATTTTCCAGAGAAAGTACGGGCGCCCCCTTCCAACCGGGATATTCGATATTTATATAACTTAAGAGGTTATAAGAAGGGGTCTCCGTACATTAGCTTGGAAGCGGCCGTTCCCTTTAAACCGGTCCTAGACCTGTATTCGAAGCTCAGTATGTTTAAGAAAGAATGGTTTTTTATCAAGGATGACTCTGTTTCCTTCCGCCTTTTCACTTCTGGCTGTAAGTTGAACTCCATTTGTAGTTTCTTTGTCTCGGCTGCAATGCTCCTTCTTATATGCTTTTATTTCTTGCTAGCGACAGGTGGCTTTGCAGTCGTGGAGAATGATTCCTTGGTTCGGATAGCTGCGGAAATAAGGGCTATTCCGGGACGGGATCGGTCGGCTTCTTACCTGATCAGGAACTCTACTCTCCTGGAGCACAACTTGATCCTCCCACACCAGTCCGTGGTTAAGCAGAGAGATACGGCTGAGGAGAAGGCCGCCAAAGCCAAGGAAGGGGCCATGGTGAAAAGCGGCAAGAGGGAATCTTTCACAAAGCCTCCAGCTGTCGGAGGGAAGAGGCTCAAGAAGTCCGACGGCCCCTCCTAGCACTTGCCCAATTGCTCCAGGGGAGGAAGATGTGGAGGAGGATATAGGTGAGGGTGAAGGAGGCGATGGACAGAGCGGTAGTGGTGTTGGTGCCTTAACCTTCGGGCAAGCGGGAGAGATTCATGAGTGGACGGATGATGCTTTCCGTCAAGCTTTCGGGGAGTCGGTGGGAGGATCGGCTTTGGTTGAGAAGGCAAAGGAGGCTGACAAGGCTGGGTCTGGTGCCGATCCATCCTCTAAGAGCTCTTCAGCTAAGGAGACTCCGGCGATTCAAGGTGAACTTTTGACTTCTGCAGACTCCATTTACGATAGGGACTTAGGAATATCTTATGGTTCGCTCCCGTCCTGGAATGAGATTCAGGACTTATTGCAGTATCCTACTCCTCCGCAGGGTTTGTATAATAGATGTGCCTTCTCACTCCTTTTAACTTAACATATTTCTTGAATTATGGATCATTGTATGTTAGTAACACTTGGTTTTTATTCCAGGAGCAGGTAAGGCGGCCAAGACATCAGATATTCGGCACCACCTCGAACAGTATAAGCTACTCAAAGCTTCTGCCAAACCAAGCCGTCAACTAGCCGTCTTGGTAATGTAGTTAGATATCGCCCTCTTCTCGGAGTTATTGAAGAAGATATGCAAAAGAGGAAGAGGCGCCGATCTTCGTTTGAACCTTCACCTGGCCCTCAGCCTCCAGTCCAGCCCATCCATGATATTACTGAGGAGGATACTGAGTTTATGCCTTCCCCCCATCCGTCCGACAATCCAACCGTCACCCCGATAGACCGTCCTGGTTTGGATCGCAACCCATTTGCCGGCTACCCGGATCTGGACCCGAGTTTTCAGGACATCTCTTTTGACGATGTCACGGGTGAGCATCTTCTTCCCCGCAATCCCATGGTACGGGTGCTTGATGAGTCTAAGTCGTTAGACCTCGATTTGCTTACTACTCGGATTGTCACCGTGGGAAATGAGGCCAAGGCAAGCATCGATCGGGTGGCTGAGGAAACCAAGAGGCTAATGGAGCATCACGCTCGACTGGCCAAGGCTGGAGAGGAAATCGGAAGTGCTAACATCCGATTGCGGCTACAGGTTTCTGATCAGGCCAAACAGCTTGCCGATCAGGCTCTTCAGATATCTCAGTATGAGGCAGCCTCCCGACGACTAAAGAAAACCATGGAGGAGGCTAGCAAGGATGAGTTGCGAAAGATGGAGGCCGCCTGCAAGGAGCGGATTGACATAGCCATTGCTACGGTGGACGAGGTTCGGAGGGCGGATCTCGAGCAGGTAGAGGAGTTATCTGGGAGGCTTGAGGCCGCAGAGCTTGCTCAGGCCAGGCTAAAGGAAGAGATGGAGGAAATGAGGAGGTCTCTCCAGGCTGACCGCTTGAGATATCAATCGGAGAGGGATGTTGCCATCGCTAAGTTGCTGTCCTCCGAGGCCCGGGTGAGGGAGTTTGAGGAGAATGAGGGGATGATGGATGAGATGTTGCAGGATATGTACTTCCGTACTTGGAAGCAGGGTAATCTATCCTGGATGGATGACTATCCCCGGATCATGGCTAGGATATATCTCCGGGCTTTGGAGGAGGCCAAGGCCGATGCAGATAAGGAAGGTGGAGCGGCATTCAGGATGGACGTGGTTACCGCCCAGTTCTCAAAGGAGGAGAAGGTAGCGGTGAAGGAGGGGATGCGGCTACTTGCTGCGGAGGAAGCCGGTGTGCAGTTGGGGGATGAGGACCAAGGAGCGGGTGTTGGTGAGTTTTCCCTTTTTATCTTTTCATAACTTGATCGTTCGTTGTCGGTTTAATGGACTCTTTTCCTGAATTGGACAGGTGGGGCCTCTGGTCATCATGCTGGGAGCTCCGATCCTGCAGTCAAGTAGATTCGAAGAGCTGGTAGGACGAGGGTGGAGCACTGGTGCAGTTGGTTATTTCATTTAGCCTGCTTGACATTCCTGTACATGCTAGTTCAAAACATTAATGTACTCTCAAGTTGTAATTATGCTATTGAACGTCTCTATGTAAGCTTATAACGTAAGCTGATTCTATTATATTTTGAATGCTGTTATTATTTTAAAGTGCTGTATAAAAAAACATAGTTATGCATATGCCTGTGATTTAATTGTGTTCGATATTAAGCTTTTGCTTGAAATATAATCTCATGTTTTGCAATGTTATGAATAAGTCATAGCTACATGATTATGTACAAGAAAAAAGAGTACCGCCCTTCATGTTCTGGTTGCAGGGGGTAGCTTTGGATATCTTGTGTAATTCACCATGGATGTGGCTGAGTGCCTTGTCGCCCAGTTTGCGGGCTCAGATTCTCGTGAGCGAATGCCTCCTATTTAGTGTCCTGTACTTTGGGGACCGTTATGCAGGATACAAGAAAAGTATTTAAATGGAATGGAAATATAGGAAAAGTAAAACTTCCAGTCACGGAAGGCCATCGATATGCTTAAGTTCATGGCAAACGGGTTTTGTAGTCACTTTCCCTAGCTGTGGGTCTTGGAGACATTTGTCACCCATCTTACGCCTCCGCGGGGAGTTTATCTTTTTTACCACAGCCGCACTTAAGACATATTGGAGCCGAGATCGCGCACAGTAACTACCCGAGCCATTATGGCCCGTAATCGTGGGTATTATTCGATTTACTGTGGCCGGCTAGCGTGGGTGCCGATCGTCAACCGTGAACTACCCCTGCCTGGCCACACCTTATGTTGGGGCTTAAAGTAGGTTCATAGTTGCCGGCGAGCCGAACGCCGTAATGAGCTGCCATCGGCTATAGTCGGCCTTCGTGATGGCTTATAATCGGCTCATTACAGTTGGCTTTGAGGGCAGTCGCGAGCAATGAGTTAACCCGCAGCAGAGGGATGCTGGAGCAAAAGTGTCTCATTGGCGAGTGCATAGAATCGCATAGTACCTGTTGAGTCTTGTCCAGGTGAAGTTGCGCCATGAAGTTCCAGTATGGAAATGTCGTTATACACGATTTTGTTCAACAGAAAAGGATAAAGCTTAACAAGCAGCCAAGATATAAAGGAACAAGTTAAAAAGAGACAAGATTTTTAAAGTGGTTCGGCACGAAAATGCCTACATCCACTGATTCTCTTTGTTAATTCACTTCATATGGGCAGTACAAGTTAAGAAAAGTATCGGCGAAGGTGTTGGATGTTCCATGCCCTCTGGAACACCTCTCCGTCCGTTGTTGACAAAATATAAGCTCCGTTGTGGAGATCTTTATGAATTACATAGGGTCCGTCCCAGATTGGATCTAACGCTCCGGGACGCGGGAAGATCCGCTTGAGGACAAGATCTCCTTCCTGTAAGCTGCGGTGCTTGACTTTAGAGTTGTATTGTGCTGCTACTTTTTGCTTGTGAGCAGCCGCTTTAAGTGCTGCATCATTTCTTCTTTCTTCAGTTAGATCCAAAGACATGTGTAGGAGTTCTTCATTTTCTCCTGGGTTGTAGTGGATCCTACGGTGGGAAGGCACTATAGTTTCAACTGGGAGCATGGCCTCCGATCCATATGCCAAAGAGAAAGGAGTATGCCCTGTCGATGTTCTGTAAGATGTGCGGTAGGCCCAAAGTGCCGTAGGAAGTTCATCCACCCAAGCGCCTTTTGACTTTTCAAGTTTCTTCTTGATTAGGGTTTTGAGGATTTTGTTGACAGCTTCGACTTGTCCGTTTGCCTGGGCGTAAGCCACAGATGAGAAGCTTTTGTGAATTCCGTGCTCTTGGCACCAGTTGGCGAATTCCTCGCTGTCAAATTGAAGTCCATTGTCCGATATGATCTTGAGTGGGACTCCGTACCTGCACAGAATATTTTTGATCAAGAAGTTGATAACTTTTGCCGAAGATATTTTATTTAGAGGTTCCGCCTCCACCCATTTGGTGAAATAGTCAACTGCCACTATAGCATATTTGGCTCTGCCTCGGCCCGTTGGCAGTTCGCCAATCAAGTCAATTCCCCATACTGCAAAGGGCCAAGGGCTGGTCATTTGAGTAATCTCGTTTGTGGGTAGTCGAGGAATCTTGGCAATTTTCTAACATCTGTCGCATCTCTTGACGAAGTCCAAGGCATCTTTGTTTAAAGTGGGCCAGTAATATCCATATCGGAGTATCTTCTTTGCCAGAGTCTGCCCTCCAGTGTGATCTCCGCAACTTCCTTGATGGATGTTGGATAAGACTTCCCTGGCTTCCCTTCCAGCGATACACCTTAATAAGGGATTAGAGGATGCCTTCTTGTAATGTATAGCGGGAAGCTTTCCTCAAGATTTTCTTAATTTTGTTACGCCTGTCAGGTAGTGTGCCATCTTGTAAATATTTCCGGATAGGAGTCATCCAAGTTTCTTCGTCGATCGCAGCTATCAGATTCACTTGCTCGAAACTTGGTGCCGGCTGTTTTGAGATGGTTAATGCTCCGAAGATAGTGATGTTCTTCATACTAGCTTGCTTTGCTAGTTCGTCGGCCTCTTGGTTTTCTTCTCGAGGAATGTGTTTGATTAGATAGTGATCCAATTGATTGAGCAGCAGCTTGGTCTTTTTTAGATATGCTGTGAGTCGTTCTCCTCGAGTCTGGAAGTCTCCCAGTATTTGATTTACAATGAGTTGAGAATCACTATGGAGACATAAAGAGCCGACTCCAATCTCCAAGGCCAGTTCTAGTCCAGCTATCACCGCTTCGTATTCTGCATCATTGTTGGTGGCAACGAATTCCAACCTTAGGGCGTAGTGCAGCTTCCTTCCCCTGGGGGTGATTATCACAACACCTGCCCCCGAGCCTTGTTCGTTTGACGCTGCATCTACGAAGAGATTCCACTTGATATCTTCTGCTATTTCAGATTGCTTCTTACCTTCGTTGGTAGTGAATTTGGCAATGAAATCAGCTATAGCTTGCCCCTTGATAGTGGTGCGAGGATGGTAAGTGATATCATATTGACTTAGTTCAATGCACCACTTAAGTAACCACCCAGAAGTGTCGGGGCGATGGAGCGCTTGCCTTAGTGGTTGATCGGTTAAAACTCTGATGGAATGAGACTGGAAATAGTGTCGCAGTTTCCATGACGTGATTAGCAGATAGTATGCTAGCTTCTCAAGTTTAGGGTACCTGGCTTCTGCCCCTGTAAATCTCTTGCTTACAAAGTATACGGGCCGCTGTGCGCGGTTGTCTTCTCTCACCAAATCGGCGCTCAAAGCGTGGGACGATACAGCAAGGTATAAGCACAGTTCCTCGCCTTCATCTGGAGTTGAGAGTACCAGTGGTCTCTGGAGGTGTCCGATTAAGTTAAGGAAGGCTGTCGAGCATTCGTCAGTCCATTCGAACTTTCCTTTGTCTTTCTTTAGAGCTTCGAAGAAAGGGATGCATTTGTCGGTTGCTTTAGAGATGAACCTACTTAGGGCGTCCACTTTCCCGTTTAGACTTTGCATCTCTCTTCGAGTGGATGGTATCTAGATATCTTGCAAAACTCGAACTTGTTCGGGGTTTGCTTCAATCCCCCTGGCATGAACGATGAATCCCAAGAACTTTCCCGATGATACTCCGAAGGAGCACTTTAGAGGGTTCAGCTTCATTCCATATTGGCGAAGTACTTGAAACATCTCGTCCAGGTGGTTTATATGGTCGTTGGCTTTCCTCGATTTTACCAGCATGTCATCCACATAAACTTCCATAGTTCGTCCTATCAGTTCTGCAAACATCTTGTTGACGAGGCGCTGATAAGTAGCTCCGGCGTTTTTAAGTCCAAATGGCATTACCCTGTAGCAGTACAATCCTCGGTCAGTGATGAAGCTAGTGTGGTCTTGATCGGGGGCGTGCATAGGGATCTGGTTATATCTTGAGTATGCGTCCATAAAGGATAAGAGTTCGTGTCCGGCTATGTTGTCCACGAGTTGGTCGATTCGGGGGAGTAGGAAGCAGTCCTTTGGGCATGCGTCATTTAAGTTGGAGAAATCGATGCATGTTCGCCACTTCCTATTAGCTTTCTTTACCAGTACCGGGTTGGCGATCCATTCTGGGTAGATGGCTTCCCGTATGAAGTCATTGGCAAGTAAGTTCTTTACTTCTTCCTCGAGGGCTGTTGATCGTTCTGCCCCCATGCTCCTCTTTTTCTGCTTCACTGGCACCTTGGTGGGATCGATGTTCAGCATGTGGCATGCTACGTCTGGGGAGATTTCTGTCATGTCAGCGTGCGTCCATGCAAATACATCCATGTTGTGGCGAAGAAAATCAATGAGTTGATTCTTTAATTCTTTTTTTAACTGAGACCCGACTCTCAGCAGTCTACTTGGGTCGTGTTTGTCTACAGATACGAATTCCATAGCCTCTGCAGGCTCGGCGGTGGCCTCCTCCTCTTTGTCCCTGGGGTCTAATTCATTGAAAGGATCACTGGTATATCGAAGAGGAGGGGCTTTCTTTAGTTGCTATGCTTCCAAGCTTTTCATGCAGAGAGTAGTCTCTGCATTTTTTCCTTTATCTTTTCTGCGGTTATTGCGAAGTTCAGTTACATAGCAGTCTCGAGCAGCGTCTTGATCTCCCTCTATCTCTCCTATTCCGTTATCGGTTGGAAATTTCATCTTCAGGCACCACGGGGCTAGAACAATTTGGAAGTCAGACAAGGCTGGTCTTCCCAAAAAGGCATTGTAGGCCGAGTGGTTCTCTATTAGCACAAATGTTTGTTTCCGCACAGCGGAGCGGGGATGACTTCCTATTTCAACAAAAAGGTCCAGTTGCCCGAGGGGCATCTTCGCATCTCCAGTGAAACCATGTAGTGGTTTGTTGCAGGGAGACACATCCTTCATTGATAGCTTCATTTTGTCGAAAGCATGCTTGAATAGGATATTCACCGAGCTTCCAGTGTCTATTAAAATTCGGAAAACTTTGGCTGGTCCGAACCAGGCAGAGATGACCATAGGATCCATGTGTGGGTATTGTCTTCCCTCTAGATCACGCCTACTGAATGTGATGTCGCCATTCTCTTTCCATTTCGGGTGGCGTTCTTCCATAACAGAATTAACGCAGCCTTCAGCGTTCCTCAGTGACTTACCGTATCTTTCCATCTCCGCCCAGCTTCTGTCGGCGATGTGCGGTCCTCCTGATATGATGTGGACCACTATCTTCTCTTGACTAGAGCCGTTGGTGTTGCGATTTCCCCCGCCTGCTTCTCGGGGGGGTAGTCCAGGATTCTCATTGGCAGGAGTTGAAGTCCTGTTTTGGCCTTTTACATAGCGCTCCAGTCTCCTCCTTCTGATGTGTTCTTCAATCAAGTCCCGGAGATGGTGGCATTCATTGGTGTCATGTCCGTGGGATTCGTGGAAGTGGCAGAACTTTCCAGATTTGAGTGCGCTATCTGACTCATTCTTGTGCGGGGAGCGCTTGTATCTAACTTCGTCTTGAGTGGCTAGGAAGATGTTTTCGATCGTTTCATTTAAAGGAGTGTAAGAGTCAAATCTTGGTCTTGGTCGATATAAGCGCTTTTCTCCCCTTTTGCCCCCAGCATTGTCTCTAGAGTCATTTTTTCGAACATCCTTTGCTGCAGCGGGGACCCTGTCTGTAGCCGTCTTAGCCTGTTGCCCTGATTGCCCCTCAGTGGCAGCGTCCTCAAGTCTCATATACTTTCCAGCTTCATGGAAGAAATCAGGTAAAGTAGCTGGTTTTTCCTTGGTTAGTCTTCTAGCAAATTTAGTATCTGGATGTACACCACTGCAGAGGGCCATTAGGATAAGTTTCTCATCGGCATCTTGGACTGCGATTGTCGCGGCGTTGAATCGGGTTAGATATTGTTGCAATGTCTCTCCGGGTTTCTGTTTGATATTAGATAAGGAATAAGCGTCCTTGGGTTGCCCCACATGAATGTGGAACTGACTGATGAACTTTTCTTTCAACATTTCCCATGAGCTGATGGACCCTTGGGGTAGGTGGCAGAACCATGAGGTAGCTAGATCTGCCAAGAATAGCGGGAAGCATTTACACAACACTACCTCTGTTGCTCCGCTCATGAGTATATGTTGGGTGTACCTCTGTAAGTGTACGATGGGGTCAGAGGTTCCCTTGTAAGGTTCCATCGTTGGCATTTTCCATTCTCAGGGGGTGATGGCAGTTTCGATATTGCGGGTGAAGGGGCTGGTTACCCTAGCACCTATCCCCCGATCCCTTTGCTCCCGTTGGACGCACTCTCTGAACAATCACGCCATCCTTTCATCAGAACTTGGAGCGGACAAAAATGAGTTGTAAGAGGCAAACAATTATTTTCATTTGTTGAAGTCCTCGTGTTGTAAGAACACATACCGTCACCAAACAATTATTTTCATTTGTTGAAGTCCTCGTGTTGTAAGAGGCAAGTGTTGAAGTCCTCGTGTTGTAAGAGGCAAGTATTGAAGTCCTCAGTATATTAGAGGCGTGAAATCCCGTTCGTCTGCTCGGGTGTTGTAAACCTGTTCCTCCGGGTGAAGCGAGGTAGTTGGTAGTGAAAATCCAGAAAGAGGTCTGGGACTGGACGTAGGACGGTGCTCCGAACCAGTATAAAAATCTCTGGTGTGATTTTTCTATTTTTATTTACTTTGCTATTATCATCTATTTCCGCATTTATATTATATTCCATATTACACGATCCGTTTGTACTATATTAGCACGTACACTGTACACATTTTCACTTGGTATCAGAGCACGGTCATCATATAACCGTAACAAAGTTATTTGGTATATTCTTGTAATATGGCAAATAACGCAAGTACTAGCACTCAAAACACCACTTACACAGAAGGTCAATCGACACAAAGACCTCCATTTTTCAATGGTCTTAACTACAGCTATTGGGCAACACGTATATCATTCTTTATGCAATCAAACAGTTATGATGCCTGGAATGCTACTCAAAAAGAAATAGTGAATCCAACAACTGATCATTCAGAATGGACAGCGGCTGAGAAAACGGCAGCAGCCGTAAATGCAAAAGCAATAAATATGTTGTTTTGTGCATTAGACCAAAATGAATATAACCGTGTTAATATCTGCACTACTGCATATCAAATTTGGAAAACGCTGAAAACCACTCATGAAGGTACTAACAAGGTTAAACAAGCCAAAATAGCCATGCTGAAAAGTCAATTTCAAAATTTCAAAATGAAACCAAATGAGACAATCAATGATATGTATTCATGGTTTCAAACTATCCACCATGCTCTTATTGGCTTAGGACAAAAGTATTCTGATTTTGATGTTGTCTCAACAGTCCTACATTCTCTGACTAGTGAATGGGAAGGAAAAGTATTAGCAATTGAAGAAGCTAATGACCTTTCCGTCATGAAGCCAGATGAATTGATAGGAAATCTAATGTCCTACGAAGCTAAGTTGCAGACTTGAAAAGAACAAAAAGAAGAAAAGAAAAACGTGGCATTCCATGCTAAAAAGACGAAAGTGAATCAGAATCTGAAGATGAAGATCTGGCATTCATAGCAAAAGGTTTCAAAATATTCCTAAAACAGCGAAAAGCCAGTCGTTATAACAGAAAGAAATCTGGATCAAATAAACCAATATCATCCTCTATAAAATGCTTCAACTGTCACAAAAAGGGGCACATGCACAAGAATTGTCCAGAGCAAAAGAAGAAGTCAGAAAATGACAAATTAAGATATAAGAAGGACAAATCAAAGAAACGAGCATTCTCGGTAACATGGGATGATGCAGACTCATCAAAAAGTGAGAATGATACGGAAGATGAACAAGCAAATGTCTGTTTCATGGCAACAGAAGATGAGGTCCCACTTAAGAAAAGAGGAAAGTGGATATTGGACAGTGGTTGCTCGAAGCACATGACTAGAGACAAGAGCTTACTGACAAATATTACATACTCAGATGGTGGCTCCGTCACTTTTGGAGATAATTCAAAAGGCTATATCATCGGCAAAGGCGATGTGAGCAATTGCGGTACATCTAACTTACCTCTTATTACTAATGTCATGCTAGTTAGAAATTTAAAACATAATTTACTTAGTATTAGTCAGTTATGTGACAAGGGTTTTACAATTTCTTTTTCGAATAATAAGTGTAGTATTTTAGATAAAAACCATAATTTAGTTTTCGAAGGATATAGAGACAGAAATATATATATTCTGAATATGAATATTAATCATAATTCAGATATGTGTCTTATGGCTAATGATAATGATCCTTGGCTATGGCAAAAACGCTTCTGTCTTATAAACTTCAGAACTATTGACAAGCTAGCCAAAAACAATCTAGTTAGAGGACTACCCAAAATTAATTTTAAGGTTAACAACATTTGTGATGCATGTCAACTAGGAAAATTGACCAAATCATCTTTTAAATCCAAGAAAGTCATATCAACATTACAACCACTTGAGTTACTACATATGGATTTATTTGGACCTACTAGGGTTCAGTCAATAAATCACAGTCAATATGTACTTGTAATTGCTGATGATTTCTCCCGTTACACATGGACAATTTTCTTAAAAAACAAAAGTGACACTTTCAATCATTTTAAATCTTTCGTCAAAAGAATTCAAAAATCAAAAGGGATTAAAGTTAAAAATATAAGAAGTGATCATGGCGGAGAGTTTGAAAATAATGAATTTGAACATTTTTGTACAAAGAAAGGTATATATCATAATTTTTCGTTTTCCAGAACTCCACAACAGAACGGAGTTGTAGAACGGAAGAACCGAACTTTACAAGAATATGCAAGAACATTATTGAATGGAACCACCTTACCAAAACATTTCTGGGCGGAAGCCGTCGTAACTGCCTGTTATGTTTTAAATCGTGTGTCCATAAGACCTCTTACCAAGAATACTCCTTATGAATTATTTAACAAAAGAAAGCCTAAAATCTCATACTTCAAAGTTTTTGGTTCCAAGTGCTTTATTTTAAATACGAAAGACCAGCTTGGCAAATTCGATCCAAAAGCCGATGAAGGAATATTTGTCGGTTATTCGGAACGAAGCAAGGCCTATTGTATATCTAATAAACAAACCAAAACTATTGAAGAATCACTTCATGTCTCTTTTGATGAATTCTATCAGCATCCTAAAACTATTTCAGATGATGACGAAACAATAGTCACTGACAATCCAATCATCACAAATGTTGATTCTGACTCGGAAATAATTATTGAGAATATTCCTCAAATATGTGAGTTACAATCACCACCAAGAATATTAAGAGACCATCCGGCCCAAAATATAATCGGTGAAGTAACATCACATGTCAGAACAAGGAGTCAACTCAACCAAATAGGTCATGTCGCTTTTCTCTCAAATATCGAACCTAAGAATCCAAAAGAAGCTGCTACAGACGATTACTGGATCATTGCCATGCAGGAAGAACTAAATCAGTTCGAGCGCAATGACGTTTGGGAACTTGTTCCAAGACCAACTAATCAGTCAGTTATTGGTACTAAATGGGTCTATAAAAATAAGGCTGACGAACAAGGAAATATCACCAAAAATAAAGCAAGATTAGTAGCACAAGGGTATATCAGGAAGAAGGTATCGATTATGAAGAAAGTTTTGCACCAGTTGCTCGACTAGAAGCTATTAGAATCCTATTATCTTTTGCTTGTCACCATAATTTCAAACTTTATCAGATGGATGTCAAAAGTGCTTTTCTCAATGGATTTATCAAAGAGAATGTCTATGTCGAACAACCTCCTTTGTTCGTACATGAAAAATATCCTGACCATGTGTTCAAACTTAAGAAAGCTCTGTATGGTTTAAAACAAGCACCTCGTGCTTGGTATGAACGACTACGTAGCTATCTTATTAACTCGGGATTTCAAATAGGCAAAGTCGATCAAACTTTGTTTATCAAACATTCTCAAAAGGATATTCTAGTTATCCAGATATATGTAGACGATATCATCTTTGGTTCAACAAACGATAAACTCTGCAAGGAATTTGCAAGTATTATGACCAAAGAGTTCGAAATGTCTCATATGGGAGAACTGTCATATTTTCTTGGACTTCAAATCAAACAACTTCCGAATGGTATCTTTATTAATCAAGAAAAATACTGCGGAAATCTTATCAATCGCTTCAGGTTAAATAACACATCTGGTAAACCTACTCCTATGAGTACAACTACACATCTTGAAAAAGATGAAAAAGGTAAGAGTGTTGACCAGAAACTTTATCGAAGCATGATAGGTTCTCTTCTTTATCTTACAGCAAGTCGTCCAGATATAATGATGAGTGTTTGTCTATGTGCACGCTTTCAAGCAGATCCAAAGGAATCACATCTACGAGCAGTGAAACGTATAATTCGTTATCTTAATAATACCAAAGATTTCGGTCTTTTTTATCCAAAAGAATGTCCATTTGAATTAGTATCATATAGTGATGCTGATTTTGGAGGCTCTCAAACGGATAGAAAGAGTACAATTGGTACGTGCCATTTTATTGGAAAATCACTTGTCTCTTGGTTTAGTAAGAAACAAAATTGTATTTCACTATCAACATGTGAAGCTGAATATATATCAGCAGCTCTCGCTTGTACTCAAGTAATATACATGCAACAAACACTTCAAGATTTTGATATTCATTTATCAAATTCTATTATATAGTGTGATAACACAAGTGCTATAAATCTTTCTAAAAATCCAGTGAATCACTCCAGAACCAAACACATTGATATCCGTCATCATTTTCTTAGAGACAATATCGAAAAAGGAAATATATGTCTCGAATATGTCCAAACTGATAATCAACTAGCGGACATTTTCACTAAGCCTCTACATGAATCTAGTTTCATTAAATTTCGTAGAGAACTTGGTTTAATTTCTAAAAAAGAACTTGATAAGTAATAATGTTATATTCTTAAGTTCTTTTCATATTATTTTTTCTCTTTTCTATTGCTATATTTGGAAATTAAATATGAGCTTTTAATTTTTCTATGGCCAAGTTTGCATGTCAATTCTCATCCACAAGCTTATAAGATTTTTTTTTATATATAAGCTTGACAAAAATAATGTTTTTATCACCTCTTATCTGAACCTAAAAGTTTATATATAATTCATTATGGCACATATTTGTGATGAGTGTGCTCAAAAATCCCATATTTCGGTCACAAGTTCTAAGCCAGAAGAATATTACTCTCTTGAAACTCCAAAACACAATTCAAAGTATCATCATCATTGCATTCATTCCCCTGGAAATATGCCTACTTCGAAACGAGCAAAAAAAGTGTTGTTTTGTTCACCCCGTACCAGAAAGAAGATCAATGAGATTCATCATTATCAAAAACATCAAATCGATCTTCAAAGACAGCTGCATTATGAGCAACAACTGACTTCGGAGCGTCTATCTCTTCTAGAAAGAATGGCATCATTCTTTTGTGGTTCAAACAAACATGGCGTATACGAGCCAATGCCTTATGCACCTTCATCCTCTAGAAGCCCAAATTCATGGGATAAAAACTATGCTCAAAATGAAGGAGCGAAAGAAAAATGGTCGCCATGGAAATCACGCATTACCGATGTCAAAGAAGAGACTTCCGATCATAATTCCTCTACCTCTCATTAAACCTGTTTTAATATTATGATTGTATTCTCGTTTTAATATATATATATATATATAGACACACACATATCATGTTCTTAAATAAATTCAATATTATGTGGACCGTTAACTTCAGAAATTCGTGCAAGAAGGAAGGAATACAACTCACAAGCAAACAAGTCGACCGGCCAAAATGAACCAGTCGACCGTTTTGGTCTCTGCATGAAAACGGTCGACCGGTGAATAAGTGGCGGTCGACCGGTTTCGTACTGTTATTTTTTTTTAAAAGGGTACAATACGGTCCTTTCTTCCCCCATCTCTTCATTACTTCCTTTTCCAACAAAACTCTCATAACCCTAAAAATATATTCTTCCACCAATCTCACTAAAATGGCTCCTCCATAAAAGAAATTAAAACAAGCTTCTACCTCCGAAACACAACCAATTGATCTCTCTATCAGGAAGTGGCTTGTAGATCCAATAGCAGTCAAAAGGTGGAATGAGATGAAGGATTTTAAAATCCATCCGGGTTCTTTTATTAAATTTTCAGATTTCTCTAGTTATCTTATTCTTAGTTTAGCAAAGGAAGCCGACATTGAAAATACAATTGATTTTGATCAAAACAATGTTGAAATTAACCATGTAATGATCAAATTATTCTATGCTAACCTAAATTTAGAGAAAAACAAGCCCGAGAATCCCAATTATTGTCTTTGGTCCGTTGTTTGTGGCAAAGAAGTATTCATCTCATGTGATAGGATAGCAACCGTTCTTGATTCTTCATTTATTGGTGAAAAATTCTCTAGTAATTTTTGCAATGTTCATATCCGTAATCAAATTAGTCATCAATTTATTGAAGATGACAAGGATAGCACTAAGTCCATGGGTCTACGGCCTTCTGCAAGAAATCTTCACTATACTCTTATGCACTCTCTTTTACCAAGAATAGGAAATTTTGATGCCGTCTATAAAGAAAATTTCAAGGCATTATACTCAATCTATGGGGGTATTCGTATAAATTGGATTGGTATGATCTTTAATGAAATCTTGAAAGTAAATGATACCACTAGACCACACTTGTTCTATAACGAGTATATTATGCGTCTCTTGCTTGATTGTGGCATTGAACCTCCCAAGTCTTCTATTTCCAAACCAAAAATCATCAACAAAGCTACGATTAAAAGAATGAAGCTTCCCGCTCCATACTTTAATATTATGCCTTTTGAACAATGGAAAGAACAAGGACATAAAGAAGCTTCATCACGTCCATCTCGCTCTAAACCTGAGGAAGTTAAACTCTTACGATCATCTTCCTCAACAAAAGAATCACTTGAAACTATTGCTCGAAATCAATTCCTTCTCGAAGCACGACTTAAGCGCATGGATACAAAAATGGATAAATGCTTTAACAAACTTAAGTCTTTCTTCATTTCTATATGGGAAGCAATATCTTGTGGTGCATCATTTTCTTCAATGCAAGCTTCAGACCCTGGCAAGCGCCCAGCTCCTCCTACTTTTGCTTGGACATATTCGGAGGAGGGTACAAGCTCGGGAACTAGTCATGAACGTCGACACGGGAAATCTCAGCTTGTTGAAGAAGAAGAAGAAGAAGAGGGTGAGACGGAGTCAGAATAAGTCCATTTTAGTCTACCTTTTTTTTATCTTTTATGCATACTTATGACTTTAGCTTTTGCTTTAAAGACATTATCTGGCACTTGTACTAAATAGTGTCATGTTTTAATTCGTACTAGACTTATGTGTATTATAATTTTGTGTGACTGTTACTCTTGATCTATGGTAGTAGTTTTATGTTGCTTATAATCTCTTTTGCATCCTCCATTTAAATACTCCTTTTTGTTGATGACAAAGGGGGAGAAAATTATGCTAACAGTATATATGCAGGACACAATCTCAGGGGGATATCATATACAGGGGGAGATTCATAACTAAGTTGTCATCAATCAAAAAGGGGGAGAATGTTGAGTCAAGATTTTTTATATAGAGTTTTGATTTCTGACAAAGGGATAAGCCGTGATCGACAAAAAGAGGTTATTCAGACACAAAGAGCTCCATATGATTAGAGGTTGATTATTTGATATGTTAGTAATGATTATTTATGTTAAAATCTATCCTCAAATAATCTTATACCTTCAATCTTTGAATATATATATATATACATATATGTATAAGTGCACATTAACTGTGCACTCTGGGCAAAACCGGTCGACTGGTCAAAACCAGGTGGTCGACCGTTTCTGCCCAGAATGCACAGATAACGTGCACAAGTGAACATAACGTATATATATTCAAATTCCTGTCTACTGGTCCTTTTTGACTTGTCGACCGGTTTCAAACAGAAAGCAACCCTTCGTATAGAGACTTCCTTTTCTTCAACGGTTGCTTCTCTTTCTCTTCACCAATGATCATGACCTTTGTTCATACCTTTTCACAAAAGGTTACAACTGTTTATTTCTTATATAAACATCATGAAATCATTATTCCAAATATCTAATTTTCTATTCTTCTAATCTCTATTCTATTGATCACTATCTTGTACTCTCAAGCGTTCAAATTGCTCATATTCTATCATATATCGTTTTGAATCCTGAAATTTATTTAACATTCTTTTGATTCAATACGATATCCACTTCCAAATCTTCATATATACAAATATTCTATTTGAGGATAAGATTATAGGAAGTTTGTACTATAAGTGACAAAATAGTGTTAGCAAGAACACATACCGTCACCAAACAATTATTTTCATTTGTTGAAGTCCTCGTGTTGTAAGAGGCAAGTGTTGAAGTCCTCGTGTTGTAAGAGGCAAGTATTGAAGTCCTCAGTATATTAGAGGCGTGAAATCCCGTTCGTCTGCTCGGGTGTTGTAAACCTGTTCCTCCGGGTGAAGCGAGGTAGTTGGTAGTGAAAATCCAGATAGAGGTCGGGGACTGGACGTAGGACGGTGCTCCGAACCAGTATAAAAATCTCTGGTGTGATTTTTCTATTTTTATTTACTTTGCTATTATCATCTATTTCCGCATTTATATTATATTCCATATTACACGATCCGTTTGTACTATATTAGCACGTACACCGTACACATTTTCACTTGGTATCAGAGCACGGTCATCATATAACCGTAACAAAGTTATTTGGTATATTCTTGTAATATGGCAAATAACGCAAGTACTAGCACTCAAAACACCACTTACACAGAAGGTCAATCGACACAAAGACCTCCATTTTTCAATGGTCTTAACTACAGCTATTGGGCAACACGTATATCATTCTTTATGCAATCAAACAGTTATGATGCCTGGAATGCTACTCAAAAAGAAATAGTGAATCCAAAAACTGATTATTCAGAATGGACAGCGGCTGAGAAAATGGCAGCAGCCGTAAATGCAAAAGCAATAAATATGTTGTTTTGTGCATTAGACCAAAATGAATATAACCGTGTTAATATCTGCAATACTGCATATCAAATTTGGAAAACGCTGAAAACCACTCATGAAGGTACTAACAAGGTTAAACAAGCCAAAATAGCCATGCTGAAAAGTCAATTTCAAAATTTCAAAATGAAACCAAATGAGACAATCAAAGATATGTATTCATGGTTTCAAACTATCCACCATGCTCTTATTGGCTTAGGACAAAAGTATTCTGATTTTGATGTTGTCTCAACAGTCCTACATTCTCTGACTAGTGAATGGGAAGGAAAAGTATTAGCAATTGAAGAAGCTAATGACCTTTCCGTCATGAAGCCAGATGAATTGATAGGAAATCTAATGTCCTACGAAGCTAACTTGCAGACTTGAAAGGAACAAAAAGAAGAAAAGAAAAACGTGGCATTCCATGCTGAAAAAGACGAAAGTGAATCAGAATCTGAAGATGAAGATCTGGCATTCATAGCAAAAGGTTTCAAAAAATTCCTAAAACAGCGAAAAGCCAGTCGTTATAACAGAAAGAAATCTGGATCAAATAAACCAATATCATCCTCTATAGAATGCTTCAACTGTCACAAAAAGGGGCACATGCACAAGGATTGTCCATAGCAAAAGAAGAAGTCATAAAATGATAAATTAAGATATAAGAAGGACAAATCAAAGAAACGAGCATTCTCGGTAACATGGGATGATACAGACTCATCAGAAAGTGAGAATGATACGGAAGATGAACAAGCAAATGTCTGTTTCATGGCAACAGAAGATGTGGTCCCACTTAAGAAAAGAGGAAAGTGGATATTGGACAATGGTTGCTCGAAGCACATGACTGGAGACAAGAGCTTATTGACAAATATTACATACTCAGATGGTGGCTCCGTCACTTTTGGAGATAATTCAAAAGGCTATATCATCGGCAAAGGCGATGTGAGCAATTGCGGTACATCTAACTTACCTCTTATTACTAATGTCATGCTAGTTAGAAATTTAAAACACAATTTACTTAGTATTAGTCAGTTATGTGCAAGGGTTTTACAATTTCTTTTTCGAATAATAAGTGTAGTATTTTAGATAAAAACCATAATTTAGTTTTCGAAGGATATAGAGACAGAAATATATATATTCTGAATATGAATATTAATCATAATTCAGATATGTGTCTTGTGGCTAATGATAATGATCCTTGGCTATGGCACAAACGCTTCTGTCATATAAACTTCAGAACTATTGACAAGCTAGCCAAAAACAATCTAGTTAGAGGACTACCCAAAATTAATTTTAAGGTTAACAACATTTGTGATGCATGTCAACTAGGAAAATTGACCAAATCATCTTTTAAATCCAAGAAAGTTGTATCAACATTACAACCACTTGAGTTACTACATATGGATTTATTTGGACCTACTAGGGTTCAGTCAATAAATCACAGTCAATATGTGCTTGTAATTGTTGATGATTTCTCCCGTTACACACGGACAATTTTCTTAAAAAACAAAAGTGACACTTTCAATCATTTTAAATCTTTCGTCAAAAGAATTCAAAAATCAAAAGGGATTAAAGTTAAAAATATAAGAAGTAATCATGGCGGAGAGTTTGAAAATAATGAATTTGAACATTTTTGTACAAAGAAAGGTATATATCATAATTTTTCGTTTCCCAGAACTCCACAACAGAACGGAGTTGTAGAACGGAAGAACCGAACTTTACAAGAATATGCAAGAACATTATTGAATGGAACCACCTTACCCAAACATTTCTGGGCAGAAGCCGTCGCAACTGCCTGTTATGTTTTAAATCGTGTGTCCATAAGACCTCTTACCAAGAATACTCCTTATGAATTATTTAACAAAAGAAAGCCTAAAATCTCATACTTCAAAGTTTTTGGTTCCAAGTGCTTTATTTTAAATACGAAAGACCAGCTTGGCAAATTCGATCCAAAAGCCGATGAAGGAATATTTGTCGGTTATTCGGAACGAAGCAAGGCCTATCGTATATTTAATAAACAAACCAAAACTATTGAAGAATCACTTCATGTCTCTTTTGATGAATTCTATCAGCATCCTAAAACTATTTCAGATGATGACGAAACAATAGTCACTGACAATCCAATCATCACAAATGTTGATTCTGACTCGGAAATAATTATTGAGAATATTCCTCAAATATGTGAGTTACAATCACCACCAAGAATATTAAGAGACCATCCGGCCCAAAATATAATCGGTGAAGTAACATCACATGTCAGAACAAGGAGTCAACTCAACCAAATAGGTCATGTCGCTTTTCTCTCAAATATCGAACCTAAGAATCCAAAAGAAGCTGCTACAGACGATTACTGGATCATTGCCATGCAGGAAGAACTAAATCAGTTCGAGCGCAATGACGTTTGGGAAGTTGTTCCAAGACCAACTAATCCGTCAGTTATTGGTACTAAATGGGTCTATAAAAATAAGGCTGACGAACAAGGAAATATCACCAAAAATAAAGCAAGATTAGTAGCACAAGGGTATAATCAGGAAGAAGGTATCGATTATGAAGAAAGTTTTGCACCAGTTGCTCGACTAGAAGCTATTAGAATCCTATTATCTTTTGCTTGTCACCATAATTTCAAACTTTATCAGATGGATGTCAAAAGTGCTTTTCTCAATGGATTTATCAAAGAGAATGTCTATGTCGAACAACCTCCTTTGTTCGTACATGAAAAATATCCTGACCATGTGTTCAAACTTAAGAAAGCTCCGTATGGTTTAAAACAAGCACCTCGTGCTTGGTATGAACGACTACGTAGCTATCTTATTAACTCGGGATTTCAAATAGGCAAAGTCGATCAAACTTTGTTTATCAAACATTCTCAAAAGGATATTCTAGTTATCCAGATATATGTAGACGATATCATCTTTGGTTCAACAAACGATAAACTCTGCAAGGAATTTGCAAGTATTAAGACCAAAGAGTTCGAAATGTCTTATATGGGAGAACTGTCATATTTTCTTGGACTTCAAATCAAACAACTTCCGAATGGTATCTTTATTAATCAAGAAAAATACTGCGGAAATCTTATCGATCGCTTCAGGTTAAATAACACATCTGGTAAACCTACTCCTATGAGTACAACTACACATCTTGAAAAAGATGAAAAAGGAAAGAGTGTTGACCAGAAACTTTATCGAAGCATGATAGGTTCTCTTCTTTATCTTACAGCAAGTCGTCCAGATATAATGATGAGTGTTTGTCTATGTGCACGCTTTCAAGCAGATCCAAAGGAATCACATCTACGAGCAGTGAAACGTATAATTCGTTATCTTAATAATACCAAAGATTTCGGTCTTTTTTATCCAAAAGAATGTCCATTTGAATTAGTATCATATAGTGATGCTGACTTTGGAGGCTCTCAAACGGATAGAAAGAGTACAATTGGTACGTGCCATTTTATTAGAAAATCACTTGTCTCTTGGTTTAGTAAGAAACAAAATTGTGTTTCACTATCAACATGTGAAGCTGAATATATATCAGCAGCTCTCGCTTGTACTCAAGTAATATACATGCAACAAATACTTCAAGATTTTGATATTCATTTATCAAATTCTATTATATACTGTGATAACACAAGTGCTATAAATCTTTCTAAGAATCCAGTGAATCGCTCCAGAACCAAACACATTGATATCCGTCATCATTTTCTTAGAGACAATATCGAAAAAGGAAATATATGTCTCGAATATGTCCTAACTGATAATCAACTAGCGGACATTTTCACTAAGCCTCTACATGAATCTAGTTTCATTAAATTTCGTAGAGAACTTGGTTTAATTTCTAAAAAAGAACTTGATAAGTAATAATGTTATATTCTTAAGTTCTTTTCATATAATTTTTTCTCTTTTCTATTGCTATATTTGGAAATTAAATATGAGCTTTTAATTTTTCTATGGCCAAGTTTGCATGTCAATTCTCATCCACAAGCTTATAAGATTTTTTTTATATATAAGCTTGACAAAAATAATGTTTTTATCACCTCTTATCTGAACCTAAAAGTTTATATATAATTCATTATGGCACATAATTGTGATGAGTGTGCTCAAAAATCCCATATTTCGGTCACAAGTTCTGAGCCAGAAGAATATTACTCTCCTGAAACTCCAAAACACAATTCAAAGTATCATCATCATTGCATTCGTTCTCCTGGAAATATGCCTACTTCGAAACGAGCAAAGAAAGTGTTGTTTTGTTCACCCCGTACCAGAGAGAAGATCAATGAGATTCATCATTATCAAAAATATCAAATCGATCTTCAAAGACAGCTGCATTATGAGCAACAACTGACTTCGGAGCGTCTATCTCTTCTAGAAAGAATGGCATCATTCTTTTGTGGTTCAAACAAACATGGCGTATACGAGCCAATGCCTCATGCACCTTCATCCTCTAGAAGCCCAAATTCATGGGATAAAAACTATGCTCAAAATGAAGGAGCGAAAGAAAAATGGTCGCCATGGAAATCACGCATTACCGATGTCAAAGAAGAGACTTCCGATCATAATTCCTCTACCTCTCATTAAACCTGTTTTAATATTATGATTGTATTCTCATTTTAATATATATATATATATAGACACACACATATCATGTTCTTAAATAAATTCAATATTATGTGGACCGTTAACTTCAGAAATTCATGCAAGAAGGAAGGAATACAACTCACAGGCAAACAAGTCGACCGGCCAAAATGAACCAGTCGACCGTTTTGGTCTCTGCATGAAAACGGTCGACCGGTGAATAAGTGGCGGTCGACCGGTTTCGTACTGTTATTTTTTTTAAAAGGGTACAATACGGTCCTTTCTTCCCCCATCTCTTCATTACTTCCTTTTCCAACAAAACTCTCATAACCCTAAAAATATATTCTTCCACCAATCTCACTAAAATGGCTCCTCCACAAAAGAAATTAAAACAAGCTTCTACCTTCGAAACACAACCAATTGATCTCTCTATCAGGAAGTGGCTTGTAGATCCAATAGCAGTCAAAAGGTGGAATGAGATGAAGGATTTTAAAATCCATCCGGGTTCTTTTATTAAATTTTCAGATTTCTCTAGTTATCGTATTCTTAGTTTAGCAAAGGAAGCCGACATTGAAAATCTAATTGATTTTGATCAAAACAATGTTGAAATTAACCATGTAATGATCAAATTATTCTATGCTAACCTAAATTTAGAGAAAAACAAGCCCGAGAATCCCAATTATTGTCTTTGGTCCGTTGTTTGTGGCAAAGAAGTATTCATCTCATGTGATAGGATAGCAACCGTTCTTGGTTCTTCATTTATTGGTGAAAAATTCTCTAGTAATTTTTGCAATGTTCATATCCGTAATCAAATTAGTCATCAATTTATTGAAGATGACAAGGATAGCACTAAGTCCATGGGTCTACGGCCTTCTGCAAGAAATCTTCACTATACTCTTATGCACTCTCTTTTACCAAGAATAGGAAATTTTGATGCCGTCTATAAAGAAAATTTCAAGGCATTATACTCAATCTATGGGGGTATTCGTATAAATTGGATTGGTATGATCTTTAATGAAATCTTGAAAGTAAATGATACCACTAGACCACACTTGTTCTATAACGAGTATATTATGCGTCTCTTGCTTGATTGTGGCATTGAACCTTCCAAGTCTTCTATTTCCAAACCAAAAATCATCAACAAAGCTACGATTACAAGAATGAAGCTTCCCGCTCCATACTTTAATATTATGCCTTTTGAACAATGGAAAGAACAAGGACATAAAGAAGCTTCATCACGTCCATCTCGCTCTAAACCTGAGGAAGTTAAACTCCTACGATCATCTTCCTTAACAAAAGAATCACTTGAAACTATTGCTCGAAATCAATTCCTTCTCGAAGCACGACTTAAGCGCATGGATACAAAAATGGATAAACGCTTTAACAAACTTAAGTCTTTCTTCATTTCTATATGGGAAGCAATATCTTGTGGTGCATCATCTTCTTCAATGCAAGCTTCAGACCCTGGCAAGCACCCAGCTCCTCCTACTTTTGCTTGGACATCTTCGGAGGAGGGTACAAGCTCGGGAACTAGTCATGAACGTCGACACGGGAAATCTCAGCTTGTTGAAGAAGAAGAAGAAGAAGAAGAGGGTGAGACGGAGTCAGAATAAGTCCTTTTTAGTCTACCTTTTTTTTATCTTTTATGCGTACTTATGACTTTAGCTTTTGCTTTAAAGACATTATCTGTCACTTGTACTAAATAGTGTCATGTTTTAATTCGTACTAGACTTATGTGTATTATAATTTTGTGTGACTGTTACTCTTGATCTATGGTAGTAGTTTTATGTTGCTTATAATCTCTTTTGCATCCTCCATTTAAACAACTCCTTTTTGTTGATGACAAAGGGGGAGAAAATTATGCTAACAGTATATATGCAGGACACAATCTCAGGGGGATATCATATACAGGGGGAGATTCATAACTAAGTTGTCATCAATCAAAAAGGGGGAGAATGTTGAGTCAAGATATTTTATATAGAGTTTTGATTTCTGACAAAGGGATAAGCCGTGATCGACAAAAGGAGGTTATTCAGACACAAAGAGCTCCATATGATTAGAGGTTGATTATTTGATATGTTAGTAATGATTATTTATGTTAAAATCTATCCTCAAATAATCTTATACCTTCAATCTTCGAATATATATATATATATATATATATATATATATATATATATATATACATATATATGTATGAGTGCACATTAACTGTGCACTCTGGGCAAAACCGGTCGACTGGTCAAAACCAGGTGGTCTACCGTTTCTGCCCAGAATGCACAGATAACGTGCACAAGTGAACATAACGTATATATATTTAAATTCCTGTCTACTGGTCCTTTTTGACCTGTCGACCGGTTTCAAACAGAAAGCAACCCTTCGTATAGACACTTCCTTTTCTTCAACGGTTGCTTCTCTTTCTCTTCACCAATGATCATGACCTTTGTTCATACCTTTTCACAAAAGGTTACAACTGTTTATTTCTTATATAAACATCATGAAATCATTATTCCAAATATCTAATTTTCTATTCTTCTAATCTCTATTCTATTGATCACTATCTTGTACTCTCAAGCGTTCAAATTGCTCATATTCTATCATATATCATTTTGAATCCTGAAATTTATTTAACATTCTTTTGATTCAATACGATATCCACTTCCAAATCTTCATATATACAAATATTCTATTTGAGGATAAGATTATAGGAAGTTTGTACTATAAGTGACAAAATAGTGTTAGCAAGAACACATACCGTCACCAAACAATTATTTTCATTTGTTGAAGTCCTCGTGTTGTAAGAGGCAAGTGTTGAAGTCCTCGTGTTGTAAGAGGCAAGTATTGAAGTCCTCGGTATATTAGAGGCGTGAAATCCCGTTCGTCTGCTCGGGTGTTGTAAACCTGTTCCTCCGGGTGAAGCGAGGTAGTTGGTAGTGAAAATCCAGATAGAGGTCTGGGACTGGACGTAGGACGGTGCTCCGAACCAGTATAAAAATCTCTGGTGTGATTTTTCTATTTTTATTTACTTTGCTATTATCATCTATTTCCGCATTTATATTATATTCCATATTACACGATCCGTTTGTACTATATTAGCACGTACACCGTACACATTTTCAAATCATTCTTCACGATGTTTAATTATTTACCCATTCTTCACGTTTGCATGTTGATCCATGTGAGAGTAAACCCATTCCGTGTTCAGAGGCGTCGTCTCACATTTTTTTGTTTAATCACACACCCGTTGACTTAATTTTTTTACTCATAGCAGATATATAATTTGACTCGAGTTGTTTGTTTTCCCAAAGCTCTCAGGTACTTAATTTTATTTGAGTAGTCCGAGAGTAACAGGTATACGTGGGCTCTTTTAGGACGACATCCGAGCAAGAGGTTTTTATTTACTTAGCTATCAATTCCATTGTTTATCTAGTTTATGTATGTATTTTATTCAGCATATGTAAACGGTAGACTGTTATAACTGCATAAACTGACTTGTGGTACTTTTGTGTAACTTTGATAACTCCATGTTAAGGTGTAACCTAATATACTATTGATTGTTATGTTTTATTTAACAGTTTCATTGTGAGGTTTTCTGTTCTATTCTTTATTTTTACCCCATGACAATTCATCTTTCCCATGCTTGGGCATCGGCACATAAACACCAAAGATGTACTAAGTGTCATTCCTAATGGTCATAAAGATGGGTCGTTATAATAGCAGTCCCTTATATTATCATTGTGTGGAATCCAATCTTCAATAAGTGCCTTTGGAATTAGTTGTATACCTATTATACTAGAATTCAATTAATGTAACAATTTCAGCTATGATTCGATATTTATTTGAAACCCTAGACATTATTATGACATCTTAAGATTTCCAATGACATGGTTTGGTTATCATAAGGTAAAAACCCATCTATGTTTATATGCGATGTAGTCTTATGAGATATCTTTATGAAAGGTTTTGTAACATTAAAGTCTAATTGAGGTGTGTTTCTCATGTTGGTTTACTAGACTGATCCGGGTGTTATTTTCTTATAATGCTTGGGTTAGACCAAGCCTATTTTTAGATCTAGTTTGAATACTTTGGAGCTTCAGGAGATGCATCGGATGCCTCTAAGACGTATTTACATATATTTTATTTTTTTTCGCTGCATTAGTTGTTTTTATTTGTCAGCAATTGTGAGGATAGGTTATTATAACTGTCCAGGTCGATGATTGATAGTTACTTTGATTATTGTATGTATACTATAGTTTTCTTTTGTAAAGATCCATGTATATTATTTACTACTTGTCACGATGTAAGATTATGTTCTGTCTTTTCTTTCTTTTCCCCCAACAATCCATCTTTCCGACACTTTAATGTTCGGCACATGTTGGCCCAAAAAATGGACCAACACCCTGGTTTGAGTTTGAAAGCGCCAGCCTTGATCTGACAAAGCAATATCATAGATAATAGATATCAAGAAAGAATGGTAAAAGAAAGTAGAAAGAGAATTTTTATAGTGGCTCGGCTATTAATGAAGCCTACGTCCACTTTATAGTTTTATTATAGATCGATTGCCATTACTAGAGATGTATGATTCGAAGGCTTTGTTTGCTTCCTAGCTAGATTGAATCTCTAGAGTTGAAATCCACTGAAGAATCATAGTGTATTCCTTTAGAGATTGTTATGAGGGAGGCGGACGGTAAAAAATAATTCCAGCAGAGCTTCAACAACTAGTCCGAAGAAAATCCTCTTATGTTACGGGTTAGATGGTATTTTTACGGAGCGAAGATCTTCTGGGCTCGGCCATGTCTTTATCAACTTGCAGGTAAGTAGTAGACAACCTATGGAGAGTTTGGCTCGCAAAATGAGCTAAATCCATAGGTCGCTGGCAACCCATGGGTCGTTGGCGAGTTTTGCAAGCAAACGTCTTGGCCTCTTTGTTGTGTTCCTTAGTTATCTTTTTTGAAGGCCGGAGGAGAGGCTTGGGTCACCGATGATCCAACCACTTAGGATTTTTCTGGAGTTTAGAATTGGAGATGTTTCCATAGTCTTTTATCGTAGTTGTTATGTTTCGATGGCAATTCACTAGCTGTTTACGTTCAGCCGCTGATTGGACTAAAAGAATGCGGATCTCTCGGCTTCTTTGATCCCAGTTGTTGTCTTAGCCATATAGCTTGGCCCTTGACAATCCCTTGTCATAGATTTTCTTTTTAAGTCCTAAGCCATCATATCTTCACAAGGTTATTATGTTATCTATTGGTTTCTGCTGGGTTAAAACCCCGGATAATATTTACCCACAGGAGTACGGTTTCGTTGTAAACAAGGCATGGTCTTGAAGTTATCGCTTTTAATATCCATTTTTTGATTTTCGAGAGATTACATTATAGCTCTACGAATATATTAGTCCAACGTTGTTGGTCAACCTTCTTTGGTTCAGCCTGCTGCTACTTGTCATAATATATCACATTTCAGCTTGTAGCTTCCCGGCATGTCTTGGAATGTTGAATAGTTGTAAGAGATTTTCTAAACTTCATCCCTTCAGTATCCACCTTGTTAGAAATCTCTTGGTTATGATTCTTATCGACCAGGATTCCTTGAACTTTGGAACGCTCCCAGTTGTTCTGAAGTCCAATCTTGTTTTCCCTATTTTACCCTTTTGATTTTGGAGCATTCCATAACTCCACTTTGGAATGACCTCTCTCAAGATCGGTGATTTCGCCAATCTTTGAATGATTTGTAAAGGGGTGAAACTTCTTTACAATTGGCATTGATTCACCGGAGATTTTTATATCCTCGGTTTACGATGCTATCTATCTTCTGCTCTACCCGGATTCTATCTCTGGTGATCAAATGTCGATTTGCCTTAGTTTTTCCACATTGACTATATTCCTAAAGTCTTGGTTGACCGATTAAGGTTGTCCGCGATTTATGTAGGCTTATCCATCTTCTATTTGGTAATAAAATTTAATTATCTTCGTTCGAGCTTATCTTCGCACCAGAATTCTATTTGATTAGAGTTCCTCTAAATTTGAATCTCCGTGTAGTTTGAAGCCTAACCTTGAATCATTCTTTAGAAATTTATGTTTGATTGTATTTTGAATTTGTGCATACATCGAAATTATTATTTTGATAAGTATGACCATATTTTGTATATAAAGGTGAAATATTTTCGATAAGGATTATATACCTTTTAAAAATGAAAATTTAAAATTTCGAAAGGATTTGAAATTTTGAAAATTTATAAGAATTTGACTTATATAAAATGATTTATAATTGAAGAGTTTTGAATTTGAATTTGAATCTCGAGGAATCGAACTCCGGTGTTTTGAAATTGGTTTTAAGATTTTGGGAAATATATAATAATAATATGATTTTAAGACATTTCTCCGAATAAAAATGTTTCAAATGTATTTGAACAAATCCCAATGATTTTGAAGTGATTTCAAAGAAGTTTCAAGAAAATAAAAATTGTCCAGAATCCACTTATGTCGCTGGAAAATAATTTCGGTGATGAATGCATGCATCATCGACATTGATTTTCGAGTTTCTGAGTGGGGAAGAGGCCACTCTAGTAGCTCTGCTATGCGAGTGATTTTGTGAAACCAAATTTTGATTTCAGATGTTGAAGTATGGTTTGATATTCGAAAGATATATGAATATATATATATATATACTTGAAATGATGTAAAGTAAGCCGGTGTTCAGTCCTCAAGATTCAGATTTGTTTTGGTATAACCCTATCTTTTGGAATTAGTTTATTGATTTGTTGGTGATTTCCAACTCTTGGATTGGAAATATGATTTCTTCGACTATTTTGAAGTTCGAGCGCTATCAAATCAGGGTAAACTTTTCAAGACTAAGAAATGTTGAATGTATAAGGTATTTGATAAAGAATATAAGTTTAGTTTGGTATGATTAAAGTATAAAGTAATATGATTTATATAATTTTGAAATTGTTTGTTGAGTGAAATAAATACGACTATGTTGAATTATACTGGTATGAAATATAGATTTGAAAGGTACTGAATAATGTATATATATAGAATAATAATCTTTTCAATGGTAAATTGGATTTTCATATTGAAATAAATAGTTTGAAGGTATTGTTGAAAAACTAAATTGAATTGAACTGATGGTTTGAATTGAATTAAACTTGAAAATTTTAGATTTGGTTTTAATTGAATAAATTCATGAAATGTAAAGAATTAAAGGAATGTTTTATGATTTCAAATGTATAATCCAAAAAGTTATGATTTTCAAGTGTAATGATTTCAAGTATTTTGGTTTTGAAAGATTTATAACTTGGAAAGTATTATGATTTTTGAAAGTGAGTATATGTTTGAAATGGAAATGAATTTGTTTGACATAAAAAATTTTGATTTGGAAATTTGGATTATTTTCTAAATCTATTGTTTTAAGAAACGTTGAAACTGAATATATGTAATTAGGAAGAAATGATTTGGTGAAATCATATGTGATTTTGAAACTGAATTGATATTGAAATGGTTTGAAATTGGAAACCTTGATTTACTAAATACTTGATTTGGGAGTTATCGAACAAAATTGATTTGTGTAAGTATGAAGTGATTTGAAACTATTGATCTGTAAAGGTACTAAATTTGTAAATTGAGATCTTATATAATCGAAGTCTATATAAGTGTGATTTGATATACTATTGATTTTGGAAAGTATTCGATTTGAAATGAAATCTTATATATAATGGACTTTATATAAGTATGATATTTGAAAGTGATTTTGAAAGGTACTATATGATACATATTTTCGAAGTAAAGATATGGAAAGTGCCTTCTACTTGATATCCGCTTTGTGGCCACATTGTGGATTCATTCTATCGATATTATTCTCTCTGATTTGGGTTTTCCGGATATGATACTCGAGTGTCCATCGAATTCCATGGCGATCTCCATGGTCTTACGAGCGCGACTGCATAGCGCAACTACCTGGCTGAGTTGGCCTAGGGGTAGGGACTGTTTCCAGAGGATCCACGCATAACCATTATGTATCCTGCAATTTATGTAGGTCGCATTAGTAGCGAAACTGCCTGGCTGAGACGGTCTAGGGGTACGGATTGTTTCCTGGGGGATCCAGGCGTAACCATTGTGTATCCTGCACTCTACTAGTCATCATGGTGTAACTCGCAGGGTTGAGAAAGCTTACGGATATGGATCGTTTCCTGGGGGATCCAGGCATAACCATTGTGTATCTGCGATCCATGGTTAGACAAATGGTTGGTTTGGTTGATTTATTTGGATTGTACTTTCCATATATGTTGTTTTAAAAGGTTTTTTGAGTATTTTCACTGGGTGTTGAAACAAATCTATAAAGTACCTGGAGAATTCTAGCTTTGTACCTGATCAACGCATGGCCAGAGTCTACAGGAACGAAAGTAAACTTGTTAAGACATCGAGTTATAAAAGTATTTTGATAAACTATATTATATAAAGGATTTTTTGATCATTATTTAACTTGTCTAAATAATTTAAAATGTTTTAAATATTTTTTACTTCGAACTATCAAATTTGAATCAAATGACTATTTTTCATATTATAAAATGTTTAAAATGTTGTAAATATAAAATCTTAAATTGAAATGTATATGGTTTTAAAATATTGGTCCATCCTTGTGTTCCAACCTATTTTTTCTCCTAGCTATTCCTACCTTTTTACTCTTCGGGGGTTCTTTCTGCATTATGGGAAGAGTTGGTTCTTTGGCTTATCGTTCGGATTTGCCCAAGAAGCATTCTGGAGTGCATAATGTATTCCACGTCTCACATCTTCTCTAGTATCTTCTTGGCCTATCTCTTTTGTTCAGCCTGCTACTCTAGATGGTTGAGATATTGAACCTAATCTGACTGTCGAGAGGAAGCCACTTCGTATTATCGATAGAGGTACGAAGCAGCTAAGAGGGAGATCTGTTAGTCTGGTCAAAGTACTGTGAAGTACTGATGATTGGGATTGTAACTGAGGAAACGGAGGAGAGCATTCGTGCTTCGAATTCGGAATTATTTTTTCAGGTACTATTTGTTTTGTCTAACTTACTTTTCCTTATTTCTTTGTTCGTTCTTTTCGGGGACGAAAAGATTTGAGTGGGGGAGAGTGTAACAAACCAGTATTTTGTGATTATTTTAATTGTTTATTTTAATTATTTAAATTGAAACTCCTGATTTAAAAAAAATTATTATATTTATTAAAATGGATAAATTTTGTTTAAAAGTATATTTATATTTTTGTGTGAATTATAGTTTCAAACCTGAATAAATAGAATATTTTCCAGAAAAGTGGACTTTTGGTCAATCTGGTCAAACTTTGACTTTTAAATTTAAATTTTTGAATTTTTGAATTTTATCTTTTATTATGAAAATAGATTAAATTTTAAGAATACTACTTTACGTTTCGTTGAAATCCGATTTATACTGTGAAAGTTATGCTTTTTACAATATTGGGTGTATATTGTTTTATTTAATAAAATTATCTATTTTAGTTTGTATAAATAATATTTTTATTTGTCAAATCATGTTCTAATATGTGTTATATGACATGTTAGGTATATATTTTATTTTAAAATATTTTTAAAATGATAATAGAATTTTTCCAAAATTTACTGCATTTATTTCCTATTTTGAAGGCTATTTTCTATTTTTCTGCTATTTTCTTCATTTAAATTATATTTATTAAATTTATTTATTTTTATGAATGCATTTTTATTTTATGTTATTATCTTTATTTTTAAATATTGTCCAAGTCCATATAATTTTTCTAAAATTTATTCTGTTTATTTTCAAATTTTCTAGACTAGCTTTCATTTTTGTGCTATTTTCTTATTTTTATCTTATATAATTAATAATTATTTATTTATATTTTATATTTTTGTTACATTTTCGAATTTGAACTGAAATTGTAATTATTTTCAGTTATTTAAACTTATATAAAATAATAAAAGAAAATTGAAAAGGTTATGACTTTTGATTTCCAATGGCCTTTTATATTCCACATTTTCAATTTTAACCTAACTTTTCATCAATTAGCCATAACTATCCACTTCTTTCAGCCGACCATCTCATTCCTCACTCACGTACATTCTTTTTTTCCTCATTCCTGAAAATATCGGCCTCCGTAGCTTGAGGAAAAAAAAATTGTAAATCTTCTTTTCTTTCTTTATTTTTTTCTATTGTTTTAATTGTTTTTGCATTTATCTCTTCTCTCTTTAGGTTCGACCACCTCCACCACCTTCCATGCCGCCTCCACCATCACCTTAGAACATCACCACCTCCTCTCTGGCTAAACCCCAAGCAGAGCCCCTTGTTGATGACCTTTCACCAAAATTCACCAAAACTCCATCAATATGTCCATAGCCGAGCACAATCCACTTCCACCACTTCATCACCCCCTTAGCCGCCACCTACTCCACCACTACCACCTCCAGCTCCACCTGAACCCTCTTCCACATCACCTCCTTGACTGCACCAGAGGAGGCCATGACCCATATGCCTTGACCGAGCCTTGTATGGCCTTGAAATCTTGTGTTGTTCCTTGCTTTGTTGTTGTGTAGTGTTGTTCATGCATGTCCAGCTTTGCACCATCACCAAACCTATGTAGGCCAACCATATTCAATCCAAACCTGATCCAAACCCTTTCCTTAGACCTGTATTCCACCTAAGTTTGAACCCAAAGAGAGTTGGAAGCAAGTGCAAAGCAATTCTGCTTTGATTTGTGTAGTTGATTCTAGCTTAAATTTATCGTATTTTTGAATTGAAAGCTTATGTGTATTATATTGTTTGGTTTGATTTTTTTTCAAGGGAATTAATCCTTTGGCTCTCCCACTCGTATCTGTGTCGTGCTATCGTGCTTGTGTGGATCTCTTTTGTGCATTCGTCGTTGTGTCTCCAGCTTAAACCTGTGAGTAATTCTCACCAGACAACGTGTACCTATATAACTAGTAAATTGACCACTCGTGAATCTGTATAATGCATAACCATATTTTATCTGCTATGCTATGATTATATGATGTTCACCCATGCTTAAACACCTTTTATATCATATGTTACTGTTATATTATGTTGTTCTGTTGTTTATATCAGTTTTACAAGTTCCCTTTAGATTAGAATCACTATGGGTTGAAATGATACATACCCGAACGGACTTTAGAATAGGAAAAAATCGTTATGGACTAAAATGACAGGCCTGAGCGATTTTCAAATTATTTCATTTACTTGGGAACGCGGTTTGAAATGATAAAACCCGGGTTCTTTGTAAATTACGGGTTGAAATGATATATTACCCGTATCACTTTACCTAGACTAGAAAATTATATACAGACCCGTAGTTAAATTATATTTTTCTAAAATTTTTAAAATATGTTTTAAATGTAATTACTATGATATTTTGATTTAAAACTTAATTAAAAATGATTTTTATAAAGTATTATTGATTTTCTAAAAATTTATAAGTGAAATAAATTAATGGTAGGTTAGGAAATTTGAAATGTAAGTAATTTTGGAAATTTTAAATTGGTGATAAATGGAATTTAAATTAAAAATGAAAATATGATAAATTATTGTATTTTTAATTTAAATGAATTTAAATGATTTTTTATAATTTATTAATGTATTTTGAATAAGTTAAATGTGAAATAATTGAATTTTGAAATATAACTTAAATTGGAAAATTGTGAATTTTGTTTAAAATTAATTTTTTGAAGAAGTAAATAAAATGTAAAATAAGTTATTGACGCAGCGGATTAACAAGTTGTCACCAAATGATGCAACAACAACAAAACAACGATGGAACGATACAATGATGAATTGATGATACCCGGGATAAATGCCTAAATCCGTTGATCTCTCGAGATACCGGATTCTAGCTATCTTCAACACGTTGATCACACATGATACCATGTTAAAAGATCTACGATCCTTCAACGTTGATCTCGCGTACAAGATTCTGTGAATCGGCTTCAAGTTCGTTGATTCGAGCGCACTCGAATAACCGAAGATGGAGAAAGGAGCTCACACTCAACTTCCAATTTTAAAAGAGGCACAAAGCACTCAAACAAATTTTATTCAAAATCAACTCCTTTTACAAATGACCAACACACACGTATTTATAGAAAATTACAACTCAACATACCGACCTAACAGCATGCGACCTATGGCCTGCAACACTTACAACACGAGTTACATTACAACAATGCGACTTAACATTTACAAGCGACATAAGAAAAACAACCTACGACTTAACAAACAACATACATGCGACTTATCAACACGTTACAACATATATGTGACCTAAACAAGTAACGACCTAAACAAACACGGCAGTGACCTAGGCAAGCTCGCGACCTAAGGAAGCTCGCGACTCAGGAAAACGTCTTTGGAAATCTGGAGCGATTTAAGGTCTGTAGCGACCTAACCATGGAGATGTTCGCTGCTTAAGCTGGTGGAGCGACCTACTAGAGATGCTCGCGATTTAAGGAAAATCGCTACAAATTCTTCACGACTTAAAGAAGGTCGTTCGCGACCCAGGGTTTTTTCGTGACATAAGATTTCGTTCGACTTAAGGAGGAGAAGCGACCTAAGCTCCTCGTGACTTAAAGAATCAAATGTGGCATAGGTTGTTAGGTCGTGTAACTCGCTACCGCGACTCAAAGAATAAGTCGCTGGTGACTTAAGGAAATGCATAGCTCGCGGGAGACTTAAAGCATAACGGCTACTCACATCATCCTCCACTGCATCATCCTCCCCTGGTTGAAAGGAATTCAACCCCGAATTCACAGTTTCTTCTTCCTCGACTGGTTTATTCCCATGATATGGAATCAAGTGTTTGACGTTGAAAACGTCAACGGTGTGGATATGATCCGGCAATCTCAACTGATAAGCATTCTCATTTATCTTCTTCACGATTTCTACTGGACCAATCTTTCGAGCTTTCAATTTGTTAAGTTCCAACTGGAAAACGATCTTTCGTCAATACGGCGTAAACAAAATCACCTTCTTTGAAGTCCACACTCCTTTGCTTCTTATCCGCCAGTTGCTTATACTTCTCATTTGACTTAAGCAATCGTTCATGAACAATCCTGTGACACTCCTGCAATTGATTCACGAAATCACAAGCTCGTTTAACAACCCCTTTTTGACGTGGAACTATCGACAAATCCAACGGGAATTGCTGAATATACCACTTGAAATGGACTGAGTCCAGTACTTCGATTAATGGCATGATTATGTGCGAATTCTGCCTGACACAATTTCACATCCCAGCTCTTCAAATTATCCTTCACAAGACATCTCAACAAGTTTCCCAAAGATCTGTTCACCACTTCTGTTTGCCCATCCGTTTGTGGATGATAGGCGCTACTAAAATTCAGCTTATTCCCAACCATCTTCCATAGACTCAACCAAAAATGACTTAGAAATCGAGTATCCCGGTCAGACACAATGGTCTCAGGTAGCCCATGTAGTCGATAAAC
Source organism: Allium cepa (assembly GCA_030765085.1). Classification (NCBI taxonomy): domain Eukaryota; kingdom Viridiplantae; phylum Streptophyta; class Magnoliopsida; order Asparagales; family Amaryllidaceae; genus Allium; species Allium cepa. The sequence continues at coordinate 790,977,537 of CM060932.1, forward strand.
CTCTTTAAAGAATAATTGAGCAACACGGACTGCATCAACGGTCTTTTTACAAGCTATAAAATGTGCCATCTTTGAAAATATATCCACCACAACATATATAGAATCATTCCCTCGTTGAGTTCTTGGCAAATCCAAAACAAAATCCATGCTAACATCAACCCATGGTCTAGTAGGCATGGGCAATGGCATACACAATCCTGCATTTGTAGCTGTCCCTTTGGAAACTTGACATATGTGACATCTCTGCACAAATCTTTCAACTTCTTTACTCATGGAAGGCCAAAAATATGATTGAGAAATCAACTGCAAGGTACGATCTCTTCCCACATGTCCTTCTTCATGCAATTCCTTCACAATCTTCATCCGCAAACTGCACTCTGGTATACATAATCGATTTCCTTTGAAGAGAAAACCATCCACCAATAGATACTCATCCGTCTTCCCTTTCTCGACTTCGTCTATAATCTTAGAAAAGTAAGGATCTTCAACAAACAATTCTAGAAATACTTCAAAACCCGTCACTTCAACTCTCATTGTAGTCAACAAATGATTTCTTCTACTCAATGCATCTACCACCCGATTTGTAACTCCCGACTTATGCTTTACAACAAATGTAAACTGTTGCAAGTATGCGATCCACGAAGCATGCCTGGCTGCAATCTTATCCTGTCCCTGCAAATGCTTCAATACCTCGTGGTCCGTATATAACACAAACTCTTTATGAAACAAACAGTGTCTCCAATGCTTTATGCCTTGGACAATAGCATAGAACTCCAAGTCATAGGTACTGTATCTTGTCTTGGCTCCAGAAAGTTTTTCGCTAAAGTAAGCAATTGGACGACCCTTCTGACTTAATACTCCACAAATTCCAACCTTAGACGCATCAGTATCTAGCTCAAAGAGCAACTGAAAATCCGGGTATCTAAGAATCGGTGTTGTAGTCAAAATTGTCTTGATCCGTTGGAAATCAGAATCAGCCTCTTCAGTCCACACAAACTGCTTTCCCTTCATACAATCTGTCACTGGTGCCATCACGCTACTGAAATGTGGAATAAACCTTCGGTAGAATGATGCTAACCCATGGAAACTTCTTACTTCAGTTACAGTCCTGGGTTGTGGCCAATCCTTGATTGCTTCAACTTTACATTGATCCACATGGATTCCTTCCTTGGACAACACATGCCCCAAAAACAAAACAGTGTGTCATGACCATGCACTTCTTTGTTGCCGCGTAAAATTGCTCCTGACGAAGTATCATCAACACTTCCCGCAAGTGTTGTAGATGTTCTTCTGTGCTTCCACTGTATATCAATATATCATCAAAGTATACCACCACGAACTTTCCAATAAACGGTCGAAAGATCCGATTCATCACTCCCATAAAAGTACTGGGTGCATTCGAAAGACCAAATGGCATAACCAGTCATTCATACAACCCTTCCCGCGTCTTGAATGCGGTCTTCCATTCATCCCCTGGTCGAATTTGAATATGATGATACCCACTCTTCAGATCAATCTTTGAAAAGATAGCAGCTCCGCTCAACTGATCTAACAAGTCGTCCAATCTTGGCATTGGAAATCTGTACCTCACTATAATCTTGTTTAGTGCTCGGCTATATGTACACATTCTCCAAGTTCCATCCTTCTTTGGCACTAACAAGGCTGGTACTGCACAAGGACTTAAACTTTCTTGTACGCGCCCTTGTTTAAGTAACTCCTCCACCTGCCTTCTCAACTCTTCGTGCTCCTTTGGACTCATTCTATAATGTGGTCTATGCGGTAACACAGCTCCCGGAATAAGATCAATCTGGTGTTGTATGTCTCTCAATGGTGGTAATTCTTTTGGTAATTCTTCAGGAAATACATCTTCAAATTCCTTCAACACTGGCTTAACTTCCTCAGGAATTTCAACCGTTTCACTACTTTCACGTCCAATCAACAGAAATACTTCAGGTCCATCCTCTACTTCTTTGACAAACTCCTTCAAAGATAACAGAGTCTTTAGTTCCTCGATTTTCTCCAACTTGCTTTCACTTTGTTGTCGCTTTTTAGGAACTAAGGTGATTTTAGTGCCATTGAACATGAAACTATAGCAGTTAGTTCTACCATCGTGTTGCACGGCTCTATCGAATTGCCACGGTCTTCCGAACAACAAATGACACACATCCATATCTACCACGTCACACCAAATTTCATCCTTATACTTCTTTCCAATGTACAAAATTACACAAGCTCTTCGACTAACCTTCACTTCCCCACCTTTCCTTAACCAAGCCAATTTGTAGGGTTTGGGATGCTTCTCTGTCTTTAACGCTAACTTCTTTACAGCTTCTGTAGAGATGATGTTATCACAACTTCCTGCATCGATAACAAACTTACAAAACCTTCCCAAAATAGTGCACGTCGACTGAAAAATATTACTCCTCAACCAACTAGTCTCCTCTTCCTGCTTTGGCGTCAAACAAGATCTCCTCATCATTAAAGAATATCCCTCGTCTCCCGCCAATAATTCTTCTTCCTCCTCGACTTGTGGTGAATTGGAACATTCTATTTCTGCATCCTCAACCTCAGCAACCATCGCTCGCTTCTTAGACTTCGGGCATTCATTGCTCTTATGACCAAGCTCCTGACAGTTATAACACTTGAAATTGTATTTGACCTTGGTCTTAGCAACTTCATTGACAACCGGTTTACCAACAGCCTTGGAAACATTAGTATTGCTACTATCCCCTTTCACCTGATTGATCGAACTTGTAAGCATACCACCTCCTCTTCTACCTTGCTTCTCCCAAGCTAGAGCTTTCTGGTGTGCTTCAGCAACGGATCTTAGATCAAACATATTTACCATATCCTGAATTTGCATTCTCAATCCTCCAACAAATCTTGATGTCAACTGTTCCTCCGTTTCCATGATATCGTTTCTAGCAATCAGTTGATAAAACTCATTTGCATAATCATTTACCGACTTTGTCCCTTGTCTCAAATTCTGTAAGCGTTGATACATAAGAGACTGATAATTATAAGGCAAGAAAGTATCCTTCATCAACTTCTTCATCTTTTCCCATGAAACAATCTTCGACTTTCCCATTCTTTCCCGTGTAAGTTTAGTTTGTTGCCACCATGCCATAGCTCTTCCCCTCAATCGTGTAGCAACCAACTTAACTCTATGATGCTCGGGTACTTCCTTGAAGTCAAAATTTTCTTCAACATTTGATAACCAATCCAGAAACTCTTCCGCTATCATTCCCCCTTTGAACTCTGGAATTTCTATTTTCATACCTAATTCTCATTTACGATCATTCTCTGAATCAATATATCGATTTCGCACTTGGTCTCGATCTCGATCATGAATACTTCCTCCATCACCATATTCCTCAAAATCATATGTATGTCGATATCGATCTCGACCATCTACATATCTACGACTATGCATGTCCCTTCTATCATGTCTTTCGGTATCACAATACGGATCATCTTCAAATCCATGATGAGTTCTTCTCTCTTCACCTCGATACCCATGATGTTCTTGCCTCATAGAAACTGATGATTTTCTCAGATCTCGATAAGATTGGGGTGACATTCTTCTTTCTCCCGCAACTGAAGGTGAAACTCTGTTTCCACTATGGTGCGAAACTGGTGAAGTTCTCCTTTGACTTTGATTCATGTCTCTCATCAACTTCTCTAACTTTCCAATACCTTCATCAAACTTTTCATTGATACGCTGCTCCATCTGCTCGGCTTCTTGTCTTCTATATACATCTTCAACATTTTGAAATCGGTTAGCACGTCTCGGAGACATGATCTTCAAACAATCTCTTTTCCGATCTAACTTAAATATAGTTTGACTTAACTCAGCTTGCACTAGGACTTAGCTCGGCTCGGCCTGACTTGACTTAGCTCGGTTTTGAACTTAGCTCGGCTCAACTTACTTAGCTCTTCAAGCTCTGATACCAAGCTGACGCAGCAGATTAACAAGTTGTCACCAAATGATGCAACAACAACAAAACAACGATGGAACGATACAATGATAAATTGATGAATTGATGATACCTAGGATAAATGCCCAAATCCGTTGATCTCTTGAGATATCGGATTCTAGCTATCTTCAACACGTTGTTCGCGCACGATACCGTGTTAAAAGATCTATGATCCTTCGACGTTGATCTCGCGCACGAGATTCCGTGAATCAGCTTCAAGTTCGTTGATTCGAGCGCACTCGAATAACCGAAGATGGAGAAAGGAGCTCACACTCAACTTTCAATTTTAAAAGAGGCACAAAGCACTCAAACAAATTTTATTCAAAATCAACTCCTTTTACAAATGACCAAAACACACGTATTTATAGAAAATTACAACTCAACATACCGACCTAATAGCATGCGACCTACGGCCTACAACACATACAACACGAGTTACATTACAATAATGCGACTTAACATTTACAAGCGACATAAGAAAAACGACCTACGACTTAACAAACAACATACATGTGACTTATCAACACGTTACAATATATATGCGACCTAAACAAGTAACGACCAAAACAAATACGGCAGCGACCTAGGCAAGCTCGCGACCTAAGGAAGCTCGCGACTCAGGAAAACGTCTTTGGAAATCTGGAGCGATTTAAGGTCTGTAGCGACCAAACCATGGAGATGTTCGCGACTTAAGCTGGTGGAGCGACCTATTGGAGATGCTCGCGACTTAAGGAAAATCGCTGCAAATTCTTCACGACTTAAAGAAGGTCGTTCGCGACCTAGGGTTTGTTCACGACATAAGCTTTCGTTCGACTTAAGGAGGAGAAGCGACCTAAGCTCGTCGCGACTTAAGGAATCAAATGTGGCATAGGTTGTTAGGTCGTGTAACTCGCTACCACGACTCAAAGCATAAGTCACTAGCGACTTAAGTAAATGCATAACTCGTGAGCGACTTAAAGCATAACGGCTGCTCACATCATCCTCCACTACGTCAGTTATATTTTGAAATTTGAACTTAAGTGTTAAGTTAAAAATTTAATTATATGAACTGAAATTGAAAGATGGAATTTAATAAGTGTATATTATTAAATATTGATTTTTGAATGGAAATTTAACTTTATAAAATAATTAATTTAAGGAAAAGTAATTGCTAGTTATAAAAGTAAAAAATATATGATTTTATAAGTTTGAAATGGTTTAAATGAAAAATATAATTGTTTACGAGATTATATTGAATATTTGAAGTTAATTAACGGCATTCTCGAAATGCTATTATTTCTAATGTAAATGATAATACAGCATTTGTAAATGCTGTAGTTGATAGAAATGAACTAAATGGCTAAATTTAGTTAAAGGCTATTATAGCATTTTTTTAAGTGCTATAATTATTGAGTTTAACTATGTTTTATTTGAAATTAACGTAACCTTATTGCAGCATTTTAAATGCTGTCTTTTGTTAAATTGAATTGTTTGAATGTAACTTTCTGTAGCATTTTCTAAATGCTGCGAAAGTTGAATTTTCATTATTTTTAATAAATTTAAGTGAATAAATGAGTTTTGAAAGATTAAAATTTTGGAAACTTAATAATTTAATTATTAAATATAATAACTTTAATTTATGTTTTAAAATGAAGTAATTTGTTCTGAAATATAAACTATTCTGAAATGTGTGTTGAAATGGTATTTTAAATAAATGAATGTGGTTTGGAAAATACGATATTTTGATATTTTGTAATGGATTTTTTTGAATGATATTGAATTGTGAAATGAATCTGATTTCGAAGTATAAAATACCATTTTCAAACTTTAACCACGGGATGTATTTAATTTATAGTTTAACTGATCCTTAAAGGATGGGCGATCCCAAGCATCCTTTAAGTTATTGTGCATTTCTACTACAGTTCACTTGAGTTGGTTTACATTATATAAGTATATATGTCCTGACTCGAGTGTTTTGTGTTTTACTTTACGCTCGGTTCAGCCTGAGTATTCACAACTTTGGATTCTCTTTCTAGAGCTGGTCTTTATTGGAGTTTCTGCTTATTTACATTTATATCTATTTCTGCTTCAGCTGTTCTAGTTTATCTCATGTATTAGTGAACTTCTATGTATTTGTGATTTCTATTATGTTGTTTTTAGACTGTATTTATGTATTTGGTTTGAGACTCTGTTATAGTAGCTTCATAAACTACTATGGTATTTTAAATTTTCGCTGCGAGCTATTCTAATATTTATGTGTCTGTGATTCTGTGATTTGTATTTCATTTGCTCCAAATTTATTTACAATGCGGTATTTTGAGCGATTCAAGTCCGACATGTGTGGATGCGAATGGCTGAAAAAATCGGGTTGTTACAAGAGGAGTCTTTTGTTTTTGACATGAAGATGCGAATCTTAATTAAAGGAAGTTAAGTCATCGTATCTTTAGTGATATATTTATTTCCTCCTTTTTTTTCATTTGCCTGTAATTGCCATTCTTCTTACATCAAACAAGGGCAGAAAATTTCTTGTTATCTAGGGTTCCAAAATTTCAAAACTAAATTCAAACAAATTAAATCAAAAAGTGGTTATCTCTTGATTGTTGCAAAATCTAGAGATTGATTCATTGAATCTAGGAATCATTTCTTTATTCAAGATGTTTCTCTTGGCTACATCTCGAAAGTAATTTTCATTTTATTTATATATAAATTCATCATGTCTATATGCTCTTAATCTTCTGCCTCTTCTATCTCTTTCACATTTATCAATTTTGGATACTTCATTTGAATCGATTGTATTATCATCATGGTCATATGTTTTAACATCCCACGTTCTTTTATCTATTATTTATATGATATCTATAATGATAATTTTGGATTCATTACCACACATGTTTGTTTGTTTATATTATGTATATAATTTAGATCTAAATCTCATTATCATGAATTTATATATGCATAAGTCATCTAATTCTTTTTTTTCTTCTAAAAATCATTGTTTGATTAAATTTTGAAATAATTTATTAATAGATTAAGTTTCATATTATAAAGGTTAAGAATTATATCCTTTTACTATAGGTTGTTTTGAAAAAAAATTGATTATTGTCTACATCAAAATTTAAGTGAATTTAAAACTCATAAGTTGTTTTCAACAATAAAACTTTAAATCTTTTTATTTCCCTTTTTGATCAATAATCAGATCTAAGCTAGTTAATTTAATTAGTTGAAGGAATGTCTCTTAAATTATAAACTAGTTGAATATAATTTTTTGTTGTTTTGTTTCAAAACATTGATTTAATTTATGTGTGTGTGTATGAATGTACATGCATATATACATATACACGCTTACATACACATACACACACAGACACAGACACACACACATATATATATATATGAATTTATTTAATTTAAGGTTTATAAAATAGATTTTTATGTAAAATATTGTAATTTTGTGTTTTAAAGTATCTTTGAACTAGAATCAACTTTATATTATCTATTTTAATATATGTTATACAAAACAAAATCTATTTTAATGTAAACAACCGTATGCACATATATATATAGTAAATAAATATTATTAAAAAAAATAAAAAGTCTTTTTGGACGATAAAGGCATATATAAAAAGGGAAATGTGTATGTTTCGATGTAAATCCCAACACTTAAATAACATTCACATTAACCATGTACAATTTCCATATGTTGCACTTGCACTTTCATATATGTGCATTTGATGCGCTCATTTAAAATACATACAGCTTGAAATTAAACTTAAACTAGTTTTAAACAAAAGAAATAAACTAAAAAATTTATTCAAAATTTTAGATTAAATCTAAAATCAATTTAGGCTCATATGCTCAATTAATATCAAAATGGACTTTTTTGAAATTCACTCATTTAACCTCCTTCCGACCGACTGGTTCCAACATTTGGAACACTTCTATTTTAATACGCATTAGAAATTTAATCAATTGATGTTAAATAATAAAGTGGGTGAAAAGTGAAAGAGTGGAGGTTATCTATGTTAATGAACTTTGAATTTAAATGTATAATGGATTGATGGTTTTATGGAATGAAATTAAAATTTTAATATAATTAATAAGGGAAGAATATAGAAAGAAGGTCAAGGCCCATTACTTATTTCCCTAAGACTTCTCTCCCTCTCCTTACACTTTATTCACTTTCTCATAATAAACAAAAGAAAAGAAGAGAACCTCCATTAACTCTCTCTCCACTGGGAAGAAGAAGATAAAGCTTTAAATAAAGGAAGCTTAAAGAAACTTTCTTTATACCAAACTAATCAAGGTGAATATTATTATCATCCTAAAATTTTGATATGTTTGACTTTAGGATTTAACAAAATCCGAGTTTGAGATGATGCAAAAACATGGTTTTGGTTAAGATATTTATTTAAATGGATTTATGAATGTCATATGTGAAATTATGGAAATAATCAAAGGGTTTTTGGATTTAAAACCAAGGCTAACAATCACTAAATGATTTGAAATTCTGATATGTTGTAAACAACAGTAAATGGAGTTGGTTTTTTCATTTCATAATTTTATGAATTAAGATGAATTTTTAAAGTTAAGAAAAGGTTTCATTTTTTTAATTATTTAAATTATGGGGTATAATTATCATTTCCTGAAATTTTTATAAACGAAAGAATATAGAAAATTAGATTTTTGGAGATTTTTTAGGATTTTCCAATGTAATTTTTAATTAATATGAATTATGTGATGAAGGGAAAATTTGGATAATACTGACACTTAATTAATTAACCGAGTAATATTAATATTTTAAGTTAAGGATAAATCTTCCCTGATATTTTTCTTAAAGGAAAATTGTAAAAGAGGTGTGTTAACAAATGAAAATTTAACATATGGGAATCTTTGATTAATAAGTAATTACTTTAAGGGGGAATAAATCAATTTTAAAGATAATTATATAATTGCCATTTTAGAGCTATGATAGCTCATTGTAAACCTGCAATAACAATACTTGCAATAGCTGATTTTTAGATATGTGATGGCATATGATCTAAAGATGTGATAACATATAGTCTAAACATGCAATAGCTATGTTTTTAAACTTGCGACGGTACTAAAGTTATACTTTCCATTGCTATATTTTTGAATGTGTGATAACACTAAGTTATACATGCAATAGCTTTGTTGTTAAAAGTGTGAGAGCAGTAAAATTTATACATGTGACAGCTTTGTTTTTAAACATGCTATAGCGGAAAGTTATACAAGTGATAGTTATAATTTTAAATATGCGATGGCACTTAAGTTATATAAGAGATAGCTATGTTTTTAAACATGTGATGGCACTAAAGTTATAAATTCAACAGCTATGTTTTTAAAGGTGCGAAAGTAAAGATTTTAGAGGTGCGTACTATACATGTGATAGCCTTATACTTGCGATGGCTGTACATAAAATAGTTTTATACTTGCAATATCATGTTAGAAATGTGATGCCTTTAATGATGGGATAGCCCTGTTTTACCCATTCGATAACAGATTTTTAAATACTTGATTGAGCTTTTCCTAATAACCAAAGATGGTTTTTTTTGAATTTAAAAACTTAAATAATACGATTTTCAAAGAGGAAAAAAACATTAGACCAATTTTTTTGAGTTTATATGAAATAAACTGCATGCTTGTTTATATGTGATTTATGTGCAAATGGCAATCATGAGAACATATTTGCATAATTAGTGATAACTTTTTATGTTCAATTATGTATTTTGATCAATTATGTTATTGCTTATGTAAATTATGGACAATGGCATTGGGGATTAGAAATTGATGGTCGAATCGGGCTATTCCATTAGTTGGTATGGTTAGACTAAACTTTTATGTGAGTAGAATTGCATCTATGTGATCAAGATGATTATGTGTTAGGATGTCTAGATTTGATCAAGATAAATGACTTCTTTTATGTTTATAAACCTCATAAAGTTTGATGGATTGGTTTCAAGTAGCGCCTTACACTATAGCCAATTAAGTCCCTTATCTATTAAGGTTAATGATTCTAATGCGTAGGGTTATGCCAACATTTAGGTTAATTTTTTTTACACAATCGAGAAATGAGTGGAGATGTCATTGTTACTTTCTCATATCAAGGTGGTATCTTGTTATCCTTATGAGAAAGAAGCCATTATTATTTTCATCTATAACAAAAGTATATTGATAATCTTATGGGAATGGAAGACTATTGGATTATCCTGTTAGTGGCCCAAGATAGCCTTATACGTATTTAGTTAGCATATGAAAACTAATGGGATTATAGTTACATTGGGAAAACTATATCGATTTATTACCACATGATGGGATGGGTAAATGCAGAGAACGTGTAACCCTTAAATCCTACTAAAGGTATTGCCTTATTCATCTTTGACCCATTATGCAAGATATTTATGTTATGTTCTAACATTGTCACTGCAAGTGGATGAGGAGAGCATAGGCATGTCTAGTCTTATCCAGTTAATGTTATGTTTGACATTTTAATTGTTAAGATACTAGTGAGGGAAATCTGTTCTGCTCAATGGTGTGATCTTACTATATATTTATTTCGATTAGGATGGAGTAATATTGTTCACATAAGACTTTTCATTGGTCCAAAGTTTTTGATTTCTTCCTAAACCTTTGGGTATTCAGTTGAGTAGGTTAAGAGTAGTTTTTTTTAGATTTAGACAACACTTTCAGATATGTGCATGAGGTAAGCTTGTATTTGATATAAGGAAATTACGGTGTGTAGTATAACTACTTATGTTGTACTTGTGTGGTTAAAGCGCTCGGCAGATTCAATGTGGTGGAGGTGCAAAAAGTCATAGAGGAAACACGGCGAGGATATAATGGGATATAGAGGACGACTCTAAAATAGCATACAAAACTCGTACTTAATGTTTTTACAAATATATAAATGGTAGTTAAATGAAAATTTAACATTTAATTGAATTATAATTAGTACATAAATAATCTTAAATAAAAATATGTGCAATTATACTGTAACTAAATGTAACACTGTTATATAACATAATTGAATTTAGTAGTCTAATATTTCATTTTTAAAAATATATTAAAAATTCAATTAAATTAATTAATTTCATAATTTTTATAATGTATAAATGTCATTTTTCAATCCATTTCCTTTAAAGAAGATATAGCGGAAATAGCGGAATATAGCAAGAATAACGGGATACAGCAAAAATAGCGGGGCTTAAGGCAAAAAGGCTATATCTAGGGCTATATTAAAATCATAGCAGTAGAAATCCGCTATGAGATATAGTAGGGTTATAGCGGGGCATTAACTGCATAGTGTTGTACGTAAAGATGGGATTTTTAACTGTCAGTGGTTATAAATTTGATCATTCAAGGGAGCAGCATCATATTTTGTGTTTAATGTATTTTGTCAAAACATTATCATGGGGTTACATAATATAAGTGTTATGAGTGACTGAAATATGTTTTGTGAAATTTTTTGTATTTTTGTGCTCTTAATGTTAATGATATATTAACTGATCTCATTTTGACATTGGAAATAATATTAAAGATGACTACAACATCATTAGTGTCTATCCGAATCAAAAAAAATGAGAGATTTTACAGCTTGGTATCTGAGCACAGAATTAATCAAAACTTAATACGAATTTTGAAAACATAACTCAAATGAATTAGAAAAAATAAGTTTAGGGAATGATCTAACACTATAGTTATGAACTTGTTGTTTGATTTATATATACATATATGTATGTATGTATGTATATATGAAAAAATGGCGACCAGTAGTAGCAGAAAATGCCCTAACTCTTTGTCAAATCCCGAAGCCAAAGAGGAGGCTATTAGAGAGGATGATGAATCTAGGTGGCATAAGGTAAAGAAGAAAAATACTAATAGGACTAGGGTTGACAGCAGACAAAAATCTCAAGTGGAACATAACCCTAAATTTAGGGTTGGGACAAAATCCAAATTATCATCTGGAAGAAAGCAGCAAAATCATTCGGCTAAGCCCCACGGTTTCAAAGAAGGGACCCACACGTGAGCAGATACCTGGCAATGCAAGGAATGATGGTGCAGTCTCCAGATTTAATGGAATGAATAATGAGGATGGAGAATATGTAGATCTTGATGATTAAGTATTTGCTGAGGCTAAAAACTTATGGAATAATTCCATATATATTTACCTAGCTGGTAGGAGACCTTTTTATATACATTTAGATGCATTTATCAAACGTGAATGGAATCCTACAGGATCATGGGTTGATTTCATCGTGAAAATGGTTTCTATCTAATTAAATTTAGCAATGAAACTGATTGTAAGAAATTTCTTGATGGGAGGCATGGTTCATGGATAGAAAGTTATTCTTATTAAATGTTGGGAAGCTAATCTTCGATTAGAGAGGGATATATTATAATCGCATCCAGTATGGGTTAAAATATTGAATTTAGATTTGTCACTATGGAATTCTAGAGGAATTAGTAAGTTGGCTAATTGGAACTCCTCTGGCCATGGATGATTATACAAGACATGTTAAATGCTTGAAATATGCTAGAGTTTTAATAGACATTAAAGCAGGTACTGAATTGATGAAACAAGTTAGGGCTAAAGATAGAACGGGGGAATGTATACGTGCAAGATGTAGAGTTTGAATTTGTACCCTCTATGTGCAGTGCGTGCAAGAGTTTTGGACATGCGGATGCCCAACGTTCAACTGTAATTCTGCCTGCCAAACAAGTATGGAGAAAGAAAACTAATATTGACATAGATAAAATTCCTAGCATGGACCCATCTAGCCTTGACAAAAGCTTGCACACTACTGATACAATAAAGCAAGTATAATTTAGGCATGATCAATATACACAATAGTCAGCTAATACTAATGCATAGCTACAAGACAGGAAATGTCCCGAACCCCTTAGAAAGGTTCGAAGCAGGAGGAAATACTTGTGATGCAGACTAGTTGGCTAAAAATATGAAGCAAAACCAGGTGGATCAACCATATGTTGCTGAGCCAGCAGAGAAGCTACCTAAATCTATGGATGAAATAAGTCAATGAATATTGAGATACATGAATCAAAGGACGAGGAAGAATAGACAGATATAGGAAAACAATACACAAAACCAAATCAGGCATATGAATAGAGTTTAGTAGTAAAGAACTAAAAGATATGGCAACCAAGTCACAAAGGAGTTCTCCTAGAAAATTGAGGAGCCACTCCCAACAATCTAAATGTCCATAATAAATTGGAATGTTAGAGGTATAGCAATACTTGCTAATTAGACCTCGATAATCATAGAAGGACTCATTTGCCTTATATTATGGGGACATTGGAAAACAAGTTTAATGATGCTAGTCTTAATTATTATTTTACCGAAACTCTTGAAGATGGTTGGAAGAATGTGCATAATAATAATACTGGTAATAAAGGGATAATTATTCTTCTATGGAACAAAGTAATGTGGCAATCTCAATTAGTTAACAAAGATTATCATCAAATAACTGTTAAAGTTGAAAAAATAGGTTATTTAGTAATGCATATTACTTGCATTTATGCTAGCAATCTGGCTTCCTACAAAAATAATCTTTGGCAAAAAATCAAGTCTTTAGATACTAATATAGATGGGCCTTGGATTATCACGGGTGATTTTAATGCAGTATTGAGAGCAGAGGAGGAAAAAGGAGGTCTTACCATAAGAGTTTCCCAATTTGCGGAATTTAACAACTGGGTGATTGCTACTGCTCTTGTAGAGCCAATCCATATGGCCAAAAATACACATGGCTAGAAGGGAATGTAAGAAGATTATATGCAATCTTGACAGAGTTCTTACTAATGCAGATTGTATCAATAAGTTCTCTAACAACAAAGTTGATATTCTATTGAATTCCATCAGTGATCATTGCCCGTTGTTTATTAAGCTAACTGATAAAACTAATAATGCTAAAGGAAAACCTTGTAGATATGCTAATGATTAGCATATGGTAGAAGGATATTATGGTGTTGTCATGTTTGAGGAGTGTGCCTTTGTGGAAGGAACTCAGATGTTTCAGTTGGTTCATGTTCTCAAAATTATGAAAAACAAGTTAAAATGGTGGAATTGGTGTAGGACAAAGGAGTTTGACACGATAGACAACCTTCAAAATAAATGTGAGGAACTACTGCTTTATATTAATAATAATCCATAGGATGACAATAATTGGAATGAATACTATCAGGCTCAAAATGCACTAAGGAAGCTCTCAAAATCAAAGCCATTGAATTAAAATAAAAAGCCAAGGAGAAGTGGATCACAAAGGGAGTTGAATGCACTAAATTCTTTTATGCTAAAGGTCTATAAGACGTGACACTTAATTTTCGATGTTTTGATCAGGATGGCAACCTAAATTGTGACAACTCTAAACTTGAAGAAGATGCTATCAAACACTTTTCAGAGTTCTACAATGGTCAATGCATATTGGAATTATCTCTATCCAATGCAGAAGGATTGTGAATGCCAGAGGCCGTAGGTTGTTGCGCAATAAAGTGACTGAGAGGGAGATTCTAGATGCTTTGTCCTCCATATACGCTGACTCCAACCTAGGACCCGATGATTTGGGATCCAAATTTTTTATGGTGCATTAGGTCGACCTAAAAAATAGAATCACTTCAGCCATACAACAATATTTTGATACAAGTAAAATTTTGAAAGAAATAGATCACACTTTCTTATGCCTCATCCCAAAGAAAGACAAGCCTAAGCCTATAAAAGATTATAGACCAATAGCCAATTGTAACGTAATATATAAGATACTGAGTAAAACCATTTGTAATAGAATAAAGAAGTTCTTATAGATTTAGTAGCTGAATGTCAAAACTCATTTATTAAAGGGCGAAGCATTTTGGAAAAATCTCTCATGGCCCATGAACTGATTAGAAACTTTAACAAAAAGGGAGCCGATAAATTTTGTCTAAAGGTGGACCTTCATAAAGCATATGACAAGATTAATAGATATTTTATTCTTCAGATGCTTGGTTGTATGGGGTTTCTTAAGAAGTTTGTAGGCTTAATTGCTGATTGTATTACCATACCTACCTTATTAGTTCTGGTGAATGGTATTCTAAAAGTTTTCATTAGTAGTAACAGAGGAATCAAGTAAGGAGATCCCTTATCTCCTTACCTATTCGCTATTGACATGTAATATTTTACACTTCAAATGGAACTTGCCAACTATAATAACTATTTCAAACTATCCACTCTTTCCAACCGAGAGTTAGCCATCTCTTATATGCAGATGACCTGATCATTTGCATAAAGTCAAGTTATGATGCTGCAGTAGCTATTATAATGATTTTTCAAAGTTTGTAAGATAAGGTGGAATTAAAAAATGAATAAACTGAAGACCAAGTGCCATTTCAATAAATTCTGTAGAGAGAAGAATGATGTGATTAATATTCTAAATGTCAAGGAAGCAGAATTTCCAGTGGAATATCTTATGTTCCTCACTCTTCTAACAAAATTACTGATAGGGAATGTGCTGAGCTAATCTCTAAAATTTGTGATAAGTTACAAGGCTGGAGTTCCAGGCTTTTTTCTTTTACTGGGAGGATAAAGTTGGTTCATACTGTCATTCAAGCTAAAGTTAACTTTTAGTTACAACATTCCAACTACCAGATGCTTTGATTGATAAATAGATAAGGTTTGTGTAGATTTTATTTGGAAGGGGGACTTCATAAAATCAAATACGAAGACTTATGCAGACCCAAATCTAAGGGTGGAGTTGGTTTGAGAAGATTGAAAGACTTGCATGATGATTTTACTCTAAAATAGGCATGGAAAATAACAGATTCAAATGGCTTGTGAGCTAGATGGATGAGACAAAGCTATGTCAGAGTAATTTCTGGCAAATGGCCATTGATAATAATTCTTCGACTACTTGGAAGGCTATAATGCGTATAAGAGCCAAACTAGCTACTTGTTTCACAAAAGAAATTGAGATGGTACAGTAACTGATTTATGGAAAGATCTGTGGATTCAAGGAGAGTCACCTTTAGACAAACTTAGGTATGATACTTACTCTGCCTATGGTTGTCCCAATCAAATAGTAGATGTTTTGATTCAAAACATTCAATGAAAAACTGGCTCGATTTCTTTAAATTCTACTCAAAAGCAGCAAATTGAATACATGTTTATTTTCAGTGGTAGAGAATAATATTTGGACATAGGCATCTATGGATAATGACTTTTCTACTAAATCGGCATGGGAAGAGGTCTAGGAAAGAACAACAAAAGCACGGGCACAAGGTAATCTGGGCTAAGGTTAACTGTTGGAAAATGGCATTGATCGCCTACAAAGCTATAATGGGTTGGCTTGCTACTAAAGACGGACTTTTTAATGGGGTGTTTCTCAAAATGAAACAATGTTCTATGCAACTGTCATCAAGAATCGCATGCACACCTATTCTTTGAGTGCGAATTTTTCTTATGAAATTTGGGGAAAATGTAAATTGACAGCTAAGATTATTAGTTCAGACTATAACCTTCAGGTAATTGCAATTTACCTAGTTTGTAGGAGCCAAAGCGTAAACCTAGAATCCATAGTTAGCAAGATTGCCTTGATAGTGGCTATTTGGAGCGTTTGGAAGGAGCACAATCAAATAATTTCTCAACACATTGCACGCAACGAAGAAGAAGTTAGTACATGCAGCTTGTTTCGAAGAGAATAAGAAGAAATCTTACCATTCAACGGGGAGGAGGAGTCAAGACCACACTGTTGCCGCCTTAGGTTGGAATCCCAAGTACGCCGTGCCAGTTCCAACCGCTATGAATCTATTAAAGAAGAAGTGAGTAGAAGAAGACGGTGCTAGATTTATTTTCTTTTGTCCTGAAATGTTGTAAAGATGGAATGTTTCATTTTGTACTGAGTTGCTTTTACTTGTATGTACGGCCATGGGCCGTCTCTACTCTGGGCTGCTTTAGCCCTAATAAAGAGTAACCCATTTTCATTATATATATATATATATATATCTGTGTATACTCTCCTCTTTAGCTTTAGTCCATTCTTCTTAATCTTAGGAAGCATTGTAGGTAACGAGAAAAGAAGATATAGACATCAGAAGCTTAAAACTTAACTTGGGAGGCAAAGCACCATAAATGATGGAAATGTTCGGCCTAACGCAAGAGGGAATGCTAATCAAACTACCAATTCTAGTGTAAAAATGGATACTGGAACTTCACCAATTAATACCGGGATGATGTATTAGTTTTTTTTAATATGATGTAAGATGATGCAACGGCTAGGATGACAAGAGGAAATGCTAGTAATGCAAGAGCTGCTGCTCCTAAAGTAGATGCCCATAATAACTTTGCAGCACTAATTTGAGACTACAGAAATTTAGGAGAAAATCCATTTATAGGAACAGAGAATGCAATTGAGATGGAGGATTGGCTTTTTCATTATGAAAGGATTTTCTTATTTGGGTTTAATTGATGAACTGAAGTGGAGGTTGGCTTCTATGCATTGCAATGAGCTGCTTTTTACTAGTGGAACAGTATGAGTATGGATATACTGGAAGAAGGTTTAAGAAACGGTTCCTGCCAAAATCAGTGAAATCTACTCTATTAAAGAAGTTTTTGGAATTGAAACAAGTTTATATGTCATATTTGGAGCATGCGACTAGGTGTACTGAACTATCATGGCATGGGCAACCGTCAATATCACTTTTCCTAAGAGGAACAAGAAGTTTATCTAAGGGTTGACCCTAAGATTGTTAGGGCAACTATTCCCACACTAGAGATCCATATAAAGATGTTGTGGACATAGCTCTGAGAAATGAAGATTATCTTACATCAATTGGTAAAAATAAGTATGTGATGGAGAAGGATAAGTCCACTAGTTTTCGGGGAAAAAAGAGAATGTTCGTTAAAGAAAAGAAGGAAACTCAAAACTATGGGGTTTCCAAGAAAGGAAATGTTGATATAACTTGTTATTAGTGCGATAAGAAGGGGCACTTGCTAATGAGTGTTATGTTGGGGACAACAAGAAGGTTGTGGGCTATAAAGGAGTGAGATTCTTTGATTGCAACAAGTTGTAGAACTTCAAGAGAGAATGTCCTAAACCAATCAAAGCTGAGAAAGGAAAGGTTTGTGCTTTGGAACCTAAATCTTTAGGACCGATTAGAGAGGAGAAGGGAATGGTCATGTTAGGAGGTACACTTCTAATACATAACATACATGTTAAAGTATTGTTTGATACTGGGACATCACATTGTTTTATCTCTAGATGTTTGATAGATTGGTTAGCTTTTGAACCAACATATATTATAACTCTTTTAGGTTTGTGAGTGCGGTAGAAGGCTATGCAACTCTTTGAATGAGATGTGATAGGTTATAAGCTTACGTGCAATTTGCATGTGTTTGACTTTATGGGTTTTAGGATAATTTTGGGTATGGATTGGTTAAGCCTATGCGATGCTAGATATTCTATAGAGGTAGAATAATATCCTTAAGGGGTCATGATTGTAGTAATCAAAT
The DNA here is from genome assembly GCA_030765085.1 of Allium cepa. Lineage (NCBI taxonomy): Eukaryota > Viridiplantae > Streptophyta > Magnoliopsida > Asparagales > Amaryllidaceae > Allium > Allium cepa. The sequence continues at coordinate 790,996,005 of CM060932.1, forward strand.
GTTATACTCGCTGGAAGAATCAAGTTTTGATGTATGCGTGTTATTGTACTATGGAGGGAGTGGAAGGTGGAAAAGGTCGGGTTTTTGTATTACGAGAATATGCTTATGTTTTTGAGTCAATTATAGTACTACCACAGAAATGAGCAACTGAGTTTTGAATAGACCTCATACTAGGAGCTAATCGGTAACTAGACCACCTAGTTAAATGACACCCACCTAGATGAAGGAGTTAAAGGTACAGTTAGTGAAGTTAAAAGGGAAGAATTTTATTATACCAAGTAGTTGAATTTTATTATACCAAGTGGTTCCTGTTAGGGAGCTATGGTTTTGTTTGTGAAGTAACCCGATGTGTACTAACAAAAGAAAGCTAAATGAGAAGACTATGAAAAATTGGTATCCTTGTTTGAATAATTGAGTGAAGCCAAGGTGTTTTCGAGATTGTACTTAGCAATGGATTTCCTTCAATTGAGGATGGCAGAATTAAGTGTACCGTTAATGGAATTTCAGACAAGATATGGTTCATATTAATGGTTAATCATGCTATTTGGACTGACCAATATGCTTACTTCCCTTATCGACTTGATGAATAAAATCTTATGAGAAATTTTGGATAGATCCATTTTGGTGTTTATAGATGACACCGATATATTCTAAGAATGAACAAGGTCATAAAGTTCGTCAAAGAATGGTGCTAAATACATTGAGGTAGCATTAACTAAAGGCAAAGTTTTCAAAAATATCATTTTTGGAAAAGTGAAGCGAAGTTTCTCAATCATGTCGTTTTTGAGAATGGATTGTCGGTAAATCCGACAAAGATTGAAGCCATTAATAGTTTTATGAGACACGAGATCATACCTGAAATTAAAAATTTCTTAGACTTGGTTGGTACTATCAAAGATTCAATAATGATTCTCTTGTATAGTAGTGCATATGACTAAACTAAAAAGAAAGAACATAAAGTTTTTTTGGACCGATAAATATGAAGAAACATTCTAGAATCTAAAACATTTATTGATTAATGTGCCCATGTTAGTTGTGCCGGATGGAAATCAAGACTTGATGGTGTATACTAATGCTTATAAACTAAATTAGGCGTTGTATTGATGCAAAGAGGTAGAGTCATTGCCTTTACTTCTCAATAGCTTTGAACACATTAAGTTCGATATGCAACTCATGATTTGGATTTCCTAGTGGTAATCTTTATGGTAAAAGTGTGAAGACACTATCTTTTGAGAAAATGATTCGAGTTGTCTACGGATCATATGTTTTGAAGTATGTATTCTCTCAGAATGAGCTAATATGATATAACAAAGATGGATTGAATTTTTGGTAGCTTATGATTTTGAGATAGATTATACGCTGGGAAAGGAAAATAGGGTTGTTGATTCCTTAGTAGTAAACATCAAAATATGGTATTGACAAATGGAATGATTTAGGGGTATTTACTTCTTTAGGAGTTCATACGAGGTCGATGACCATTTTATCCAATGCATTGCAGTGGTCTCGTGTTATAATTTTGACCATATTGATTGAAAGAGTTGCTACAAGGCTAAGAGATGTTTATAACTAGTCGAATGGATTAAGAGACCAGAAGTGGGGAATGGTTAAGAAAGAATGAATGATTATGTTTCTGAATGTAGACTCAAAGGAAAGAATTTCTTAGAGAGTGTAATCTTACTCTTTATCATGGAGTTACAAAGATGTACCAAGATAGAAAAGTAGTTTCTTTTGGAAAGGAAAGAAGAGGCTATAAGCTTATGGATTAAGCAATCTCTAAAATACCAGATAGTAAAAGCCGAACAACAAAAGACAAGTGAAATAATTAAACCTTTATAGTGCCACTATGGAAATGGAATTTGATATCGATGGATTTTGTAGACGGGTTTCCAAGGTTGAATAGGGGAAATAAAAGTATTTGGGCCATTGTCAATAGAATGACCAAGAGTTCACAATTTATCCTTATTTAGTCAACAAGAATGACACAAGGTTTGGTGAAATTGTTTATGAAGAATGTGGTGAGATTTAATGGAATATCAAATAATATTGGAAATGATTTGGAACCTTTGTTTGCTAGAGAGTTCTGGAGGAGCTTACAGAATGTGTTGGGTACCAAGCTAATGACGTGTACCGCTTACAATCCGCGTATTAATGGAAAAACAAAAAGAATTAATAAGGTACTTAAAGATTGATTAAGAGATTGTGTAGTAGATTTTAGAGGGTCGTGGAAGGACCATTTGCATTTAGTAAAATTTTCATATAATAATAGTTATTGAAATAGTATAGAAATGACCCCTTTTGAAGCTTTTTATGGAAAGGCATGCAAATCATCATCATATTGCTTGGAGATAGGTGATAGATTAATGCTAGGTCCGGATTTGGTGAAAGAAGAAATTAAAAAATTGAGTTAATTTGGAAAGGGATGAAGGAATCTCAGTCAAGGAACAAGATTACTTCGATCAGAAGTGTAAGGATTTGGAATTCTTAGTTGGAGATCATGTTTTTTGAGAGTATCCACTATGAAGGATGTTGTACGATTCGCAAAGTTAGAAAAATTGGCACTGAGATATGTTGGACTATTTCCTATTATAGAGAGGACCAGGGTACTCACATATCATATCGAGTTATGAGTACTTTGGAATGATTCCATATTATTTTTCATGTCTCTCGTACAAGAAAGTATATACATGATCTATAGACTACCATGGAACCAAAGGTTTTGGAAGATTTAGTAGTGGAACCTGATATGATTATAATTAGACTACCGATTCATATCATGGATAGGGATGTGAAGGAAGTTGGAAATTTGATAATCAGATTAGTGAAAGTCCAGCTAGTGACGATGAAAAAGACCGTACTTGGGTGACTGGTGATAGAATTAGAGAGGCTTATCCTAAGTTATTTTGATATACGAATTATATGGTTGTATATACTTTTGACTAGTAGTTATGCTAGTAATATTTGTTTTTGTATATGCTTGTGTTATACATGTGTATGGCTTGTTATTTCTTTTTGTTCCATATCGGAATTTTGAGGACGAAACCTTTTATAAGGAGGGGAATCTATAACACCCCTAGTTTTAATACACATTATTCTAAAAATTTACTTAGTTGGTAATTAAGAAATAATATGGGTAAAGTATGGAAGTTTTCCATATTAATCAATTTCGAATTTAAATGCATAATGGAGTAATGGTTTTATATGTGGAAAGAAATTAGAGAATTAAGTTAAACTAATAAGGGGAGAATAAAGAAAGAAGGTTACGGCCCTTATTTATTTCTCTGACACTTCTCTCCCTCTCTTTAACATTTCATTCAATTTCTCATGTTGAACAAAAGAAAATAAAATAAAAGAACCATCATTAACTCACTCTCCACTAAGAAGAAGAATATGAAGATTAGAAAAAAAGGAAGATTAACATAAATCTCTCCACAAATAACTAATCAAGATGAGAAATATTATTATCCCTAAATTTTGATATGTTTGCTTTTCGGATTTGATAAAATCCGGGTTTAAGATGATGCTATCACATGTTTTGGTTGAGATATTCATTTAAATGGATTTATGAATATTATATATGAAATTATGGAATCAACTAAAGGTTTTTGGGATTTAAAACCAAGATTAATGATCTCTAAATGATTTGAAACTCTAATATGTTGTTTATAACGTAAAAATGGAGATGGTTTTAAATTCCATATTTTTTGAATTAATATAAATTTCCTATGAATTTTCAAAGTCAAGAAAATGTTTAATTTTGAGTTTTAATTATTCAAATTAAATTATTTTATCCTAAGAATTTTATATATGGAAGAAGATAGAAAAGTATATTTTTGGATATTTTTTGGGCCCTTTTCCTTGTAATTTCAAATTAATATGAATTATTTGATGATGGAAAATTTTAGGTAATGGCACATGAATAGTTAATTACCTAATTAATTAATATTTTAAGTTGAGAATAAATATACCTTGAAATTTTTGTAAAAATAAAACCATTAAAGAGGTGTGTTAACAAATGAAATTTTAACAAAAGGAAAGATTTAGTAAAAAAAATAATTGCTTTAGGAGTAAATAAACTAGTTTAACAGATAATTACAAAATTTCCATTTTAACGCCGGGACTGCTCATTGTAAACCTATGATAGCTTATTTTATATATGTGATAGCATATGATCTAGAGATGCGATAGCATATGATCTAGGGATGTAATAGTTGTGTTTAAACATGCGATTGCACTAAAGTTATACATGCGATAACTATGTTTTTAGACGTGCGTTAGCACTAAGTTATACATGCGACAACTATGTTTTTAAATGTGTGAGAGCATTATAGTAATACATGTGATAGATGCGTTTTTAAACATTCCATAGAACTAAAATTATACATGTGATAGCTCTATTTTAAAAATGTGACAACTATGACTTTAGAAGTTCGATAGCCTTATACTTACAACAGCTATATTGCAATAGCATTATACTTGTGATAGTTATACATGCGATAGCATTATACTTGTGATAGCGTGTCCTACATGCGTTAGCTTTAAAGATGCAATAGCCCTGTAACATATGTTTGATAGCACAAAGTTAAGTACTGGGTTGGGACTTCTAATAACCGAAGATGGGTTTTGTGAATTTAAAATTTTGAATAATAAGTCTTTAAATAAGAGGAAAAGAAAATGTAGCCCGTAATTATTTGAATTCATGTAAAATAATCTGCATGTTTATTTATATGTGACTTATGTGTAAATGACTATCATGATAACATATTTGCATAGTTGATGATATCTTTATAGGTTTGCTTATGTACCTTGATCAGTTATGTTATTGCATATGTAGATTGTTGATATTCTCACTCCTATGATATCATTATATATTTATGACATTGGGGATTTGGAACCGATGACCAAGTAGGGTTGTTACACTAGTGGGTATGGTCAGAATAAACTCCTATGTGAGTGGAGTTGCATCTAAGGGAAGATCGAATTATTTTAGGATGCCTAGAAATGATCAAGAGAAATAAATTATTCATTTTTTTATAAAACTAGAATAAGTTTTGTAGACTAGTGTTGGGGTAGCGCCTCACGTTGTAGTCGATTAAGCCTATCATCTATTAAGGTCAATAATTCTAATGCCTAAGGCTTTGCTGACATCAAGGCTAAATTTTTACTTATCATTTAGGAATCGAGTTGGGACTCTCACTTTTATTTTCTGCTATCATAAGGGTATCTTGGTATCCTACTGGGAACATAAGCCACTATTATTTTATTGTATCATGTGAGTATCTTGGTACTCCTTTAGGAATGGTAGACCATTAGATTATCTATTTTATGGCCCGAGGCAACCTTATTTGTTTTGGTTGGTCTGCGAAAAATAAGAGGTTTATAGTGACCTTTGAAAAACAATATTGATGCGCTGACACATGATGGGACGGGTTGATGTATATAATGTGAAACCCTTAAACCCTATGGAATATTGATCTATTCATCTTTGACCATTATGTATGTTGTTTATATTATGTTCTAACCATTGTGATTATGGGTGAATAAGGAGAGCACATTGTGTTAGGCATGTCTCGCCATATCCAATTAATGTTATGTTTGACATTTTGATTGGTCAAATACTAGTGACGGAAAACCCGTTCCACTCAGCGGCTTAGTCTCGTTACGTATCTATTTAGAATAGGATGTACCATATTGAATAGGACTTTACATGTACCTATTTTTTCTGATCCGAAGTTTTTGATGTCCTCCTAAATTCTTAGATACTCAATTAAATAGGTCAAGTGTAAGGTTTATTTGGGTTTAGATGAATAAAGCTTCTAGAGACATGCAGGAGGCAAGCTTATATAAGAAATGATTAAATTCTGCTATGTATTATAACTGCTTATGTTACATGTAAAGACAGGTTTTATAATTGTCAGTAGTTATGACTCTAATCATCCTAGAGTCATTATCATATGTCGCTCATTGAATTATATTTTTTATTTATTATATTTTGTCAAAACGATGTAATATTGAAGTTATATATCGGAAATGTAATGAATGAATGATAAATGTTTTGTGAAATTTTTTGTATTCTTGTGTTGTTAATGTCAATGATGCAAGAACTGCTCTCATTTTGCCGTTGGAAGATCATATTAAAGATGATTGTAACATCGTTAGTGTCCATTTTCGAGTCTAAAAAATGGAGAATGTTTCATTGTCAGATAAATATAATAAATCAATCTAATAAGTGTAAGAATATATGTGATGTTATTTAATTTATTCTAATAGTTTGCATAGATTATATAGCAACAATGAATCTACTCCTATAGAAAAATACATTAACATGTGCAAACTATAAGCATCGTATAAGAAATGTAAAGATCGCACTCGGAGATAAAAAAAACTCTAGCATATAATCGCCAATGAGCCTATGGTTAAACCTGGTAAAAATGCAATTCTTCAACAAATATCATTATACAAGTCGTGGTCAATAGACCATGAACTTACTCAATGTTATGTACTTTTAACATGAGCACCGAGCTCTAAAAACAACAAGAAAATATGGATTTTGATCCATATTTAAACACCTACAAAAGTTGTATAGTGAATAATCTTATATCATAAGTTATAAGATCTCATGGGAATTATTTCATATGAAAATAAGCAAAGAAGTTCTCATCCCAGATAATGTACTCAATATGATTGGCTACACAGAGAAATTGGCTAAGTTAGGAATGACTCTAGACACTGAGCTGCAGATTGACTTGGTTCTTGGATCATTGACTCTATAGTTTGATCCGTTCATGTTGATCTTCAATATGAACTCATTGAAATGTACCGTTATGGATCTCTTTAATACATTTTGGACGGCTGAGAGTATGTTTATGAAGGAACCAAGGTAGTACTAGCAGTTAAGAGTACACCTTCTACGAACGGTTCGAAGAAGAGAAAACATAGGTCAAAGGGTTGCAAGGGTAAAGCTGAGGTCAAAAATGAGAGGATTTAATGTCACAATTTATCTAAGTGGGAACACTGAAAGAATAATTGTTCAAATTATTTGAAGATGATCAAAGGGAAGGAATCCATTCCGCTTCTAAAAGCACATCTATAAGTGCTTCTTCTTGGTATAAGATATAGGATCTGGAACTTATATATGTAATTCATTCAGAAACTTAAGGGAAAGAGACTTCTAGTAAGAGGGGCCATGGAATTCCAAGTTCTAAATGGAGTTATGGTAGTTGCCGTAGCAGTATGAGATAACCATGTAAAGCATATTAATAACATAATTTAGTTTTATATAATTGTTATTTTGTACTAAATTTTATTAGTGGAATAATCTATGTTGCTCGTTTAACGGTAACGATTATATTTTATTCGTTATGTTAATTTATGAATATTTGTCACAATTATAAAACCGTTTTCTTTGGTTTTCTTAATATGGCATGTGCATAAAAACTTTAATCATGTGCTTGTTGTTGAAACTAATAATGCATTAAAAATAAATGATAGTTATCTATGGCACTGTTGACTAGTCCATATAAATGAGAAATGAATGAACGGGTTTAGAAACCAAGGGTTTCTACCTCTTTTGATTTTGAATCATTTTATACTTATAAATTGTGTCTTAAAGATAAAATAGCCAAGCACATATTCCGTGGGAGCAACGGAAGAGTTACTGGACTCTTAGGAGTAATACATATAGATGTATGTGGTCTTATGTCTATAGCTACCAAGGTGGATCATTATACTTAGTTACATTCACCAATAATTTATGTAAATATGGATATGTGTACCTTCTAAAGCATAAATTATAGGTCTAAAATAAAATCATAGAATATAAGAACGAATTTGAAAATCGGACATGCAAGAAAATTAAAATACTTCAAACCGACTGAGACGGCGAGTACATTGGATATGAACTCCAAAAGTACCTAAAAGAGAATGAGATACTCTCTTAAGTCACTCCTCCCTATACTCAACACTTTCAAAAAGGAGAAATCAAACTTTGTTAGACATGATTCGATAGACGATAAGTGATGCTATTAGCAAAAAAATTAACCTAACACCAACAAATAATTGATTCCATGAAGATGTTGATTCTATATCGCTGTATTATACCAAGTAACCACATATCAATAGAGAAAATGTAGAAATATGAAGAATAAAGTAAGAAAAGTAAGATTCGAGATTTATGATGGTTCGACTATGCATGCATCAACTTTGATGATATTTTGTTATTGCTTTCATTAGATCCACAAGAGAACACCATTACAATCTTGAAATTATATCAAAGATTGTAACGGCATCGCTTCCGCTTACATATGTAACAACCAAATGCATGATCCATTTTTGTTACATGTAAGCCTGTATTTATAATTGTAATTGGTTATTATTGTTAGGTGTGGCTCGTATTGTGGGCGCGTTGATTGGACGAATAAGTCTCATATCGCAAGAAATATGACGTATAACGTGGTATATATGGGATTGGCGACATGTAACATTGGGGAATTTCTTTTGTTACAAGTGTTGCCAAGACCATGTATGTGCTTGTTGGACGGCGATGAAGGGATGTTCAATCGGAACACCGACACATTCGAAGCTTCGCTAGGTGGCACCATCACACACAATGAAGAGTGCATATATGTGGATGTGTTGGAGTGTCGAAACTTAACATGGTATTGGAGTCGATGGTTCGAGGGACCATTAGATGATGCGAGGGTGACCGAAGCATGACTGCTTGAGGCTTGAGCAAAAAGCAGAATGACTCGTCAAGGTGGAGACATGGTTAAGCAGTCTGATCCCACTACTAGTCATAGATACGTAATCCGCCTCCACTGCGCGAGGACTCGATATCTCCAAGATGATTTGAGTTGAAGTACTCGTCTTAAGGTGAAAATATGGTAAAGCAGATAACTGCAGAAAAGAAGTGGAAATAGTTTGACCTAACTGCGAAGCTTCTTCAGTGTGTTCGGAAAAAGGCTTGAGGAAATGTTCGTCAAGGTGGAAATTGTTAGATGTGACTCACATTGTGAGTGCGTGCATTGAACGGATAAGTCTCACATCGCAAGAAATATGAGGTATATCGTGGTATATATACGAGATTGATGGCATATAACATGAAGGAATTTATTTTGTTACAAGTGTTGTCAAGACCATATATGTTACATTGAAAGGCGGTGAAAAGATGTTTAATCGGGATGTCGGCATATTGAAAGCTTTATTAGATGGCGTCATCACATACAATGAAGCGCGTACGTGATAACGTGCTGGAATGTTGAAACTCAACAGTCGTTAGAATTTAAATTGTTAGATTACATTGTTGATCCATTAGAATTGGTCACATATCAAGTTTCAAGAAGATAAGTGACTACATACCAAAATTCGACAAGTTGATGGATCAGCATCAAACCATCCATAGATGGACACTGATCCATGGACCCTTTTTCTTTCTTCTACTTCCTTCAATGTACCCATTTTGATCCTTCCTTAACGCATTTTAGCTTAACATTCCATGTATTCACCGGGTAGGAGTAAAAGTAAAAAAAATGAAGATCGGTGCCAATTTATGGAAACATGAACTCGGCCAATTTGTTGAAAACTGACTGTCGTAAATGCATATGTACAATGCCTGAGTGAAACGTATGAAGCATGAGCGATACAAATAAAACAGTAACCCTAGTTTTGCTAAATATCTATTACTCTCTCTTTGCACCTTGTCTCTCCTCTGTTTTTTCTTTGATTGTTGAACTCATTCTCTCTCTATAACACTTTAATCCTTCCTTCTCTACTACCATGGACAAAATCAAACCACTTCTTGTGTCATTCGCTGCAAGCATTTCATTAACATCGACATTCATTTATCTTCCAAACTAACTACATTTTTATATTTCACTGCAACAACTTGCAAGCCTCATCATAGAAAGCACGGCGGGGTCCAAATCATTCAAAGAGAAAAAAGGACTTTCTCGAATTTAGGACAGTGCTGATGTTTTGCACACCCAGTAATGTTAGCACAAACTTTTTCCAAACAGTTGTGCTTTAATCTTTGCACGTTACATGAAATAACCTGATACCAGAAGCAAATTTCCAATCAGACAACAGATACTTCCTAATACATGCAGTAGACTCAGACCATATATAGCAAATTAGAGCGCAAAAGAATACAAATAAAATCGCGCTATTGAATTACAATACAAAATACAACAAATTAGCAAACAAACAATAAAATCGAGCTATTGAATTACAGCACAAAATACAACAAATTAGCAGACAAACCCCTGGCATTCATAACAAAAATCAACCTCTAATTTTAAAGGTAGCCTGATTAGTTGCAGGGAAAAAAATGAACCACGCGAAACTGGGGCATACATTCTGAAATCGTAAGTACTAGAAAAAACAAACACGTGAGAAGTGGTATACAAGTCAACAAGGTCTCAAGAAGCTTCCTCTTTGCTTCCTTCTGCAAGAACCGTGGTAAGCCAGTCTGATGTTGAAGCTTGAATATCACAATCAGCATTTACACTGGACTGTAGAGGAGTTACAGCAACCTGCTCATTGTCATGTGCAAGAACGCGATTAGCTAAAATAAAATGTGCTTAGGATAATCAGAGAGAAAAGGTTAAGTTAATTTTATTTATTATTATTATTATTTTGAGGTATGGGGGGGTGGGAGGGAGGTTTAAAACTTACAAAGCCATTTTGAACAGCCTTGAAATCAAAGTCTTCGTCTACATCATCTACTATCTTCTCCCCAAACTGCATTAAAAAAAAAAGGAGGAAAAAGTTTAATACTGTGGTCTCGGTATGATAATTCCACAATATTAAAAGAACATTCAATTGATGTCACCTCAAGACGGAAGTATTTTTTCACCACTCCTTGATCTGATCCAGATTTTCCAGCTGCACCGACAGATTCCACTTCTACATTCTTCTTTTGTTTAGCAACATGCCTTGCCGCCCCCTGAAATTTACAAAAATTGCATGCTTATTGTTAAAAATTCAAAATTGGCAAAAATTATCAAACTTGGATTTCAAGACATATACTGACAGCTGCTGAGGCATCTCGACTGAGTTGCGCAAGCTGAACACCAAGGCTTTGATGCATTGACATGAATTGGCCAGCACTGGCAGGATTCCGGTTTGCTGAAACTGCTTTCCAATTCAATGCGGGCCCCCACATGCTTTGTTTGGTCACCTTGAAACCCTGTAATTAGTAATTCAGCAAGTTACATATCAATAATTATGAAGTACTCCACAGCATTATAAAGCAGTTATACCTATTATATTTCATATTTGCATGGCCGCAAAGATATTTAATTTTGACAACAAATGCATAAAACAAAACAAGAATTAGGAGCATAAGCTCGGTAAACTGTGGTCTGTGCTAGTGTGTTTGGAGTTAGTGGTATCTAATGTATTTTATCCATGAGGTTTGATAACTTGTTTGAGTTTCAAGACAATCCATTACTTTCTTTCAATTTGTTTTGCCGAATACTATTGTACCAAGTAAATTACAGGGCAAGTTAACCTGAGACCTCTTTAAGGAGATCTATTAAGATCTAGCTAAAAGTTTTTGAACAAAGTACATTGTAGTCTAAGTACTAGTTATCCACTTATCCTTCAGATCTATTAGTAATTCTTTTCTTTTTTCCACCATTAAATACTGTAATTTGTTATTAGAGGAAATAGAGTGAAAAACGAACAACATGGTGATAGAGTGCGCTCTCTTATGTGCTTATATATCCATGAGGCCAAAACAACCATAATTCGGTCTTGACCGATTTTTACTGCACAACAGTATACTCCCCCGGCCCCCCATCCTGACCCATGAACTCGTCAGACTATCCAAACACAAATAATACATGAAAAAACCCAGCATGCAGTATACATATACACATACGTGTTATACATATACATATACGTGTGTGTACGCGATAAAAACACCACCGAAGCAGGCACTACAGCTCCGCTATAGTGCTTACCAGGCTTAAGAGGCTATGATATTTCCGTAAAGCGGATCTTCTTAGCAAACCCACAAAAATTAGGGTGATAGCGAATTTAGTTATTATAGAAATATATCATCTTCATGGCAAACACACCAAACTCTATAGCATTGAAAGTTAATCTCGTCTTGATCAAAGAAAATTGTACCACCTTGGCATATCTTTTAAAAGTGCATTTTCTTGTCATCAAAGAAATTGTAACCCATGTCCGGCGGTAAATATGGAAATAAGAAAAATTCAAGTCACCATGGATGGCACTAGGAAAAAAAAAGCTGAAGTAGAATTCGTAGTATTCAAGAAAGATAGGATGAGGATGAAGATATTGTTGAAGAGCAAAAAAATTCAATAAAAATAAATCTGAATCAAATGTTGGTTCGCGTAAAAGGTAAGAAATACTAATTTTAGAGGTTTCTTGACCTTATCATGGAGAACATAAAAGAATCATCCCTAAACAAAACTAACCCTCATAAGCAAGCGCAACAAAATTGCATGGAAAAAGTTCTCTACATGAGACTATGTGATGGGATTGTTTCAATGCTAGCACCTCAAGCTTTCAATATATGAGTTAAGCAATTGTGATTATGATAGAGTTATTATTAAAATAGTTATGCTGTTTAATTTAAGCTTCTTCTTAGTAAACGTTCACTATCAATTATGATACTTCTTTAAAAGTGACTCGCTTAATTATCATCATTATGATGTGACATTGTTAAAGGAAGAATTTAATGAACTGGATGAATTTGTTGATTTTTCCAGAAAGCACTATAAATTTATGCATGTTTTTCGAACAAATTTTTTTTTAAAATAAAATAAATAAAGGGATCATGTAGTGGATGCAATCTTAATTATAAGAATGATTAATGAGGTATTTCCTTGTGTCGGGAAGGAGAATATAGTTTCAGTAAATTTCTTGGCCTTTCACAGTTATTCGTTTTTATAAATTAATAACATAATAACCAGCATACAAAAATTACATTTGTTAACATTTTCAATCCAATGATGGATCTAACTATGAACGAGCAGAGAAATATTAGAACAGCATTCAAGATGATTTTGGATGTCATGTGCAGCACACTACATCAATTTAGTAAAAGATTTTAGAGAATAAAATTTAATGACTAAGTTGGCACTGGCCAATGCTAAAATTGTGGTCTAATTTATTTATAATACTAGAGCAGTGTTGGGTGGTTTAAAAAACAGGCAATGGGAGAGTCCTGCACAAACCTTGTGTGACTAAATTTGCTTCTTATTTTTGTACATTATAAAGCATGATGGAAAATGTTAGTTGTCTATGAAAAATGAAGTGGTTTCCCATAATTTGAAGACGGTAAAAGAATAGATATGATAGAAGAAAATCGCTTTGGGGTTATGCTTTATATACAGTTGTTAAGTAACAAATCCCATGGTGGAGGTCTAAAGATATGGCTGGTAAGGAGGATAAACCATGTCGCACTCACGCACACCTACACACATAAGAGGATATAAGTAAAGTCAAAGACTTAATACAGAAAGGGGATGATCATAGAACATGAGCATGAATTCGAAATATAATTGACAGTAAGTGGAGTGATCAACTTTATCAACCACTGCATGTAGATGTGATAGTAACATAATGAGTAAATTATTTTTTAATTCTAAATTACTTAGTTATAATAAATTGGATATCATCCAATCCTAGCATTTAAACAAGCTCAAACTCAAATTGAACAAATAGTGTTATCAAAAAGGACCTTTTAAGCCAATGGACGGGATTATTTCAAAATATGAGATTGACGTTGCCATGTATTAACTACATTCTGTAGAGATTCAACATGTACATTTGACTTGAAACCACCAGTCATTGAGATAAATTACAAGCATACAAGCATAGAAGTATGGCTTTGATATTTTTTATCAATTGATTGCGTGACACTCCGAACCTCACACAAGTTGCAATTAGAGTTTTCCTGTTTACAACACATTTATACCGTTGTACCAATTCAAATAATTGTGATGATCCAGATTCCCCTCTCCATTCTTGAGAAGATAGGGATAAGTGTCTAAATTCTCTTCTTCATTCATGAAAAGTAAATTAGGTTGTGCCAGTTTAAATTATTGTGATGATTCAATGATATCAAACATAGAATACAAATGAATTTTTTGCTAATTTATATAGATATAAATTTGTTTACGTATATTTAGTGCATAAGTTTTTTTGCTTGATTGCAACTACAATGAGTCAATGCCTGTTTTAAAGAAAATAACTAGATACAAGATTAATAATATTACTCACAATAGTAGTATTCACATTTCAAACTGTGTGAATAAGAAGCCTTTAATGTTGAAAGCAATAATATTACAGTTTGTCATTCAGACAAAGGCAATTCAAATGAGTAGCCAATTAAATTTATCACTTTTCTAGCCTTTTCAATTGATGACTACCAATATAATCACCGTTTAAGTATGTAAAAGAATTTTGTTTTCCATAATTATTAACCTAGAAAAGCAATATGTTGAAAAGTGATTATGCTTATTACTAGCTTATACCAGGAATTTGCAAAAGCTATTAAAGAGCATATGAAATTTTATATTGAAGACAAAGATATTGGCGATGTTTATTTCTAGTTTTAGCCTTTATGTCAAAAATGATTCAGCCAATTTCTAGTCTTTTCAATAACATCTAAAAATGTGGATCCAAGCAATTATAGTAACTATTGAAAAAAAACTTTTCCAGCCTTTTTGCATGCAAACAAACAACTTAATAATGTCGTGTATTCTCTATTCATTATTCTTTTTTTTTTTTATCCCAACATTTCAAATAGTAAATATGATGAATAAAGTTTCATAAAAGTTATATATATATACAATGTACAAATGTGTTTGAAAAGTATACAAACAAGCAAGGAAGATCTTTATACAGCTAAGTCAAATATGCAAGATTCAAAGGCTGATGTTGCTATATTACCATAAAGTGCACTGGTATTGTACATGCATCTGAAAATTTATAGTTTGGATTTTTTTTTTTTTTCTTCTGTTTTATCTAATTGCAGTTGCATTCAAATAGAGCCGTCTACATCAAGAAAAAATTAACTATCTTGTTTACATTCAATACTACCAAAAGTTAGAGAGGAGATCTAAAGAATTAATGGTCAATGGTAATAATGATCCAATAGTTCTAAAAGAAATTGAAGAACTTGAAGTTCGTGTGGCAGAAGATCATGATCTTACATCAGCACAGAATCGTGCCAGGAGAGGAGATGAAAAAGAAGATCCACACTAGAAGCCATGTTAGACATACATTGTCTTTTGTTACTAAAGGTAGTGAAGATCGTGTGGACAAGTATGGAGGAAGGGAAAGATTATAAATGAGCATATAGATATCGAGGTCTAAGATTTAGTGCAATGGTGCTTTTTTTTTTTTGTGCTTTGCTGAATGTGCAAGCTTAGACGACAACATGCATTTTGTCTCCTTATGGATTCTCTTTGATTAGCTTTAAAGGTTGATATTAATTTCCATGTCTATATAACAATATGACAAATCAGCGATGTTATTTTTTAGGAGAGATATCACTACTGAGTTTTAGAATTTTACTTCCAATAGTTAACGGTACCGTGTTGGTATGTTTTCTTTTTTCTGTGGTTGTTAATGAATCTCAGTCTCGTTTGCTTTGGAGAAATGAAAAGTTTTTGTCAAACTGTTGCTACATATTATACATATATGGTAGTGGCTGTTGGATGATGCAAAAGTGGTCATGTGATGTCATTTACATGGATCATATTGTTGGCATTAGTGTATCAGTGTTATAATCTAAAAGGTTTGAAATTTCTCGGTTCTTTTTATTATTATAAAGAAATGAGCTTCTTACCTATGGTTATTTAATATACAGACTATTGTGATAGATTAAAATTATTATGTATTAATGACCTGTGTATAAGCTATTGATTGAGTGACAACACAGATTTATGTTTGTTAATATCTAATCCGAGTCACTGGATAGGTCTTTTACTTCAAAAATTGAGACACTCGCTTCTAACAAATTGATTACAAGATTATTTGTTTGATTTATTTTTTTATCATCTTTCCATAAAAATATTTCTTGTATTAAATTATTAATATCAAATTTTAATTAGGTTAATGTTAATATTACACTTAATTACAACTTTTATATGTTGAATGTAATTAGAAAGATAAGGTTTATGTGTTATTTTGAAACCATCCACTATTTTTCGATATATCTCCGCTATAATTTTTCACACAATGGCAACTAACCATTAAGTGCTTTAACTGTGCAGCTATATACCTGAATGCTACTAAGATAGATACATTACTTCCTTGATAGAACTTAAGTGTGGAAGTTGATTAACTCTTTTTTATACACTGATCATTCACAAACCACATTTACAGTTTATACTCATAATTGTGTCCTCCGTTTCTGCAACAAGAAATTGGCATGCTCTCATGCCCTTGACAGTTCCTTATATGTATTAATTATTTTAAGCCTATATATCTCACTTTGGGAGTGTATGCATACCCATTACATTGTTATCTTGTTTAATTGTGATGTGTAAGCAGGTTGTTTCATGATCACTTGATCATCAGTCCCCATAAGTCTGTTTCACATATCCTACTACTGTTATTTCACTGAATTTTATTTCCACTGATACAAATTATATGAAAGTCATCACAGGGTATTTGTAATCTATATGTGGGTAAGAACCATGGTGAAACGAATCTAACCTTGTGTGCAGAAGGAGAGGAAGGAATTTCTATGTTTAGTAAACAATTTTTGGGGAAGGTACCAGTCTCATCGTTTTTGACGGCAGCATGTATTAATGGCAAACAAACGTTAACTGCATCCTTAAAATCACTTTCTTTGCTTTCATCTTTCATCCTGTGATATTATAAAAACATTAACCCATAAAAATGATTATAATTATACATATATCACTTAGGACAAGAAGGAAATATATTGACGCTAACTTTACCAATTCAAAGAAATTGTTAGTGATGGTACCCCACACAATAAGGCCTCCCTTGCTCCAGCAAAAGCACCCGAATAGTGACTACATAGATTCAAAAAGCAATCAAGAAAGAAGAAGAACAAGGTGAAATCATCAACATAGAAGATCTGATTTTCCTCTAGATAAAGAGCATGACATAAATATCCACAAATAAGCACTTCAAATGCATTAATAGAATTCTTATTGGCACAAAAATGGAGAACAAAATTAGGTTTCAACTGAGACCAAGTATAAACATAAGGTAAACCAGATATGGATAAACCTGCAGGAAAATTCCTTCATATGCCTCAGAAACTAGATATATCATACTCACCTATAATTTCCACAACAAGGCCCTTTGTTAATTCCACTCACAACCTACAAGGCGTTAGCGGTCAACAATAAGTACAAGATATATTTGTAACTTAAATTATTCCAAAAATGCTAACATACAAGTGCAGGCCTGGACCAAGAAAATAGTGCCCCGGACAAAGCAAGAGAAACACAGTCAACAGGAGTGCCTGAAAGAACGTACACATGTACTATGGTTAGAATAGTTAAAAAGTACTGCTTTGGCAATGTACTTCAAGCTTTGACTTCAAAAGGTGATGTGCTTATAATAACTATTTGATGTTACTAGTAATAGTCCCACATTAGGGAAATGATAAAATTATCTCGCATACACAGATGAATCGTCTATTACATCCATTGTGAATTTGTTGTGTTAGATAAGTGATTCTTGACATTTGGCACATACAATAACATCCACAAATTTGACATTATGCTAAATTATTTGAGAAATCATTTAAACATTTGATTGACGAACAAGCATGAATAGAAAGGAATGAGTGGAAGCAGAAAACAGCAAACTTTGGACAACTACCAGAAACTTCAAAAGCATTGGCACCATTCACTTCTGCCGAGCATGCTACAAGTGTTTCATGACGTGTAACTGAATGCCCAGAGTTAGATTTATCCCTGTCATATAAAACAAAATCCTGAAGAATTTTTTTAATCGTAACAAATTATATTAAGAGAAAAATAGGTGTAAGGGGAACAATTCTCAGAATCTCCTATGTCAATTATATGAAGGACATAAGTTCACTATCACTTGCTCATCTGAAGACAACACCAGAAGTTTCATGATTAGCAACAATACTTGGGCCTAAGACGAAAATGATGATGAACAATATTTGAGAGAAAGGCTTGTTGCTAGTGTGTACCAACGTAGATAGAGCTTTAAAATGTTGTTAGACCATGAACTGGTTCATAAAATCTACAGAGTTTCTATTGATAATAAATTGATAGTGGTTGTGACTCATTTTCAAAACGGTTCGAGTAGGTGTACATGAGAGTTAAAGGTGCAAAATAAACAAATATAATAAAAATCAGTTTTAGTATCGAATTTGTTAAAGGTTTATACATGGATATTTACTGTCTAGGGTCGGTTATTTTATATTTACGTGAATATGTGTATGGTTGTCATAATCAGTAAATCAGATAAGTAGCAGGACGGATAGAATTCAGCTCTAAGAGAACATTTACACTAAACTTAAAACTTATTTTCCGGTTAACATCGCCAATAGAGCATAGGCTCGGCTAAGCAGGTGTGATTCAGTTCAACCTCAAACCTTATTGTTCTTAATTTTCATAATTACGTCTAATTAATCAATTTAAAGTCTGAACAACGGTACCCAACAATAACACAAAGAGATTAACAAACTCAACCAGAAATCAACTAAGAACCAAAAGGAACATTTGAAAACTCGAATGCATTAATCGCTTACATTTCTGGAGCACAAACATGAACATCATAGCTTCCATCAAGAACAAGAGCCTCCACTAGAAATGTAAGACCAGGAGACCCTATTCCATCGCAATTTGTGACAAGAACAACAGGTTTTTGGGGCTTGGATCCGTCGTCTGGTTCCTTTTGTAAAGAAGGAGAAGAGGAATCGTTGTTGCTCTCTGATTTGTCCTCTTCTTCTTCAGCCGCTGCTGCTTTTCGACCTACTAGAACGTTTTGGAGATTGGAGATTAGAGACGGAGGCAAATTATTCGTGCTCATTTTGGAGAGAACTGACAATCGAAGAAGAAGAATAATATGATAAAGGAAAGTTCGCTGCCCAGTTCTGTTATTTTATTTATATTAGTTAAGGATTCGCTAATTCATGTCCGGGTCAAATGGAGCACCTGGCTAATGAAAATGAGATGAGAGACACAAAGTAGAAACCGTAATTTTATTCAGACATGCTACACATACTAAAATTTCATTGCCATAAAAGGAAAAATGAGGACCAGCTGAGTTTCTTTTTTCTTTGCCTTTTTTTCTTCCCTTCCTTACCTTTTTTTTTTTATGAAGTTATACACATTTTGGATAGTTCTAATCTCATCCCAACCATTATCTTCATCGTCCCACCATTTCTCAAAACGTTATGAAATCTCATAATTTTTTTTATCGTTCCGCAAATATCCATTGTACCACTCTTATGTTAATCCAACTTTTCCACTATCGTTTTGTTCATTCTTTGTGTTCCTTTACATATTCCATTGCAAAGAAATAATATTCAACTACACTGGCTAACTCAAGTTTTATTTTAATTCATATATAATATAATATTCAACGGTATAGCACTGTAAGCTGAGGTCTTAGAGGTCATAAGTTCAAGCTTTCGAGATATTAAAACAAGTGTTCAGTTTGAACAAAGTGTCATGTTTATTATAAAAAAAAATAACATTCTATTTCAAGCTTATCTTGATACCACTATTGTATCAACAAAAAACCTATGCTATTGTGTTACTTCGTGGTTTGCATTATGCTATCTGGTTTGCATTAAACTATCTCGAGGCTGATGTAATAATACTTTGTTATGTCACATATTTAGATAATAATTTCAAATTTTTATTTATATTGGGATAGGCTCAGCTTGATGTTGCTGGAGTACTTTCAAGCTATGAAATTCTTGTAATTTGCATATGCAAACGATCAATAAACCAACCACGAGTTAGTTGATTTATTAGTTTTAGATTAAATAAGGACAACTTTATCTTTTGAATGTTATTTTTTTATAATTTAGCCAGAGTGGTTAAAAACAATAGGGTGAGAATAGGCCAAGAATTATTTTACTTTTGATAAATAGTTAGTACGCAAACCATGAATTGCATACGGAAGTGCATGAATAAAGATGGTTGTGTAGCACTTATGTTTATGATAATTGGATGGAACTTTTTAAATCTTTAATTAATAATCCAATTTTTTGTTTTTTTATGAGAAAAAAGTAAACATATAGATAACTGGATGCATCATGGCATGGAAGTGGCTGTAATATTTGAAATATGGAAAATTAAGCCGAAAGTATTTACGAAAAAGGAGTAAATAAAGGTTTCTCTTGTTTGGATGACTTATGTGAAAACGTTAAGGAAGAAGATATAAATTAATGATATGAACTTACTAAATTAATTTTTTCGATGGTATCTCTTTATTTCTTACAAAGTGAAACAACATTAAACATAACAAGTTCAAATAAAATAAAATAAAATAAAAGATAAAACCCAATGCGCGAGACTCCCGCACAATAGTTGTAACGACCCGTATTTTACGTATTGGAGGATCGTAAAATAATTTTATTTAATTCATTTGTAGCCGTATGATTATACTATTTTGGGATATGGTTATTTAAGATGTTGTACTTATCTATGATTTTTTCGAATTTCTAATTGACCATTTTGTCCTTGAAAATCTTAATTCGACTTTAACTTTTGATATGAGCCGAATTAGATGCTCTAACCTGTTGCATTGCTTTGGGATGGTTGTTTCTCATTCCGTGGAGTGATCATATAGGAAAATCGAACAAGTGATTAGGAAGTTATTGTAGGATCGATTTCACCCTAGAGGGGGGTGAGTAGAGTGATACTATTAATTATAGAAATTTAATGTGGAAGTATATAAAATAATTGCAATACTAATATAGCAAAATATTAAAAGTAGAAAAGGAATAACATAGATTTACCCAGCTTCGGCAAAACCCTGCATACGTACTTATCCTAAGGTTTCTACTAGAAATTAGTCGGACGTTTACACATGTAAACTCGTGACACCCGCTATCGACTAACCTTACTCTACGCTCAAAACTCTGTCACAACTCAGTCACTGAGTTGCGAATTCTCGAACTACCCCACTGTAGTTCGTCCCCTAGTCACACGACTAGATTTTACAAATGTTTAAAAGAGAAATACAAATTTAAAAAATAATTTAAAAATCAAAACCCTAATTTTAAAATATTAAAGCCCAAATAATAAATTGTCGGCCCAAATATGTTAGGTGATAAAAATTATCCCCTTTCTCCTTTTACACTATCGGGCGTGTCTTCTTTTATTTGTGATAATGGCTACTTCTTTCATTGCTTGTTCGTTCCTTTTTGCTTTGAAATTAGGGCTTTTGAGTTTCGAAGAAGTCGACTTAAGTTGCTCGATCGAATAATTGATTTATCGTTCCTAGCTTTGTCGGTCGGGTATTTCTTCGATCTGCACACGGCTTCTTCTCGGTTGAGTTCGACTTGAAATGTTATGTACTTGACACTCTTTGCTTTACTGATTGATCTGCTTGAACTCGTGCTCTCGTATGCCGATGATGTTATGGTTTAAATAGGGTTTAATTCCCTTGATTTTCGTACATTTGATAGTTTGTTTTGCCGTTCAATTTTGCTTGAATGCTTGAGATTTTTTTGACTTGTTCAAATCGTATATCTTTGTTACTTGATTGTCACGACTTGTATGATTTTTCTTTGACGATGTTTTCTTGGTCGTCACGGCTTGAATTTTGATTGTTCAATTCCTTGGCCAACACGGATTAAAAGTTGTGATCATGTGGAAGTTTTGATTTTTCTGACTTTCACGATTTGCTGGACTTTGACTTGATAAATTCTGATTGAATTCGGCCTTGACTTTGTTTGAAACTACAACTTATTCTTTGCATTTATCTGGTGGTCTGCACTTTTGTATTCGCTAGCATAACTTAGCCTTCTCTGTATATTCTAGTGTGCCTTTAATCACTTTCACTGCCTGGCTGTTGTAATTTACTATATTGAGCTTTGTTGCCTTCTTTCTTGTATCTGGTCTCGTCCATTTGATTCATGTGTACGTATATGCTAACATATACATATATGCATTGAGTTATGTGTCTACATGTTGTCTGGATTAGCTTGTGTACTTGTTTCCACCGAGTTTATTTGTTATTTGATGTTGAGGCCTTCACTTGTATTTACTTGCATTCGTTAGTTCCCTGTATTTTGAAATGTGATTTGGACTTGAGCTCTGTAGGGTCTGCACTATGATTTTATGTGCTTGCTTTCATATGGTAGCTGGACTTGCTCGAGTTGGTTTGGTTCATTGTTCTGTTGACATTTTTTCAACTTGTATACATATATACAGTTATGTGTGTATATAGTTGTGTGTTTATGGAATTTGGTTTCATTTTTGTTTGATCATTAGCTTGTTGTTTCCTCTGGTTTCATGTTTTCAAACTTCGAGTTTCATACCCATTTCCTTATATCTGAACCTTTTGTACTTGAATGTATGTGGAACTTGGCTATGCCATCTGCACTGTATATTTCTCCTGGTGTTTACATTGAGTCGTGTGCAGCTTCACTTGTGTTCTGGTTATGTTTTCTTGATGCAGTCTAGTTTTATTAACATTGTATTTGACTTGTGCAGTCTGCTATGCTATGCACTACATGTATGTATACATGTGTGTATACATATGTGTGTGTATGTTTGTTGCACCGTATAGTTTTCTTGCATTTCATAGATGTTGAGTTCATTTGTTTTGAGCTGGTTCGATTTGATTTCAATGTATTGGTTTAATACAGTTGTGACTGCACTTGATCCTCAGGCCTGATTTTTTTTGCTTCGAGTCATGTAAACTTGTTGTATACTTAAATATTTGTGTGCTTCATGGTTGATTTCGGTCTGGTCTTGTTTCTGTTGATCATTTTATTAAACTTGCACCTGTGTTGAATCCAGCTTATAGCTCGGGTTTGACCTTGTGCTCATGTCGTGACTTTATTTGTATTACACTTGAGTTGAACCCGGCTTTTGATTGAGTTTGACCTTGTGCTCCCCTATCTCTGTAATTTTATCAAGTGTATATCGGTGTGCACGGCCTTATGGCATGTATAGTGATACACCTGCATATCACAAGTTGTTCGTGTATGATGGATTTAAAATTAAATGATGACGAAAAACTCAAATAACTAAGGAAAATAATATTTCAAAATACATTTTATATTACACTGCAAAAATATTTCCTTTTCAATTTTACTGCGTTAATGTTTTCTCTACAGATAATTCAGATGTTGAATTCAATCTAGACTGGAGTTGAAGATCAAATACAGGTGTACGAGTGATATGTAGTGAGGTGTTGATGTAAATTGAAAATTGTGATATAATCGAATTTGTACTGTAATTGAAATTGTGTATATATAGTAAGAGTTCAAATTTGTACTATTCAAAATTGTAATAAACTATTTATTTGAATAAAATATTTATTTGAATTCAAATTCTGTGTTATTTATTTTACTTAGCAAATATATATTTGATTATGTGAAAATAAAATAGTACATTAACAAATACATTTAAATATATATATATATATATGTTTATTATCATCAAACAAAAATCATATACTAGCATATTCAACAATCTCCCCCTTTTGATGATAACAAACATATATTTAAGATTTTGAATTTATTAAATGTATTTGATCATTCAATTTGCTCCCCCTATTTGAATGCTTCCTCTCTACAACAAAGCTCCCCCTTCATATATCTATAAAAATATGCAAATGGACCTTGATGCAAATAAATAAAATATTTGACCTTTATTTGCCAAAATCTTAACTTTTATCTTCCTCTTTTGTTATCAGCAAACGAGTAATTGTGTTAGAAAAATAGAGATAAAGTGATAGACATTAATATAACATTAATACCCAATAGAGTATAAATATTAAATTTCAATAACAATCAAACAAAAATCATAAATACTCTATTAGGGGCATATTCCACTTTTAGAATGATAGGAATGACGTAAAACCACATAGCCGTGTCTATTTGTGGTATATTCATATTAGGAATTTGAATATCTACTAACCATGCGTAACCATTAGGACTTTTAAATGAGATTAGTAGTATACCAAAATTTTAAAAAAATGAATTCAAGTATCTTCTAACCACGCATAACCGTGAGGACTTTTAAATGGGATTAGAATCAACTTGTCTATTTAATCAATCAATTTTGATATGCGTTCCATACATGCATAACCGTGAGGACTTTTAAATGAGCATGGAAGCACGTAATGAAAAATTCCAAGTAATTCACCCACGCATAATCGCGAGGACTTTTAAATGAGAGTGAACACTTTGGATGTTTTTATTTGCTAAAAATATAATAAAATAAAAAAAACAAATGATGTCCCGTTTAAATACCACATATTGACATACTATATTGGATTTTGATGAGTGATGTCAATAGAAATATGATAGGAATAGAAATGGTCATGAAATTTTCAAAAAGTTTTTATGACTCTTGTTTAAATTATTTAAGAAAATTTACTAAATATACTGTTTCAAGTTATAATATATGATTAATATCAACACTCATTTCGTTTTTCAATCACTATTTATCTTTTCGATAATCTGTAGAGAGTCGGATTTATTAAAATAGGCAAAAATCATATTTCTAAAGCACCTAAACCGAGACGAAGTTTACAGAAACTATTTTATGGAAGGGGTTTTGTAAAAATGTCTACCAATTGAGAATCGGTTGAAATGAAATTTATGGAGATATTTTCTTTGGAAATATGATCTCTAATAAAATGATGTCTAACATCTATATGTTTTATTCGTGAGTGATGTACAAGATTATTTATGAGATTAATTACACTTTTGCTATCACACAATAGTGGTACACGTTTAAAATTTGAGCCACGGTCTTGCAAAGTTTGTATCATCCATAAAATTTGAGCAGAGCAACCACTTAGAGAAATATACTCTGCCTCTGTGGTGGACAATGCAACACAATTCTGTTTTCTGCTTGATCATGCAACTAACGAATGTCCTAACATAAAACACATTTCATTAGTACTTTTTCTATCAACTAGACTTCCAGCATAATTTGCATCTGAATATCTTTTTAATTCAAAGTTATCATTAGTTGAATACCAAAGACCAAAACGTGGGGTGTGCAACAAATATCTTATAATTTTGTTAACAGCTTTTAAATGAGATTCTTTTGGATTAGATTGAAATCGTGCACACAAGCAGACTAAAAAACATGATGTCAGGTCTAGAAGCGGTAAGATGAAGAAGTGATCCAATCATACCTCGATATTGCTTTTGATAAACTACCTTACATTTTTCATCCTTGTCAAGTTTAATTGTTGTGCTTATGGGGGTTCTTGCTGGTTTAGCATCTTTCAATCCAAATTTGTTGACAAGTTCCCTAATATATTTTGTTTGAGAAATAAAGGCATCTTTATCGCTTTGTTTGATTTAAAATCCTAAAAAGAATTTTAACCCTCCAACCAAGCTCATTTCAAACTTTTCCTACATAACTTTTTCAAATTTCTCATACAACAAATTGTTAGTGGCACCATAAATAATGTCATCAACATATAAAAATCAAAAGATCATCGTTTTCATGCAATATAAATAGTGTGGTGTCTATACAGCCCTTTTTGAAACCATTTTCAAGGAGATAGGTACTAAGACATTCATACCAAGCTCTAGGGACTTGTTTTAATCCATATAATGCCTTTTTAAGTTTATATACATGGTTAGGATATTCATGACTTTCAAAACCTTCTGTTGTTTAACAAATACATATTCTTTCAAAATTCCTTAAGAAAAGCGCTTTTAATATCCATTTGTCTTAGTTTAAATCCTTTGTAGCAAGCAAAAGCTAACAATATCCTAATGGATTCTAGTCTAGCCACTGGTGCAAAAGTTTCATCAAAATCAATTCCTTCAATTTGATTATATCCTTTAGCAACTAACCTAGCTTTATTCCTAATCATATTTGATTCATCATATTTATTTTTAAAAATCCATTTTGTTCCTACGAATGGATAATCACAGGTCTAGGTTCTAGACTCCAAACATTATTTCGCTCAAATTGATTTAGCTCTTCTTGCATAGCCATAAACCAATTTCCATCATTAAGAGTTGTATCTATGTATTTGGGTTCAATTTTTGAAGTAAATCCATTATATAGACACAAATCACACAAATTTCTAAAGGAGGAACAAGTTCGAACACCTGTGATAGGATTTCCTATTACCAATTTTGGAGGATGATCTGCCTTGAATTTCAATCTCTCTGGATCCAGATTCCTTCGGACTTCTTTTGTGGTTGTAGTTTCTTTTGGTTTTATATTTTCATCTTTTTCGTTCTCCTCTTCAATATTGCTTTTGATTATTTCCTTGTTTTGATCGTCAATACCTTCATTAAATTTCACATTGGTTGGCTCCATAATTGTTTTAGTCTTTTTGTTGTAGACTCTGTAAGCTTTGCTTCTAGAACAGTATCCCATGAACATGCCCTCATCAGTTTTTGCTACTAATTTTCCTAATTGATTACTTGTATTGAGAATATAGCATGGACACCCAAAAATTTGAAGTATGCAATGTTTGGTTTATTTTTGAACCATGGCTCATAGGGTGTTTTCTTAAGGATCGGCCTAATCATAACTCTATTCATTACATAACAAGCTGTATTTACCGCCTCTACCCAAAAGAACAAAGGTAGTTACTAATTTATCATGGACCTAGCCAACTCTTGAATTGATCGATTCTTTCTGTCCACTACCCCATTTTGTTGTGGAGTGCGTGGAGCAGAAAATTCATGTTTAAATCCATTTTCATCACATAAATTTTCAAATTCTCCACCATGATCACTTATTAATGAAATGATAGAAACTCCTTTTCATTTTGAACTAATTTTGTGAATTTAGTGAAGTATGAAAAGGTTTCTGATCTTTTAGCTAAGAAGTACACCCATGTATATCTTGAGTAATCGTCAACAAACACAAAACAATATTTCTGACCACCTAAACTAGCAACGTCGTTAGGTCCAAATAGATCAATATGAACTAGTTCAAGAATTCTAAAAGTGCTTGCAGTGTTTTTGGCATGAAAAATGATTTCTTTAGTTTTCCCATAGTACGTGCTTTACATAGATTTTCTGTTTTAAAATCATGAGATGGTAAACCTCTTACCAAGTCCTTTTGTTTTAATGTTTAATAGATTCATACTAGCATGTCCTAATCGTATATGCCTAGTGTATATGCAAGTATATGTGACTAACTATATGATGCGACTAAGATAAAATTAATCTAGGTAAATATAGAATAAGCATACCGGGATTTTATACTGGTTCGGACCTCGCGTCCTACATCCAGTCCCGAAGCTCCCCTTCGGAATTCGACTATCAAATAGCCTCACTTCGCCCGAAGGAATAGGCTACGTAACGGCCTGTTTTTCCGTACCGTTTGAATCGACAATAAACCACATATGTCCAACTCAAATTGCACGAATAAGCAGATCATTAAGGGTAGAAATAAAATAAAGACAGAACAGAATCTCACATGAATGGAATAACATATATTATTTCAATAATAATCTTTACAGCGGAAAATTTTAAAATACAATATCAGAGTCTAACCTAAATTCATCTTGGACAGCTATAAACATCTGTCCTTACGATTGCTGACAAACATCAAAAAAAATACACTAAGTATAGCGGATAATTGAATATGTCCGTACGATGATGAAGATCTCCATCTCTCCTCTGGAAACTCCAACCGTCTTCAACTCAACCTGAAACTACTCGGATCTGACCCGAGTATTAAAAATACTCGGATCAGGTTTGATAAACCAGCGTGAGATACTCGAACTTTAAAATGACTGTGTTATCAAACCTTTGAAAAGAAGGGTATCTCATAAGACCACGCCCACACATAAACACGGACGAGTTTTTACCTTATGATAACTAGAACACTTCATACCAAAATACACTTGATATTATTTTTAATGACATTCTTTCGAAAATACTTTTCAAATAAACTTATTCAAATAAGGTATCAATGCCTGGACTAAGTCTTAGGTAATATATCCGGACTAGGTCAACGAAATATATGATACCAGAAATGGGGCAGCTGAAATGTTTGCAAGTCATTACAGCTATTTTGGGAATACAATCAAAATTGTAAATCTCGTATTGGGATTGGATTTTCAACATGATAGGAAACTAGTGGGAAGATCAATCTGTATCCACGGCTTACGTCCATGACTCAAACGTCGTTATACAATAACATAAATGGCTAAAAGTGGATGCAATCTACGAATAACATCCAAGGACTCGGACTTCGTGCATCCCTGCCATGAAGCCCAGACGTATCTGGTACCTGGGGTTCAGAACATCTGATAACACAAATCACTATTATCCAAAATGCGAGCATACATCTGACCACATAGAACCCCATCATAACCGGATGTGAGGCTCGCGAAGCTACGTCCATTTCTTCAAAGCCACGTTTTTCATATAAAACTACGCTTTGATCATAACAGGTTCCACTTTGAATGCCACACTGCCATTCCACATCACATGGCTGATTTCTAGGAAAGTATAACTTCCTGAGCTCGTATGTCTCGAGATAGGGTGTTAAGCTAAGAGAAGTTGCTTTCTCCGCCATCAACTGATATACGTTTATAGAAACCACTCAAATGTGATTTAGAATACAATGTCAGACAAACATCTATACAAGTTCATTTTGGGACTGAACGAAACCGAAGGCACTTTCCTCGGCCATTACTAGGCGAGAAGCCCATGCAATCTGAAAAATCTCCATCATGAGGAGACCACTGCTATAAATAACTCTATAATGGGTGCCAACCAGAACATATTCAATAAGCAGTCTTCACGCTATGAAGATCCACGGTCTTCAATAATCATCATCTTCAACATGTCTTCACTTTCGAACGTATACATTGGTTCGAAATGATTTTTGGATAGGAATCATCCAAATCCAACTCTGGTTCCTTCGAAGCCAATCATCGCTTTAAAAAGATGTTAAGTTCATACGTGGATATCAATCATCAATCAATTACTTCATTTTTTATTTAAAACGAATATCTTTCTTAGATATATTCCTTTGAAGTTATTCCATTTTCTTTTCAAATGTATATGGAATATTAAACCTCATTTATCAAATCATTTGGTTTATTTAAACCTTTCTTAAATCTTGGAATAATTCCAAATCATTTCTCTTTTATTTTGGAAAACTTTTCCAAATCATTCTTTTAAATCTTAATCAAAGATTTATTAGATTCAAATTATAACTTTAACTTAGGAAAAATATTCCCAAATCATTCATTAAATCTTAATCAAAGATTTCTTCCTTAACTTCAAATCATATTCTTGCAAATCGAAGATTTTCATAACAGAGTACTACTGCCACCTTAAATATGGTAAATTTCACCTCCAAGGACTAATGGCAAGTTTCACCTCTAGGGACTAATGGCAAGTTTCACCTCCAAGGACTAATGGCAAGTTTCCTACATCATTAATATCTTTGTCTTTTAACTTGGAAAAGCTTAAATATGATCTTTTAGAGCATCCTGGCTTTCCTTTCGATCTGTTCCACCTCTCGCCTAAGAAGAGAAAACATAGGCCAGGTAAGTTCAGGACACTGGTTGCTCCATCCATAACCTTAGTAAACACCTTGTTTACCTACCCAAATCTCACAGGCGGGACAAATGTACTAGTCGTTTCCGCATACTCAGTTTGTTGTTATATTCAATCTTCTTCACTTTTTGCTTAATTGGTATAGACAATTCATTTTAACAATTTATTCAAACTCTTATTAAAACTTCCAAATCATCTTTACATTACTTAATTATTCCTTTAAAATCATTTACAAAAGATTTAGGAAAGAATTCTTAAGTTTAAAACTACATTTTAAAAGGTTATAGAATTCGCAGCATAAAAGTGCTGTAGAAAATGTTATATAAGCTTGTTTCGCAGCATAAAAGTGCTTTAGAAAATGTTATATAAGCTTATTTGATTTAAACAACTTTTTAATATTTGAAAATTCATATTTTCCATTTCAAATCTCTTTTAAACAATTTTAATAGGTTTATCAAATTTATTTCATATTTTTAATCATTTAAAAATATCATTTATAAAGATATTCCGTTTTGGATTCCGAACTGCAAAACCGCGATGTTTTTAGAAAATTATTTTGGACATATTTCAAAATCTACTTAACGAAATCTTGATTTTCTTTCTTCATTGGAAACTATGGATATAATAGACCGAAAAATTCTTATCTCGAAGTATTCCGAGCTATATTTCACTTTGTACACACATTTAACTTTTATGGCGCGAAATCGCGAACTACCGTTACACGATGCGCATAGTTTTGACTTGTTTTTCAATTTCTTTTCAAACTTCTTGAAAACACTTTTAAATGTTTATTAAACATTTCTAAATCGTTTTAAACTCATTTTAAACAATATTGCAATATTTCAAACTCATATTCCATTTCATTTCACTTTATAATATTATATTATCATAATATTATTTCTAACCTTTTTAGATCATTTAAAAATCATTAAGAGGCTAAATAATTTCCATACACACATTTATATGGATTTAATTTTCATTTAATTGACTATGGTTAATTACTAATCATTTCTCTTATTATTTATCAAATAAGTTATCAACCACATAAACAATCATATAATCAACCAATTTTGCAACCAAGTTATCAAACATTTAATCATTCAACATATTTAAACTTTCAAATCATTATACTTGAAATAATTTTATGAATTTATTAGTAAATAAGAGTACTCACCTTTAACCAAATTGTTCACTTCCTGCCAATATTCATATCATCCAACACTTCACTAAATCTTTTTATCTTCACCAAATCTTTTCTGTAGACTTTCCTTTTGATCCCGGCAGCACTTCTTTCTCTTTTTCTCACTCCAAAGCTTCACGACTTGCTCTTCTTCTTCCGTAGGTTCGGCCATGCCCTATTCTTCCCCTTCCTCCATCGTTTCTTCACTTCTTAGATGCTAAACCATGTTTAAATGGTATTCTAAAGTCTTTGGCAAAGTTTGTTGGTGTTTGGAATTGATTTGATATGATTTTGAAAAAGTTAGTAAGCATTTGTAAGAGAAGAAGAAGCCATTAAAGCTCTAAAGAAGAAGAAGAAGAGAACTTAGAAAAGGAAGAAGAAGAAGAATGAAAAGTGTGAAAAAAGTGAGAAAGTGATTGGTATTTGTAGAAAAAGAAGTGAAGTGGTAAATTACCAAAATATCCCTTTACCAAATTACCAAAATAACCTTACTTCTAAAGTAATCTTATTTTTTTCCAACACTTAACATCACATTTCAAATCATTACTTTATGTCATTTTCACTTAGATATTAAGTAAAGTAAGTAATAATTATGTTTATTTGATTTGATGTTTTACTTTTGCTTTGAAGTGATATTTTTGTCTTTTTATGTTTACCTTTTCTTAATTGTTTTCTAGAAGTTTCTAACCTTATTTAGTAAAAGTAAACTTGATTAGTGAATTAATTAATACTTATACTATTTGAGTATATGTTCCTATATAAGAAAATAAAGGTGCGATGACGTTGCGACAACTTTTAAATCGACAAAACGTCGTTTTTCGACAAAATGTTTTACGGTCATATTTTAACGTTTTGGTTAAACTATTTATTTATGTAAACCAAATTTAAAAATGAACTTTTTACTTCTTTTAAATAAATTAAAACATGTCTCTTTATATTTTAAAATCATACTTAAATAATATCAAAATCTCTAATTTTACGGTGTATGTAAAACTGACAAAATGCGACAAAATTTGGTTATTTTTGTAAAACGATTATTAACATACTTATAAGTATTTTAATATAATTTTATTATCTTTATTAGATGTTTTCAATAAGATTTATCTTTTTAAATAAACATTTAAACCTATTTATTTAAGCATTTATTTATTTTTAACAAAACTTAACTTTTGTTCATTTGTTTTAAAATCCAAATTTATACTTTTTAAATTATCAACTTAAGAATAAATAATTTCTCTATTATTATCTATTATATATAACTTGTTTATTTAAGTTTTAAACCTTTTTAAATTTAAAAAAAATGAAATCTCTCATTTTCGAAGTAGCGAAATTACGGGTCGTTACAGGCTTGGTTACAATAGCTTGTTCTTGTCAAGTATGTGTTCTATAACACGGATATTGACTATTAAGTACAAATGCTTCTAATATATATATTTAGATAGTATTGATTGAGGAGATCTGAATATATATGGAAGAGTGAAATACAAGTATAGATTGCTAGTGATCAAGAATATTACAGAGTATGTGAGTAAAGAGCGTAAGTAAGTAAGGTAAGTTCTTCTCTTTGATTCTTGATGTTATTTATAGTGGTAAAGAGATTCCTTGAGTAGTTGTATCCATTAACAAGTGCTCTATAGTTGCTTCTGATAGTGATGAAGAGTTGCAACGAAGAGAAGCGAAGATGTCTTTTCAAATGCGGCAGTTGTAATTTGAATTTTAAATTACTAGTTCAGCACCAGACATCTGGTATTTGTTTCAGACGTTTGGCTATATATATTTTTTGTATGCAGTAGCCTATCAGACGTCCGAGTGCATTAACCAGACGTCTGATCTTTTCTGTTTTGAATTCCAAAGGATTTCTTTAGACGTCTGGCTAGTGCACCCAAACGTATGAAACATGTGCACGTTTACTTTGTGCATCTGTGTTGTTGCTCCATTGATCCTATCGACTTGTAGTCTCTTATAACGTTCTTTGAGCCTTGTTCTTGTCTTTCTAGTGATGTTACTCTAGCAAGTATCTACAAATAGAAATATGTATGCATATTCGATTTTCATTGTATAGTTGTTGTCATCGAAACCGTAGATTTGATTTCCTAACAATCTCCCCCTTTTTGATGATGACAACTATACAATGTAGTTATATATAATTTATAAATCTCCCCCTGAATATGTGCTTATTTATAGTTTATATAAATATATATATATATATATATACACACACACTTATATTTCTCCCCCTTTGGCATTACCAAAAAGAATTCTAAAATTTTAGCCAATCGTCAAAAATAACACATAAAAAAGAGAATTTCATTAATAATTTGAAATTAAGTACATTCATAGATTTTGTCAAGTGTACAAAAGTTGAAATCCTAAGATCTATGAGTCTTTCGGAGAAGCTTTTTCTTGATCATCTCCTTTATCTTCTTTTTGGGAAGAGCTAGGTTTCTTTGTAGGAGATGTCAAAGCTTATTTTAGAGGTTCGTCCTCGAAACGTTTGGAATATTTCGAAGGAGGAGAAGGCACTGGAGTTGGCCAATCTTCGAAAGGAGGTGTCGGACCGCGAACCCTTTGAAGAGCCTCATTGAGAACCGATAATACAGTTGAAAGTGATGTTTCAACTGTTGCCAGGCATGTGGAAAAAGATGTTTCAAAGCTGTCAATACGCTTAGCCAAAACTTTTTGATTTTGAGACAATATATGTTGATTTTTAAGAGTGAGATCTCGAACGCTTTCATTTGGGTTTGTTTCTGTTCGAGTTTCCAAAATCTCATCCTGGCTTGTATAATCAAATGGTGCAGGAGGAGGAGGAGTTGTCCCACGATGTTGTTCCTCCTCTTGTGATGGTTCATTTTGTGGTTGAGATGGAGGCCCAACTTGTCTAGCTTGACGATTGTGCGTCCAATCTTCAAAAGAGATGAATTTCGGAGGAATTTCCGGTAGGTGCATTAGTGAGAAAAACTTTGTGGAAGCATATTTTGGAGAGATTTCTTCAAAAGTTGATAAGTAGGAGGGGATGTTGTGAGCACGTAGAAGTCTCATAATGTATGTGGGGTTGATAATTGATGGTCGTGACCGAGTCCAAAAATGTTTGAGCTTGTTAAAAATAAATTTGGCTTAATTCACCCTTGTTTCGCTAAATAGAGCATATAGTGCTTTGTGTTCTAACTCAGTTATCTTCTCATGACTTTCCAGACGTGGAACGATGGTATTGATGATCATTCGAGTAAGAAGTCTTATTTTTTGTCGTAGATATTTGGATGCAAATTTAGGCATTTCATCCTCCCATATTTGATGTGTTATACTGTTCCTTGGTTTGAAGCGCATATCGGGAATATTATATAGATCTTCTCCCATATCGGAACATCCGAGAGTTCTACCTATTATTCCTGGAGTGAGTCTAATCGTGTTTCCATACACGCTAGACCGTAACCAATTGTCTTCATTTTCAGTGTTCTATATTGCCGTGCTATCCAAATTCGCGTAAAAAAGAAATATAGCCAATTGATCGATTTGGATGTCATTGAAAGTGAATGATATTGATGTTTCTAGACCGATATTCTCACACATTTCATCTAAATCGTACATTGCAAATTTAAGTAGGTTATAAAATGGACCTATGTGAAGTTTCTTCTTCTGTATATCCTCATATCTCTTGAGTGAGTGTGGTGCTTGATTCATCCATCTTTCGATTTGATCATCTGAGCAAACTTGAGGATTTGAGGATGTTGGTTGGTCTTGTTTTCTTTTGGATATCTTAGGGTTTTAGTTCTAGGATACATTGTAATCGAGCAAGTGTAAAAAGAAAAGATGTTTTTGAGAAAAAAATCGTCGATGGAGTATTAGCAGTTGAAAATAGAAGTGAGAGTAGAAAAAAATTGATGTTATCTGGGTGTTTTAAAGTGTCGATTGAATTTCAGACGTCTGATTTACCCTAATTTGAACATAGTAAATAATTTAAGACGTATGGTTTGATTGGTAGATGTTTGGTTTAGTCGACTTTTAAAAATTTGATAGTCAGAAAGATTTTTCAGACGTCTGGTTACAATATCAAACGTCTGAAATAGATCGGTTTTTTTTTGTAATTTGATGGCAGAGACATAACTCAGACGTCTGGTTCAAAGTTCAGACGTCTGAAATAGTCTGGTATCTATTTCAATGAGGCAGATCAAATTTTCAGATGTCTGGAGGGTTATAATAGACATCTGACAATGCACAGTGATGAAAAATTAGTGGAATATCAGAGTGTCAGACGTCCGAGGTCCATATCCTGAAGTCTGAAACAAGCAATCTTTCTAAAAATAGCCTAAATTTTAAAGATGTTCCTTATTTTTCGACCCTCTATTGTTTAAAAAGAAATGTAGTATTATTTTTTGAAACAAAATTACAAATATACGTAGATGCAAATGCAAAAAAAGATAATCTATTTAGATAGCGATGGAGATTTGTGATCATTTGACTTGTTATCCCTCCATGCTTTGAGTGGAGACCATATGTTTCCACATTCGTGGGTTCTTGGAAAACTAGAGAATCGCCTTGGTGAAGGGTCCAAGGGTGTACGATACGAGGAAGAGGGATCCAAGGAACTGCAAGGCATCGAAAGTGGTTCATGGACATCTTTCTTCCATGAAGTACAAAACTTCATTGCTACTTTCTCCAAAAAGCTTGGTCGACGTGCCGTGAGTTTTTGTTCAAAATATAGTTCTCGTTGTAGATCTATTTGTTGTTTTTGACAGTGATGAATTTCATCAATTTTCTTCTTTGTGTTAGGAGAGACAAATAAAGACCGTTTGGACTTCTTGTTATCGGGAGTGAATCCTATGTGATATGAGGACCACCTATACGTCGGTTCCTGATTTGGTATGGGTGTAGGAAGCCGTTGTGGGGTATCAGTTGAGCTATCCGTAGTAGGTATCGAGATGGATATATAAGAATTTTCAGAAGCCATGACTACATTTTGCTTAAAAAATATATGAATTGTGTATATATATTTTCTTTCTTGTTGTATGAATATTTATATATAATTTCAAACATTATTTATAGATAATTTTCAAAAACTAACTAACTAAAAAATTAAAGGTGAAGGATTTATCAATTGCAATTTGTGGATAGAAAATTATTAGCTAATCATAGCATAAATGAAGGAGTTGTTATAAATTTAGAAGATCATTAAGAGAGCATATCCCTAAAACGCATCGAAGTTTAATAAAAGTTTGTTCATTTAGTGGTTTTGTGAAAATATCTGCTATTTGATTTTCACTATTTACGTATTCTAATGAAATAATTCATTTTTCAACATTGTCACGTAAAAAATGATGTCGTACATCTATATGTTTAGTTCGTGGGTGATTTATAGGATTTTTGATAAATTTATTAAACTCATGTTATCACAATATATTGGAGATTTATTTATAATTTTTCCGAAATCCGTAAGTATTTGTTGTATGTATATCACTTGTGCACATGCAAGAGCTGCTGAAATATATTCGGCTTCGCAAGCAGATAAAGAAACACAAAATTTTCTTTTTTCTAAACCATGAAACTAATGATTGTCCAATAAAGTGACATGTTCCACTAGTACTCTTACGATCTATTCTACATCCACCGAAATCCACATCACTATATGAAACTAGTTCAAACGATGATCCTTTAGGGTAAAACAAACCGTAATCTCTAATACTAGATAGATATAGTAAGATATGTTTAACAACTCTTAGGTGAGATTCTTTTGGTTTTTCTTGAAATCGAGCACAGAGACATACACTCATCATAATATCGGGTCGACTAGCCGTCAAATAGAGTGAGGAACCAATCATGCTACGATATAATTTTTCGTCGAAATCTTTTCCGTTATCATCCTTTTCTAAGTGAACAGTAGTACTCATTGGTGTTGGTTTCCTTGAAGTTTTATCCATTTTAAAACGACGTAATAGATCATTATAATATTTTTCTTGGTGAATAGAAATACCATTTTCAAGTTGTTTTATTTGTAAACCTAAGAAGAAATTTAATTCTTTCATGTGGGACATTTCAAATTCATTTTTCATAATGTTTGAAAATTGATTACATAGATTTTCGTTGGTTAAACCAAAAATAATATCGTCAACATAAATTTGTACAACTAAAATATCATTATTTTCTCGTTTAATAAATAAAGTTGTATCGATTTTTCCTATTTGAAAACCAGATGTAATTAAGTGATCATTAAGACGTTCATGTCATGCACGAGGAGCTTGTTTTAATCCATATAATGCTTTTGTAATTTAAAAACATGGTCGGGATATTTTTCGTGAACAAATAATGGGGGTTGTTCAACATATATGTTTTCTTTAATAAAACCATTTAAAAAGGCACTTTTGACATCTATTTGAAATAGTTTAAAATTGTGATGATTAGCAAAAGCGAGTAATGTTCGAATGGCCTCTAATCTCGCTACTGGAGCAAAGGTTTCATCATCATCGATACCTTCTTCTTGATTATAGCCTTGAGCAAGTAAACCTGCTTTATTTCTAACAATATTTCCGTTTTCATCGGCTTTGTTTTTAAATACCCACTTTGTTCCTATAACTGATTGATCTTCTAGTTTTGGTACAATTCCCAAACATTATTACGTTCGAATTGATTTAATTCTTCTTGCATAGCGATTATCCAAAAAAATTCATTTGAAGCTTCTTTATAATTTTTTGGTTCAAAATTTGACACAAATGCTATATGGCTTATTTGATTAAGTTGATTTCTAGTTACTCTAGAATTAAGATCTCCAATGATATTATCTTTTGGATGATCCTTAAGAATTCAGGGGATGATATCGAAGTATTATTTTGCACATTTGTCTCCTTATTAATAGAGTTTGTTGTATTTGTTATTGAAATTATTTCTTCATCATCATTAGTATGATGGTTAAGAAGATTTTCGTCGAACGAAACATATAAACTTTCTTCAATAGTATTATTTCGTTTATTAAAAATTCTATATGCTTTGCTGCGATCTGAATATCCAACAAAGATTCCTTCATCGGCCTTCGGATCAAATTTTCCTAAATTATCTTTTGTACTTAATATAAAATATTTTGATCCACAAGTTTTAAAGTATGATACTTTAGCTTTTCTTCTAAAAAATATTTCAAAACAAGTTTGTTTAGTCATAGGACATATGGTTATTCAATTCAACACATAACAAGCTGTGGCAATAGCTTCAGCCCAAAAATGTTTTGGTAGACCACTACTATTTAGTAGTGTTCGTGCAAATTCTTGTAACGATTTTTTCTTTCTACTACACCATTCTGTTAAGGTATGCAGGGAAAAGAAAAATTATGACTTATTCCTTTCTTATTACAAAAATTAGTAAAAAGATCATTTTCGAATTCTCTACCATGATCACTTTTAATATTTTTAATTTTCAAATCCATTTATGTTTTAATTCTTTTAGCAAATATTTTAAACATACCAAAAGTATCACTTTTATGTTTTAAAAAATAAAGTCCATGTATATCTCAAAAAATCATCAACTATTACGAAAATATATTTGTTGTGATTTATAGATCGTACTTGTGTTGGACCAAATAAATCTAAATGTAATAGTTCTAATGGTTGTTTTGTGGAAATATTATTTATAGATTTAAAAGTTTTTTTCTTTAGTTTTCCAATTTAACAATCGTCACATAAATTTTCTACTTTGTAATTTATTTTAGGTAAACCTCTAACTAGCTCATATTTTGCTAATTTATTAATATATTTAAAAGTGATATGACAAAATCGTTTATGCCATAACCATGGATCGTCGTGTTTGAAAGTAAGACACAAATTTTTATTTTTATTTATATTCATATTTAGGATATAAATATTTTGTTTCTAAAACCTTCAAATACAAGTTGTTTGTTATTATCGAAAATATTACACCTATCTTTTTCGAAATTGATTTGAAAACCTTTATCGCATAATTGACTAGTACTTAGTAGGTTATGTTTTAGATTTTCTACTAATAAAACATTTGTAATAATAGGAGAGTTAAAAATACCATAGTTGATGACTTCTCCAATGCCCATGACATATCCTTTTGAGTTATCTCCAAAGTTACCGTTCCACCATCGATGTATGTTATATTTGATAACATTTTTGAATTTATGGTCATATGCTTGGAGCATCCGCTATCTAGTATCCACTTCTCCTTATTTTTTATTTTGGATACCTGCAAAATAAAAGATGTTTTAATTGGTAGTCATACACTTTGTTAGGGTCCTAGATGTTAGGAGAAGTAGGTTGCCATACCCAAGATGATTCGGTACCTTTATGAATATAATTTTAATTATAGACTACATTCTCTAAGAAATTATTAATATGTTTTTGTGTAATAAAATTATTATTTGTCTTAGGAATCCAAATTTTCATATTTTTGATATTCATATTAGAATTAGGTGAACTTTTAGTCCTTTTATAACTATATTTCTTAACATCATTTCCTCTTTGTTTAGGAGTATTTTTAAATCCTATTCCATTTATATTACCTAATGGTTTTGAAGTTTTGATAAGATTTTCCAAATCTTGTTTTCCTTTATCAAATTTTGAAACGTTATTTGTAATTTTATCTAATTTTTCTTTTAGCTCTAAATTTTCAATTTTCAATATTTCAATAATACTTTTCAAGTTGAAATTTTCTTTTAGCAAATTATCCTATACTATTTTAGTTTTATCAAGATCAATAGCAATAGCCTCATTTTCGACTAAATTATTTTTAATTTTTTCTTAAGATAATTCTAGTTCTTCTTCTAAAATAATTTTTTCAACTTTTAACATTCCTACTTCAAGTTCTAATCTATTTATTTTGGCTATATGTTCTTTGTTCAATTTTTTAATTTGTCTAAATTTATCATCTAATTCTATGCTAAATTCTAATAATTCATCATAGCTAAGTTTGGGACATACCTCATCTGTTATTGCCATAAAACACACATTAGCTTGTTCTCCGTCACTATTGCTATCACTATCAGATGATGAAGAATCCTATTCATCCCATGTTACTTTGAAAGCCTTCTTATTTTTGAACTTTTCAAATTTGTTCTTCTTTTTATCATTGTTGAACATGGGACAGTCTTTTTTCTTATGTCCAAATTGATCACATTCATAGCATTTGATTGATGTCTGATTTGTTGAGCTAGATTTTCCTCCTTTCTAAAATTTTGTCATTTTCCTAAACTTCTTGAATTTGTTGTAATTTTTGGCAATAAATACAATTTCTTCTTCGTCTAAGTCGGAGTCTTCATTTATTGTTGGGAATGCTATTTCTTCTTTTCTGAATTTAGTTCTTTTCCTGCCTGCAAATTAGCTTCATAGGACATTAAATTTCCTATCAACTCTTCAACTAAGAGTTCTGAGAGATCATTAGATTCTTCGATAGCTAATACTTTTCTTTCCCACACTGGAGTTAAAGAATTGAGTATTCTAGATACTAAATCAAAATTTATGAATTTGACTCCAAGTGTCATTAAATCATGTTGAATGGTTTGGAATGTAGAGTACATATCTACTATAGATTCATTTTGTTTCATTTTAAATAATGAGAATTGATTTTGTAAAATTGAAATCTTAGTTTGTTTAACTTTGTTTGTGCCTTCGTGTGTAACTTTTAAGGTACGCCAAATATCAAATGCAGTGTTACATAACATGACACATGAAAATTCCATTTTATCTAATAAGCAAAATAAAACATTCATAGCTTTGGCATTATTAGAAGCTGTCGTTTTTTGTGCATCGGTCCATGTATTCATAGCGGTAGTAGGTGCTTCATATTTATCTTGAGTGGCTGACCAAATTTCTAAACCATAAGCTTCCATAAAAATTCTCATACGTGTTGACCAATATACATAGTTAGAGCCATTAAAAAGTGGGGGTCGTGCTGTGGATTGTCCCTCTTGAAAAATACTTGCCATATTAAAGTGATTCAAAAACGTGTTACTTTACTTTGATCAAACCTTGCTTTAATATCAATTGCAAGTCTATAGAGTGGATTGTGTAGTGTATATGCAAGTATATGTGACTAACTATATGATGCAACTAAGATAAAATTAATCTAGGTAAATGTAGAATAAGCACACTAGGATTTTATATTGGTTCGGACCTCCCGTCCCACGTCCAGTCCCGAAGCTCCCCTTCAGAATTCGACTATCAAATACCCTCACTTTGCCCGAAGGAAAAGGCTTGGTTACAATAGCTTGTTCTTGTCAAGTATGTGTTCTATAACACAGATATTGACTATTAAGTACAAATGCTTCCAATATATATATATATATCTAGAGAGTATTAATTGAGGAGATCTGAGTATATATGGAAGAGTGAAGTACAAGTATAGATTGCTAGTGATCAAGAATATAACAGAGTATGTGAGTAAAGAGTGCAAGTAAGTAAGGTAAGTTTTTCTCTTTGATTCTTGATGTTATTTATAGTGGTAGAGAGATTCCTTGAGTAGTTGCATCTATTAACAAGTGCTCTATAGTTGCTTCTGATGGTGATGAAGAGTTGCAACGAATATGTCTTTTCAAATGCGACTGTTGTAATTTGAATTTAAAATTCCGAGTTCAACACCAGACGTTTGGCATTTGTTTCAAACGTCTGGCTATATATATATATATATATATATATATATATATATATATGCAGTAGCCTTTCAGACATCTGAGTGCATTAACCAGACGTCTGGTCCTTTCTGTTTTGAATTCTAGAGGATTTCTTCAGACATCTGGCTAGTGCACTCAGACATCCGGCTAGTGCACTCAGACGTCTGAAACATGTGCATGTTTACTTTGTGCATCTGTGTTGTTGCTCCATTGATCCTATCGACTTGTAGTCTCTTGTAACGTTCTTTGAGCCTTATTCTTGTCTTTCTAGTGATGTTACTCTAGCAATTATCTGCAACTAAAAAAATATATGCATATTTTATTTCCATTGTATAGTTGTTGTCATCGAAACCGTAGATTTGATTTCCTAACAAGGTTTACTTCTACATCCTTAGCTATTAGGCATTTTAAAAGAGTTAGATCATCAAAAGTTAGAGAATATATATTACCTTTCCTTTTACCTAAAAACAATATTTCTTTTTGTGATTGGTCAACAATTTTTCACAAGTCAGAGTCAAAAAAACATTCATTCTTTTATCTCATAGCTGGCTGGTTGATATCAAATTGTGGTGCAGATTTTCAACATATAATACGCCATTTAAGGTAAATGCACGATTACCTACTTTAACTTTACCGACAATTCTGCATTTTTCATTGTTACCCATTATGACTCTGCCACCTTTGTACTTCTCTAGGCTAAGGAAGTTTGATTTTTCACTTGTCATGTGCTTAAAACAGCCAGAATTCTAATATCATTGTTGTTGTTCCTTAGCCTGCCAACATACCTACACATGAAGAGAATTTAGTGACCTATTTGTTTTTATAGATCCATGATTTTTAGTGACAAAAGATTTTATAAATATGTTTGTGTAGATCCAAAACTATTTATATTTATTCCTTTTGGCACCCAGATTTGTTTAACTTTAAGGGATTTTGTATCTATGCCTTTTGGAATCCAAATTGGTATGCTTTTTACGTTCTTGGGTCTATACCAACAAATGTTTTGATTGTGTCCAATTTTTCTACAAATTATGCACTCGGTTTTGACTTGATTAATTTTGCTTCTAATAAGTTCAGGTTGATTATATTCAAGTCCTTGTCTATCTGTATTAAAGGTTTATTTCCCTAATAGCATATATAATGATCTTTCACTTTTTGAAAATTTTCCTAACGCCGTAGACATTTGTTGGACTTGTGTTTTGAGTGATTCATTTTCCTTCAATAATTGTGTGCACTTTTTGATAGAATTTCCTCTCCTCGTATTTTTACTTTCATTCAAAATCAGAATTTCATTTTCAAGCGATTTAATTTTAATTTCTTATTTTTTTAAATTCTTCTTCGAATATTGGACACTTATCACACTTAGGGCTCTTGCTTTGATAGTTTTTTACTAATTGATCAAGTTGTTTATTTAAATCCATCAAAGTATCTCTTTGTGATTCAAGTTTAGCGTATTTCTCCCTAAGTGATTCAAAACAGCCATTTTCTTCATGGAAATATATAAGTAATTCCGAATGAGTATGTTTTCATACCTTGCTTGGCTCATCATCATCACTATCAGTTATTTCTCCATGAAGACACAGATTTTCTTTTCCACTCTCACTACCAGTGCTATTATTTTCATCTTCATCACTTTCATTCCAAGTGGCTGCAAAACTTCTCCTTTTCTATTTCTTCCCTTGGCTAAGTCGATTTTTAGGATAATTTGGCATGATATGGCCTAGTTTATTACACTTGTGGCAGATGATTTCTTATTTTTCTGAGTTGTCTAGAACTTTATTGATTTTGCTCTTAAGTTGATGATTTTTGGTCGGATTTCCATATTTACGGTTCCACTTTTTGAATCTCTTTATTAATAGTGCCAGTTCAGCTTCACCACCATCATCATCATCTTTACTTTCAGTTGTTCCTTTGAGAGCTATCGATTTCTTTCGAATATCACCTCCTTCACGCTCTTCCTTGAATTTCATTTCTAACTCATAAGTGGTGAGATTTTCGATAAGCTCTTTAACTTTGATTTGTTTCAAATCCTTTGATTCTTGTATAGCTGTAACTTTGGCTTCAAATTTTCATTGAAGGACTCTGAGGATTTTTTTTGACTATTTCTAACTCTATGTATGATTTTCCGAGAGCTTTTGATTTGTATACGATATTGGAAAGTCGTTTGCACATCTCTTTGATATTCTCTTCCTTGGCCATTTTGAAATTCTCGTATTCGCTACTCAGCATGGCAAGGCGAGATTCTTTGACTTAAGATGTTCCTTCGTGAATTACTTTGAATGTGTGCCATATTTCCTGCGTAGTTAGACAACACAAGACACAATTAAATTCAATTTGATCCAATGATCAAATAATAGAATTCATAGCTTTAGTGTTTGCATTCTATAGTTTATATTCTAGATCTGCCCATTGATCCAACGGTTTATCTATTTCTTGGTTATCTACTACTATAGTTGGCGCTCTATAACCTATCTCAACTATATTCCAAGCATCAATGGTTTTTAGAAAAAAATTCATTCTATTTTTCCAGTAAGCATATTCACCAATAAACATTAGTGGTCTAACTATGGACCGACCGACCCTCAGCAAAAGCATTATTTAAAGAAGCCATTCTAAAAAATTAAATTTTAAAACAGAAATGGTTTTTGAAAAAATCAGAATTTTAAAACAAAATTGACTTTTGTTCCTAGCTCTGATACCACTTGTAGGATCGATTTCACCATAGAGGGGGTGAATAGGGTGATACTATTAATTATAGAAATTTAATATGGAAGTATATAAAATAATTGTTGTACTGATATAACAGAATAATAAAAGCAGAAAAAGAACAACATAGATTTACCCAACTTTAGCAAAACCCTGCCTATGTGCTGCCTCTAAGGTTTCTACTAGAAATTAAGTAGTATATGCTTA
Source organism: Allium cepa (assembly GCA_030765085.1). Classification (NCBI taxonomy): domain Eukaryota; kingdom Viridiplantae; phylum Streptophyta; class Magnoliopsida; order Asparagales; family Amaryllidaceae; genus Allium; species Allium cepa. The sequence goes on from CM060932.1 coordinate 791,040,402, forward strand.
CACACGTAAACTCGTGACACCCACTATTGACTAACCTAACTTTACGCTCAAAACCCGTCACAACTCAGCCACTGAGTTGCGAATTCTCAAACTACACCACCGTAGTTTGTCCCCTATCATACGACTAGACTTTACAAATGTTTAAAAGAGAAATACAATTTTTTTAAAACAAATTAAAAATCAAAACCCAAATTTTAAAATATTAAAGTCTAAATAATAAATTGCAGGCCCAAATATGTTAGGTGCTAAAAATTATTCCCTTTCTCCTTTTACACTATCGACCGTGTCTTCTTTTATTTGTGATGATGGCTGCTTCTTTCGTTGCTCGTTCGTTCCTCTTTGCTCTTATATTAGGGCTTTTGAGTTTTGAAGAAGTTGACTTCAGTTGCTCGATCGAATAACTGATTTATCATTCCTAACTTTATCGATCGAGTATTTTTTCGATCTGCACACGGCTTCTTCTCGATTGAGTTCGACCTGAAATGGTATGTACTTTACGTTCTTTGCTTTACTGATTGATCTGCCTAAACTCGATGCTCTCATATACCGATGATGTTATGGTTTAAATAGGGTTTAATTCCCTTGATTTTCGGTCGTCTGATAGTTTGTTTTGCGGTTCGATTTTGCTTGAATGCTTGCGATTTTTCTGATTTGTTCAAATTGTATATCTTCGCTACTTGATTGTCATGGCTTGTTTGATTTTTCTTTGACAATGTTTTCTTGGTCATCACGGCTTTGAATTTTCTCGTTCGATTCCTTGGCCACCACGGTACTTTAAATTATGATCATATGGAAGTTTTGATTTTTTTGACTTTCATGACTTGCTGAACTTTGACTTGATAAATTCTAATTGAATTCGGCCTTAATTTGTTTGAAACTGCGACTTATTCTTTGCATTTATCTGGTGGTTTGCACTTTTGTATTCACTAGCATAACTTAGCATTCTCTATATATTCCAGTGTGCCTTTGATCACTGTCACTACGTGGATGTTGTAATTTACTATATTGAGCTTTGCTGCCTTCTTTCTTATATCTGCTCTAGGCCATTTGATTCATGTGTACGTATATGCTAACATATATATATATATATACATATATATATACATATATATATACGCATTGAGTTATGTGTCTACATACTGTCTGGATTAGCTTGTGTACTTGGTTCCACTGAGTTTGTTTGTTATTTGATGTTGAGGTCTTCACTTATATTTAGTTGCATTCGTTAGTTCCCTATATTTTGGAGTGTGATTTGGACTTGAGCTCTTTAGGGTTTGCACTATGATTCTATATGCTTTCTTTCATGTGGTAGCTGGACTTGCTCGAGTTGGTTTGGTTTATTGTTTTGGTTGACATTGTTTCCACTTGTATACGTACATACAGTTATGTGTATATAGGTGTGTGTTTACGGAATCTGGTTTCATTTTTGTTTGGTCATTAGCTTGCTGTTGTCACTGGTTTCATGTTTTCAGACTTCGAGTTTCATGCCCATTTCCTTATACCTGAAACTTTTGTACTTCCTTTTGTATGAATGCATGTTGAACTTGGTTGTGCCATCTGCACTGTATATTTCACGGGTGTTTGCATTGAGTCATGTGCAGTTTCACTTATGTTCTGGTTATGTTTTCTTCATGCAGTCTAGTTTTATTAACATTGTATTTGACTTGTGCAATCTGCTATGCTATGCACTACATGTGTGTATACATGTATGTGTGTGTATTTGTATCACCGTGTATCTCTCTTGCGTTTCATAGATGTTGAGTTCATTTGTTTTAAGCTGGTTTGATTTGATTTCACTGTACTGGTTTAATACAGTTGTGATTACACTTGATCCTCTGGCCTGATTTCTTTGCTTCGAGTCATGTAAACTTGTTGTATACTTAAATATTTGTGTGCTACATGGTTGATTGGGTCTGGTCTTGTTTCTCTTGATCATTTTATTGAACTTGCACCTATGTTGAATATAGCTTATAGCTCGAGTTTGACCTTGTGCTCATGTCGTGACTTTATCTGTATTGCACTTGAGTTGAACCTGGCTTTTGATTGGGTTTGACCTTGTGCTCACCTGTCTCTATAATTTTATCAAGTGTATATAGTGGGCACGGCCTTGTGCCATGAATAGTGATACACCATGTATGTCACAAGCTGTTCGTATATGATGAATTAAAAATTAAACGATGACGAAGAATCCAAATAACTGAGGCAAATAATATTTTCAAAATACATTTTATTTTATACTGCGAAAATATTTCTTTTTCAATTTTACAACGTCAATGTTTTCTTTGCAGATAATTTAGATGCTGGATTCAATCTGGACTGAAGTTGAAGATCAAATACGGGTGAACGAGTGATATGTAGTGAGGTGCTGATGTAAATTGAAAATTGTGATATAATTGAATTTTTATTGTAATTGAATTTGTGTATATATGTGAGAGCTTAAATTTGTACTATTCAAAATTGTAATAAATCCCATGTATATTCTTCAATCGAAGCTTAAAGATTGTAAAGCTACCATTAAAGGATGGTCATTAAATAAGTATGGTACTGGTAATCTTCTGTCCACCAAATTAAGGTCTAAACTTAGTGATACTCACTTTCAACTTCAAAATGACCCAAGTAATATTGGTATATCTAATAAAGCAAGTGAGCTTACCAAAAGATTGAAAATAGCTATCAAAACTGAACTTAAAATGCTCCGAGAAAAAAACAAACTAAATTGGGGTATAGGAGGAGATAGAAACACTAAAATATTCCATAACTCCTTGAAACTTAAGAAGTCTGCTGCTTTAATACATAGGATTAAAGATAGACATGGATTTGAAGTTAACACACATTCCAGTATAAAGCAATCTTTTCTTAATTACTATCAATTTCTTTTTACTAAATCTGAGGAAGTAACTAATATTCAAGTCATTAATGAATTACCTATAAATAATATCTCTACTGAACAGGGTAATAATTTAATAAAAATTATTACTCCTGAAGAAATTCAAGATTCCATTTTCAAAATGAAAAGTACTAGCTCTCCTGGTCCTGATGGGTTTTCTGCTTTGTTTTTTAAAAAATGTTGGCATATTATTAAACATGACTTTTGTAAAGCGATCCAACATTTCTTTAAATCCAATACTTTGCTGAAAGGTATAAATCATACTAAACTTGCCCTTATTCCTAAAGTTAACATGCCTCAATCTGTTACTGAGTTCAGGCCCATTGCCTGTTTTAATGTCATATATAAATGTATAGCAAAAATTATATCCTCTAGAATGAAAACATGCCTTGCTGAGCTGATATCTCCTAACCAAAATGGTTTTGTTACTGTAGATCTATTATTGATAATATATTACTATCCCAAGAACTGATTAAAGGATACAATAGGAAAAACATCTCTCCTAGATGCTTTATGAAATTGGATATTCATAAAGCTTATGACTCTGTTTCTTGGGAAGCAATCATATCCATTATGTCCAAGATGAATTTCCCCTTACCTTTCTTAGCTTGGATATATACGTGCATATCATCGGTGCATGTCTCCTTATCTATCAATGGTGAGTCTTTTGGTTATTTCAAAACTCAAAAAGGTATAAGGCAAGGGGATCCTATCTCCTCTACCTTATTCATTTTAGTTATGGAGGTGCTTACCCAATTGATTAGTGTTGAATGTCATAAAAAAAATATTGATTATCATCCTAAGTGTCAGAAACAACATATCTCTACTTTAATGTTTGCTGATGATCTCCTGCTTTTCACTAAACCAAACATGAAATCCATCACTAATGTGTTTGCTGTCTTTCAAAAATTTAATCAAATGACAGGTCTATATATAAATAAAAATAAATCCCAAATTAATATTGCTGGGGTAACTGATATCGACTACCAGAACATTCTTCTAGTTTCTGGGCTTCAAGTTATTGATCAAAATGCTATGCACCTTGGTGCTCCTATGTGTAAGGCTAGAATTTCCAATGCCCAATGCCTTCCTTTATATGAAAAAATAACTAATAAACTCAATAATTATAACGGTACTAAAATTTCTCAAGCTGGTAGGCTTGTCATCATACAGAGTATTACCACTGCTATGTGTGCATATTTTTTTAAACTTTTCATCATTCCTTATAAGCTTATTAATATTCTAAATCGGGCATTTAATCATTTCCTATGGCATGGAAATATTTTCTCCTCTAAACTCATACCAATTGCATATAAAAAAATTATTGCTCCTTTAAATAAGGGAGGTCTGGGTATCATTAATCTAAAATTATGGAATATTGCCACTACTTCCCATCTTGTTAACAAATTGCTTAGTAATGGCATGGGGATGTGGGAGATCTGGAATAGGCAATACAACCTTAAAGGTGGAAATTTTTGGACTATGGAAGCTAACAATTCTACTAGCTTTTTATGGAAAAGACTACTGGCTAATAGAAGATATTACCTGCCTATGGTTCAATGCAATACTGTGAACTCCTTTTGGTACTCCCCCTGGTGTGCTCCAGGAATGATTCTCTCACATCATACTGATACTTAACTCTGGTATTCCCATTAATGCTAATGCTAATGTTTTTGTAGTCGATGAAGTTCTGCATTTACCTCATGTCAGTTCGCCAGTGCTGAACAATCTCTGGTCTACCATTACTGCTTCTTTTAAGCATGTCCATCATGATGGGCTCAGCTGGAATGGAAAACTTCACAGCATCTCCATAGTTTACAGAACTATAATACAAAATCAATGCAACTCTTCATTTCCTTGGCATGCACGTATATGGAAGTCTGGATCGAAACAAAAACATAATTTGCTGCTTTGGAAATGTCTGATGAATGCAATACACACTTAAGATAATCTTGTTAGAAGGCAATTAATCGATCATTCACTGTGCATTCTATGCAACCGGGCTGCGGAAAACGTGGGACATTTATTCTTCAATTGCCAATTTTCTTACCATTTATGGATGGAGGTTCTTCATCGAATACATGAGAGGCCACCGCAACGTGATTTCAAGATTGAATGGATTAGGATATTCCAGTTAACCAGGTGGAAAACCATGTCGACCAAGCGGTTTCTCTATTACCTCAAGCTATCGATAGCAGTGATATGGGAGGAAAGAAATTCGAGAAGATTTGCGTGGTCATCTTCTTCTCTTTCTGATCTAATTTTGAAAATTTGCCCTGTTGTTGTCGCTATTTAAATTTTGATGGTGTGTAATTCCACTGTCCTGTGCTATGTATCTTTTATTTGTATGTTGGTTTTGGTTAAATAAAAGTGGACTGGCCACTATAAAAACAGGCTGGCATTGCTAAAAAAAAATTGTTTGAATTTAAATTCTGTGTTATTTATTTTATTCAGCAAATATTTATTTAATTATGCGAAAATAAAATAGTACATTAAAAAATACATTAAATGAATATATATATATATATATGTTTATTATCATCATACAAAAATCATATACTAGCATATTCAACAGTTATAGCAATTTTAAGTTTTAGCCGGAAATAGAAAGGGATTAACGGGCCCAATTAGCAAGCCCATTAGTCTAACCATGTTTGGCTATAAATATGAGGTGAGAGAGACCATTTGAAAATTTATCTCTCATTTCAAATCAACCCCAAACTCTGACTCCTCTCTAATTCTCCATTCATCTCATTGGATTTCACCTCAAATCATCTTCAATTGCAAATTAGAGGCTAGATCTTCAACTAGGAGCTTGATCCTCATCACTTTGGTTGCATCTTCATCCGATTTCTTACCGTCCGGATTGGATCTTTATTATATTTCATAGGTTTGGTAGATGTGCTGAGTGGTTATGATCTCTCACTAGTCTATAAAAGATTATATGTTGTAATTAGGTGATTATAGGTTAGAATTGTCAAATTAAGCTATAAATTGATTAGAATTAGATAATTTTAGATCTAGAAACCTTAGATTAACCTAATTAAACATGTAATTAGGATTACATCATTGGCTAGTATTGTTTGTGCATATTTGGCTATGAAATTCTATGTATTATATTAGATCTATGCTAGAATCATGATGATATATTGAACTGGATGATTTGTATGTTCATATTGGAAGTAATTGAATGATTTGCTTTGTTTGATTCGCTGTTGTGTTTGAATTGCTTGCTATGTTTGATTCGTTTGCTAATGTTGTTCATGTTTTAGGACTTAGGTTGGTGATCAGAGCATATCAGAAGCAAAGTTCATCGAAATTGCATGAAACTTGAAGGATAGGCTCTAGAGCACGTTAGAAGGAAGTCCTATGAATTTTGGATCAGCACCGATCCGATTGGATCAGATCGATACCATCCTATTTTTGAGCTCTAATTAAGGAGAGACTCGTAGTGGGAATAAAGCATTGGTTCTAGAGTGGCTCTATGAAGTTGGACCGGAAGATATGCGAAGTGTTAAAGATTGGATGGATCTTCGTTGGATTGACTATGGTGCATATAAGAGAAGAACTAAAGGTTAAGAAGGGGTAGCTAAAGGTCTATGGCATCTAGAGGGAGTGCAATAAAGGCTAGAATAGAAAAGGGGTCCAAAATGGTTAAGTATTTGGATTGGTGCCGATCCAATTGGATCGGATTGGATCAGTACTGATCCAAATTATTGGCTCTATTAGATGTGAGATTAGGGTGGAGACTTTGGGTTGTAGTGGATCATGCTAGAAGTTGTGGCTCGCCGATTGCTTCTATGGTTTGGAAGTTATGGCATAATGAAGTTTCGACTCTTTAGTCAGGGGCTCGAATAATAAGTAGGATCAAAGGAGCTGATAGACAGCTCGGGATGGAACGAGGCTATGGTATAATGGACTAGGTTGAGTAGTCGGACTAATGCCTAGAAATGGATTCAAGTTGTGAAAGCTATGAAGATTGGGAATGCCAAGGAATCATTGATAACTCGAAGTTCTCTGGCTGTATTCAAGCAGGGGTACTTTATGCGGGGACACCCGAGGGCTGGTAGCACCAGTCTTGTATCCTGGACCCACTACGAGAGGGTCTAGTGTCAAACGGTACGAAGGTACTATAGGAGATAATGTGTAGGGTTTCGGGCCTGAAAGTACGGTGGAACATAATTAAGAACTAGGATTTCCATTAGTCTTTGGCAAGCGAGGATGGGGCTATACAAGTTATCATATATTCATGGCTTTAGAAGATGATAGCTAGATTTTGGTTGATGGATGCTATGGTTGTTATATTTTCTATTTCTCTTCAGTAGGCTATCATAGGGTCAAGAGAGGAGGCTGCTTAGATTCTTCTATCTAGTTTTGTTAAAGCATAATATTATCATTTATTTGAGTTGCATATTATATCTTATTATTATGTGTTAACTCTTTGACTATAGTGACAGGTCAGTTATGGTTTTTTTGTACTTGTCTAATACTATATTTTCCAATATAGCTTTTGATGGTCATTTACCACTCACACCAGACTGTTGTCAAACCCAAGGTTTTATGTTTCCTCTTATCATCTTGGGTACTCTTAAATGAGTAGACTAGATGACGGATTTGGAATCGCAGCTGTTGCACGAAGACGAGCATAGAAAAGCTATGGCATATTACTCTATGTTTGTAGTTTCTGCTATATATTTCTATTTACTCTGAGGGATGTAGTGAGGAAATGTTATACTGAGATATCATGACATTTGTACCACAACTCATGATTTAGCAGAGATGTCATTTTCATTTGTTATGGCTTATTATATTTTGTTGTATATTTTCTATATTTTATTTTATCCATGCACTGTGAGATATGCAACAGGTTTTCTGCTTTAAATTTCAACCCCTAATGATCATCCTATATCAGCCTGGCATATTTACATCGCTCTTTTGGGTCATTGATGTGCAGGTGGTATGTGGTAGTCATCACATTTGGTATCAGAGCTTTGGTTACAAGTTAACCGAAGCAAGTCGAGAGTATATGCTAAAGGAGGGAGCATACTTGTTAATGAAGATATTATGTTATATAATAATATTATATAGTATATTATGCACTTGAGTACCATAACAGCTTTTCTTAGAATGAGGCTAATCATTCTTATTACATATAAGAATGAATTGAAAAACAAGGAATTCTGTTGGGAATAACTCCACTTCAGAAGTGGAAGAGGAAGCGGGACCGAGAGCTGCTACACCCGATTTTTAAGCCATGTTCGATGAAATGGTGGCTTCACTAGTGAGGAGAGTCTAAACTACTCCTAGTGTGACTTTAGGTGGTGGTGCTCCATTGCAAGTGCCTAGGATTGACTTCGCCATGCTTTGCAAGGATTATTCTACTTTTGGAGGGAAACCATTCTTAGGAATATAATCATCTATTGAAGTGCAATATTGGATAGATACTTGTGAACACATTTTCAAGGATATGGATGTGGTAGATGCTATGAAAATGAAGCTTGCTTTAAGACAGCTATAGGGTCGAGCAATGAATTGTGGAATGCTATTACCATTGCTACTCCAGAGGACTAGATTTCTTGGGTAAGGCTAGATTTGAGAAGAAGTTCATTCATGCGACTAAGAAGTCCATGCTATTCAAGAAATTTGCTGAGTTGAAGCAAGGAAAGATGTCTGTTTCTGAGTATCTGGTAGAATTTGATGCTTTTTTAAAGTATGGGATGTGTTTTATTGATATACCTTTGAAGAAGAATGAGAAGTTTATTACTGGATTGGATGACCACTTGGGAGAGAAGTTGGTGGACTACATTAAAGCTTTTTTTGAGAAGTTGGTTGAGAAAGCACTTAGACATGAGAGTCTGTATCCAAAGAATAGGACTGCTATTGTTGCTGTTGTTGAGAAGGAGGATCCAACTCCATAGTAGGGTGGAGGAGGTAAGAAGAAATGGAATGAAAAGAGGAAGCAACAGCAACAAGGAAAAGGAGGCCAGAAAAAGAGCAAGAGTGAGATTGTTTGTTATAATTGTAAGGAGAAAGGCCACTATGTCAAGGAATGTAAGGCTACTAGAAAGTGCTTCAACTGTGATAAGCATGGGAATATTAATAAGGATTGTCCAGAACCGCCTAAGGACAGGCAAATTGTGAAGGCATAGCTTTGGATGCAATCCCGACTTCATCTTGTGCTCCTACTCCAAAGGATAAGGGGAGAGGAGTCATGGTGCAAGGTGTGCTTTCCATTAGAGATGTTTCTATTAGAGTTCTTTTTGGTACCGGAGCTTCGCATTCTTTTATCTGTGGTGATTTAATATGTAGACTAGATTTGGAATTAGATATAGATCGCCCTTTGATTGTGATGAACCCTATTGGAGGATCTACCAGTCTTTATATGATTTATCGTGGCTTAGTATTATCGAGTCATGGATGTTCTTTTTCTCGGAATTTTTCTTTGTTCTTAATTTTGCTGGGCTCGGGATTATTTTGAAAATGGACTAGCTTAAAAGGTATGCGAGTGTTGTGGATTACGATAAGCTAAAGGTGAAAATTGGGAATGTGGAAAGGCAAACGGTAGTGATACGCTACTTACCAGAGGATAGGGTATTGGTCAGCTTTCTATATTCGCTTGAGATTCCACAGGAAGGATTGCCATCTATGCCTATCACTAGAGAGTACCCTGATGTCTTCGAGTAAGTGGCAGGATTGCCGCTGCATGGAGAGATCGAGTTTCACATCGACTTAGTGGATGGAACCAGACCTATAGTGGTGCCTTTGAGGCATATGACACCCAGAGAGCAGAAAGAGTTATAGGTGCAAGTGGATGATCGGCTAAAAAAGGATTCATTTGAGGAAGCATATATGAATGGGGTGCACTTATTGTATTCACGAATAATTCGAATGGTTTTTTGAGGTTACGTGTGGATTATCGTGAGCTGTACAGGGTTATAAAGAAGAATAAGTATCCGCTCCATGGATTGATGACTTGTTTGATCAACTGCATGATGCGAAGGTAATTTCTCGAATGGATTTGGCAATGGGATTTCACCAGTTGAGAGTGTCTAAAGAAAATTTTCCTATTACTGCATTTAGAACACCGTCGGGTTTCTACGAGTTGTTGGTAATGCCTTTTGGGTTGACCAACGCTCCGGCATACTTTGTGGATCTTATGAATAGAGTCTTTAGAGATCGATTGAATAAGTTCGTGCTTGTGTTTGTGAATGACATTCTGATTTACTCCAGAACTGAGGAAGAGCACAAGATGCACTTGAGGATTGTGCTTAAGATTTTGAGAAAGCACAAGTTGAGAGCTAAGTTCTTTAAGTGTAACTTCTGGAAGGAAGAAGTGAGATTCTTGGGTCATGTCATGTCGGGACAAGGAACAATGGATCCCGCAGAGGTGTAGTGATCCAAGATTGGAACCAGCCCAAGAATGCTATGGATGTAAGAAGTTTCTATGATTGGTAGGATATTATAGGCGTTTCATAAAGGACTTCTCAAAGATTGCAGCACCATTAACCAACTTGACCAAGAAGAATCAGACTTTTACTTGGGATGCTAGATGTGAGCATGCATTTGCGGTTCTGAAGGAGAGATTGACGAGTGCACTTGTGTTGGTTATTCTCGGTAGGAATGAATAGATGACAGTATACACGGATGCTTGTGGTATTGATCTTGGAGCCGTGTTGACATAGAAAGGAAGAGTCGTTGCTTATGCTAGTCAACGGTTGAAATCTCATGAAAGGAATTATCTAATCCATGGCTTTGAGTTGGCAGTGATTGTGTTTACTTTGAAGATGTGGAGGCACTATTTATTGGGAGAAAGATTTGAGCTATTCATGGACCGTAAATCCTTCAAGTAACTTTTCTATCAAAAGGATCTTAGTCTTCGACAACAACAATGGTTATAGTTTTTGGCCTCTTATGATTTTGATATTTCCTACACCTCAGGGAAAGGTAACTTAGTGGTAGATGCACTAAACAGAAGACATGATGGATTATGAACTTTGTTTTCTAAATGGAAGCATGTGAAGTATATAGCTGAATTTGATTTCAGGACACATTGTGAGCTTGAGCCTGAGATGTTGGCAAGTCTATCGATCGTACCTACTCTCATATAAAGGATTGGAACTAGCCAGAAGCAAGATGCTAAGCTAGTAGAGATCATGGAAATGATTGAGGTGGGAGTGGAATCTGAAGATTTGAGGCAGTATGAGATTGGCCGAGATGGTTGGCTTCATAAGGATAAGAGACTGGTTGTTCTAGATGTTGATGGATTATGAGATGAAGTATTAAGGGAATGCCATCATTGCAGATTAACTATTCATCCTGGTGGTAGATGTATAGAGACAGGAAGATGACCTCCTACAGGGAAGGTATGAAGAAGGATGTTGGAAAATTCATCTCGAAGCGTATGAATTGCCTGTTAATGAAGGCCGAGCAGAAGAAGCCTAGTGGATTGCTACAACCACTAGATATTCCCAAACGTAAATGGGAATGAATATCTACGGATTTTATAGATGGATTACCATGGAATAGAGCAGGATATGATAATATTTGGATAGTGGTAGATCAACTGACCAAGCGTGCAGGATTCATACATGTCAACTCTACCAGAACAACATCTAAGTTGGCAGAATTACATGTTAAGTGGATTGTTTGATTCCATGGTGTGCCAAAGAGTATTGTAAGTGATAGAGATCCGTTGTTTACCAGTGGATTTTGGAAGAGCTTACAAGAGATTTTGGGAACTGAGCTACACTTGAGCATATCTTATCACCCACAGACGAATGGCCAGACTAAGAGATTGAATCAGATTTCAAAAGAATCTTTTTTGAAGGATTTTAGGAAAATCATTTGCATCTGGTAGAATTTTCATATAACAACAGTTATCGGTCAAGTATTGGCATGGTACCATACGAAGCATTTTATGGACAACCTTGTAATTTGCCTTCATATTGGTAGGAAGTAGGTGAGAAACCAATATTTGGGCCCGAAATGATTAGAGAGACGTAAGAGAAAATAGAGATCATTTGGCAACGAATGAGGATTGCTCAAGACCATCAGAAGAGTCATGCAGATAAGAGGAGATTTGGAATTCTCAGTTGGAGACATGGTATTTGTTAAGATTTCTCCTTTGAAGAATGTTGTTCGATTTGGTAGGAAGGGAAAGTTAGCACCTAGATTCGTTGGAGTGTTTCCGATTATTGAGAGAATTAGGAAGTGGGCTTATAGAGTGGACCTAGCTTCGAAGATGGTGGATGTGCACAATGTTTTTCATATCTTCTATCTTTGGAAATTTGTGCATGACTCAGATATCATGGTAGCACGAGATCGGTTGGAAGAAATAAAGGTTGAGCCAGAAGTTTCAAAACCATGTAAGCTGCTTCGAAGCATTGGGAATGAGATGAAACAGCTTAGGAGGAAGGTACTTAAGCTAGTTAAGGTGCAATGGAGTGAGGATGATAAAGATTATACATGGAAGACTAAAGAGAGTATGATGATGGACAATCTGGAACTCTTTGAGTGGTAAGACCCAAATATTGTATCTACTTGCACCATTGTATCTTATACTACTAGAATTTTGCATGCTAGTATATGTTTGTTTGCTATTGTTGATTTAACTATTTGTTGAATTGTTAAGTGTTTGCTAGTGACTAGTAGGCATGTGAGATAACCTTGGTTGCTTATGTTTGTTTAGGTATTTCGGGGGAGAAGTTCCTAAAGTGGAGAGCATGTAATGACCTGTATTTTACGTATTGGAGACATGTAAAATAATTTTATTTAATTCATTTGTGGTCATATGATTTTAATATTTTGGAATGTGTTTTTAGGGATATTTTACACATCTATGATTTTTCCTGAATTTCTATGTGACCATTTTGCCTATGGAGATCTTATTTCAGGTATAACTTTTAATAGAAGCCGAATTAGTCGTTCTAACCAATTTCATTGCTTCGGGATAGTGGTTTTTCATACTGTAAAGTGGTCATATAGGAAAACCGGATAACACTTAAGAAGTAATATCAGTTTTAAGTTTTAAAATCCGTTAGCTAGAATTAGATGGGGTTAATAGGCTGAAATAGCATGCCCATTAGTTTAATCGGGTTTGGATATAAATATGAGGTGAGAGAGACCATTTAAAAGTTTATCTCTCATTTTAAATCATCCCCAAACCCTAACTCCTCTCTAATTCTCCATTCATCTCATTGTATTTCATCTTAAATTGTCTCTAGTTGCAAATTAGATACTAGATCTTCAACTAGGAGCTTGATCTCATCACTTTGGTTGCATCTTCATCCGATTTCTCGCTGTCTGGATCAGATATCATCACATTTCATATATTTGGTAGATTTGGTGAGTGGTTATGATGTCTCACTAGTCTATGTCGCATTATATGTTATAATTAGGTGATTATAGGTTAGAATTGTCAAATTAAGCTATAAATTTATTAGACTTAGATAATTTCAGATTTAGAAACATTGGATTTACTTAATTAAACATGTAATTAGGATTAGATCATTGGCTAGTGTCGTTTATGTATATGTCGCTATGAAATTATATGCGTTAGATTAGATCTATGCTAGAATTATTATGGTAGATTGGATTGGATGATTTGTATGTTCATATTGAATGTAATTGGATGATTTGCTATGTTTGATTCGCTGTTATGTTTGAATTTCTTACTATGCTAGATTCATTTTGCTGGTGTTGTGCATGTTTTAGGACTTAGGTTGGTGATCGGAGCATATCGGGAGCAAAGTTCGTCGAAATTGCACAAAATTTGGAGGATAGGCTCTGGAGCACGTCAGGAGGAAGTCTTGTGAATTTCACCACAATTGGAGCTAAGTCTTTGAGTCGGCATCGATCTGATTGGATCGATTGGGACCGATTCGAATTTTGAGCTCTAATTTAGGAGAGACTCATAGTTGGAATGAAGCATGGGTTCAAAAGTGGCTCTATGAAGTTAGCTCGAAGGATAGGCCAAGTGTTGGAGATTGGATGGATCATCTTTGTTGGATCAGCTATGGTGCATAGAAGAGAAGACCTAAAGGTTAAAAGGGATGGATAAGGGTCTATGGTATCTAGAGGGAGTGCACTAGAGGCCAGAAGAGAAATGGAACCCAAAACGATTTAAATATTTGGAACGACATCGAACCAATTGGATCGGATCGGTATCGAACCAAATTATTGGCTCTATTGGATATGAGATCCGCAATGGAGGCTCTGGGGTTGTAGTGGATCATGTTGGAAGTTGTGGCTTGTTGATTGCTTCTATGGTTTGGAAGTTATAGCATGATGAAGTTTCAATTCTTCGATCGGGGGCTCGGATAAGGAGTAGGATCGAAGGAGTTGATAGACAGCTCAGGATGGAACGAGGTTGTGGTATAATGGACTGGGTTGAGTGGCAGGACTCATGCTTGGAAATGGATTAGAGTTATGAAAGCTCTGAAGATTTGGGAGTGCCAAGGAATCGTTGATAACTTGGAGTGTTCTGGTTGTGTTTAAGCAGGAATATTATATACGGGGAAACCCGAGGGCTGGTAGCACTAGTCCTGTATCTTGGACCGTTTCGAGAGGGTCCAATGTCAAATGGCATGGGGTTTCGGACCTGAAAGCATGGGGGAACACAATCGAGAACCAAGATTTCCATTAGTCTCTGGCAAGCGAGGACGGGGCCATACGGGTTATCATATATTCAAGGCTTTAGAAGATGGTAGCTACATTTTGGTTGATGGATACTATGGTTGTTATGCTTGTTATGTTTGCTATTTCTCTTGTGTAGGCTATCATTTATAGGAATGCTGGAGAAGGGATTGGGAATAGGGTCAATGGAGGAGGGTTCTTAGATTCTTCTATCATGTTCTGTTATAATATCTTATTGTCATTTATTTGAGTAGCATATTATATCTTATTGTTATGTGCTAACTCTTTGGTTGCATGGAAAGGTCAGGTATAGTTTTTAGTACCTGTCTAGCATCATATTTTCTAGTATCGCTTTTGATAGTCATTTACCGCTCACACCAGATTGTTGTATGACCCAAGTATTACGTTTCCTCTTATCATATTGGGTATTCTTAAATGAGTAGGCTAGATGACAGGTTTGAAGTCGCAGCTGCTTTATAAAGACGAGCTTAGAGAAGCTATGGCGTATTAATCTATATTTGTAGTTTTCGTTGTTTGTTTCTATATACTTTGAGGGATGTAGTTAGGAAATGTTGTATTGAGATATTATGAAATTTGTACTAGACTCTTGATTTAGTGGAGATGTTATTTTCATTTGTTGTGACTCACTATATTATGTTGTACATTTTCTATATTATATTTTATCCATGCGCTATGAGATATGCAATATATTTTCTGCTTTAAATTTCAACCCCTAATGATCGTCCCATATCAGCTTGGCACGTTTACAACGCACTTTTGGGTCATTAGTGTGCGAGTGGTATGGGGCGGCCGTCACAATAGCGAGCTCTGGAGAGGTCGATAATGTACACAACCTTTCCCTCGTATTGCGAACAGGCTGTTTTTGGACTCGAACCTGGATTTTCGGATCACCGTTCGGGTGACCTAACCGTTGTGCCAAGGCTCAACCTCAAATAAAATAAAATAAAAAAGATATAAAAATCCATATTTTGACTAAAGTTTGAAGTATTTTAAAATAACATTCGAGTATCAAGTATGGGTAACTTCTTTTGATTTAGTCTCCTCTTTATTTCATAATTACAGAAAAAGGTATTAAAAAAAACTAAATTATAGTTTTACCACGTATATAAAGGGAAAAAATTCAGTGTAACTAAAGTGACTTTATCGCAATTTGTGCGTCATTGACATTGGTGAATATTTCTTTATATACTGTTGTTGACTAATAAATTAGCTAAGTTTAGGATTAGACTAATGCGTTATAAAAGCAAAGGTTATTTGCTAATAATTAGACTTAAAATTATAAAATAAAGAAGAAAGTAGGAAAATTAAAGTAAATGACACAATAATATAGAGTGATTCGGCAAGCTTGCCTACATCCACCATGAATATCTCTTACTATCGGTCTCTTTTACAATTACAAGGCATCATAAGAGAATATTAAAAAATAAAGCACTTAAGACTAAAAAGTAGCTAATCTAAAGAGCTTAGGGCTTTGATTTGCTGTGTGAGGAGTGATTGAGATGTGTACAATAATAATTTGATTTCAACTAATTTCCAACCACTTTGATGTAGCATTGGATGTAGTATTTATAGTGGTTGTAATGGATGATGGATGACTGAGATTGTGCGGTTAAACAGGCAAGAAGCATGCCTGACCATCGATATAGTCGCATAGGCTGATATAAGACAACTGTAAAGGTAGAAAGGAACATGCGACTAAGAAACTTGCCAATTATCCCTCTATACCATGCATACACTACATTTGATGCGCATTTGATGCTTATAGCGTGCTATAGGAGTAGGTATGTTTTCGGCCGCCTTGGAACAACACCTAGTACAACTGGCCGTACGGCTTTCGTTTACTTTTGCATACCCATATGGCAAGGCGGATGAATGCATACCTAGCCCAGATGGACTCTTTGTTGAAGCTGTTGACATATGAAAACAAGCTTCGATTAGTCCTTGTCTGATGTTACCTAGCTTGCTAACATTCATAACATGGGTCTTGGAAGTGAAGAACTTGGTATTGAAATCTACACATAGCTGGGACCAAGAACTGATGCTGCTCGGTTGCAAATGAAAGCACTAGCTGGGGGCCAGTCCTTGAGAGTGGATGGAAAGGGTAAGCACTTTGTTAGGTCGAGAGATGACAGACACGAGTGATGGAGTTTGAAGCAGCGATGTGATTAGATGGGTCTGCACTTTCATCATACTTGTCAATGGACGGCAAGGCATACCGCCTATGAATGTATGTACCTAAGATTTCTTCAGAAAATGGCTCACCATTCTCTTCATCAGAAAATGCTTCACCTTAGTATTCTGGGCTTGATTATGTTAAGCTGTCTGCGAAGGATGTTCATTTCTCATAAGAGAGTAGCATCGGTTTACTGAGGGATAGTCTAGCCAAAGATGTGTTGAGGACTCAATCGACATCTTGGTGGAGTGGGGGAACAACAACGGGAGGGAGAATGATGATGATGATGAGCTTGAGTGAGAGACCTTCTCTTCCTATGCATGGAGGACAACTTGGAATTTCTGACCCGCTCCTTTCTTAATCTATTCCTGACCACACTGCTATGAGATCTGGAGTGTGTCAAGGGATCCCCATGCTCCCTTCCGACTGTAAGAGCATTGTCATTGAGACATTAAAAAGTAGACGTCCATAGATGCTTAAAAGCATATGGTCATTTCATTGAGGGGGAGTGACGGTGTCTTTTTAACAACTCGACATTGAGGAGTGATTAACTAAAATGAGTAATGAAGATTTGTTTAACTAAATTAGTTATAAATAATGAAATGTGTGTAATGTGAGATTAAATTATAAATATAAGGAATTCGAGGTACATTATAAATACAAAAATTTATTTAGCATTTGAATAATGACCCTTACCAGATTCGAGATACTTTATAAGGACCCTTACCAGATTTATTAAAAATAAAAGGAAAATGGGAGAAAATAAGCTTAACCTCGTAAAGATAAAAGGAAAAGAAAATACAAGGGTTAACTAGCAAAATGAAGGAACTAAAAAGAAGATAGAAGAAAAAACAAACAAAAAAGACTACATAAAAGATCATGCCCGTATCCGAGACACTTCATTCTCGGTTAAAATTCCATGCGCATGCATACTCTGATATATTCTCTGGTTCACCTCATTACTCTACACGCCAGAAGCTTTGCTTTTGGAATCAAACACTCTTGAATTTCTTTCCCTCCATTAAACAGCTATAACTTTTTCAAGATTAAGAGCAGCTCAAGAGTCTTTTGGTCTCTCCATTTAGTAGCTTTATAAATTTTGGTACATTCTAAAAGAATGATATTAATAGGTTGTTACAATTGCTCCTTAGCCAAGACCTTCCTCCACATACAAAAGGTGAATTGATAGTTAAAAAATATATGCATGGTTTCCTCTACATCATTACTACAAAAGGGAAGAGGCTAACAACATCAATTACTCTATGCCTCAGGTTTGACAAAGTTTGTAAACCTTTCCTTAACACTTTCCAGAGCAGGAAGTTATCCCTCTTAGAGCAATAAGTATTCCAAACCCTAGAGTCCCTTAAGAATCTAGTAAGAAGAGGCTTCAGACAAAGCCTTGTAGACCGTAGATATTGTATGAGGTCTAGCTATAGCGGTCCAAGCATAATTTTCATGTCCACCCTATAAGCTAACTCCCTAGAGAATATTCCAAACAGCCCTAACCTTAACATTGCAAAATTAAGGGAGAGATACAATGCCATCATGAATATAATTAGCAGCTTTAGTATCATTTAGGATTCCCAAGAGCACTCTTTCTTCAAAAGTCAACATGTTAGCCAAGATCATGCCTTGTTTGACCCAAGGCACTAACCAAAACTTTGTTGTACTTTGAGGAGCCAATTGAATTTGAAAATGAAGTAACCGGTCCCTAAGCTACATAATGGATCTCCAAACCCAATCACACAGAGGAGCTATTGTAACAACCCAACTCGGGATATGCTAAAATTTCGACCCAGAAAAGTTGAATTGAAGCTTAGATCCATTCTAAGGTAAGCTGTTGGTAGTAAAAAAAACATTGCAGAGCTATAACTAAACTTTCAAAATTTACAACGGATAGAACAAAATATAATAGTAGTGTACCCATTATTTCAAAACTATAAGAATATCATAACACAAAATTCCATAAAAACCGTAACATAATACCTGTTACAACAATTGTCTAAATTCTTGGGTACACATAAAAGAAAATAATAATAATAATAATAATAATAATAATAATAATAATAATAATAATAATAAATACTGCCACAAGCCAAGCTTCTCCATCTCTAAGCATCGTCACCACATCACTCTGTCGTTAAACTGTATTGTAATAAGTAGGGAGTCAGAACAAGTATTTGGTGAATAAAAACCTTAAGTCTTACCGTTTTAGTACTTGGGCAATATATTTCAAAAATAAGAATATGTCTACGAGTATAAAACCATTAAAATCATGTAATACTTCTTTATAAGGAAAAGAGGCGGGTCGAACCACTTAATACCTTCCATTCCAGAAATAGGTTTCTAAAATCTCATATTCCAATCATACATCATAAATAGCTAACATTGTGAGAGACAGTTCCCAATTCACTTAATACTTCCAAGTGGAAAGTAGGCAGACTCTGCTTATTTAAGACCTTAATTAAGACAAACCCCATCATTTAAGACCTATTTTCAGAAGCATGCTCCTCAATGGTACTATCTAACTACATCATATGAAATCTCATAGGCCACTTAATACTTTCAAGTGAAAAGTAAGTAGACTCTGGTCATTTAAAACCTTAATCAAGGCAGATCTCATCATTTAAGACCTATTTCCAAAAGCAGACCCCTGCAGAGATACCACTTAACGTGTCCCTTTGACCATTTGATTTTTCACCTGGGGAAAAGAGGCGGGTCCAACCACTTAATACCTCAGACCTTGAAGCAGGCCCTACGTCTTATGGCCCATACTCATAATGACGTTTCACATTAGTCCGTTATTTGTAGGAACCGATAGCCAGATTATCTAGGAAGATTTCCCCTACAGAATTTGGGATGAACCTTGTGTCATCACAAATATTTATCATAAGGATATCTCACATCAATAAAAGTGTACACAACTACTGGTAGCCTCAAAGTGAAGGAAAGACTTTCATTATGTAATTATACTGACCTTATATCCCTATAATTTAACTGGAAATCAATTACTCTCTCTTATACACACATACACAACTCTCTCATCTCACCGTTTCATAAGTAAGGCCTTATAAGGAATCTTCCTTATTACGCCTTAAAATAACAATTAGGCTAAATAAGAATTTCCACTTATTTTCGCCTCACAATCAATTATCTTCCTAATTGGGGAAATAAACGTAAATCAATGTCTAATTATCTACGTCATATACGCAATGATTATACGTTAATTACGTAAATAGAGATAAATAAATATTCGCGTCTAATAAGTTCTAAACAAAGATTTTTTTCTCTAAACTAGCTAAATGTTAATCTCTAACCAATTATTATTATAAGTCCTTTTTCTTTAAATTTCCAAGTTCTCATGGGATTCTAATATCCAAAACAAGGAATAAATATTCATAACCAAAACTGCAATAACAGACTTGTAAATAAAATAGAAACTCAATTTATTACACCAATTCAATGGAATATCTTAAACAATAAAAATTACAATCTAAACCTCGTATTCTATTCAACTCCTCTTTCATAAAGAAATAGATAAAAATAAGTGGTGTAAACTATGAATAGAATTCGTAACTTAAACTCCTTATTTTATAGAAGGATGACAATTTGACCCAATAAGAAGGAGAAGTAGAATAGCCTATGAAATTATCAAAAATTGCATAAACGAAACAAATTCCATTAAATCAATATAAATAATTGGAAATCCCAGTATAGAATTGACGTATCAAAATAAAAGGAATTTTGGAGAATTTCATCTACCATATTTTCGAAATTCCAAAATCCCTAAGGCACATTCAAATCCAAAAAGGAAATACACTAATAAATTGCTGACAAGAAATACTAAGGTTTCCATTCACATAATAGCCTTAGCTTCGCCTTCCTTGGATTTGCATGTCTCACATAATCTCTTCCAGAATCTTTCTCTTTTGATATACACACACAAAATAAGGAAGAGGTATATGTTTTATTAGATTCAAAATAGTTGAAGGAGAATAGAATAAGAATAGGTTGGAGGAAGAAGAGATAAATAGAAATAGATTGGGTTCTTATCTGAATTCTCTATGGAGTTTCTGAATCTAATTTGGAAAGATAACAATGGCAGAGTTTCGCTATTGTTCTTAAAATATTTGTGGATAAAATTGAAAGGTCTAGGGTCTAATTTGTAGTGGTTCGTAACGCACCAGAACTGTTGAATGTGAATAGATTAAAAATAGATAAATCTGGAACGTACAACTCATCAAAATAGGCTCCACAAAAAAGAAGTCGTCGACCCCCATGCTCCATGCAGTCGATTCCTTGAAGTGCTGGATCGACTTCTTCCCTTATTTTGGGAAGATATTTATTTTATTTTACCGTTGCTTGATTATTTATTGATTTCATACCCTAATTAACTTTTAATATTAATTGCTAATTTTTAACTTAACCCCCAAGTCTAACCACACTTAATTTCAAATTATGGAATTAATTATTTGAATCCTATTCAAATTGCTCTAAATCTGAAAACTTTAAACTCTTATAACTTCTTCGTTCGAGTTCCATTTTCAGCATATTATATATGAAATTAATCATAATTTCACGATGAATCCAATGGTATAATTTTCACGTCAAATCCCAACTTTTATAAAAATTTCATTTTCTACCATATCACATTTAATTTAATTTACTCTATTTATTTGTGGTTTATTTTATAGGATGTTACATTCTTTCCCTATTAAAAGGATTTCGTTCTGAAATCTTTTAAGGGGTGAACAACATAACGTGCAATAACATCCATGTTTTACAACAAATTTATCTACACACCATTCACTCAACCAGTAGTGCAATGTGATTATGTACTGCAGATATATTAAAATAAGCTCAATCCTGATCAATCCTTGCGTGAATGTGTACCGTATCATGAAAGTATGTATGAAAATACCCTAAACATTCATAAAAATTTCTATATGACCGTAGAGTGGTTGTGAAAGGTGTAGCAACCATCTTCTACCATCCAATCTAGCAACCACGATGCAGCTAAAATCCTAATTTTAGAGAAAAAAATTTCAAGAGAAAGGTTTACGACGAAGATTCCACATGCCTTCCATTAGATTTTCTCACCATTGCACCGGGACTAATCTAATTCTGTGTTGTGGAGCTTTCAGGTTCCATGCTCTATGATGCATGTAGTGGCATAGAACATTATTGGCTCCGTCTTCAAATCCCCCAATTAATTAAGTTCTACAACAATTGTTATGCTACGAAGATTTTTCCTCAAATGCAAAAACATCATGGACTCCAGCCAAGATGAATTTTTTTTGTTTTTCCATAATGGGAAAAAGCCCAATAAATCTGTTGCTTATGTTCCAACTACCCAAATCGTAAGCGGCCTACTCAATTTTGACTTTCTAAACTCTCGCAATATGAATCTTGTCCGAGTAGAATTTGTTAGTGGTTTCTCGCCCATAATTTAACAATTTGCATGGCCTCCAAAAAATGCTTCAGGGTGCCATAATAATCGTCTATTGATGACTACAATCCTACTGAATTCTACTAAGGGTAAGCGCTACTCCTAAGGTCCTCCAAAGTCTAAGATGCAAGCTCTCAACCAATCCTCAACTTCCCATCAATTCCTATAGTTTGTCTGTCAGTCTTTAGTCGGTAAGCGATGCTCCGATTTAACGAAGTTCCTAAAGCTACTAGAAAAACCCTCTAAATTTGCTAGTAAACTACGGGTCCCTATCACTAACGATGCAAAACGCAACTCCATAAAGCTGTGTTGGAGTGTTGCCGCTCTACTGCTTCTAACGAAAAATTTCTGTCACATTCTTCTTAGTCCTTGATCAATAGGAAAGTCCATTCTCATTCCTATACATTTTCTCTTTTCCTTGCATGGGGGCATTTTGTGAGCTACATCCCTTCTGTTTCCCAAAATCTAAAGATTTGGGATTGAAATATTTACTCTTTTTAGGTTGCGAACCTAAATTCCTCATTAACTTTTGGTTTTACATATGGTCTATCGCTAGTTAAGTATTCCTATAAAATTTCCTTATTTAATTTGCTTCCCCACATATATCAAGTGGTTTAAATCCCATTCATAAATTCTGCACAGGAATAAAATGGGAATATATCTTGTACCACATCATCCACTTTTCCAATAACTAAAGAAGACAACTAGCGACTATAATCCAAGAACTCCAAAAGAAAATTTTACCGGAAGTTGTCATTTATTAGTTAATATAAATGGTGTTGCGGTCCTGCCACCCCTTTCTAAATTAAGATGTGTTATCTTTAATATTCCATCCCATCGCTACCCATTTTCTTCATTTCACTTTTTTGGTCTTTAATAAATGTGGTCCATTTACTGCTTCAATCAATATCCACAGCTGTTGATCATTACTGTCAGAATTGGACCATTTTCAATTAATCCTTCTTTAATCTTTTTAACCTTCTTCAAGTTTTCAAAATCCATTCATTACTCAAATTTCTTTCTTCCTCAAATGCAATATCAAGTTTTGTTAATTAGTCCCCATTAGATTACTTTTTCACTCATTAATTATAAATTTATTGCCCGTTAAATTTGTAATCAATGTCCATAAATCCTAATTCGTCAATTACTAACTAATACGCATATAGCCACAATTTATGCTACCTATATATTGTAGTTATTTAGTGTAGTTGTACGATATCTATATCTAACTACTAACTCTACAACTAGAACACTCATTCCCATATTTTAATTCATTGAAGCCATCTTCCAAAAGGACTACTATCATAAATTAACCATAATTAAGATTTTGCTTTGTTTGAAATTGCAAGGAATTATTTCTTTTTTATTATTGAAATACATAATGTAAACTAGGAAAAGGAATATCCACCTCTTACGCATACCTTTTTAGTGCATTCCTTATTACTTCAAACAACGCACTTTTATATAAATTTTTGGGAATAAGATAATTTATGAAAATTAAAGAAATTGCTCCAAAATTAAAATATAGAAATTCATATTATATGGACAACCTAATTCAGAACCAAATTATAGATCTGGAATATCTTTACACTTTACTAACCTCTTCAAATAGAGGTTTAGGACTGACTTCAATTTCCAAATTAGGTTGTACATTCTATTTCTGTTTTACTTATATTCTAAAAAGAACTTGGTCTATCCTACCTAGGTCATGATCCATATCTACTGCATTAAATTTTATAAAATCATAACTTTCGCACACAAAATAAAATATCTTCATACAAATAAACTTACTAAAAATAAGCATTTATTACTTCAATTCTTGCAATACTTAAAACGTGAAGTATCAAATTCAATATCTCCATCTTTAAAAATTTTAAATTTAACAAAAGCCTTTATCAAAGATTCAAAATTCCATTTGTTCTAAAATAAGAATAAAATAATCTCCCTTTTAAAAATTTCCTTATCACAACTTCTTCTTAAAAATTCCACTTTCTAATTTATGGCATTCAAAATTTTCTTGGTTTTTCAGAAAGGAACATATGAAAAAAATTCTTTCAATGGCTTACTAAAATAAGAATTTACTCTTTTTTGAAAATAGGATTTTTAACATAAAAGATTCAAAACTAAATTATCTTTCCAAATATAATATGTTAGACCCTTTTTGTTTCAAAGAGTTTTCTAGCTACAAGAATTATCGTTTACAAAATAGTATAATTTTCACAATCTTAATATCAAAATATTAGTTATTTCCTTCTAAAGCACACAAAAGTATTTATTACCATAATATTCAAAATATACTATTATTTAATGAAATATATCTCGTAACTTTGCTCAAGAACTCTTCAAATCTCTTGCAATACTTTTCTATATCAAATCCAATATTATTATTATTCAAATAATTTTTGTATTCAGATTAGGAGAAACATATAAAATTTTCATCTTTACATACATATTTCTCCTTATACAAAAACATTTAATTTATTATCAATCATCATTTAAATTTAATCAATGGTCAAATATTTTTATAACTTTATACGATAGAAAAATGGATGGAGTAGGCAAAGATAACTTCTATCTTACTCTATTACTCCTTTTAATATCTCATCTACCAGAATTCCCAATTCTATTATTACCTAAATTCCAGCGATCATTCTCTTCATCACCATATATGGGAATGCTCTCCTTCCTATACTATCGGATATTCCTTTCTTTCTATTTTATGTTTCTCTATCCCAAAATAGGTTTTATTTCTATCTATAAATCCCTAAAAAGGGTTCTAAAGAAAGACTTTTAGGTTTGTAAATAAGGAAAAATTGCATGAAAAAATAGAAGAATCAAAGAGCCAAAAATTCAAATCTTTTTAAAGTTTAACAAATGATAACTTTTCAAGGCATTAATTTACAATTAAAACAATCTATCATTTTGTCTTTTGCTGCTTTTAAAAATTGCGTTACCTTTCCAAACTTTTCCAACCTAATGGTAGTAAATTTCCAAAGTTGTCTAAAACTATATTTATATTTCCAAAAATTTCCAACTTACATAGCCTCTAAGAAGTTATAGAGGAAAAAATTTCAAATTTATTGCAAGAAAAACATAAGAATACAAAAATAAGGAAATTGAAAGCTTTTCTAATCCAATCAAATTTTAAATTGAGAAGTTAATAAACGAAAAAAAAACTCAACTTCTCTAGTCACCAAAATTTTGAATTAAAATCACCTACCAAAAATATTTTACCATCCTTTTTTAAATTTACAACCTCCTTTTAAACTTTTACATAACAAATGGTGGTATAATTTAAAAGTCATATAAAATCACCTTTTATCAAAAATTCCTAACTAGTAAGATTTTTATTTCAAAATCTTTTGAAAGGCACTTTCAAAATTTTCAAGGGGTTTTCAAAGAAACCTTTTTATCAAATTATGTCCTAAAAGGTAGGATTAAAATTTGTTCTTTCTTTTAAACCTTTGTACTCTACCCTTTAAAAAAATTCCTCCTTGTGGTGATAAATGTATTCCTTCTTATGGAAGTTTGCTCCTTTTCTTACTTACATATTTTATTAATATATAAAACCTACATTCGTTACTTCCATAAATGTTAATTTGTCCATATAAATTGTCAGCCTAACAGACGTTTCCTTAAGGCCATTTATTTCCTATCAACATTTCCATCTATGATTCATATACCTCTTATCTTAATACTTATAGGGCCTATAATAATAAGAAAGTCTAGGTCCTATAAAGAAGTATAAATTTAACTCTATTTATTTTCCAACTCATAGTTGCTTTATCCACCCTTTCGGAATATGGTGGCAACTACTTCTATAGTCGGAATTTATAGAACTAAGTGTAAATTCAAAATAAGTGTGTGTGTGTGTGTGTGTGTGTGTGTGTGTGTGTGTGTGTATATATAGTTTGAGTTTTAGACAAATCTTTTTAAAAATAACAAGTATGCCACTCATACTTATAGTTTACTTTCCCCATTAACCGGGTGACCTAGGATCTAATACTAAATGTAACAATCCACCCTCAAACAGGTCTAAATTTAAACCTGAAAAAGGCTCATCGAAACTTGGATCCATTCTAAAGTGAGTTGTTGGTAGTAAAAAGAAACAACATTACAAATCCATAACTAAACTTTTAGAACTCATGGCGGATAGAACAACCTATAATATTTCAAAACCATAAAAATGTCATAACACAAAATTCCATCAAAACCGTAACATAATATCCATTACAACAATTGTCTAAATCCATAGGCACACATAAAAGCAAATAATAATAAATACGTCCATAAGCCAAGCTTCTCCATCTCTAAGCATTGTCACCGCCATTACTCCGTCCTTAACCTATGTCGTAATGAGGTAGGAGTCAGAACAACATGTGTCCGGTGAATACAAACTTCAAGTCTTACCTTTTTAGTACCTCGGAAGTATATTTCAAAAATAAGAATATGTCTACGAACATAAAACCATTAAAATCATTTATTACTTCTTTATAGGGAAAGAAGGGGGTCCAACCACTTAATGCCTTCCATTCCAAAATAGGTTTCTAAAATCTCATATCCCTATCATACGTCATAAATAACTAATTATGTGAGAGATGGTACCCAGGCCACTTAATACTTCCAAGTAGAAAATAGGCAGACTCTGATCATTTGAGACCTTAATTAAGCCAGACCTCATCATTTAAGACCTATTTCTAGAAGCGTACCCCTCGATAATACTATCTAGTTGACACCATATGGAATCTTATAGGCCACTTAATACTTTCAAGTGGAAGTAGGTAGACTCTAGCCATTTAAGACCTTAATTAAGGTAGACCCCATCATTTAAGATCAATTTCCAAAAGCGGACCCCTGTAGAGATACCACCTAATGTGTCCCCTTGGCTATTTAATACCTCATATGAGGAAAAGAGGTGGATCCAACCACTTAATACTTCAAGATCCGAAAGCAGGCCCTACGTCTTTTGGCCCATACTCATAATGACGTCTCACATAGTCCGCTATTCGTAGGAACTAGTGGCCAGATTAGTTGGATAGATTTCCCCTATAGAATTTGGGACCAACCTTACATCATTACAAATATTTATCATAAGTATACATCACACCAATAAAAGTGTACATAACTATTGTAGCCTCAAAGTAAAGTGTGGACTTCCATCATATAACTCTATTGACCTCGCGTCCCTATGACTTAGCCAGAAATTAGTTACTCTTATATATGTGTGTGTGTGTGTGTGTGTGTGTGTGTGTGTGTGTATCACTGTTTCATAAATAAGGCCTTATCAGGAATCTTCTTTATCATGCCTTAAAATAATAATTAGGTTATATAAGAGTTACCTCTTATTTTCGCCTCACAATCAATTACCTTCCTAATGAGGGAAGTAAATGTAAATAAATGTCTAATTAACTATACTATATATGCAATAATTATACGTTAATTATTTAGATAGAGATAAGTAAATATTCATGCCTAGTAAGTTCTAAAAGTATGGATTTTATGCTCTATAATAGCGTTAAGTTCCCTAACCAATTATTATTACGAGTCCTTTTTCTTCAAATTACTTAGATTTTATGGGATTCAAATATCCAAAACAGGAAATAAATATCCATAACTAAAACTGCAGTAACAGACCTATAAATAAAATAAGAACTTAATTTATTACACCAATTCAATGGAGTAACTTAAACAACAAGAATTGCAATCTAAACCTTACATTCTATTCAACTCCTCTTTTACAAAGAAATAGATAAGAATAAGTGGTGAAAACTACGAATAGAATTCGTAATCTAAATCCCTTATTTTATGGAAGGATCATAATTTGACCCAAAGAAGAAGGAAAAGTGGAATAAACTATGAAATTATCAAAAATTGCATAAACGAAATAAATTCCATTAAATTAATGTAAATAATTAGGAATCTCAGCATAGAACTGACATATTGAAATAAAAAGGAATTTTAGGGATTTTATCTATCATATTTTTGAAATCCTAAAATCTCTGTGGCATACTCAAATCCAAAATGAAATACACTAAACAATTGCTGAAAAGAAGTACTAAAGTTTCACTTATAGAATAGCCTTAGCTTCGCCTTTTTTGGATTTGCACGCCTCATGATCTCATCCAAAATCTCTCTCTTTTGATATACACACACAATAGGAAAGAGGTATATATATTTATTAGATTGGAGGAGAATAGAATAAGAATATGTTGTAGGAAGAAGAAATAAATAGAAATAGATTAGATTCTTACCTAAATTCTTTGAGGAGTTTTTGAATCTAATTTGGAGAGATAACAATGGCAGGGTTTCGTATTGTTCCTAAAATATTTGTGGATAAAAGTGAAAGGTCCATGGCTTAATTTATAGTGGTTGAAAATGCACCAGAATCGTTGAATGCGAATAGATTAAAAATGGATAAATTTGGGACATACAACTCATCAAAATAGGCTCCACAAAAGGAAGTGGTCGACCCCTATGCTCCAAGTGATCAAGCCCTACGATCGACCTTTAGGTCGATCCCTTGAAGTGCTGGGTCGACTTCTTCCCTTATTTAGGGAAGGTATTTATTTTATTTTACCATTGCTTGATTATTTATTGATTTCATACCCTAATTAACTTTTAACATTAATTGCTAATTTTTAACATTACTTACACACTTAATTTTTAAATTTAAAATTAGGGAATTAATTATTTATTTGAATACCATTCAAATTACTCGAAATCTGAAAACTTCAAACGCTCATAACTTCTACTTTCGAGCTCCATTTTTAGCATATTATATATGAAAATTAATTAAAATTTCGCCATGAACACCACAATATAAATTTCGTGGTCAAATTCCAATTTTGGTAAATTTTCCATTTCCTAATTTACTCCATTTATTTATGATTAATTTTACGGGGTGTTACAATTATGTCCATGAACCAAAAGTTTTTATTACCTAGGTGATATTTCCTAGCCCACCTCACCCATATATTATCATGGTTGTTGAGAAAATTGTCAAAAAGTTTGGAGTAGGCTGCCTAGTTCCATATCATCATATTATGTCCGGCCTTCCAAAAATTTGAGCTTTTTCAACTTTGAAGAAATCTACAGAGATAAGCTTTTTAGAATACATATCGCCAGTCCACAAAAAGTGATTCATAGCTTGTCTAATTTAATTAATCAAGCTGGTAGGTAATATGAAGTATCTGCGCCAATAAATTGTCATTGCATGGATGATACCCTTTATAATAATTAGTCTACCCACCTGAGACACGAACCTATTAACCCAAGAATTCATAGTTCTGGTTATCTTCTCAAAGAGAGGTAGGCAATCTAAGTATCCAATTTTCCAAATTGTAAGAGGGATGCCTAAATAAGTTGTTCCTTCAGCCATGCAGGCAGAGAAACAAGCTCATGAAGTTGAATTCTCAAAATGTCAGAGATGCCAGCTATAGAAATAGTAAATTTCTAAGGGCTTATCTAAAGACCAATGACATATTGAAAGATGCTCAAAGTCCTATTGATGCTTCGCAAGGAACCTTCAATTAGCTTGGTGAATATTAAGCATCGTCAGCAAAAAGGAGGAAAGATATACTAGGCTCCTTACATTTAGGGTGTAGGTCAAACTCCTTTAGAATAACCTTATTAATCAGTTGTGTGAAAAATTCCATTACTATAATAAATAACTATGAAGACATAGGATCACTCCGACGTATACCTTTCCTGCCCTTGAAAATACCTACTTTCTTGCCATTGTATACAAGAGAATGGGAGACTGTAGAAATACAAGTATATATCCAGCTAACAAAATAACAAGGGAAATTTATTATAGCTGACACTTCTACTATAGCCTCCTCTAAACATAGTCACAGGCCTTTTAATATCCAATGTAATCATAGCTTTAGGGGATACATAACTTCTGCTATAGCCATTTAAGAGTTCATAGGCTAGTAACACATTACCAAGGATGCTCCTGTTGGGCAAAAAGGTAGATTGATTAGGAGATATAATATTATGTAAAACTACCTTCAACCTAGATGAGATGACTTTGGAAATGCACTTATAAAGCATATTGCAGCAAGCTATCAGTTGAAATGACATGACAATGGAGGTTTGATTGGATTTGGGAATTAGAACTAAATTGGTTACATTGACACCAAAGAAGATTTTACTAAATTTTGCACCGCCTTAAACAAATCCTGAGATATAATAGGAAAATGATGTATGTAAAATGTTGCATTAAAGCCGTCAAGGATCCTGGAGGATGATTAGTTTATATTAAAGACTACCAATTTAATTTCTTCATCAATCACGCTAGATGATAGGGCACTAACATCCTGATTGGTAATGGTTGGGAGGTTGGAATTAATCTGTAACGACCCAGAATTTTATTTAATTAAAATTTGAATATTTAATTAATTTTAAATATTAATAAGTGAATTAATTAGTCGAATAAATTTTATTCGAATAATTGGATTTAATTGGATAATTAAATCGATAATTTAATATGTTAAATTATGGAAATAATTGAGAATTGGGTTAAATATGATTGAAAATGATTTGTAAAATTTTATTATATCATATTTGAGTTAGAACGATATTTTAGAACTTTTAAAATCGAATTAAGAGTTAATTTGCGAAAATTGAATATTTTAATATTTAATCGACTAGCGAAATTAGTCAATTTTTGAACAGTCTCAGAATTGGACGAAACAAGTTCCATTGGATCCGTAATAGTTAGTTATTACCGGATTTCAATTTTCGTAGCAATCGGAGTTATCGTTTGATCGTGGCAGCTCGAAACGCATCGAATTTGTTTTTAATATTAATGTGGCGAGTTAAAATAGCCATTTTTCAAACAGTCTCGGATTTCGACGAAACCAGTTTCATCGGATCCGTAATGTGATATTATTGTAAGGTTTCAAATTTCAATTCGATTGGATTTACCGTTTGTCCGGTACAAATTAAAACGCCTAGAAAATCGTTTAAATCGGTTTAATTTAAATTGAACGTTTATTGCCATAACTCGCACAGATGTCCGAATTAGCTTTCGAAACCTGTTCCATTGTGTCCGGAACGTGGGGTAAACCCCAGAAACGCTGGTCACGGCGCGTAAATCGGAGTTCGGAATTTCCGGAATGAATAGTGTCGTTCAAACTTCTATAAATAGCCCCCTCTCTCTCACAAATAAAAAAAAAACTAAACCCTAAACCTAATGCTCAGCCGCCTCTTATGCAACCAATGGCCAGAAAACGTTCAAATTCATTCCTTAATCTCTCCAAATCCATCGACAATTAGAGGAAAGTGTCAACTACAAAGACGAAGAGTGTAACGAGGGCTTTAAATCTATACGGAGATGATCGTGTCTTGTGTAGCGTGGAAGGAGAAAACATGACCGAAAGGGAGCACGTTCGGCCTCGACGTGCGTGCATATGTGGCGACCGAGTTCATGGAGGTTCTGGGCATGGGTAGAGGAGGAGGCGCTCTTCAACATGGCGTCACCTGATCGAGTCGAAGTGGTTTGTGTTTGGTGCAAAAATTAACCCTAATATTTGAAAATGGGTTCGACACTTACTGTAGGGAGAACGAAGAAGAAAGGGGTAAGGGTGGACGGCCTGGATTCAAAGGAGGGGGATCTAACGGCCAATATTAGTTAGGTTTGAAATTAAGTGAAATTATGTTGTAATTTATAAATATAAATTCGTGTAAACTTTGAAATTGCATATCTTTTTCATACGAGGTCGAAAACGCTCGAAACCAGTTGCGTTGGAATCGTATGGACGAGCATTACGCTATGGAATTGGATTGGAGTTGTTTGGAGTTAGTGAGAATTTTGGGTAAAATTAAACGCGCGTTTAATTTTATTCGAAATAAATCGCTAAAACGAAATTGAAATCAAGGTGAGAACTTCTCACTCAATCGAATCAGTTTCGATTTTATTTTTAATAGTTAGATTTAAAATATTTGAATGCATGTTTGAATGATGATTGTTATCTATTGATTGTTAAAATAGACATTATGCGCCGTTAGTAAGCGGATGTTATTTATTAAAAACACATACCGTGAATATTTCATAAACAGTGAAATTGGTATTATATATAATAGCAATATATATATTGGCATATGTATATATTGCAGTTGTTGATTTCCCGCATTTTTTTTAGCGGATGAGACCCTATTGCGCCGTCTATTAAGCGGATAATATTTTTAAATCCCATATACCGCGATAATTCCGTACTGGAGCGGAATTGGTATTGTGCTAATGTTTGTGGATGCAGGAAAACAGGTTGGAGGGATCCAACTGGATTCCTCAACAGTATTTATTTAATTATGGATATTTTGATATTCGTTGATTATCATATCGATATATGATATCGTTGTTGTCGTGATTGACTATTTGGTATGTAGCATCATTGGACCAAATTCGGAACTTTAAAATGATTTTTAAAGTGATTTTTGAAAATATACTATATGTTTGGAAATTGATTCATTTTAAATAAATAAACGATATAATTTTTAATGTTATAAAGATTATGAATTTTTGAGAAATATAGTAAAAGGCTGATTTTTGAAAATATGGGGTTAATGGTTTTATAAAATAGTCTAAATCGGATTTTTGAATTTATTATAAAAAGTTTAAAAATAGGATTTATGAAATTTGATTATTTTATAAATCAAAATGATGAAGTTTTTAAAGGAGTTCAAAGACGTTTTAAATATTAATATGAATTGAATTATATAAGAGATTTATAAATGGATATTTATAAATTGAAATATTGAAATTATAAAACGAGTTTTTATAAGTGTTAGAATGAACTGTGAATGAATTTCGTAAATGAATGAAATTTATAGAATTATAAACGGTGAAGTTATAAATGGAATTTTATAAGCAGTAGGTTTATAAAATTTCTAAAGTTATTTGAAGAATAGATTTGGATAAATAAATGAATCTTATAGGTTATAAGATTTATAATTTAGGAAGTCTAAAAGAACGATTCTTGTAAACCAATAAATTTTAAGTATTTGACTTATAATATGAATTTTTAGTATATCATTGAGATAGGTTAATAAAGAAAATTTATAAAGGAAGTTGTTATAAGATAAATAGAAATGGAATTTATAAACGTTGTTTTAAAAATTCGCAAACGACTTATTTTGATAAGTAAATTGTTGAAAACTATTAATGGAGTTATATTCACGTTTTTGACTGTGAATAATCCTTTGAAATAAAATGAATAAAAGGATGAAATTTGTTAACAAAGTATATTCACGTTTTTGAATAGTGAATAATATGTTAAAGGAAATGTTTAGGATGTGATATTTTAAATAGAATTAAAACGATCTGACGATGTTTTAAATTGTGTTAAGATTCGAAACCATAGATTTCAACATTTATTGTTGAAATAGACGTTTTCGAGAAATAGAAGGAAATGGTGGACTATAACACTGTTGTTATAGTAAATGATTTCCGAAAGGAAATGTTTTGTATAGTATTGGGATTTATATATCTATTTTAATTTCGAATCCCTATACTAGTGATTTTGGGTTGTCGTAACGATGTTTTACGCAACATTCGTTTTGGCCCAAATAAATATGTTTAAGAGAATGATTTCCTTAAAGAATGAAATATATACTTAATCTCGATTTAAGTATATTGAATATTTTCCAAGTGTTGAAAATAGATGGATTTGAGAATTACTTAATAAGTAAGTATGGAAATGTTTTCCAAATATAAAGTGAATATTTTGAGAATTTATCTTTTTGAAGATAAATTGAAATGAATAATTGAAATCGTATATGCATAGATATTTTAGAATATAAATTCACTATGGAATTTATAAAAGAAAGTGGAATCTGTTTAAAAATAAATATTGATTTATTTTTGAAGTATGAAAATTATTTATCTGGTAAAGATATTTTTGGGAAACAAATAATTTGGAAAATTATTTGGAATCTGGTGATGTTGTGCATATCCATTGATAGTTCAATAACCGACTATCAATATTTACCTTTGAATAGGTATTTGTTGTGATTTGCTGAATTTGAATGCACACTTATTTTTAAATTATTGCGCTCCTTATTCGGATTACCCATTCCGAATAGTGATACGACCTAATGGATAGCATTGATGACCGGTGTTGAAGACCGGATATTTGCGAAAGCGATAGGATGACCTATCGATTGTCTCTGCACTGAGTTGCAACGGTATAGAGACTCCCTAAGTAATGGGAAATCCGATCAGGATTGTGGATATCCGGATTGCAAGGACTTCTTTGTAAGTGCCTTCGGTTCTGTTCGAGCCCGAAACAGACTTGTATGGATTGTATGTCTGACATTAAAAATTGAGATATAAAGCCGATTTCTTTCAAATATATTTCTGTTGGTGGCGGAGAATTTATTCTCTTAGCTTAACACCCTTCTCTGAGACGTACGAGCTCAGAGGTTATGTAGTTGAAGGTTATCAGCGATATATTCCCATTTTGGTAATGTGACATGCCGAGTGTTGCTGTGAAATGATCATTGTGTTGATTATTTGCGATAGGATCATTTATTTGATCGTCTATCCTGGTGATCATTTCTATGATCATTTGTTGACCCAAAGCATGGCTTTTGTATAAAGTATGTTTTTGTGGACGTGACTTCGTCGAGCCTCACACCCCGGAATGGTCAAAACAGGAAAGATGCGGCAAGGTTATGAGGGGTAGCGCCCTTTAGGGTATGTGCATTTCCTTCTGGAAAAGGGTGGTATCATGGTATGGAGCCCAGATACTTACTCATGTTGAAAACACTTTATGATTGTGTGAATTGATTACGAGCGCTCGGTGAAAGGTCCCAAAGGACCAAGGGATGGCATACTCGGTCAGTTGTTACTCAGTTAGGGGTAACCCGGCCTTGTGTTGGCAGAGATCCGGTTTGGTTCTCGGGGACGTCCATCCAGAGGCGTTCTCATGTGGCAATGGGAAGTTCCTTGGCCTGATCATTCGTTGGAAATCCAAAGAAACAATACGAGACTTGTACGATTTTAGTTGTATAACCTGCTATGGAATGTGGCGGTAACCTGCTATTGAACATAGTTAGCTATAGTAGGCATAGTTCGAAATGTCTATGCTGGCTAAGATTTATATTCTACTTTCGAAATAAATTTTTCCTACACTATGCATTAGTAATAATATAAAATGTTCTTTTAAATGCGTATCAAGCATCTTTGACTATCATAAGGAGAAATCTCCTCCGATTCTGCGTTTGCATTGTGTGTGTGTGCGGGAGGCCTTATGGTAGTCTCATTTTTAAAAGCATTGCGAATTGACTTTAAAAATATTCCTCTATTTTGATTTTAAAGATAAATAAACTGTTTTGAGTTCTCACACCAGTCACATGACTGACTCGGAGTTTATTGTTTTCCTTCCTAAACTCTGAGTGCCCACCAATTTCCACACGGGCAGTCAAGAGTTAGGTTTATCAGGATATTCTGGATATTCTGGAGTTGCTGGAGGCAAGATGGATGGCATGGCGTATTACTAGTATATAGTATTTCTTTTCCGCTGTTTGTTGTTGTTGTTGTACACTCTGATGATATGATGTAATGAAATGTGATGTAATGTAATAACTGATATAGTTCTTTGTTTAAAGATTATTCATTTTTTATTATATGTTGTTCCGCTGCGAATTGTGAGATTCTGATGTTGTTCTGTTGTTTTTCTGTTCCGTTCTATTTTCTATTTTCTTTTCTCTCTATTTTCTATCTTCTTATCTCTTCTTCTGTCTTTTTCTTCTCCTTAAAACCCTAAGTGTTCGGTTTTCCGTCCTTCGATTGCTCGACGGTTGATACTGTGAACGTATTGATGTCAGTTTTCGAAAGTCGAAGAATCGGGTCCTTACATAATCAGTTCTTCTAGGTTAGGGCTTGGAAAATCAGAGGTACCAAGTAGGTTAGTATAATAATGTAGAAAAACTTTATCAACTCGCTCAGGGGTTTTATGCAGATTGTCATACTCATCAGTAATATTATACATACTGCCTTTTGCTTTCTTAACCATTATAGAATTGTGAATTGCTTTTGTGTTTTGTCACCTTGTATGTCTGACTTCTTCCTAAGCTTTTTTT
The DNA here is from genome assembly GCA_030765085.1 of Allium cepa. Taxonomy (NCBI): domain Eukaryota; kingdom Viridiplantae; phylum Streptophyta; class Magnoliopsida; order Asparagales; family Amaryllidaceae; genus Allium; species Allium cepa. The sequence goes on from CM060932.1 coordinate 791,076,654, forward strand.
ATTCATTTGTAGCTCAGTGGTTAAAACATCCAAAAGCTTTAATGATAGCTCATGGTCCTTCATAGATAAAGCCAAACATCCAGGTTTCTGAAGCATGCTAAGTTGGACCTTCTGAACTTGATCAACCAAGCTTTTAGAAAGACCATTCCCTTCTCCAAATTTAGATTTGGCCCACACCCTAAGAGCCTCCCTAGTTACTTTGAGTTTCTGTTAAAATATATGCATCTTGTTACCATAAAAAGAAGAAGATCAAACATTAGAAACCAAAGGAAGAAATTCAGGGTCTTTAACCCACACATTAAAAAATTTGAAACTTATTTTATTTTCATAGGTAGAGGTCCCACACTTGATAATGATAGGGGAATGGTTGGATAACATAGGAGGGAGAACATGTGACATAAGGTTGGGCCATTTGATCAGAGAAGAGGAGTTGATAAAGGAATGATCAATACAGCTCATGGTACATATCCTGGACCAACTTTTGTCATTCCAAGTGTACTTAGGACCAATGAAAGATATTTCATATATGTTAGATACATTTATGGCTTTATTAATAGGGGAGACATCCTTGGAGGTAAAGGAAGAACCACCAAAACGATCATTGGTGGATAGCATGCAGTTAAAGTCTACATGAATGAACCAAGGGTGAGTTTCTTGTCTAAGACAGGGAAGATAATCAAGCATAATTTTCCTAGATACAATTTGGTTATCAACATTTACAAAGGTAAGGTAAAAGGAAGTTGAGGCGGGGAGGTGAAGAACATAAGAATGTATTGTTTGTGAGATATGATAAGCGAAAGAGTGTAGATAGATGGATCTGAGAGGATCATGATTCTCCCATAAGAATCTTGCTCTAAATTATGATGCAAAGCCTAAGTTGAGTTGATGGTATTGGCAGCCTTGATGGTCAGAGCTTCATTCAATTTTTCCTCAATAAAAGCTAAAATACTAAGATTGTTGTTAGAAATCAACTGCTTAGCCTGAGTCGATTTGATTTTTTATGGGCACCTCTTATGTTGCCACTTCCAAAGTTGTGTAACATGATTAAACTAGTAAAGAGGGGTACTACTTCTTGTCTTTCTTCTAGATGAAGATGTTGCCATATTTGTAGGAATTGATGATTTTCAATAGTCTTACCTTTATCATGATCAAGACCTTTCTTTTTCTCCTTCTTATTTTTCTCTTGTTCCTAGGAGCTATGGAGGTAGATACAGATATGTCAAGGTTAGATTCATAAGGGGGAGGGTCAGCCGGGCTATATAAGAAACTAGGGGGAGGGACCCAACCTGGAGGAGGAAGGATACGTGAATAAGGTGTGACATTAAGAACATTCAAAACAATGTCATCTGATGTAAAAAACAAGTTGTTAGGAGATAAGGAGGCACTTATGGAATTGTCTTGACTCACTTGACTGAGCCACAGACATTACTCATAACAGGAACCCATTCTTTTATGATGAATAATTTATTATTCATTAAAATTGGTACACCTTTCATAATTTTTCTTCGATCCTTCTCATTAGAATGAAGAAAAAGAAAAACATAGCCGTCAGATTTTAGTTTTATACTTCCTTTTTAAAGTCATAGCTTTTTTGAGTGTTTTATCATAACAATATAGGATAACATAATGTCGAGGAAAAAACCTACAAGGTAGTCCTGCCAGAGAGCATGACCAGCATCCAACATGGCTTGAGGAGGAATTACGGCATCGCTAGCAAAAAAGTTTGATTGGTTACTGGTATATACTTCCATCCATTGCGCGATTTTCTTTTGAAGAGGGAAGTCCATACGAGTTAAATTTGACAAGAAAAGGATAGGACAGAGTCAAATAAAGGAAAAGGACGAACATGTGAGGGGATCAAAGGAGTGGAAGAAGAGACAGGGTCGGGGGAGTATGGGAATCAAATTAGATTGGAAAATCCTGGAGAGGAGAGGCAGAAAAAACAGCTGAAGGAGGAGGAGGAATCAATGGTTGGATGGGGTTCAGGGGAGAATGGATGGAAGGTTGGGCGGGAAAAGGAGGGACATCTGCCATTGATAAATCGAAATTGATTTTATGTTTTTAAAAAAGGAGAATTTATTTATAAGCGAGCTTAAAAGTTTAATTATGAGATAATTAATTAAATATGGGTTAAATTGTGAAAATAATTTTTAAAAATATATAAAAGTCGCTTAAATACAAGTTGAAGGAAAATATGATTCCTAAGTGGGATGGTGAATTGCTTTGATTTGGTAAATAATTATTTAGCGAAGAGAATGGAGAAAATAAAGTAAAGATGAATTAATATAGATCAAAAGCCCAAACTTAGCCAAAAAAATATCTTGCCCTTTTTCTTTATCTCCACTTTTCTTGAAGCATCACTTTCAAAAATTAAGTCCCATGGCTTCCTTTGTTCGGTTTTCATTTCCTATAACAAAATTTAACCCTACCTCCTTTAAAAAAATTCAAACTAAAATAAAAATTCCAAAAATTATGAGTTTCAAATATGAGCTTCTTAACAAGGATCTAGACCTCTACGAGTTGTCAAAGAAGGTTTTGCTTGTTTGGAGTCAAGTTGCTATGTACAGAAAATGGAAAATAGAAGAGCAATGAAGGGTAAATGGATATATTAGCTAGCTATTGATAAGTTGAGTTATTTTCCACTCATAAACCTATATTTGGAATGTGTTTGCTTTAGTTTCTTATGTTTCATTATTTCCTATTTCTTCCTTTATGCATTGAACCCATCACTACAAATATCACTTAAGTAAATGCTTGATTGTTATGTTTTGGAGCCTGAATTCACGATGGAATGAGAGGAATATGGTATGAAGTCAATCAAAGGGAAACGAGCTCTAATAAGCTCAAATTGCACTATGGCTTAGGCTTAACTGTCCAAACAGCATCAATAACCGGTTGACAACCCTTGGTAAGGGTCGTCGACCAGAGTGCCACCGCCTCCAAGCAATGAACCCATATATGTTAAGAAAAATTCTTTTGAAAAATAAATTAAAAACATGATTTTGAAAGTAGAAATTTAATGCAATCCAAGTATGAAATTACTTTTATGAAAAAGTTTTATTTAATTAAATATTTAATATTTAATTTTTTGTGTTTTAGAAATGGTAGAAAATTGTTTCGGGCCTTAAACAATTATTTATAAATCATATTTTATTCAAAATGATTTCTAAATACTATCAGTGGATTTTAAAAGAATTTCCAATAACTTTTAAGTATAAAGAAGAGATTTAAAAATATATTCTATGGTTTAAAATGAATAGAATCTGACTACTGAGGCATATAAATTCATTTATAAACCATATTTAATTATAAAAAATTATGGAATCATTTTTTGCAACAACCCGCACCTTAATGGGCATGAATTTTGACTAAATCGAAATCCAAGTCTATTAGGGCACAGATTGTTGGATTTGGTAACCCATAATAAACAAAAGTATGCCAGAGTGTGATCAATATAAACTCATAGTCATATCCATCTCTCAATGTAATTAAGAAAAGATTGGAATGGCGACTGACTTTTTCTCTCCCTGATTCCCCTTCTTCGCATCTCCCTGCCTGTCCACTCCTCCTCCCCTCTTCGCCTTCTCCTATCCCCGACTCTCCACCTCGGTCCCCTCTAGTTTCATCCCCCCTCTCTCCTTCGTCAACCAGGTCGGGTTGCATTTTTAAAGTCATGCCTTTTGCGCCTGTGTCCTCATCCTTTCCTTCAATCAGTCACTGAATTTCCTCCTCTGCACGCTAACAATCCTTCCAATCATGTTGCTGTTGTTCGCCCTTGTCCTGTGGGTTCGATCTCCAGCGCGGGTGCTGTCTGCCTATCTTCGATATGTGTTTTGCCTTCGTCTTCGCCTGGTAAGTAGCCTTTCTCCTTTTGCGTGTGGAGTTAAAGTGAGTAATCTTGAGAATACGAATTGTGATTTGGGGAAGCATGTTTCGAGTGTTGAGATCGACGCTCGTGCCGATATTGGTTTGTCTGGTCGTGATTTGGGTATCGAATAGGTTGTTAATCCTAGTTTTGGTCAATGCTCTCCTGGTGCTTGTGATTATGCCCCTGCGAAATTAGTTCCTTTAGTCAGTGAAGCCTGTTCTAGAGATTCAATCCCTTTTGCCTCTATTAGTTCTCCCATCGTTGTGGAGCATCCTGGTCCTTCTACTCCATCGCTTGCAAGCTCCAAATCATGGTCAACTCTATTCACGTCCCTGCCTCGCAATGCGGGTGACTTCATTCCGATTTAATTTGATATGGTCGAGGAAAATGGAGTGATGATCCCTCCCCCTATTGTTTTGCAAGCCGGCGTGAATTTTTGGTCTGATTATTTGGTTGGTTTCTTTTTGGAACCTAATCACCGTCTTCATGATGCGTCCTCGGTTTGTCGAAGGGCTTGGAAGCTTCGTGGTAATTTGCATGTTAAGCTGATCGACTCCATGTATTACCTTAAGTTTTCCTTTATTGAGGAACGTCGGCTTGTTCTTGAGGCTGAGCCTTTTTTTTGGTGGAAGGCCTTTTATTGTTACTCCTTGGTCTCCTACTATGGTGTGTGCTCGTGAACAAGTCCTTTCTATCCCCGTTTTGGCTTACTTTTTGCAAATTCCCTCTGCTCTTCAGCCTCTTCTTGGGTTGAATTGGTTAGCCTGTAACATAGAAAAATTGAAATGTTTTGACTCTAATACAGTTGCGCGTGAAAAAATGGTGTATGCTAAGGCTCTTATTGAGATTTCCCCCTTTAAGCCTCTCCCTTCTTCTATTCCTGTTCAGCTTGCTGTCGGGCATGTAGCGGAAGTCCACGTTCGTTATGGTTGGGTTTCAGATATTTGTTCCTCCTGTCACTCTTTTGGCCACCTGGCTATCGCCTGCTTGCATTCTGTAGCCTCCGCGGCTGCTCTGAAGATCCCTTTGCCTCGCCCCCCACATAGGATTTGGGTTCCCATTGTTTCTTCCCCTACCTATCAGATCGCCCTACCTCCTGTTGTTCCATTATCTGACCTGGGTCCGCCTCCATTGCCTGTTGCTAGGCCTGCCTCTTCTTCTGATTCTGTGGTTCCTTGTGATGCATCTGCTATTCCTTTAGCTGCTCCAGATCCTGCTTCGCCACTTTTTCTTGTTGTTTGGGTTGAGTCCGCGGGGTGTTGGGTTGACCTCAGATCTGACATGAGATTTAACCTCGTGAATGATTCCTTTTTTATATTTGTTTTCGGTGATCAACTGGACCTTAGATGCCTTCATTACAAACCATCTAGTGATTCCTTAGTTCTCGATTTGGACGGAATGTATGCGAGTTTGAATTCTGTCATGCTAGCTGATTCTTCCTGGGATCGTTCGTTTATCTACTCTTCTGATGCTATGGGTTATGATCCTTGTCTTGCTATCATTTTCTGCCCCTTTGCTGGTCTTTGTGGGAATGTCCCTTTGGTATCTTCTCAGGTGTCTGCGGAAGATGGTGATTCTTCCTCATCGGAGGAGTCCTAGTCTTAATGATATTTATAGTTACTGTGGTGTAGTTGTCACATACATGTACTGTATTTTCCTTTTTTCTTGTAGTTAAGGTGCTTTTACCTTACTCATGTACTTCAAGTTTTATTACGTTCGTAATAAAAAGTGGACGGTCCACTATAAAACCGACTGGCCTTGCCAAAAAAAATATAAACTCATAGCGGAATAGAAAATATAATAGAACATAAATACTGACTGGAGCTACTATCTTGGAATTAATAGTGTTTCTTGGATATCAATTTGCCTAGCGTTGCGCATGAATAAGAAGACTTTATCATCTACAGTTCTCGTCTTGCACTATTAGCATGTCCCTGTAAATCTATCACGTGGGTTGTAATGAGGAGGGGGCTAGAACAATGTTTTGGTGAATGGAAAATTACAGCCTTATCAACAACACCAATTTATGTTGATTGATTCATATTTAAGTGTTATGTATATTGCTTATGACTAACCCATTCAATCCTATATGCGCATACAATATGTCTAACCTCCTCCGCCGTGTATGAGTGTGTTTATATATATATATATATATATATATATATATATATATATATATATATATATATATGCCTAAATATTGTACTACCCAAAAACCCCAGCCACTTAATACTTATTAAATAGAGAGGAGGCATACCCAGTGACCATTTAATACCTCTACCATAAAGCGGGACCTCCGCGACGTAAACACTAGTCAATCAGTTTTAGCTATAGAGATAGATAACCCCCAGATACGGCTTTATAATATAATTTACCATATATCTAACACATCTCAAAACTCATCTAAGGGTTAACTATCCCACCTCCGACAAACAAACAACAAACTAACTAAAATTTTGAGGTTTTTGGGTATCCCATACAGATTCTGCACTAGTAGAAAGTAAAATCCATGTGACGAACCGCAAATTCGTACCCTTTGAATCGACAATAAACCACACATGTCCGACCCAAAAAGCACAGGTTGCCGGAAAGTCATGAGTAAGAGAAGAAGAGAAGAGAAGATAGAACCAAGCAAAACAATACAGAATCTCACATCGCAGCGAAAAACATATAATATCATATCAATGATTTTATAAAACAAAAACTGTATATACATACATCAATCAGAGTCCAATAATCAAACAATAGTTATCAGCTTGGACAATTATAAAAAAACTATCCTTACAGTTGCCAATAATATAAAAAACAAAGCAATGCAGCGGATAATCAATAATCAAAATAGATGCATGTATACGAAAATAAAGATCTCCAGCTTCCTGCTGAAGCTCCAAAAGCACCAAATCTGAACCTGTAAATATACTCGGCCCGAGCATTGAAAGGGAAGAACGCCTGGATCAGTCTGGTAAACCAGCGTGAGAAACACACTCAACTAAATTTATTAAATTACCAAACTTTTCCTTTCAAAACAAAATGATCTCGTAAGACACGCCCACACATAAACACGGACATGTTTTTATCTTAACTAAAACATCTCATATCAAATCCTCTTATATTATAATAGTGTCTATTGCACAAATAATATTAATCATAGCCGAAATTGTTACATTGATTAAATTCTAGCATATAGCCCAAAATAGGTAATACAATCAAAATGGAAGGTACGTAGTGGAGTTTGGATTTCCATACAAATGACCAGGTGAAGGGACTACCTTCCGATGGGTACACCTCTAGATGGATGTCCCAAGGCAAAGAACATCTACCCTCTACCAACACAAGACCGGCCCACCTCTATAACTAGATGGTACCGAATATGTCATCCTTCGGTCGTTACCGACCTTTACCGAGGGCCTTTATAGCATACAAACCACAATAATCAGATACATGACGTCATAGCGTGTAAAGATATATCTAGAAGAGGATGATCATATCCTAGTTGGGAATGAGCCACTTAGCCCTGCTTCATCTAACCCTGTTTTGTTTATTTTCGGTTGATGAAGCCTGAGGTAACGATTACCTTCCACAAATCGCAATCACATCACTTTGAATGCCACACAGCCATTTTCGTTGACTACTAATTGTCTTCCACAAAAATACAACCCTTAAGCTCATACGTCTCAAGAAGGGTGTTAAGCTAAGAGAAGTTGCCTTCTCCACCACCACTGGTGTATGTTTGTAAAAACCAATGCACGTAATCTATAGAAATGCAATATCAGACAAACATCCATACAAGTTGTCGAGGAACAGGACAAACCGACTTTCCTAGCATTTCCTGTCGGGAAATCCCTATGATTAGTAGCGAATAGTCCTTGCATTGGATATTTCATAATGAAGAGACCACTGCTACTATATGTATATTGGGATTTTAACCCCAAATGACCAACAAGCGGTCCTCCACTATGAAAATCCTGAATATCAATATCATCACAAGCAACCTGCAAAATCGAATGCATATACGTTGGTTTGAAGTGGTTTTCAGATAAATCTGATCCCCGTCTCTTCGCACCAACAACGCAAAAGTGTTTCCCAACCTCACATAGAAACTAAGTCTCATAGACTTAACACGTATACAACTTTCAACTTGCTATTCTTCGGGAAAGAAGGAAGCTCGATAGATTGGAGTAATACTCTGCACTACACGAATCAACATCCTCAACACAAATGATAATCAAGCCTACACAGAAGGCTATGTACTAAGTGTACGACTAAAATAGTTCCCACATCACGTTGAGGAACTAAAATGGCCAATTTTGCTAGTCGGTTATTTAACTATCAAAACAAACAAACAAATATTTAGCACCATAAGCAATCACTAGGACCTTTAATTAATCTTTTATTAATTAAATCATTTTCCAAATATTCACTTCAAATTATCTTTTAAAAAGATATAATCTCAAATCATTTCAATATTGGAAAACATTTTTTTATACTTATTTAATAATAAGTAATTCAAAAATTAATTTATTTTCAACGCTTAGAAAATATTGCATATACTTAAATCATGATTAAGTATATATTTCATTCTTTAAGGAAAACATTCTCTTAAACACATTTATTGGATCAAAATGAATGTTGCATAAAACATCGTTACGACAACCCGAAATCACTAGTATAGGGATTCGAAAATTAGATAGATATATAAATCCCATATACCAAACAAAACATTTTCTTTCGAAAATCATTTACTATAACAACAGTGTTATAGTCCATCATTTCCTTATTTCTTGAAACGTCTATTTCAACAATGAATGTTGAAACCTATGGTTTCGATACTTAACACATTCTAAAACATCTTTAAATTTAGAAGATCGCTTTTTAAAACATATCCATTTTATTTAATATATTATTCACTGTCCAAAATCGTGAATATACTTCATTTACCAAATCCAATATTTCTACACATTTATTAAAGGATTATCCACTGTCTAAAATCGTGGATGTAATACCTTTAATAAACTTCTATATTTAATTTATCCAATTCAATTGATTTCACATTTATAAAACAATGTTTATAAATCACAATTATATTTCATTAAAAACTTCCATACACAAAATTCCTTTATTAACCAATCTTATGTATATCTCGTTTATATGCCAAAAACCAAATTATAAGTTAATTACTTATAATTCTCTTTATTTACAAAACTCGTTCTTTTTATAACTTCATCAATTTATAAATCTTATTGACTTATAGAATCCATTTATAACTTCATTTTAACACTTATAAAACTCCTTTACAACTCTATTATTTGGATTTATAAAATATCAATTTATAAATACTATATATATACTGTTTATAATAAATTCAAAAATCTCAGTTTAAACTTTTACCAAGTCATTAACTCCTTATTTCAAAAATCATATTCTCCAATTATATATCACAAAAATCATAATTCTTATTATAACATTTATTTATTCAAAATAAATTCATTTCCTTAACCATTCAAAATAAATAAAACATCTATTTCCAAAATCACTTGAAAATTCTTTTTAAATTCATAATCACACTTTAACATTTTTAAATATTCAAAAATAGGCCCAATGCTGCAACAGCACCAAATACATCAATCCTGACGTCATATATCACAATATCTATAAATGAAACCAATATCGATGAGGATTCCAGTTGGATCCATCCAACCTGTCACTTGCAACAAATATACATATTAGAATATATGTACAATGTCCGGTTTGAGGCAGACGCGCATACAAAGAGTCATCCGTTCATACACAAGAATGTATAGGGTCTCATTTGCTCCAATAGGCAGGAATATCTCCAAATACCAATCAATATATATAATATATCATATATCATCCAAACAATCATCAATCATCATTAATAAAATTTGTTCTAACTTATATAAAAATATCACTACAGCACAAAAGGCTTTTAACAGCGTTTGATAAACGCTGTAATATGATACAACAGCGTTATTAGAAATGCTGTATAACGACATGCTGTCGTATATACATAACTTACAACAGCGTTTCTATAAACGCTGTTGAAACATCTCTGTGACAGCGTTTATTACGAGCTGTCAATAATTTTTTTACAGCGTTTCAAACGTGCTGTATTATGTTTCAACAGCGTTTATAATTTAGTTGTCGAAGATGTTCAAATTCTACTTTAACTGTTTACAACAGCTTTTTCTAAACGCTGTTATTGAATCATCAACAATTTTGACAGCATGTTAAAAACGCTGTGATTGAATCATCAACTATTTCGACAGCATGTAAAAAACGCTGTTATTGACAGTTTCAAGATAATTACAGCACGAAATAAACGCTGTTGTTTCTTCATTGACAGCATTAATCGAACGCTGTCTTCTATTTATATAACAGCTTTAATATTCCACTCTATTTTTGAATATTCCAAAACTATATTTTAAGCATATTCAAGCAACTAGTATATATAACAGGTTCTAATAACTATTAATTGGTTACATAAACTAGTTAAGAGAATATTAATAAACAAAAGACATCCATAAACCAAGTTTCAATAATATCCATAAACAAAATCCACTCAACTACACGACCAAGCATTGTCATTACATTTACACCACCATTCATCTCTAAACCATCAATCCCACTCACTACCTCCTCACTGTCAAACTGCGCATCTGACTGCAGTAACTAAACCACTTGCATACAACAATCTCTAACCTCTGCCACTTACTTGCCTTCCCTTTGCTGTGCAACTTCATACAACATAACATTATCCACTTCCTTAACAACACACAAACCTCTCCAATTCCACCTGACTTGCCTTTCCTTCACATATACCACACAGTCCCTTGCCACTACCTACATATCAAATCACAAAACAAACTCGCCACTACTGCAAACCCCATCCCACTATTTACACTCGACAACCACCACAAAACCATCAAACTTCAATGCCTATGCATCCAACTTCACCACTGTGCCACTGTACAACCAGTACATACCCTGCCATTGCCTACCTCCTTCACTATTTCTCACTGCATACCACCTGCATCAACCACCACCACCCTGTTTAACCATCACTGCTGCAACACTACTGTTCACCATGTTACTCCTCTCATACCATCATCTACAACAAAGCACACCTATCTTCTGCACTGCCTTCACCATACATTTCCAGTGCCTCACCATTCATCAAACAATACTTCATCAAACTTCAACAATCCACTTCACAGTTGACAATTCCAAACCAGTTCAACCACTAGCTGGATCACAAAACCAACCTACTTCCTTGTTACATCCCTTTCAGTTCAACAACACACATTTCACTGACCATCCCACTAATCATCCATACCATCACAAGCTCCAACTCAACAGTGTCCATGACCTTCTGCAATTCCATCACAAGCTGGAAATTTATTACCGCAACTGTACATGCTCTGTCATGCTGAACAGGTCTTCTATTCCTTATGAACTAGAAGGAAGAATCTGCTAATACATGGAAAGCATATTTTATTTAAAACAATCTGGAAGTATTGATTGTCTAAGAGAAAGAAAGATAACGTTGAGTGAATGCATGAAATATTGAACTTTCCATGTACAATCTGCATATGTATTGTATGACCATAATAGCATTCTATACCTATCAATATAATCTTGGATATTACAGTTTATAATTGTTCATTGGATATTACAGTTTATATTCATGATTTCAATATACATATTTTAAAAAAATCATGAACACACACATGTAGAGTAGTACAAAACTGCACTGCTGCAAATGCAGTAGTGTTGCACATGGTACGGTGCAAAACTGCACTGCTGCTTTAGACTGAGAAGTTACGATATCTTGAGCTATCTTGCATTTCTTAATCCTTAAAGCGAATTTTTAAGGATTGCTTATTGTATATACATTCCTTAAAGCGGATTTCTAATTCTTCAATTCTCCCTATGGTGTCGCCAAATTCAACAGATACAAGTAATCTCTACAATTAACCTTAGCTAAACAAGTTTCTTAGAAAGTTATCTTCATGGGTTGAGACCATGAGTTCCCAGAAGATCGATTTCATAATCAACTATTTAAATTTTGATGTTAATCATACTCTTTTATATTTTATACAATAATAAGTTGGTATGGAATGTCCTGAAAAACCCTAAGAAGTCCAGGCATTTCCAATGGAAATTGTTAAGCTCTGAAAGGAAAAGTAGTCATTAAACCCAAAACAAACAGATCAAGCATATACATAGAAAGGTATAAAGCATTGCTATCACCGAGACCCCAACTGTGATATTTTATAACCCGTTAGTACATTTACCACTAGACCACCTCCTAGGATTACCATTAATGTATGACATTTTAAAAAAATTATCATTCAGTGGTTTAACAGGATGAAATCCAAAAGGTGATCAATAACAAATGCTAACTGTCCATCGAGCGAGAAACCACCACTTTGGTGAAAGTATGTCCTCCCAAAATAAAGATGAGGAAATTATACTGGAAATGAAAACTCATTCAATGGAAATTATGACAAAGTATGGACTATGGATGTACACCAGAATACAACACAAATTTTCACTTCAAATTTCATAGTCCTTGCTTGTTGAACAGGTCGAACTGGTTTTTGCTTTTTAGATATTTATTCAGTTGGAAGCATTTATCATCTCTTTCTTGGAATTTTGATAGGACTGAAATATTAGCCATCTCCATCAAAATAATAAATGTCTTTTGATGCAATAATAATGTTACAGTTATTATACTTTTGATAACAATCACTAAAACACTTATTATAAATATTTAAATTCATGGGATGGTTTTGCTTCATAAACTATTAGCACTTTTATGTGTATTTTTGATGTTTATATTTGGTTAATTTATTAATAAATATTTAAACATGATTGAAATACATGGTTTTAAATTTTCACTTATCATAAAGCACATATGAGTTCTCATTTCAGGCAAAGCTTTAATATTCCAAAAATGTTACAAAAAAATTCTTCATAAAAAGTATAGAAAACCACATATGGATTTGACATAAAGAACCTTCAATGTGTTAGCTCCTCAAATACAATATTATTAAGGTCAACAGTGAATTGTGATTTCAAATTTTCAATTCAACTTGTTGAAATACTAAATTGTCGTCCAATATTATGTTGAACTGTAATTCTTGATGGAAGCTTGATTTGCTTTCGCATTCCCATGTACAAAACTAATAGTTAGAAGTTGATATGTCAAAATGTTTAGAAAAATCCTATAGCCAAATGAATTGTACTTGCCCAAACATCTAACGAATATAATACGTCCTAATAGAATTGAAACCTCCACTACTAGCATAAACAGGTACATTTGTCTGAGCATGAATGTTTGAGCTTGAATGCATCTCTCGTTAATAAATAATCCAAATATATATTTGATGTTGCTTATTGAGCTCTAAGAATCAAAGACGAACAAGTTTACAAGAAAATTCAATGCTAACCTTCTTCTTCCCTTACTTTGAAAGTCCATAAGTTGAGTAAGAACGTCTTAAAGCTATTTTGACAATTACCTATATGGAAAAAATACAATAATTAATAAAAAAACTTAAACATAAACTAAGTTGATTTTACTTGAGCTCCAATAAACAGTTGACAGTATATGAACTCAGCTTCTAATGCAATCAATTAATGATAAAAGAAATAGGAATTCCTGTATAAAAAAATAATGTTCGTGACAATATATTTACATGGAAATTGACCGAAAGAATAAAGAGAGTATATTGAATTAAATATATACATTCTAAATATATAGACATCACACACACATATATTTATAATATATATCATGAATAGTTATGGCAATACACATTCTTGTGAATATATTTTCCATTAGCTTGCATCCTTTTAGTGGGCATGGCATAGTTGTCAAAGGAATAACATGTAACAACATGAAAGTTGCCATTAAGAAAGTCTTTCGTAATAGATGCAAAGAGAATGAAGTTGTTTGCAAAGGCAATGTATGTGCTACCTCTCAGAAACCACAAAAATGTGATTCAAATGTTTGATAATTGTCTAGGAGTAGGAGTTCCTATCTTAGTGTATGAATATATACCCAAGGATACATTGTACAAATGCATTAAGTCTAATGATCAAAATATGCCATTGACCAAACAATAGCTCTTACAAAACCAGCATATTAAATAAAGTGGTCGTTAATGTAGTTCAAATAAAAAAGGTCACACACAAAACACCCTTAAATGTGAAGTTAAGATAAAATATAATCATCAAATACCTAAATCTGTGCAGCCGTGTGTAACTAGAGCAGGCTGAAATGTGTAAGGTGAGACTGAAGTAGATGTTGTAAAATGAAGAAGTTCGAAGCGAGACTGGTGCAGCTGTAAACTTGAAGAAGCTTGTTGTGAAGGATAACATGCTGAATTATAGGTTGGAGTGCAAAACTAAGTTGCAAGTGATGAGTGCATATTAAGTTGAGTAAATGCAAAACATGCATACAAGGAAGGTCATGCTTATAAGTTAACCCATTCAAAGTGTGAGAGCAGCATAACTCATAAATTCTAAAATTTTGGATTAGTATGCACTATGCAGGTTCATACAGTGCCTCTAAAATAAGCAAGCAGAAATGTTGGTTACCATTACTTTAAGAGAATATAGTCAGAATTATTCTTGCCGAATAAAAGATATCTTAACAGCATAACCCTTAGTGATAAGTAGAGAAATATGTCATGCATAAAGTACACGATTTATAAACTAAAAGTGACAGCAAACAATTTATGTATCCAACATGTGAAATGATATAGCAAGCTTGTGCTAAACTAAGAAGCTAAAGAAATAAACTGTGTATGAACTATTATCACCTGCTTCAATCCATCCATAATTAAACGAACAATAAGCATTTATCCATCATTTAACAATAAATATTAGCACTTAGTCCATGCAATTATGTAAGTAAACTGAAAATTTATAATATACACATCAATGTAAGTATATGTCATGCAAATAAACTAATAACAAATGAGCTAGCAGTAAGAAAATAAATTTTAAGAAAGATTCAATGAAACCTTAAATTGATCAATTATTGGAGTACTGTAGGTTACACCCAGAGGTGCAATAGCTTGGATGGAAGGACAACAGATCTACGATGGCTTGGGGAGAAAAAGATCCGATGCAAAAACAGAAAATTGGGCCACTGAAATAATGCCGGGAAATCAGATGAGTACCCAAATCAGGTGACGCGAGATAGTGGCGGCAAGGTCGATGAGGCGAGACAGTGGCGGCCGTGTAATCAGGTGATTAGATGAATTAGGTGATGCGAGACGGTGGCAGCGATGTCATTTACTTAGGATTGGAAATGAAGTATTGAGAGTTTACGTGGGAACTCGAAGAAACGAAATGAAACGCTGAAAATACAAAGGAACGCGGCCGCCAAAATAATTAGGTTCCCGCTTCAAAATTTTGTGATTTAGGCAGCGATCTGGTTTTAATGTTTTATTTTATAAACGTAAAATTGCATCTATAACAGCCTTTTTTATTCAAACGCTATTATCTACGGTTGTCAAAAACAACTTTTCTTGTAGTGGAACATGCTATTTTAATCCATACGTATACACACTTGCATGAAATTAACAAAATATCATACAAGTACAACAAGGAAATCAGATGACATGATAATTTACAGTGTGCAATTTGGTGATGGTAAACTATTTCTATTCATAGCAATGAAAGAGTCAAGCAACTAGCCAAACTCCAATTAAAAATTCACATTCAGACAAGTATTCCCACATGAAATTAGATTTGGACAAGATGTAAAATTCACTCACCTGAATTTCCAAATTTGTTAGCTTATTGGAGAGGAGCTATTGCCTATTACTTTCAGCTGCCGCCTCTACTAATTAATGCAAGGAAAGCATGACAACAACGAGGTCCAATCACTGAAATTCTAAGAAAAGAAATCCTATGAAAGATGAATAATGGTTTGAGATTCTATACCTGAAGTTTATAGCTTTATAATTTCTTTAATTACTTCTCTAGATTCTGAGGGGTTAGAGGTTTTGTATTTAAGGTTTGAGGTGGGGAGGAAGGAGATATAAGCTTCTAAAAGTTAACTGAAGTGAGGAGGTTGGAAAAATGAACATACAGTTCGTTTACTTTAGGCTATCAAAAGCCAAATGAGATTGCTAGTTGAGTTGCATAAAAATAAATCAGTTAAGCCAATTGAAGTAAGTTTTTGTTGTAGTGTAAACTTGATTATGCATCGCATTGTACATGAATGTACTGAAAATAGAAGATGCAACAATTTGCCACTTTATTTCTAGTAGTGGCTAGTCTTTAGTTAAATGTAGTGTGGAGAGTTGACAAAATAATAACTATGCTGAACGATCCAGCTAATTATCTAAGAAGTCCTTATTTTTTCATAATTTTGTATATCAATTTTTATCTAAAATGAAATGGTTTCTAGACAAATCTGCAGGCTCTTCCACTAGATTAACTCTGTAGGAAAAACTTGCAGGCGATATGGTTGCCAAATATGTTAGCTTGGTATAAGTTATTCAGCACTATCTATTGGCAGTCACTTAAAAGAATTCGAGTAATTTAAAGACATTTTCTAACTTGTACGATAATTTATCTTTTAGTATCAAATTCACTACCTTTACCATGACAAAGTAACCCATGTCACGTACTTTACAGTTGAGAGGTATTGCATCAAGCTGATAAGTACAAAAGTTATAACTGAGACTTATGGTGGTATATAATATCATCTTTTTTTATTGAAGTGGATGTTCACGGATAAAAATTTATAATTGTGTCACAACATGTTGATGCATGTTCAGGCATTATACAATCCAATCAATATGAAGTCGACGATCGTATCGATTATTTACCTTTAATAGAACTAAATGTAATTTGTCAACATAAAATATTTTATTAGATCACAATAAAGATCAATTCAAAATTAGTACAAGAAACTGAAAAAATTACTCACCAGCGCTTATTTTCTCTGCTTCTCTTGTCAAATTACTCACCGGCGCTTAACCATACCTCCTGTATACATCAATTTACTTATTAAAGCAAATACCATATGGGGTGCTTTCAAACATAGATAACTTGTAGTTCTAATTATATTATGTTTATTTAAAGCAAAACAGGTTCTTATATTCTAATTCACATAGGCATATTGATGTCGAAAAGAGGGGGAGAAAAGGCTAATGTTGAAATCATTCGAGTAAATATATTCGGACTCCATCTGTCAAAGAATTACAACTCTAATAACATTATATGTGTTGTCACTTTTTCTTTTCTTCTCACTTGAACAATAATCTTAGCTTTCTCATTGTTATCCAATAAAAAATAAAAATTGAAAATGAATGGTTTAAGGATAAACTTTAAGAAACATGTATCAGTCTCTAACATCAGCTATTTCAAGAATATGTTTACACCGTTATATGGCTCGAATTCTGCAACTTATTCTCAATAATTTAGATAATCAAGATTTTACTGAATAGTAACAATATAAAAAAAACTGATCAAAATTTAAAAACCCAATATATGGAAAAAATATATATTTATAAACATAAAATAGACAGAAACATATATTAGGGAGAGAAGCGGAATTAAAATTTTGTATAACCAAGACCTCCATGCACAACCTAAAGCTAGAAGCCATAACACTTGAGATACATGGTTATTAGCCACTCAATTATTTCAAAACACTGCACACCATGACATGAAAAATTCAAAGCATATGTTTGGAAATTCACATTAACAAATAGATTAAAGTATATTGAACATTAACAAAATAAATATGATAGAAATCCATTATATAACATAGTAAGTCTTACAAGACTACAAGCATAGAAGGAATAACGACAATGGTAATAGTAATAGAGAGGAAGTTGATACGCTACTGCATAGTTTTTGGGTTGCTCTTAAAAAGTGTATCAATTTAGACTTCTGCACAAATTCTTGAAAAACAAACATTGATTGCGAGTATGGTTGATCTGAATCTATTCGCAAAAGGTAGCACAGTTTGTTTTTTTAGTTTTGCAAAACATATAATAGTTTTGCATATACAAGTGTACAATGGATAGAAGCATGGTTGATGTGTATACAAAATACAAAATATTAGTCAATCTGTTTGGCAAAGTCCATGTGTTAGGAAAAAGGAAAAAAGAGATGAGATACTCACATCTTCAGGAACATCCTCAGGAGTGTCAAAAACAGCATCTAGTGGATACACTTTGGTGATCTCCATCAGAGAACCATCAGGCAGTCTATCAAGCAAAAGAAACCACAAATTTAGTAACACAAGAATAAAGCCTAAAATTTAATAATTCGTTAGGTAAAAAACAATTCTTTGTATAGCTGCAGAAAAGGCCCCTGGATATTCACATATTACAAGCAAGAAATATGATGGAATTCAATATGCTTAATATACATGTAACAACTACGACAACCAAAAAAATTCAAAAACTTTAATTCTTCGTACAGATCGTGTCTAAAATATGCTATCAGTCATCCACCCTCATCGTGTCTAAAACATGGTCTACAAAAGCTGAAAGATTAACATTTATTAGGAAAGGAACTCTAACCTGAGAAAAGTCTAAGCATCCCAAAAATTTTGGTCATGGATTCAAGATTCTAAATTTAAAAAAGGATTAGAGTCCAAGTTGTTCGTTATAGCTAGAGTACCTGCGATTGACGAAGTGGATGCCGACACACCAATGCAAGCACCAAAGCATAGCGAAGCGACCATGGGGATCTCTTTCGTGATGGCATCGAGCGTAATATGGAGGCATCATTTTTAGGGATTTCAACAATGGAAGTATCACGGATTTAGATTTGGAGATGTAGGAATGGATGATTTGAGAATTAGGTAGTTATCATGGGCGAAAGGGGAAATATGTTTTAAGCGGTAAAATGAAAATAATAGAGGGAACTTTTGTTGGCTTTAGAAAAGACGTTAATACAGCGTTTTGTTCGGATGTCTTTGTATTTTTGTTCCGCGTTTTCAGTATTTACATAAATGAAAGGATCGACAACTGCAGTTTGCATCCAAACGCTGTGCTATATTGCCGTTAAAAGCAACTTTTCTTGTAGTGTATCAATGAGTTAGAAAGAGTGAGTTGTACTCACGTTGCTTCCAATAGCAGTTGCAGTGTTTTATTCCGAATAAAATTAAACAGCCGTTTAATTTTATCCAAAATTTACACTAGCTCCAATCAACTCCAAACTAGCTCTAAAATGTAGTGCTCGTCAATATGGATCTATTGCAACTTGTTTCATCAAAAATGGACCTCGTATGAAGAAGATATGGTATTACAAAATTTATACGATTTTTTATATAAATTAATTTGCAATTTATTTTCATTTTATATTTTATTTTTAAAACCTCAGATATTTCTGGCCGTTAGATTTCGCATCTAAGAATCTTGGCCGTCATTCTTTTTTTTCCTTTTTCCCGGATCCTTCGTGCGTCAATAAACCCGTACGCCGCCATTACTTCTCGAATTATCGCTCCTCTTACATTCGATTCACCGACGATCAGGTTTCACCACAACGAAGCTCACAAGTCCCCTTCCTTCGGCCAGAGGCCGGTCATGCTTAGTCATGTACTGGCTTAGGAAATTATGCATGAACCATGGATGAACGCGACCCATTTCCCCCTTCCATGTCGTGCCATATTCGATCATTACCGTTGATCTTAAAGATCTCGTCGTGCTCTTTACTTTTGTAGTTGAAGACTTTTCGTAATAGTCGATGGATTTGGAGAAAAAGAGGGAAGAAGAGGACGAGTTTCTGGCCATTGAAATGCTTAGTGGCAGCTTGCCCTAGATCTTTAGGGTTTTGTGAAAATTATAAAAAAGTTTGGCCTTATATAGAAAATTCTACGACACTATTCGTTCGAAATTTTTTCGAACTCCAAACGAAGCATGACGCCTAACGTTTATAATGTTTTACTCCTATTCTGAATACAATGGAATATATATCGAAAGCCAATTCGATCGTATTTGGAAGATAGGTTTTCAAATCGACTATTTAAATTTAAAATTTGCCTAAACAAATTTCTACGCGTTTCAGCTTGCCACGGACAAACCGTTAATCCGATTGACATGAAATTCAAAATCCTATGATAATATAACATTACGGATCCACTGAAACTGGTTTCGTCGAAAATCCAAGACTGTGTGAAAAATGGTTATTTTTACACATAAATTAAATATTAAAGTATTCAATTTCAACAAACCCTAACATCATTCTAATTCAAATATAATTTAATACAAAATTATAAATCATATTCATTCATATTAAATCCAAATTCCAGTTATTTACACAATTTCAAATATTAAATTATCGATTTAATTATCCAGTTAAAATTACTATATTTCAAATATAATTTATTCAGCTAATAAAATTTACTTTCCAATATTTAAAATCAATTAAATATACGAATTTCAAATGACTGAAATTCTGGGTCGTTACAATCCGTTAGGGGCATAACCTGAGTCATTGTTACCGATCGCTCGAGATTGTTGGTGGTCATAGCCTATATGCTTGCCCTGCTACTAAATACTGGTCCAACAAAAATACTAACATAGCCTGCCGATTTTCCACAGTTGAAATCTCATTTAAACTAATCTAATGTAAGTCAGGGAAAATTCCTCTTTTATTTACTTAATACCCCTTATTTAAAACAAAGCAAACCCCATTTCTTTAAAAGTACCAGGCCGTTAATGCTTCAAATCAGAGGCAAACCTTTTATATGTTTTTCCCTACTTATATGCAAACACATATCCCTTCCCCATGGTTTTTATGGTTGGGGATCGGTAGCAAGTAGCATCTAGGTGAAGGACACGCTTCTGTTGACCTTCCATTCCAACCCACTAAATTATATCAATCACCATAGGCATAAATACTAGGCTAAGCCTACTGATTCACGATCATCCTAAATGCATTATTAAGGCTATATAATTTTCTACTATGAAAATTATACTGCCTTCTAGCATTCAGTTCCTAACTTATGCGCTTATTTACTATATTCCATAAATGTCAATTATCCGTAGTAAATGGTCATTATTATTCTATTTGGATAATTTCTAATAACGTTTATTTATTCGCTCTAATTTTACCTATTATGCATATTCAATTCTCCACAAATGCCATAATCAATTCTTTAAGCACTCTCATTAACACATTTATGTCTTCATTTAATTCCTGTAACTCCCTATTAACCATACATTTATTACCCTATTAATTTTGGAGTTACTATCTTTTTTCCATCTACACCTCTTAATCCTATAATTTACTATGCTATTTATAACAATACATCCTAACTATAACTAATGCGAATTTTGATGTATATTACACTATAAATATATTTTTGTTTTTAATCGTTAAGCATGGTTATACATGTGTGTGTGTATTCCTATTTCTAACTATTAATTCCTATGCTTAGCAATTCTGGAACATTAATTTTCACATTTTAATTTATTAGAGCTTTCCTTTCCAAAAAGGATTACCATTGCAACTATCTATAAATTATCCAAAAATGAGACTTATGCTCTATTTGAAATTACAAGGAATTATCCTTTTTTTTATTGAAGTAGATAGTGCAAACTATGGAGAAGAATATCCATACTTTATAAATCTCTTTCCTTTTTGGTACTTTCCTTGTTAATTCAAACGGTGCACTTTATATATATTTTTTGAAATTGGGATATTTATGGAAATTACACGGAAATAGACACAATTAAATTATACCCCGCTCCCAATAAATTAAAATATAGAAATTCACATTCTAAGTCAAATTAAGTCAATTTAAACTAATACTAACATTTTACAACCCAACTGTAAATATGGAGTAACTTTGCAACTTTATCAACATTCAACTTTAACAAATTTCGGGACTGGTTTCCAAATTTCCATATTAGGTTGTAAGTAAAATTCATATTCCAATTATCTACTTTATAGAATATGTAGGTGATATTCATATACATTCATACAACTCATCAAATCTTATATAGGAATAATAATTAAATAAAATTTAACGATATAAATTTCAATATTATAAATAAATTATATAATTTCTCACCCACTTTTCTAGATTTTCAATCTCCCAAATCTAGTCCATTCTTTTACTTGACTCGTTTTTCTTTCCAATCCAAAATAACATGAATAGCAAGATATATACATACTATTAGAATTGCGGATCCGAAAAGAAATTTGAGTTGATGGGAATATACACTTATAATAATGAAATTACCTTTTTCCATAATATTGATTCGTTCCTTCTCTTCTTCTCTTTTATTTTTTTTTCCATTCTTCAATTACACGCACACACATATAATAACTTATAATTAATAAAAGTAGCAGGGACGAAAAAATGACAGAGCTTCGCTCCTTTTATCAGAAAATATGAGAATATAAGTGAGGGGTTAAGCCTATATTATAGGCGTAGAAGCATTTCTTGGATTAAAATAATTAAATCCAGCCCATTCAACCAAGGTTCAATCCTAGCCGCTACACCACCGACTGGTCGATCGGCCTAAGTAAGGAGGTCGACCGATGGAGTTCTACATTTATTAATATTTATATTCTTTTCTCGTTTTTAATTATTTTCATTTTGAAAACTTTACACATTAATAACTTCTTTGTTTGAGCTCCGATCATGAAGCTTCAAATATGAAAGTTGCTCAAAAAATCAACATGAATACAATGGTGCAAGTTTTATGGCTAAATTCGACATTGCTCAAATTCCCCTTTTGGAGCCAATTAATTATTTTTTAATTATCGTTAATTTTTATAGGGTGTTACAATTTTATAAATGATTGCCGATTATAAAGGAGGTTTCTATAATTATAAATATGGAAAGGTGATTTAGAGGTGTATTAAAGGTTTGAAATCCTTATTTTTAGGCATTAAATAAATGAAGGAAGTTGTATTTTAACTTTTAAAATAATATAATGGTTTTTAGAAGTTTTAATCAATTTTCATAAATGAAATCTCTTTTATAAATGAATGATGTGTTTTGTATGCATATATAATTTCCGTGGATGATAATATTTAATAAATAACGATACATTACCATCTCATATGAGACTTTCAGTAATATCTCTATGGTTTTTCCTTGGATTTGTTGCATATAATATTATCATCGAAGTGAGTGTAGTTTACGAGCATTGAGTAAACGAGTGAGTAACACCATTTAGTACGTGACATTCGAACTGGTATTTATTTGATTACTTCTTGTAAGTAGGTATCACTATTAAGGGGTTAAGTTATACAAGGAACTTATATATGGTATTGCAACCGAGAGTAAGCATGCTGAGAGTTTTAAGTGTGTCTATTTATTGAGAGTGTACTCCTATTATTTTGGTAACGAGTGAACTAGATGAAGCTAGTATCCATCATAACAACTTGATTGTAGAACGCATCCTAAATCCATGATCCACCTTTGTGATGTGTATGACTTAGAGTCACTATCCCTATGTCACATAGGCAGTAGTCTATTAACATATAGACACTTGTAGGTTTATGACCATAACATAGTATAGACTTGCACCAAATTGATATTGGGTCACGATGGTCGTTAAGGTAACAAAGGACCATAGGAGCAGCGCTGAGAGCATGTGAGGAAGGCTCCAGTAGCAGGTTGAGAGCTGTCAATCTTAGTAGCAGGTTGAGAGCTGTCAATCTTTCATCTGATTATTGGTGGGATGTTATAGACACATACTTTTTTTTAACCTTTATGAGATCAGTGAATATGCAGCCAAGTGCCAAGCTGATCATCTAGTATGATTGATGCCAAAATAATTATTTACAAGGCTGAGAGCCTATACTAATCCATATAAGACTTAAAATCCAGAAGAAAATCTAGGAGACCGAGAGTCTATCGGATTATTGAGGGGTAGAGTCCCTATATGATTACTCACGAGGCTAAGAGCCAAGCTGGCTGACTATGAGGCAAATATTCCAGATGATTAATTGAGTGATTATGATTATTTAGTTGATCGTGTCCATGAATTAGTGCTACCACATACACATATATTATACGACTATTGGGGATAGTTATGGATGCCGAAAGCAAGAAGTTAGACCTCGTACTTATCTTTTATATGGTTATTTGAGAGATAACCTTGGATGCCAAGGGTATGCCATGTTTATGTTTTACGTATAGTTGGTGTAATGTTTTTTTTTGTGCATTTTCATATGTGTTGAGTATGACGTACCCTGGGTATGTTACTTTGTGATTATCTGAGAGATAATCTCGGTATTGTTGAGTGCATGCCGTGAAGTACTTGATAATGCTTATGTGTTGATATGATTTGATGTGCGTTACTATTTATAGATATGTATTTGCATCACCCATTTTTATTATGAGCTTTGTGATGAGATGATCGATTGTTTATTTAGATGATAATCCACATGCATGGTTTATGATCTAAGTCGATACCTTTGAGACATTTATTTGCCACTTATGACACACATTATTATATAATGCTAGTTAATATGATATATATAACATCTGCATTCTAGACATAGTCTAATCCATGTG
Organism: Allium cepa; assembly: GCA_030765085.1. Taxonomy (NCBI): domain Eukaryota; kingdom Viridiplantae; phylum Streptophyta; class Magnoliopsida; order Asparagales; family Amaryllidaceae; genus Allium; species Allium cepa. The sequence continues at coordinate 791,101,064 of CM060932.1, forward strand.
TTATTCGTATAATATACTTAGGTCCATTCGAGATATTTCAGGTATATGGACGAAGTGACTAACCACATTTGGTGGGCACGGGGCGAAGGTGATTTATTTGTAGGGTAGTGCATCATTATGTGTTTACATGGTCATGTATGTATTAGTGTTGCGATGTATTTGATGAACATATGTTTGGATTATTTTTAAGAGATTGTGGGTATTTGGTTCTTTTGTAAACCCACTTGGACATACATATATGTGAGTGGTATGAAAATTTTAAATATGTACTAGTGTTAGCCCAAGGAAATATTCACATGTGACAGTTCACCTTATTCTCCGCATTACTTGACAATATTACCTTGTACTACTCTTTGACAGTATTGATATAGAGGTAGAGTCTTATAGATGGTATTAGAGTACGTTTAGAACAATAAACTATATAAGAGACTTGAGTCTTATCCATAGACGAGACTTAGAGTCTCTGTCCCTTGGTTTGTTGGGTGGTTACCCTATAATAAGGGATGGTAAGAGTGTGTGTGTGTATTTATATTAATGATGATAGGGGCATATTTATTATTTTCTTATTAAGCAATATTTTTATTTCTACCCTTTCTGAATGTAAATCTCTATATGAGTTATAGATTAGTTGATAAGGGTAGTGAAGGTAGAAGTAATTATTCGACGTATAATATCAGCATGGGTAAAGAATATTAGACCTCGACGTGGCTTTGAATGGAATGACTAATTCATTATAGATCAGAGTGCGCAACAAAAGTAGATGGATTGCATTCCATCGAGCGTCTTGATTATTTTGTTGTTTCAATTAGTTGATTGATGTTTTGATTTCATTATGTGAATGCTTTGATTGAGTGATCTTTGTTGGATCTACCTAGAGTGTGGTATATGCTGAGCTATCACTTAAGGTAAGTATCCTACTTAAGTCTTGATATTTTTGAACAGTGACAACCTGCACATCCCAATGTACCAATCCAAAGCCTAATGTGCTTTTCGTATAACTAGTTTTATAACATTATAAAGACTAAAAAAACAGATATAATCTAAGGTATACTACACTTTCAAAACTCATCGCAAAAGGAATAAAACATATAATACAGAAAAATATCTATCTCGAAAAATATCATAAAACGCAGTCTTAGAAAATAAATATGCAGTCAAATACAGAGTACATAGAAAATATCAGTCCAAATTTGATAAAGAAAATACGAAGTACCGATAAGATAGATAGATCCATGGAGAGTAAATATAATAACAAGCAACTCCTGTGATGGGCTCGCCTCTCCACATACCAAGAATGGGCCAATCACCTACTGTCCTATCCACTTGTAGTGGAGAAAAGGTAAAGGATAAAGGGTGGGTCAGATAAAATTTTGGTGAATGAGTATAAGTTTAATATATGATGATCATGTGCAGTTAACTTTAATCTACAAGTGTCCGTGCATTCCTAGGGTCCAATACTTAAGGATTTTTATCCAACACACATATACACTACAACTTGTGCAAGCTATTACAAGGATCGAACTACGAATGGAAATTCAATAACTAACAACTGGCTATCGCTTTTAGAGTTAGGCTATATGGAAACACGTGGAAACACCGCCACTAGGCTATATGGGAACAAATTTCTCATAACACAACTACACATAATCCAACTACTCATCGAGGAACCCTAAATGTTGATTGACCAAGATGTCTCATCGTTTGAATCCGTGCCCACCTTTCGACTGTAGTGTACAACTTTTATTGCATGCCCTGGGCTCCATCTACCACATAGTATCACGCTGCGTTAGATCGAACATACCAAGGGGTCCCGTTATGCTAGGCCTGTACGCTTCATCGGGCATTATTCAATGATGTGCGTCAATCGTTGAACCTCTTATGAGTGACATTTGCGATAAAACACTACAACAAAAATACCCTGTTACAACGCCCTTTTTACAACGGGCATTGGCTGCCCGTTGTAATAGAAGGCTATTACAATGGTCCATTCAGGCCCGTTGTAATAGATGCTCTATACAACGTCCTTTTTACAACGGGCAATGATTACCCGTTATAATATAATGCTATTACAATGGTCCTTCCAAGCCCGCTGTAATAAATGCCAATTTTACGACGTTCACAAAATGCCCATTGTAATAGATGCCAATTTTACAACGGTCACAAAATGCCCATTGTAAGAGGTGTCAATTTTACAACGCTCATAATGCCCGTTGTAATAGGTCCGAATTTCACAACGGGCTAAAAAGGCCCATTGTAATAGGTGCCAATTTTACAACGGTCATAAATGCGATTTTACGACGGTCCTTCCATGCCCGATGTAATAAATGCCAGTTTTACGTCGGTGCTCCTGTTGTTTGTAGGTCAGTTGTAATGGAAGCAAATGAGCAGATGATGGTAGGTGGAATTCCCCGTGTGGCGTTGACGAATGAAGACCGTTCGATTTATAGTTTTGAAATTGAAAAAAAATGCGATTTCTTCTAATTTCTTTTGGAAATGCGATTTTATACAAGGAAAATGGTATGGGTTAGACGTGGCCCACTACAAAAAAATGCCCTATTACAACGCCTTTTGTACAATGGGCATTGGCTGCCCATTGTAATAGAAGGCTACTAATGCAACGGTCCATTCATGCCCGTTGTAATAGATGCCCTATACAATGCCCTTTTCACAACGGGCAATGACTGTCCATTGTAATAGAATGCTATTACAACAGTCTTTTCATGCTAGTTGTAATATTTATTATTATTAATGTTTAAATAATAATAATTAATTTGAATAATAATGTTTAATATTTAATGTTTAAATAATAATAATTAATTTGTAATATAAAACAATTACCATTAATAATTAAATTAATAATTACAGTTTGATAATCAATAACTAATATAATAATTAATAAATGATAATTAATTATTATTATTAAGTAGTTAATAATTAATAAACAAGTACTAATGTTTAATAATTAATAATTAGCATTAAAAGTTAATAATTAATAATTAAGAAGTAATAATTAATATTAATAATAAGAAGTAATAATTAATAAGGGGAATTAATTTAAAGGACAAAGTTTTGTATATTTTTTGCCTCGAGGACACGAACTCAATATTTTTACCACAAGCACAAACATTCTTCTAAAAATTATTCATAAGGACAAACATTTTCCAAAATTATTCATAAGGACAACAAAACTGCTACCGAGCTAAAACTGATACCTAAAAACTGCTACCGATAACTACAAACTGATACCTAAAAACTGTCATCAATAACTAAAAACTGATACCTACAGAAAGTTGTCCTTCAGGATAAAATATTGAAGGTCTGTCCTTGAGGCTAAAAAGCTGTGAAATTTTGTCCTTGACAGTAATTTCCTGTAATTAATATTAGTAATTAATATTTTATAATTAATAATTAATAATTAATAATATATTAATTTATAATTAATAATATCAATATTTAATAATAGTTAAATATTAATTATATTGAATAATTAATAATTAATAATTAATAATACTAATATTTAATAATTATTTATTAAAGATATTAATATTTAATATTAATTAATATTTGATAATTTATAATATTTAAATTATTATTATTCAAGTATTGCAAAATAAATAACCATTTTCAAATGACTCAATATTTTTTATATTCTATCAAAGCTGTGACCAAGCTCTAATAAAAAAAGTTGTCCGCAAATGCTTTAATATTCAACCTGTAATTCTGTCCGTGAATGCACCGTAGGCGATTATTGAAGTGTTTTAAGTTTTGTTTTGATCTTTTAATAAACCGTCTCATGCTATTTTTTATCACCGAAAGAAACATAGTACATCGCAAAACTATCCGTCTACTTTTTACATAAAAATCAACGTGCTAGAATCGTCCACCTCAGCAATCCAATTATCCGCATTCTGACCAATCAGAAGTAATCATCCTTTACTATAAAACAAACCCCATTCCCCATTTATACTCATTCAACTCTCCCTCAAATTACTGTCGAATTCCAGATTTTAAATCTCTAATATTTAAATTCGCCATGGCACCCAAAGCCGAAAAGAAGCCCGTAGAGAAAAAGCCCACCGCGAAGAAGCCGGAAGAAGAGAAGAAGTCGGCGGCAGAGAAAACACCAGCTGGAAAGAAACCGAGAGCAGAGAAGAATCTCCCAGCAAAGGACACCTCATCATCCGATAAGAAGAAGAAGGCCAAGTCCATCGAGACTTACAAGATTTACATATTCAAAGTCTTGAAACAGGTACATCCCGATATCGGAATATCAAGCAAAGCCATGGGAATTATGAATTCCTTCATTAACAGTATCTTTGAGAAACTTGCTTAGGAAAGCTCTAAATCAGCAAGGTACAATAAGAAATCGACAATTACTTCTAGGGAGATTCAGACCTCTGTTCGTCTTGTTCTTCCTATCGAACTTGCTAAACATGCAGTGTCTGAGGGTACTAAGGCAGTGACCAAGTTCACAAGCGCTTAATTGGATTTGTTAGTTGGGTCTATTTTTGAGTCCTTTGTTCTTCTTTTTTCAGTTCTGCTCTTCTGTTTTTTGAATTTAGAGTAGTATGCATATGTACGAAATTATGCTTTAGTTTTAATCGTCTATTTTTTGCGTTGATCTGAAAACATAGAATAGTGTCAAATTATATCTGTGTACAGTGCTCCTTAGCCATCGGTATTGGAACAAATGCCTACACTGATGTATAGGGAAATGAAAAAAATGTTTTATCATCTTATGTTTCGTAGTATGCAGTTTAGACAACTAAATTAGATATGATAGTGTACACCATTGCATTGTACATGGCATGGCTTAACTTGTTCATACTCAGTCCATTTCAATGTTATCTACAAACTGATAAATTCTTATTGTTTTATTTTCAGAAAATGTCAAATAATACGAGGATGAAGAAGAAGGTTCCTAATGCTTGCTATTGTTGTGTAACCTGTAATGTCAAAGAATTCTTATTATTCATTTTCTATTCTTGTGTTGTAAGCTGGACTCAAACTTATAATTTTCTTATTATTCATTTGTTGTTCTTGTGCTATGTGCTATACTTACATAGTTACATGCTCCAACTCTATTTCATTTCGCATATCTAGTTCAGATCTTGCCAGTCATGTCATTTCATTTTATTTCCAAGCTTTTTTATATGATAATTATACATTTCCTTTTCTATTTCAGCTGTTAACATAACAAATATAGTTGAGACTCTTTAGCGAATCTCATATATTATTTATTGAACTAAATGAGCCTGTTGTAATGGTATTATATTGCAATGGTCAGAAACCGTTGCAATATCATCTATTACAACGGGCTATGTCAGTTGTGTTATAGTCTATTACAACGGGCTATGCCACTTGAATTATGGGCTATTACAACGGTCAGAACCCGTTGCAAGTTTCAACGTTTTACAACAGGCATTAATTGTTCTCATACAGTCTATTGCAAGGGCCGATGACCATTGTAAAAAGGTATATTACAATGGGCATTTACAACGTTCATTGCCCGTTGTAAAATACGGTCGACTTATTACAACAAGGCCTAATACAACGGGCGCATGCCCGTTGCGAAATCCATATTACAACGTGTATTGCCCGTTGTAAAAGGGCTGTTTTGTTGTAGTGAAAATTGCCCCAGTTGAATAATCAACCCCCATTAGGTAAGAGCATTTACTCAACACCACAATATCCTATCATTATCTCACAGGGAGCTAACTCTCCTATTATCTCTAACAAGCACACATATGCATATAATAAGGCTATACATACAACTATATGTTTAATAATTTTACTACTAACCTGGGCCTTATGCCAAGGTTCGAATTCTACAATTGGGGTCTCAACCGGTCGATCGCTACACCCTATCGATCGACGCTGTCGGTTGACCACTCAGTTTGAGTGATCGACCAGTTATAGTACACAAATTTGGGTTTTCTTCATTTTTATGATGCGATTTTTAATTATCATTAATCATACTAATTAGGTGTATACAATAAATCCTAAGCAATTTATAGTAACCAGCTTTCCTCTATGATTCTACTCTATTTACATTGGTTTCAAATTCATAGATTTTAACAGGTTACTTATGCTAAGTTACTTCAGAGTTAAACAATTTTTTAGGGTTTAAATTCTATAAGAACAAGGTTTAACTTGGATGTAAATTAGCTTAGCTAATAGTTATCAGTTCCAGTTTTTAATAGGATTTCATGTTTAGTAATTAGATTTAAGAACTAGGGTTTATAATTTAAATTCCTACATCCTAGATCATATAGAATAAAATAAATTTAACTATAATAATCATCTTATTGAACCTATTCCCATTCATCTTATATTCTAGCTCTAATTTCATGTCCTATCAGCGAATCATTACCCACTAGCTCTCCTTCTCTTTGATCTGGTTTGCTTGTGCCCTCTTGCTTTGAATTTAAATTTAATAGAGAGTTTAGAAGTGGAGAGGAAGAATTTTGGTACAGTTTCGATAGGTTGTAAACTTTTGAATGAATTTAGGTTAACCTAGGTGTGAATTTATAGAAGTTAGGGACCACTTTGGAGCATTAGATTTGTTCTGGAGAATCTTTGCTATCATCTCATACGCACATCAAAAACTTAAATACAAAGGAAAATAATTTGGTTGATCTCACTCATTCAAGCATTGCTTCAGAATCCTCAACTTTCAATGTGAACAGTTGACCATCTCTAGCCAATGATCGACCACTACCGGTCGACCGCTTAAGTATAAATTTTAGGAAGTTTTTACTTTATGTTTATTCTATTTTTAAATTTTCAAACATCCGTGACTTCTCCGTACTAACTTCGATTTTGAAATGTTATACGTGAAAATTAGCCAGAAAATTGCTATAAACGCAATGGTGTAAGTTTTGTAGCCAAATTCGAAAATATGTGAAAATTTCATTTTAGCCCTTTTTTTTTAAATTTAAATTTTCTTATTAAATATCTGCTAAATTTTTCGAGGTGTTACATTCTACCCCTTAAAAAGATTTCATTCCCGAAATATCCAAGGATGGAAAATTTTAACTTAGACATGCAACAATCAATTGCTACAACCATCTACTCATTCATCATCAATGGGCAATCATTGTCCTTTGAAATTTTCTAATACAATATGTATATATATGTGCAATGTGAAATGCAGATGAATTTAAACTTATGCAAGGAGTAAGCGGTCTCCTGATCCAGTCGATTTCCTATCATGCGAGTGCTCATGTCATGCACCTAAAATGTACGCAACATCGTAAGTAATTATACTTGCAATTCTATATGTATACACAACCATTTAACCCATACGCAACATCCATATGCATAATATCCAACAAGACAAACATCAAATAAGAGATAATGTGAATGTATTTGTACTACCTAGAGGATATATTGTCCTAAATGCGAAAACACTCCAATAATACATCCATCAGCATCCATCATTCATAACATGTCATATTGCCACGTTTACAACCATTCCTACCACCAAGGATCTCTACCTAATTGGCTACACCAAGCTAAGTCCTAAAGCATAAGTAGTATATACTAATTAAACTTATATTGGAAACGTACCAGAAAAGAGTTGTGGGTGGGAACCTCGGATCTTCTTCTCAGGCTCTTATGTACTCTCTACTAGATCGACTTCCCATTGGACTTTAACAAGTCCGATCACTTTATTGCGGAGTCGCTTTGTACCATGCTCAAGAATACAAGTGGGTGCACGACGAAACAATGACTCCCTCTCTACCTCTACCTCCTCTATCTGACTCGGCTCGACTACAATAGCTGTATCATGTAAGCACTTCTACAAATGAGACATACAGAAAACATCATCTAACCTGCCAACTTCTTAGGAAGTTCTACTCTATATGCCAGCTTTCCTACTCCAACGACTTTTGAGAAAGGTCCTACAAACCTCAGTGCTAGCTTCCCTAAACCACCAAACCTCATAACATGCGTAAGAAGTGAAACCTTCACAAACACTATATCGCCCACCGCAAACTCTAACTCCTACGCCTCCTGTCAACATAGGATTTCTGCCTATCCTGGACGGTCTTCATTCTCCTACGGATCAAGTCCACATTCTCCAATTTCTCCCTCACCGTGTCCAGGCTAAGAATAATACTATCTATATTGTCTCACTGATGCGACGGTGATCTATAGGGTCTCGTGTATAACAGCTCAAATGGTGCCATCCCAATGCTTGCTTGATAACTATTATTGTAGGTAAACTCCACCAATGACAAGTGATCTTCCCAAGAGCCTATAAATTCCAAGATGCACATCCGTAGTAAATCCTCCAATACGCGATTTACTCTCTTCATTTGTTCATTCATTCGTGGATGATATGTGGTGCTCAAGCTCAACTCGATTTTCAAAGGCATATGTAGACTCCTTTAGAATTCACTGGTGAAAAATGGATCTCGGTCTCTAACTATGCTAGTAGAAATCAATGTAACCTAGTGACCTCTCTCATGTGTAGAGCTGCCAACGATGCCGCTGTCCTCATACTCCTTATAGGTACGAAATGACCGCATTTGGTCAATCGATCGACTATGACCCAAATGCTCTCATTCCCTCTCCTACCCTTTGTTAAACCATCTACGAAGTCCATAGAAATAGCCTCCCACTTCCACTAAGGAATATCCAATGGTTGTAATCATTCTCTCGGCTTCTTCTGCTCTGCCTTTACCCTTTGACAAGCCATACATCTAGCTACATACTCTGCTACATGATTTTTCATACTGAACCAATAGAAGACTCTCTTCATGTCATGATACATCTTATCACCTCTGGGATGAATGGTCATCCTAGAACGGTGAGACTCTGTTAGTACCACATCTATCAAATCCATTCTAAGAGTAATACAAAGCCTACCATCCCTTTATAACCATCCTCTCGAGTCAATAGTGTAATGCCTCAAATGACTCATTGACCCTCCTCTCCTAATCCTCTCAACAGTATCTACTACCTTCTTGTCTTCTCTCCGACTAGTCCCAATACGCTCCATCAATGTAGACTGCACATCTAATGCTGCTATGTATCTGCCGATGGTCGAAAATCAAATGTAGAAATGAACTTCAAGAGTTTCCACTCCAAGAACAAAGGACTCGGTATTTACGTGTTCTTTACTTAAAGCATCGGCTACTACATTAGCTGCCAAGGATATATGAGATACCAAAGTCACATGATGCCAAAAACTCCATCCACCTTAGTTGCCTCAAATTCAAGTCCTTTTGGGACACAAAATAATTCAAGGACCTATGATACGTACATAACTTAAATTGTTCCCCTAAAAGGTAATGCTTCTATGACTTGAGTGCAAAGACAATGGCCGCCAATTCAGGATCACGGGTAGGTTAGTTTCTCTCGTGGGTCTTCAATTGCCGACTAGCATAAATCACCACCCTTCCTTCTTGCATCAAGACTGCGCCTAACCTGTACCACATGCATAATTATAAACTATAAATGGCTTCATTCCATCGGGTAACACCAAAAATGGTACACTAGTCAATACCTCCTTCAAATTGATAAAAGCATATTCGCATTTTGCATCCCACAAGAAAAATAGATTCTTCTTGGTAAGACGGGTCAGAGGGGTAGAGATAAACGCAAAATCCTGAATAAACTTCCGATAGTAGCTTGCCAAACTAAGGAAACTCCTCACCTCTATGACATTTTTTGGCACATGCCAATCTTGAACTGCTACCACCTTACTAGATCAATCGCCAACCCATTTTCTAAGACGGTGTGTTCCAAAAGCGAACTTCCTCTCACCAAAAGTAGGAGTTAAAAATTTTGCCTTCATCTTATGTGCATGGAGTGTATTGAATACCTCTCTTAAATGCAATGCGTGCTCCTCCTTGCTCCTTAAATAGACTAAAATATCATCTATAAATACCATGACGAACATATTAAGCAACCCTCTGAAAACTCGGCTCATCATATCAACAAAGTAGGCGAGTGCATTGGTTAGTCCGAAGGGCATGACTAACCACTTATAAAGTCCATCAAGTGTATGAGAGGCAGTCTTCTAGATACTATCCTTAGTTACACGCAACTGGTGGAATCCGGTAGCCAAGTCAAGCTGTGAGAACTCTCTAGCTCTAACTAATTGATCAGAAAGATCATCTATTCTTGGCAGTAGATATCGATTCTTCTTTGTCAGCCTATTTAGCTCCCTATAATCGACGCAGAGTCTCAGAGAACCATCCGCCTTAGTGTCAAAGACGACTGGTGCTCCCCACTCAAAAATGCTCCTCTTGATAAATCCCTTCTCTAAAAACTCATTTACTTGCTTGTTCAACTCCTATCTCTCCTTTTGGAGCCATATGCCTTAAGGGTAAGGCAACTGGTTGAGCGTTATCCACAAGATAAATTCAGGACTCGATCTCTCTCAGGGATGGGAGATCGATAACCTCAGAAAAGACATCTGGGTAATCTCTACCTATAGGCACTATATCTGGCTCATCATGTGATAGGTCTAAAGAAAATAATTAGCTCAACATAACTGATCCTTGGAATCACAATAAACCTTCAAACTACGTTTACTATAGGTTCCTATCATAGTCCAATATAGCCTCATACACCATCATCCAATCTATGACCAATATCAATCCAAACCTAGAAAATCTTAAGACAAAAGCATCGTAATCGAACTAGACCACTAAAATGAACAACTTCAAACCCCTATATACCATAGAAAAATAGGTCGTTCCACCTACGGGGTTTGACATAATTACATGATCCATAACCATGTTAGTGTCTAACTGTAACTCATCCACAAGTCTACTAGAAATGAAAGAGTGTGATGCTCCCATGTCAAATAAATTATAAATAGGTAAACCAGATAAAGTGAACGCACCTTCTATCAGGACCTTCTTTCCATCATCTGCAACTGGTGGCATACTCGAGGTAGTAACGCGTCCAGTGCATGCTGTAACTATCTGCTAGAGGTCTTTGGAGGTGTTGGACACTCTCGCTTCATATGCCAAAACTGATTGCAATTATAGCTCTTGACCTTTGAACCATCTGATATGCATTGCTTGACGAAATGCCCCTTCTTGCCACACTTCCTACAATGCATATCCTACTTCTTTATCTTTCCTTTGGGTCCACCTCCTCTTATGCTGGTTCTGCTGCTGCGCTTTCCCTCCAAACTTCTTGGATTCTTCTTCCTTGGTTCCCTCCTTAAAGACGGTATTCAACAAGGCCATCTCCACTAGACCTTCATATGTAGCATCCATAGGAATATGACTCAGAGCTAAACTGTGAAGATGTTAGTTCAACCCTTTAGGAAACTTCAAAACCTTTTTTATGTAGCTTATTAGTCAATCCCATCCTAAATCTAACTCATTGAATTGATTGACATACTCTTTCGCTGACGGGTCTTTTTTTTAGGTGAATAAACTTCTCTAATTGCACACCTTCCTCTTCCCTACAAAGAAAATTCACCTCGAACCGTCTTCGGAACTCTCCCTGAGTGAATTCTCCTCCATCAGCCTCAGCCTCAGCCTCAAGTACCTCTTACAAACCAAGAGCCTCCCCCGTAACTGCCAAGTAGCTAATTGTCTCCTCGCTCATTAGCAAGACTCATCAACCCAAAGATCCTCTTATAAGGATGAATCTATGTCCTCGAGTCTATATATGACTCTGTATCCACATATGGCTTTCCTCCAAGATTAGTGAAACGTAACTTAGCAAAATAGGTGAGTGGGTATGAACTACACTTGTCGCTCTCTCCATGGGTTCTCTAGCGGGATTAAGTTCGACTTGTCCACTTACCTGAAGATACCCACAGAATCAAATCAAAACGTTCATGCTTGAGACTTTGGCTACATCACTTGAGCTTGAACCTACAGGGTCGCTCATCTTCTACTTATGGATTTTTAAGAATTCCATCAGTAACTTTTCACAGATAGTACAGGCACGAACAAGAGATAACATATGCACAAATTAAAAATATCATAGGCACAGATAAGAGAGATTAATAAAATCTTTAAAAAGCTTTTTGAAAACCTTTATCTATATACATATATATTTTCAAAACCCAATTTTGAAAACTTTTGGAAAACATTTTTGGAAACATTTTGAAAAACCTTTCAACTCCAAGCACGTTTTCTCAATACGCTCCTAATTACTAAGGAGCCTTGAACCTATGCTCTGATACCAAATGCGACAACCTGCACATTCTGACACTCCAATTCAAAGCCTAATGTTTCTTTCGGACTCACGTGGTGTTAAGAAATACAAGCTATCGGGTTTTATAACATTACAAAGACTAAAACAACAAATATAATCTAAGATATACCACACTTTCAGAACTCACAATGTAAGTCACAAAACATATAATGTATAAAAATATCCATCTCAGAAAATATTTCAAAACACGATCTTAGAAAATCAGTACATGGTCAAATATATAGTATACAAAAAATATCACTCCAAGTCCAATAAAAAAAATATAAAGTACTAATAAGATAGATAGATTTTTTTTTTTGAAAATGGGTTCCCTATTAATGATGAAAAGAAACATTAAAGATTTCGCCTTTAAACAAGAAAGTGGGCGGCAACCTTTGAACATTTTCACATAAAAATAAAACACAGCGCAACTAAACAATACAAGTTATACCACCCGCTAACTTCAAAACAAACCGGCCTAACCGAGTTTTACACATTCAACCTAAGTCAAAACACAAGTTCTAGCTCCGAATAATTTCCATGTCTTCTTGTTCTCACCTCCGAATCTTTTATAAAATTGGGCTTTCGTCTCCAAATCAAATAGTTTCAGCCTCTGTTCCATGGAGCAATTCTTTCTCTTAGACAATCGCCGATTACGCTCTAGCCATATTTGATGGATAACAACCGAAGCAGCGGTCAAAGCTATGTCACGAGTCATGCCTTTCTTTCCAAATTGACAGTTGAAGAATTCCAGTTCCTCGATTATCTTGGGTTCATTAGTCGATGGAAGGGGAAGCCATCTTGGGATCTGATTCCAAAGATAAGTGCTATATTTGCATGTAATGAATAAATGATCATGAGATTTTCTACTCGATTACACAATACACAGTCTGATGTATTCAGCAAACTCCACGATTTTAATCTTTCTCTCATTGCCAATTTTCCCATACAAGCTTTATATGCAGTAAAACAAAATTTACGTGCTGTAGTACGGTGCCAAATAACTTTCCCCCAATCTACTGTAGGTGAAGCATGTCTGATATTTTGCCAAACTGATGAGAATTTAAAATTATCAGCACATGCTATCTTGCAATAATCACAGTTATGATCAGATGCTAAGTTAATGCTTTGTATTAAAGTATAAAGTTCTCTGGTAGAAGATAGGGACTGTGGATGTAATGAACCCTCTGAAATAATGTAATTAACAGTAGCATTAGCTCTAGGACATAGCATAATTATATGCCATCCCGATAGACCAACCATAATTTTATGATTCAACCATGGATTGAACCATAGAGATGTAGATCCACTATTACTCTATGCATTAATGTTGCAGCTGAATCTCTTAACCTTAAAAAGTACTTCATAGTACAAGAAAACCTATTGTTTATAGCCATCATCTAGAATATTTGATTTTCTAAACAAGTATGTCTCATCCATAAGCTCCACATGCCGTCTTTAGTTAATAAAGTCCATAGGAATTTTAATAATGTAATTTGCCTTAAATCTTGTAATAATCTTAGGCCAATTCCTCCTTCCGTCTTCTACACAGTAATTCCCAAGCTATTTTATGCATTCTTTCCTCTAGATGAAATCAGCACACATCTTTTCTATTTTATTTAGCACAGATGTTAGTAAATGATAGATAAGTAGCCAATATAAAACTATTGGTGTGATAGTGCTCTTAGTTTTGCTCTACCAGCAATCGACAATAAGGCACTATCCCATCCCTCGAGTTTATGGAACACCTTATTCAGATAAGGCCATACATTCTGAAGCATGAATATAATCAGCACACAAGCGGACATCTAAATATTTAACTAGGAAAGTGTCTTTAACCATCCCCAATATAGACACAATTTGATCTTCATTTGTAACATCTCTACTATAATATACTTTTGACTTGATTTGATTGATATGTAATCCCACCGTGCTTGCAAGTTAATTAAAAATGGTGTTCATTGTAATTACATTAGATGTTGTAGCACTTAAAAATATCATGACATCATCCGCATATAGTAAATGTGAAATTATCGGCTGAATAGAAGAAATAGGCTGAATTAGTTGACTAGCATCTTCCATAAATAATGAGAAAAACTCCATAGCAACATATAATAAGTAAGGAGATAACGGATCATCTTGCCATAGCCCTCTTGTAGATGCAATAAATCTATGTGGAGTACCATCTACCATTATCGAAAAAGTGGGAGTGCTAATGCATTCATAAATCAATTTTACCATAGATAGTGGAAATCCCATTGTATGTAACATATAGCAAGCAAATTTTCTATTCACCATGTCGTAGGCCTTTTGCAAGTCAATTTTAACGCACATTTTAGGGTTGCCTTTCTTTTTGAAATCCTGAACCACTTTGTGGGGAAGTAATACATTCTCCCCAATATTTCTTCTAGGCACAAACGCTGATTGATTTTCTGCAATAAGATAAGGCAAAAAATCTTCAATTCGAAAGCAAATAATTTTTGAAATTATTTTGTATAACACATTAGCACAAGAAATGGGATGGTAATCTGTAGTGCTTTGTGGCTTATATTTCTTAGGTATCAATGAGATGAAATTGTGATCAAGTCCCCGAGCAATCTTTCCTTCCTGGAAGGCAGAAGTAATTGCAGCAAATATTGGATACTGCAACTCCTCCCAATGTAGTTTGAATTTTTTTGATGAGAATCCATCTGGGCTGGGGCTTTTGGAGCCTTCAATTTAAAAACAATTTTTTGATCTCAGATATAGTAACGGCAGTAGATAGTACTTTTGACCTTCAACATTAATAATTTGCCTTGGTTGCACAAAGGGCAATGCCCTTCTTGTTTCTCCATTGAACAAATTTGAATAGAAATCTATAGCTTGATAGTAATTTACTATTGTCGTATATAAAATTGCCTTTAGTATCAATAGTGCATGAATCTTATTTTTATGCTTCCTCATAGCCATTTTTGCATAGAAATTTTTGGAATTAGTGTCTCCAACACTACAGCCAAGTGATCTTACTTTGTTGCTTATTGAAAATGCTGTAAATTTCTTTTTCCTTAATCTGAAGATGTAAATGCAGAATTTTGTTGTACCGCTCTTCATTTTCTGGATTTGCATCAAGTTCTTGGAAAGCTTTATCATACTTCTCCTCCAATCATTGCAATGAATTGGTTTTTTCCCTTGTTATATTCCAATTTTTAAGATTATGTGAATATAGTACATATATCCTTCAATTTGATTCCATGTATTTACATACTTGAATACTTTCCTTTCTTTGTTGCTGCTGCAGTTTTAGTTGAAGTAAAAGAGGTATGTGGTCACTATATTGATCTAGTAAGGCCGCTGCAACTAAATCAGGAAATTAAATTAGCAGGTCGTAGTTGACAAGTATTTTATCAATACTAGTTGCCACACCTCCCCTTCGCTAAGTAAATTTGCAACCCTGTAGAACAGTTTTAACCAAACCACGTTTTAGCATACAATTTTTAAAATTAGTAAGATAGGAAGAAGGGATTGGTAGCCCTCCCCTTCTACCCTTTTGGCTTGAAAAATCTCACATCACCACCCAAGGCAATTCTACGGTAGAAGCCTTCATACTTAGCTGCTCCTAAAGTACATCTCTCTCCTTTGTATAGGTTGCTGGCATAGACAGAAGTGAGAACACAAGCAAAACCACCTTTGTTTGTCATGTGATGTAATATGTTGTTCGCTTTCGTGTAAAACTTTATAACACCAAATTGTCTTGTCTATAAGAACCAACATCCGGCCCTTACAACCCAAGTTATAATTATGAATAAACTCCCTATTGACTTGGCAATAAAGTTTGAATTCTATAAATATTAGATGTATCTAGTTTATTTTCCAACGAACCCAAGACCGTGAGTTCCCGGAGGTTTAGAAGTTTGAATGCATGATCAAATTTGACATCTATATTCAGCCCTCTAATATTCCAGGACTTATATTCATTTTTTGGTAGTCAGACCTCCTGGTTCATCTTTTATGACGAGCTGTACTTTGGGTAGAAGTCTTATGATGCTTCGAAATGTATGTAGGATTTGTCGAAAGCCAATGGGAATGATTTTTCTTCACTTCCTTTTGAGGATTCTCTTGAATTTGTGCCGCTACATTTTCTACAAATTGCTGGTTTGAATCTGAGAATTTTTTTTCTGCTTGACTGTCTGTTTCTGAATTTGAATCTTCACTATTCTAATCCTATACAATTACTTTATCCAAATTCAAGTGCTATTAATTTTCTGTTGTCTCCATGATACTTGTAACTAGGGCTGTCAACGGATGCGGATGTTGCTGTATCTGCATTCGCATCCAAAAATTTAAATCCGCATTCGTATCCGCGGATATTTTTCGGATATCCGAAAATATCCCTATCCGAAAATAAGAAACGGATATTTTCGGATATTCGAAAATATTCGAAATATCCGCATCTGAAATTGAATAAGATTTTTATTATACTAATATTTTTTAACTAAAACAATCACTTTTTTAAATGACAATTTACATACTACAATACTAATCAGTTTTTCAAAGTGGAACAAATCATTTTTAAGTATATTTGAAGTTCATCATTAAATAATAATTCAATAATAATAATAATTTTTATTATAATTAAGTTTGGATTGGACGGATGTTTTTCGGGTACAGATATGTCCATATCCGCATTCGATTTTCTTTTCGGATATCGGATATCTGCATCCGTTTTTGAATATCGGATAATATCCGTTTTTTCGATACAGAAGCGGACAGATTTCAGATTTTTCGAGTATTCATTGACAGACCTGCTTGTAATGGGAAAGTTTTTTCTGGCCCTATACAGTGGTTGCCGTAGAGTCTTCATCCAAGTTTAGGCAGTCGAAAGGGTTTAAAGTGGAGATGGAGGGACCTACCTTGAACGGTTGCCTTTGTATGCTATTTTTAAGTTGATCCAAACGTTGCACATTATCATTGTCAGCAGTTATATTTGTAATAATTGGAACATCATAATTTGAATCACCTTGTAAATTCTGAACTGTAATTTTGGGTTGCTAAGATTGTTGAACCTTAGTAGAACAATGCTCCACAGTATGACCATATGACTTACATATTGAGCATGCTTTCGGTTTATATTCATATGCTAGTTCAATGAACTCTTTCCGATTATTAGAAGGTAGTACTTTGATTTTATCCAGGTATTTAAAACCCGTTGCAACTTCTATAAGCACTTTAGCATAGTGTTGTCTTGTCTCAGTATTTGTAGTATCATCCAGTCTAATAGGACGACCAATAGCACTCACAATTCTACTAATCCCTTCCTTTGTTCAATAGGCCAAATTTAAATCAGCAAGTCTAACCCAATTTGGGATAAAATAGATAGATACATGGAGAGTAATATAATAACAAACATCTTCTTTGATGGGTTGGTTTGGTTTGACGACGTACGAAGAATAGGCCAATCACCTACTGGCCTGTCCACTCGTGGTGCGGAAAACGGAAAGGAAAAAAGGGTGGGTCAGACAATAGTTTATGAATGCGTAAAAGTTTAATACATGGTGATCATGTAAAGTTAACTTTAATTCTACTTTAAGTTACTTAGGGTGTGTTGCATGTGTTCATGCATTCCTAGGGTCCAATACTTGAGGGTTTTAATCCAACAGACACCCACACTTCAACTCGTACATGTTACTACAAGGATCAAACTATGAATCGAACCTGACCGCCCCTAGAATTACTCAACATGAAAACACCGCCACTAGGCTACTAGACATGGAAACACCATTACTAGGCTATACATGAACAAATTTCTCATACCTATAACTACATGTAACCCAACTACATATCGACAGGTAACTTGAAATGTCGACTCATCAGGATGTCTCATCGTCTTCATCAGTGTCCATCTCTTGACTATAGTATACGCCTCTTATTGCATGCACCGGCTCTATCTATCACGCAGTTTCACGATGTTTCAGAATCATGCATATCAAGGAGTCCCATTATGCCGAACCCACACACTTCATCAAGCATCAAGCATCAGTTATGCCGAACCCACACACTTCATCAAGCATCAGTTAGTAGTATGCGTCCACCGTAAAGCCTCCTGTGAGTTCCATTTGCAAAAAATTAACCTCGATCACATAATTGACCCATATTTGGTAAAGAGCATTTATTCAACACCATAACATCCTAACGTCACCTCATAGGGATATCTCTAACAAGCACACATATGTAAATAATAAGGTTATACATAAAACTTATACATTTAATCATTTTATTACTAACCCGGGCCTTAGGCTGAGGTTCGAATTCTACAATTCAAGTCTTAATCGGTCGATCGCAACACCTATGACGACCTGCAAATCTGTACCCTTTGAATCGACAATAATCCACACATGTCCGACCCAAAAAGCACAGACTGACGGAAAGTCAGGAGAAAGAAAAGAAGAGAGAAGAAACGAAGAGAAGAAAGAGAGAAGAGAAAACAAAACAGAACAATACAGAATCTCACACCGCAACGGAAAACATATAATATAACATCAATGATCTTTACAAAACAGAAACTGTATATACATGCGTCAATCAGAGTTCAACAATCAATCACTATTCATCAGCCTGGACAGTTATAATAACCCGTCCTTACAAATGCGGACAATATAAATAACAACAATGCAGCGGATAATAAACAAATACGTGTATACGAAAATGAAGATCTCCAGCTCTCCTGTTGAAGCTCCAAAAGCACCAAATTTGAACCTGTAAATGTACTCGGTCTGACCCGAGCATTGAAAGGAAAGAATGTCCGGATCAGTCTGGTAAATTAGTGTGAGAAACACACTCAAATGAATTTATTAGATTACTAAACTTTTCCTTTCAAAACAAAAGTATCTCGTAAGACACGCCCACACATAAACACAGACATGTTTTTACCTTACGATAACCAAACATTTTATATCATATCCTCTTATATTATACTAGTGTCTAAATTACAAATAATATTAATCATAGCTGAAATTGTTACATTGATTAAATTCCAGAAAATAGCTCAAAATGGGATACAATCAAAACGGCTGGCACGTAGTGGAGTTTGGATTTCCATACAAATGAGCAGGTGAAGGGACTATCTTCCAGGGCAGTACATCTCTAGAGGAATGTACCAAGGAACATCACAAAGGAACCTCTACCAACATAAGACCGGCCTATCTCTATAACTAGATAGTACCGAATATATCATCCTCCGGTTGTTACCGATCTTTCCGAGGGTCCTCATAGCATACATACCACATTAATTTACATCCGGAACGTCATAGCGGGAAGAAATATATCTAGAAGATGATCATATCCTAATTGGGAATGACCCACTTAGCCTTGCCGCATCTAACCCTGTTTTGGTCATTTCCAGTTGATGAGGCCTGGGGTAACGATTACCTTTCACATATCACATATCACATCACTTTACATGCCACACGGCCATTTTCTTTGACTACTAATTGATTTCCACAAAAATACAACCCTTGAGCTCGTATGTATCAAGGAGGGTGTTAGGCTAAGAGAAGTTGTATTCTCCGCCACAACTGATGTACGTTTGTAAAAACCAATGTACGTAGTCTTAGAAATGCAATGTCAGACAAACGTCCATACAAGTTGTCCAGGAACAGGACAAACCGAATGTACTTTCCTACCACATCCTCTCAGGAAATCCCTAGGATTAGTAGCGAATAATCCTTGCATTGGATATTTTATAACGAAGAGACCATTGCTACTATATGTATATTGGGATTTTAACCCCAAACGATTAACAAGCAGTCCTCCACTATGAAAATCTCGAATATCAATATCATCACAACCAACCTGCATAATTGTCGCATAAATGTTTGTCCGAAATGGTTTTCAGATAAATATGATCCCGGTCTCTTCGCATCAACAACGCAAAAGCGTTTCTCAACCTTACACAGAAACTAAGTCTCATAGACTTACCACGTCTTCAACTTTCAACCTGCTATTCTTCGGTCAAGAAGGAAGCTCGATAGATTGGAGTAATACTCCGCACTACACGACGATAATCAGGCCTAGACAGATGGCTACGTACTAAGTGTACGACTAAATAGTTCCCACATCAAGTCGAGGAACTAAAATGGCCAAATTTGATAGTTGGTTATTTAACTATCAAAGCAAACAAACAAATATCTAGCACCATAAGCAATCATTAGCCCTTGTAATTAATCTTTTATTAATTGAATCACTTTCCAAACATTCACTTTAAATTATCTTTAAAAAGATATAATCTAAAAACCATTTCAATATTTCAATATTGGAAAACATTTCCACTTACTTATTTAATAATAAGTAATTCACAAATCTCTTTATTTTCAGCCCTTAGAAAATATTACATATACTTAAATCACGATTAAGTATATATTTTATTCTTTAAAGAAAATTTTCTCTTAAACATGCTTATTTGGATCAAAACGAATGTTGCATAAAACATCGTTACGACAACCCAAAATCACTGGTATATGGATTCGATAATTAGATAGATATATAAATCCCATATACTATACAAAACATCTCCTTTCGAAAATCATTTGCTATAACAACGATGTTATAGTCCATGCTTTACTTGCTTTTCAAAAACGTCTATTTCAACAATGAATGTTGAAATCTATGTATTCGATATTTAACACATTTTAAATATCTTCAATTCATTTACCTCTATTTAAAAGATCACTTACCAGAACATTCATTTAAATTTAAAAGATTATTCACCGTCCAAAATTGTGAATATAATTCCATCTTAAATTCATTGTTTCTGCACATTTACTTTAAATGATTATTCACTGTCCAAAATCGTGATTATAATTCACTTACCAAATTCAATACTTCTACGTACGTAATTTAAAGGATTATTCACTGTCCAAAATTCTGAATATAATTCCTAACCAAATTTAATACTTTTAAATATTTAATTTAAATGATTATTCACTGTCCAAAATCGTGAATAAAATCCCTTAATAAGCTTTCATGTTTAACTTATCAAAATAAGTTGGTTTCAGATTTATATAACAATGTTTATAAATTCCATTTATAAAATTCCTTTATTAACAAATCTCATCTATACCTCGTTTATATTTCAAAATCCAATTATAAGTTAATTACTTATAAATCTCTTATTACATATTCATTCTTTTTTATAACTTCATCAATTCATCAATCATCTTATTCACTTATAAGATCCATTTATACTTTATTTTAACACCTATAAAACTCGTTTATAATTCCATCAGTTTTTATTTATAAAATATCAATTTTATAAATCTTATATATAAACCGTTTATAATAAATAAAAAATCCCAATTTAACTTATTTTATAAAATAGTTAACTCCATATTTCAAAAAATCACATTTTGATTCTATTTCAAAAAAAAATCATAATTTTTATTAAATAAAAATTATAACTTTTTATTTATTTAAAATAAATTCATTCGTTTAACAATTCAAAAATATATATTTTCGAAACCACTTTGAAATCATTTTTAATTTGAAAATCATCATTTTAGCATTTTTAAAATTTCAAAAATAGGGCCCAATGCTGCAACAGCACTAAATAAGATGATTCACATCAATCATATCAACCTTGGCATCGAAAACATCATATATCATATGATAACGACATGTATAACAATATCTTTAAATAAAATCAACACTGGTGAGGAACTAGTTGGATCCCTCCAACCTGTCACTTGCAACAAATATACATATGAGAAAATATGTTGTAACGACCCGTAAATTTCGTTCATTAAATTTGTCATATTGATAAGATTTTGGAATTTAAATTTATAAAGAAATAAATTTTTTATAATTTATAATGAAGAAATGTTAAGAATTAACCTATGAAATATTATATTGATTAATATAGACTTAACTAAAAAGGTTGAATTGAATCAATCCTATTTATTGGAAACTAAATTTATTGGTATGCAAATTTATAATAAATGAGTCTATTGCAAGAAATTGAAATTTGATACTATAGTGAATTGGAATTAAGATAAAAATGGGAATGTTGAGGTATGCAAGGTCAAATTGATTGCATTTAATAAACTGGGGAATAAAATTCATTAAAGGTAATTAATTATTATGTTAATGTAAATTAAGATAATATTTGAATTAATGTTAATTCCATTCATACTTGTAAACAATTATTATACGTTGCATGTTGAAATTTTTTGATTGAATTGGAATTGTAATTAAATTTTTATGAACAAATAAAGGTTTACAATAACAGAAATTTGAGTAAAACAAGTGTAATTATTGAATTAAATGAAATAGTATTGTTCAATAGTAACTGAACGTAAATTTAGGTAATAAAGTTAGAACAAGTTGATAAATAATAAATGTAGTGTAATCCCAATTGATTTAAACAATTGTGAAGTTTTAATTGATTGAAAGTAGTAGATTTGGGGAATAGATTTAAAATTTTATCCATTGATACAATAATACGCAATAAATGGAAAATTTATACAATCAATAGATAATTGATCATAATGTTTAATAATTGTTAAAATAATAACGGAAGTGTGAATGTAAGTTTAATAGAAACATGAATTTATTAGAAGGGAAATAATTGGTAAAAAGGTTTGGACTAAGGAAATTTTATTAATTGTTTTAAAACCTTAATTAATATGGGTAATAGACACGATTTCACATTTGAAATATAGTCATTTAAACAAATCTAGGATGAATATAGGAATATTGGGTAATGAATTTAATATAAGAAAAACCAATACAAATATTGAATTAATCCGTGAAGCAATAATAATAAATATTAATTAATTCAAAATTTGTAAGTTGGGAATAATGTAGATTAATATACGTTAGTTATTAAAATCGGTAATCCATTTGCAATTAATGATAATAGTTTTGATATAAGCTAATAAATTTAAATGTCAATGCAATACCAATTAATGGATTGAATGTGATTACGAAATTTGAATTGGGTAAATGAGTAACTTGTATCTGTAAACAATAAACTTATAAATGCAGTAACTAATTTAGGGCAAATAAATTTATGGAACAAATTTTAAGATCTTAACTTGGTTATTAATAATTGGAGATAATGTAAATTCCATTTATAATATGACTATTGGTTAATGAAAAGATTGTAAATCAAGATTTGTTTATTTATTTGAATATAAAGAATTTAGGGTAATTGAGTTTATTGCAATCAAGTAAAATTAAACATTTATTATTACGTTAATTGAAAATTTAGTTGAAATTGGAAAATATTTATGTATGTTAATTTCATCCGTTTGGCTATAATGGATTGAATAATAAGAATGAATAGTAAATTCAATGGAATTTTTTGAAAGTTAATTTATAATTGATGAATATAATGAAATTTAAATTTTACGTTGAAATTTATGATTGAATCAACATTTAATTGACATCTAAATGTGGTTTAAATCACTGAGATTGTTTAAGAAAAACAAAACTGATAAGATTTGTAAATTTTGGAAGTGGAAGTGAAAAAGTGATTTAATTAATGAATTTTAATTTAATTAATTAATATAAAAATAGTCATTTTGGCCACTGACTCGGATTTCGACAAAACAAGTTTCATCGGATCCGTAACGGTGAATTATTGTAGGATTTCAAGTTTCGTATCGATCAGACTTTTCGTTTGATCGTACGGACTCGAAACGCCTTGAAATCGATTAATTGAAATCAATTGAAATCAATTTGAAAATATTGATTTTAGCATAACTTCTTCATACGATGCAATTTGAACCTGAAACCTTTTCCACTGCGTTTAAATATTTAAAAACATATATTTTGATATACGGGTTGACCCAATTTCGTTGCGGAGTCAGAATAGGCTTTTTGGACCACTTTGTCGTTAGCGCGTATATTTAACCCGATCCATCTATTCTATTCCAGTTTGTCTATAAATATCATGTTATAAACCATAGCAGTCCTCTATTCCTCATTTCTATACGTACAGAAACTTTTGTGCTTCTCTTCCTCAATGGCTGTAAACCCTGATTTATCCAATTCAAATTACAATTCAAAATCAAAGTCAAAAATTCAAACTCCTCAGAAAAATTTGAAAAAAATATATGTCGTGATCTCATCGATACGAATATACGTCAAGTGTTCGTTTCTGTAAATGATGCTCGAGTCGGCCTGAAAACTCGGTCAAAGATCAAAATTCGCGAACCCTACACGTCGATTTGGGGGTTTTTGATTTTGGCCTCAATCAGCGAAATTGGTTTATGGGTATTGTAGTCCTCGCTGTTTGGAGCTGTTCTATGGTGGTCGTATCACCTGATTTCAACCGTGGCAACCGGAATGTGGCAATTAGGGTTTCGGCAAACCCAAAATGGAGTGGCAGTGGCATGCACCGGAGGGGGCCGGAGTTGGGCCATCGATAGAGGAGGTTGCGACGAGTAGTTTGGTGGTGGCGGCGTGGTCAAAAGGTGGTCTCTGGTGGGGGGTGGGGGGCACGTTGGTCAAAGTATCGGCTGGAAATTATTTCGTGTGTGCGTGATGGTTTGGGCGCTATACTGGGGGGAGAAGAAAGTGACGTGGACGGTCTAGGGAGTACATGTTTTTTTGTTTTAATTTTTTTTTGAAATTTGATTTCAATCATTCTAACGCGATTAACTTTTACATACGTGATCCAATTTACGCGCGGTTTTCTCCCCTAGGTTCGTATTGGAATTCCGGACATTTTGATGCTGGTTTGGACGGGTTCTTAGACTGTCAAATTTTTGGGTTTAAATTGGATTTGAATTCACTTTAAATTCAAAAGGTGAGTGTTTTAAACCACTCACATTAAATTAATTTATGGTGTGATTTAAAATTTATTTATGACTGTTTGGCATATTTTTAATCACCATCTCAGCTAAATCGCATTTATTTAATTAAATTGTTATTTAATTATTCATTGCATATAAACTACCAGTTAAACAGTTATTTAATTTATTTTTGAATATAAACTGCTAGTTGATACCTGTTGTTTATTTTCCGTCTATATTGATGCTATTGTTTGAATTGGATGATGATTGTGATAAATGGTTGATGGTTGATATTGGATGAATGGGTGCTGTATTTTATACTGTTATAAACTGCAAGTTATTATGCAGTTTCATTTCATTCGAGATTGCGGTTTGAAATGATAGATAACCGTAATTTTTATTTTAAATTACGGATTGAAATGATAAATATCCGTATCACTTGACCATAGGATAGAAAATTATATACATACACCGCGGTCTATATATAAAAATATTTTGAAATGATTTTTCTATGGTTTTGGATAGAATTATACGGTTTAAATAAATATTGATTCTTTTTGATATTAAATAAATATTTATATATAGTTAAATTCATGTATGTAAGCAATGTATAAATCTGTTTAACGGCAATAAGAAAAAAATGGAGTTTGATTTATTAAAATAAATACGGTTAATTATTTAAATCATATTTTTATATAGAGGTTATAATGATTTAAATAAATTTAGATTTGGAAGATAAATGTGAATTTGATTTGAATTTAAAATTTAAGAATTATCTTCGAAAAATTTGATTTGAAATGTAAATAAATTGAGATTTAAAAGGCATGATTTTATAACTTGATTTTTGTTTAGAGAATTTAAATGAATATCAAATTGATTTAAATGAATATTATCAAGTTAATTGAATTAAAAGAATATCCAGTTATTTGAAGTCTAAAGATTTTACTAAAATGATATTTGATTTATTAAGTAAACATTTCAAATCTAAATAATAGTAGTTGAAATTGATATATATGAAATTATCAAAAAACTAGTTTTGAAATGGTGGAATATGTAAAGCTTTGAAATATATGAATTGAAATGTTTTATTGGGAGGTTCAAATCGGTATTTGGAATTTATTTGTGAATTAAAGATGCTATTTTATTTTATAAAGTAATTTAATATTTAAACCATTTAAGTGGTGTAGCATGTTTCAAAGTTATGAAATTCAAAGTTTATGTTATGAAAGGCTATATTTCAAGTTTTGATTTCGAAATATTATAACTTTGAAAATGTTATGGTTTCAGAAAAGGATATATTTGAAAATAATATTGATTTGGGTTTTTGAAACAGAAATGATATCGTATTTATATATTTTGAAAGGGATATTTTATTCTGTTTGAAGTATAATTATTTTTAAAATGACTGCGGTGTTATTATAACGTTTGGTTGTTAAAGAGACCGGCATCGGAAGTTGTCATACTCTCTGCCAACTCTGAAAACCACTTTAACAACCGTGTACGCGGTGGAGATTACAGAATGAAGTAGGATGGCGGCGGCGTTTCCTTTGAGGTAAATACGTGGACCCGACTCCCGTGAGTTGGCATAAGGTGGCAAAAACAAGAGCGATTCTCGGGCCAGTGAGGTAGCACCTTTGATCGGACACATCCCTTCGATATTATACTTTGACTTTTGGATTTGATTCGGTGGCCACTTTTGATTTTTTTATTTGGGGGTGTGGCTCGAGGTGGGCGGTAGCTGCGGTTATGCGTTACCACCATCCCGGATAGCAATTGGTATATCTACCCTGGCATTGTCTAGTTGTGCTGTGTCACCTACCCTAGCGCGCCTTATACGATTTTGTTTTGTACCATACCTATGGAGTGCCCTCTGACGACGCCCAGTACGGGGGAGATTACGGTACTGTATAGACTATGAGAATATATTATGTGTTAAGGGGAATATTGGGTCACTCCTTAATGCTATTTTAAAGTAAGTTCATTTTACTAATAGACACTATTATAATAGCGAAATATTACTACATAGTAAATAGTTTAACGGATCCTTAGGAGATGTAAATCCCGAGCATCTCTTAAGTTACTGCACTCATATTTATTTCTGTTGATTTAACTCACATAAGATATTTTAGTTCTGACTCGAGTGTTTTGCCTTTTCGATTCGCTCGGGTCAGCCTGAGCATTTCAGGATTCGAAGATTTTAGCACTGGAGGACGAAGACGAAGATTTGTATTACTATTATATACTATATTATTCCACTACATCATTATTTACGTTGCATTGTTATTATCCTTTGATATGTGAATTCTGATATTTATTGTATAAAGAAAAATAAGATGTTTTGTAAAACAGTTTTATGAACTGTATATTTGAGTATTATATTTTATCGTTCCGCTGCAAGATTCTATTTTGTTTTTTTTTCTCTACTTTTTCCTATTTACCCCATAATAATTTGCCCTTCTGTATGGTTTAAGTCTGACGTGTGTGGTTTATCGTCGATTTAAAGCGTGCGAAAAGGCGGGACGTTACATCTGGTATCAGAGCTTTGGTTTAGCATTAAACCTTAGCTTTGTGGGGTCAGACTCTTTATCAATAGGGAGTAATACCCTATGATGAGTTGCTGAGTGTATATATATGAGAGAGCATATTTGTTAGTGTTATAAAAGGTTTTAATATTGTGTTAATTTGTTCCATTTTGTATTTATAGATTCTGGTTGATGCATGGGACGCTACGATATCAATAGGGATTTCTAAACACTTAATAGGACAGACCAACACAATATTAGTTTTGAATATAGGTGAATGAAAATAATTTTGCCTATTATATTTTCTATATATAAAAATAAGGTTTTTATAAATGATATATATATTTGGTTGCAATATATTGGTTGTTAGGTGATGAAATTTATAAATAATAGTTGAAATAAGATTGAAAGTAAAATAAATGAAAATTGGGAATTCAGAACTTAAGTCCCGGGGTTTTGAAAATTCTTTCAATGATTTTGGAATATAATAATATTATTTAGAAGTATTTTCTGATATAAATATTTCAATATAACTTGAAAGAATTGTTTTAAAGAAGATTTTGGAAAAAATAAGTTCTGTACTCCGCTCTCTGTCGCTGGGAAATAATTTCGATGATGAGTGCACGCATCATCGACATTCATTTTCGAGTTTCGAAGTGGGAAGACCACTGTAGTAGTTTTACTGCAGATTTGTTTGATAAACAAAATAGAAATTTTAAATTGATTCAAATACAATTGGATACATAAGTGTAAGTATACAATTATTTATTATTTTAAAATAATTTGAAATTAAACCTGGTACTTAATTCTTAAGTTTCCAATTAATTAATAGTTTTAGTTAGTGTAGTGAAATGAAATGTAACTATTAATTGGAACCTTTAATTGGAATAAGAGATAAATGCTAAGTTATAAATAAAATTTAAAGAAAGTTGAAATTTGTAACTTATAAAACAAAGATGTAATTATTGAACATTAAATTAAATTAAAAGATGAGGTAAACTTGTATAAGTTTCATTTGCATTTTTTTAACATATATATAACTTACCAAAAGATGTAAAAAGTTGAAGTGTTAAGAAGAAAATATAATGGAAGTTGTACAAGTAGACTTATGAATGAAAAGTGTTCAATGATTTTCTTTAATAAATAAGAATTTGATGTTGAAATGGTTATAAACTTATGTTATAATTGAAATGTTCTATAATAAAATATGGTAGGAAGTAAGTAAGCAATTAGAAACTCAAATAAATGAATATAAATGCTAAGCCTTTGAATAGAACATGAATTCCATTAATAAATGAAAGGAAGTTAGCAAGTAATGGAAAAAAATAAAATAAAAAATAAAATAAAATAAAATAAAATAAAATAAAATGAAGGTTAGTATTAATTGAATAAAAAGGAAGTCCAACCATAAATGTATGAAAATGAATGATTAAGAATGAATTTGATGTATTTTCTGAATTGGCTGGTAGCTGTTTTGGTTTATGGTTGTTTGGGCAATGATACTTTAAATTTGTTTGGAAGTATGAATAATCTATTTAGCTTCATCTAAGACTGTTGAGTAAATGGTGCACGAAGTAGTTATTTTCCATTCCGTGCAATTTAAAGTTTGAACCTGAACAACTATTTGTTTTGTCTTGCTTGGATGGTTGATTTGTGTTTGATGTGTATGATGTTTGTTGCAATTGACTGTTGTTGTATTGATTGTTTGCTTGTGGCTGAAACAACCTTAAATATTTCATTTTATATAATTGTTAACCTTTTTGGATTATATAAGTGAAATACAGGTTATGGAAGCAATTGCTATTGCTTTTGGTTTCATAATTAAGCGTTAATTGCCCGACTAATAGGTATGTTTTCGGATTTCGGTTTATAGGGTTATTATATTATTTTTCCCGGGTTGGGATATATATTGTTTTGAAAAATATATGTTGTATATTTTTATTTTTGATAATATATTTTCTCCCGAGCCTCTCCGTACAAAAGAGACTCTGCCGAAATTTTCCGTAAATTTTGGACTTAGAAAATATTTTAAAAATGTTTTCCAAACTTTATTAATTTAAGTATAGAAAGATTTAATGGTTATAAACTGGTATATTTTATTTAAAATAAGTAATTTTGTAAATTTATTTGTTTATAAATTTAATATTTTAAATAAGATATATTGATGTCTTAATTCTTCTTTTTCCTTCTTTTCCTTTTCGGGGACGAAAAGTTTTGATTGGGGGAGAGTGTAATGACCCGTAAATTTCCTTCATTAAATTTGTCATATTAATAAGATTTTGGAATTTAATTTATAAAGAAATAATTTTTTTTATAATTTATAATGAAGTAAATGTTAAGAATTAACCTATGAAATATTATATTGATTAATATAGACTTAACTAAAAAGGTTGAATTGAATCAATCCTATTTATTGGAAACTAAATTATTGGTATGCAAATTTATAATAAATAAGTTTATTGCAAGAAATTGAAATTTGATACTATAGTGAATTGGAATTAAGATAAAAATGGGAATGTTGAGGTATGTAAGGTCAAATTGATTGCATGTAATAAACCGGGAATAAAATTCATTAAATGTAATTAATTATTATGTTAATGTAAATTAAGATAATATTTGAAATTAATGTTAATTCCATTCATACTTGTAAACAATTATAAGTTGCATGTTGATTGAATTGGAATTGTAATTAAATTTTTATGAACAAATAAAGGTTTACAATAACGGAAATTTGAGTAAAACAAGTGTAATTATTGAATTAAATGAAATAGTATTGCTCAATAGTAACTGAACGTAAATTTAGGTAATAAAGTTAGAACAAGTTGATAAATAATAAATGTAGTGTAATCCCAATTGATTTAAACAATTGTGAAGTTTTAATTGATTGAAAGTAGTAGATTTGGGGAATAGATTTAAAATTTTATCCATTGATACAATAATACGCAATAAATGGAAAATTTATACAATCAATAGATAATTGATCATAATGTTTAATAATTGTTAAAATAATAACGGAAGTGTGAATGTAAGTTTAATAGAAACATGAATTTATTAGAAGGGAAATAATTGGTAAAAAGGTTTGGACTAAGGAAATTTTATTAATTGTTTTAAAACCTTAATTAATATGGGTAATAGACACGATTTCACATTTGAAATATAGTCATTTAAACAAATCTAGGATGAATATAGGAATATTGGGTAATGAATTTAATATAAGAAAAACCAATACAAATATTGAATTAATCCGTGAAGCAATAATAATAAATATTAATTAATTCAAAATTTGTAAGTTGGGAATAATGTAGATTAATATACGTTAGTTATTAAAATCGGTAATCCATTTGCAATTAATGATAATAGTGTTGATATAAGCTAATAAATTTAAATGTCAATGCAATACCAATTAATGGATTGAATGTGATTACGAAATTTAAATTAGGTAAATGAGTAACTTGTGTCTGTAAACAATAAACTTATAAATGCAGTAACTAATTTAGGGCAAATAAATTTATGGAACAAATGTTAAGATCTTAACTGATGGTAATTAATAATTGGAGATAATGTAAATTCCATTTATAATATGACTATTGGTTAATGAAAAGATTGTAAATCAAGATTTGTTTATTTATTTGAATATAAAGAATTTAAGGTAATTGAGTTTATTGCAATTAAGTAAAATTAAACATTTATTATTACGTTAATTGAAAATTTAGTTGAAATTGGAAAATATTTATGTATGTTAATTTCATC
The DNA here is from genome assembly GCA_030765085.1 of Allium cepa. Lineage (NCBI taxonomy): Eukaryota > Viridiplantae > Streptophyta > Magnoliopsida > Asparagales > Amaryllidaceae > Allium > Allium cepa. Next base: position 791,132,286 of record CM060932.1, read on the forward strand.
CATTTGGTTATAATGGATTGAATAATAAGAATGAATAGTGAATTCAATGGAATTTTTTGAAAGTTAATTTATAATTGATGAATATAATGAAATTTAAATTTTACGTTGAAATTTATGATTGAATCAACATTTAATTGACATATAAATTTGGTTTAAATCACTGAGATTGTTTAAGAAAAACAAAACTGATAAGATTTGTAAATTTTGGAAGTGGAAGTGAAAAAGTGATTTAATTAATGAATTTTAATTTATTTAATTAATATAAAAATAGCCTTTTTGGCCACTGACTCGGATTTCGACGAAACAAGTTTCATCGGATCCGTAACGGTGAATTATTGTAGGATTTCAAGTTTCGTATCAATCGGACTTGTCGTTTGATCGTACGGACTTGAAACGCCTTGAAATAGATTCATTGAAATAAATTGAAATCAATTTAAAATATTGATTTTAGCATAACTTCTTCATACGATGAAATTTGAACCTGATCTTTTCCATTGCGTTTAAAATATTTAAAAACATCTATTTTGATATACGGGTTGACCCAATTTCGTTCCGGAGTCAGAATGGGCTTTTTGGGCCACTTTGTCGTTAGCGCGTATATTCAACCCGATCCATCTATTCTATTCCAGTTTGTCTATAAATATCCTGTTATAAACCCTAGCAGCCCTCTATTCCTCATTTCTATACGTACAGAAACTTCTGTGCTCCTCTTCCTCAATGGCTGTAAACCCTGATTTATCCAATTCAAATTACAATTCAAAATCAAAGTCAAAAATTCAAACTCCTCGGAAAAATTTGAAAAAATATATGTCGTAGATCTCATCGATACGAATATACGTCAAGTTTTCGTTTCTGTAAATGATGCTCGAATAGTCCTGAAAACTCGGTCAAAAATCAAAATTCGCGAACCCTACACGTCGATTTGGGGGTTTTTGATTCTGGCCTCAATCAGCGAAATTGGTTTATGGCAATGTAGTCCTCGCTGTTTTAAGCTGTTCTATGGTGGTCGCATCACCTGATTTCAACCGTGGCAATCGAAACGTGGCAATTCGGGTTTCGGCAAACCCAAAATGGGGCGGCGGCGGCGTGCACTGGAGGGGGCCGGAGTTGGGCCATCGATAGAGGAGGTTGCGATGAGTAGTTTGGTGGTGGCGGCGTGGTCAAAAGATGGTCTCTGGTGGGGGGCGCATTGGTCAAAGCATCGGCTGGAAATTGTTTCGTGCGTGCGTGATGGTTTGGGTGTGATACTGGGGGGAGAAGAACGTGACGTGGACGGTCTAGGGTGTACGTGTTTTTTTCATTTTAATTTTTTTTTGAAATTTGATTTCAATCATTCTAACGCGAATAAATTTTACATACGTGATCCAATTTACGCGCGATTTTCTCCACTAGGTTCGTATTGGAATTCTGGACATTTTGGTGCTGGTTTGGATGGATTCTGAGACTGTCAAAATTTTTGGGTTTAAATTGGATTTGAATTCAATTTAAATTCAAAAGGTGAGTGTTTTAACCCACTCACAATTTCTAAAATTTCTTATGTTTGTTTAATTAATTTATGGTGTGATTTAAAATTTATTTATGCATGTTTGGCATATTTTTAATCATCGTCTCAGTTAAATCGCATTTATTTAATTAAATTGTTATTTAATTATTCATTGCATATAAACTACCAGTTAAACAATTATTTAATTTATTTTTGAATATAAACTGCTAGTTGATACCTGTTGTTTATTATCCGTCTATATTGATGCTATTGTTTGAATTGGATGATGATTGTGATAAATGGTTGATGGTTGATATTGGATGAATGGATGTTGTATTTTACATTGTTATAAACTGCAAGTTATGATGTAGTTTCATTTCATTCGGCATTGCGGTTTGAAATGATAGACAACCGTAATTTTTATTTTAAATTACGGATTGAAATGATAAATATCCGTATCACTTGACCATAGGATAGAAAATTATATACAGACACCGCGGTCTATATATAAAAATATTTTGAAATGATTTTTCTATGGTTTTGGATAGAATTATACGGTTTAAATAAATATTGATTCTTTTTTATATTATATAAATATTTTATATATAGTTAAATTCATGTATGTAAGCTATGTATAAATCTGTTTAATGACAATAAGAAAAAAATGGAGTTTGATTTGGTAAAATAAATACGGTTAAGTATTTAACTCATATTTTTATATAGAGGTTATAATGATTTAAATAAATTTAGATTTGGAAGATAAATGTGAATTTGATTTGAATTTAAAATTTAAGAATTATCTTCGAATATTTTGATTTGAAATGTAAATTAATTGTGATTTAAAAGACATGATTTTATAACTTGATTTTTGTTTAGAGAATTTAAATGAATATCAAATTGGTTTAAATGAATATTATCAAGTTAATTGAATTAAAAGAATATCCAGTTATTTGAAATCTAAAGATTTTACTGAAATGATATTTGATTTATTAAGTAAACATTTCAAATCTAAATAATAGTAGTTGAAATTGATATATATGAAATTATCAAAGAACGAGTTTTGAAATGGTGGAATATGTAAAGCTTTGAAATATATGAATTGAAATGTTTTATCGGGAGGTTCAAATCGGTATTTGAAATTTATTTGTGAAATTAAAGAAGCTATTTTATTTTATAAAGTAATTTAATATTTAAACCATTTAAGTGGTGTAGAATGTTTCAAAGTTATGAAATTCAAAGTTATGTTATGAAAGGCTATATTTCAAGTTTTGATTTCGAAATATTATAACTTTGAAAATGTTATGGTTTCAGAAAAGGATATATTTGAAAATAATATTGATTTGGGTTTTTGAAACAGAAATGATATCGTATTTATATGTTTTGAAAGGGATAGTTTATTCTGTTTGAAGTATAATTATTTTTAAAATGACCGCGGTGTTATAATAACGTTTGGTTGTTAAAGAGACCGACATCGGAAGTTGTCATACTCTCTGCCAACTTCAAAAACCACTTTAACAACCGTGTACGCGGTGGAGATTCCAGAATGAAGTAGGATGGTGGCGGCGTTTCCTTTGAGGTAAATACGTGGACCCGACTCCCGTGAGTTCGCATAAGGTGGCTAAAATAGAAGCGATTCTCGGGCCAATGAGGTAGCACCTTTGATCGGACACATCCCTTCGATATTATACTTTGACTTTTGGATTTGATTCGGTGGCCACTTTTTATTTTTTTATTGGGGGTGTGGTTCGAGGTGGGCGATAGCTGCGGCTATGTATTAGCACCATCCCGGATAGCAATTGGTATATCTACCTTGGCATTGCCTAGTTGTGCCGTGTCACCTACCCTAGCGTGCCTTATACGATTTTGTTTTGTACCATACCTATGGAGTTCCCTTTGACGACGCCCAGTACGGGGGAGATTACGGTACTGTATAGACTATAAGAATATATTATGTGTTAAGGGGAATATTGGATCACTCCTTAACGCTATTTTAAAGTAAGTTTGTTTTACTAATAGACACTATTATAATAGCGAAATATTACTACATAGTAAATAGTTTAACGGATCCTTAGAAGATGTAAATCCCAAGCATCTCTTAAGTTACTGCACTCATATTTATTTCTGTTGATTTAACTCACATAAGATATTTTAGTTCTGACTCGAGTGTTTTGTCTTTTCAATTCGCTCGGGTCAGCCTGAGCATTTCAAGATTCGTAGATTTTAGCACTGGAGGACGAAGACGAAGATTTGTATTACTATTATCACTATATTATTCCACTACATCATTATTTCCGCTGCATTGTTATTATCCTTTGGTATGTGAACTCTGATATTTATTGTATAAAGAAAAATCAAATGTTTTGTAAAACAGTTTTATGAACTGTATATTTGAGTATTATATTTTATCGTTCCGCCGCAAGATTCTATTTTGTTTTTTCTCTACTTTTTTCTATTTACCCCATAACAACCCGCCTTTCTGTATGGTTTAAGTCTGATGTGTGTGGTTTACCGTCGATTTAAAGCGTGCAAAAAGGCGGGACGTTACATATGTACAACGTCCGCTTCGAGGCAGACGCGCATGCAAAGCGTCATCCGCTCATACATGGAAACATATAGGGTCTCATCTGCTCCAATAGGAAGGAATATATCAAAATACCAATATGTATATATATATTATATAATATCATATATCATCGAAACAATCATTAGTCAACATAAATAAATTTATTCTTATTTATATAAAAATATCAGCGAGACAGAAAAAGTGAGTTGTGCTCACTTTGGTTCCAATAGCAGTTGCAGTGTTTTATTCCGAATAAAACACCCAAAATTTTCACTAGCTCCAATCAACTCCAAATCTGCTCTAAAATGTAGTGCTCATCAATACGAACCCAAAGCAACTTGTTCCATGCAAAATGAACATCGTATGAAGAAGTTACGATATTTTAAAGATTACACGAATTTATATATAAATTAATTTACATTTTATTTTTAACCTTCAGTTTAATCTCGACCATTGATTTCCTCATTGCAAATTTATGCCGTCTTTTGTTTTCTTCTCCTTTCTTTCTTGTTCTCACGCCCGTATACAGGATCGAACCCATACGTCGATCTTATTTTTTCGATGCCGCTCTTTCCACGATGTACTAGAGAACGATCGAGTGCCATCACCTTGAAGCCATAGCTGAGCTCCACCCACTACCACTATGCCAATGAACTCAAGCCTACCAGTGTCGAGAAAAATGACTACAAATACCACGACTTTGCAAGCAAACCTACATCGATCTACTACCCTAATCTCGATCATGACCGTTGGAGTTATAGATCTTGCTACCCTCTACAATTTTGCTTTAGAAAATTTTCAAAAATATTGGATGGATTGGGAGAAAATGAGGGAGAGAGGATCGACCTTTCTGGCCATTGATTTCGTTAGTGGCGGCTGTAACCCTAGGCTAGGTTTTTGAGTGAAAATAGAAAATGTTGAGGTCATTTTATATAAAATTTTGAGACACTATTCATCCGAAAATTTTTCGAACTCCAAATGAAGCGTGCCGCCCGGCGTTTATAATGTTTTACCCGTATTTTGAACATAACGTAATATACATCAAAAGCCAATTCGATCATATTTGGAAGATATGTTTTCGAATCAAATTATTTTAAATTAAAATAAACTTAAACAAATTTCTACACGTTTCAGCTTGCCACAACTAAACCGTAAATCCGATTGATACGAAATTTGAAATCCTAAAATAAAATAACATTATGAATCCAATGAAACTGGTTTCGTCGAAATCCGAGACTGTGAAAAATGACTATGTTTACACGCCAATTAAATATTAAAATATTCAATTTATATTGATTAACTTTTAATTCAATTTTAAAAGTTTACCAACATCATTTTAATTTAAGTAGAATTTAATTCAACTTTATAAATTATTTTTATTCACTTTAAATTAGAAATCAAATTATTTCTGCAATTTCAAATATTAATTTAACAATTTAATTATCCAATTAAATCACTATATTCGAAATATAAGTTATTCAGCTTATAAATTAACTTGTGAATATTTAAAATCAATTAAATATCGCAATTTCAAATGACTGAAATTCCAGGTCGTTACATTCTCCTCTACTTAAAAGAATTTCGTCCTCGAAATTACTAAGTAAGAAAAAACTACAAAATCCATTAACTTTTCAAAAAAATGTGTTCAAATTAGATTTACCAAATCCATTTAAACCTTTTTAGTTTTTTCCAAAATCCGTTAGTTAAACTTCTTATAAAAACTTTTCTAAGCTTTCAAATTCATTCATAGTTATCTTTTCAAAACCAACTAATTATTGGTTAACCTTTAACTCAGTATCAAAATTTTAGTTATCAATTTTTTTTTCCAAAATCTTAAAAAATTTCATTTGCCTTAAATTTTCAAAAAATACACTTTAGCCTCCTTTGCGCTTTTCGATCCGAAATTTTTTTGACTATATATATATATATATATATATATATCTCAAATATACATCTCAGCTTCGAGGATGAGGCATCCCGTAGGGGAAAATAGTGTAAAAGCACGATATGTAATCCGAGATATGTACCTTATATATTATTAGCAAGCATATATGGCTAATATAGCGTGAAAGTGAGCTCCAATTGCGAAGCATACACCATCCACACCTACTAAATACTCAACAATCAAATGAGAAACTTGTATATATGAAAGTAATATCAATATACAACATATACCAATACAACAATTATATATGTCAATATAGCAAATGCAACCAAAATCAACAAATCCAACTATCAAATAACCATCATCCAACTAACATCCAACAAACCAATATCTATCCAATTAATTCATTACCAAATCAATATTCATTCATTTCTCATTAATATTCATTGAATTTATTTGCATTTTATTCACATTTGATTCATTATATTGGATTTTACTAATATTCATTTATTCATTTTCAATTAGTTTACATTCACTAATTTATATTCAAATTGGTTCACTTTCGATTTAAATCAAATTCAATTCTATTTAGATTCACTTACTATCAATTTGAATTCAATTATTTTAGCTTTCAATTTCACCAATTCAATTTCATTAACATTTAATGAATCTCTTATTCAATCAACTAACATTCATCTAACAACCAATGCATATCCAACATAACCAAATTTATTTAATTTACACTCAAATATTCATATTTACTTCGTTTACATTCAATTTGGTTTAACACATTTCATTTCAATTGGTTTAATATTCAATTTAGATTGAATTCTAATATTACACATTTCTATACAGCACTTCCAATATTATTATTAATTCACAACTTCTTAACTTAAGTTTTATTCAATTCTTAACGACAACATTTCTAATGCTAATCCATTTTACCACTAAAGTTGAATTTCATTACATAACTCAAATTCATATTCATCACTTCACTTTATTAATTCATTTTGATATCAAATTCAACTTCATTCAATTATTACATAAGTTAAATTTCATCACAACATTTTTCTATTTGACTTAACTTAAATTTCATCTCTAAAGTTATTTTATTTAACTTTTACTTAAGTCAATTTCATATCACAATTCAAATTCAGATTTTATTTTGCTTAACAAAATTGTCTAACCATTTAATATTTGGTTTTACTTACATTTTCTCACTTTTTAAGTTATACAGCCTTTTTATTTAAACTTCCATGCACATTTACTTAAGTATACTTCCATTCACCAAACTTATTTATTTATAATTGTCAATTTTAACTTGGATTTTAAATTCAAATTTGTTTATCAAAACAAAACACCAGTTTTCAGTTTACTATTGGTAGCAAATCAATCATATAGAAATGCAAAAATGATACTTATGATGCTGCAGTCATCACCCCTATTATTTCCTAGCAACGATAGTGAATTTAGTGCTTTATATTCTTTTAAAAATCCTTTTACTCATAAATCAGATTTATAAAATTTTACTTATATAATTTCACTTATTCACTATTTTAATTACATTCCAAATTTATTTATCTTATTTAGATTTATAATACTATAATCCCTTTAAAATTTGGAAAATAACTTTCAGAATCAACGGGATTCAAATTTCTCAAATTCCTAGTTCAAATTCATTTTTATTTATAGCTTATATTTATAAATATATTCATTTAGTTTCATTTCTTATATATAATATTACCTCAGAATTATAAATCATTTTAATTATAATTCCATACTTTATAATTCATTTTCTTATATAATTTATTCTTTTACAATTGTTTGTTTTCATTTAGATTATTCAAACAACTTTTATTAACTTATATATATTTACATTTTCAACTACCAAACAATCCAATTTATATATATTTTAATAATTTCTGGAAAATTATTTCCTGTATATATACAATATAATCGAGGTATAATTATTTCATTTACCCAATTTAAAAACAATACTATGTCGACTTGCCTCGTTTAAGTGTTTAGAAATCACTATCGATAACATGGCGTCCCACGCACCGACCAGAATTCACAAACAACTCAATGGATAAGTAAACACAATATAAAACAGTTTATATTCACTAACAAATACGCGCTCATATATATAATACAGTCAAACTCAATCTAGGGCGCTACTGTCCCTATCTATACCGAGTACACATCAAAGCCTAGGAATATACAAAATCTAAGCTCTGATACCAACTGTGACGACCCACAAATCCATACACTTTGAATCGACAATAATCCATACATGTCCGACCAAAAAATCACAGATTGATAGAAAGTCATGAGAAAGAAAAGAAGAAAGAAGAAGTGAAGAGAAGAAAGAGAGAAGAGAAAATAAAACAGAACAATACAGAATCTCATATCGCAGCGGAAAACATATAATATCATATCAATGATCTTTACAAAACAGAAACTGTATATACAAACATCAATCAGAGTTCAACGATCAATCACTAATCATCAACCTGAACAGTTATAATAATCCGTCCTTACAAATGCTAACAATATAAACAACAACAATGAAAAATAGTGCAGTGGATAATAAATAGATACGTGTATACGAAAATGAAGATCTCCAGCTCTCCTGCTGAAGCTCCAAAAGCACCAAATCTGAACCTATAAATATACTCGGTTTGACCGAGCATTGAAAGGGAAGAACGGTCAGATCAGTCTGGTAAACCAGTGTGAGAAACACACTCAACTGAATTTATTAGATTACCAAACTTTTCCTTTCAAAGCAAAAGTATATCGTAAGACATGCCCACACATAAATATGGACATGATTTTACCTTACGATAACCAAAACATTTTATATCAAATCCTCTTATATTATACTAGTATTTAGTATACAAATAATGCTAATCATAGCCGAAATTGTTAACTGATTAAATTCAAGCATATAGCCCAAAATGGGTAATACAATCAAAATGGCAGGCACGTAGTGGAGTTTGGATTTCCATACAAATGACCAGATGAACGGGCTACCATTCGGCAGTACATCTCTAGCGGAATGTACCGAGGAACATCACAAAGGAACCTCTACCAACACAAGATCGGCCTATCTCTCTAACTAGATAGTGCCGAATATATCATCCTTCGGTTTCTACGGACCTTTCCGAGGACCCTCGTAGCATACAAACGACATTAACTTACATCCCGAACGTCATAACAGGAAGAAATACATCTAGAAGAGGATGATCATATCCTAATTGGGAATGACCTACTTAGACTTGCCGTATATAACCCTATTTCGGTCAATTCCGGTTGATGAGGCCTGATGTAATGACTACCTTTCACATATTACATATCACATCACTTTGAATGCCACACGACCATTTTCGTTGACTACTAATTGCTTTCCACAAAAAATACAGCCCTTGAGCTCGTATGTCTCAAGGAGGGTGTTAAGCTAAGTGAAATTGCTTTCTCCACCACCACTGATGTATGCTTGTAAAAACCAATGTATGTAATCTTAGAAATGCAATGCCAGACAAACATCCATACAAGTGGTCCAAAAATAGGACAAACCGAATGTACTTTTCTACCACATCTTGTCGGGAAATCCCTAGGATTAGTAGCGAATAGTCCTCGTATCGGATATTTCATAACGAAGAGACCACTGCTACTATATATATAGGAATTTTAACCCCAAACGATCAACAAGCAGTCCTCCACTATGAAAATCCTGAATATCAATATCATCATAACCAACCTGCACAATCGTCGCATAAATGTTGGTCCAAAATGGTTTTCAGATAAATCTGATCCGGGCTTATTCGCATCAACAACGCAAAAGCGTTTCTCAACCTCACATAGAAACTAAGTCTCACAGACTTATCACGTCTCTAAATTTCAAGTTGCTATCCTCCGGCCAAGAAGCAAGCTTGATTGATTGGAGTAATACTCCGCACTACACGAATCAACATTCTCAACACCAAGATAATCAAGCCTACACAGATGGCTACATACTAAGTGTCGACTAAAAAGTTCCCACATCGAGTCGAGGAACTAAAATGGCCAAATTTGATAGTTGGTTATTTAACTATCAAAGCAAACAAACAAATAAATCACTTAAATTATCTTTAAAAAGATATAATCTCAAAACCATTTCAATATTTCAATATTGAAAAACATTTCCACATGCTTATTTAATAATTAGTAATTCACAAATATCTTTATTTTTAAGGGGGAATTAATTTAAAGGACAAAATTTTCTATATTTTTTGCCTCAAGGACACGACCTCAATATTTTTAACACAAGGACAAACATTTTTCTAAAAATTATTCACAAGGACAAATATTTTCCAAAATTATCCATAAGGACAACAAAACTGATACCGAGCTAAAAACTGATACCTAAAAACTGCTACCGATAACTAGAAACTGATACCTAAAAACTGCTATCAATAACTAAAAACTGATACCTACAGAAAGTTGTCCTTCACGATAAAATATTGAAGGTCTGTCCTTGAGGCTAAAAAGCTGTGAAATTTTGTCCTTGACAATAATTTCCTGTATTTTTAACCCTTCGAAAATATTACATATACCTAACTCACGATTAAGTATATATTTTATTCTTTAAAGAAAACATTCTCTTAAACTTGCTTATTTGGATCAAAATGAATGTTGCGTAAAATATTGTTACGAAAACCCAAAATCACTAGTATAGGGATTCGATAATTAGATAGATATATAAATCCCATATACTATACAAAACATCTCCTTTCGAAAATCTTTTGCTCTGATAACGGTGTTACAATCCATGCTTTACTTGCTTCTCGAAAACATCTATTTCAACAATGAATGCTGAAATCTATGTATTCGATATTTAACACATTTTAAATATCTTCAAATTATTTAACTCTATTTAAAAGATTTCCTAAAATATTCATTTAAATTTAAAAGATTATTCACTGTCCAAAATTGTGAATATAATTCCATCTCAAATTCATTGTTTCTACACATTTAATTTAAAGGATTATTCACTGTCCAAAATCGTGAATATAATTCATTTACCAAATTCAATATTTCTACATACTTAATTTAAAGGATTATTCACCATTCAAAATCGTGAATATAATTCCTAACCAAATTCAATACTTCTACTTATTTAATTTAAAGGATTATTCACTGCCCAAAATCATGAATAAAATCCCTTAATAAGCTTTCATGTTTAACTTATCAAAATAAGTTGATTTTGGATTTATAAAACAATATTTATAAATTCCATTTATATATTATAAAAAAACCACTTACAAAATCCCTTTATTAACAAATCTCATTTATATCTCGTTTACATTTCAAAATCCAATCATAAGTTAATTATTTATAAATCTCTTATTACAAATTCATTCTTTTTATAACTTCATCAGTTCATAAATCATCTTATTCATTTATAAGATCCATTTATACTTTATTTTAACACTTATAAAACTCGTTTATAATTCCATCACTTTTTATTTATAAAATATCACTTTTAGCATTTTTAAAATTCAAAAATAGGGCCCAATGCTGCAACAACACTAAATAAGATGATTCACATCAATCATATCAACCTGGCATCCAAAACATCATATATCACATGATAACAATATGTATAACAATATCTGTAAATAAAATCAACACTAGTGAGGAATCCAGTTGGATCCCTTTAATCTGTCACCTTCAACAAATATACACATGAGAAAATATGTACAATGTCCGCTTCGAGGCAGATGCGCGTACAAAGGGTCATCCGCTCATACACGGAAACATGTAGGGTCTCATCTGCTCCACAGGAATATATCCAAATACCAATCAATATATATATGTGTATATATATAATATCGTATATCATCCAAACAATCATCAATCAACATAAATAAATTTATTCTCACTTATATAAAAATATCGATGAGACAGAAAGAGTGAGTTGTACTCACTTTGGTTCCATTAGAACTTGTAGTGTTTTATTTCTAATAAAATTAAATGAACCGCCGTTCACCGGGTCTTCGGTCGCCGGCTCCCTTATCATCAGCTCACCAACTTCCTTGATCTTTCGGCACTGGGCAGGCGTCAGCCCTCGTACATGGTTTTACGACTTTGCGGAGACCTGTGTTTTTGGTAAACAGTCGCCCGGGCCTGGTCACTACGACTCCCTTTGTGAGGACGCACCCCTTCTCCCGAAGTTACGGGGCTATTTTGCCGAGTTCCTTAGATAGAACGTTTAATTTTACTCAAAATTTTCACTAGCTCCAATCAACTCCAAACCAGCTCTAAAATGTGTTGCTCGTTAATGTGAACCCAATGCTACTTGTTTCGTGCGAAATGGACCCCGTATGAAGAATTTATGACATTTTAAGGATTACATGAATTTATATATAAATTAATTTACATTTTATTTTTATTTTTAACCTTCAATTTAATCTCAACCGTTGATTTCCTCATTGCAAATTTAGGCCGCTGTTTATTTTCTTCTCCTTTCTTCCTCATTCTCACGTGCATAAATAGGTTCGAACCCATACGTCGATCTTATTTTTTCGATGCCGCTCTCCCTACGATGTACTAGAGAACGATCTAGTGCCATCACGTTGAAGCCTTAGCCGAGCTCCACCTATGGCCACGATGCCGATGAACTCGAGCCTACCAATGCCGATAAAAATGACTACAAACGCCGCGACTTCGCAAGCAAACCTACGTCGATTCACTGCCTTAATCTCGATCATGACCGTTGGAGTTATAGATCTCGCTCCCCTCTACAATTTTGCTTTAGAAAGTTTTTGAAAATATTGGATGGATTAGGAGAAAATGAGGGAGAGAGGATCAAGCTTTCTGGCCATTGATTTCGTTAGTGGCAGCTGTAACCCTAGGTTAGGGTTTTTGAGTGAAAATAGAAAATGTTGAGGTCCTTTTACATAAATTTTTGAGAAACTATTCATCCAAAAAAATTTCAAACTCCAAATGTAGCGTGTCACTTGGTGTTTATAACGTTTTACCCCTATTTCGAACACAATGGAATATATATCGGAAGCCAATTCAATCATATTTGGAAGATAGTGTAACTCCCACCATTTTTGGACCATTCAAATTGACAATAAATCTCACATATCAGACTTGAACAATTCAAAACAACATATTGTTAATAAAAGTCGGGGCAAAAAAAATCAATCACAGAATCACAAACAAAGAATATCAGAATAATTTCACAGCATAATATATAAACATATGAGTTCATGAAGCTCCTAGATACAAAGTTTCAAAACAATTGTATAATGCCAAATCTGGAAACAAATACTTGTAAAGTTAGATACATAAGTTTCTATTACAGATCACAAGTGGTGTGGAAATAACTGTAATGAAATATTAAGTAGTCGGCTAACTCCAGTGGATCTCTAGCTTCGAAAGAGGATGCAACCGAAACAGTGAAACTTAGGATGACCCGAACATAAAACAAAACACAAAACACCCGAGTCAAGACATACATACTTATAAAATGTAAATCAACTCAAGTGAACTATTAAAGAAATGCATCACTAACTTAAAGGATTCTTGGGATCGTCCATCCTCTAAGGATCCGTTAAACTATCTACTATGTAGTAATATACGCCATTATAATAATGTCTAAAGCAAAATATACTACTTAACAATAGCGTTAAGGCTTTACATTTTCCACCTTAACACATTTTATAAATTCTCATAGTCTATACAGTACCGTAATCCCGCACGTACTCGACGTTGTATTTGGTGGTTTGAGATTAAGTAAGGGTTGCAGTTAGATGTAGCGGTTGATATGTAGTTGTAAGAAGATGGTGCATACTATTGAGGGCAGTGAAGGTGAATGGGTGGTGAAGTATTTTATGGTTGAGTGTGGGCTTTGTGGTTGAAGGTTTGAGGAGGTAGAGCAATAATTAAGTTGGTGATAACAATCTTGCAAGGAGGAGTTGCATAGGTGTTTTGGTATGTGGTTTATGATTGAGGTTTTAAAGGAAGTGATGGTTGATGATTATATATTCAAGAGGATGGAGATGTGCACAGAGATGATCGAAGGAGAGGCAGAGATGGTGAAATATATGAGTGTGAATGGTGGTTGGATAGTGGGGTGATGTTGTATAACGTTGTGAAGGAGACAGAGAGTTGGTGAGTTGAACTTCTTGAAGAAGATGAAAGCAACAATAGAGATGGTTGTGCACTGATGAATGATTATAGGAAGAGATGGTGTTCAGATAGTGGATGGAGGGAAGGGGGGCAGAGGTGATAGGCAGAAACTTGGTTTTCTAGTGGAAAGAGATGGTTGAAGTGTATGTAATGAATATTTGGTGGAATCTGGTTAGCAGTGGGATGTATTGATGAATAATGAATGAAAATGGTGGCAGTGGGAACTGTGTCAATGGTGGCAGAAGTGTGCCAAGTTTGGGATGTTGATGTTTATGGTGAGGAGATGGTTGCCGTTGGTGGAGAAAGGTGATGAGGCAGTATAGGAAGGTGTTTAGTTAGGTGATATAGGAGTAGGGAAATGAGTTGTGCAATGTAATAGAGAAATGGAGAATGAAATGCAATAGCGAAAGTTTAAAAATGAATTGTTTGCAAATGTAATGTACAAAATGAAATAAGCAAAATGCAAATAAAGGAAATTTTGAAACAAGTGAACTGTTTGTCAAGTAATGTAATATTTTTGTTAGCAAATCGATACAAGAACTGAACATACAATAAAATCAAATAAAAATAATTCGGAGAGTAGAATTTAAATTAAATTGCAAATTTCTCGGCAATGATGCCAAAAACTTATCGAAACGATGGATTTTATATTGATTAGAAAATCACCGTTAATAATATTATCGTTATAAACCGCAAGCATACGATGTATGATTGTAGTACGTATGCGAGTACGGGTCGATCCGTAGGGACTGAATTACATTTCAATAATATTCGATCAAATTATCCCAAAGTTTTGAAATGGTATAAACTATGAAAATTGCAAAAATTAAACTAGAGCAAAGGTGAATAAACTATGATAATAAAAACAATTTAGAGGCAAATCTACTTCCAATCATTCACATAAATCAACACAAAATTCACTTGTAACCTCTCTTTAAAAATATTAAGTAGAAATGATTAATGTGCTTATAATAAGTATGGTTTATTTAAGCTATTAATTAGCACAACTTAAACCGTCAAACTCTAACGCATCATTCAAACTCACTTATCAACTCTCATGATCATGACATGAAATTAAAATTAAATTCTATTTTAGGTATGATCTATTTACTATAATTAGTAACATAGACCATCAAATTTTGATTCTAGCTTAACTTTCACATCAGAAAACACTTAAGAAAATTAAAAAATAACTTATGTTTTAAATGGAGTTAAGCATAGACTATTTGAGATATCAACATAAGGTATCAAAATTCAATAAAAAGGAATATAAACCACCATCATTCATACTTTCCATCAAGCATATAAGAGATATTACAAATGAAATTATTATGTTAATTTAATATGTTTCACGAGAGCTTCATTTCTCCTAAATTGAAGGGGTTTATCTACTCATGTTTGAAAGCATTATAACATAGAATGATTTCAACATGAAAAGAAAAGAAAATGAGAGTTATTAAAATAAAAGAGAGCTGACTACTAACATTAAATAAAAGGAGCATAAAATAAAGCATAAATCTAAATTGTATGAAAGTAAAAATAAGGCTAAGAAGCCATGAAAGAAACTTTTATTTATCTTTGATTTTGTGGCTACAATTTGCATGAAAGGTAAGAAGATAATTACATAAGACATAAGGAGTATTTATACACGCTTAAAACTCTAATTCATATTTTAAGGGACTACCTAAAATTCTCTTTAGGAAGTGTATGCCCAAGTAATCATTAGGGAATTAATTAATCCCCACCAACATGCATTTAATCCTCCATTAACATGTGCATGCGCTTTTAATTATGGACCACATGGTAGTGGGTTTTTGGGCTCCTTCATGTTGCATGAATTCATTTATTTCCATTCTTCATTTGCCTTTAGCATATGCGCATGCATTTATCCATGAACCCTCTTCATATTTTGCGCTTCATTTCCTACAAATGAAAATAAAAATGCGCGAATAAAATTTTCTCAAATTTAATCATACACAAAATTACCGTTTTACCCCTAAATGAAGATGAATAAATGATGATTTGAAAACAATTGAAATTTTGGTTTAAACATGTAAAATACCCTAATATGCTCATTTATTTAAATAAAAGTAGATTAAATATGAAAGTAAAAAATATGCACTATACGTGCACATCAATCAAAAAGATCATTTTCGAGTTTGAATTTGTTCACTTGGAATCTGGGCTCTTCTGTTTTCTACTTATTTTTATTTATTCCTTATTTCATTTTGATTTTCTTTCCCTCTTAGTGAAAAACATGATTGATTTAAAAAATAGTATATAGGAGAGCTGAACTAACTAGCTACATCTTTTGGAACTCATAGTAGAATGGATCAAAATATAATATAGAGAAAATAAACAAATCCCATCTATATACATCACATGTCATTCATAATATTCATACATTCACACATTATCACACCATATATACAATCTGTACAATTAAATTTATAACATATAAAAGCCTTCACATTCACCATCGCAAGCACCACATATTCTAAGGTTACTTCATTCACCTAAAGCATATGAACCTAAATTTTTGCGACCATATGATCGAATCTTATGCATTGTAAACTAAAAAGCATGATTGATTTAAAAATAGTATACAGGAGAGTTAAAATAACTAGCTACATCTTTCAAAACTCAAGGCAAAATGGATTAAAAGTATAATATAGAGAAAATAAACAAACCTATTTATATACATCATGTCATTCATAATATCCATACATTCACACATTATCACACCGTATATGCAATATGTACAATTAAATAGATAACATACATAAAAGCCTTCATACTCATCGTCTTCAAGCACCACATATTCCAAGGTTACTTCGCTCACCTAAGTGTATAAGGAGGGGTCAGACACATGTTTGGTGGGCAGACATTACTAATTATACACTACTAACATGATTTCACAAACATTGTATGAGTATTAGCACTTACTATACCACAACCTGCACCTACATCTACAGAGTTAGTCCATCATAATAAAAATATATGAAAATAACTATTATATACTTAACAAATTTAAACATACAAGACAGTTAGTTAAACATAGACTAACACATCAACACACATGAGATTTAGTTAAGCAGAGACTAACCCAAAGATATAGTTAAGCATAAACTAATTCTGTAAACATACATATGAAAAGAGTTAGATAAACATAGGCTAATGCATGCACACAAAGAGGTAGGTAAACATAACCTAACCTCTTTAGTATACAATTTGATATAATCACCATAACACGCAAATCAACTAAAATACATTTCTAGATATTAAACGATTTCAAATGTCATAGAGAAACCAATACTTCGCTCATCATTTAATTCGTATAAGTGCCGTTGAAACCAAAGTGCTTCAGCCCTGGTCTAGGTTTTCCTGGGCAGAGAAATGCACACCGATGGACTAATGAACATGCAAAATGCTAGAAACCAAAAAAATCTTAACCGTTTCTTCCCTATTTTGAATTTCCTTCATTGTTTACTATTTTGGTAGATTTCTAAATCTCTTAAACATCATTTCCCGCTGTGCTATCCTTCCATATATCACATATCAACTATACGTCCATAATCTAACCTTAATCATCATGAACTTAATAGTTTAATTCCAGTTTTCATATAATATACATATAGTGCTAATTTAACCTAAATCGATTATCATCAGTATTATCTAATCCTAGAATTACATCAGTATTTAACCCATAATTCAATTAACCTAAATTCAACATTCGCTAACCCTAATTAACAATCATACAATGAAACTACTTTCATGTGAATAATATATATCCCAATACTGATTCGCACTCACTTGTCTATGTCGCCAAGCCTTAGAAATCGCCTAATAGTGTCTAATCCTTCATTGTCCCAAAATCAAGTCCTCCAAAGGTTCTCAAATCTATAAACAACGAGCAACTTCATGTAGCCCTTTCCATGATCGTCTTTTTGATATATGTATATATGTATGCATGTATGTGTATGTGTGTATATATGTGTATATATATGTATGTTTGGAGTTGGGCATAGAAATGAGAGAGATAGAGTGTTGGCAGGGAAGAGGAAGAAGAAGGAGAAGCGTAATTGAAACTGTATATGAGAAATGGTTTCAAACCTATGATGTCCATTTTATAATTTCTGAACCAGTGTATTAGATAAATGGGCTTAGGCCTATTTAAGCAAACCAGAACCCGCTACTTAAAATACACATATCTTCTTCATACGAATTTCAATCCAAACAAAGCAATATACCATCTTGATCAAAAAATAAGGTCTAAGGAATGACATAGTTGCCATCGCCTAATTTGAATGTTTGAAAAATTACCATTTTACCCCTATTAATAAAATAAACGTCTAAATCTTATGGTATAGTACATCCTTCCTAACTTAAAAAGAATTTCATCCTCAAAATTTTGAACGAAACTCATCACTTATCCACATATCTTACACTACATCTACATAACTAAATATTATAAGATAATAACACACTTCATAGTTTTCTTTCCCAAAGCAAGGCAGTCCCTCTTCATATAGCCCATTTGATTGCAGTTATGCCATTTAATCTTCGAGACCTTCAATTTACAATCCTAAGACTCATGTCCCTTCGAATTGCATATTTTCGTACTTCATATCTTGCTTTCTATGCTATCCCCCCGACCTCCACAATCTTTCCACTTGCGTTGACTGACATTCTTCGTATGTTACCCTTTAGGAATCTCCACTATAGCGCTATTCAATAACGCCGACTCAACTACTTTTTCGAATGTCCCTCCTATGGGAATCGGACTAAGCGCTAATTCTCTAAGTGTTGAACTCAACCCTTTAGAAAACTTCATTTACCTTCTTCAATGTCGTATCTATCAACTCAAAACCAAATTTCACGAACTCATTAAACCTATTAATATACTCCTTCATAATAGAATTTCATTATTTTAGATTAATAAACTTCTCAAGCATCACCTTTTTTTAGCTTTAGACAAAAATCGTCTCAAATCTTTTCTTAAAATTCTTCTAGGAAATTTCCACTTCATCGACTTCTTCTGTAATAACATCCCACTAGTTCACTACTTCCCCTTGTAGATGCCAAGAAGTAAGTTGTCTTTTTACCTCATCACTAGCACACTCATAATCTTATCACATGTATGTATCCAAGCTCGCGTCTCCATATAATCTTTCATTCCTTTATACGACTTACCATGCATATTAAGAAAATCCTTGCACAATTTAGGGAATTTTAGGTCCACTACACGAACAACACCTCCATCTTGCACTTCAATTACAAGTGCCCCTTCATTAACGACAACCTGGTTTGTAGCTTGAAAATAACGATGGAACCAAAGTGGAACGTTCATGCCTGGTACTTCCACAGGTTTATTTGCAGTGCCAGCTCCAGTTTGGTTACTATTTTCTGCCATCTGTAAAATAGGATTCAATATCAAATCTTTCAGAATTATAAACAGAGATGGTGAACATAAACCTGAAACTTAATGTCATATGCCTTTGTATTTTAACTAATATATATGTCTACATGTATAATTTACATAAAAATATTCAAATACTCTCTCTTTATACGTCTTGACAAACAACTCAAAAACCAAATGCAACAATCCGACTTTTCATGACCATATTATCGAATTATATGCATCGTAAACTGAAAAGCATGATTGTTTTAAACATTAGTATATAAGGGAGTTGAACTAACTAACTACATCTTTTGAACTCATAGTGGAATGGATCAAAATATAATAAAGATAAAATAGATAAATCCCATCTATATACATCATAAGTCATTCGTGGCATTCATACTTACACACATTATCACGCTGTATATACAATGTATATACAATTAAACAGATAACATATATAAACTCCTTCATAGTCACTATCTTCAAATGCCACACATGCCAAGGTTACTTCATTTACCTAAATGTATGAGGATGCGGGGTAAGACACATGTCTATTGAGCAAAAACATAACCAAGTATATGCTACTACATGATTTCATAACCATTATATAATTACTAAAACTTACTATATCTCAACACGTCTCACCTTTATTTACAAAGTTAGCCCATCATAATAGGAAAAAATTATTATATACTTAACAAATTTGAACATACAAGGGAGTTAGTTAAACATAGACTACCCATCAACGCACAAGAGAGTCAGTTAAACAGAGATTAACCCAGGATATAGTTAAACATAGTCTAATCCTTTAAGCATACACATGAACCCAATTTAGATAAACATAGACTAACATACGCACACACGAAGGTTGGTAAACATAGCCTAACCCCTTTAATATACAATTTAATATAATCACCATAACACGCAAATTGAATGAAATACATTTCTAGGCATTAAACTATTTCAAACGTCGTAGAGAAACCAATACATGACTCATCGTCTACTTTATATAGGCCTCGATGAAGCTAAAGTACTTCATCCCTAGTCCAGCTTCAACTTGGGCTAAGAAATGCCCACGGGTGGACCGGTACACATAGCACTGGTGGACCAGTGAACTAATGAAATGCCAAAAAACATAAAAACATAAACTATTTATTCACCAATTTGAATTTCCCTATTATTTACTGTTTTGTAGAAATTTACATCTCTTAAACATTGTTTCCTACTATCTTATCCTTCCATATATCACATATCAACTAATGTCCATGATCTAATCCTAATCATCATGAACTTAATCATTTAATTCCAATTTTCATGTAGTATACATCTAACACTAATTTAACCTAAATCAACAATCATTATCATCATATAATCTTAAAATGACATTAGTATTTATTCCTAATTCAATTAACCCAAATTCACCACTAATCCCGATTAGCAATCAAACAATGAAACTACTTTTATGTGAACAATATACATCCCAATAATTATTCCCACTCACTTTTCTATGTCACCAAGCCCTAGTAATCTCCTAATAGCTTCCATTCCTTTGCCGTATTGGAAATGCAGCCCTTTGAAATTTCTCGAATCTACAAACAACAAGTATCTTCGTGTAGCTCTTCTTGTGCTCATTGTTTTGATAGATCGTCTAACGACCTGCATTTTTATATATTTTAATTTATTTTAATTTTAAATATAATTATTAAATAAAAATGGGTAAGAATAAAAATCTAATGATTTTGAATGTAAGTTATTGAATATGAACTTGAATAAAATTTTGAAATAGTTAATTTCGAAGATTTAGACGATAAAAAGTATTGAAATAAATTATATGTATTGACTATGTTTAAAATCAATAGAGAAACTGAACAATAAATATTGAATGACTATACAATGGAAATAGTCGTTTCATAACTTGAATTCGATTTAAAAGTTAAATTTTATATAAGTTTAATAACTTATATTTCAAATATAATGATTTATTAGATAATTAATTTGTTCAAAATTGAATATTGGAAAAAGGAAATTATTGTCAAGGATAATATTTCTCAGCGTTTAACCTCAAGGACAGACCTTCAAGATTTTATCTTGAATGACAACTTTCTTTAGGTATCAGTTTTTAGTTATTGATAGCAGTTTTTAGGTATCAGTTCGTAGTTATCGACAGCAAATTTTAGGTATCAGTTTTTAGTTGGGTAGCTATTTTCAAAGAATGTTTGTCCTTATAAATAATTTTTGAAGATTGTTTGTCCTTATGATTAATTTTTACGAGAATGCTTGTCCTTGTGGTTAACTTATTGATGCCCTGTCCTTGAGGCTAAAAATATACAAATTTTTATCCTTTAAATTAATTCCCCTATTGGAAATTATTTGACAAATTAGATTCTGAATTTAGTGCGAATGAAAATGATTTAAAAGCCGGTCTAAATTTTATTTAAACAACAAAGAAGATTGTTAACAATTAAAATTGGGTTTAAAAGTGAATAATTGGAAATTGAAAATTTCATATTATAACTAAAGAATAAAAATAGCCATTTTGTCCATAGTATGAGATTTTAACAAAACCAATTCCATTGGATCCATAATAATATATTATTATCGGATTTCAAATTTCGTGGCATTTGGAGTTATCGTTTGGTCGTACATGATAGAAATGCGCTGAATTTAATATCAAAAATTTAATATTGTAATTGGGTTAAAAAGCTATCTTCTCCATACGATCAAATTGGGTCTCGAAACCTATCCCATTGCATTCAGAATAGGGGTATAAAATTATGAACACCTGGCGCCACACCTAGATTGGGATTCGAAAATTTTAGCTAGATATTTTCGAATTTAAAATTATATATATATATATATATATATATTGATTTGACTAGCATCCTACATTCTTTCACTTCATCCAATCTATTCCTTATCCCAGCTACCCTACAGCCACCCTATCTCCTGAAATACCACCTACCCATCTGAAATGTTCATACCTTATTTAACCGGTCAGTGGCAGTTTTGTTTTAAAAGAAGAAAAACTGATAACATCTTCATTTTTAAAACACAACATTGTAAAGAAAAAAAAAGGGAAGGGAGTTCAAAAATTTGTTTTTAAAATTATACTTACTTAAAAATTGTCAAACAAATTTATAAATTCGTGTCTTGGCAAGAGCTTTAAGTTGTAACGATTTGGTGGTGTTCGAGCTTATCTAGAAGCATGTGGAAGAGGTCGAATGGCAGTTTCAGATATTAGGGTTGAGTTTTTCTTTGATCTAAGGCATCAATTGGTGATGTGGAGGTTCGTTCTGGGTTTCTCAAGTCAATAGGAGCCGGAAAACTCGAATTTTGGGAAGTGCGATCGCCTATATGGAATCGCAATTTGCCCGGACGTACTCATTTTTGGGTTCAACAATAGGAATCTGGTAGAGTGGCTAGAGCGGTGAAGTTGTCATGCAGTTGGTGGGCGAGGTGGAGCGCGACTGTAACATCCCAGTATTTTCAACCATTCGCATCTGCACATGTCGGACTTGAATTGCTCAAAATATCGGATTGTTAATTTATATTGGCAAAAACTCAGCATATATAGTAAATAAATAAATCACAGAATCACAACACAGAGTCATGTGAAATAAGGAGCGGGAAAAAATGAATAGTAGTTCACGAAGCTACTATATATATAACAAAATTAAACAAAATACAGCAGAAGTCTCGAATACAATAATCAGTACAAAATCTGAATATATCAGTGGAGTCAACTGAATGATTGAAAGCTAGATAGATAGAGGGATCTCCAATCGAAGCTCCAACTCCAAAGGTGATTCTCAAATGCTGTGACACTTAGTCTGACCCGAGCATAAAGCAAAACGCAAAACACTTGAGTCAGGATTAACATTCTTATATCAATAAATCTAACTCAAGTGAGTTTTGGACTCCTATTTTGTGGAATAATTCTTCAAAATTTCTTCGAAATCATAGGAACTCATTTGAAGTCATTTGAAATGTTTCTTATTCGAAAAATACTTTCGAATCATATTATTATATATTTCAAAATCTTAAAACCAATTTCAAAATACCGGATTTCAATTTCTCTAATTTTCAATTTAAAACCCTTCAGTTATAAATCATTTTTATATAAATCAATTTCTTATATAATTTTCAAAATTTCAAATCCTTTCAAAACTTCAAATTCTCGTTTTTAAAAAAAATATAACCCTTATCGAAAACATTTTCACTTTTATATATAGAATATAATCATACTTATCAAAATATTAATTTCGATATATAAAACAGTTTCTAAAATACAAAAAAAAACATGATTTTTCAAAGGATGGTTTAAGAATGGATTTCAGAACAAAGATAGAGATTAAAATTAGAGGAACTCTAATCAAATAGAATTCTGATTCGAAGATAGGCTCGAACGAAGATGAGATAATTAAATTACAAAATAGAAGATGGATATACTTATGTAAATCTTAGGCGACCTTAACCGGGTCAACCATGACTTCAGGAATATGATCCATGCAGAATTCTAAGGCAAATAGACATTCGATCGCTAGAGATAGAATTCGACATAGTAAGAGATAGAAACATCTAGACTGATGGTACAGAAATCTCTGGTGAATGAATGCCAATTGTAAAGGAGTTTCACCCCTTTACAAATCATTTAAAGATTGGCAGGATCGTCGGTTTTTATAGAGATCATTCGAAGTGAAGTTATGCGATACTCCAGAATCAAAAGAATATAGATAGGGGAGTCTTGAAATTCAAAGGAGATCTGAATCAAAGAAGAAAAGATTCAAGCTTGAACGAAGTGATTCTGTAATTAATTTACTTTATATGTTGAGTTTTGCCTAAAACCAAAGCTTTGATACCACTTGTAACATCCAAATATTTTCAACCATTTGCATCCGCACATGTCGGACTTGAATTGCTCAAAATATCGGATTGTTAATTTATATTTGGCAAAAACTCACAATATACAGTAAATAAATAAATCGCAGAATCATAGATTTAGAGTAATGTGAAATAAGTAGTGGAAACAAATGAATAGTAGTTCATGAAGCTACTATATATATAACAAAATTAAACAGAATACAACAGAAGTCTTGAATACAATAATCAACACAAAATCTGAATATATCTGTGGTGTCAGCTAAATGACGGAAAGCTGGATAGATAGATGGATCTCCAATCGAAGCTCCAACTCCAAAGGTGAGTCTCAAACGCTGTGACACTCAGTCTAACCCGAGCGTATAGCAAAACATAAAACACTCGAGTCAGGATTAACATTCTTATAACAATAAATCCAAGTCAAGCGAAATATCAACTGAAATACAAGTAACTTAGAAGTTGTTTGGGATACCCATCCTCTAAGGATCCGTGGAACTATCTACAATGTAGAAATATACGCTCTTAACAACCTAACGTCATTATAACACCGTGGTCATTCCAAAATAAATTATACTTCACAACCAAAATATCATATCCATTTCAAAAGCATATCAACACGATATAAATTTTCACTCCAAATATATCCATTTCCAAAAACATAGAACTTTCAAAGTTATAACACTTTAGAGATTATAAAACTTAGAAATCATGGCACTTTGGAAATTGTAACACTTTGAAACATAACTTTCCACATGAACAGTTTAGATATTAATAATAAAATAGTTTATAAAATAAATAGTTTATATAAAATGGTTATAAGTTAAAATAGTTTATATTTTAAAAATAGTTTATATTAAAGTGATTTATATTAAAATAGTTTATAAAGTAAAATATTCAAATATTATGAATATAATTTAAAAATATTTAATATAATAAAATAGCTTCCTTCAATTTCACAAATCGATTCAAATCTACACGAATTCCAAATTCAAATTTAATTCAATCTCAATTCATCAATTTCAATTCAATTTAGTTTCTAAATAAACAATTTCAAATTATATTGATTTCAAATACAGATTTGAACCACAAAATAAACCATTTAAATTTCAATATATTTCAAAGCTTTAAATATCCAACATTTTCAAAACTAAATTTGATAATTTCATTTAAGCAGAGATTAACCCAGGATATAGTTAAACATAGTCTAATCCTTTAAGCATACACATGAACCCAATTTAGATAAACATAGACTAACACACGCACACACGAAGGTTGGTAAACATAGCCTAACCCCTTTAATATACAATTTAATATAATCACCATAACACGCAAATTGAATGAAATACATTTCTAGGCATTAAACTATTTCAAACGTCGTAGAGAAACCAATACATGACTCATCGTCTACTTTATATAGGCCTCGATGAAGCTAAAGTACTTCATCCCTAGTCCAGCTTCAACTTGGGCTAAGAAATGCCCACGGGTGGACCGGTACACATAGCACTGGTGGACCAGTGAACTAATGAAATGCCAAAAAACATAAAAACATAAACTATTTCTTCACCAATTTGAATTTCCCTATTATTTACTGTTTTGTAGAAATTTACATCACTTAAACATTGTTTCCTACTATCTTATCCCTCCATATATCACATATCAACTAATGTCCATGATCTAATCCTAATCATCATGAACTAATCATTTAATTCCAATTTTCATGTAGTATACATCTAACACTAATTTAACCTAAATCAACAATCATTATCATCATATAATCTTAAAATGACATTAGTATTTATTCCTAATTCAATTAACCCAAATTCACCACTAATCCCGATTAGCAATCAAACAATGAAACTACTTTTATGTGAACAATATACATCCCAATAATTATTCCCACTCACTTTTCTATGTCACCAAGCCCTAGTAATCTCCTAATAGCTTCCATTCCTTTGCCGTATTGGAAATGCAGCCCTTTGAAATTTCTCGAATCTACAAACAACAAGTATCTTCGTGTAGCTCTTCTTGTGCTCATTGTTTTGATAGATCGTCTAATGACCCGTATTTTTATATATTTTAATTTATTTTAATTTTAAATATAATTATTAAATAAAAATGGTTAAGAATAAAAATCTAATGATTTTGAATGTAAGTTATTGAATATGAACTTGAATAAAATTTTGAAATAGTTAATTTCGAAGATTTAGACGATAAAAAGTATTGAAATAAATTATATGTATTGACTATGTTTAAAATCAATAGAGAAACTGAACAATAAATATTGAATGACTATATAATGGAAATAGTCGTTTCATAACTTGAATTCGATTTAAAAGTTAAATTTTATATAAGTTTAATAACTTATATTTCAAATATAATGATTTATTAGATAATTAATTTGTTTAAAATTGAATTTGGAAAAAGGAAATTATTGTCAAGGATAATATTTCTCAGCGTTTAACCTCAAGGACAGACCTTCAAGATTTTATCTTGAATGACAACTTTCTTTAGGTATCAGTTTTTAGTTATTGATAGCAGTTTTTAGGTATCAGTTCGTAGTTATCGACAGCAATTTTTAGGTATCAGTTTTTAGTTGGGTAGCTATTTTCAAAGAATGTTTGTCCTTATAAATAATTTTTGAAGATTGTTTGTCCTTATGATTAATTTTTACGAGAATGCTTGTCCTTGTGGTTAACTTATTGATGCCCTGTCCTTGAGGCTAAAAATATACAAATTTTTGTCCTTTAAATTAATTCCCCTATTGGAAATTATTTGACAAATTAGATTCTGAATTTAGTGCGAATGAAAATGATTTAAAAGCCGTCTAAATTTTATTTAAACAACAAAGAAGATTGTTAACAATTAAAATTGGGTTTAAAAGTGAATAATTGGAAATTGAAAATTTCATATTATAACTAAAGAATAAAAATAGCCATTTTGTCCATAGTATGAGATTTTAACAAAACCAATTCCATTGGATCCGTAATAATATATTATTATCGGATTTCAAATTTCGTGGCATTTGGAGTTATCGTTTGGTCGTACATGATAGAAATGCGTTGAATTTAATATCAAAAATTTAATATTGTAATTGGGTTAAAAAGCTATATTCTCCATACGATCAAATTGGGTCTCGAAACCTATCCCATTGCATTCAGAATAGGGGTATAAAATTATGAACACCTGGCGCCACACCTAGATTGGGATTCGAAAATTTTAGCTAGATATTTTCGAATTTAAAATTATATATATATATATATATATATATTTATATATATATATTGATTTGACTAGCAGCCTACATTCTTTCACTTCAGCCAATCTATTCCTTATCCCAGCTACCCTACAGCCACCCTATCTCCTGAAATAACACCTACCCATCTGAAATGTTCATACCTTATTTAACCGGTCAGTGGCAGTTTTGTTTTAAAAGAAGAAAAACTGATAACATCTTCATTTTTAAAACACAACATTGTAAAGAAAAAAAGGGAAGGGAGTTCAAAAATTTGTTTTTAAAATTATACCTACTTAAAAATTGTCAAACAAATTTATAAATTCGTGTCTTGGCAAGAGCTTTAAGTTGTAACGATTCAGTGGTGTTCGAGCTTATCTAAAAGCATGTGGAAGAGGTCGAATGGCAGTTTCAGATATTAGGGTTGAGTTTTTCTTTGATCTAAGGCATCAGTTGGTGATGTGGAGGTTCGTTCTGGGTTTCTCAAGTCAATAGGAGCTGGAAAACTCGAATTTTGGGAAGTGCGATCGCCTATATGGAATCGCAATTTGCCCGGACGTACTCATTTTTGGGTTCAACAATAGGAATCTGGTAGAGTGGCTGGAGCGGCGAAGTTGTCATGCAGTTGGTGGGCGAGGTGGAGCGCGACTATAACATCCCAGTATTTTCAACCATTCGCATCCGCACATGTCGGACTTGAATTGCTCAAAATATCGGATTGTTAATTTATATTGGCAAAAACTCAGCATATATAGTAAATAAATAAATCACAGAATCACAACACAGAGTCATGTGAAATAAGGAGCGGGAAAAAATGAATAGTAGTTCACGAAGCTGCTATATATATAACAAAATTAAACAAAATACAGCAGAAGTCTCGAATACAATAATCAGTAAAAAATCTGCATATATCAGTGGAGTCAACTGAATGATTGAAAGCTAGATAGATAGAGGGATCTCCAATCGAAGCTCCAACTCCAAAGGTGAGTCTCAAATGCTGTGACACTTAGTCTGACCCGAGCATAAAGCAAAACGCAAAACACTTGAGTCAGGATTAACATTCTTATATCAATAAATCCAACTCAAGTGAGTTTTGGACTCCTGTTTTGTTGAATAATTCTTCAAAATTTCTTCGAAATCATAGGAACTCATTTGAAGTCATTTGAAATGTTTCTTATTCGAAAAATACTTTCGAATCATATTATTATATATTTCAAAATCTTAAAACCAATTTCAAAATACCGGATTTCGATTTCACTAATTTTCAATTTAAAACCCTTCAGTTATAAATCATTTTTATATAAATCAATTTCTTATATAATTTTCAAAATTTCAAATCCTTTCAAAACTTCAAATTCTCGTTTTTTAAAAAAATATAACCCTTATCGAAAACATTTTCACTTTTATATATAGAATATAATCATACTTATCAAAATATTAATTTCGATATATAAAACAATTTCTAAAATACAAAAAAAACAGGATTTTTCAAAGGATGGTTTAAGAATGGATTTCAGAACAAAGATAGAGATTCAAATTAGAGGAACTCTAATCAAATAGAATTCTGATTCGAAGATAGGCTCGAACGAAGATGAGATAATTAAATTACAAAATAGAAGATGGATATACTTATGTAAATCTTGGGCGACCTTAACCGGGTCAACCATGACTTCAGGAATATGATCGATGCAGAATTCTAAGGCAAATAGACATTCGATCGCTAGAGATAGAATTCGACATAGTAAGAGATAGAAACATCTAAACTGATGGTACAGAAATCTCTGGTGAATGAATGCCAATTGTAAAGGAGTTTCACCCCTTTACAAATCATTTAAAGATTGGCATGATCGTCGGTTTTTATAGAGATCATTCGAAGTGAAGTTATGCTATACTCCAGAATCAAAAGAATACAGATAGGGGAGTCTTGAAATTCAAAGGAGATCCGAATCAAAGAAGAAAAGATTCAAGCTTGAACGAAGTGATTCTGTAATTAAATTTACTTTATATGTTGAGTTTTGCCTAAAACCAAAGCTTTGATACCACTTGTAACATCCAAATATTTTCAACCATTTGCATCCGCACATGTCGAACTTGAATTGCTCAAAATATCGGATTGTTAATTTATATTTGTCAAAAACTCACAATATACAGTAAATAAATAAATCGCAGAATCATAGATTTAGAGTAATGTGAAATAACTAGTGGAAACAAATGAATAGTAGTTCATGAAGCTACTATATATATAACAAAATTAAACAGAATACAACAGAAGTCTTGAATACAATAATCAACACAAAATCTGAATACATCTGTGGTGTCAGCTAAATGACGGAAAGCTGGATAGATAGATGGATCTCCAATCGAAGCTCCAACTCCAAAGGTGAGTCTCAAACGCTGTGACACTCAGTCTAACCCGGGCGTAAAGCAAAACATAAAACACTCGAGTCAGGATTAACATTCTTATATCAATAAATCCAAGTCAAGCGAAATATCAACTGAAATACAAGTAACTTAGAAGTTGTTCGGGATACCCATCCACTAAGGATCCGTGGAACTATCTACAATGTAGAAATATACGCTCTTAACAACCTAACGTCATTATAACACCGTGGTCATTCCAAAATAAATTATACTTCACAACCAAAATATCATATCCATTTCAAAAGCATATCAACACGATATAAATTTTCACTCCAAATATATCCATTTCCAAAAACATAGAACTTTCAAAGTTATAACACTTTAGAGATTATAAAACTTAGAAATCATGGCACTTTGGAAATTGTAACACTTTGAAACATAACTTTCCACACGAACAGTTTAGATATTAATAATAAAATAGTTTATAAAATAAATAGTTTATATAAAATGGTTATAAGTTAAAATAGTTTATATTTTAAAAATAGTTTATATTAAAGTGATTTATATTAAAATAGTTTATAAAGTAAAATATTCAAATATTATGAATATAATTTAAAAATATTTAATATAATAAAATAGCTTCCTCCAAGTTCACAAATCGATTCAAATCTACACGAATTCCAAATTCAAATTTAATTCAATCTCAATTCATCAATTTCAATTCAATTTAGTTTCTAAATAAACAATTTCAAATTATATTGATTTCAAATACAGATTTGAACCACAAAATAAACCATTTAAATTTCAATATATTTCAAAGCTTTAAATATTCAACATTTTCAAAACTAAATTTGATAATTTCATTTAAGCAGAGATTAACCCAGGATATAGTTAAACATAGTCTAATCCTTTAAGCATACACATGAACCCAATTTAGATAAACATAGACTAACACACGCACACACGAAGGTTGGTAAACATAGCCTAACCCCTTTAATATACAATTTAATATAATTACCATAACACGCAAATTGAATGAAATACATTTCTAGGCATTAAACTATTTCAAACGTCGTAGAGAAACCAATACATGACTCATCGTCTACTTTATATAGGCCTCGATGAAGCTAAAGTACTTCATCCCTAGTCCAGCTTCAACTTGGGCTAAGAAATGCCCACGGGTGGACCGGTACACATAGCACTGGTGGACCAGTGAACTAATGAAATGCCAAAAAACATAAAAACATAAACTATTTCTTCACCAATTTGAATTTCCCTATTATTTACTGTTTTGTAGAAATTTACATCTCTTAAACATTGTTTCCTACTATCTTATCCTTCCATATATCACATATCAACTAATGTCCATGATCTAATCCTAATCATCATGAACTTAATCATTTAATTCCAATTTTCATGTAGTATACATCTAACACTAATTTAACCTAAATCAACAATCATTATCATCATATAATCTTAAAATGACATTAGTATTTATTCCTAATTCAATTAACCCAAATTCACCACTAATCCCGATTAGCAATCAAACAATGAAACTACTTTTATGTGAACAATATACATCCCAATAATTATTCCCACTCACTTTTCTATGTCACCAAGCCCTAGTAATCTCCTAATAGCTTCCATTCCTTTGCCGTATTGGAAATGCAGCCCTTTGAAATTTCTCGAATCTACAAACAACAAGTATCTTCGTGTAGCTCTTCTTGTGCTCATTGTTTTGATAGATCGTCTAACGACCTGCATTTTTATATATTTTAATTTATTTTACTTTTAAATATAATTATTAAATAAAAATGGTTAAGAATAAAAATCTAATGATTTTGAATGTAAGTTATTGAATATGAACTTGAATAAAATTTTGAAATAGTTAATTTCGAAGATTTAGACGATAAAAAGTATTGAAATAAATTATATGTATTGACTATGTTTAAAATCAATAGAGAAACTGAACAATAAATATTGAATGACTATACAATGGAAATAGTCGTTTCATAACTTGAATTCGATTTAAAAGTTAAATTTTATATAAGTTTAATAACTTATATTTCAAATATAATGATTTATTAGATAATTAATTTGTTTAAAACTGAATATTGGAAAAAGGAAATTATTGTCAAGGATAATATTTCTCAGCGTTTAACCTCAAGGACAGACCTTCAAGATTTTATCTTGAATGACAACTTTCTTTAGGTATCAGTTTTTAGTTATTGATAGCAGTTTTTAGGTATCAGTTTGTAGTTATCGACAGCAATTTTTAGGTATCAGTTTTTAGATGGGTAGCTATTTTCAAAGAATGTTTGTCCTTATAAATAATTTTTAAAGAATGTTTGTCCTTATGATTAATTTTTACGAGAATGCTTGTCCTTGTGGTTAAATAATTGATGCCCTGTCCTTGAGGCTAGAAATATACAAATTTTTGTCCTTTAAATTAATTCCCCTATTGGAAATTATTTGACAAATTAGATTCTGAATTTAGTGCGAATGAAAATGATTTAAAAGCCGGTCTAAATTTTATTTAAACAACAAAGAAGATTGTTAACAATTAAAATTGGGTTTAAAAGTGAATAATTGGGAATTGAAAATTTCATATTATAACTAAAGAATAAAAATAGCCATTTTGTCCATAGTATGAGATTTTAACAAAACCAATTCCATTGGATCCGTAATAATATATTATTATCGGATTTCAAATTTCGTGGCATTTGGAGTTATCGTTTGGTCGTACATGATAGAAGTGCGCTGAATTTAATATCAAAAATTTAATATTGTAATTGGGTTAAAAAGCTATCTTCTCCATACGATCAAATTGGGTCTCGAAACCTATCCCATTGCATTCAGAATAGGGGTATAAAATTATGAACACCTGGCGCCACACCTAGATTGGGATTCGAAAATTTTAGCTAGATATTTTCGAATTTAAACTTATATATATATATATATATATATATATTGATTTGACTAGCAGCCTACATTCTTTCACTTCAGCCAATCTATTCCTTATCCCAGCTACCCTACAACCACCCTATCTCCTGAAATACCCCCTACCCATCTGAAATGTTCATACCTTATTTAACCGGTCAGTGGCAGTTTTGTTTTAAAAGAAGAAAAACTGATAACATCTTCATTTTTAAAACACAACATTGTAAAGAAAAAAAAAGGGAAGGGAGTTCAAAAACTTGTTTTTAAAATTATACTTACTTAAAAATTGTCAAACAAATTTATAAATTCGTGTCTTGGCAAGAGCTTTAAGTTGTAACGATTTGGTGGTGTTCGAGCTTATCTAGAAGCATGTGGAAGAGGTCGAATGGCAGTTTCAGATATTAGGGTTGAGTTTTTCTTTGATCTAAGGCATCAATTGGTGATGTGGAGGTTCGTTCTGGGTTTCTCAAGTCAATAGGAGCCGGAAAACTCGAATTTGGGAAGTGCGATCGCCTATATGGAATCGCAATTTGCCCGGACGTTCTCATTTTTGGGTTCAACAATAGGAATCTGGTAGAGTGGCTGGAGTGGTGAAGTTGTCATGCAGTTGGTGGGCGAGGTGGAGCGCGACTGTAACATCCCAGTATTTTCAACCATTCGCATCCGCACATGTCAGACTTGAATTGCTCAAAATATCGGATTGTTAATTTATATTGGCAAAAACTCAGCATATATAGTAAATAAATAAATCACAGAATCACAACACAGAGTCATGTGAAATAAGGAGCGGGAAAAAATGAATAGTAGTTCACGAAGCTACTATATATATAACAAAATTAAACAAAATACAGCAGAAGTCTCGAATACAATAATCAGTACAAAATCTGAATATATCAGTGGAGTCAACTGAATGATTGAAAGCTAGATAGATAGAGGGATCTCCAATCGAAGCTCCAACTCCAAAGGTGAGTCTTAAATGCTATGACACTTAGTCTGACCCGAGCTTAAAGCAAAACGCAAAACACTTGAGTCAGGATTAACATTCTTATATCAATAAATCCAACTCATGTGAGTTTTGTACTCCTATTTTGTTGAATAATTCTTCAAAATTTCTTTGAAATCATAGGAACTCATTTGAAGTCATTTGAAATGTTTCTTATTCGAAAAATACTTTCGAATCATATTATTATATATTTCAAAATCTTAAAACCAATTTCAAAATACCTGATTTCAATTTCTCTAATTTTCAATTAAAAACCCTTCAGTTATAAATCTTTTTTATATAAATCAATTTCTTATATAATTTTCAAAATTTCAAATCCTTTCAAAACTTCAAATTCTCGTTTTTAAAAAAAATATAACCCTTATCGAAAACATTTTCACTTTTATATATAGAATATAATCATACTTACCAAAATATTAATTTCGATATATAAAACAATTTCTAAAATACAAAAAAAAAACATGATTTTTCAAAGGATGGTTTAAGAATGGATTTCAGAACAAAGATAGAGATTCAAATTAGAGGAACTCTAATGAAATAGAATTCTGATTCGAAGATAGGCTCGAACGAAGATGATATAATTAAATTACAAAATAGAAGATGGATATACTTATGTAAATCTTGGGCGACCTTAACCGGGTCAACCATGACTTCAGGAATATGATCGATGCAGAATTCTAAGGCAAATAGACATTCGATCGCTAGAGATAGAATTCGACATAGTAAGAGATAGAAACATCTAAACTGATGGTACAGAAATCTCTGGTGAATGAATGCCAATTGTAAAGGAGTTTCACCCCTTTACAAATCATTTAAAGATTGGCAGGATCGTCGGTTTTTATAGAGATCATTCGAAGTGAAGTTATGCGATACTCCAGAATCAAAAGAATACAGATAGGGGAGTCTTGAAATTCAAAGGAGATCTGAATCAAAGAAGAAAAGATTCAAGCTTGAACGAAGTGATTCTGTAATTAAATTTACTTTATATGTTGAGTTTTGCCTAAAACCAAAGCTTTGATATCACTTGTAACATCCAAATATTTTCAACCATTTGCATCCGCACATGTCGGACTTGAATTGCTCAAAATATTGGATTGTTAATTTATATTTGGCAAAAACTCACAATATACAGTAAATAAATAAATCGCAGAATCATAGATTTAGAGTAATGTGAACTAAGTAGTGGAAACAAATGAATAGTAGTTCATGAAGCTACTATATATATATAACAAAATTAAACAGAATACAACAGAAGTCTTGAATACAATAATCAACACAAAATCTGAATATATCTGTGGTGTCAGCTACATGACGGAAAGCTGGATAGATAGATGGATCTTCAATCGAAGCTCCAACTCCAAAGGTGAGTCTCAAACGCTGTGACACTCAGTCTAACCCGAGCGTAAAGCAAAACATAAAACACTCGAGTCAGGATTAACATTCTTATATCAATAAATCCAAGTCAAGCGAAATATCAACTGAAATACAAGTAACTTAGAAGTTGTTTGGGATACCCATCCTCTAAGGATCCGTGGAACTATCTACAATGTAGAAATATACGCTCTTAACAACCTAACGTCATTATAACACCGTGGTCATTCCAAAATAAATTATACTTCACAACCAAAATATCCTATCCATTTCAAAAGCATATCAACACGATATAAATTTTCACTCCAAATATTTCCATTTCCAAAAACATAGAACTTTCAAAGTTATAACACTTAGATTATAAAACTTAGAAATCATGGCACTTTGGAAATTGTAACACTTTGAAACATAACTTTCCACACGAACAGTTTAGATATTAATAATAGAATAGTTTATAAAATAAATAGTTTATATAAAATGGTTATAAGTTAAAATAGTTTATATTTTAAAAATAGTTTATATTAAAGTGATTTATATTAAAATAGTTTATAAAGTAAAATATTCAAATATTATGAATATAATTTAAAAATATTTAATATAATAAAATAGCTTCCTCTAATTTCAAAAATCGATTCAAATCTACTCGAATTCCAAATTCAAATTTAATTCAATCTCAATTCATCAATTTCAATTCAATTTAGTTTCTAAATAAACAATTTCAAATTATATTGATTTCAAATACAGATTTGAATTACAAAATAAACCATTTAAATTTCAATATATTTCAAAGCTTTAAATATTCAACATTTTCAAAACTAAATTTGATAATTTCATTTATATCTCAATTTAACTTCATTATTTTTCAATTGTGAAATATTCACTTAAAAAATTCAATATCATTTAAATGAACCCCAAATTACAAATAGACTAAAATTTCCTCCAATTTATTAAACCGTATATTCTTTTCAAAACCATAGAAATCAATTTCAAAATATCTATATATAGACCAACGGTTTGTATATAATTTTCTATCCTATGGACAAGTGATATGGATATTTGTCATTTCAATCTGTAATTTAAATATATATGGGTATATATCATTTCAACCCACAATCTCAAACTCAAGTCAATGAAATTCGCTTGAGTTTATCATTTCAAATAATAACGATTTTCTCCTATTCTACAGATCGTTTGGGTATGTATCATTTCAACCCATAGAGAATTCTATACTAACAGGGAACTTGCAGAGTGAGAACAGATATGATAACAATATAACAACAGGCATACATCATCAATATAAATAACAGATAATGATGTCAGATGTCATAGGTGAATAGATAGCATATATATAGCAATGTAAATAACTAACAGCAGCATATTTCAATATGTCAATTCAATTGAAATCAAATTTAATAAATATAAGAACGTTAATCGTGAGTGATTGCTCACCTTTCGAGACTAGAGAAATAGACAAAATGAAGATACGACAATCCAAGCACAGATTTCTAAAGCAAAGCTAGATGGACATGATTCGACAAACAAAGCTGGTAGATAGGGAATTGATGAACAATTAGAATCAGTTTGATAGGATGGCAAATATATATATATATATAATAATAATAATAATAATTATTATTATTCTTAAATCCAATATTGAATTTAAATTACATATTTAGAATGGCATATATATATATATATATCACATGTAAATTTAAAATTTAAAACATATACTCAAAATCTCTATATTATATATTTAAACAATATTATATTGACAAAATTTATACATACTAACTGTAAAAATATCCTATAACGGTATATATATGCTGTAGACATATTAATATAACTAACCTAAGCAAATTTTATTTTGAAATCTTTATACATTAACATAAACTTACTATGTAAATTCACCGTGTATATACATATATAAACAAAATCGTAACTCATATAACCTTTAAAATAATATATAT
The DNA here is from genome assembly GCA_030765085.1 of Allium cepa. Taxonomy (NCBI): domain Eukaryota; kingdom Viridiplantae; phylum Streptophyta; class Magnoliopsida; order Asparagales; family Amaryllidaceae; genus Allium; species Allium cepa. The sequence continues at coordinate 791,169,554 of CM060932.1, forward strand.
ATATATACACACACATACATACATACATACATACATATATGTAATACAAATTCATACTGTAAACATAATAAGAACAAATATAGCTTATATACACTGTAATATCCATACTGTAACTCTATAACTCATAAAACATATGTATATTCATATAACAAACCAATTCTATGCAACTTATTTCTTTACAAACTCAAACAAAAATTTATAAACTTGAACAAGCCTGTACATATTTACAGCAGATCTATTAACTTATATACTTTACATATATACTTAAAATATGAACAAACCATAAATGTATATACACTTAAAGTATTAACAAACTTGCTATATATATACACTTAAAATAAGATATTACAAGCTGTTATGTATACAATATCTATATAATTTGAAACCGACCCATAATCCAATACATATATACACATACGGTCAACATATACATATATAATTTATACAAACTTCCATATATAAAAATGCAAACTATGGCATAAACCTGTTATATACATACGATATATAATATATACAAAACACAAGCCATAACAAACTATGGCATAATATATACATAAGCAAATATACGCAGACTCTGAAAACAGGGTAAAAGAAAAACATGTATGCAACTGCAGGTGATATATGCAAAACAACCTATATAACTAATATATATCACTTGTTTAAAATAAATATACATAATAACTTATAAGACATATTATGTATAACTTATATATATATATATATATATATATATATAAACAATATACAGACGCTTAAAATATAATATACATAATTGGCACACATAAATATATGACTTACTTAAACCACGTATATAAACTGACATATCTTATATAAAACTACTATATATACAAATCACAAACCGATACCACTTCAAATAATACTTTTCAAAACACAGATTGATATAGATAAACATATTATAGACTAACAATATCATATATTTTTAAAACACTACATGAAAGCAGCATATATTAGATCATATATAAATATTTTGATGTAGTGTATTCTACCATATATAAATATTTTGACGAATCCTTAAGAGATGGAAAATCCCATACATCTCTTAAGTTATTACATGCACGTTATACACTGGATAGGAGATCTGAAATCCCATAAAATCTCTGATGCTATTACAGTCATGTTATGCTATATTGATTTGACTCACATAAGGATATTTTGGTCCTAACTTGAATGTTTTGTCATTTCGTTACGCTCGGGTCAGTCTTGAGGTTTTTTAGTTTATTGAAGATTTATTCTAGAGGACGAAGACGAAGATTTGTTATGTTATTACTATTATTATTCCCAGCATCATGTTGTGTGCTGCATTATTTTACTTATCCTTGTTGTATATATAACTCTGATAAATGTTGTATAAATTATAGTCAAATATATGGTAAACAGCTTCATGAACTATTGATTTGATTATTATATTTTATCGCTCTGCTGTGGGATTTTGTGTTTGATTTCTTCTTCTTTTCTTATTTTTCTTAATTAACCCTAATGATTATCTATGTTTCGGATTGTTTAAGTTGGACATATATGGATTATTACCGATTTAAACCTTCCAAAATGTGGGTTGTCACAACTGGTATCAAAGACTCGGTTTATCGACAAGCTTAGCTTTGAGGGGTAACTCATTAGAGATAGGGTCAGTATCACCTTAGAAAGAGTTTGAGTGTACTAATAGATATGAGCACGTATTTTTTAGTGAATATAAAAATTGTTCTATATTGTGTTGGTTGATTTGTTGAGCGGCTTATGGATTCTGGTTAATACGAGTAATTAACGTTATTGATAGGGATCTCTAAACACTTGAACAAAATAATTTGACATGATATTGTTTTTAAATTGGGTAAATGAAATAATTTTTCCCTGATTATATTTTGTATATAAAGGAATAATTTTCAAAAATTATTACGGTATATGTAGTGTGAATTGGTTGTTAGAAATGATAATATTGATCATTATCGTTTATTGTTGGATTAGTCAATAATCCTATACTAGTAGCTATTATATGATTATAAGAAAATGAAACTGTAAAAATGTGATTTATAAAATATAGTTTGCAAGTAAAATGAATATAAAACTGAGAATTTGAGAAACTAAAATTCCGGTGCTTCTGAAAAGGTTTTCAATGTTTGGAAAATAATATTAGTATGGTTTAAAAGTATATACAAATACAAATGGTTTTCAAATAAATTTTAAAAGGAATGAATTCTGTACTCCCCTCTTCCGTCGCTTGAAAATAATTTCGGTGATGACTGCGCAGCATCATCGACGTTCATTTTTGAGTTTCAAACAAGGGGAGACTTCTAAGAACCTTTGTTACGAAATTGTTATGATAAATGGATTTTGGTTTAAACTCCAAAAGTATGATTTGATATGTGAAGCATATAAGTATATATGCTTATTTGAAATGATTTCAGATGAACCCGGTATTTAATTTTTGTAAGTTCTATTAGTTAATAATCTTCAAATTATTTGAATGAAATGAAATATTTGAATAACCAGAGCTTATAAAATAAAAGAACTAAGAAATCTGAGCTAAATGTTTTAAGAAACTTTAGGGTTGAAGTTTGCAACTCTAAAATTGAAAGCAAATAAAATTTAAACAAGTTAAAACAGTGAACATTCTAATTAAGTAAAATGAATCAGATTAATTTGTATAATACCAAATTCATTCTAATAACATATAATAAGACTTACCAAATGTTAAAAGTTAAAAATGATGATTTGGATATGTAATGGGATATTATACAAGTAAACAAAACTTAAAGGTTGTTAAAATGTATATAAATGGAAATTTAGTTGTAATAATAAGTGTTATACTTGATTAGTAAATTATGAAATGATTAATGACCAAATGGAATAAGTAGGTAGAACTTAAGAAAGTAGGAAAATGAATCAAATAATATCTTTGTAAATTGGTTATAGAATTAAATATAGATATGCAAAGAAATTTTGAAATTGAATTTATAACTTTTGAGATAATTATAAACTTAGATAAAGTCATATCTATGTATGTGTATACATATGTACTGGGTTTGGTATAGAAATGAGAGAGATGGAAAAGAAGAGGATAAATAAGGCGAAGCATAACTAAAATTGTATATGAGAAATGATTTCAAACTTACTCGGTCCATTTATTAATTTTTGAATCCGTGTCTTAGAAAAATGGACTTAGGCCTATTTAAGCCAACCAAAACCCATTACTTAAAATACGCATATCTCCTTCATACAGACTCCGATCTGGACAAACCAATATACTATCACAATAAAAAAATAACCTCTATGAAATAGCATATTTCCCATCACCTAATTCCAATATTTATAAAATTACCATTTTACCCAATACGAATAAAATAAACGTCTAAATCTTATGGGGTATTACAAGTAAGTACAGTAATTATCTGGAGTATATAAAGCTAGGGAAAGAAATTTTATAATATGAATATATTTCATATATCTTTAGTAATGTCTTAATTTTATGAAATATTTTGGTAAAGTGTAATTTTGTAATAAACAACATAATTTATATTTTGGAAAATATAGAAAAGTTATTTCATTGAAATTTGATATTGAGATTAAATGGATTGTTCAAAGAAATTAGGTATTATTATATTCATAAGAGTTAGTAAAGATTTTTATTAAAGTTAGGAATATATGTGATTTATGTGAAATGAGTTTTAGAAATATTTATATTGTTTATTGGCTTGCACAGGAAATAAAATGTATATAATAGAGTTCATCAACGAGATGTATGCATTTGGTTTGTAGAAAAATTAAATTATTAAGTAAAAGAATGTTTTGAGTATTTTTAAGGAATCGAGTTTTTGAATTGAAGGACTATACTGAGATGGTTTTGTAAATTTATATGAATTAATATTTGAAAATTTTAAAAGTGTTTACCGAAGATGAAGTATTTTGAATTTAAGAAAGCAATTTGAAGATGTGTTTTTGAAGATACAAATGATGAATAAAAACCACCTTTTTTCTATATTCAACTTTTTGCAAAAAGATTAACTCTTTGTAGTTTTTGAAAGAGAATTTGATAGTAAAACACCTTAGGGTGAGTTGATTTACTTAGTTTTGAGGTTTTCATAGAAAAAGTTGATTTGAATGGAATTAAAAATTTTAGACATGATTTTCATAATATTTCATTAAAATTAAAAGGTATTTAAATTAGGAGCAAATTTTATGTTAGATGCTTTTAGGATTGTGAAGTTTCCAAATGTTAAAGGTTTTGTTTCATTCAAAATGTAGTTTGTTAAAATTTGCTAGGTTGAAATAAAGACTTTTATTTTTAAGTGGTTTGCAAAATTTTGAAGATTTGTTTTGTGAAAATGTAATTTTATATGAGGAATAGTTTATATAATATGGAAGTTAATAAGGATTTGGAATATTGAGTTTTATAATTGCATTTTTGGTCCTCTTTATTATATATCAATATTGGAAAATTTGATCGGTATGAAGAGTTTTGATGAAAAAAGATTTATGAATTAACTCACATTCATATTTCAAAGGTAATGAACAGCTAGATGTTTTAACACCTTAAATTTAACTAAAAGATTTTTCATTTATAAATATAAAGGTGTTTGTTGTGTGAATGAATATTATGGATTGCTTATAAGATGTTGGTGTAATGTGTTTTTATGTTGTGGATTTTTGGAATACATTTCTTATCGTGGAGGCTGCTTTGAAATTTTCCAAAAATTTCGACACCTTAGGTGTATTTTTGGTTGTGAGACATTAGTATCGTCCTAATTGAGTTGTTCGACTCATATCCCGTGACTACAAATGATGGGCAAGGGAATATAATACATTGTTATAGGACGCCATCGAAGGGTCTGATAATTAGTTGTTGTATTAGTTGAGCTTTGTTAGTATGTCCGTGTCTTTTTTGATGGTTGCATGCTTGTTTAGTTATAGATCAATGTGGTAAAGCGAGAAGTTGATTAGCTTGTTATAGAATTTTCCTTAAGGAAAATTGCGAGAACACAATTTTCTTAATAGAGAGAGTGTGTAAACCCTAAGTTCAAAAGAAAATAATTAAAATTAACAATATAGATTTAATTAATTAAATGAGTTTTAAATAATGAAATGTGTACAATATGGGATTAAATTATAGATATAAGGAATTTGATTTAAATGGGAAATATAGAAATTTATTTGGGATTTGAATAATGGCATATTTTATCAAGATAAGAATTTAATGATAAAATATTCATTGTTGATATTTGAGGAACAGTTAAATTAACCGGAGATGTATACTTAATAAATTGTGTGTTAAAAATATTATTTAATGAATTATTTTGGTATTAAATATTTGAAGCAATAAATTATTAATAATAGTAATTTGGGCAAATTGTAGTAATATTGGAATTTATATAGTGGAAATGATTTTTGAAAGTGAATTAAATTGGATCAAAATTTTATAAAGTTGTTTAAAAATAAACAAAAAGAGTTTAGAAATTTATTTTAATACAAGATGAATTTTTATTTCATCTATGTATGGAATTGGGAATTTACTTACAAATGGACTTAAAAGTGTAATTATGAGATAACTAATTAAATATATGTTACATTGTGAAAATAATTTTTATAAATATATAAAAAGTTTCTTAAATACATTTGCAAATATTAATGAACAAACACACACATATATATACATGGGCAAAGATCTACTACACCTCAATTTTGTTGCATTCAAATTCCCCTTGATTTTCACCACACATACTAAACTAAATAATAATACTTTTTTTCTCTTTTCATTAACTATAATATTTAATTTGGAATGTGTGGTGGAAATAGGGGGGGGGGGAATTGAGGTGCAATCGATCCTTGCCTTATGTATATATCATGTGCGTGTATGATTCAACAATAACTTAATTCAAATACATATATATAGGCCTGCCAATGGTACGGGTTTTGGTTCGAGCCTGGCCCGAACCTGCCTTACTAACGTGGTACGGGTTTTTCCTTTTATTACCCAAGCCCGACCCAGGCCCAACCAGGTCACTATTAGGGTCGGGTATCATCAAAACTCGGCCTAATTAGGGCCCAACCGGACTATTAGTTTTCCGTTGTATCAAAACATGAATGTGTATGTTATTTATTTACTATTTTGTTTGCTTACATGTAGATGTTTTTGCATACTTTCGTTATGAACTTGACTACATCACCACCCAATTTATACGTTAACATTGTTTGTATACAAATTTTATCAAAGTTGCAATTTTAAAATATGGTTTTAACATAAATGTTCTGAGTTACATATACAGGTATTACCCAATGGGCTTAAAAGCCCGACGGGCCGGGCTTAAAAGCCCGACGGGCCGGGCTTAAGTATTGGTTTGGAATACCTTAAGGGTTCGGGCCGGGATTCAGTTTTAATTATCATAATCAAACTCGGGTCTGAGTTTTATGATACCCGAACCAAACCGATCCATTGACAGGTCTACGTATGTGTATTTAATGAATATTACTTTAAAATGATATACATTCATAAATATATATAGTGAAAATTAGGTCCACATCCTTATAATTAAATTTAGTCCACGTAGACTCCTACCATTTCAAAACTTATATTTCCATTCCCTATATTTATTTGCGGCAAAATTTATTCCGTAAATACCTCTGCTCGCGCTTATTTTAACGGTGGTCGTCATTTCTATTGCAAGTTTTTGATTCAGATTCAGTTCAATCATTGTTTTAAGATATTATTTGAAATTCATGGCTTTATCTTCTTCCAGGTAAAATATTGGTTGGATTTGTCGATTTTGTTTGTTTACATTGATATTGTGATATTGCTTCATAATGTTATTATTATATTTTGTTTTTTGTGTTTAAAGTAAATGGAAATTATAAGTATTCACCTGTTTATTTTAGCTGAAAAATTAATGCATGTGTATATGGTAATGGTCGATGATATATTTTGTTAGCTTTGATTAAGTTTGGATTTGTATGAAATTATTGTAAATATTTTATAGACTTGTCCACAATTAGTTTGGATATTTATGGTGAAAATGGTATGCAAATTATTAATAGTTGCTGATTTATCTGCAATTTTTTATAATTATTGCTTACATATCAGTAAATAATATTGGTATTTCAATGAGTTTGATTAAGCTCAGATTCGTGCTAATTTATCTACATTTTTTTTTTACAAATATTGCTTACATATTAGCAAATAATATTGCTTACATATCAGAATATTATCAATATGTGTTGATTTATCTGCAATTTTTTAAAATTATTGCTTACATATCAGCAAATAACATATATATTCTGTTTTTTTTTGTAATTGTAATTCTGTTTTGTTTTTTAAATTACAGTACTCCTGGTGATGTTGGTGTGCTTGTGCTGTTAAAGTTTGGATATGGTAGCTTTTCGTTACTTCTTCATTTTGATAGTTCAGTTATTATGTTGAGAAGTGCTATTTGTGGTGAATGGACTGAATTGAGGTAATTGTCATTTGAATTATACTATGTTAGAGATGGACTTAGAAGGAATATTGAAGCTAATTTTGATATTCAATCTATTTTGTTGTAGGCTGCTCATAACCGTGTGGATCACTTTGTTATTCTTGTTGATGTTGTACCTACTAGTTTTTCAGCAAACAATATCAGGTCAGCTGCTATTTCTTGTAGTAGTGATTCCTCTTTTTCAGTAATGGTGATTCTAATATTCAATTTAGGCAGTTACTAAGAAACGTTTCCAATTAATCTGTTTTTACGAATGTTGGTCAACAATTTCCAGGTGGTGTTACTGAATTTAGGCTCAATTTGATGATATATAGTATTAAGACTTGGTACAAGCTTGATTTGGTTAAGAATGATAAGGAAAGAGTAAAGACTGTTTGCTCCTGAACAAAATGCACTTTTACGATTCACGCTTCTGTCAAGTTTAATATTCCTAGCTATTTTGTTATAAAGAGATTTCAACCTGAACATACTTGCTGTGCTGGAATTCATGATATAAATGATCCTCCAGTTTCAAGTAAATTGATTAAATTGTTGGTTTATGTTCATATTCAAGCTAATCCGTTAATAAAGACAAAGGACATCATTAACCTATTTCAAACGGAGTATAATATCATTTTGAAGTATTATTTTGGTTATAGTGGGAAGAGGTTGGCTTTAGAAGATTTACATGCAAGTGATATGATGTCTTATCACCATTTGTAGTCGTTTTGTGATGCTGTCCTCGAAACTAATCCTGGTAGTAAATTAGTTTTGGAGTGAATCCTGATATACGTCAATATGAGAGGGTTTTTATTAGTTTTGAAGCTTGTACACATGGTTTTCAATTTTTTCAGCCTTTAATATTTGTTGGTGCTACTTTTATGAAGGGTAGAGCTTAAGGTTGTTTGATGGCTGCTATCTGTAAAATTGGCAATGAAGGTATGTTGTTTGTTTGTAGTTTATTGTATATTTGCATCAATATTTGCAATAATTATTATTTATTGTTGCAATATCAGTTTTATTAAAGGAAAAATATCTTACTAATAGAAAAAAATTGCAGAAACCAAAGCAATTTTATAAAAAAATTGCTGAAAAGTTTGCATTATTGTTGATATAGTGAGAAATTGTTGTGTAGTAATGTATGGTAATAGTTACAGTTTTGTCTGCTCAATATAAGTGCAGAGAAATTTGCACTTTGTTCAGTTATTTATATATTTGTTGTTTTATCAGGGTTTTTTCCTATAGAAGTTACGATTATCTCTCGTGAAGATGAAAATAATTGGATTTGGTATTTTGAACAGCTTAAATATTTTTTAAAAGATGATAGTAGAAATTTTGTTTTCATTTCTGACCGTCATCCTGGTATTCTTGTTGCTATTCCAAAAGTGTTTCCAAATTAAGTTCGTGGTTCATGTTTTTATCATTTGAACAATAATTTAAAAGTTGCTTTAAAATATTACTTTTCCTAATCAAAAAGGAAATGGTTGATAGATTTGTTTGGATGTGTTGCATATGCTTCTAATTTGGATGATTTCAATGTTGCATTGAAGAATTTTAAAGATGCTGGTGGTTCTACTGTGGCAAATTTTTTGAATGGAATTCCCTTTTGAGAAGTTTGCTAATGTTTTTTTCCCTTGCTTATCCTTTTGGTAAATGTCATCAAATTATTCAGAGAATTTCAATAAATTGATTTTGAAAGAAAGACGTTTACCAATCACTGCATGCTTGAATAAAATTAGAGTTAAGCTAATAAAACTAATTTCTGATCGTCGAGAACTTGCTAATAGTTGGAATAGTGTTGTATGTCCAGCGAATGAAAATCGGTTGAAAAGTATTCATTTGGAAGGAGCTTTGTGGTTTGTTATAAAATCAAGCGAACATGTGTTTGAAATTCATTCTCCCGTTCGACAATCTATTGATTTTGTTATCCCACGTTTTGGCAAAGCTGAGATACCCAAAAGTTAACAGAAACTCAATGATTACTAGTCACAAATATCGATTATACGCTGCAGGTTTACTATGGATATCGATGAATTTTGTCCGAGTCCGGATCGGGCCGCAATTGACAAGACATTATGAGCAAGGCTGTAGAAGCCAGCGTTTCAGATTTCAAGTCAATCCGAGTTCGTACGCTCAAGTTATGGTCGATTCAAGATAGAGAAAATAGCCCTTGTTCGAATCCATAGACAGGGGTTCTGTTCGTATCCATCCTACTTGGAGTACTTCGAATCGATCAAGTTCGTAACCATCCTCATGTCTCAGTTCGACTCCATCTAGTTCGCACCCATCAGCGAGCAATAGTTCGAATCCATCAGACAACCGCTCTTCGAATCCATCGGTGACTTCACTTTGCATCCATCAGAAGATCTCACTTCGCATCCATCAACAGATAGTGTGCTTCATATCAATCAGCCAATGCCTACTTCGTATCCATCGGCATAAAGATATATTTGAATCCATAAATATTGCTAGACTTCGAATCCATTGCGTTCGCATCAATCAGAAAGGAATTAGCCTCGCTTCTACCTGGTTCGTATCCATCAAGTTGAAGTTCTTTGAATCCATGAAAGTTACTCCACTTTGAACCCATCCTACTACAACAGCTTCGTATCGATCGGCCAGAGCATACCACGATCGATACGGACGAGCCTCTGTTCGAATCCCTGAAAGCCCTCGAATCCACTAAGTCAAAGTGGCGAAAATCATGGAATCGACCCAGTCAAACCGGAGTGAAAAGCGGATCGACACGAAGAATGCGCGCCACGTCAACCTGCTATCACACGCCGCCATCGAATCAAAGCGATCAATTCGAGTTGATCGATTCAAACAGGATGAACAGCCAAAGAATAGCAATTCGAATCGACCATATCTTGCAATCTACAAGTCCGAATGCCATGAAATTTTTACAGGAGCTTACTTACATGTTGAAGAATGTCCACATCAAATTTCATCTCGATTGGATGATTTCTTGATCAATTCGAATGGAGTTCGAATCGATCCCAAAGTGGGCCCAAATTTCCTGAGGCCGGGCATGTGGGCTCCCTCACGTGCCAGAAGTGGTCTCCCTAAATTTAAGCGAAATATCAGCCTCCTACAGCTATAAATAGAGCCCCAGGTCATTCAGAAAAGGGGATCTTGGGATTCTGAAGCGCCCAGACTCTACCAGACCCTATTTTGCACTTCACTACTACCGTTGTACTCGAATTTCAGAGCTATAATCCATTGTAATCCGTTGTAATCAACTGTAATCAGCGAAGAACATCAATAAAAGAAAAACCTTTGAAGTGGACGTAGGCCGGAGATAGCCGAACCACTATAAATTGTGTGTTCTTGTTCATTATTTCTGAATTGCTACTTGTTGCTTGCTTAGATCTGTGATTTGTGTTTGAATATCGCTGATTTATATTCACACACTGGTGCTTTCACGACATTTGGGGTTTGTGAACAATTTTGGCGCAAACACTTTGGTGCTTTCACTGAGAAGGACTAGCACCCGCTACATCGGATTGAAGTTCAGATTTGAAAGTTTAAAGGATTTAGTTTGATTCAACAATGACTCAACAGAACAGTAGAAGACAGAGAGTGGAAAGAAGCCAACAAGGAGGAAACCAGGAGGCATCCTCTGGAGCAGGAGAAGGACAAGCTTCCGTCTACATCACTAGAGACGAGATGGAGGCTATGGCTAATTCGATACGCGAAAGCATGATGAAGACTCACCAAGAAATGATGCAGAATTTTCTTGAGCAGATAAGGGCAGCGAATGTGCAGAACCTTGGGCCAACTACAACAACTGCAAGTGCGGGACAAGGGATCAGGATTACAGAAAATAATGAAGATCAAGTTCAAGACCAGAACGCAGGAACTGAAGGTAATCCGCAAGGAGTCGGGGGCAGACCCTCAGGATCCGATACTGGAAGGCCAAGGGATGAAGCTCAACAGGCTAGAGCCAATGCTAATGCTAACGAGCCTCACGAAGAGTATGTACCAGAATTCCCTTCAAGGCTCGGGGGGCAGGATAGAAACTTGACAAGGGGTCAACCCCTGGACGGAGACGCGAGAATGATCGGTCTAATGCGACGAATCATGAGAGGAGGATTGTCTAGTGGAGGGCTGGAAGAAGTCAGTCGGAGTCCGTTCGCTCCGAACATCCGAAACGCAAGGAACCCTCCAAAATTCAAACTACCAATACTGGATCCTTATGACGGGAGGTCAGACCCGACCATGCACATTACCAGATATATTAGGCACATGGAAGTGCTCGGAGCATCCGAAGAGGTAATGGCACGATGCTTCCCCTTATTTTTATCAGATTTAGCTGCCCTTTTGTTCAGGCAACTGGAGACCGGATCAATCAGAACATGGAGCGAGCTTGTAGATTGCTTCATGAGGCAGTTTAGGGTCCATGTGACGCGACCCAAGAATGTGATGACCTTAGCTTCGATAAAGCAAAGGATCGGAGAGTCCATAAAAGTTTTTCTACTGAGACTTAATGCAACGACAACTTTTGTAGATCGCCCAGATCCATCAATGATTTTGATGGCGGCGGTGGTAGGAGTTGGGGAAGGCACCCAATTCAAAGATTCTCTGACTAAAGATCCACCGCAAGATCTCGGAGTGTTATATCATAAAGCTGAAAAGTTCATCCGATTAGAGGAATCACGAGCCGAGAGGCAGGAAACAAACGCCGCGCAAAGCGAAGGAACCTCCAGGGAACAGTCCGGAGTAGATAAAGGAAAGAGGAAACAGGATGACAGATACGATGGTCCTGATAAACGGAAGAAGTTCCGAGAACCTAGATTCAGGCAATACACAGATCTGACTGCAGGTCTGGAACGAATTTACACTGAAACTCGGGGGCAACTCCCTTATCAAAAGCCACTCAGGAGAGATCCCACTGAGCGGGAGCGCAGAACTGGTAAATATTGCCTGTTCCATGAGCTGGATGGGCACACTACAGATGAATGCCGCCATTTGAAAGATGAGGTGGAAGAACATGCTAGGAGTGGTAGATTGCCACAGTATGTCAGAGAACGTGAAGCAATGGTAAGGCCTGAACAACTGCTGCCCCACCTAACAGAAGCGATCCTGGATCGGGGTCACGACTCGTCATCAACTGACTAAGATGACAAGGGCCAAGTTCAGGATTTGAACTTTGGTCAAATAATTCCATTAGATTTGTTTTTAGAATAAACGGCTATTCCACTTACTCATGTAAGGGAACCGGAGAGATCCCTAGGCATGCTCTGAGATGGTAATAGACCGTCCTGCCCGGAGAGGCGATGTCTAGTTTTTTCCTGGTGTTTGAGATTGAACATCAAGGACCTGAATTTAATAAATGAATTTGAATTTCTTGAAATAAACCTTTGACCAGAGAGTTAAAGGATGAACATTAAATACCAATATAAAAATGATCGCTTTATGACCCTACCCGGAGAGACGGGGTCCGGAGTGCAAGAAGTGAGTTGCTTCGCCGGAGAGCGACAGGATCAACTCACTTAAGCGTTGTTTCCCCTTCACCAGAGAGTGATAGGATGAGATCCAGCAAGAGCCCGGAGAGGCTATGATCGGTCTAGAGCGACCAAGACATCGCTTAATGTTCAGATACACTGAGCCGGAGTGCAAGAAGTGAGTTGCTTCGCCGGAGAGCGACAGGATCAACTCACTTAACGCCGTTTCCCCTTCACCGGAGAACGACAAGATGGGATCCAGCAAGAGCCTGGAGAGGCTATGATCGGTCTAGAATGACCAAGACATCGCTATACGTCCTAGCCGGGACCAGAGTGCAAGGGATAGAAGGCAACGCCAGAATGCGGTAGGATCTTTCTATTCAATCGCTAAGTCTGGAATGGACTTAGTAAGGGTCTAGAGTAGCCATTAATAGTCCGGAGAGACTACGGAACATCATTCTCAACTTCTATGGAAAGAACGAATGCTGATTCGGCTTCGAACAGCCATAAACTTGATTGATAATACTGCAGTTATGAATAAAACGTGAATTTACTACACTCGATTTAGACCGTTCAAAACATACCTTTTACAAAAAGGCATGTTTTGGGGGGCAAAGTGTTATCCCACCTTTTGGCAAACCCGAGATACCCAAAAGTTAAGAGAAACTCAATGATTACTAGTCACAAATATCGATTATACGCTGTAGGTTCACTATGTATATCGATGAATTTTTTTGAGTCCGGATCGGGCCGCAATTGATAAGACATGATGAGCAAGGCTGTAGAAGCCAGCATTTCAAATTTCAAGTCAACCCGAGTTGGTACGCTCAAGTTATGATCGATTCAAGATAGAGAAAATAGCCCTTGTTCGAATCCATAGACAGGGGTTCTGTTTGTATGCATCCTACTTGGAGTACTTCGAATCGATCAAGTTCGTAACCATCCTCATGTCTTAGTTCGACTCCATCTAGTTCGCACCCATCAGCGAGCAATAGTTCGAATCCATCAGACAACCGCTCTTCGAATCCATCGGTGACTTCACTTCGCATCCATCAGAAGATCTCACTTCGCATCCATCAACAGATAGTGTGCTTCGTATCAATCAGCCAATATGCCTACTTCGTATCCATCGGCAGAAGATATATTTGAATCCATAAATATAGCTAGACTTCGTATCCACTGCGTTTGCGTCGATCAGAAAGGAATTAGCCTCACGTCTACCTGGTTCGCATCCATCAAGTTGAAGTCCTTTGAATCCATGAAAGTTACTCCACTTCGAACCCATCCTACTACAACAGCTTCGTATCGATCGGCCAGAGCATACCACGATCGATACAGACGAGCCTCTGTTCGAATCCCTGAAAGCCCTCGAATCCACTAAGTCAAAGTGGCGAAAATCATGGAGTCGACCCAGTCAAACCGGAGTGAAAAGCGGATCGACACGAAGAACGCGCGCCACGTCAACCTGCTATCATATTCCACCATCGAATCGAAGCGATCGATTCGAGTTGATCGATTCGAACAGGATGAACAGCCAAAGAATAGCAATTCGAATCGACCATATCTTGCAATCTACAAGTCCAAATGCCATGAAATTTTTACAGGAGCTTACTTTCATGTTGAAGAATGTCCACATCAAATTTCATCTTGATTGGATGATTTCTTGATCGATTCGAATGGAGTTCGAATCGATCCCAAAGTGGGCCCAAATTTCCTGAGGCCGGGCATGTGGGCTCCCTCACGTGCCAGAAGTGGTCTCCCTAAATTTAGACGAAATATCATCCTCCTACAGCTATAAATAGAGCCCCAGGTCATTCAGAAAAGGGGATCTTGGGATTCTGAAGCGCCCAGACTCTACCAAACCCTATTTTGCACTTCACTACTACCGTTGTACTCGAATTTCAGAGCTATAATCCATTATAATCCTCTATAATCAACTGTAATCTGCGAAGAACATCAATAAAAGAAAAACCTTTGAAGTGGATGTAGGCCGGAGATAGCCGAACCACCATAAATTGTGTGTTCTTGTTCATTATTTCTGAATTGCTACTTGTTGCTTGCTTAGATTTGTGATTTGTGTTTGAATATCGCTGATTTATATTCACACACTGGTGCTTTCATGACACTTGGGGTTTGTGACCAATTTTGGCGCAAACAGATTTAAATAATCGGGTTTGTTCTTGTAACTTGTGGCAAATATATGGTTTTTCTTGTGCTTATGCTGTTAGATGTATTTTGTGTTGTGGAAAGTTGAATGTTTATGATTACATTGAAGATTACTTCAAAGTTGTTTATTTTCGATCGGCGTATTCTCATCCAATCAATCTTGTTACAAACTTTTTGAAAGAAGATGTTTTGATTGAAGATGTTATAGCACCTCCTAAAGGTAGAAGAATGTCTGTCGACCATCATCATTTAAGAGGATAAAATCTGCTGGTGAAATTTCAAAGACTATTAGATGTAGTATATGCAAGAAATTGGGTCATAATAAAAGGATTTGTTCACTCAAAGACATGTAGTTTTTTCTTTTCTTTGAGAAAGTTATACCGTATGGAATTAACTTTATGTTTTTTTATTCATTTTAATGCTATTTTCTCTGTACTTAGGTTGGATGTATAATGTCTGTAATGTATTAATCATGATATGCTTTTATTAATCATTATTGTAGTGTTTTCTGCAAGTATTATGATTAATTGCACATATTTTTGTTGTTTTTCTGAATTTTTGCTTACTAATTATACCTGTTTTGTGAATACTACTTTTTATACGAAGATGAAATTTGTATCGTTGTTTGCCATGAAATAAATATGGTATATCCATATGTATGTGCAATTGTTGTTAATAAATGTGGAGGTATCTATAATTATTTATTTATTTTGCTGAAATTTCTGCAATTATTTGGTGCAAGAATTTCGTATAATTACTTACATATGGAAATATCTGTAATTATGCATCTATAGTGCATTGATATTTGCAATTATTTTGAATAACCACATATTGGTGGAGATATCTGTAGATATATGCTTTTATTGCTGACATTTCTACTAATATTCAGAATAGCCGTGATTCACTTTAATATTCTGGTAACTGAATTCAATTGTAAGAAATTCGTATTTAAATTTTTTGATAATAAACTCTAATATCGTGTTAACCCAGTGATATTGTCTTCTAACTACATAAGTTTACCAAAATATGTATATACATTTCAGAATTCTTAGAGAAAACATTACAGTTTGTTACATCAAATATTTTGGTTTGCTTAAGACAGTAAAAACTTTTGTGTCAAGCTTTCTTCTAAGCTCCAGCCATAAGGTTTGCATGATAGATTTTGATATGCTAATTCAGCTCTTTGTATATTCGTAGCTTATATGTGAATTGATGGTCATGATTGTTAATTTGTTTGCTTTCACTTCTTTCTTTCATAATGCTCATTACAAAGATGCCACAATCAACTGTGCAATAATTGTATAATATTATGAAATTATTAGAATAAATGTTCTATGATATGGAAATATTTGTACACTTTTTATTGTGGTGTACTTACGAATCAGAACATTGTTGTGGGCTATTAACAAAAGTGATTTGGTTTGATGATTTATGCTCTTTTTTTCCAATTTCTTTAGTAAGGCTGTGACATAAACTCTTTGTAAAGAAAAAAAATGATTTTGTTAAACAATTTATTTTCTTTTGATTTATTCATTTTTTAATTTACATACCAGCTTTATTGCTGCCTTCTAATGTTCTCCTTCGTGCCGTGGTTTTATGGAATCATAATGAATCCACATTCTATCTTCTTTAATAATCTCCAGGAGTGTAAAATGAGATTTTTGGTGGGTAGAGAAGAATATTTTATTGCAATTTGCAAAAATTTTAGCTACTATGTCATCGATTAGGGCTTATGTTACCTTCTTTGAATTGCTCAATAGGAATGTCTGTATTAGCATGTATTAGCAAATAGAATTTATGAATATTTAAACAAATTCTTCACTAAAAGATTATAAGACTTGCAGCAGCGTAAACTTTGAAGTACAAATTTTCTGCATGATCTTTTTGCAATTCATGTGAATACCAGTCAATGATCTACAAAAATTATTACAAGGAAATAGTGATAATATATTTGTTGATAAAAGACAATAATACGTTTTTAATTGTTTTTGGAATTTTGCAGAAAAAATAACAAGTTTGATGAAATGTTGCTGACAAATCTGCAGATAAATGTAATTATTGGAGATAAATGGAATTATGCTGAAAAAACAATAAGTTTAACGAAATATTGCTGATAAATCTGCAGATTAATGGAATTGTTGCAAATAAATGGAATTTTGTAGATAAAACGACAAGTCTAATGAAATATTGCTGATAAATTTGCAAATAAATGGAATTGTTGAGTAAAGTTTTACCCAGCCTTCAAGAAATCTTCCTATTATTGGTTCACTAAGTGTTGTTCCAGTTATAATGATATCATTATCTCCATTCAGGTATGCACTTTTGCTGTGATATAATGAAGAATATTATTGAATGTTTGTATTTTTTAAATATTTGCTGATATGTCTGTAGCAGATTTAAATAATTGCTTCTATTTCAGCAATTATTGGTATACTTGGCTATTTAAAGAATTATATACAGTTTGGACTTCTTTTACCTAAGGCCGGAGTTATTAAAGAAGTCCTCTAGCAGCTTGATTTTTTCTTTAGATAGACTTTGCACATTTGACCATTTTCTAATATTTATCTTTGTAGTGATAAATAATTCAGTTGATCTTGGTTTGGATTTGTATTCTTCAACTATTATTGGTAGGAATTCTTCTTACTGGTTTACCTTTTTTTATTTCTTTTGAGTTTGCAAATCCACTTCTTTAGCTGATTATACCATTTTTTCTTTTCAATTTTCAATGTTTTCTCTTTACTTTCTTCCTGTTTTTTGTGTGCTGGACTAGATATTTCATCTTCTGTTTGTCTTCCTTTTAGCTGTGGGAAAATTTGAATGTTTTAACTAAAATTAATTTGAATGTTGATGTCATGATTGGTTTTTGGAATACAATTTTTATGATTTGATTGTCTTCAGCTTTTTCAACTTCCATAAGTCCGCACTCTTGTTCAATAGCTTCATTTTTATATGCAGCATCAGTTTGATTTTCTATTTCTTTAGTGTTTTGAGCTGAAAGATATATTTTCAATTGAAATATTTAGTGTTTCTAAAATAATAATGAATTTTATGTGTTATGTTGTGAATTATTATGAAAAAATGAAAAATATGCTGTACTTTGTAACAATTGTTGTATTAATATATGCAATTATTCTTTAACAACATATTTTTGATATGGTAAGAATATTTGCGGATATATCCTCAAATTATTTTAATTTTTGCAGTCTTATTGAAAAACTATAATCTATACTATAATATTATTAGTGAGTCAATTCAACAGAACAGAAGGCCCATTGAATTTGGACAACACAATCGTCTCCCACTTTATACGTACTCCCATCTTTCTCATTATCATCCCTAAACCCTTCCCCTCTTTTGGCCTCTTCTTCTCGACCGAACCCCCTCCCGCTTTATGCTTGCTTCCATCATTCTCCTTCTTCTCCGCAAAACCCTTTTCCTCTTTCGGTCTCTTCTTCGTCCCTCCCAGTTGACGCCACCCACTGCCAATCGTATGCCCATCCCATTGAGCGAAGAGAAACTCTTCATATTTCTGAAATGAATGGTCGCTTATTTTATCTTACATTTGTATCCTTCCTATTATTGTTCTACACATCTTCATCTCTAACTTTAGTACTTAGATCGAAAATGTTGTTTTTTGCAGTTTTTTATCGAGTGAAGAGGCAAGGAGGAAGAGAGCTTGTAACTTTAGCATGTTCACATCTAAAATGTTTATATGATAGCATCTATCTTAATTTACACTTAGATCCCTAATTCATATCCTATCATAAACATGGCTATCTCAAAACCCTAACATCTCTTTCAACCTGAATCCACCGACGAACTATTGTGAATACCTTCTTTTTCTTGATATTCCATTTTATTACTCCTATATTTTTAAGAGCTCGATTTGGAATCGCAGTGAATCTATTGCCAATTTAAGATTTGGTGCTTTGTTTTCAATTTTCATGGTTTTCTTTAGCTGATTTTGAAAAGGTACTTATTTGGATTGGTTTGATTAATCTGATTTAAATTTGATTGGTCATAGTCTTTAATTTGATTGATGGTCGAATATAGAATTTTTGATTGGTTATTTATTTTTCATCAATAATTTATTACTAATTTATTTTTCCATCTTATATCACTATGAGATAAGCAAGAAAGTGTTTGAGGTAATTTTTAATCATACATATCATGGTTTTGGTGTTTAATAGATAGAAATTCATATTTACGTGAAACTATTCAAATACTGTTGGTTTTCTCTTATTGCCAAATCTACTTATTATTTATACCTTGATAATTTCAATAGTAAAACAAACTGCGGAAAGTGATAGGGGTAAGGATGTTAATACTAAATCTTTGAATGTTTTTTTAGGTAGCAAGCTTTTATCCCATGTGTTTTTGAACCAATAACACTCTAGAACTTAGCTGCATTTAATGAGAATGTTAGACACTGATTCATATTTTGGATAACATAATAAATGTTATACATCTATCAAAGCCATACAGAGGAATCACTGTTTTCTTTCTAAGGACAGTCGAGATTGAGCAATTTGGGCCTTTATCGAGGGAATTCGCTGATAATATCATCCCTTACTCCCCAACAAAGCTATATTCGAGGTCTGTTTAAATAGCGAATGTGAAAAAAAAATTGTGGTATAACCAAAATCTTGATTGCAGTAGGTAGTATCGGTAGATACTTTCACCTTTGACGTCAAGACCTTATTCTTATTTATATACGAATTGATATTATTTTTTGTTTTGGGTTTATTAAAACTTTAAAATGTTCTTCGTTAACGCAGCTCACTCCACCAAGCAATCAGAGTTCTAATTTGGAATTGGACTTGGATAGGGCTAATAAAAGTTTGCAATTCGGAATAGATGTAAAAGGAAAGAAAAAGATTAATCGGGTTTAGCGTACAATCTCTTGCGCAGTTTCCGTCTCATTGCTCACAATATTATCATTATAACACTGTATTTGTTCATTGAGAGGATGAATACCTTTTCGACCCTGCAGAATGTATGGCTAGCCAAGTTCACCTTAAGAAGGAATAAAAGAGAGGGATCTTCATTTAGGTAAGGGCACTAGATGTTTTTTCTAACAACATTATTCATCTTTTATGTGTAAATTATATGAAAAATTAGATCTCTTTCAGCTACAAATATGGTCAAAAAAATATGATTAGATTTTGAAAGCAATTATTGTTCTAGAATGGTTATAAACTTATTTTTAAAATGATGCTGATTTTTCCTTCGGAACTATAACTTTTTCGCGAAGATGTTGTTGGAGAAGCAAGTATCTATCCATAGATTGTTGTCCTACACTGAAAAATACAAAATAATGGCAAAAGAATACTGCTTTTTATTAGTATTTACATACCGATTTATCCCAAGATTCATATGTACTTTGACTATAACTCGTATATATAATGATTTCATTTTCTTTCCAAATTTAAAGAATAAAAATTGAGTCTGAGTAAATAACTTACGTTTGCAAGAAGTCAGAATTATTATTACATTAATTTCATATACACACTTTACCGATTCAATATAACGAATATTCATACATAAATTAGATTAAAAAAATACAACTCATTGTTTTCTTTGTTTATTGCTGTAGGGAAAGCAGTACAAATGTTATTGTAAAGAAAATGAATTTCATTGTTGCTATATAGGTATTGTTATTACGATTTTGATGCATGATCATGTACGTGTTTGGTGTGGCTGCTTATGAAGGAGCCAAAGTAACTTCCCAATTATAACTTATTTCTTATCAACTTTACGAAAGATTATAGGTAATCTTCATATGTTTTGGATTAGAGATGGATTTAGTATAAAACAACAATTACATGTCACGGATGATTACTCACAAAACCTTTTTCCACTTTAACTTCTATGTAGTTATGTGGACCATGAAGATGGAATTCCTGATTATTAGTTGATGCTAATTCTAATAAGAAACCGCACAAATAAGCTGATTTAACAGTGCTTCCCCCTTGCCAAAAATCTTTCTTGCCAGTGTGCAGATACATATAAAGTATTCCGAATTTTTGTGGCATCATTCTTCATATTTTAGTAGCGACCCATAAGAATAGTTATCTTCTTTTTTCTTATGCATAATCAGTATAATAAACGACTAGAGAAAGTTTCCTATTGATCTTTATTATTTGTTTATTATTCTGAATTGCTAAGCCAAATTCATTCTTAATTAAATTTATAATCCGCTTTTATTTGCGAAATCATGCTGTCAAATCGTGGGAGTATGCATTGGTTAATTTTGCTTCTTCCTACTACAATAAATGCAAGTGTTTTGGGTTCATTTTCTTTAATTTGATTGTAATATTAAGTACGTAATCTTATTGACGGTTGACATAAGAGTATTTATCAATTATATAGATCCCGGTAGGGTTCATATTAGAGGCAACTGAGAGTAATTTATCAAATAAGTAAGCAATTTATAAATGAATATAATTTAACAATATTCATATTAGATGGAAATTAAGAGTAAATATAATGTTTTCGAATGGTCATCCTGACCTTCTTATAAAAATGTGATCAGTGTTTAACTTTAGGATCTAATTTAGACTAATGTTTTAAGCCATGAGTGCAACGATCTATAAGGTGTTTAAGTTTGCTTATTTCATTATAATCGTGTCATTATGATTTTCTATTACATACATTCATCAGTTGACACTGAATTTCATATTGAAATGACTCAATAAAAATCAAACATTCCAATAAATAACTTTTAACATGAATATCCTGTCCATTATCGCAATTTTATAACCCTAATTTAATTTCAGCCATCGCGAGAACTAACAACCGCTCTACAACGATCTAGGAGTGAAAAAAAGGCTTCAACTCTTGGAAAGACCAGGGTCCCAAAAGGTATGCCATGCACACTAAAATAAGTCATGGTAGCCTGACCGTGCATCGACCAACATTACAAAATAACTTTCCTACATTATCACCTAGGATTGGAAATACTCCTGTAAAAAAGTAACTAATGAAGAAAATAAAATCATTGGAAAACAGCATTCCTTACCAAAGCGAGCAACTGTGCAACTGCGTCAACTAGGTAAGCAACTTCACAACGTATACCACAGTCATGCTACATTTACTAAGTAAGCATATCCTTGCATCTAAATAGGTAACCATACATGTTAACGATTCCAGTGGAGGTGTGTGCATTACCAGCAAAGATTTACTCAATGTGCTG
Organism: Allium cepa; assembly: GCA_030765085.1. Lineage (NCBI taxonomy): Eukaryota > Viridiplantae > Streptophyta > Magnoliopsida > Asparagales > Amaryllidaceae > Allium > Allium cepa. Next base: position 791,191,822 of record CM060932.1, read on the forward strand.
AGGTCACACAAATTCAACGACTGATCATCCTCTAACAGCCTAGGTTTGCAGGCATCTGTTGGAAATTGGGGTGGCTATTACACAATTTTGGATCTTAAGGCTATTCAGACACTAGAAGTGATGAACTGTGTATTAACTACTTACTTATGAATATAAACTGTACTTACTAAAATTGCAAACAGAAAAAAGTAATCAGAGAATAAGTAAGCAGTAAAGTAAAATGCAGTAATGCAAATAACACCCGGATTTTTATACTGGTTCGGATTAACCAATCCTACATCCAGTCCTGCACTCTATCGTGCAGAATTCCACTATAATCGCTTGCTTTCCACGGGTGGCAAGAACACCTTTACAATCTTGGTTTCACGGGCTACAAGACGCACCCTTTTGATTTTACAGGCTACAAGAACACCTTCTCCTTATCAGCAACAACAAACTATGGCAAGTACTCGTATCTTCAATACAGATTTTTGCAGATTCGGTACAATGATCCATAGGCCTCCAATGGCAATTATCTTTGAATTCTTCGAGGAATAGGATGAAATCAAAGAGAGAATGAAGTACAACTCTCTGATATTGTGTGGCTTGCAAATCAGTGAAGAAGTGGAGTGAAATTGTATCGATTTGCAAGGAGATTTGAAGAGTATGCAATGGATTTCTTTTGCAAATATTTGGAGAAGAAGGAGTAAGAGAAAATATGAATTCTTGATGTTAAAATTCGTTTTCAGAGGCCTTTATATAGTGGTGAAGAGATGTGTCTTTTGGTGAAGAGATGGAGGGAAATGTCTCTTCATTCAAAATTTTAAATTCTAAAAAACTTTTAGTATGTCAACTACTAGGTACCCCCATGTCGACATGGGTGTGTTGCAAAACGAACAGTAACACTAATAAGTGTTGCAAATTTTCGGCATTTCAAATTACCTTATATTTGTGGATTTTTGTGATTCGGTTGAGGTCAATGGTTGATGATCTTCAAGAATAATTGCCATGAGATCTTTAACAAGATATTCTAAGGTTCAACCAACTCCTCATCACTTCAAACACATTTATCCTTGAGCATTCTTCTCTAATTTGGTTTTGTTCTTCAATTACTTTGATTAACCTTCTTCTATAATTCATTTGCTTCCACTGTAATCTTGTTTATCTCTATAAATGTCTCCATAATCTATCTGATATAACTGCATAACTCGAAGATATGTTAGTAGTAATATTTATATGGTTGTTTCATCAAAATCAATATCTAGGGTATTAACAATCTCCCCCTTTTTGATGATGACAACCATATAAATATTTGAGAGATAAAATAAAATATTTTTATATTTGACTCCCCCTAAACCTATACACTCCCCCAATCATTTTGCCTAGTATATTTATACCTTTTCTCTGCCTTTGTCATTAACAAAAAAGGGGGAAAAAGAGTCGCTTAAATCACTGCTAGGCAATATGTAGAGTTTGTATATAAAGATAAATACATATAAATAAAACACTTGAGGAGAAACCAAATCAATTCAAAACATGAAATAAACTTATCAAATAATAAGATGAGTTTTAGAGTTACCGACTTTGCCGATGCCAATTACAAATCCTTTTCATATTTATCCAATGTTCAATAGATTTCTTGTCATATGCTTTGATCATCTGCTATCTGATATACATTGTTTGGTGCCTGAAAAATTATAAAATATGCACACTGCTACCCTTTTTATTTTGGGATCCATGGGGTTAAGTTTTGGGATGCCAAACCCATAAAGAGTTTGAATGTCCCTTCAAAATATAATCATTAGATGAATGAACCTTATTAATAAAATTATCAATATATTTTTCCTTTTCAATATCATCCAACCTTTTTGGAACCCATAAGTTAATGAACCTATTTGGAGGTTTTAACTTTAATTTACTAGGTTTTGGTTTGAACTTGGTAGATTTAACAAACTTAGTACTTTGAGTACTATTTTTCATTGATTTAGCTTTAGGGGTGTATCCAAGTCCATGTTTATTCCTAGTGTGCTTAGATGCAGATAATAATTTTTCTAGATTATCCTTCCCTTTGTTAAATTTATCAATATCAGTTTTCATTTTGTCAAAATCCTTATTATGGTTAAGAATAACATTATCCAGAGATGTTATTTTGTCATTCACATCAGTGGTCTGTGACTTCGTTGAAAGATTTTCTGATTTTAAGGATTCATTTTCACTTTTTAGTTTTTCAAAACTTCCAAGTGTCAAATCCTTTTCATCATTATACCCATTAAGTCTTTCAATTTCATCTTCTAGACATTGTTTTTCTTTAGTTAACATTTCAATAAATATTTTTAATCTATCTATCTCTGCCAAACTATTGTTGTACTTTTCCCTAAGTATTTTATATCTCTGATTCATATCATTCAAAACATTAGTAATTTCTTTATTAAAATTCCATACCTGGTCATCCGTTGCCATGAAGCACATGTTGGCATTTTCTGTTTCTGAATCACTATCACTTGATGATGCATCTGAATCATCCCATTTTGCATTGAATGCCTGTTTCCTCTCCTTATTGAAAGTGTTTGACTTTGATTTCATTAGTTGGGACAGTCTCTTTTCAAATGACCAGGTTTATCACATTCGAAACACTTAACAACATTTCCATTTCTAGGATTATTGTTGTTAGTTTTCGAAGTTTGTTTGTTATCCAATACTTCAAGAATTTCTTGAACTTCTTGGTCATAAACTCGATATCATCATCAATAACATCATCATCTGGTTCACCTTTGTCGATCATAGCATTGGGTGCTAGTGATTTCTTATCATTTGCCTGATTCTCTTTTCTAATCTGCAACTTTACTTCATAAGACATTAGGTTACCAATTAAATCTTCAATTTTCATAATACTAATATCATTGACTACTTCAATTGCCAGAGTCTTCTGATTCCATTCACTAGGAAGTGAATTCAAGATCTTTCTGACTTGGTCTTCTTCAGTAATTTTCTTTCCTAATGATATTAAAGCATGTACTATATCTTGAAATCTAGAATACATATCAGAAATAGACTCATTTGGTTTCGTTTGAAAGAGTTGAAACTGTTTAGATAGCATAGATATCTTTGTTTGTTTTACTTTATTGGTGCCTTTATGTGTGACTTGCAGTGTTTTCCAAATTTCATATGCAAAATTACAAATAGACACTCGATTAAATTCATTTCTATTTAAGGAGCAAAATAAAATGTTCATGGCCTTAGAGTTATTAAGTGCTTGTGTCTTTTGGTCTAGTGTCCATTTTGAATATTCAGTTTGAGGCTCTGTATACTCTATTTGGGTAATGTTCCAAATATCCAAACCATTAGACTGCAAATAACATTTCATCCTACAAGCCCAATAAGCATAACTACTACCATCAAATAGAGGGGGTCTAGTGGTAGATTGCCCTTCTACAAAAGTGTTAAAAAATGTGTTACTAGTGTCATTAGCCATTTATACTTTTCAAAAACTAAGGCTCTGATACCAAATGTTGGAAACTGGGGTGGCTATAACACAATGTTGGATCTTAAGGCTATTCAGACACTAGAAGTGATGAACTGTGTATTAACTACTTACTTATGAATATAAAACTGTATTTGCTCAAATTGCAAACAGAAAGAAGTAATTAGAGAATAAGTAAGCAATAAAGTAAAATGCAGATGTAAATGTAACGACCCGTATTTTTTTAGCTATTTTTAATTTTAAATTTAAGGTGATGATTAAACGAAAATGATTATTAATGTAATTTGTTGAATAATTTAATATTTGAAATTATTTGAATAATTAAATTGTAAATTTAGTATGATAGAAAATGATGTCGTAAATTGATTTAAAATTTTATATAAGCAACAATTAAGATTATTAATATTTAAAATTGGATTTAAATGTGAATTATTAAAATTGAAAATTTTATATTTTAAATTAACGAGTAAAAATAGCCATGACGACTGTCTCGGATTTCGACGAAACTAGTTTCATCGGATCCGTAATAGTGAATAATTGTAAGATTTCAAATTTCGTAGTAATCGGACTTATCGTTTGGTCGTGCGAGCTTGAAACGCGTAGAAATAAATTTGAAGGAATACGATAAAATAAATTGACTTCAAAATGCTATCTTCCACATATGATCGAATTAGGCCTCGAAACTAGTTCCATTGCGTCTGGAATGAGGGTAAAACATTATAAACGCCTGGCGGCACGCCTCGATTGGAGTTCGGACGATTTTGGACCTACCTATATAAATACACACACAAACCGAGACAGTTTTATTATTATTTTATTTCAGAAACCCTAATTCTATGCCATGGCCGCCACTTATTGAATGGCCAGAAATTGCTTATCTTCTTTCCTCAATATCTTTCGATCCGTTCAACGAAATCGAAAAATTCCAAAAGCAATGTTGTAGATCTCGGCGAGCTCTTCAAATCCTTAAGGTTGATTGCTGGTAATACCTCATGGATTCGCCAGGATATGGCTTTGAATGTCGTGCGTATTTTCACGTTTTTTGAGAAAATGACGTGGCATGGGGCGGCGCAACTTCTGGCGTGGGTGGCTGTCCTGGAGGCGCTCGCGTAGGAACATCCCGATCATCGTTCGGTTGACGTTGTAGGCGTGCGTGTGTTTGAATTTGGCATGCGTGATGGGTTCGGCTGTATTCTTTTTGGAGAAGAAGATGGTATATTGTTTATTTTATTAATTAATTATTTTATATTCAAACGCAAATGTTCTAACTCGAATAACTTTTGCATACGAGCTCCGACCGATGCGTGGTTTTCTCCGTTGCGTTCGTATCGAAATTCCGGACAATATGAAGCTGGTTTGGCTGCATTCCGAGACTGTTCAAATTTAGGCCTTTATTTGGGTTTTAAATCGTCGATAAATCAAATGTGAGTGTTTATACGCTCACAATTGACTAAAATAATTTTATGTTAGTTATGTTTGTATTTTAAAGTGATATAAATTTGATTGGCTAATGTTTGGTAGGTTTAATTGTCATTTAAATTGGTATATGAATAAATTGATAGAATTTAAATTGACCGTTAAATAAATTTAAATTTAATTGGCACCATATTACCCGATGTGGTAAAAATTGAAATTTGGGAAGGTTATTGGCTTTATGGTTGATTGGTTGTGATGGATGCTATTGGTCGATATTGGTTGTTTATTTATTTTGATATATCATGCTATCATCCTGTGTATTGTTTATTGCATATAAAACTGGAAACTGAATTATTTTGAATAAATTAAGAAATAGGTTGAAATGATATATACCTATGACATCTATTTGGATTGAAATAATATATATCCATCTTTGAAATTAAATTGAAATAATTATCCAATTGGCCATAGGTTAGAAAAATTATAAACGGACACCGGGTTGGTTAAATTTAATGATTTTTAAAGTTGTTTTGAAATTATTTAAATGAATTGATTTTTAGATTAAAATCAAATTTATGGAAATTGAATTATTTTGAATTGAAGCTCGAAATGTTGGAATTTAAACTTGGCAAACAGAATTGTTTTATTAATCGAAGTTTAGATTTTTAAGAAAAAAATTTGAAATACGACGTAAATTTTCGAAAGTTGATTTGTTTTAAAAGATTGGACTTTTAATCAAACTTTGAATATTTCTAAGAAAATTTATATGAAATGATATTTCAAGTTTGAGTTTGGAATTGAAAATTTGGATTTAAAAATTTGGTATGGAAAGTAAATTTGATTTAAGTGTTTGAATCGATATTTTGAAATTGAATTTGGAATTGGAATTTAAATTGGAAATTAATCTGAAATTGGAATTTAAATTTATTCGGAATTGGAATTGAAAATTAATTTGAAATTGAGATTTAAACTAATTTGGAACTGAATTGAAATTTAAAGAAATTTGTGAATTGAAATCGAAATTCATATGGAATAGAAATTTATTCAATTTGAAATTAGATTGAATCAATTAAATCGAAGTGGAATTTGGAATTGATTCGGGTTGAAAATTTGGGAAGTTGACCGGTTTGACTTTGGAATTATTTTCCAAATTATTTTGATTTCCAAACTATTTTACTATATAAATCGTTTTTATATTCAAATTATTTTCGATTAAACTATTTAAATTTTTTCTATTTAAACTATTTTCTAAAATTTAAACTGGTTAAAGGGAAGGAAATGTTATATTTAAACCTTGGATTTAAATACGAACTAAGTTAAAGTGGATATTATAACCTAAATTGAATTCGAATCGAATTTCAGAAGTGAAATCGATTTATTGGACAAATTTAATAATTTTGAATATATGGTAAATTTCGAAATGGATTTGATTTAAAACAGAATATATGGTAAATTTCGAAATGGATTTGATTTAAAACAGAATATATGGTAAATTTCGAAATGGATTTGATTTAAAACAGAATATATGATAATCTCGAAATGGATTTGATTTTAAAGCGAATATATGATGATTTCGAAATGGATTTGATTTCGAAACGAATACGATATTTTGATATCAAGTGTAAATTGTTTTCGAAATGTAAAAGAACCAACCGGTTGTAAAATGACGATTGGTTGTTAAAGAGACCGGGACCTCTTATTGAAATACTCTCTTTCAATATTGGAACCACTTTGATAACCGTGTACGCGGTGGATGATATCCAGAATGTAGTGGTTGAATCGGCGACGTTTACTGGAATGAAGTAAGAGAACGATGATGGACAGCCTTGACAATAGTGTCATAATTAAAATGACTAAAACAGGAGCCTATGTCTGGCCATTGAGGTTAGCTACCTCTAGCGACGTTGATCCCTCGTATTACTATTTTGGTTTCGGATTCGATGGGTGCACCTTATTCGTTGTTTGGAATGATTGTCGTGGTCGGCCACGGATGGGTTACGACCAACCAGAAAGGGTAAACTGGTAGAATCCTACCTTGGGCATTGCCTCACGTGCCTTGTCATATTTATCCCTATACGAGCCCATTAAGATTTTGGTTTAAAACTGTAAATGTGTTAAGGTGGATCAATGTAAAGCCTTAATGCTATTTTGATATTTATTTTACTGATAGACATTATCTATTTTAGCGTATACTATTATATATAAATAGTTTAAAGGATCCTTAGGAGATGAAAATCCCGTAACATATCTTAAGTTATTGCACTCATATTCTGTGATATTGATTTGACTTACATAAGAATATTTTAGTCTTGGCTCGAGTGTTTTGTCTTTTCATTGCGCTCGGGTCAGTCTTGAGTTTTATTCCAGTGTATTGAAGACTATTCCTTGGAGGACAAAGACAGAGTTTTAGTATATTACTATTATTATTATACGCTGTATCATGCTATGTTATTGCATTGATTATTTCTCCTTGTTGTATATTTATAACTCTGATAAATGCGTATAGATTATAATCAAATGTATAGTAAACAGCTTTATGAATTGTTTATTTGATTATTATATTTTATTGTTTCTGCTGTGAGATTCTGTGTTTTGTTTTCTTCTTCTCTTCTTATTTTTCTTATTTAATCACATTGATTATCTATTTTTCGGATTGTTTAAGTCGGACATGTGTGGATTATTGTCGATTTAAACCTTACGAAATGTGGGTCGTCACAGTAAATAACACCCGGATTTTTATACTGGTTTGGATTAACCAATCCTACATCCAATCCTGCACTCTATCGTGCAGAGTTCCACTACAATCGCTTGCTTTCCACGGGTGGCAAGAACACCTTTGCAATCTTGGTTTCAAGGGCTACAAGACACACCCTCTTGATTTTACAGGCTACAAGAACACCTTCTCCTTATCAGCAACAACAAACTATGGCAAGTACTCGTATCTTCAATACAGATTCTTGCAGATTCGGTACAATGATCCTATAGACCTTCAATGGCAATATATCTTTGAATTCTTTGAGGAATAGGATTAAATCAAAGAGAGAATGACGTGAATTAAAGTACAACTCTCTGATATTGTGTGGCTTGAAAATCAGTGAAGAATTGGAGTGAAATAGTATCGATTTGCAAGGAGATTTGAAGAGTATGCAATGGATTTCTTTTGCAAATGTTTGGAGAAGAAGAAGTAAGAGAAAATATGAATTCATGATGTTAAAATTCGTTTTCAGAGGCCTTATATAGTGGTTGAAGAGATGTGTCTTTTGGTGAAGAGATGGAGGGAAATGTCTCTTCATTCAAAATTTTAAATTCTGAAAAACTGCTAGTATGTCGACATACTACGTACCCCCATGTCGACATGGGTGTGTTGCAAAATGAATAGCAACACTAATAAGTGTTGCAAATTTTCAGCATTTCAAATTGCCTTATATTTGTGGATTTTTGTGATTCGGTTGAGGTCAATGGTTGATGATCTTCAAGAATAATTGCCATGAGATCTTTAACAAGATATTCTAAGGTTCAACCAACGATTCATCACTTCAAACACCTTTATCCTTCAGCATTCTTCTCTAATTTGGTTTTGTTCTTCAATTGCTCTGATTAACCTTCTTCTGTAATTCATTTGCTTCCACTGTAATCTTGTTTGTCTCTATAAATGTCTTCATAATCTATTTGATATGACTGCATAACTCGAAGATATATTAGTAGTAATATTTATATGGTTGTTGTCATCAAAATCAATACCTAGGGTATTAACAACATCGTGTTCATAAAACTGGCATAATCAAATATTTACTTTAACCTAAAAAAGGGCCATGTTTGTAATTAAGCAAGATGGAATGGACGTTGCTTTTATCCTTCAATTCTTTCCACTACAATGAGAGACTATACATTTTCGCTCATCATCTATAATATTCAGTATACATCAGATCCATCTTCATAACATATAGATTATGAAACTTGAAAACGGTTATAAAATTAAAAACAGAATCAACCCCTTTACCATCACCTAATTATTACAGAGACATAACTTGAAAACCAAGTTCCTAAATCAAGTCTTACCTTAATTGTAAATATTTAATTTATAGGCAATAAAATAACGAAAGAACACTTCGATATAACTTGCATATTAATAAGATTAAGCGCATTTAAAGAAGATTAAATGCAAATTCAGCTACACTTTAGGCTTTCTTTAATCCGTGTGTTATTTTTGTTCCAATTCTTGCTTTGAGGACTGGATAAATTCCCCGAAGTTACACTTACATGTATCTGAATTGTATACAACAATCGTGGTCATACTTAAGAATGCAGTTCAAGCTAATTCCCTCTTTACAATTCATCCTCTGAACCGTTTAAGATCAATCCATATTTCATCTGTACAATAGAAGACACTACAATAAAGAAAGAACACGCTGCCTTCTTTAAAGTGGGTGCAATGGTTGTATCAATTAGATTTAATTTCTAAATCAGAAACATTATTTTGTTTAAGTCAGATAAACCATTCTTCCAAATATGTCGTACATTGAGTGTAAAAGTTGTATAAATTACTTTTTTATGTCCTTGTTTTTTATGACCTGTATTAAATGTTTCATGTTGTATTCGATCGCACTGCATTTCAGTTTCTTCTTAATGGTGTGAAATATCTGTTTTGAATAAAAAAAATGTAGATTCCTTAGATTGCATTCCATTATTTAAATTCGTGTCGTACCTACCACCGTCAGGAAAATGGCCACATGCCATGAATTTTCATACGGTTCCTTGAGAATATATTGTTTCCCATTTTCTGTTTCCTTTACTCTATGCAATAACCTCAGCCGTGGCATTCCAGAAGATATTTAAATTTGTTTTCTATTCTTCCTTTCAACCGGTCCACTGGTGCTACAATGGTATACTGATTTATTTCAACCTTTACTTTGAAACTGTATTCATGGTAAACCAATTAATGTATAATCTGTTTTCATCCCGCCTTTATTAACTGAACTATATAAGCATGAAAGTGAAATTATTAAAAGGCAATTTTGTTAATCTTTCATGTTGCTGTTGCTATTTTGCAAAAATATTACCAAAATGTATGAAATAAAGCTAATGGTTAAATTTCATGCGCTTTACACGCAACTCCATCACAGTTATTTCTGTTATCATTTAACCCTGTTTGGTATTTCATCAATAAAAATAACCTATGTAGCTACATTTTGTGTGCATATTATGTCGTTGTACTTGAGAGTTTCTGTTTCATAAACTGATATTTTGCTCCTTTTGTCTGTATGTTGAGGTTTTTGATATTCAAATTTCACTGTACATTCTTATATTGGTTATATTGGTGATACTATTTATTGGATATATTGGTTCATTAACATTTATACCATTTACAAATATGGTATTATTATATTGCTAATTGTTCCACTGTTTGTCCATGATTTCCTAATTTTTTATTCACATAACTTATACTAATGATAAAATGTAGCCCATGTTCGTATTACAACATCTGAGGAAGAGACGAATTCAATATGATAAGGCTTCTTATATACATGGCAATGACTATTTTCATCTATTTATTCTTCTTACTTTTCTTTTATATACGTGTATGGATTTGTGCTGAACAGATAATAGAAAGTTAAGCCCAAAGCAGTATTTACAATGGTGATGGGTTGTAATTACATTTATTTACACCATTTTTAATAAAAACGTGTGCGAAGCACGGGTTCACACTTGTTATTCAAAGTATTACCAAATCAAGTATTTTCTTTGATTGCTTTATCTCCATCAACTGGTTTTGTTTCTTTATCATCATTTGGTTCTTTTTGTTTTTCTTCGAAATTTCTTTTTTCCTCATTGTCGTCATCTTTTCCTGTTTGTTCTTCTTTTTGTTCATCTTTATCATTCTCCATAAGACGACTTTCATCTTCAATACTTTTGTCTTCAGTTTGAACATTAGTTTGATTTTCCTTTTCTTCCATCCTTTGGGCTGAAATATACGTTTGCAGTTCAATTATTTAGTGTTTTTGAAATAATAATGAATTTTATGTGTTATGTTGCAAGTATTATGAAAAAATAATAATTATTGCAATAATATCTGCATTTGTTCTTTAACAGTGCATTTTTCATATAGTAAGAATATTTGCGGATATATCATCAAATATTTTTAATTTTTGCATTCTTGTTGGAAAACAATATATTATCAAATATACCAAATGAAGGATTCTTTTCGGTTGCATTATCTTCATTTTCTTCAGTTTCATTTTCATCTGTCGAGTTCAGTTTGCTACTACTTATTTCTTGTATGGGTAACCCCACATTCTCAGATTGTGTGGATGATGATGTTTCCACATATTGTCTCAGTTGCTTTCTTAGCAGTGTATTTTCAGCTGAAATTTTCAGTTGTCCAATTCAAGTTTTCTTATTATTTCTTTGTATTTTTCTTCTCTTTTCTTGTACAATGCTTCATATTCTTAATCTTTTTCTACTGCATCTTTCAGCAATTTTAGTTCTTCTCCATGAAAATCCTGAAATAAAATTTGAATCAAAATTGAAGCTTTAGAATATTTGAATATAATTATGTAAGTATTGTGAATAATTGCAGAATTGTATATAATTTTAATTATGATTGGCATGTATGTCCATATATGGTAAAAAAATCTGGAAGTATTATGGAAAATTGTAGATATATCTTCAATTATAGTAAATATTTGTAGCCCTATGCACAATTTTCCTATTTATAACTGTAGATAAATATGCAATTGTTTATAATAATTGTATATAAGTCAACAACTGCAGTGAATAACTGTACCAAAATGCTCAAATATTGCTAATAACCGCAGATATATCTGCAACTATTGTTAATTGTTGTAGATAAGTCTGCAAAAATATATAGTACTGCCTATTTTTGTAATGTAACTTAACAATTCTACAAATTATATTGTAGTTATACTTACTGAGTTGTACTTTATGGCCATTAACATTATTGGCTTGAGTTTTGCTATATCCCATTTTCCAGCCAAGGGAAATGAGTTGTTGTATTCCAATTTAGCAGATTTTAAAATTTGCATCTTTTCACAGATCCACACTACAAAAAAGACAATTAGTATTATAATAAATTAATAATTAATATGAAATATATATAATTATTAAAAATTTAATAACAGTAACAATGTAACGCAAGCATTTATTTTCCTTGGTGTGTTAATATATTTTCAATTTGATTTATCAAATGTTTGTGAATTGTTTTTGGCCAAGATATCTTCTGCATTTTGTAACTACCGGGCGATTTTCGACCCCTAAAAATTGACATTAATACGTTCACTGTATAGAGTGCCGAAAATACCAGGTTATTAGGGTTAAGAAGAAAAGAGATAGAAGAAACATAAATAATAGCACAGAATCTCACAATCGCAGCGGAACAAAATATAATATACAATAACAACATTTTATACAAAGGAAAACTGTAATTGTTAATATACATACAAGTTAACAGAATACAATCATCAACATATAAATCTGGACAGTTATAATAACTTGTCTCTAAATGCTGAATATACAGCCTACAATACACAACAGAATATAATCATGCAATGAGTCTTTGCCATCCAGCTCGTCTCCTGATCTCCAAAGTAACCTGACCTGAATCTGTAATACTCGTTCTGACCCGAGCATTACGATAAAGTAACAACTGAGTCATGCTGGAAACCAGCGTGAGTAAAACATTTAATTTGAACTACGAAAGTTATCAAATCCTTTTAGAGACCAAGGTAACTCGTAAGACCACGTCACATATAACACGATGGGTTTTATCTTACGATACCCAAAACACTTTTTTAGAAATCCGATGATATTATAACAATGTCTAAGCACAACTACTTAGTTAAATGGTCGGATTTGTTAAATTAATCCAATTCCAGCATATAAGACTCTATAATCAAAATCGTAGAGGTTCGCAGTGATTATTAAATCGAAGTAGTTCTGGATAATACTGATATCCGATCCCGGTCTCTTCAAAACAAATCGATAAAACTATAAAGGCCAAATTGTTTAAAATAAACAATTTATATTCAGTGTCAATATACACATTTCGGAATTTGCTACATATGATTACTTCCAATAAAACGTGTCAATGTTTTATTCTAATCATTTTAATTCACTTTGGCTACTTAATGGCATAGACAAGAACAATTGAAATAAATATCCAGTAACAATAAAAAAACATAGATCATTAACTAATTTAACAATCAATAATTTAATACTAAACAATTTACAAACCAGAATTTAATTAACTCCAACCAACTGAATCCATTTATACTTTAATATAAATTTTACTTATAAATCAAGGAGAATTTAAAATGATTTATTATTAGTTAAAAAAATCCATTTAATAACTGTTTTACTAATTAAAATAAGATTAAATCAATTAAGACTTTAGTTATTATTTTACTTAAATTACTATAAATAATTAGATTTTATATTACCAAAAGTTAACCAAAATTTTTAGAATAAAATACTAGTAAATAGGATTACAATGCCAAAAAATTTCACGTTGATTTGGTTTTAAAAGAGAAAGGAAATAATGTTTAAAATTGGAAGATTTATTAACATATAGTCTTTAATTAAATTCCCTTTAATTTAAAACACTATCCACTCAACCGTGGCCCAAGACAAATGAAAACCGACCCAACAACAAATAAGAACTCCTACCCAACCTTTCCTTTCTTCCGCTCCTAGTTCTTTTCCTTCCTTTTCTTTCTCATATGAATAATCTCAGATGTGCACGCATGGTGCATATGCACACGACCTCCCATCACCGAACCACGCCCCCGATCGCCCACACAAGTCACACTTGATCACCCCTTCACGTTCCCCACCTAAAATTGTGACCAATCACTTGTTTGAAAAATTTCGAGCTTCAGCCTGCCACTAGAACGACATCATATCCTTCCCTCGCTGCACTATGCCACCTCGTACACCATTCATCACCAAACTTCCCCGATGAACTTGCCACCTCCTCCTCCACTGATTCCCCCATGACCACATGCCTATCTCTCCCCTTCCTCGTCTCCATTTACAAAGACTCAAACCCCAAAAAAACAACCCTCCTTAAACCCTAAAGCCACATCGTCTGGCCACCACGATCAACCAAAAAACGCCGCACCATTTTTCGTGAGTGCGACTCCCCCCAAGCCTCCTCCATGAAAAATCCCATGCAATGAAAGTCGAGTATATTTCTGGAATTTTCCACCTTGCCCAAAACCATTCAACTCGACATTTCTCACTTAATACACTATTAAAAATCATTAAACTAGTCTAAAAAATTATCGTTTCCAGTCACAAACACAGCCATGTAAACCAGAGATTTAATTACGATACTCGATTTTTGTCCATTTATAAGCTATCTACTATAATTCATATTTTTCTACTCCTTCACTTTATAATACCAACGAACACTAATTTTAAAGTAAACTTCATTAAAAACAAACAAACTTCCTTTTGGAATCATAGCCTCAAACTAATTGGATAAGGAGATAAGGAATTTTAAATTACAAGCTATTAACTTTATTTAAAGAACAGGGCTGTTAATCATGTTTTTAGTTTACAGGGTGTTCACTTATGGTTTAACACATACATGTAGCATAGAAAATCATTAACACATGAATACTTGTCGACAAACAAGAGTTCTTCCAATTTCACAATCACATGGATGTATTCAAAATTTACAGTAAGAAAACTTGAAGTTTCACTCACCAGGCATTAAAAAGAAAATACTGCTCCTTGCTGATTTACTTCCTGAGGCCTTAAGTTCCTAGCCTTCCATAGAGTTTTTAAAAAAAAAATGTAGACTCTTTTTTTTGTGAACACGAACCAGTGTGGTTATGTAAATATACAGGGAGAATGGAAGTGCACAAAGTAAGCATAGGGTGGCTGAAGCCTTCCTTATACAGTAATTTTTTTCTTTTCACCTTTCTTTGATTTTCTAGTTGATTTGATAAATGATTTGATTTCATAAGATGATTTGATGTATTATGGCTTGAGTTGAAAATTTTCCATCATGATGTTCCCTTAAGCTTATATATACACACACATATATATATATAATACATATACAGGAAAATAGGCTCAAGGAAAAAATTACACAAATTTTTAGTCTCAGGGACGGTAAGTTTGTTTTTTTAGTCTGAAGGACACTTTATAGTGTAAACATAAAATGATAGCTACATCTATCATTTCGTGATTTACACTATAAAGTGTCCTTCAGACTAAGAAACAAACTTGCCGTCTCTGAGACTAATTTTTTTACAATTTCTTCCCTATGCCTAAAAACCCCTATATATATATATCCTACAACCTAGACCATATGCAAAGTTTTTCCTACCTACATTATTTTATATAACATGTACATGTATAAAGAAACACACAAGTATCCATCTCTCTATAAATATATAAATTTTATTTTTATTATATTTCTTTTTATTTTCCATTATCAAGCCCTTTACATGTATATATCTATATAAAATTTCATATCTACCATCTTCACCATAAATACATAAATAAATAAATATGCATACATATATACTATTTAATCATAACATATATACATATACATTTACTTACATATATTTATCATTATATGTATGTATGTATGTGTGTGTATATATACATATTTATATAAATATTCATATACATTACTTCATATGGCATATATACATATACATATACATATACATATACATATACATATACATATACATATACATATACATATACATATACATATACATATACTTGTATACATATACATATACATACATACATATATATACTCATATACATACATACATACAAACATACACACACACACACACACATCATAAGCTTTAATATATGGATATTCTATCTTAAATTTTAGATGATGGAGTTTATGTACATGGATCTATAATATTTATCACATCCAGAGATTTATAGTTTAAAATTTTATATACTTTTATCAGTTTCTATATTCAAATATTTTAATCATCGGAAAATTTATCTATTCGACTTATAAAAATTAATATTTCAATAATTAAAATTGGCTAATTACCCAATATCAGATGGTTGAAAATCCGGGTCGTTACATTCCTCCCCCTAGAACTTTTCGTCCTCGAAAAGGAACGAAACGAGAAATTTTAATTTTGATGTATATTATTAAATAAGTCATCCTTTAAAACATTTAAACTCCTTACTCTTTTGTTATACATTTTTTTAAGATATAACACTTTAAATCACATTGCATTGCCAAGCTAATTAGATAATAAAACATTTTTCATAACTAGATGTCTTAACTAGTCCATCCTTGTTCTTACAGAAATTTATTCATACGTCAATCAGGACTATGATTGAAAATCTATAAGTACTTATTAGACTCGTTTCAACATCCAGTGAAAATACTTGAAAACCTTTTTCAAAAATGATATGGAAAGTATCACCCCCTTTTACCGCCATGGATCGCAGTTAACCCGATGATTGCATCGTCATCCCGGTGGAATCATAAGAAAATTGTAGGCATCAATACCTCTCAACTTACGCCATGGAAACATCATAGTCCGCAACTACACATGGGTTGCGTTGCTATTACAGCAAAGCCGTAAGTAGTCCGTAGGCAATCTCTGCCCCTCTAATTACACTATCAAATGAAACTATACAACATAGACCGCAGTTCGAAAAATCCTTAGAATCCTTCTATGAAATTTGAAGAGAAAGTTACCGCCATTCAAGAATCAAAAGATCTAAAACAAATCGAAGTTGAAGAACTCATTAGAAATCTCACCACTTATGAGCTAGAAATGAAATTCAAGAAAGAATGCGAAGGAGGTGATATGTGAAAGAAATCATTAGCTCTCAAGGGAACAAACGAAAGTGAAGAAGATGATGATGATGGTGCAGCAAAATTGACGCTGTTAATAAAGAGATTCAAAAGGTGGAACCGCAAATATGAAAACCCAGCTCTAAATCAACAATTGAAAAGCAGAATAGTCAAAGTACTAGACAATCCAGAAGACCAGGAGATCATTTGTCAACAAGTGCATAAACCCGGTCATATCAAGCCCAATTGTCCTCAAAATCGACTCAGCCAAGGAAAGAAACCGAAAAGGATAATTTTTGCAGCTACTTGGATGAAACTGATGAAAGCACTGGCAGTGAAAATGAAAAAGAAAAACCGTGTCTGCAAGAAGAAATAAGTGATAGTGATGATGAGCCAAGCAAGGTATCAAAATATACTCACTTAGAATTACTTATATATTTTCATGAAGTAAATGGCTATTTTGAATGACTTAGGGAGAAGTACGCTAAAATTGAATCAAGAAGAGATAGTTTGGTAGAATTAAATTAACAGCTTGACTAACTAGTTAAGAACTATTAAAATAAAAGCCCTAAGTGTGATAAGTGTCCATCATTCGAAGAAGAAATTAAAAAATCAGAAATTAAAATTAAATCACTTGAAAATGAAATACTGATTTTGAAAGTAAGTAAAAATACTAGGAGAGAAAATTCTATTAAAAGATGCACTCAATTATTGAATGAAAATGAATCTCTTAAAATATAAGTCCAACAATTGTCTACAACTTTAGAAAACTTCTCAAGGGGAGAAAAATATGCCAGTAGGGATACAAACAGTCAATATTGTTAGACAAGGACTTGAGTATACTCAATCTGAACATGTTAGAAGCAAAATTAATCAAGTCAATTTCAAGTGCAGAATTTGTGGAAAAACTGGACAAGATCACAATATTTGTTAGTATAGACCCAAACACATGAAAACCATACCAATATGGGTTCCAAAAGGCACGAATATAAAATCCCTTAAAGTCAAACACATCTGGGTGCCAAAAGGAACAAATGTAAATTGTCTTGGGTCTCCACAAACATATTTTTCAAAATCTTTATCACTAACAATCATGGACCTATAAAAACAAATAGGTCGCAAAAATCTTTTCTTGTGTAGGTATGCTAGCAGGAAAAGGAAAAACAACAGTGTTACTTGGATTCTGGCTGTTCCAGGCACACGACAGGCGGCAAGTCAAAGTTCCTTAGCCTAGTGCAAAGGTGATAGAATCACAATGGGAAATAATGAAAAATTATCTGTAAAGGTAAAATAGGTAACGATCATTTACCTTGAATGATAAATTAAATGTGAAAATTTGCACCATAATCTGATATAAATAAGCCAATTATGTGATGAGGAAATAAATGTAGATTTTGATTTTTATTTTTGCAAAAATGTTGACCAATCATATTTTCATCTTTGAAATAGTTCATATAAATTTGTTTGGACTAATGATGGTGTTTTATTGGTTGATGATTATTCTAGATACGTGTAGATATATTTGACCTACCATTATATTCTGTGGTTGTTTATGTGCACATTTTTTAATCAAATCCTTAAGGAATCACATTTTAAAAGCTGTAAAATGATTATTTGGTATTTGTTGCACACTTCACGGTATGGTCTATGATATCTATCAGTGATAACTTTGAGTCAAAAGGGAATTCGGATGAAGATCACACTGGTAGTCTATTTGATAGAAAAATTACTAATGGAACGTGTTTGTGTAGAGACATTCACTAGTTGCATCACATTTTCAAAGAAAATATCTGCATATTTTCATTTCAACTGATTTTCAGTTAGCATACATTTTTCTTATAAAACCCCTTCCAGAAAATAGTTTTTGTTGACTTCACTTCAGATTAGGCATTTCAGAAAATTTGATTTTATAATTATTTTTCGATTTGGTCTTAAATGACTACATTAACTAATCTGACTCCCTACTGATTATCGAAAAGATAAATAGTGATTGAAAAGTGATGAGTGTTGATATTAATCATATATTATAACGTGAGATGGTATATTTAGTAAATCTCTTTAAATATTTAAACAAGAGTTATAATAACTTTTGATGGTAAAAATTCCATAACCATCTCTATTTCTATCATATTTCTAACGACTTTCACTCGTTAAAATCCAATATTATATGTCAAAATGTGGTATTTTAAATGGGAAATTATTCGTTTTTATTTTATTTTATTTAAAAACATCCAAAGTATTCACTCTCATTTAAAAGTTCTCACGGTTATGCATGGGTGAATTACTTGGAATATTTGTTTATATTCTTTCACGCTCATTTAATACTTCTCACGGTTATGCATATATGGAACACATATCAGAATTGATGAATAAATAGATGAGTTGATTCTAATCCCATTTAAAAGTCCTCACGGTTATGCTTGGTTAGAAGATGCTTGAAATTCATTTTTTTAAAAGTTGGAAATACTACTAATCTCATTTAAAAGACCTAACGGTTATGCATGGTTAGTAGATATTCAAATTCCTTATATAAATATACCACAAATAGACACAACTATATGGTTTTATATGTTGACATCACCCCTATCACTCTAAAGATGAATTGTGCCTAACAGAGTATTTATGATTTTTGTTTGATTTTTTTATTGAAATTTGATATTTATACTTGATTAGGTATTATTGTTGTATTAATGTCTATCACTTTATCTCTATTTTTCTAATATTATTAATCTTTTCCTGATAACAAAAGGGGGAGAGAAAAGTTAAGATTTAGGTAAATAAAAGTAAAATATTTTATTTTTATTTGCATATTCCTATCTAGATTCATTTTGCATATTTTTATATATTTTCATGCATATTTGAAAGGGAGCATTGTTGTAGAGAGGGAGCATTCAATGGGGGAGCAAATAGAGTTTATCAAAAAACCAAGTAAATTTAATAAATTCAAAATCTTAAATATATGTTTGTTATCATCAAAAGAGGAGATTATTGAATATGCTAGTATATGATTTTTGTTTGATGATAATAGACATATATATATATGTATGTATATATTCGCTTAAATGTATTTGTTATTGTATTATTTTAGTTTTCACATAATTAAATATATATTTGATGAATAAAATAAATGATACAGAAGTCATATTCAAATAAATATTTTATTTAAACAAATTTTTTTTTTTGGCATGGCCGACGGTTTTATAGTGGACCGACCACTTTTTACTACTACGTAATAAAGTTGAAGTACAGGAGTAAGGTAGAGGTACCTTAACTACAATGATGGTAAGAAATGTAAAAAACAGCACAGGAGTGTGACAGACAAGTCACAGCTACTAGAAATAAATAACTAGACTAGTTCTCCTCCGAAGAGGAAGAATCACCATCGCACTCATCATCCCGGGAAGGATCCAGAGTACCACTCCCCAGAAGTCCATAAAATGGGCGAAAATGAGTAGCAAGAGAAGGATCATAACAGTCAATGTCAGAGGAGTAAATAAAAGATCGATCCCAGGCATTATCTGCTAGAAGTACAGAATTAGTCTCAGCAAACGAACCGTCCAAGTCAAGAACCAAGGAATCACCAGAAATTCTGTAATAAAGGCATTGTAGGTCCATAAGATTATCAGATACAAATCTAAAGTAGGAGTTATCCACGGGGTTGAATCTCATATGCGTACTACGATCAACCCAACTATGTTCAGTCTCCGCCCAAACAACGAGAGGCAGAGAGAGCTCCGGCTCAGCAGGGAGAACTGAAGGCACGACAGAAGGAACTGGGGAATCAGGTCGCACTAAGGAAAGTGTAGGTCCAGGGTCAGAATCAACCGCAGAGACTTTGGGAACCCATTTCCTAAGCAGAGGCCGAGGAAGAGGGATCCTAGGAGCGGCAGCAGATACAGCAGAGTGCGAGCAGGCAGAGGCTATATGACCAAAAGAGCGACAGGTGGTACAAATGTCAGGGACCCAACCATAACGAACTCGAACATCCACTACGTGTCCAACAGCTAGCTGAACAGGAATAGTGGTAGGAAGAGGCTTATTGGGAGAAATCTCAATCAGAGCCTTGGCGTATACAAGCTTATCACGCGCAACAGTGTTAGAGTCAAAACATTTCAATTTACCAACATTGCATGCAAGACAATTCGAACCAAGCAGCGGTTGAAGAGCAGAAGGAATTTGAGAGAAATAAACCCAAATAGGGATAGAAAATACTTGTTCTCGGGCACTAGTAACCGTCGGAGACCAGGGGGTTATAATAAAAGGCTGACCATCAAAGAAAGAAGGCTCAGACGCAAGAACACGACTACGTTCCTCAGGGGAGGAGAACAATAGGTAGTACAGGGAATCAACCAATTTAACTCTAAGACCACCTTGAAGTCTCCAGGCCCTACGACAAACAGCAACCACATCATGAATTCGATGTTTAGGGTCCAAAAAGAATCCAACAACATATTCTGACCAAAAGTCCTTACCGGCTTGCATAACACAGGGGGGATGGATCATCACTCCATTTTCCTCAACGATGTCGAAGTCAACTGGTTTATAAACACCCGCATTACGGGGCATGGATGTAAATAGCGAAGACCATGTTTTGGGTACCGATGGGCTACAATCTACAGCACCTGAAGAGACCTCAGGGATGGTGCATTGAGCGACAATGGGAGAAGAGTCCGCCTGCTTATTATCTCCAAGAGTTAAATCATTACGCATAGGGATAACAATGACATTGTCATAATGCATAACAAATGGAGTTCCACAAGCTGCACCAGATTTGGGGTTAATAGTCGAAGAAGGCCCAAGACAACCAACAGCAGGAAGAAGATTCGTAGTGGCAACGAAAGCTTTGCAGTTATCATATGGACCAGACCCCACTGATGCAATGTAACAAGCACCTGGCGTGCTACTGCAAGGATCGACTAACATATTCAAACCAGTGCCATCACCAGACTTACTTTCTAATTCACGATCCAAAACCATAGAACCCAATTTCTGGTGTCCCAAATCACAAGAGTGCTTGGCAGCGGGACAAACTTTGGATCCGAACTTGGGGGGGGGGGGGAAGCGTCGTACCTGATAAAGGTGAAGACAGAATCACCGTTGAATGACAGGCAGTGTCAGCAATAGCAACACACAAGCACGGACGGGCAGTAGTAGTATGATTGTTAGCATCAAGGGGGGAACTCACGGGGCGATTGTAGATCTGGTAGTGCGACATTATCAGTAGTCATTGCTCTAAAACAGCGGCCAGAGCGAGTAGAAGAGGGGGAGTGTAGACGATGAGAGAGAGGAGAGGAGGACATGAAGAGAGTGGGTGAATCGGAGAGGGGAATCACGAAGAGGAAGCTGAATACGCGGGATTAAGAAATCGCCTGGATTCCATTAAAAATCGCCAGGAAATGCAACTAATCTTATTTTGAAAACTTTGGGGCCAAGGAAACTATGTTTCTCCTGGCCATTGGTTAGACTGGTTTTATAGTGCCCACACCACTTATGTCTCATTATTGTGGCCGTTGGGAATCGATCCGGTGCCACTACAACACAATGTAGCAACATCCACTATGTCGAAACCACTGGACCACTAGAACTTGACAAAACTTTGGGGCCAAGGAAACTATGTTTACCCTGGCCTTTGGTTAGACCGGGATTTATAGTGCCCGGACAATTATGTCTCATTATTGTGGCCGCTGGGATTCGAACTGGTGCCACTACAACTACATGTAGCAACTCCACTATGTCTTAACCATTGGACCACTAGAACTTGACAAAAAAAACTTTGGGGCCAAGGAAACTATGTTTCTCCTAGCCTTTGGTTAGACTGGTTTTATAGTGCCCAGACCACTTATGTCTCATTATTGTGGCCGCTGGGAATCGATCCGGTGCCACTACAACACAATGTAGCAACATCCACTATGTCGAAACCACTGGACCACTAATTTTATTACAATTTATATATATGTGTGTACAAATAAAAAAAATGGCGGCTTATAGCTCTAACCCTAATGGCGATTTTACTAAAGACAGAGGACGACCACCTGAAAAAGGTGCTTCACATAAGTTGGCGCAAACAATCTCATATCGAGATAAAGGGAAGGCAGTACAAGTGGAAGAAACAATGACTTTGAATAATCGCCTTGACCTGGGACCGACGGATTGTTTCACGGCAATCAAAAAATACCAAGGTGGTTCGTCAATCTAGGGATCCAAATTTGGTGGGGGATCAAACCCGAACTAGATATGGAATCCCACAGGTTCAAGGTGATCGTAACGATTCTAGTAGGGAAGAATATAAATGGAAAACTATCCAAAATGAAATAAAAGCAGGGAATTCGAAATCGTGGAAGGAAGCCGCAAGTGGAGGAACAGGGGAGCAACAAGATGAATATCTGGATCTCCACTATATTCAACCAGTTTTTGTAAATGATAAAAAGAAAGCAAATATATCAGAAACTTCAGTGAAGAGATCGGAAAGCAAGTGGGAACACTCAATTATTTTCTACATATATGGGGTCAGACCCTATCATCTACATCTAAAAGGTTACATAGAACGGGTATGGAAACCATCAGGGAAGTTTCAGCTATTATCTCGAGAGAACGGTTTCTTTATAATACGATTTGATAACAAATTAGACTGTGACAAAGTGCTGAGAGGTGGACCTTATTTGTTTGACAATAAAGTTATTATTCTGAAAAAATGGGTGATGGGTACTAGATTCAGAAAAAAGTTACTAACAACTCTTCCTATATGGATAAAACTGTCTAATCTAGAACTCGAACTATGGGATAAAGAGGCAATGAGTGCCATAGCGAGTTTGCTAGGAAAGCCTATTAAAATGGATAAGATTACTGCTGATGAATCTAAGATTGCCTTTGCTAAAATACTGGTTGAAATGCAAGCAAGTGATGATTTTCCCAATGAAGTGACTGCAGTTCTTTACACTGGGGAGGAACTTACGATCAAGGTATAGTATCTTTACAAACCAAACAGTTGCAAAAAATGTAAAGTGTTTGGTCATTCTACCCAGTAATGCAAAATAAAATGTAAAGAAAAGTGGGTACCAAAAGATAAGGAAAATGCTACTAGTTCTTCTAATTCTGAACAGACCTTTGTAATTAACAACTCGGAACAAACTAAAGGAAAAGGAAATGTAGAGCAAATAGCAAGAAAAACAAATTATGAGTTTAATAAGGAAAGTATAAACGTAGATTCTGAAATTACAACTGAAGGGTCGGAATACCCTTTATTACATGAACAGAATACAACTGAAACTACAGAAAATTTAGAAAATAATTGTAATGAAGACATCACTGTCTCTGACCAATCTGGCATGCTGCAGCTGGAAAAATAACAGAGAAGGAGATAACGAATGAAATCTCTACAATTTACAAGGAGAAGAGCACTGTTTTTACCTTTGTTAAATGTTAACAATCCCACCATTCTGAATCCTGACATGCCTGATAACCTTCCTGCACAAAAAACTCAAGTAAATGAACAACTCACTGAAGGCTTGGTAGAAGATTTGAGCGAATATGAAGGTGAGGAACTTATCAGAAATCTTGCCAGAGAAGAAAGTGTTTATAAAAAGCCAGAAAAAATAGAAGATGTCTCGAACTGTGTGGATAAAAACCAAAAATTTTATGAAGAAATTGAAACATCTAATATGCAGAATATTAAAAGTAGAAAAGGAAAACCAATCCCTGCTCCTCCTAAAGCAAACACAAGTAGCCAAAGTAAGGTTAAATAATGAACATTGTTACTTGGAACGTTAGAGGTTTAAATGCTTTGGATAAACAATTCGAAGTGATTAAATTCCTAACAAAACATAAGCCATCTATTGCTGGCTTACTTGAAAATAAATTAAGTAGTCTGAATATTGAGAAACTAGGGCGTAGTTGCAAAGAAACTGGAAGATGATTGATAACAATGACTGTGGTAGCAAAGGTCAAATACTCATTATCTGGGATTCTAATATTTGGAATTTTCAAATTGAGAAAAAATCATATCAACATATCTCATTACTAGCCAAAAACACTGGTGGTTTTAAATGCAGAATATCTTTTGTTTATGCTAGTGACTTTATAAGAGATAGAGATAAATTATGGGAAGATATAATTGATGAATCTGGGTTTGTGAATTCCCCATGGATTATTCTTGGGGATTTTAATAATACTTTATCATCTTCTGACAAAAAGGGTGGTTGAGCTGTGCTATTTAGTCAAATGGCAGGTTTTAATAATTGTATTTCTAGAGTGGGTCTAGTTGAACTGCCTATTATAGGTTTCAAATACACATGGAGGAAGAAGGGCGTGGCATCTAAAATCGATAAAGTTCTTTGTAATCATTTATTACCGGGTTCTAATCCAGGGATTACCACTTTTGGGGGTTTCTAATGCTATCAGTGACCATATCCCCATTTTTATTAGCTTTAATGAAGAGGTCAAAAGCCCCAACAATACTCCTTTTAGATATGTTAACTCATGGCATTTGGGTGAAGGGTACATGACCTGTTTTCAAAATGCTTTAGACAAATATTAGTCAGATTTCCCTAACTATCAAGCTTCTAAATTGCACAAGTTCATGAAGTTTATTAAAGAATGTAAATTTAAGTTGAAAGAGTGGAATCTAAAGAACTGCAGAGAGGGCAATCTCCTTAAAAAACATGAAGAGGAATATCAGAAGTGCCTTAAAGATTATGATGCTAACCCTGCAAACACATTATTATTTGATAAACTCAACAATGCATATAACAACTGAAAGAATCAAAATGTGGATGAATTTGTAAAATCAAAACAGAAAGCAAAAACTGATTGGCTGACATATGGGGACTCATCCACAAAATTTTTTCATGCAAAGATGTCACAAATAAGGTACATTAACAACTGGAATTAGATAATTATGAGTAATGGGGAAATTATACAAGATATTGGAAAAATTGAATCTGAGGCTATAAGTTATTATACTGGCTTTTTTTACTCCACACAACCCCTAACTAGTAATTTTCCTGTTATCCAGTGCATGATCAAAATTAATGATAGAGGTAGGACAAAACTTACTTCTAGTATCACAATCGAGGAGGCCCAAAAAGCTGTATTCTCTATCCCTAATGACAAGAGCCCAGGTCCTGATGGTTTCACTGAATTTTTTTTATAAAATTCACTGGAATGAGTTGAAATATGACATTCTGAACTTGATTCAAGAATTTTTTACCACAGCCAGAATTGAAAAAGGTCTAAATCATACTTTTATCACACTTGTGCCTAAAATCAAACAGCCTATTTGTATCTCTGATTACAGGCCTATTGCATGTTGTAATGTTTTATAAAAAATCATATTCAAAATTATATGCAATAGAATCAAACCTTTTTTTACCTCACCTTATATCAGAGAACCAATCAGCTTTCATTCCAAGAAGATATATTGCTGAAAATATCCTGCTTGCACATGAACAAATTAGACAATTCAATAGAAAAGGCAGTGATAAAATGTGTCTTAAGATAGACCTTCAAAAGGCCTATGACATGATTAACATGGAGTTTGTATGCCACATGCTGAATATGATGGGCTTCCCTAATAGCCTAATCAAACTTATAAGAAAATGTATCTCTTCCCCCACCTATTCTATCATTGTTAATGGTAGCCCCAAGGGTTTTATTTACAGTAATAGAGGGTTGAGACAGGGAGATCCCCTCTTCCCTTATCTTTTCTGCATAGCTATGGAATTTCTTTCTTTGATGATGTATAAAGCATATAAGGTTGGTACTTTTCAACCTATTTACAACCAAGACCCATGTGTCACTCATCTTATGTATGCAGGTGATCTCATGATTTTTTCTAAAGCTAAGCTTAAATGTGCTAAAACTACCAAAGACATGATGCAGAATTTAAAAGATTTGACAGAACTGAATATCAATAACCTAAAGTCTAAAGCCCATTTCAGCAGAGGTGTGATTAACAGAAATTCATTGCTTAATATTTTGGATATGAGAGAAGGAACACTGCCTATTAAATATTTGGGAGTCCCTCTGTCATATAATTATCTTTACTACAATGATTGTGGAAATCTTCTAGACAAGATTCAACTCAGAATGGATGGATGGGACTGTAAACTTCTCTCTATGGCAGGTAAGATTGAACTCATCCACTCAGTTATAACTACTATGGTGCTATACTGGATGATGACATACCAATTGCCTATTTCTACTATCAATAAAATTAATAAGATATGTGCAAATTTTATTTGGGGAGGCAGAACCCATAAAATTGCTTGGGATATCTTATGTAGACCTAAACTTGAAGGAGGGGTGGGCCTGAGAAATTTTGAGGACATTAGAACTGCTACCGCTCTTAAATTGTTGTGGCATTATATAAACAACAATAATCTATGGTCTAAATGGATGAGAAAAAGATACTGTAAAGATAAACACTTTTTGACTATGGAAATTGATAACAACAGTTCATTTACCTGGAAATCTATCCTTAAACACAGACAAAAAGGTCAACAACACATACACAGAAACATAGTTGATGGGCAAGACACACTTCTATGGCACGACCCCTGGATTAACAATGAATTATTGGTTAATATTATTGGGTGGGATGCTCTTGGCTTGAATGGCGGGGATAATCTGAAGGTCAGCAGTATAATACAGAATAACAATATAAGGCCACAGATTCTACATTTCATTAGACAAATAAATCAAATTAATGAAGTAGAACTGTCTACTACACATGACTCTGATTTCTGGAGATGGAATAATAATCCAAATGGATTTACTTTCTACTCTGCATGGGATTGCACCAGAAGACATTTTTAGCCTACAATTTGGTCTAAAGTAATATGGAACTACTGCAACAGCCCTAAAATGATGCTATGTGCATACAAAGTAATACTAAATAGAATTCCAACCAAAGATAAACAGATTGAATGGGGATTCTCCGTAGATCCTATATGTGTGCTATGTAAATGCAAACCAGAAAATAGAAATCGCCTGTTTTACCAATGTATATTCTCAGCGTATCTCTGGACTCGATGTAAAATGAAGCTGGGTATGAATCGGGTTAGCTCGATGCTGATTGAAGAGGAAGCGACTGCTATATATGATTCTTTCAAAGCTGAGAACCAAATTAAAGATCTCGCTTCTTGCAGCTTCGTCACGATTATCTACCATATTTGGTTGGAACGAAACGCTAGAATTCATGAAGTTAAAGAGATTGACAAGTTTCGAAGATGGAATTATGTGGAGATCGATATAAAATATTTGATGACGAAAAGTAGGAGGAAGACAAAGAGATCAAGAGAAAATGAAGAAATTTTAGAAAGATGGGGCATTGACTTAGTGGATACCGGCTAAAAGCTTCGAGTAAATTTATTCCCTTCTCAGCCGGTTTCTATTTTCTGTTTTTGCTGTCTGGATTATGCCACGTTTTGTAATTGAGTGTATCGGGTTTGTATTTACTCGCTAGGAATTTTAATTTTGTGTGGTATTGGTACTGATGTTGGTTGTCTTTGTTGTACAAACATTATATTTTTATTGATATGATACCAATAAAGCACTGCACCCTTTTTTCCTTACTAGGTATCACGTTGATAACTAGTAAGGTTTTTAATGAGGCGGTTTAGCCAGTTTCAAAAAAAATTATTGCAATTTTGAATAGTACAAATTTGACCTCTCACTTTATACATACATACATACATACATTTTTCAGTTACATTACAATTTCGATTACATCACAAAATTCACTTTACAATATTTACCTCACTATATATCACTCATTCACTCATATTTTATCTTTAATTTTATTCCAGATGAATCCAGCATCTAAATTATCTGCAAAATAAACAGTGACGCAGTAAAATTGAAATGAAAATTATTTTATGCAGTGCAAAATAAAATGTGTGTTTTTGAAAATATCATTTGCCTCAGTTATTTGGGTTGTTCGTCATCATTTATTTTGAATTCATCTCAAACGAACAACTTTTGACATGCACGGTGTATCACTGTACATGCCACAAGGCCGTGCACACCGATATACACTTGATAAAATTGCAAGGACAGGTGAGCACAAGGAAAACCTGAGCCATTAGCTGGATTCAACTCAAGTGCATATAACTCTCGATCTAAACAAAGTCACAAAGTTTCAAATGCACCATACATATATGCATACACATATCATGATCACATCAAACTAAATCAACCAAATACAGCAACCAGACCAGACAAGGTCATCAAAGCATCCTGATTTTAAAATGGCATGGTCAGGTGCATGCACAAGCTTAGACAAAGTGAACATGTTCAAAAGTATATGAATATGTAGAGAGCATGTCAAGCCAGTGGAATAAAAGCAATGCACCACTGAGGTACAAACACACATGACAACAAGCCAGTGGAATCAACATGTACAAAGGGCAGTGCACCATAAATATACTCAAATCAATACAGACCGGGCAGTGAACAAAACAAGGCAGTTACACACATGTATGCACATCAATGAAAAGTCAGACTTCAACATACAACATCTATAAAAAATGCACAAGTGTAGCCTCAACAGTTTAGTACACATGAAGAACTGTTCCATACTGAATGAGCAACTATAAAAGGACCAAATGTAACATCTGTTCAGATATGGGATGCAATAAAGCAGTGGATACAAAGGCAACCCAGTTTAACAAATGCAAAGCACTTGAATAAAATGTGCAAATGCAAAAATGTATCAGACCAGAACAAAGAAATGCAACCAGATATATGAAGAGGATGATACCAGATAATCAACATGAATGCATGGCATCATATATATGTACAGACAAACACAGTCAGTTTCAACATACACACACACACACATACACACACACATACACACACACACACATATATATGAAATTCAGTTTCAAGTGCAGACTCAAAATGTATAAAGGATGGAGCATATATATATCAGTTCAAGTAAAAGACATCAAGTGCACCAGTTCTACATATGAGACAAAGCATAGGCATATCACATCACACACATATATACATACATATATGTATGTATATACATGGGGTGACACACATCAAATCAGACTCCAACAAGTGATTACGGCTTAGAAATTCAACAAATTCGAAATATGTAGCAGTTTTACTAGGGAAATATATTCGAAACATATATGCATAACTTTTGAATATATGAATACATTAGAGAGTCGTATATTTTAAAATGAACAAGTAAAGAAGGGTTTTAAAAAGTCAAGGCAGCAAAAACAGAGAATGGTCATATGAATTGAACAAATCAATTTTCATCTCAAAATGTTATCAGAATCTCAAATGCCGAAGCCATAGGAACTGGCCAAAGCAATTCAAAAAAATCATATTACAATAACCAAGTCAAGGCTGAGATGAACAAATTCAACAAAAGTCACAAGCGTGATTAGCAAGCATCACAGATTCTAAACCAAACGCAAGCCGTAGTGACCGAGAAAAGCATAACATAAAAATATAAGAATTGAACCAGTCAGGATCAATCAAATCGTTCAAGTGAAAATCAGTGGCCAAGCATAGCAATGTAAAGAATTCAAACAAAATAAATATGAACGATAATTTAGGGTTTGATCCGTATAAATACCCAAAAATCATCATTGGCAAATGTATTCGGGTTTAAACAAATATCAAAGCTAGCTAAATCACGAACAAACATAAAAATCGAATCAAGTCGAGAATAATCAAAATTTGAAAATGGCAATTCACATACCAGTATAAAGCATTGTTCGATCTCGACGAAATTGGAGTAGCTGTAAGCGAACGAAGCAGCATTCGATTGACAAGGCAATCCAAAGCAAATGTATCCTTCAATCGAAGCACAGATTTCAATCGGCAACTTCAATTCACAAAGCCCTAATTTTCTCAAAGAGGAACGAAGCAGAAATTACAAAGCAAAAAAAAAAAGAAAGTCGGCTGAAGTATAGTAAAAGAGAATAAAGGGAGACTTCTTTATATTTTTTATGGGCTGGTTTTATTTTTTGTTATTTGGGCTTAAATATAGGGTTTTTTAAGTGTTTATTTTCAAATTATAATTTTCTTCTAAAATTTTCAAACTCTAGTTATTTAACTATGTTACAAACTATGGTTTTGTAGTTTGAGAATTCGCAACTCAGTGGCTGAGTCGTGGCAGGGTTTTGAGGAAAGAGTTAGGTTAATCGATAGCGCGTGTCGCAAGTTTACGTGTGTAAGCGTCTAACTACTTAATTTCTAGTAGAAACCTTGGGGAAGTACTTAATTTCTAGTAGAACTGTGACGCCCCACCTCTATACCCACGCTAGCCAAGAACACTCCGGAGAAGTGCTGTCAACTAGCACGGAGAATAAGGCTGTTGAGGAGCGACCATCCATGTAATTGCTTATCACACGGTGGCTATAAATAATCTTCGGAAACAAACATAGAAATAATCATATCACAAATCAGTCACAGATATCCATATCACAAAGGCGGAAGAAGATATGAATATATAACTAACACATGAAAGTGTACATCAGAGTAGTGGTCAATAAGATCCATGATAATACAAAAGAATAGCAACACGTGCTATACAAAAGAATACAACTATGAGTCTATATCTCAAGTGTATACAACAAAAACTGCTAATCTAAACAGTTAGCCAAAAGTCAGAGTGATGAATCCCTGGGAAGAAGTCAAGCAGAAGCACCTGTAACATCTCGGTCTGATCCGAGTATTATTTAAGAAAATAATAAACGGATCAGTCTAGCTATAAATATCAGATGACATGATATAACATAAAAGATATGGCATAAACATAAACATCCATAATGACATACCACTATAAGTATGTAAATAATGATCAACAGAAGATCAATCAATAAGAGATAATCAATATCACAAGAATCTTCTCAAAGATTCGAAGGGGGCATCATACCCTAAACTTGTACTCATAACAAGTCAATGACATAAATTCCAGAAATCAACACGAGAAATCCAGAAATCATAAAAAGGGAAAGAGGCCTATCACATGACGGTCCGAAGACCATTGGGAGCTACCCCACATGTGTGAGTGGAATCACACAGAATGAGGTCAAGACTAACCAAAAAGCAGAAAGGTATGTGTGAATGGAATCACACAAGTGGTGTCTAGTCTAACCTTGCAATGAAAGAGACATCGCGCAATTGCTAGTCTAATTCATAAAGCGATCATCAAGATCAACGAGAAGTGTCAATTACACTAAGCTAGTAAATATAGAAGTTTAGCTTCATGTCCCATAACCACTTGCTTAACTTAAATATTTACGAACAAACTGTAAATCTTCACTAATAAAATTGTCACAAGAGGTTCAATCGAACAAGTCCAAGAATTAACCGACGAAGTGAACGCAAGCGTTTCATACCACTTGTTTTACTAAGTCGTTTAATTAGATTTCTCATCCGAGTGAGGTAAAGGCTTGTATATACTAATAGATTGGAAAACGGTTTAAGAAAAGAGCTTTGTTATTAAAAATAGAGTTGAAATTGTTTGTTAAAAGAGTTTTGATATTTACTACTAGTATTGAAACCTTTATATTATAAAGTGACAAAACACATAAGCAAGTGTAGAAACAATCAGTCACAAAGATCGCATACGGAGATGCGAATAAAATCCAAGGAAATCAGCTCAATATTTTTCAGATAAGATCCCCTACGGAGGGGGGGTCCAGGGGGGTGGCAACCCCCCAAGGTGGGGGTGCGGGGGCAACGCCACCGCTTACGGGGTTCGACCTGCCCGGTCAGGTCGCGGGGGTCCAGGGGGCAGCGCCCCCGGCGGGGTGCGGGGCAGCGCCCCGACCAAAACGGTACGACCTAGTGAAGACAAAATGAGGTCTAACGACCTAAGGGGAATAGGGTCGAGCGACCTATAAAACTCGCGACCTAAAAGTTAGCAAGGTCGAACGACCTATAGAGGCATAGGGTGCAGCGACCTAAAACATCGCGACCTAGTGACCTAACGGTTTAAGGGTCTTGCGACCTAACTGGAAACAAGGTCCAAACGACCTAACGACTTAAAGTGAAACCTGGCTGAGCGATATAAGGTCGGAGACGACCTACGACTTAACTCCGTGTGAGCGACCTACGACCTATGGTTGCTACGACCTAACGAGTTCCAATAGTGAAGGCTTAAGGTCTAACGACCTAAGGGGTACGACCTAAGGTCTTACGACCTAAGGTGTTGAGGTTGGACGACCTAACCAAATTGCATAGGCCATACGAGCTAAGGCCTAACGACCTAACTCCGAACGAGCTATACGCGAGTGACCTAGGGCGCTAACTCGCAAACGACCTAACGTTAACTCGCGAACGACCTAACTCCAGACGTGCCTTTTCAACGCGTGCGAGCTGAAGACCTGCCGACCTACGACCTAACTCCAAGCGACCTAAGTCCTAGGTCGTGAGCGACCTAACTGCGAGTGAGCAAAAATGGCCAGAGCCAAAGCAGAGCGACCTAACGGCCATACGACCTACGACCTAAGGTCCTGAGCGACCTAACTCCGAAAACACGAAAATGGCCAGAACGACCTAGGGGTTAACTCGTACGCGACCTACGACCTAAGGTCCACACGACCTAACTCCGAGCGAGCTAAAAACGGCCAGAACGACCTAAATGCAGAAATTTCTCCCAAACACCAAAAATCGTAGTTTTTCGCCAATCCAATCCAAACCAAAAGCAAATATGCATGCTAAAGTGATAGGGAATCATTCCCAACAGTCCAATATAGTTATAGACTAGAATTGTGAGATAAAAATCTCACCTTTGCACTAAAATTTATGAAGATGAAGCTTGAAAGCAAGGAGAAGCAATCCAAAGCTTGAATCTAATATCTTCTACTTGAATTTGGAGTTGAATGATGGAGTTGCAATTGAATTTGAGCTTGGAGTTTTAATTTCCCATTCTCTTCACCATTAATGCTAAAGCTTGAGTTAGTTAGGAAATTTATGAAGAGTGAGGAGAAGAGGGTTGGAACTTGGGCTTAATAGGCTAAACTAACCCAAAGTCCAAAGCGGGAAAAGTTAGTGAAATTTCACTAACTCCAAACCTATCGATGTTTATACTTAAAAAGTTGTAAACGACATTTCGAACTCAATGGAAGTGGTCTCGAGTCCTAATTTGACCGTTTGCAAAAAGTAGTTTTTCGGACCAAAATCCGATTAACGATTTAATATTTAAATAAAAATATTTAAATATAAACTCGATAAATATGCGGGTTGTTACAAGAACCTTGGGGGAAGCACGTATGCAGGGTTTTGCCGAAGCTGGGTAAATCTGTGTTGTTCTATTTCTGCCTTTTATTATTCTGCTGTTATCCATGCTGCAATTATTTTGTACATTTCTGCATTAATTATTATTATTATTAATATCACCCAATTCACCGCCCCTCTAGGGTGAAATCGATCCTACAGATGGAAGGTCATGCGATCAAGGGTTTAGATGTGCATGGGATGTATCGGTGTACACAATTTTCTATTAGAGAAGAAGATGTATTTTGATTAGGTAATTAAGTTAATGATGGTGAACAAGTAGGTTAATTTAATTGTTTAAATCCGAAACCACATAAATTAGATAACTATTTCATACAAGATCGGATTTGGAAGTGGCCTTTTACATTGAACTCGTATTAACATTGTCTATGCATTGATGTTGGATTTGTTGAATTTAGAGTTAGTAGAATTTTGAGCTGAAATCGAACATTGTACGATTTTAGATCAAACCAGAACGTGAAAGTGTCAATTGCAAATTTGATGTGTTTACTTTTCTCTAAATAAACTATATGATATCCGTGTTGCTATAGGTTATTGTCGAATGCTTGGATACTAGTTGATAGTTTTAATGAAGTATAAATTAATGATAAAGTTATAATGATTTAATTTAATTACATTTAACGTAATTAAATCAGTTATACTTCGTTTTTGATATTTATTTAACAGAATAAAATACCGTTCTATTATAATTAATTGAATAGATTATTTTTGACATTTATCGAGTAGAATAAATCATTGTTTTGTGCTTGCAAATTAAAAAGATTAGTTTGAAAGCTAATTAATATATGGATTAATTAATAAATGATATGTTAATTACCGATAGGTAATTTTTGATAATAATATGATTGTTATTATTGTTTTATTGTTATTTTGGATTTGAATTCTTGCTTCAAAAGTGGATTGCATAAATAACTATTGTTTTGCAGGGGACTTTTGTGGAGAGGCCCTAAGGGGTTTCCCGCCATTATTAATTTACCGTTATATGCATCTTACTTATATTCCTATGTTGCTTATATTGATGTTTGGTTGAAGTATTTATGACATACCGTTTTTGTGTAAGCATCGTTATAGCAATTACTGCTATACCGTCTCTCATGAAATATCATATCCTTAAACCTTTGTGTGTTGAACATTTCCTTGTAGTTTTACAAAATAAATATTTGGCCACAATTTTGCACTTTGAAAATTGTTTAAACCATATTTTCACTTATTTTTGAGGATTTTGAAATAAATGATAAGTAATTAAAATTTATGAAAGGAGTTATAAATTTGATTAATTATCTTTTGGATAATTAATGCTGTTTCAAATTTATAAAAAATATAAATTTGATTAATTATCTTTCTTCGAGATAATTAATGTTGTTCTAAAATATATAAAAAGGTTATAAATTTGACTAATCTTCTTTCGGGATAACTAATGTGGTTTTAAATTTATAAAAAAATTATATCAATTATCATTTGGGGTGACTAACATTGTTTTGAAATTTATAAAGATATTTCAAAATTGATTTATTAGCTTTTGCGATAATAAATGTTATTTTAAAAGTTATAAAAGTTTATAAATAAGAAAATATTTAAAGTGTTATATTTAAAACAAAGTTCAGTGTAAATTGTTTTGGGTTTATTGTAAACGATGTTTTAATGACATTTTTTTAATCCTTCTTTTTAAAACACTTAGAAATATACTTTGCTCTTTAAAAGAATATGTTAAAAGAGTATTTTAAAGTGTTTTTACAAATATTTATGACGTGACAATCAAGTACAAGTGTGAGTCAAATGTTTTAAGAGATTTAATTTTCATATAAAATCATTTTGATGTTCACTATAGTTGATTTATCGACTATCGATTCTGCTATTTTCTTTGAGTACTAGTCTGTTTCCAATAGTGATCTATCGACTATCGATGTTGATATCCTTTGTTGGAAATAACCAAATAAAAAGCGAGTGGGGACCAAGCTACGTGGGTTGCTCCCATTAGAGTATTGTCACATCTACTATAGATTGGTTTCAGTTATATGCATGTGGAGATGTGAAATACTCGGATACTCGATAAGGTTGGTGGGGTCCGGCTTAGAGGTTTCCATGAGCCATCGTACTTCTCAAGTATATATTTTAGAGGCATACTTTTGGTAAAAGGGACGCACCCTCTTATTCATTTTTGGAAAAATTCCCTTTCTTTATTCGATTCAAATCTTTGAATCATTTTCTTAATTGCATCGAAATGTGCTTGCAGCTCTTCTCAATGTTTAATTATTTGTTTCCTTTCTTTCAATTCTGATTTTCTTCCAACTTGTTTCCGTTCTTTCGTCTATGGATGTTATTCTTGTAGGGTAAAACTCATTCCTTGTTTAGTAGCACGTCTCACAGATAATAGTATGTTCACCATATTTCTTTAGTTTTGTCACGTAGATTTTCCAAACCGATCCAGGTGTTATTTTATTACAATGTTCCGGTAAGATCGAGTATTTTTCCAGGTTGTCGTTGGTTGGACATGAAGCTCATAGAGTAGAGTTGGATAATCGCCTGCCATAGTATTTTTATTTTTCATTGTATTATTATGTACACCCATCAACAATTGTAAGGTCGGAAAGTTATAACTGTCCAGGCCGATGAAGATTGTTTTTAACTTTGATATACCATATATTTTAAAGTGATAACTTTTACTGTCTTTGTTATATTAATATTGTTCTTCCGCCATGAGATTCCATTTTCCTGTTCTTCTTCCTTTTCTTTTTATTTTACCCTAACAATCTACCTTTTCTATACTTGGATGCTCAAAATTCTAATACCGTGGATGCATTAGCCAACTTTCAATGGTCGAAAAGGCGAATCATTGCGTATATAATATTTGTTGTTCAATGGTCAATATGCAAAATTTACAAGTTGTCTTCTTTGTTATAGTCCAAAAAATCAATGGTGGAGTCAATATGTAATTTGCTATTGTTAAATGTCCTTATATTCAAAGGTTCAAGTCAATTTCTTATTCATCGACTATTAGAGGAGGTCTCAAGCTCTCTTGATATCTTAGAAATGTCAAGTCCCAAAAAATGATTTGCATTAAGAGAGAAAAAGAAGATATGAACTCCTTATCATGTAGGGGTGGGCCTCTATTTCAAGTGGTCAAAGAGGGTCATGCTTTGTTTGGATTGGTCGACCGATGTTGACGTAGATTGGTGACTTGGCAAGATGGATGATTTTAATAGTGACATTTGTCATTATCTCAAGACTATAATAGCTCAAGCGGATCACTATCTTA
This sequence comes from Allium cepa, assembly GCA_030765085.1. Classification (NCBI taxonomy): domain Eukaryota; kingdom Viridiplantae; phylum Streptophyta; class Magnoliopsida; order Asparagales; family Amaryllidaceae; genus Allium; species Allium cepa. The sequence goes on from CM060932.1 coordinate 791,229,043, forward strand.
ACCATGGTAACGAAAATGGAGACATAGTGGTATAGGAGTGCTCTGAAGCTTTATTACATGGAATTACCTTCACAATAATAAATTACCTCTTCACACCGCTCACAATTATTCCTTGATGTTGAATGTTTCCCACATCTAATTTTTATATATTCGAATTTATTTGTTTACTCTAATAAATATTCCTTGTTAGCACGTTGCTAACTTCTATGTTTATTTAATATTCCTTTCCACTTTAATTGAATTTATTATTGATAGCTCTTCTATTGCAACGACCCGTATTTTACATATCAAAAGGTTGTAAAATATTTTTATTTTTCCCATATAAGGTCGTACGACTCTGGGACTTTGAGAAATGGCTCTTAAGTTCCACATCTATGATTTTTATTAAATTTCTATATGACCATTTTGAACCTGAAAATCTTATATGGACTATAACTTTTGATAGGAGTTCAATTTGTATATGAAACCACTTCCATTGCTTCAAGATGATGGTTTTTCATTCCATGTAGAGGTCATAATAGAAATATGGGCATACCATTTGGAAGTTATGGATGGATTAAGTTCTGGGTGTCGTTGGCCTACATTAGTGAGTAAATAACTAGGTCCCTACTTTGGCCTACTAACCCATCTCAAAAATTATGCTAAAAGAAGGTTGTTAGTACGACAAGTCATTTCCATGTTTCCTAAAATAGTTCTAAACCTCCATTAACCCTAATTTCATCAAAAATCTTACATTTTTCTTACTAGTCTTAGCCTAAATCATCATAAGAAGGTTGATTAACATAGAGGGATCGGACAATATCATTTTAGCTGATTCATCTTCTTTGCTCTCTATTTTAGATTTAAGGAGAGAAATCGATATTTTGGGTGGTTAGTGAATGGTTCTTGAATTCTCACTATATTATGCGTGTTTATATAGTTAAAAATGATGTTTCTAACATGATTTTGATCCTAAAATGTTTTATAACTTTAATCACATTTTCACATTTGTTTATGGCCGAAAGTTGAAGGTTTTTAAATGGTTCTCAACCCCTTTTGTTCATATTGACATATTAGTGTAATGGTTAGATTTAGAGTAGGATTTTCTTGACTATCATGTATTGGGGGATTTCATATATAAATGGATGTATATGCATGATATTTCATATTTGTATGTTGTAGTTTAATATGGTTTGCTAGTACTTTAAGGTAGTTAGGAAAGAAGTTGTCGAATTGGGAAAACCGAAGGCAAAGATGGTCGAAACTGGATGAAACTTCAAGAAGGGGCTCTGGAGTATGGAAGGAGCCTAAGGGTCAAGTCACATTGGGTTTGGAGCAAAGGAGAGTAGGAAATCACTCAATGGAAAAACACTTGGTGGAAAACTAGTGCTAGGACTTTAGGTCATGCAGGAAATGTTTGTTCATTCAATGGTGATGTGATATCATGATGAAGACTGATGGTTAAGGAACAAAGTGAAATCCAAGTGCTTCGACGTTATAGCTTCGGAACCATAATAATGGCGACTCAATGGAAGGGGTTAGGTTTCGAGGATAGTGGCTCAATGATTGGAGCTGAAGTGATGATCCAAAAGGCGGGTTAAATGAGGAGGGGTTGTAAGTGGAATTATGATTGTGTTCCACTATGGATATGAGAAGAATGGAAATATGACAGTGTTCCATTATAAAGGCATATGCAAAGGGATCGTAGACATTTGGAGGTTTCTTGTATGCTCCTGGAGGGGTACATAGGGACGCCCACTGGATTATGACTGTATCCATATCTTATGACCGTAAATTACCAAGGACCTCATAACTATGGGTCTATTTTATAACCTTACGAAGTGGCATGGATTGAGCATCGTGGAGCTGAGATTTGATTGGGTCTCTGGCTTATAATCGTGCCATAAGAGTTATCTTATATCCATGCACACTGAGTGATAGTGAAGACGGTTTGATGGATGCAATGTTTGCTTCATTTTTTCTTTCTGGTAGTCTCTCACTATAAGGATGTCACCCGTTGTAGGTATTTAGGATATGAATACCTAGACACCCGATACAGTACTTAGAATGTAATATATTTTGATGTTGATTGTAGAGTAGAATATTATAGATGTTATGTGCTAATTCTTTGGTGGCAGGGACATATTAGGTATGATTATATGCCATTGTTTCTTACAATATCGACCCGTATAGTATTTTAAGATTCATTTACTACTCACACCAGCTTGTTTTCTGACTCGAGATTTTATACTTTGCTTCCTGTTATATAAGATAATTTTAAATGAGTAGGCCAGACAGGAGTCTAGGTGGATTGTAGTGCTATGTAAGGGATGAGCATGATGGAGCTTTCTCGTATTATATATGGTTATTATGCTAAAACTGTTGTGCACGCTGTAGATCCTTGACATTTTTTACTTATTACTATTATTATGAAATAGTTACTTAGGTTTATTACCATTCTGTATAAACTCCATTGCTTTGTTGTATAATTCTATGGATCCGTGCTCTGATATTCGGTTCATTTAGTTATTGCTATCTCTCCTATTTTTATATCTGTGATGTGTATTATATTTTATTCCATGTGCTGTGAGAACAATAGATACTGTGATTTCTTTTCTTCTATCCCTTGACAATCATCCTACATCGGTTAGGCATGGTAGCAACACACTATTTTCTTATATTGGATGTCGGTGTTGTATGGCGGTCGTCACATTTGGTATCAGAGCTTAAGTTACCTGATTACCGAGTTGATATTGTGGTCCAATAAAGATAGGGAAGGATTTATCAACATAGACTAAGTTGAGAGAGAGTGTGTATACACACACGTATGGGATAGTACATACTTGTTATATATTTTGGTTTTCAAAACTATATAGTAGTAAATATATAGTATATAAGTCCCATACACAGATGAGTACTATTGAGATAGTTTTATTTTTGAGAGACTAATCATTCTTGTTACGGATCAAGAATGAGCCGGTAAACAAGAAACACCGCAAGGAACTCTATTTGTGGAGTCGAGGAAGGAGCGGATTCAGGGGCTACTAACCCTAACCGTAAGCTATGTTTAATACGATGATCGTGAACATGCTGTAGAATGCACAAGCGACCGTCCCAAATGTTGTTTTTTGTGGTGTTCAGGTATAGGCACCTTGGGTTGACTTCGCCAAGCTAAGTAAGGACTATTCTACTTCGAAAGGTAAGCCATTTTTTGAAATGGAATCAGCCAGCAAAGTGCATGTTTGGTTGGACACCTAAGGATGAATCTTTAGTGATAAGGAAGTTGATGATGCTATGAAAAGGAAGCTGGCCTCCAAATAGCTTTAAAGGCGGGCACTGGTGGAATGCCTTTACTATCACTACCCCTAGGATCAGTTTATTAGAACCAGTTCAAAACCCAATTTAAGGAGAAGTTCATTCCGGCTACTGAAAATTCGATGTTATTCGGGAGATTTGCATATTTAAAACAAGAAGATATGTCTGTCTCGGAATATACTGCTGAGTTCAACACCCTATCAAAATACAGGATATCTTTTATCGACACTCCCTTGAGAAAGAATAAGAAGTTTCTAAAGGGTTTAGAAGTCTATTTAGTGGAGAAGTTGGTGAGTCGTATCGATGAGTCGTTTGAGAGACATGTCGAAGAAGCACTTCGGTAGGATGTTATACCCTCTAATGCAAATTAGCTTTTGTGGTTAAAGAAGAGCCAAAACCATAACAAGGCGGTGGAGGCAAGAAGAAATGGAATGGCAAATGAAAACAGTTGCAAGGTAAGAGTGGCCATAAGAAGGGCCAGTGGCAGCCCACTTGCTATAACTACAAAGAAAAGGGTCACTTATTAAAGACTGTAAGGCTGAAGGGAGAAGTGCTATAACTATAATAAGGTAGGGCATATTCAAAAGAATTGTCCTGAACCAGTAAAGCAGAAGTAGGTGGTGAAGGCATATGCTTTGGATGTTGTTCTGACTTCGTCGAGTGCTCCTTCGACGAAAGAGAAGGGAAAGAGCGTTGTTATTCAAGATACGCTTTCCATTTATGATATTCCTACATATGTTTTGTTCGATACGAGGGCTTCATATTCCTTTGTATCTAGTTATTTGGTACACAGACTGGGATTAAAACCCAAAACAGTTGACCGACCTTTGATCGTTATGAATCCTGTTGGAGGAATGACTTTCCTTAGCATGGTTTGTTGAAATTTTGCCTTATCGAGTCATAGATGTTTGTTTGTTTGTGATTTATTTGTTTTTCGATTCATGGGGTTTGGTATTATACTAGGGATGGATTAGTTGTAGAGATATGGAGTAGTTGTGGATTGTGAGAGGCCATTGGTGATGAAAGGGATGGATAATGTGCACAGATTGGAGATAGGTTGCCTGACGGATGATGAGGTGATGGTTAGTTATCTATACTCGGTCGAGATCCCGCATGATGAGTTGCCTATAGTCAGGGAATATTTATACATATTTGAGGAGTAGATTCAGTTCCATATAGATCTGGTGAAGGATGTTAGGCCGATAGTAATGCCTTTGAGGCGTATAGCACCCAGAGAGCAAAAGAAGTTGGAGGTGCAAGTGAATGACCTATTAATAAAAGCATTCATTTGTAGGAGCATATCAAAATGGGGTGCACCCATAGTATTCACATTAAGGTGGATGACTCGATTAGGTTCTTTGTAGACTACCATGAGCTGAATAAGGCGATAAGAAGAACAAGTGTCCACTATCGCATATCGATGACTTGTTCAATTAGCTCCACAACACGAAGGTATTATCTCAATTGGATTTAGTGATGGAATTTCACAAATTCAAAGTAGCGAAGGAGTGCATGTCGGTTACTGCGTTTCATATGTAGTCTAGTTTCTATAAATTGTTGATTATGCCGTTCGGGATAACCAATGCTCCGGCATACTTTTTTGATCTTATGAACCTGTTTTCAGGGATCAACTAAACAAGTTCATGCTTGTGTTTATGAATGATATTTTGCTCTACTCTAAGATCTAAGAGGAACACAAGGTGCACTTGAGGATTGTGCTTGAAGTGTTGAGGAAGCACAAGTTGAAAGAAAACTTTTTGAAGTGTCACTTCTAGATCATAGAAGTGAGATTCTTAGGTCATGTCATCTTTGAGCAGGGCATCGCAGTAGACAGTACCAATGTGTTAGCTGTTCACGATTGGAGCCAACCTAAGAATGTTATAAATGCAAGGAGTTTCCTATGATTGACGGGATATTATAGACGTTTTATTAAGGACTTCTTGAAGGTAACAACATCATTGACCAATTTTTCAAATTAGAATCAGACTTTTGTATGAGATTCAAAGTTTGAGCGTATGTTTATGAGTCTGAATTAAAGGTTGGCGAGTTACACAAACACCTATGGTACTGGATTAGGTGAGTGTTAATGCAAGGAAAAAGCTGTTGCCTACACTAATCGACAGCTGAAACCGCACGAAAGGAGTATCCAACTCATGATTTAGAGTTGGCAGCGATAGTTTTTGCTTTAAAGATTAGATGGCATTATCTATTAAAAGAAAGGTTCGAGCTATCCATGGACCATAAATCTTTAGAGTACATTTTCTCTCAGAAGGATCTCAACCTTCGTCTAGAGCAATGGTTGAAATTCTTGACCTCCTACGATTTTAACATTTCCTACACACTTGGTAAGGGAATGTAGTCGCCGATGCTTAGAGCAGAAGACATGCTAGCTTAGGAGCAATGTTACTAGAGTAGAAACAACTAGAGTATATTGTTAGATATGACTTCAGACCTCATTATGAATTAAAGCCGGAGATACTGGCAAGTTTGATGAATAGACCTACTTGGATTGAGCGGATCAGTAGTAGTCATAATTAAGATGCTAGACTAGCAGATATTATGGATAATTAGAAGAAGGAGTAGAGTCTGAAGAGATGAACCAGTACAGGCTCGATCGAGATGGTTAGCTCTATAAGGTTGGGAGATTATTTATACCTGACGTCGATAGGTTAAGAGATGAGGCGCTATAAGAGTGCGATCATTACAGATTGACCATACATCCTAACGATAATAAGATGTACCATGATACGAAGAAAACCTACTGCTGGGAAGGGATAAAGAAGGATGTCGGGCATTTATTTCGAGGTGAATGAATTGCCAGTTGGTGAAGCAGAGCAAAAAAAGCAAAACGGGTTGTAGCAAGTGATTGAATTTCTCGAATGGAAGTGGAAGCAAGTATTGATGGATTTTATTAATGGACTGCCGAGGACTCGAGCCAGGTATGATAGTATTTGAGTCATAGTCGACCGATTAACCAAGAGCAATAGGTTTATACCCATCAAGTCAAGTAGGATAGCCATGATAAGTAATACGGTGGAGTTAGTGAAAGTTCAACATGATGAAAGTGAAGGTGATTTTATATGGGATATCAAGGAGAGCGAAGGATGCATATTCAGAGCTCTTTACATGGTTATGCCTGCCGTTTATCGTGTCCACTTTCACCTTCGATGTGACGAGCCGCCCCTTTTTGAACGACTTAAGCTGACAATAAACCATCGTTGTCCAACTTAAATCGTTCAAATTAGGCAGATTATCAATTTGGGATTTTAATATAGAATCAAACACAGAATCACTCACGGAATAATATAGAATCTCGCAGTAGAAATAAATAATATACATAGTAGTTCATGAACCTACTATACAAAATACATCAGGGTTTTAGATTTTAATTACACAACACTAGAGATACATAAATCCCTACTGATACAAGCCAAAATGAAAGTAGATAATTAATACTAGATAGAGTGGAGTCTCCAACAAGTCTTTGGCTCCCAAAATAAGCAGTTCTCACACACTGCAATTCTCAGCCTGACCAGAGCATAAAGTAAAACAACATTCTCGAGTCAGGACTAGAAGTTCTCATGTAAGTAGTCCTACTCAAGTGAAAATATACAAGTAACTCAAGAGATTCTATGGGATTTTTCATCTCTTAAGGATCCATCAAACTATTTATATATACAATAGAATATGCTATATATATGTAGTGTCTATCAGTAAAGTAAATATTTTTCTCAATGTTAAGGCTTTACATTAATCCCCTATAATTTTAAGCATTGTCGTACAGTTTGCATATAAAACATCATTAAACCGTTGGTGGATAATGATGCGCCGTGATATGACAACACTAAACCAAAATCGTAGTGGTCTCGTATAGTGATAAAAGTATGACAAGACACGTGAGGCAATGTCCAAGGAAGGATACTACCAGTTTACCCTTCCCGACTGGTGGTAACGCATCATAGCCATGATTTCCCACGGCGTCCAACACTCCCATAATCGAAGGGTGATCAACGATAACAACCGAAATAGTATATTCAAACAAAGAAATGCGTCCGCTCGGGATAGCCAACCCACTTGGCCAGTACGGTTCCTGTTTTAGTCATTTTAAATTGGCATAAATGCCAGGCTAATCCATCATCGTTCTCTTTCTTTAAATCCAGCAAATGTTCACCAAATCCAACCACTTCGTTCTGGATCATCAATTCACGTACATGGTTATTTAAGTGGTTTCGCTATCGACAAAGAGTATGCCCATGTCCTGTTCCAGTCTTTTTTATAACTAACGTCATTTTCACACCGATTGGATATTTTATTAAATAAAATATCTCTTATTTTCAAATATAATATTCTCATTTAACTTCAAAAAATTTGGATTTAAATACAAAAATTCAATTTTAAACAATTAATTCATTTTCACTATATTATCCAAATTTAATAACTTTTCAAATTAACCAAGTTAATTATGTCTTAAAATGAAAAAACTTTATAATTAAATGTTTAATTTGATTAAACTTCACAAATTAACTTACTTAAACACTTTTAATTAGACTTTAATTCAAACTCTTCAGTTTAATCCTTCTATTTTAACTCAATAATATCCATTAAAATCCTCATTTTATGTTAAATTAAATATTTATTTTAAAATTTAATTATTATATTTAATTCAATCAAATCAAATTAAAATTCTCTTTTTAATTAAATCAAATCTTCATTTAAAATTTAATTACATATATAATATTAACACTTCATCAAATCTCAAATCATCAACTTAACGAGTTTTAAAATCATTAACATTTAACTTAACCATTATTAATTTAATTTCATAATTCAAAATAGTTTAATTAATCTTTCATTTAAAAATCTAAACTGACTTAATGGATTTCAAAATTTATTATTATCTTCAACGTACAATTCAAATTATAAATTCACGTTAAATTTCTAAATTATTTCTTAATTTCAATTTTATATATTTAAAATCTAAAATAAATTTTAATTGACCAATTAGTGTTTATTATTTAATTTTCTATCCTCCAAGTGGTTTAATTTGGGTATTTATCATTTCAACCCATATCCTGGTTCAAATTCAGTGTCAAATCAATGCCTACAGCAACAATGTATAGTGATAGGTATCAATAAATCAATTCTCGTCCGATATTCAAACTTTCCATAGTTAACGGGTTTTCATGAATTGGGATTCAAATCAATAATTTTAACTATTTCAATAAGTCACATATCGCAAGGTCAACTATCAATGATTTTCAATTTCAATATCGATCATAATCATCAATCAATTATTTATAACATAGCAGGATACTTGCATATGAACATCTGATCATGAGCTTAAAATCGCTCACCTTCATGGCTTTCGACAAATAGTTATGACGATACGGATACGTGTACATGCGCACGGGCTACGCTACACTGCGACGTATGGTTTGACGGGGCGAATGATGTAAGGAGCAAACTTTGGATGGAGAACACGTCGATGTGGCAAGTAGCCTCGAGTTGATGGGTGTTTCGAGGGGGGGAGGGGTGGATGCTGGGTCATACTCGGGTAGGCGAGTGGTAAGGCATAGGGAGGAAGTCGGGTACTGGAGCTGGTTTGCCTGGAGGCATTTTTGGTGGTGGGGTCCGGAGCAGGATGTGCAGCATGGGTGGCAGGATGTGCGGCATGGGTGGAAGAGGGCGGTGGTAGGTGAGGAGGTTGGCTGGGTTCGCGGGGAGCAGGATAAGGCTTCGGGATAGAGTGCGTGGCCGGCGGGGTATGGGCAGCTAGAGCGGGATAGAGGTGGCCGGAGGGTGAGGATGGTGGAAGTGCTCGGCTGGACTGTGGTGGATGGGATGAGGTGGAAGCAGGTTCGGTTGAAGAGGTGGCAAAGGAAGTCGGTTGAGGGAGTTGGGTAGGGGTCAGAGCAGGTCAGCGGTGAAGGGAGGCTAGGGTGGAACGGAGAGGTGGCTGAATTCGACAGCGGGACAGGTGGAGGCGGCTTCGAGAAGAGAGGTCGAGTGTGCGAGGTGGGTTCAGGTGTCTGAGGGCTTGTGGTAACCCAGAGGCGGCTGTGTGGTCGGGTAGTGGGGACACGAGGGTGGCTAGCAGAGTGTTGGAAGAGGGGATTGCTGGAGTGTGTACTGATGGAGGGAAAATACTATGCTTATTATATTTTTAATTATATATATTTTTTCTCAAGCAAATTTTATATCAGAGAAGAGAAGAAGATAATGAAGGGAAGCAGAGCAGGAGCATGTATATATAGAAAGAGGGAGGCAAACATTTAATGCAACAATTAATTTGTTTGGCAGCGCGCGCAAGGTGTCAACTGAAAATAAAATGTTGGTTGCGAAAAGAATGTGCAATGATGATCCCAGGCACGGTCGCGAACCAATATTTTAACCATGTAGCATTTTTCCACGGAAGCCGAAATACGTAAACAAATATACCACAGAGATTAGCGTGATGAGAAAAATTTAACGATGTAATCTAATTTGTGCTACGACGTTCGTAGCAAAATTTCATCTGCCGCCGCTATTACCGCTTCGTAATTGGACGACAACGACATTGATAAACGGAACTGCAAAGGTCGGAATCGGACAGAATGAATTTTGATGTTTTAATCAGAAAATTTTCTAGATCATTTCTGTGTAAATGTTCATACTTTAAAATTTGATAATTTGCACTAAAAATCTGTGTTGACCGAGTTTCAGACGAATTTTGTCGTGAAATTTTTTTTATTGGTCTTATTTCAATGGATGCATTTCTAATATTCAGTTTTCTTTAGCAAATTTTTAGTTTTAAAAATAATTTTATTTTAAAATCATCTTCGTTAAATTCTTATTTAAATCATTAAAAAAATCCTAGTCGTTATAACCTCCCCCACTCAAAGTTTTTCATCCTTGAAAAGAACGGAATAAGAGAACTTAAGGTTTACAGAAAGATAGAATTAGATTTGGGCATGGACTACATACCTGGTAATAGCAATTCAGGATTTGAAGCACGGATACTCTCTTCCGTTTCCCGAGTACAGTCTCGATCATTTTCGCTCCACTGAACCTTGATAAGATTTACAACCTTCCTTCTTAGCTACCTCGTGCTTCTTTCTACTATACGAAGCGGCTTCCTCTCAACAGTTAGATTGGGCTCAACATCCATTTCTTCAAACAAAGTAGGCTGGACATTCACCGATGGATCATGCACATATTTGTGGAGATGTGAAACATGAAACATATAATGCACCCATGATAGCTTCTTTTGCAAGTCGACTCTATATGCCAAAGTACCAACTCTTTCTGAGATGCGAAAAGGACCAACAAATCTAGGAGCAAGTTTTCCTTTCCTCCAAATCGGATAACATTCTTCAAAGGAGAATTTTTGAGAAATACTTGATCTCCGAGTGCAAATTCAAAGTCTTTTCTCCTTCTATCTGCATATTTCTTCTACCAATCCTGGGAAATTCTCATTTTCCCTCTGATTTCTTCAACTTTCTTAGAATCTTCCAAAATCATTTCGGGACCAAGAACAAGTCAATTTCCTTATTCAATCCAACAAGATTGAGATTTACATGGCCGTCCATAAAGAGCTTCGAACGGTGCCAATTCAATCCTCGCTTTATAGTTATTATTATAGGCAAATTCATTGACATGGAGATATTCTTCCTACTATCCTCCAAAAGTCTAAAACACAAGCTCGAAGAAGATCTTCCAAAATCTAATTTACTCTTTCGGTCTAACCATCCGTTTGAGGATGATAAGCTGTGCTTAGATTTAATTGAGTATCTAGAGTCTCCTGAAAAGCTTTCTAGAAATTGATAGTGAAGGTAGGTCCTGATCACACTAATGCTAGATGGAACGCCATGGAAACGATCAATTTCTTTCATATAAAGCTCGGCTAAACTCACCGTAGTTCGAGTGGTCTTCATAGGAATAAAGTGAGCAGACTTTGTCAATCTATTGACAATAGCCTAGATGCTCTCATTACCTTTTCTGGTCCTCGGTAGCCCATCAATAAAATCCATTGGAATCTGATCCCACTTCCAATTTGGAATTTCCAGAGGTTGTAAAAATCATGTTGTCTTCTGGTGATCGGCTTTGACTTGCTGGCAAGTGGCACATCAGCTGACGTGAATAGAAATATCTCTCTTCATCCCTCTCCACCAATACAACTTATGTAGGATCTAGATTAACCCTAGAGGGGGGGGGGTGAATAGGGTTATAGCAAATTTTCTCAATATAAACACAGAAACAAAACGTAGAAATAAATATGCTGAAAAACTAAATCACACACAAAATTTACCCAGCTTCGGCAACCCCTGCCTACTGCCGCATTCCCAGATTTCTATTAGAATTAAACAGTATCATGCTTACAAACACTCTACTAGACTCGCAGACCCTTTTGCTCCCGCTCACAAACACTCTACTAGACTCGCAAACATTTGCTTCCGCTCACAAACACTCTACTAGACTCGCACACCCTGCTCCTACCTATAGAGTTTCGTTTACTTGCAAACTCTGCTCCCGCCTATAGAGCTTTGATTACTCGCAAACACTGCTCCCGCCTATAGAGCTCTGCAAACTCGCACACCCTGCTCACTGAACTAATTCTAACTAGACAATCTGTAAAAACACGGCCTCCCTTTTGTTCCTCTTTGCGCTTGAATTAGGGCTTGCGTTTCTTCTTCGTTCCTCTTCCTTCAATAAATTAGGGCTTTCAAAGTTGCTTTTGCTTCTGTGAGAATTTGCTATGGCTTCGGCTTGGCACAAATTAGATTTGTACTTGGCTATGGCTTCGCGCTTTGGTGAGTTCGATTTTGCTTTAGCTCTGTTCCTCTTCGTTCTTTTTTATTCGAACTCGCACGTTCTGCCGATGATGATGTTTGGTCTTTTATAGGGTTCGTTACCCTATTTTCTCGTTCGTCTGATAATTTCATATTTGTTGCTTTGATCGTTCGATTTTGTTTGGATGTTTGCGATGAATTCTGACCTGTTCATGTTACTTGAATAACACGGTTTTAAACCGTGACTTGTTCAGTTTGCTTGGCCACTACGGTATTGATTTAATTTCCGTGACCACCACGATGTTGTTTTGCTTTTGACTTCGGCCATTTCTGATTTCATGAATTACGTGAATTTTTTGGCTTAATCACCCTTGATGTTGAACTCTGTCTTCACTGGTCATGTTTACTCCAGCCATTTGATTTCTTAAACTAAACTTCTGGATATTAATTGAAACTGCACACTTGCTTGCTTCTTTGTCATTGATTTGTTTAACCTCGGCATTGACTGGTTTCATGCTTGTTTGTTATCTAGTAACACTTGAGTCTCTTGGCATTGCTGTTAGCTTTGGTGTATGGTCAGTGATGCACTTGATTTGAGTTCATTTCTTGTTTTACTGGATTGAACTGCACTGATTGATTGCCAATGTGTACATGTTGCTCATGTGCTTGTTGTCATTTGCATCTGGTCCCTGTGCATTTCTCGGCGTTCATTTGAGTTGTATTCACATCACTTTCTGAAGCTTGAGTTGCTTGCATTTGTTTGCTGTTATGTTAGTTCGAATTTGCAATTTGTGTAGTTGGTTCACCATGCAGTCTGGATTAGTGGTATTTGCATTCATGAATGCATATTGGCTTGCATACGTATATGCTTCATTTGTCTTGTTGACATGGTTCATGTCACTGGTTCATTTGATAGCACTAGCTGTTGTCTTTGTGGGCACTTATGCAGTTTGGTCTTGCCGTTAGCCGAGCTTGCATACTTCATGCTTGTTGCTGTATACCTGTCCACTGTAGTTTCATTGTGGCTTCACTAATTACTTGTCATGTTGCATGAGTCCTGGTCATTTGCACTTGCAGTTGGTTACTTGATTCAGTTGTGTTGGAACTGGATTGATTTCTTTTGGCTTCACTTGTGTATACTGTGTCATTTAGTTGATGTGTTTGCACTTTCTGGTCTCTGTTCTTTGTTCATTGGTCATTGCACTGTGTTGCATTACAATCATTGCTTCCTGTTCCCTTCATGTAGCTTGTTCTTTACATTTGCTTAATTGTATTGTTGTTCTGCCTCCATTTAAAAGTATTGTTGCAGTGATTATTTGAGCTTGTATTCTGCCTTGAGTTGAATCCCGTGTGTTATTTGGGTTTGACCTTGTGCTGAATTGTTAGCAGCGCTTTTGTTTGATTTGTGCACACGAGTTGGCGGGGCAGTGCACACGTGTACAAATGTATGTGTGTGTACTGCAGCCACTTATGTACAACCTGTCCCTGATAAAATGCTGATATGCACAGATACAATCAAAAATGATGACGAACAATCCAAATAACTGAGGCAAACAATGTTTTCAAAATCATCTTTTATTTTTGAATTGCAATTTTTTTTTTTTTTACTGCGTTTGAAAATATTTTTGCAGATTATTCAGATGTTGGATTCAAACTACAATGCAGTTGAAGACAGAATATGAGTGTGAGTGATATGTAGTGAGGTGAACTGTAAATATGAAATGTGATGTAATTGTAATCAAAGTTGTATAGTTATAGTGAGAGCTTGAAATTGTACTATTCAAAATTGTAATAAATATTTGTTTGAATAAAATATCTGTTTGAATTCAAAATCTGTTATTTATTTTATTCAGCAAATATTTATTTAAACTGTGAAAAAATAAAATAGTATATTAACAAATACATTTAAATGAATGTATATATGTTTATTATCATCAAACAAAAATCATATAAGCGCAGAGCGCATATTCAACAATCTCCCCCTTTTGATGATAACAAACATATATTTAAGATTTTGAATGTATTAAATGTATCTGATCGTTCAATTTGCTCCCCCTATTTAAATGCTTCCTCTCTACATGATACTCCCCCTACATATATGCATACAAATAGAAATATATAAATGAGCTTAGATGCAAATGGAAAATTATTTGACCTTTGCTTGATTCTATTTGACAAAATCTTAACTTTTCTCTCCCCCTTTTGTTATCAGCAAAAGAATAACAGTGTTATAAAAATAGGGATGAAGTAACAAACATGAATCAAACATTTAACTCAATTGAATATAAATATCAAATTTCAATAAAACTCAAACAAAAATCATAATTACCCTTGTCAGGCGCATATTCCACTTTCAGAAGTGATGGGGATAAAATCATCAAACATCATACAGTTCTGTCTATTTGTGGTATATTTATTTCAGGAAATTTGAATATCTACTAACCATGCATAACCGTTAGGACTTTTAAATGAGATTAGTAGTATTCACAATTTTTATTTAAAAAAGAATTCAAGTATCTTCTAACCACGCATAACCGTGAGGACTTTTAAATGGGATTAGAATCAACTTGTCTATTAAATCAATTAATTTTGATATGCGTTCCATACATGCATAACCGTGAGGACTTTTAAATGAGCATGGAAGCACATAATCAAAAATCCAAGTAATTCACCCATGCATAACTGTGAGGACTTTTAAATGAGAGTGAATACTTTGGATATTTATTTTTATTGCTAAATATAATAAATTGAAGCACAGATAATTTCCTTTATAAATTGAAGAACGAATAATTTCCTTTGTAAACTACCACAAATTTACATGCTATATATGATTTTGATGAGTGATTGTCGATAGAAAGATGGTAGAAATAGAAATGATCATGGAACTTTTACCCAACAAAAAAGTTTTTATAACTCTTGTTATGAAATTCTAAAATTTTTTTTCTAAATATATTATCTTGAGTAATGTATGACAAATATCGACACTCATCACTTTTTCAATCACTATTGATCTTTTTGATAATCATTAGGGAGTTAGATTAGTCAAAGTTTGTCATTTAAAATCAAATAAAAATGACAATCTGTAAATATGGTCAAACATGATTTTCTCGAGGGGTTATATGAGAAAAATTCTGCTATTTGAGAAATTATTTCAAGTGAAAAATATGCAGATATTTTCTTTGAAAAATGATGCAGCAAATGAATGTTTCAAAGATTAATCACGTTACACTAATAATTTTTCTATCAACTATATTACCAGTGTAATCTGCATCTTAATTTAAATTTCACTCAATATTCACTCGTTGGATGTCAACGACCAGATTGTGAAATTTCAACAAATTATCTCATAATTGTTTTCAACAATTTTTAAATGAAATTCTCTTGAATTTGAATTGAGACCGTGTTAACAATCAAACAAATATCATAATGTCAGTTTCAAAAACAGTTATTTTCATGAGTAATCAACAGTCAATCAAAAAACAATTTCTTGAAGTTTCAACAATTTCTTAAAATCCTTTTTAACAGCTTTACACATGAAAATTGAAATCGTGCAAATTTACAAGCAGTAACCAAAAGTCAAAACAAATATATCTACGTGTAGCATGAGTAATCAAATACCATCATTTGACCGAACAAATTTATATGGATTAGTTCAAAGTTGACAATCTGATTGGTCATCATTTAAGCACAAATCAAGGTCATAAATAAGAACAAGTCATGTAGAATCATATCAAGTAAGTCCGAATCAGTCAACCATCATAATTACTCCAAGTAATTCTATTTAAAGATGATTGGTCAAT
This sequence comes from Allium cepa, assembly GCA_030765085.1. Taxonomy (NCBI): domain Eukaryota; kingdom Viridiplantae; phylum Streptophyta; class Magnoliopsida; order Asparagales; family Amaryllidaceae; genus Allium; species Allium cepa. The sequence continues at coordinate 791,244,905 of CM060932.1, forward strand.
ATTTTGAAAAAGTCATAGAATCAAAATCATCTTTTGTTCATCTCAATATTGCCTGATTTAATTCAGATTATGGTGTAGATTATCACATTTAATATATTGTTCAAAACAAATTTACCTGTTTTACCTTTACGATAATTTTTCGTGATTGCCCAATTGTGATTCTGTCGCCTTTGTACTAGGCTAAGGAACTTTGCTTTGTTGCCCGTTGTATCTCTGGACCAGCCAAAATCTAAAGAACACTGTTGTTGTTCCTTAGCCTGCCACCACACCTACACGATGAAAGATTTATGTGACCTATTTGTTTTTATAGGTCCATGATTGTTAGTGGCAGAATATGAAAAATATGTTTGTGGAGACCCAAAACTATTTATATATGTTCCTTTTGGCACCCAAATTTGTTTGACTTTCAAAGATTTTATATTTGTGCCTTTTGGAACCCAAATCGGTATAGTTTTCACATGTTTAGGTCTATACCAACAATTATTTTGATTATGTCCAAATTTTCTACAAATCATGCACATTAAATTGACTTGATTAAATTTTGTGTTCATTTTCCTATGACTATAATTTTCAACATGATGTCCAATTATTTCAGATCGAGCAAAGTCACTTTTACCTTTTGCATTATCATCATCTTGTGATTTCCCAAAACCTAGTCCTTTTCTATTGTTAGCAAAAATTTGATTTCCCAATAGCATGTTGAAAGATTTTTCGCCTCTTGAAAAGTTATTCAAAGATTTCTCAAGATTTTGGACTTTGCTTTTTAATGTTGTGTTTTCAGTTACAAGTGAGGTGCATCTATTTATAAAATCCTTTTTCCTAGTGTCAATGTTTTCCTTAAGATTCAAGTTTTCTTTTTCGAGATTCTCGGAGTTATTCTTAAGTCTTGTCAATTCTGAATCTAAAATTTTACATTGGTTACATTCTAGGTTTTGAATATTTTCAAGTTCAGTTTCTAACCTAGAATTTTCATAGGCGAGTTTCCTCCTTTCAGATTTCAGTTTTTCAATTTTTGATTCAAGACTATCAATTGTTTTAGTAAGATCTAAGCACATAAAAACAAGATCTCTATAGGAATACTCACCTGCTTCACTAGATTCCTCGGAACTTGCTTCTGAATCTGATTTTGCAATAAGACACAAGTTAGCCTCCTCTGAGCTACTATCCGAAACTTCCTCTCCTTCTTCATCATCCCAAGTTGCTACAAAAGCCTTCTTTTTCTTTTTCTTTCCTTTGTTGAATTTGAGAAGTGGGCATTCTGGTTTGATGTGGCCAGGCTTGTTGCAGTTATAACACGTCAGTTCATTATCGGAATTTTCAGAATCTTTTGACCTATTGCCCTTTGTTTTCTTCTTGCGTGGCTTGAATCTTGATGAGTTTCTAAGTTTATTGACAGCCATTGCAAGCTCTTCAATTGGATCTTCTTCATCTTCATCGCTCTCTTGTTTGCTCTTTAAGGCAATCGTCTTCTTCTTTAGTTCGGAGTTTTTGCGTTCTTCCTTTGCTTTTAGCTCAAGCTCATATGTCATCAAGTTGCCAATCAACTCCTCCATGCTTAGCTTACTCAGATCTTTCGATTCTTGGATTGCCGTGACTTTTGCCTCAAAGTTCATCGGTAAAACTCGTAGTATCTTCCGCACAAGCTCTACCTCAGTGAAGACCTTCCCAAGCGCTCTAGCATTGTATACCAAGGTTGAAGAGCGTCTAAACATGTCCTTTATGCTCTCGCCTTTGTCCATCACAAAGTTCTCGTATTCATTGCTGAATAGGGCTAGACGAGACTCCTTGACTTGAGAAGTTCCTTCATGTGTCACCTCCAAAGTATGCCAAATTTCCTGTGCTGTTGTACAATGAGAAACTCTATTAAATTCATTTTTATCAAGAGCACATATCAAAGCATTCATGGCTTTAGCATTTGTCGTTTTCAATCTCTTATCGTTAGCATCCCACCTATCCTTAGGTTTAGGAAACTCAGTATCACCAACGATTATAGTGGGAGGTTTATAGCCAGTTTCAATAATATCCCAAACATCATAATCAACAGAACTAAGATAGATACCCATCCTAACTTTCCAATAAGCATAATCATTCCCGTTAAACATGGGTGGCCTAGCAATAGATTGCCCCTCAGAAAAAGCATTATTCAGTGAATTCATGACTCTAGAGTTAAAAACAAAATACCGGGCTCTGATACCACTTGTAGGATCTAGATTAACCCTAGAGGGGGGGGGGGGGTGAATAGGGTTATAGAAAATTTTCTCAATATAAACACAGAAACAAAACGCAGAAATAAATATGCTGAAAAAGTAAACCACACACAAAATTTACCCAGCTTCGGCATCCCCTGCCTACTGCTGCATTCCCAGATTTCTATTAGAATTAAACAGTATCACGCTTACAAACACTCTACTAGACTCGCAGACCCTTTTGCTCCCGCTCACAAACACTCTACTAGACTCCCAAACATTTGCTCCCGCTCACAAACACTCTAGTAGACTCGCACACCCTGCTCCCGCCTATAGAGTTTCGTTTACTTGCAAACTCTGCTCCCGCTTATAGAGCTTTGATTACTCGCAAACACTGCTCCCGCCTATAGAGCTCTGCAAACTCGCACACCCTGCTCATTGAACTAATTCTAACTAGACAATCTGACACTACCTACAACCTTAGGTGGTGATTTACAACTCCTTTGACTCGAAAAGAAAAACAAAACAACATCAAAAATAAAACCAGGAGCAAAAATTAAAATATAAACTTGAATGCCTAAATTTTTTCTCAAATAAAAAAAAGACTCTTTTATAAAACCCTAAAACACTAAACCCCTTTTATAATAAACAGGGCCGACTCCTTGTTCTTTAACCCGATCCTTTTATTATCTTCTGTAAAAACACGGTCTCCCTTTTGTTCCTCTTTGCGCTTGAATTAGGGCTTGCGTTTCTTCTTCGTTCCTCTTCCTTCAATAAATTAGGGCTTTCGAAGTTGCTTTTGCTTCTGTGAGAATTTGCTATGGCTTCGGCTTGGCGCAAATTAGATTTGTACTTGGCTATGGCTTCGCGTTTTGGTGAGTTCGATTTTGCTTTAGCTCTGTTCCTCTTCGTTCTTTTTTATTCGAACTCACACGTTCTGCCGATGATGATGTTTGGTCTTTTATAGGGTTCGTTACCCTATTTTCTCGTTCGTCTGATAATTTCATATTTGTTGCTTTGATCGTTCGATTTTGTTTGGATGTTTGCGATGAATTCTGACCTGTTCATGTTACTTGAATAACACGGTTTTAAACCGTGACTTGTTCAGTTTGCTTGGCCACTACGGTATTGATTTAATTTCCGTGATCACCACGATGTTGTTTTGCTTTTGACTTCGGCCATTTTCGATTTCATGAATTACGTGAATTTTTTGGCTTGATCACCCTTGATGTTGAACTCTATCTTCACTGATCATGTTTGCTCTAGCCATTTGATTTCTTAAACTAAACTTCTGGATATTAATTGAAACTGCACACTTGCTTGATTCTTTGTCATTGATTTGTTTAACCTCGGCATTGACTGGTTTCATGCTTGTTTGTTATCTGTAACACTTGAGTCTCTTGGCATTGCTGTTAGCTTTGGTGTATGGTCAGTGATGCACTTGATTTGAGTTCACTTCTTGTTTTACTGGATTGAACTGCACTGATTGATTGTCAATGTGTACATGTTGCTCATGTGCTTGTTGTCATTTGCATCTGGTCTCTGTGCATTTCTCTGCGTTCATTTGAGTTGTATTCACATCACTTTCTGAAGCTTGAGTTGCTTGCATTTGTTTGCTGTCATGTTAGTTCGAATTTGCAATTTGTGTAGTTGGTTCACCATGCAGTCTGGATTAGTGGTATTTACATTCATGAATGCATATTGGCTTGCATACGTATATGCTTCATTTGTCTTGTTGACATGGTTCATGTCACTGGTTCATGTGATAGCACTAGTTGTTGTCTTTGTGGTCACTTATGCAGTTTGGTCTTGCCGTTAGCCGAGCTTGCATACTTCATGCTTGTTGTTGTATACCTGTCCACTGTAGTTTCATTGTGGCTTCACTAATTACTTGTCATGTTGCATGAGTCCCGGTCATTTGCACTTGCAGTTGGTTACTTGATTCAGTTGTGTTGGAACTGGATTGATTTCTTTTGGCTTCACTTGTGCATACTGTGTCATTTAGTTGATGTGTTTGCACTTTCTGGTCTCTGTTCTTTGTTCATTGGTCATTGCACTGTGTTGCATTACAATCATTGCTTCATGTTCCCTTCATGTAGTTTGTTCTTTACATTTGCTTGATTGTATTGTTGTTCTGCCTCCATTTAAAAGTATTGTTGCAGTGATTATTTGAGCTTGTATTCTGCCTTGAGTTGAATCCCGTATGTTATTTGGGTTTGACCTTGTGCTGAATTGTTAGCAGTGCTTTTGTTTGATTTGTGCACACGAGTTGGCGGGGCAGTGCACACGTGTACAAATGTATGCGTTTGTACTGCAGCCACTTATGAACAACCTGTCCCTGATAAAATGCTGATATGCACAGATACAATCAAAAATGATGACGAACAACCCAAATAACTGAGGCAAACAATGTTTTGAAAATCATCTTTTATTTTTGAATTGCAAAAATATTTTTTTTTTCAATTTTACTGTGTTTGAAAATGTTTTTGCAGATTATTCAGATGCTGGATTCAAACTAAAATGCAGTTGAAGACAGAATATGAGTGTGAGTGATATGTAGTGAGGTGAACTGTAAATATGAAATGTGATGTAATTGTAATCAAAGTTGTATAGTTATAGTGAGAGCTTGAAATTGTACTATTCAAAATTGTAATAAATATTTGTTTGAATAAAATATCTGTTTGAATTCAAAATCTGTGTTATTTATTTTATTCAGCAAATATTTACTGTGAAAAAATAAAATAGTATATTAACAAATACATTTAAATGAATGTATGTATGTTTATTATCATCAAACAAAAATCATATAAGCGCAGAGCGCATATTCAACAACTTATTCAAGTTTTGATACATATTTGCAATTAAGGGGTGAATGGAAAGTCTGAATTGGTGATTTTCTCTAAGCACTTCGTGCCTCAAATCGTCAACATTTAGAACACAAATTCTATTATTAATTTTCAAAATTCCATTTCTATCGATTTGTGCTCCCCATTCACCTTGGGTATTATCCTTCCTACCATGAACATTTTCATTTATTTGCCTAAGCATCAGGTCCTTATCTTGCTTAGCGGCTATGCGATCCAAAAGAGTTGGAGAAGAAACAAGTTGATATAACATGGCTTTGCTCCTACTCAGAGCGTTGACCATGACATTAGCCCTTCCGGGAGTATAGTTGATGTCAAGGTCAAATGATGATAAGAATATGAGCCATCTAACTTGTCTCTAGTTCAGATCCTTTTAGGTAAAGATGTACTTCAGTGATTGGTGGTTCGTAAAGAGTTCAAATTTTGTTCCAAGAAGGCGGTGTCTCCATAACTTCAAAAAAACGACAACGACGAACAATTCCATGTCATGAGCTGCATAATTTACCTCATGAGTCTTCAACTAATGACCAACATAGGCAATAACTTTACCATGCTGCATCAAAACAGCACCAAATCCTTCACTATAAGCATCCATATAAATAGTGAACGCTTCACTACCATCCGGGATAGTGAGAATAGAGGCAGAGGTTAGCCTGCGCTTCAGTTCTTCGAATGCTTCCTTACACTTATTATGCCAAACAAACTTAACATTCTTCCTAGTCAAAGATGTGAGTGGTGAAGAAATTCGAGTGAAGTTCTATATAAATCTCCTGTAATAGCCAGATAAGCCTATGAAGTTGCCGACATTTGTAGGAGTTTCCCAATCGTTGATTATGGCGATCTTTGCTGGATCAACCGAAATTTCATTCTTCGAAACTGCATGCCTAAGAAATCTAACTTCTTCTTTCCAGAAGTGGCATTTAGAGAATTTAGCCTTCGATTGATGACTTCTCAGAGTTTTAAGGACAAATATAAGGTGTTCCTTGTGCTCCTTCTCAGTCTTAAAAATGACTAGAATATCGTCAACGAAAACTAGAATGAATTTATTCAGAACTTCCTGGAATACTCTGCTCATGAAGTCATCAAAGTAAGCCGGTGCATCAGTTAAATCAAAAGGCATAACTAACCATTCATAGAAACCATCTTCTGTTCAGAAAGTGGTTTTGGGAATGCTATCTTCTACAATCCTAAGCTGATGGAAACCAGAAGCAAGATCAAGTTGAGAAAATAATTTTGCTCCATGCAGCTGATCAAACATGTCATTGATATGAGGCATCGGGTATTTGTTCTTGTGGGTAAGCTTATTTAGTTCTCTATAATCTACACACATCCTTAGAGAACTATTAGACCTAGTAGCAAATACCACAGCTGCGCCCCATTCCGAATGACTACGATGAATCAAACCTTTGGAGAAATGATCTTCGATTTGGACTTTGAATTCAAATTTCTCTCTAGGCGTCATTCTTCTTGGAGCAAGTATGACTGGCCTAGCTCCAGGAATAAGATCAATGCGCAATTCAATTTTGCATTGAGGCGGCAAAGAATTCACTTCACTGAAAACATCGGGGAAGTGTTGGATGACAGGAGTAGTATTGAGATCACTAGATGGGAATCAAGGGAAAAGATAAAACTTCCGACAAAATCTTGAGGCAATTTACATTTGATTTCCAGGAGTTCACCATTATCGTTCAATAGAAAAACTCTTCGAGCTCTGTAGGAAATAAATGCATCGAACTTTCTTAACCAATCTCTACCTAACAATATATCAAAAGCTTGGAAACCTAAGATATAAAAATCTCCAGTGAAATGATGTCTACCATCCTTAAGAAGTCTCGCTCTTGTACAGATCATTCTAAGGTTTATAGGCCGACCGATGGGATTTGATACACACAAGGATTCAGATGCACATTCGGATTTTAAAATATGTTCAAGTTTGTTACATAAATCAACCGATATAAAACTATGAGACACACCATTGTCAAATAAAACATGAACAGGTAAATCATGCAATATAAGAGTACCCTTAAGTGTACCTTTGTCGTCGTCTACCTTAGGAGCAGAAGCTATCATTGCAAAAACTCTAGATGGGGTTCCTTTCCTTTGGGTGGGACAATCTCTCTTGAAATGGCCAGGTTGAAAGCAGATGTGGCAAGGTCTTTCCTAGTCATCTGAACTGGTAGGACAGATGCTTCTGTAGAAACTTGACAACTATTGGCATAGTGACCTTTCCAATCGCATTTGAAGCAAATGATAGAAGAGATATCAATGGGCTTCGTATGAGAATGTCCAATCCCACTCTTATTCTGCCAGTTCTTCTTTTGTTGCTCAAAGCTTGGCTTTCTCTACTTGGGATTGTTGGAAGCTGCTGAAAGAGTTGCGGATTGTACAACCAATGCTCCCTTCGAACTCGAGTTCCCATTTCTGAGGTCCATATTCATCAGACTGGTGAAAGTACCATGTGCATAGGCAGTTAAATGGTCATAATATTCAGGATGGGTGTCGGCTATGAATTTCTCATTCTGCTTGAGTGGAGTATCGATCAAACCTGGTCCAAACTTGAATAGCTCGTTGAATGTCCTTTCGTACTCCTAAAATAACATGCTTCCCTGCTTAAGATCCATAAAGCTATGATATAACTGAGATTTTCAGTTTCAGGCATCCATTGGGTCATGAATACTTCCTTGAAGTGTACCAAAGTGATATTTGCTTCTTCAGTGCGGATGGTAAAAAATTCTTACCAATCCTAGTCAGCATCCCACAATTGCCAAGCGGCCAATTGACGGGCTTCAGAAATTTCAAGTCTAGCAAAGATCCTTTCCAAGCTTTTAAGCCACTGCCGAGCTTCAATAATGCCTTCGGACCCTGAGAATTTTGTACCACTAAACCATGCGTATTCTTTACAAAGCATAGTGAATTTCACTGGTGGAACCGGTGCAACTGGTGATATTAGTGCGAATGATACAATAGCATCTGGTATGGGGCCATTTCCTCTTCCCCGACCTCGAACATTTCTTCTGCTACTCATCTTGAAAAGTCAAAGGTGGGTTTAGAACACCGAAAAGCACGAAACTTAAGGAAATCCTAATCAAAGCAAGTTTTTTACAAGGAAGATGAATTCAAATCAATAGAAACTTTGAAAATAGATTGGATTTTTCAAACATTTTATATTTTGAAAATACGCTCTCTCAAAAATGATTCTACTCATTATAGGGCATTACTAATCCCATACCTAATGAGTCATACCCCTATTCACTAAACCAAAGCTCTATTACCAACTGTGACGACCGGCCCCTTTTTGAACAACTTAAGCTGACAATAAACCATCCTTGTCCAACTTAAACCATTCAAATTAGGCATATTATCAGTTTGGGGTTTTAGAATCAAACAGAATCATACACTGAATAATACAGAATCTCGCAATGGAAATAAATAACATACATAGTAGTTCATGAAGCTACTACACAAAATACATTAGAGTTTTAGATTTTAATTATACAACACTAGGGATACATAAATCCCCACTGATACAAGCCAAAATGAAAGTAGAAAATTAATACTGGATAGAGTGGAGTCTTCAATAAGTCTTCAGCTTCCAAAATAAGCACTGCTCACACATTGCAATACTCAGGCTGACTCGGGCATAAAGTAAAACAATTTACTCGAGTCAGGACTAGAAGTTCTCATGTACGTAGTCCTACTCAAGTGAAAATGTACAAGTAGCTCAAGAGATGTTACGGAATTTTCCATCTCTTATGGATTCATCAAACTATTTTATATACGATAGAATATGCTATATATATGTAGTGTCTATCGGTAAAGTAAATACTTTTCTTAGCATTAAGGCTTTACATTAACCCCCCTTAGCGCATTTTTAAGCACTGTCATACAGTTTGCATATAAAACACTAGTAAACCATCCGTGGATAGGGATGCACCGTGATACGACAACACTAAACCAAAATCGTTGTGGTCTCGTATAAGGATAAAAGTATGACATGACACGTGAGGCAATGTCCAAGGTAAGATACTACCAGTTTATCCTTCCCAGTTGGTGGTAACACATCATAGCCATGATCGCCCACTGATCCAACACTCCCATAATCGAAGGGTCATCACCAATTACAACCGAAATAGTATATTTAACAGAAGAAGTGCATTCGTTCGGAGCAGCTAACCCACTTGGCCGGTACGACCCCTATTTTAGTCATTTCAAATTGGCACAAGTGCCAGGCTAATCCATCATTGTTCTCTTTCTTCAAATTCAGCAAACGTTCGCCAAATCCACTTCGTTCTGGATCATCATTCCAAGTACACAGTTATTAAAGTGGTCTCGGTATCGAAAAAGAGTATACCCATATCCGGTTTCGATCTCTTTAGTAACAAACCTCATTTTCACACCGATTGGATATTTTATTAAATAAAATATCTCTTATTTTCAAATGTCATATTCTCATTTGACTTCAACAAATTTGGATTTAAAGTCCAAAAATTCAGTTTTAAACAAATAATTCATTTTTACTAAATTATCAAAATTTAATAAATTTTCAAATTAACCGAGTTAATTAAGTCTTAAAATACAAAAGCTTTATAATCAAATATTTAATTTGATTAAAATTCAAAAATTAACTTACTTAAACACCTTTAATTAGACTTTAATTCAAACATTTCAGTTTAATCGTTTTATTTTAATTCAATAAAATCCATTAAAATTCTCTTTTATGTTAAATGAAATATTTATTTTAAAATTTAATTATTATATTTAATTCAATCAAATCAAATTAAAATTTTCTTTTTGATTAAATAAAATCTTCATTTAAAATTTAATTACATATATAATATTAACGCTTCATCAAATTTCAAATCATCAACTTAACGAGTTTTAAAATCATCAACATTTAACATAATCATTATTAATGTAATTTCATAATTCAAAATAGTTCAATTAACGTTTCATTTAGAAATCTAAATTGACTTAATGGATTTCAAAATTTAATATTATCTTCAACGTACAATTTAAAATATAAATTCACGTTAAATTTCTAGATTATTTCTTAATTTTAATTTTAAATATTTAAAATCCAAAATAAATTTCAGTTGACCAATCGGTGTTTATTATTTAATTCTCTATCCTAGGCCAAGTGATTTAATTCGGGTATTTATCATTTCATTGCAATCTCAACTATCAATGATTTCCAATTTCAACATCGATCATAATCATCAATCAATTATTTATAACATAGAAGGATACTTGCATATGAAAATCTAATCATGAGCTTAAAATCTCTCACCTTCACGGCTTTCGACAAACAGATATGGTGATACAGATATGTGTACACATGCACAAGCTACTCCATGCTGTGACGTATGGTTTAACGAGGCGAATGACATATGGAGCAAACTTCGAATGGAGAACTTGGTGACATGGCAAGTGGCCTTGGGTTGATGGGTGTTTCGACGGAAGGGTGGCCACTGGGTCGTACTCGGGTGGGCAAATAGTAAGGCGGAGGGAGGTGATCGGGCACCGGAGTTGGTTTTCCTGAAGGGGTTTTCGGTGGTAGGGACAGAGTAGGAGGTGCGGTGTGGGTGGCAAAGGGCGGTGGTAGGTGAGGAGCTTGGCTGGGTTCGCAGGGAGTAGGCAGGGCAGTCTCATGGGGTACATGATGGGGTTTTGTGTCGGTCTAGGTTTTAATAACCCGAATTTCTGGGCATTGTAATTAATAATATAATTGGATTAATTAAAAGCAATACTAAATTTATAGATTGAACAAATAAATCTGATCAAATAAATATTTATATTTGTAATGGTGTTGTATATATAGACACAGATTTTAAACAAAATTATTATATACAAGTTGGATTTGTATGTGTTTAAAAATATGTATATGTAAAATTGATTTGAAAATTCAATTTGAATTTGGGTATTCAAATTGAAATTCAAAGAATAACTATATCAGTGTACAATTAAGATTTTTTTTTAAATCTTCTCTTTTGAAAGTTATATATGTGTAAATACTAGAAGGGTATGAGTATAAATATAAAATATAAATTGATCGAAATTTATGAAGTGACAGATTACAATTTCAAGATATTGAGTATTAAGAAATTAAAAATCATTAGATTGAAGCTGTTTTAAAATCAATGTTTTCAAAAGCTAATTTAAAGATATATTCAAATTTGTTTTCAAAACTATAAGATAATTGTTGTTTTAAATATGATAGCTTTAAAGGATTTAAACAAAGTTTTGTTTTCTTTAAAGTGCTTAATATAAATGGTTATAAATGTATAAATATAGATGTTTAAATTTTAAAATATATGTATAAGAATTATTTGCATTTTTATTAGTATTAGAATATTTCTTTTAAAACGTAAACTTATAAACTTATGTAAACATTTATTCATTTAGTAACTTAAGAAAGTAAGTTTTTATTTACATTTAAACTAAGTAAAATTAATTAAAAAGGACTTAAAAACATGTGTAACTATATAAACATATCTAAATAACACATGTAAAGAAGATTAAGCTAGCATATGACAAATGTTGGCAAAATAAACATGTGGCACTATTTCATTTTTACTTTTTAATAAATATTTTTAAGAAGAAAATAAATTTCTTTCCTAACACTTTCATTTTCTTTACTTTCCTTAACACAAATTAATGGCAAACAAGAAAACTTCTCAAACCTGAAAATGAAAATCAAATTGAAAGTAAAACCAGCAACATCAATTAAAATCTAAAGCAATAATCAAATTTGCAAATTTAAAGGCTGCAATGCATAAGGAGATTTCAACATGCAAATGAAAATCAACAGAAATTCAAATGGAAGATCAACTGAAGCTTCAACACTTTTAAGCAACAGCAAGATTCAACTTTTAAAACCTGCAAATTAAAACTGCAACACCAATTTTCAATCTGCAAATGAAGTCCTTATCAAGCTGCAACCTTCAAATTACTACAACTTCAACATGAAAAGGGGTCTGCATCTCAACATTCTGAAAATTCAAAAGCAAGTTTGCCTTCATTCTTTAAACCAGAGGCCTGCATGCAACTCCATTAGTGCCTGCATCTTTTCTGGGAAGCATGCATCAAAGGAAATTTTTACAGAAGCAAGATGAATAGCAAACTACTGTTTAAAGAACCAATTAAAGTTCAATTCATAAGCAAAAAAATAAAAGGAGATCTGAAGCTTTCAAAATTTAAAGCGCCATTCAAGTTCAAAAGCTTTCCAATAAACAATGGATGCTCTGCTCCTAAAATATAGGTGAGTAACATTTTTATTTAAACTAATTTTAGGTAAATTTAGTTGCTTGAAATTATTTACTGATATAGTCATGATTGTGTGAAAGAAAAATATATGATAGAATTTCCTATGTATGGTTACTGAATATGTGCTTGCTGTTGGAAATATGTTCTTACCTGTTCTAGTATTCCAGATTTACACTCTGGTCAAAATCATGATCTCATGATTCAAATCTATGTTAAGGATTTAGTTTTCAAGTAAAATATAGTTGAATAATATAAGTTTAAGGCTTAAAATTTTATAAAAAGAAGATGAAAAATCTGTAATGCTCTGAAAAACAAATACATCAAAGCAAATTATATATAAGCAAGAAATAGATTGTCCAGATTCATTGATTTAAGTTTATAAACCAATTACATTAAGAAAAACTTGATTTTTAAAACTAAAATCAGAATATTTAGTTTGAAATTGGAAAAGCATTTCTGGTTTTTCTAAAAAAGGTATTTTGGGTCGTAACTGACAACCTAGAAGTACGGGTTGGCCGGTGATGTTCCTGGTGATGGAGTGTTGATCAATGATGCGGGGAAAAATAGAAGGAGATGGATTAAAACAATGCGGCAGTAGTGATTTGGGATTAAAGTTTTAAACCCTAAGTATTCTGTTCATCTGAAAATTGATTGCCACAAACACTTGAAGCGATCGAGTTCCTCCTAATTCAAGTAGGTGGTAGATGGGGTACAGAGGAGTTTATGGTCGGAGGTGGTATTTCTCTGGTGATCGGAGGCGAGAGAATTCTGATGATTTACTATATCGACATTTTCCAGTTTTGGGTACTTAAATGCTTGTTTTTGATTTTGTGGATTTGCTATCGATTTGAAGATTGATTTGGTATTTGATGATGATCTTTGACTTGCGTGGATGGTCGCGAAGGAGTCGGAGGGGACGGCGTGACGGCGCAGGTGCACGTGGATGTTGGTATATCAGGTGATTGTTGGGGAAGAAGAGGTACTCGAGTTTGGTTTCGGGTGGTATCGTGATTTCCTCGAAGCAACGGGGTTTGGGACTCGAAGTATTTTGTTTGTGGTCTCGGGTAATATGGATGTTGCAGGTTTTTGGGTTAAAACTTGACAGTTCAGTAAATTTTTGAATAGGTGCAAATGAATGATTACTCGAGTTTACTCAAGTTTGTTTTTAATTTGAGTTAAACTGTTGAAAGAAAACGAAAAAATGAAGTACTTGTGTTCTGGTTCAAGTACACATGAGTTAAACCCCAAAGTGAAGTGTTTAACCAGCTTTAAAATTTAAATAAAGCAAGTTTTAAATTTTTAGATAATTAAGCAAAATTAATCTCTTGAAATTCATCTCTTTGAAATGAATTATTTGTATAAACAAATTTGTATGATTTGTTTTAAATATTTTAAGTTAGATCTTTGAAGTTATTTTCAACTTAGTTTGAAATATAAAAGAAAATTTTATGGAAATGTAAGGAAAAAATGTTTGATTAAACATTAGAGATGACGATCCTCTGGATTTTCCTGATTCAATGCAAAATAACCAACGGGTTAAAAGTAAGTCACCATCATTTAAAATTTTAAGGAAGATGACTTGGAAATTTAATTGTCTTTGGTTGGGATTATTATACAAGGAAATTAACTAAAGGGATTTATTAAGTATAAGTAATGATTTAAATTTATGATTAACTTTGGGTTAATCAATTAAAAACTTAAAGATAATAAGTCAAGTGATAGATACTCAATAATTAAATAAGTATGATTGTTTAGGGATTGTCAAGGAAGAATTACTTGAGTAATTAAAGGGATTATTTACTTAAAGAAATTAATTTAATAATTAATTAATTAGAATATGATTTGTTAAGGGTTGGTTAAATTCTGAATATGGTTGGTTGAGGAGTAATGAATGATTGAGATTGATGAAAGTAATTAAGGGATCAATTAAGAATCAATGTAATTGATAGGAGTAATTAAATGTGAATTACTATATTTGTTTGGGAATAATTAAATTTATATGAGTAATTAAGAGATAAATTACTCAATGAAATTAAAGGAGTAAATGTAATTAATTAAGGAGTTGATTTAATGAATATAAGTAATTAAGGGAAGTTAATTACTAATGTGATTATTCAGAATTAATGAATGAAATTGTTTGAGAATAATTAATTTGTAAAATTATTTAAGAGTTAATTACTTCTTGTAATTATAGTATAATTCATCAAGGATGATTAATTAAGTTGGATAATTAAAAGATCATTAATTAATTGATTTGTCATTAATTAATGTTAAGTATAGGAAATCCAAATAATTAAAGATTAGTAATTAATTTAATTTAATTAGAGATAAATTAAATTAATTTTGGAAGTGATCAATCATCCTTATGAATGATTGAATAAGATTAAATGCCATGAATTGGTTGATTCTCTGATATGAATTGTTTTATGTTATGATATGTTTGCTTGGGTGACAATAATAACGTGGTTATCAATCGGTATGAATTGTTGGGTAAAAGTGACATCCTGGAATTAAGTTTAAATTGAATTGAATTTCAATTGTTTAATATAAGTTAAGATGACATTGGATTCGAAGAGACCGAAGTCGGGTACTGGTAAATATCCGAAACCACTTCGATTTTATAATTTGATGTGTGGAATCAATAAAATTCAATGGAGCGATTGAAGTGATTAGACCATTTAGTCTAAGTTATGATACTTAGAAATTGGTGTGTGATGTAAGAAATGTCTATAATGACCTTTGAAGTTATAAATTGATACAAGTTACCCCGAGTTACCCCGGGTGTATATATGTTGTATGTTTTGGTATTCCATGTTAGATGAGTTTACTCACGCTGGTTTCCAGCCTGACCCGGGTGTTACTTTGATGTAATGCTCGGGTCAGACCGAGTATTACAGATTTTCAGGTAAGGACGTTCTGGAGCTCAGAAGGCAAGCTGGATGGCAGGGACGTATGGAGAGTTTACACTGTGATTCTGTAGTAATCGGACATGATTGTTTTGTCCAATGTTTATGTATCTGTGTAACCATGATGTATAAAAATGTAAATTAACAGATATAGTTTTCTTTGTATAACTGCTATTTTATTTGATATTATATTTGGTCCGCTGCGAATGTGAGGTTTCTGTGACTTGTTTCTGTCTTTTTCTTCTTTCTCTTTTCTTATTTTCTTAACAATCTGGAAATTTCGGGATCGAAATTCACGGGTTGTTACATTTGGTATCAGAGCAGAAGGTTAAGCGAGAACCTTGGCTCTGGTGGGATTACTCATTAAGGATAGGGTAAGTGGTACCCTAGGATGAGTTGAGTGAATATATATATATATGAGAGAGCGTACTTGATATTTTCTTATATAAAGGTTTTTAAATGATTTCAAAGGTAAATGAATCTTATATAAGAAATAGATTATCTATTATATTTAGGAAATTGGTTGTTAAATTATTAAAATTAAATTAAGAAGTAATAGAAATACAACCAAACTGAAATTGAAATTAAATAAAAATAAGTTTGAAATGGATTCAAACTAAAATAGAACTCCTGAATTGGAGAAGAGTTTTAGAATAAGATAATTATAATTGGAAATGATAAATAAAGAGGGAGATACTTAATAAAGTAACTAAAGATAAGTAATTTAAGGGACAATTACTTAATAAAGGTAATTAAGAAATAAGTTAATTAATGAATGTAATTAATTGGAATTAATTAATGATGTAATTAATTTAAAGAAATAATGAATAATATTATTTAATGCATTTGAATAAAATAGTCCTATGTCAAACAAGAGTTGTTTGAAAATTTAAAGAAATTTGTTTTGAATTAAAAACCAAAGGTGGTTTAAAATTTTAAAGTATAACTTGGTATGTAAAAGAAATTAATATGTATATATGTGGATATACATAATATAAATGGTGATTTGAAATAAACTCTAAGGATTGAGTTTTAAAGTTGGAATGGGATGTGAAAAACTCAAAGTGATAAGTTTTTGAACTTATAGATGGGAAAGAATTTTGAAATTTGAAATGGAGAATTCAAGTTTGAGTAAGGTTAAACGGGATTGATTTAATTTAACTTGGGAAAAAGTTAAATAAGTTTGAATGAACAATCTGATTTGGAAATTTCAAGATGAAATTGAGATTTAATTTGGGGAGTTAAATGGTTAATCTGAACTGGGAGTTTGTGTGATCTCAGAATGGGTTTGAGATCTAGAAATTGTAAATTGATGAATGTTTTAAGATGAATTAGATGATATCATCCTATTGTTGTTAAAAAAAAAACTTTAAGTTGTGAATTAGATTTGTTTAAATGAATAAGAAATGGAGTATGGTAATCCATTGTTAGGATAAAAAGGTAAATTGATTCAAAGGAATTAAATCAATGTTTGAAGTATTAACTCGAATTTATATAATTCAAGATGGTTTAAATTTGAAATTAGTCCAAACTGATTTGAATAATTTGGAATTGTATTTAAGGTTGAATAGTATTAAATTCAAATGGAATTTGAATTAAATTTGGGAGAAAATCAAGAATAATTCAACTTGAATTGAGGCTGAATCAATTTCAACGGCAATTGAAGTTAATTAATTAGAATTGGGTCAATTTAAATGGTAGAGGAAATTTAAATTGTGAGTAAGCGAATGAAAATTTAAGTGAATGTGAATAAAAATGGAATTGATTTGGCTAATAACCAATAAAGATAATATGTAGAGTGTACGTATGTTATTCTATTCGCATAGTGATTTGATCCAAATTCGAGCACAGAATTTCGAGATAGTTATATCGATCCGAGTGGGATTTTTCACTCGATTTTCGACGGCGAACCTGGGTACGGATTGTTGATTGGTTCTGGATATTCTCTATCATAGTCAGGCTATGCAAGGAGAATGACGGTTTCTGATCAAGAAAACAGATCTGTGTCCGCACTAAGAAGTCGGGTGAACGATACTAGTTCGGAAGTGAAATTGTGTGATCGAGTGAGCGATCAGATTGGTATGGCGTACGGATGATATGTGCACATCGTACAGATTTGAATGAAAATGATATTGGAAGAGTAATCAAATTTGAACATTTGATTTTGAATAAATAAAGTTATATATCTTTATTGTGTAAGATAAAACTCCCCTTGATGAATCTATTGCCAGAAGGAAAGGATTTTGAAAATGTTTGAAGTGTAAAAAGAGTTTTATACAGGTTTGAAATGATCCAAAGTTTTGAAAATTTTATATATCTGTATATATATGTACAAAGGATCTTATGAGGATTTTGGGAAAAGGTTTTGGGAACCTATGAATTCGGAAAGGCTTTTGATTTTTGGGTAAAATCAATATTTTATTTGGAAAGCCTAGTTTGAGAATTATCGATTTTGGGATAATCGATTTTGTATAAAGGAGCTTTGAATGAGATCATACTAGGTGTATGATTTAAAGATACTATATATGTATAGTATAAAATGTTTTGATGATGCTCTGGGGAAAAAGGCGCTCCCTTGGAATGGACTTCTCAGGAGTACCACCGGGTGGTGCTGCCTTGAGCCCCAAGGGGGGGGTTCTAAAGTTGATCCTATGAGGAGTCCAGACAAAACTAGTTCCTGAGGATTATTGGGTAGCGAAAGTCGATGGCGCTGATGCTTACAGGGGCAATTGGATTATGCTATGACGACAGTGTAACTCGTTGTCACTGCGATCTACTGTGGGGACTATAGCGGAAATCGTATGGAGGATGAGTGTCAACGGTCTACACTTGATTTTGCCGAGAAGGCAACGCAACATCGGTAGACTGCGATCTATAGTCAAGTGGAGTGGAGAAGTCTCATTTTTGGCAGCGAAATTCGAGGGCGCTAATGCCTACAGTTATATGGGTTTTTGCTGTGATAGCTACGTAACCCCAGTTGTAGCTGCGATCTGTAGTGGGTTCCGTGGTGTAATCGAGGGGCGCGGAGGCCTACAGTTATCTGTGGATTTTGTCGGGACGGCAACGTAACCATCGGGTTAACTGCGACCATGGATGGGGTTGATGATTTCCAGAGCATTCTCACCAAAGATATATCCTCTATTTTCAAAAACTGTTCTCGATATGTTCAATAAAATTATTTTTCAAGTATTTTCACTGGGTGTTGAAAACGGGTCTGCTAAGTACTTATAGATTTTCAGTCGTACGCCTGATCAACTTATGAATGAATTTCTGTGAGAACAATGATGGACCGGTTAAAACAACGAGTTATAAAAAAAAAGTATTTCTATAAAACCATTTTATCATATTATGTAGATTTTAAAAGTGTTTTAAAAGTGTTTCAAAGAATAATATTTCTAAAAATAAGCATTTTAAATGAATTCTGGCTTCGTTTCTTTTCGAGGACGAAAGGATTCAAAGGGGGAAGGAATGTAATAACCCGAATTTCTAGGCATTGTAATTAATAATATAATTGGATTAATTAAAAGCAATACTAAATTTATAGATTGAACAAATAAATCTGATCAAATAAATATTTGTATTTGTAATGGTGTTGTATATATAGACATAGATTTTAAACAAAATTATTATATACAAGTTGGATTTGTATGTGTTTAAAAATATGTATATGTAAAATTGATTTGAAAATTCAATTTGAATTTGGGTATTTAAATTGAAATTCAAAGAATAACTATATCAGTGTACAATTAAGATTTTTTTAAAATCTTCTCTTTTGAAAATTATATATGTGTAAATACTAGAAGGGTATGAGTATAAATATAAAATATAAATTGATCAAAATTTATGAAGTGACGGATTACAATTTCAAGATATTGAGTTTTAAGAAATTAAAAATCATTAGATTGAAGTTGTTTTAAAATCAATGTTTTCAAAAGCTAATTTAAAGATATATTCAAATTTGTTTTCAAAACTATAAGATAATTGTTGTTTTAAATATGATAGCTTTAAAGGATTTAAACAAAGTTTTGTTTTCTTTAAAGTGCTTAATATAAATGGTTATAAATGTATAAATATAGATGTTTAAATTTTAAAATATATGTATAATAATTATTTGCATTTTTATTAGTATTAGAATATTTCTTTTAAAATGTAAACTTATAAACTTATGTAAACATTTATTCATTTAGTAACTTAAGAAAGTAAGTTTTTATTTACATTTAAACTAAGTAAAATTAATTAAAAAGGACTTAAAAACATGTGTAACTATATAAACATATCTAAATAACACATGTAAAGAAGATTAAGCTAGCATATGACAAATGTTGGCAAAATAAACATGTGGCACTATTTCATTTTTAATTTTTAATAAATATTTTTAAGAAGAAAACAAATTTCTTTCCTAACACTTTCATTTTCTTTACTTTCCTTAACACAAATTAATGGCAAACAAGAAAACTTCTCAAACTTGAAAATGAACATCAAATTGAAAGTAAAACCAGCAACATCAATTAAAATCTAAAGCAATAATCAAATTTGCAAATTTAAAGGCTGCAATGCATAAGGAGATTTCAACATGCAAATGAAAATCAACAGAAATTCAAATGGACGATCAACAGAAGCTTCAACACTTTTAAGCAACAACAAGATTCAACTTTTAAAACCTGTAAATTAAAACTGCAACACCAATTTTCAATCTGCAAATGAAGTCCTTATCAAGCTGCAACCTTCAAATTACTACAACTTCAACATGAAAAGGGGTCTGCATCTCAACATTCTGAAAATTTAAAAGCAAGTTTGCCTGTATTCTTTAAACCAGAGGCCTGCATGCAACTCCATTAGTGCCTGCATCTTTTCTGGGAAGCATGCATCAAAGGAAATTTTTACAGAAGCAAGATGAATAGCAAACTGTTGTTTAAAGAACCAATTAAAGTTCAATTCATAAGCAAAAAAATAAAAGGAGATCTGAAGCTTTCAAAATTTAAAGCGCCATTCAAGTTCAAAAGCTTTCCAATAAAAATGGATGCTCTGCTCCTAAAATATAGGTGAGTAACATTTTTATTTAAACTAATTTTAGGTAAATTTAGTTGCTTGAAATTATTTACTGATATAGTCATGATTGTGTGAAAGAAAAATATATGATAGAATTTCCTATGTATGGTTACTGAATATGTGCTTGCTGTTGGAAATATGTTCTTACCTGTTCTAGTATTCCAGATTTACACTCTGGTCAAAATCATGATCTCATGATTCAAATCTGTGTTAAGGATTTAGTTTTCAAGTAAAATATAGTTGAATAATATAAGTTTAAGGCTTAAAATTTTATAAAAAGAAGATGAAAAGTCTGTAATGCCTCTGAAAAACAAATACATCATAGCAAATTATATATAAGCAAGAAATAGATTGTCCAGATTCATTGATTTAAGTTTATAAACCAATTACATTAAGAAAAACTTGATTTTTAAAACTAAAATCAGAATATTTAGTTTGAAATTGGAAAAGCATTTCTGGTTTTTCTAAAAAAGGTATTTTGGGTCGTAACTGACAACCTAGAAGTACGGGTTGGCCGGTGATGTTCCTGGTGATGGAGTGTTGATCAATGATGCGGGGAAAAATAGAAGGAGATGGATTAAAACAATGCGGCAGTAGTGATTTGGGATTAAAGTTTTAAACCCTAAGTATTCTGTTCATCTGAAAATTGATTGCCACAAACACTTGAAGCGATCGAGTTCCTCCTAATTCAAGTAGGTGGTAGATGGGGTACAGAGGAGTTTATGGTCGGAGGTGGTATTTCTCTGGTGATCGGAGGCGAGAGAATTCTGATGATTTACTATATCGACATTTTCCAGTTTGGGTTACTTGAATGTTTGTTTTTGATTTTGTGGATTTGCTATCGATTTGAAGATTGATTTGGTATTTGATGATGATCTTTGACTTGCGTGGATGGTCGCGAAGGAGTCGGAGGGGACGGCGAGACGGCACAGGTGCACATGGATGTTGGTATATCAGGTGATTGTTGGGGAAGAAGAGGTACTCGAGTTTGGTTTCAGGTGGTATCGTGATTTCCTCGAAGCAACGGGGTTTGGGACTTGAAGTATTTTGTTTGTGGTCTCGGGTAATATGGATGTTGCAGGTTTTTGGGTTAAAACTTGACAGTTCAGTAAATTTTTGAATAGGTGCAAATGAATGATTACTCGATTTTACTCGAGTTTGTTTTTATTTTGAGTTAAACTGTTGAAAGAAAACGAAAAAATGAAGTACTTGTGTTCTGGTTCAAGTACACATGAGTTAAACCCCAAAGTGAAGTGTTTAACCAGCTTTAAAATTTAAATAAAGCAAGTTTTAAATTTTTAAATAATTAAGCAAAATTAATCTCTTGAAATTCATCTCTTTGAAATGAATTGTTTGTATAAACAAATTTGTATGATTTGTTTTAAATATTTTAAGTTAGATCTTTGAAGTTATTTTCAACTTAGTTTGAAATAAAAAAGAAAATTTTAAGGAAATGTAAGGAAAAAATGTTTAGATTAAACATTAGAGATGACGATCCTATGGATTTTCCTGATTCAATGCAAAATAACCAACGGGTTAAAAGTAAGTCACCATCATTTAAAATTTTAAGGAAGATGACTTGGAAATTTAATTGTCTTTGGTTGGGATTATTATACAAGGAAATTAACTTAAGGGATTTATTAAGTATAAGTAATGATTTAAATTTATGATTAACTTTGGGTTAATCAAATAAAAACTTAAAGATAATAAATCAAGTGATAGATACTCAATAATTAAATAAGTATAATTGTTTAGGGATTGTCTAGGAATAATTACTTGAGTAATTAAAGGGATTATTTACTTAAAGAAATTAATTTAATAATTAATTAATTAGAATATGATTTGTTAAGGGTTGGTTAAATTCTGAATATGGTTGGTTGAGGAGTAATGAATGATTGAGATTGATGAAAGTAATTAAGGGATCAATTAAGAATCAATGTAATTGATAGGAGTAATTAAATGTGAATTACTATATTTGTTTGGGAATAATTAAATTTATATGAGTAATTAAGAGATAAATTACTCAATGAAATTAAAGGAGTAAATGTAATTAATTACGGAGTTGATTTAATGAATATAAGTAATTAAGGGAAGTTAATTACTAATGTGATTATTCAGAATTAATGAATGAAATTGTTTGAGAATAATTAATTTGTAAAATTAGTTAAGAGTTAATTACTTATTGTAATTATAGTATAATTCATCAAGGATGATTAATTAAGATGGATAATTAAAAGATCATTAATTAATTGATTTGTCATTAATTAATGTTAAGTATAGGAAATCCAAATAATTAAAGATTAGTAATTAATTTAATTTAATTAGAGATAAATTAAATTAATTTTGGAAGTGATCAATCATCCTTATGAATGATTGAATAAGATTAAATGCCATGAATTGGTTGATTCTCTGATATGAATTGTTTTATGTTATGATATGTTTGCTTGGGTGACAATAATAACGTGGTTATCAATCGGTAAGAATTGTTGGGTAAAAGTGACATCCTGGAATTAAGTTTAAATTGAATTGAATTTCAATTGTTTAATCTATGTTAAGATGACATTGAATTCGAAGAGACCGGAGTCGGGTACTGGTAAATATCCGAAACCACTTCGATTTTATAATTTGATGTGTGGAATCAATAGAATTCAATGGAGCGATTGAAGTGATTAGACCATTTAGTCTAAGTTATGATACTTAGAAATTGGTGTGTGATGTAAGAAATGTCTATAATAACCTGTGAAGTTATAAATTGATACAAGTTACCCCGAGTTACCCCGGGTGTATATATGTTGTATGTTTTGGTATTCCATGTTAGATGAGTTTACTCACGCTGGTTTCCAGCCTGACCCGGGTGTTACTTTGATGTAATGCTCGGGTCAGACCGAGTATTACAGATTTTTAGGTAAGGACGTTCTGGAGTTCAGAAGGCGAGCTGGATGGCATGGACGTATGGAGAGTTTACACTGTGATTCTGTAGTAATCGGACATGATTGTTTTGTCCAATGTTTATGTATCTGTGTAACCATGATGTATAAAAATGTAAATTAACAGATATAGTTTTCTTTGTATAACTGCTATTTTATTTGATATTATATTTGATCCGTTGCGAATGTGAGGTTTCTGTGACTTGTTTCTGTCTTCTTATTCTTTCTCTTTTCTTATTTTCTTAACAATCTGGAAATTTCGGGATCGAAATTCATGGGTTGTTACATAGGTGGTCGGCATGGTAAGGGCAGCTAGAGTGCGACAAAGGTGGCCAAAGGGTAAGGATGGTGGAAGTTCTTGGCAGGACTGGGGTGGATGGGCTGAGGTCAGAGCAGGTTCCGTAGTGGGTCGGTTCGGCTGAACAGGTGGCAAAGCGGGTCAGCTGAGGGAGCTGGGTGGGGGTACGAGTAGGTCAGTGGCGAAGGGAGGCTAGGGTGGAGGGGAGAGGTGGCTGAGTTCGGGAGAGGGATAGGTGGAGGCGGCTTTGAAAAGAGAGGGCGGGTACGGGTTGTGGGTCCAGTGGGTAAGGGCCGGTGGTAACGCGGAGGCGGTTGGGTGGTCGAGCATTGGAGATGGGAGGGTGGCTAGCAGAGTGTTGGAAGAGGGGGTTGCTAGAGTTTGTAGTGAAGGAGGGAAAATACTATGCTTGTTATATTTTTAATTACATATATATATATATATATATATATATATATATATATTCTCAAGCAAAATTGATATCAGAAAAGAAGATAATGAAGGGAAGCAGAGCAGGAGCATGCATACATACAAAGAGGGGACGAAAACATTTAATGCAGCATTTTATTTGTTTGGAGGCACACGCAAGGTGTTAGCTGAAAAGAAAACGTAAGCTGCAAAAAGAATGTGCAATGACGACCCTGGGCACGGTCGATGGCCAATATTTCAACCATGAAGCGTTTTACCATGGAAGCTAAAAAACAAAAACAAATATGCCAGGGAGATCAGCATGACAAGATGAATCCAACGATGTAATTCAGTCTGTGCTATGACGTTCGTAGCAAAATTTCATCTATCGCCGTTGTTACAGCTTCGACATTGGACGACAACAGCAATTCTTGATAAACGGAGCTACAGAAGTCGGAATTGGACGGAACCAATTCTAATGTTTTAATCCGAAAATTTTCTAAATCATTTCTATGTAATAATATTCATACTTTAAAATTTGATAATTTGCACTAAAATTTTTGCTGATCGAGTTTTGGAGTAATTTCGACACGAAACAAATTTTATTGGTCTTATTTCAATGGATGCATTTCAAATATTCAATTTTCATTGTCAATTTTTACTTTTAATAATATTTTTTATTTTAAAATCTTCGTTAAATTCTTAATTAAATCGTTAAGAAATCCAGATCGTTACATTCGATATCATATAGGATAATTTATTATCTCATAGGCTTGGATGGGTTTACATATACTATTGATTGTATAGCTGCATTTTTGAGATGTTTGATAGTTGCATATGTATGGTAGGCACATGGCGCAACTATCGTTGACTATTCTTTGATTTATTTGGTGATTTCGAGGGTGAAATTCCTAAAGGGGGAGAGTGTAATGACCCATATTTTGTATATCGAACGATCATAAAATATTTTATTTTATTCATATGAGGTCGTATGACTTTGAGATTTTGGAAAATGACTCTTAAGGACATTTTCTGTATCTGTGATTTTTGATCAAAAAGCCTAAATGATCATTAGAAGGGTGATTAGGCTTTTTAGCTGATTTTCATTCATCTCGTTTTTGTCCAATTCAAATTTAATGAGAAAAATTGGTATTTTGGGTATTTGGTGAGTGGTTCTTCACCTCTCACTATATTGTGCATGTTTATATAGTTAAAAATGATGTTTTAAATATGATTATGACCCTAAAATATTTTCTAACTTTAATCATTTTTTCATATATGTTTACGGTTGAAATTTAAAGGTTTTAAAATGGTTTTCAACCCCTCTTGCTCGTATTGATATATTAGTGCAAAAGTTAGATTTAGAGTAGGATTTGCTTGATTATCATGTATTGGTGGATTGCATGTATGAATGGACGTATATGTATGATATTTCATATTGTATGTTGTGCTTTGATATGATTGGCTAATGCTTTTAAGTACTTAGGAAAGAGGTTGTCGAATTGGTCTTATCGAAGGCAAAGATAGTCAGTGTTGGATGAAACTTGAAAGACGGGCTCTCGGTCATGGGAGGAGCTAAGGGTTCAATTCACATTAGGATTGGAGCAAAGGAGAGAAGTTAATGGAAAAACCACTCAGTGGGAAACCGCTCGGTGGAAAACCACTCGGTGGAAAATCACTTTGTGGGAAATCGCTCGATGGAAAACCAATGCAGGGTCTTTGGGTTGTGTCGGGAGTGTTCGTTCGTTTTCTCATTTTTCGACGGTGATTTGATAGCACGATGAAGACTGTTGGTTAAGGAAATCACGTGATATTCGAGCGCTTCAACGTGATAGCTACGAAGCTGCAATAATGGCAACTTGGTAGTGGATGGAGTTAGGTTTTGAGGATAGTGGCTTAATAATTGGAGCCAAAGTGATGACTTCAAGGGCATGTTAAATGAGAAGGGCTCGTGATTGGAATTATGGTTGTGTTCCACTATGGATATGAGCAGAATGGAATTATGACCGTGTTCCATTATGAAGGTGTGTGCAAAGGGATCGTAGACAAACTCTTATGGAGGGTTACATGGGGACATCCATTAGGACTATAACTTTGTCCAGATCTTATGACTACGGTTACCCCGGACCTTATGATTGTGAGTCTATTTCCTAACCATACGAAGTGGCATGTATTGAGCACTATGAACCGATATTTGTTTGAGCCTTTGGCTTATGATCTTGCTATACGAGTTATCTTATATCCAACCACACTGAGTGATAGTGAGGACTGTTTGATGGATGCTATGCTTGCTTTCCTATAGTCTCTCACTTTAGGTTTATCATCCGATGTAGGTATTTAGAATATGAATACGTAGACACCTAATACTATACTTAGGAAGCAGTTCCAATTGATGATGGTAGCTAAGTAGCATATTACAAATGTTATGTGCTAACTCTTTAATTGCAGGGACAAGTTAGTTATAATTCGTATGCCCTTGTTCCTTACTATATCGAGTTGTATAGTATTTTGAGATTCGTTTAACGCTCATACTAGACTGTTGTCTAACTCGAGGTTTTATGTTTTGCTTCTTGTTATCCCAAGTGCTCGTAAATGAGTAGACTAGATAGCAGGTCTAGGTTGTATGTAATGGCTGTGTAGAAGACAAGAAGGATAGAGCTTTCTCCTATTATATATGGATATTATGCTTATTTCGTTATGCAACATTGTGAAGCCTTGACGGTGTTTGCTTATTGCAATTATTATGAGACGGCTATAGTTTCTGTTTTGATAAACTCTATTACTTTTTTGTATAGCTATGTGGATCTGTGCTTTTATATTTTCTTCACTTAGTTATTACTGTATCTCCTATTTTCATATCTATGATGTGCATTATATTTTATTCCATGTGCTGTGAAATGTAAGACAGGTTTTGTGTTTTCTTTTCTTTTCTTTTAATCCATGACAATTATACTACATCGACCTAGCACGATAGGAGCTTACTATTTAGTTTTATTGGGTGATTTTAGTGTAGGGCGGTCGACACATCTATATTGACTATTTCTCTACGTCTCGATGAATAATAACTTAAATCCTCAACGTGTGAAAGCTTCTTCTTTCTTGATTTGAAATGGCATAAATATTGCCAATGTGCGATGGCTTATTATTCCTCAACATGTGATGGCTCTATGATTTTCATCACGCAATGGCTATGTAGACTTCAACATGTGATAGCTCTTATAATTCAACAGTCTTGTATACATCAACTTTCGATCAATTTATATTGTCAACATGTGATAGCTTTAATCATATTAAATCATGATGGCTCACTGTTCCAACCTTTGATGGCTCATGAATATCAACTTGTAACGGCTTATTCCTTCAATGTGCGATAGTATTATCTTCAACCTATGATAGCTCAACTTATGATCTCTCCTCTATTCTCAATTTACGATGATTCATCATTTAATGGCTCCTTTATTCTAGACTATCAATAATGTTTATATTATCATTATGTGATCGCTCTACATGAAATATCTTATAGCATCAATCGGCGATGGTTCTTAACTTTAACCTATGATAGCTCAACTTACGATGGCTCCTTTGTTCTTGACTTATGATGGTTCATCTTTTGATGGCTCTTTTATTCTTGACTTTTGATAGTGTTTATATTATCATCAAACAATGGTTCTGCTTGTGATGGCTTATATAATCAATCTGCGATAATTTACAACATCAATATGTGATAGCTCTACTACCAAATATGCAATAGCACGTTCTCAACATTCGATAGCCTTCAAAGCCTAATAGTTTCAAAGTTTGATAGCTTCGAAGTGCAATAGCCTTTAAATTACAATAGCTTTGAAATGTGATATCCTTCAAAACACAATAGCTCTAATATGCGATAACTCCATACTGCTAACTTTCGATAGTTTCACACTCTATCCATTTTTAGGAATTTAGGGTGTAACATATATTAAAATCCAAAATAAAATACTATAATTCTTTAGATAAGGTATGATTTACGAAAATAATTTGTTTAGGTATATATATTTGTTTCTTTAATTTTACACCAAATCAATTATTAAATTAAATATAACATATATAATGTTTGGCCAAAATAATTTTTTGTCATATGTGATAAACCAAAATATTATTCTATAAAACAAAATGTAAATTTATAAATGTATATACAAATTAACAAATATACACACATTTATTATTTTAAACAATATAGAAATTATATTTGTAAATAAAATATGTTTCAAATATTGATTGGTAGATCGTCCTAGAATTGATCACGATCCCAGCTCCTAGCTTTACAACGGCTTGGAGAACCACCTTTAATTATTTTGATCCTGATTGGATGAAATTATTTTCGGCCTAAAGTTGATGAGTTGGGAATGGCAGGTGGATAAGAGAAGAGAAGAGGCAAAAGGTTAAAGAAAGAATGAGAGGCAATGTGGTTTATATGGAGAGAGTGAAGGAGATCTTTTCTACTTGGTTTACTCATTCTATCCTTAGTAGTTCAGAAATCCAACAATTGAATTTGAACCTTTCCTTGCCCTCTATACGGCTGGCCATACATGAGACGAAATAGGCCTTACAATTTGTCCAAACCCACTAAGCAATCATATAATTTTAAATACGTATCGATATCGAACATCGATTCCTATGTATATAACTTTTATATACTCACTAATTTAATTACTAATGAAACCCAAAAAATAGCAATGGCACCTAGTACAATAAATAAATAATATTCATAAATATTAATTAATTTACAAAAATTATAAATCAGTTACATCATGTGATATTTTGGAGAATCTACAAATGTGACTCGTAGGTGTAAATTCAGTCAGCAATTAGTTATAAAGGCGCAGCATTCCCGGTGCCATCATTTATGATCGGGACCTGCTATTCTCTAGCGGGTTCTAGAAAATCCTTTAAGCAGCATTCCGTACTAAGCTTAATCTCAGCTCCGCTTATCATCAACAATTTGAAGGGTAAACGAAGCGAGTGAACAAAGTTTCACAAGAATTTCTTCGTGCTTGTATTTTAGATTTTAGATGCAGTTAGCAAGACCATATTTATCTTATGGAGTTTTCCTATGACAACAGTTTCCATTTTAGTATCAATATGGCTCCTTTTGAAGCTTTATATAGAAGGCTATGTCGATCACCTTGTTATTAGCTAGAGACTAGTGAGAAGTTTATTTTGGGTCCCGACTAAATTCGAGAAGCTTCAGAGAAGATAGTTATTATTAGAACAAGGATGAAAGAAGCGCATGATAGGGAGAAATATGCAAATTAGAGAAGAAAGACGCCATAGAGCAAGAGCCTAAGGATGATGCTAGATTTGTCTGGTGAGCGATCCGAGTCGAATGTAGCGAAGGCTGTAGATGGCAGGCAGCTATGAGTGAAGCAAGAAGACCAATCCATCCTATTCGCACCGCTTTTCTATGTCATTCGTTTCTTTTTCCCAGTTTTTCGGTTTTTGACTCCCGATAGCTGACGATCAGGAGAGATGCTAATTGTACAAGGACTAACCAAACTTGCCTTCCCGAAAAGCACATGGTCGAAGTATACTGGCCCTCTTCCAGAGCTACCTATTGCTCGAAAGAGGTGGCATGAATATATAGCAATATGCACTTTGTTGGCGTTCACACCGGTCTAACAAAGCTGGGTTCACAATCTTATGATCGAAAGCAACGACCTGGTGTCTACCCAAATGGAGATCAAATATGGATCAATGAGGATTATTAGAAGTACCCCCAACTCTTGTTTAGTTGAAGCAAAGAATCAACATCTCTCCAAGGCTAAGCTTTGGTTGATTCTCTGCTCTGTATCTTCATCTTGCTCGTCTGGGGTGTGGGGAGAAGCTTGCTTCGCAACTTTTCTCATTTAATTATAGTATTCTGTATGCAAAGCTTAGACGTACAGATCCGAGTCAACTATGGGTTGATTTTCTCTTTAGTTCAATCATCTTTTAGGAAAACACGATATGTTCATGATTTTAAGCTTCCCAAATGTTTGAGAGATCCTATGGTTATGCTAAAGCTGAAATATATTGAAGAATTTGAGATTTCTCCTGATTTGACAATTGTATAGAAGCCGATCCACATTGTTATCATTGAGGCTAAATGACTTGGATGCAAGAACGTTTGGTTGTTAAGGTCCATTGGTCAGAAAATCCTAAAGACTGCACTTGGGAAACTAGGGAGACTATCGGGCGGACATATCTAAAACTATTTTCGATGCACACGAATTTGGGGAGTTTCGTTAAAATTTTCAAGTCATGTATGTATTGTTTGCATTGTATTTTGAATTTTTGGATTGGATATATTGCTAGAAGTTAAAAGCATGTTATAGACTTTCTCTAAAAGAGAATTAGGTGGAAGCAATTTTCTTAGTGGGAGTTTGGAACGACCCTAATTTGAGAATTACGTGAAATAAAACATAAATAATTTAAATGGGAATTTTTGAATAAAATTTGGCATTTTCCAAGAATTGGATTTTTTTAGAAAGTAGAATTTTATGAATTATTTTAAAATAAAAGAATTGATAAGAAAATTTGGTGGAAAAGAAAATATAATTATTATGAAAATAGTATTTATGTTATTTGAAAATTTTGGATGGTTGAAATCTTAAAATTTTGTAACAGGAAAAGGAATTATTTAAATTTCAAAAAGAATGAAATTGTAAGTTCAAATAATACCAAAAATTAAAGATATGAAATGAATATTTTGAAATTTATAAATGAATACATATTTTTTATGAAAATGGAATCTAATTTTTACTGAAATTATCTAAATTATTTATAAAAAGAGTTTAAGAAATGTATTTTGTAAACGGTCATTATAAAGTTGTATAAAGATTTTATTTTAAAACGCTGTACTAAAAATTTATCTCTGTGTATTATAAAAAGATATAAAAGGACGTATTAAAGATTTATTAGTACTATTTATAGAAATTTTATTTTGAATTTATTTCGAAAACTTTGTTTGAAAAAGAATAAAAGAGAGGTAGATCAAGGAAGACAAGTTAAAATGAAGTAGCCTTTTTATTATTGGCTTACTAACATAACCCAAGCCCATTTATCTACTAAAAGGAAGAAAACTTTCTTCCTATTTTCCATTGTACGTTCAAACACTTTATAGAAACAAGAATATAGAAAGAAATTCTTTTTTCCTTTAAAACCCTAGAGCAATTCCATCACCTTAAGAGCAAAATAATATCCTAGAAAATCAAGAAAAATTCAAGTATCTTTCTCAACCCCAAATGCATCTTTTAGGAAGTTAAATTTTAGTTTTTATTGCAGTATTAAGTTGACTTGTTCTTTTTTGTTGATGATTGTTAGGGCATGCTAAAATTGAGAAGAAAGGGCCAATTTTGGTGTTTTGGCAAGCTATTTTAAAGAATTAAGGTAAGTAACCCTCATAATCTATCTCTATTTTAATTGCATGTTGCTAGTATGGCATATTATTATAATTGCAATGCAATTTGTATTTGAATTGAATGTATTGGTGAAGTAGTGCTTACTTAATGTAGGGAATCAAAATTTCAAGCATATGTTCCATTCTTTGATCAATAATGTGTTGTTTGCTTGTGCCGAATGAATACATGTTTGCATACAGTATATCTATCCCTTAAAACGGAATTCAAGCACTAGAAGTCGAGAAATCGATGATCAAAGTCAATTTCCTAAGCTGAAAAGCTCCAAAATTTGTAACACCCATAATATTTGATAATATTATTTAGGATATTTAATTAGATAAATAAAATAAAATAATGTAAATGTTAAGTGATAAGGAGATTGAGATTTCAATAAACACTTAGTGGTCGTGCTTAATACATTAAATAGGTTTAAGAGTGGTATGTAAGCTAATTAAATTACACAATGGCATAATGGTGAACGCATCATCCTATTACCATAACCCTTATACATTTTTTTTCCTTATGACATTCATGTTCATTTCTCATTTCTGCAAAAACGTAAAATGCAAACATAAGGAGGAGCTGACCATTGCTAAGAAAAAAAGAAAAGAGAAATTAAATCAAAAGCTAAGGAATGAAAGCAAAATCCAGTCTAATCTCCTTATCCTAATCAAGGTGAATTATAATTTATATAATCGCTAATTTGTTTTTATGATCATATGTTTTTGGATTTAAGATTAATTTCGTTTTATGATGATTTGGATGATGTAATGCTAGGATCATAATTTATTTGATTTAAAAACGATTATTTAAATGTGGTTTTTCATGGTTTTAAGGGTAAAACCAATTATAATCGATTTCAAATTCCATGGAAAAATTTTATGCTGTGTTAAATATGATTTTAGAGTTGTGTTTTAATATTTATAATTTTCCAAGCTATGGAAAGATTATTATGAATTTTCAAATGTTGCTTAATTGGGTTTAGATATTTATTTCATAAATTATATCGAAATTTAGGGTTTGAGATTTTGATATGTTAGATAACATGATGAAAGTGAATTTCTATAATTTTTGAGGATTTTTCCTAAGTGAATCGCTATAGAAATTAACGCATCGTTTGGATCAACTTAAATAAGTCGCATTTTAGCTTTTTGAAAGTCAAAATGAATAAGTTTTGGCTTGCAAAAAGCAAAAAAAACGACTTATATAAGTCGATCCAAACGAGCTATAAGTTATTTTAGAAGAAGGACTTATTTGCAATATTGGTTTTGTTTAATGAAAGGGCTTATTTGTTAAATTAATCTTCATTGAGATCTGAAATTAGGTGGCATTTATTTTGGTAAAGAATTTGATAATTTGAGGCAACCAATCACATCTTTACACATGGGCAGGTTAGTTAGATAGAATTTTCTCTAATTGGCATTAATCGGCTTTTACTCAGAAAAGCTGGTTCTGCCTCTATGAAGTGCCTTTCGACTCCAATGCTTCCGCTTCAACTCATTTGAAACCTACCTAGTCCAAAACCAATACACATGGTATTAATGATATTGGTACGAAGTGGGTTGGAGAAAGGCTTAAGGCATGAAATCGAAAGCATTGCTTCCGAGGGGGTCGATACATTTGTTTGTTGTAAAAAGTTAAGCGCCTGCCTTTGTTTTACTAAAGCTTTCAACGTAGTCAAAACATATGTTTTCGAAAGGAGTTTTCTAAATAGTTTTCGAAATGGGTTGCCAAAATATATTTTAAAATACGTGCTTTCAAATATGCTCCTTAGTTTTAAAATAAGGCTTTGGAAAGTAATGGATTCGGCCTAGTCGAAACCATGCTACCATATGTGTTCCTTTCGAGGGTATTGAAGTCATCAATGCTTTTGAAGGGTGCCTTTGTTTTAAAATTATGCCACTTCCTAAAGTATCCAAGGGTAGTGAAGGCAATGGCTTCGAAAAGGGGTTTCGATGCTATCCCTCTGTGTTATGGCTTAAAATATTTTAAAGCTTTCAAAAGGGATAGTGTCGATGCTATCAAGTTTTCCTAAATACTTTTATATGATAAAGAATGGTTTTGAAAGAGATACTTTCACCTTGACCTCAATGATATTTTAAATATAAACCCATTGGTTATGAAAGAGAGACTTTCAATGGTTATGGAAGAGATACTTCCAAAGGTTTCAAAAGGGGCACTTTCAATGGTTTCGAAGCTATGCTTCAAAGAATTAATAAATAATACTTTATTACATTCGAAAGGTTTCAAAAGAGAGGTTATAAAGTGTTTCAAAAGGCAGGGGCATAATGTTTTGAAAAGAGATTTATATGCTTTCGAAGGAGGTTATCCAAAGAGGTCGAAAGCAAAGTTTTAAAGGTTTTGAAAGCCTTAGTTTTCAAAACAAAGAACCCAATCTCATTTTAAAGGAAAACCATGGCATATAGATAAATAAAGTATTCTGAAAAAGAGTTTATGAAGAAGTTTTCTTTGATTAATATATTAAAGGGATTAACCAGGTTATTATGCTTGCTTCTCCATATATGTATATATTCACATTGCAATGGACCCATAACTGTATTTTAGGGAAGGGCAAAATAACCAGCTAAGTTGACCTAGTAGTGAATATAAATTAAGTTAACTTCTGAATGAGTTGAATTGAATGCAGGAATTCAGGAAGACAAAAATATAGGACGCTAAAATATTAAAGGAAGATATTGGCAGAGGCCGATAAGTTCACAGTAAGCCCACAAAAAATGTGTATAGGAAAAGATATTGGCATGAGCCAATAGGTTCATGGTAAGCCCATGAAAACTATGTATAAATGAAGATATCAGAAAGACAGATTCATAGTTAGCCCATGAAAACTAAGATTTGATATTGGTAGGGGCCAATAGAGTTGTAGTTAGCAATGAAAACTATATTCGGATTAAGATATTGACATATGTTAATAGGTTCCTAGTCAACCCATGAATACAAGGATAAGAGAAAAGATATTAGAGCTACCAATAGGATCAGGGAGAACCCATGAAATAGTAAAGATATTGGCCGGGGCCAATAGTTTCTTAGTGATCCCATGAAAATTATGGAACTGGACCGGGTGTCCGTAAACATTTAACCGGTTATTAGTCAGCCCATGAAAACTATGCCACTGGACATGGAGTCCTTAAACATTTAACCGGCTATTAGTCCACCCATGAAAACTAGGTTAATAGTAACACTAGAAACTATAACTGAGACAGATAGTCAAAATAAACGGGGATGGGTAATCCATAATTAATTCACTTATTTTGCATATCATCATATCATATCGTTTTGAATTATTTTTTAAATATTGTGGATACTAGATTATATATATGGTTTTATAAGGATTTAGGATACTAGTGAGAGGAAAACTCATTCGTTAAGCGGCATGGTCTCACTAGATATCTAAATGGTTTGAGATGATAAACTATTATTCATATCAGGCTTAATGTCTGACTCAAAGTTTATGTTTTCCCCTTAAACTCTTGGGTACTCAATTGATTTTGAGTAGTATGAGAGTTTAGGTTTTCAGGTACCTCATTAGATGAATAAGCTTCCGGAGGCATGCAGGAGGCATGATAACTACTTAGAGTTCTCTTTTATTTTGATTCTGCCGTGTTGTTTTGTAAAGGCAAAGTTGTTAAATTGCCTATATATACTTAGAACATCCAAGAGGCATCTTTATATGTCGCTCTTGGCATATGTTGTAATAAATTTATTTTCTCTAAACATTGTTAACGATTGTGGGATTATGTAATGAATTTGAAATGTTTTGAAATGGATTGTAGAACTTCTTTATGTTTTATTTTTTTTCTATATTCTTATGTTTCTGTCAATCTAACATCACTGTATTTCGTCAACGAGGATTAATAACTATGGAGAACGGTCACTGTGATAGGTTGACCAAGAGTGCTCATTTCATTCCAGTCAAGTCAACCAAGATGGCACCTGTTTTGGTGAAGTTATTCATGATGAACATTGTTAGACTACATGGGATTCCTAGTAGCATAGTCAGTGATAGAGATGCTTTGTTCACTAGTGAATTCAAGAAGAGTCTACATGATGTATTAGGTATCGAGCTTAAGGTGAGTGCAACATATCACCCTCAGACGGATGGGCAGACGGAGTGAGTCAATAAAGTACTCAAGGATTTATTGAGAGCATGCGTATTGGACTTTGGTGGATCTTGGGAGGATCACCTACATTTGGTTGAGTTTTCTATAATAATAGTTACTAGACTAGTATAGGAATGGCGCCTTTGAAGCTTTGTATGGAACGCCATGCAAATCACTAGCATGTTGGTTGGAGATTGGAGACAGATTAGTCTTAGGTCCAGATTTGGTTAGAAAGGTGTTAGAAAAGATTGAGTTGATCCAAGAAACGATGAAGCAAGCTCAATCCTATAACAACCCGATTTTTCGACGCTTGAAAATCGACATGAATACGTCCACTATATCAAATGTCGAACAATCGAATGCCAAAAAGTCGAACCATTAGGGTTAAAGAAGAAGGAGTAGAATAAGAAATAGAAACAACATCAAAATCTCTCTATTATCCTTTTACACACCCTTATTAAACCTTCATTCAAATATTGACTAAGTATATTTCTCCATTTCAATTTTACTTACAAATCCATGACTGAATATTTATACAGATAAGAGGCGTAATGACGTAGAGATCTCAGTTGGAGATAGGGCTTTCATTAACGTATCATCGATGAAGGGTGTTTTACGGTTCGGGAAGTCAGGGGAGCTAGCACCGAGATATGTTGATCCATTCCATATTATAGAAAGGATTGGAAAGCTTGATACAGAGTAGAGTTACCGAGTAGTATGACAGGTGTCTGTATTTCATGTATCTCATCTTCACAAGTATGTGAGTGATCCAGAGATTACTATTCTTCCGACAAGGTTGGAAGAATTGGTAGTAGAGCCTAATTTGACTTTTGATAGACAACTAGTTCATGTTGTGGCGAGAGATGAGAAAAGATTGAGGAACAAGATAGTCATGTTGGTCAAAGTTCAATGGAGCGACAACAAGAAGAACTATACTAGGGAGACAGAAGATTGGATTCGAGATACTTATCCTGATCTGCTTTGAGGGTACGTTTGTATTAGATTTATATAGATAAAATCTAGTCAGGTAGACTCGTATAGTTATTAGGAGTAGTAATAGATGATTGCTATGTTTAGTATTTAGTTCATTTTGAATTTCGAGGATGAAATTCTTTAAGGAGAGGAGCCTGTAACACCCCTAATATTTGATAACATTATTCAGGAGATTTAATTAGAAAAATTAAATAGAATAATCTAAATTTTAAATGATAAGGGGATTGAGATTTGAACAAACACTTAGTGGCCGTGCTTAATACATTACATAGGCTTAAGAGTGGTATGTAAGCTAATTAAATTATACAAAGACATAATGGTAAATTTCCACACCATATTATCATAACCCTTATATATTTTTGTTCTCACGTTCATTTCTCATTTTCACAAAAATATAAAATGCAAACATAAGAAGGAGCCAGCCATTCCTAGGAAGAAAAGAAAAGAGAAATTAAATCAAAAGCTAAGGAATTAAGCAAGGGGAATAAATCTCAATCTTAATCCATTCTCCTTATCTTAATCAAGATGAATAATAATTAAAACATCTCTATTTTGTTTATGATAATATGTTTTTGGATTTAAGATTAAATTAATTTTTATAATGATTTGGATGATGCTATGCTGGGATCATAATTTGTTAGATTTAAACAAGATTGTTTAAATGTGATTTTTCACGTTTAAGGGTAAAACCGATTATATTTGATTTAAAATGCCAGGGAAAAAATTTATGTTACGTAAAACATGATTGGAGTTGGGTTTTAATTTTGATAATTTTCCAAGCTATGGAAAGATTATTATGAATTTTCAAAGGAAAATATGGTTAATTGGGTTTAGAAATTTATTTCAAAAATTGTATTGATAATTTGGGTTTGAAAATTTGATATGTTAGATAACATGATGGAAGTGAATTCCTGTAATTTTTGGGGATCTTTCCTAAGTTAATTGCTATGGAAATTAAATTATTTTAGAAGAAGGACTTACTTGAAATATTGGTTTTGCTTAACGGAAGGGCTTATTTATTAAATTAAGCTTGATTGGGATCTGAAATTAAGCGGGAGTTATTTTAGTAAAGAATTTGAGAAGTAGAGGCAACCAATCCCATGTTCACCATGAGCAGGTTAGTCAGATTGAATTTGCTTTAATTGGCATTAATAAACTTTTACTCAGAAAAGCAGGTTCCGTCTCTAGTAGAAGTGCCTTTCAACTGCAATGCTTCCACTTCAACTCGGTCAAAACCCACCTAGGACGAAGCTAATACACATTGTTTCAATGATATTGGTACGAAGTGGATTGGAGAAAGGCGGAAGTCATGGCTTCGAAAGCATTGCTTCAAAGGGGGTCGATATCTTTGTTTATTTTATAAAGTTAAGTGCCTTCCTTTGTTTTACTAAAGCTTTCGACGTAGTCTTAAACATATATTTTTGAAAGAAGTTTTCTAAATAGTTTTTGAAAGGGGTTGCCAAACTATGTTTTAAAATATGAGCTTTCAAATGTGTTCCTTAGTTTTAGAATAAGGCTTTCAAAAATGATAGATTCGACCTAGTAGAAACCAAGCTACCGTTTGTGTTCCTTTCGAGGGTATTGAAATCATCAATGCTTTCGAATGAGCCTTTGTTTTAAAATTATGCTAAGTCACTTCCTAAATTCTTTCGAAAAGGTCTAAGGTTTCCGAAGGCAATGGCTTCGAAAGGGGGTTTCGATGCTATCATTTAGTGTTATGGCTTAATTGTTTGAAGCTTTCGAAAGGGATGGTGCCGAAGCCATCAAGTTTTCCCCAATACTATTATATGATAAAAATGGCTTCGAAAGAGATACTTTAGTTTATATTCACATTGACCCAAATGATTTTTAAATATAAACCTAATGGTTTCTAAAGAGGAACTTTTAATGATTTTGGAAGGGATACTTCCAAACGTTTCGAAAGGTGGTACTTCAATGGTTTCAAAGATATGCTTCAAAGAGTTAATAAATAACACTTCATTAAATTCGAAAGATTTCAAAAGAGAAGTTTTAAAGTGTTTTGAAAGGCAGGGGCCTAATGTTTTGAAAAGTGATTTATATGCTTTCGAAGAAGGATATCTAGTGAGGACGAAAGCAAAGTTTTGAAGGTTTCGAAAGTATTAGTTTTTAAAATAGAAATTCCAATCTCATTTTAAAGGAAAACCATAGCATATAAATTAATTTAGTATTTTTAAAAGGATTTTTTGAAGAAATTTTATTTGATTAATAGATTAAAGGGATTAACCAAGTTATTATGTTTGCTTCTTTATATATGTATATATTCATATTGTAATGGACCCAAAACTGTTATTTGGGGAAGGGCAGAATAACCAGCTAGGTTAACTCAGTAGTGAATATAAATTAAGTTAACTTCTGAATGAGTTGAATTGAATCCAGGAGTTCAGGAAGACCAAAATATGAGACGCTAAAATATTAAAGGAAGATATTGGCAGGGGCCAATAAGTTCACGGTAAGCCCATAAAAATGTGTATAGGAAAAGATATTGGTAGGAGCCAATAGGTTCATGGTAAGCCCATGAAATCTATGTTTAAATGAAGATGTCAAAAAAGATAGATTCATAGTTAGCGCATGAAAACTATGATTTGATATTGGCAGGGGCCAATAGGACCGAAGTTAACCAATGAAAACTATATCTGGATTAAGATATTGACAGATGTCAATAAGTTCCTAGTCAGCCCATGTAAACTAGGAAAAGAGAAAAGATATTCGAGTTACCAACAGGTTCAAGGAGAACCCATGAAATAGTGAAGATATTGGCAGGGGCCAATAGTTTCTTAGTGATCCCATGAAAACTATAGAAATGGATAGGGAGTCCGTAAACATTTAACCAATTATTAGTCAGCCCATGAAAACTATGTCACTGGACAGGAAGTCCATAAACATTTAACCTCCTATTAGGCCGCTCATGAAAACTATTAGGTTATTAGTAACCTAGAAACTATAACTGAGACAGATAGTCAAAATAAATTGGGATGGGTAATCTAGAATTAATTCACTTATTTTGCATATAATCATATCACATTGTTTTGAATGGTTTCTTAAATATTGTGGGTGCTGGAGCATAGTATATGGTTTTATAAGGATTTAGCATACTAGTGAGGGGAAAACTCGTTCCGCTAAGCGGCATGGTCTTACTAGATATCTTAATGGTTTGAGATAATAAATTATTATTCATATCAGGCTTAATGTCCGACTCGAAGTTTATGTTTTCCCCTTAAACTCTTGGGTACTCAATTGATTTTGAGTAGTTTGAGAGTTTAGGTTTTTAGGTACTTCATTAGATGAATAAGCTTTCGGAGGCATGCAGGAGGCATGATAGCTACTTAGAGTTCTCTTTTAT
Organism: Allium cepa; assembly: GCA_030765085.1. NCBI lineage: Eukaryota > Viridiplantae > Streptophyta > Magnoliopsida > Asparagales > Amaryllidaceae > Allium > Allium cepa. The sequence continues at coordinate 791,284,693 of CM060932.1, forward strand.
TTTGATTCCACTGTGTTGTTTTGTAAAGGCAAAGTTGTTAAATTACCCATATATATTCAGATCATCCAAGAGGCATCTTCATATGTCGCACTTGGCATATGTTGTACTAAATTTATTTTCTCCAAATATTGTTGACGATTGTGGGATTATGTAATGAATTTGAAATATTTTGAAATGGAATGCGGAACTTGTTTGATGTTTTGATTTTTTTCCATATTCTTGTGTTTCTATCAATCTAACATCACCGTATTTGGTCGTCGAGGATTAATAACTATGGATGATTATAGCATCCGTAGCCGTTAGTTTTAGACCTCCAACAGATGGAGATTACAACTTGGTGTTAGGGCATAGGTTTATGAAAACTTAAAAGAAAAGTTAAACCTAGAAGCTTATTTAAACATAATCCAATGAATCAAAAATTTGATCGGGGTTTGGGATAAAGCTATAGTAACGTCCTTGTATTTGATACATAGGTATATATATAAGTACGTATTCTCCTCTCTCTTAGACCTTTTCTTCTGTATCTTACTAAGACTCATAAGAAGATTTAGGAGAAATAAGATATGGAAGAAAGAAACGAAAAAGGAAATCTTGGGGGAGGAAGCACAATAACTAATGTAAATGCTCAACCTAATTCCAGGAGGAACCAATGTCGACAGGGTAATGCTAACGAAAATGCTGACGCCAATGTGGGTCCTGGAAATCCACCCGTAGATATGTAGGCGATGTATCAGTTCTTTGTCTATATGATGCTAGCAGGAGTTGCTATTGGAGTTGTTGGTAATGTTAGAGGAGCTAATCCATGGCTCCAGTTGGAATAATTATGCTAAGTTGAGCAGAGATTACACAAATTTGCGTAGAAAACCGTTTATGGGTACGGAGGATTCTATTGAAGTTGAGAATTGGTTATTGCACCACAAGAGAATCTTTCCAGATCTTGGTTTGGATGATGAGCAAAAGAGAAGGCATGCCTCTAGGTAGTTGCAAGCGTCAGCACTTCATTGGTGGAATAGTGCTATTGCTGGGATTGCGGAAGAGAAGTTGAATTGGGAAGATTTTAGATTGAGATTTGAACAGTGGTTTTTATCTGAAGTTGCTAAGTCGGCATTTATGAGGAAGTTTATGGATTTAGTTCAGGGAGAGATGCCAGTAATCGAGTATGCCACGAAGTTTGATGAGCTATCTCGATATGGATATGTAATTATAGACACTGACATCAGATGGATTGAGAGGTTAGGATTGAGGCCAGAGCTTGCTAGGGAAACCCTTATCCATATTCGGGATCCTTGTAATGTGGTCGTGGAATGGTCATTTTGCTATGAAGAGATGCTTGTTGTTTATGCTAGAGAGAAGCCAGTCGAAACCCAAGGTTCTTAGGAAAAGAAGAGGAAGTTCTTTAAGAAGAAGGGAGGTCACAAGGGGGATGCTGCCAAGTAGGCAAGGGCTGATTTAGTTTGCTACAAGTATGACCAGAAGGGTCATTATGCAAATGATTGCCGGTCAGGCAAGGGGAAGAAGGATGTAGATAGGTAGAATGTGAAGTGCTTCAACTGTGACCAAGTAGGGCATTATAAGAATCAGTGTCCAAAACCGGTTAGGGAGGACAAAGGAAAGGTTTTTGCTGTTGGACCATCATCTGCTAAGCCAACTACAGCTGAAAAAGGAAAGACTATGATGGAATGTATGTTTTTGATTCAGAGTACACCAGTTAGTATACTTTTTGATACCGGTGCATCATATTCATTTATATCCCCATGTTTGGTTGATAGGTTATGCTTAGAACCCATATACCTTGTTACTTCCTTAAGGGTTGTGAATCCAATAGAAATGTATGCAACTTTGGGAATGAGATGTAACCAGTTAGAACTTGATTTGTTAGGTCACAAGTTTGCATGCAGTCTATATGTTTTCAAATTTGTAGATTTCAGAATCATTTTGGGTATGGATTGGTTGAGCAAGTATGAGGCAATGATATTTTGCCAAGATGGGGAGACATCACTGAGACATAGAAATAGTTATAACCGAGTTATATTCTCAGTGGAGAATTCTGACTGGAGTAGTGGTGCTTTGTTAAGTGCAATGGAAGTGGGAGAAGAGTTAAGTCGAGTTTGATTAGCAAGAGAGTTTGTAGATGTCTTTGAGCCAGTGACAGGACTACCAGCGAATCACGCTGTTGAGTTTCGAATAGATCTTGTGCGAGGTGCTGAACCTATAAGTAGACCACATAGCAGGATGACACCTACTGAGATAAAGGAATTGAAGGTGCAGCTAATGGATTTAGAAGGAAAGAATTTTATTAGACTAAGCAGTTCACCTTGGGGAAGTGGTGCGGTATTCGTGAGAAACCAGATGAGTCGTTAAGGATGTGTATCGACTATCGTAAGTTGAACGGAAAGGCGATAAAGAATAAGTATCCTTTGCCAAGAATTGATGATCTATTTAATCATTTGTGTGGAGCCAGAGTAATTTACCAGTTGGATTTGGCGACAAGTTTCCATCCGTTAAGGGTAGCAGAGGACAATATTCTTTTGACTTCATTTCGAACTAGGTATGGTTCATATGAGTGGTTAGTAATGCAATCCGGGTTAACGAATGCACCTGCTTTCTTTGTGGATCTGATGAACCGAGACCTCCGAGAGCATTTGGATATATTCATGTCGGTGTTAAGTTTCTTGGTCAAGTGGTTTCAAAGAAGGGGTTTTTAGTCGATCCATATAAGGTCAAAGCTGTTTATAATTGGAAGAGACTAGACATGGTGACTGAGATCAGAGGTATTCTTGGATTAGCTGGCTATTGCCGAAGATTCATTAACGATTTCTCATGGATAGCAACGCCTTTGACTAAGCTAACCAGAAAAGAGGTGAAGTTTGTTTGGTCCGACAAATGTGCGAAAGCATTCCTTAAGTTAAAGCATTTGTTAACCAATGCACCTGTGTTAGTAGTTTCAGACGGAAACCAAGGGTTGGTAGTGTATACCGATGCATGTGGAACTGGATTAGGAGCTATGTTGATGTAGAAGGGTAAAGTGAGTGCCTACGCTTCAGGCACACATGAAGTGAGATATCCTACTCATGATTTAGAGTTGGCAGCGGTGACCTTCGCATGAAGATTTGAAGACATTATCTCTTAGGGGAGACATTTAAGCTACACACAGATCATATGTCTTTAAGGTACTTATTCTCTAAGAAGGAGCTAAATATGAGACAGCAGAGATGACTGGAGTTTTTAGCTGCTTATGATTTGGTATAGAGTATACACCAGGGAAAGGTAATAAAGTGGCAGATGCTCTTAGCAAAAGACATCAGAATGTGGTATTAGCTATGTTGGCGGAATGGAAGGATTAAGAAGCTTTGACTACTTGTATATGCAGTTAAGATCGACTGCTAGTTCAAGTCAGAGTACCGCCATGTTGTTCTACTTAGAAGTTCGACCGTATTGATCGAAAGGATAGCTTCAAGCAGAAGGAGGATCCATTATTAGCCGAGAAGATCAAAAGGCTTAAAGTTGGAACTGAGATCGACGATCTGAAAGATTTTAGTCTTGACAGAGGGGATGGTTGAGAAAGAAGGGACAATTGTGTGTTCCAGATGTTGAGAACTTGAGGAAAGAAATTCTTGGAGAATGTCATCGATCCAAGTTTGCAGTCCATCTTGGATTGACCAAGATGTATCAGGATATGAAGAAGAGATTCTATTGGAAAGGCATTAAGTGGGATGTTAGCTTATGGATTAGGCAATATGCAAACAGTCAACAAGTGAAAGCCGAACATCAGAAGTTGAGTGGGTTGCTTCAGCCTTTAGAGATTCCAGTTTAGAAATGGAATTTGATATCCACGAATTTTATAGACGGGTTGCCAAAGTTAAATAGAGAAAATGAAAGTATAAGGGTCATTGTGATAGGTTGACCAAGTGTACCCATTTCATTCCAGCCAAGTCAACCAAGATGGCACCTTTTTTGGTGAAGTTATTCATGATGAACATTGTTAGACTACATGGGATTCCTAATAGCATAGTCAGTGATAGAGATGATTTGTTCACTTTGAATTCTAGAAGAGTCTATAGGATGTATTAGGTACCGAGCTTAAGGTGTGTACAACATTTCACCCTCAGACGGATGGCAGACAGAGAGAGTCAATAAAGTACTCAAGGATTTATTGAGAGCATGCGTATTGGAATTTGGTGGATCTTGGGCGGATCATCTACATTTGTTTGAGTTTCCCTATAATAAATGTTATTAGACTAGTATAGGAATGGAGACTTTTGAAGCTTTTTATGGAAGGCCATGCAAATCACTAGCAAGTTGGTTAGAGATTAGAGACAGATTAGTCTTAGGTCCATATTTGGTTAGAAAGGTGTCAGAAAAGATTGAGTTGATCCAAGAAAGGATGATGCAAGCTTAATCTTGTAACAACCCGATTTTTCGAAGCTCGTAAATCGACATCAATACGTCCACTATATCAAATGCCGAACAATCGTATGCTGGAAAACCGAACCTTTAGGGTTAAAGAAGAAGGAGGTAGTAGAAGAAATAGAAACAACATCAGAACTCACAATTATCCTTTCACACACCCTTATTAAACCTTCATTCAAATATTAACTAAGTATATTTCTCCATTTCAATTTTTCTTACAAATCCATGATTGAAGAGTTACACAAATAAGAGGCGTAAGGACCTAGAGATCTCAGTTAGAGATAGGGCTTTCATTAGCGTATCACCGATGAAAGGTGTTTTACAGTTCGAGAAGTCATGAAAGCTAGCATCGAGATATTTAGATCCATTCCATATTATAGAAAGGATTGGAAAGCTCGCATATAGAATAGAGTTGCCGAGCAGTATGGCAGGTGTCTATATTTCATGTGTCTCATCTTCACAAGTATGTGCGTGATCCAGAGACTACTATTCCTCCGACAGGGTTGGAAGATTTGATAGTAGAGCCTAATTTAACTTTTATTAGAAAACTAGTTTATGTTCTGGCAAGAGATGAGAAATGATCGAGGAACAAGACAGTCAAGTTGGTGAAAGTTCAATGAAGCGGCAATAAGAAGAACTGTACTTGGGAGATAGAAGATAGGTTTCGAGATACTTATCCTGATCTGCTTTGAGGGTATGTTCGTTTTAGATTTATATAGATAAATTCTAGTCTGGTAGACTAGTGTGGTTATTAGGAGTCGTTACAGATGATTGCTACGTTTAGTATTTAGTCCTTTTTGAATTTCGAGGATGAAATTTTTTAAAGAGAGGAGCCTGTAACACCCCTAATATTTGATAACATTATTCAGGAGATTTAATTAGGAAAATTAAATAGAATAATATAAATTTTAAGTGATAAGGGGATTGAGATTTGAATAAACACTTAGTAGCCATGCTTAATGCATTACATAGGCTTGAGAGTGGTATGTAAGCTAATTAAATTACACAAAGGCATAATGGTAAATAGCCACACCATATTACCATAACCCTTATATATTTTTGTTCCTTATGACATTCACATTCATTTCTCATTTCCACAAAAATGTAAAAATCAAACATAAGGAGGTGCCGGCCATTCCTAGGAATAAAAGAGAAGAGAAATTAAATCAAAAGCTAAGGAATTAAGCAAGGGGAATAAATCTCAATCTTAATCCGTTCTCCTTATCTTAATTAAGATGAATAATAATTAAAACCATCTCTATTTTCTTTATGATCATATGTTTTTATATTTAAGATTAAATTCATTTTTATGATGATTTGGATGATGATATGCTGGGATCATAATTTGTTAGATTTAAAAAGGATTGTTTAAATGTGTTTTTTCACGGTTTTAAGGGCAAAACCGATTATAATTGATTTCAAATGCCATGGAAAAAAATTTTGTTACGTAAAGCATGATTTTGGAGTTGGGTTTTAATTTTGATGATTTTCAAGCTATGGAAAGATTATTATGAATTTTCAAAGGAAAATATGGTTAGTTGGGTTTAGAAATTTATTTTAGAAATTATATTGGGAATTTTGTTTTGAAATTTTGATATGTTAGATAACATGATGGAAGTGAATTCCTGTAATTTTTGGGGATTTTTCCTATGTGAATTGTTGTGGAAATTAAATTATTTTAGAAGAAGGACTTATTTGAAATATTTGTTTTGTTTAACAGAAGGCCTTGTTTATTAAATTAATCTTGATTGAGATCTGAAATTAAGCGGTAGTTACTTTAGTAAAGAAATTGAGAAGTAGAGGCAACCAATCCTATGTCCAACATGAGAAGGTTTGTTAGATAGAGTTTTCTTTAATTGGCATTTATCAACTTTTACTCAGAAAAGCAGGTTCAGCCTATATTAGAAGTGCCTTTCAACTGCAGTGCTTCCACTTCAACTCAGTCAAAACCCACCTAGGACGGAGCCAATACACATTGTTTCAATGATATTGGTATGAAGTGGATTAGAGAAAGGCTGAAGGCATGGCTTTGAAAGCATTGCTTCAGAGGGGGTCGATACCTTTGTTTATTTTATAAATTTAAGTGCCTGCCTTTGTTTTACTAAAGCTTTCGACGTAGTCGAAACATATATTTTCGGAAGAAGTTTTCTAAATAGTTTTCGAAAGGGGTTGCCAACCTATGTTTTAAAATATGAGTTTCAAATGTGTTCCTTAGTTTTAAAATAAGGCTTTTGAAAATGATGCATTCAGCCTGGTCAAAACCATGCTACCGTTTGTGTTCCTTTCGAGGGTATTGAAATCATCAATGCTTTCGAATGATGCCATTGTTTTAAACTTATGCTAAGTCACTTCCTAAATTCTTTCGAAAGGGTCCAAGGTTTTCGAAGGCAATGGCTTCGAAAGAGGGTTTCAACGCTATCCTTCAATGTTATGGCTTAATTGTTTGATGCTTTCGAAAGGGATGGTGCCGACGCATTCAAGTTTTCCCTAATATTATTATATGATAAAATGGTTTCGAAAGAGATACTTTAGATTATCCACTGTGACCTAAATGATATTTTACATATAAACCCAATGGTTTCTAAAGAGGGACTTCCAGTGGTTCCGAAAAGGATACTTCCAAACGTTTCGAAAGGAGTACTTCAATGGTTTTAAAGCTATGCTTCAAAGAGTTAATAAATAATACTTTATTACATTCAAAAGATTTCAAGAGAAAGTTTTAAAGTGTTTAGAAAGGTAGTGACCTAATGTTTTGAAAAGATATTTATATGCTTTCGAAGGAGGATATCTAATGACGTCGAAAGCAAAGTCTTAAAGGTTTCGAAAGCATTAGTTTTTAAAATAGAGAACCCAATCTCATTTTAAAGGAAAACCATAACATATAAATAAATAAAGTATTTTTAAAAGGATTTTTTAAAGAAATTTTCTTTGATTTATAGATTAAAGGGATCAACCAAGTTATTACGCTTGCTTCTTTATATATGTATATATTCACATTGTAATGGACCCAAAACTGTTATTTGGGGAAGGGCAGAATAACCAGCTAGGTTGACCCAGTAGTGAATATAAATTAAGTTAACTTCTGGATGAGTTGAATTGAATCCAGGAGTTCAAGAAGACCAAAATATAGGACGCTAAAATATTAAAGGAAGATATTGGCAGGGGCTAATAAGTTCACAGTAAGCCCATAAAAAATGTGTATAGGAAAAGATATCAGCAGGAGCCAATAGGTTCATGGTAATCCCATGAAAACTATGTGTAAATGAAGATGTCAGAAAGATAGATTCAAAGTTAGCCCATGAAAACTATGATTTGATATTGGCAGGGGCTAATAGGGTTGTAGTTAGCCAATGAAAACTACATCCGGATTAAGATATTGACAGATGTCTATATGTTCCTAATCAACCCATGAAAACTAGGATAAGAGAAAAGATATTCGAGTTACCAATAGGTTCAGGGAGAACCCATGAAATAGTAAAGATATTGGCAGGAGCCCATAGTTTCTTAGTGATCCCATGAAAACTAGGAACTGGACAAGGAGTCCGTAAACATTTAACCGGTTATTAGTCAGCCCATGAAAACTACGTCACTGGATAGGGAGTCCTTAAACATTTAACCGACTATTTTCTCCACCCATGAAAACTATTAGGTTAATAGTAACCCCAGAAACTATAACTGAGACAGATAGGCAAAATAAATGGGGATGGGTAATCCAGAATTAATTCACTTATTTTGCATATCATCATATCATATTGTTTTGAATTGTTTTTTAAATACTGTGGATGTTGGAGCATAGTATATGGTTTTATAAGGATTTAGGATACTAGTGAGGGGAAAATTCGTTCCGCTAGGCGACGTGGTCTCACTAGATATCTAAATGGTTTGAGATGATAAATTATTATCCATATCAGGCTTAATGTCTGACTCGAAGTTTATATTTTCCCTTTAAACTCTTGGGTACTCAATTGATTTTGAGTAGTTTGTTTAGGTTTTTAGGTACCTCATCAGATGAATAAGCTTCCGGAGGCATTTAGGTTGCATGATAGCTACTTAGAGTTCTCTTTTATTTGATTCCGCCGTGTTGTTTTGTAAAGGCAAATTTGTAAAATTGCATATAAATATATATACTAAGATCATCCAAGAGGCATCTTCATATGTCTCTCTTGGCATATGTTGTAGTAAATTTATTTTCTCTAAACATTGTTAACAATTGTGGGATTATGTAATGAATTTGAAATGTTTTGAAATGGAATGTAGAACTTGTTTTATGTTTTATTTTTTTCCATATTCTTGTGTTTCTGTCAATCTAACATCACCGTATTTGGTCATCGAGGATTAATAACTATGGATGACTATAGCATTCGTAGCCGTTAGTTTTGTGCCTCCAACTAGTGGAGATTACAACTTGGTGTTAGAGTATAGGTTTATGAAAAGTTAAACCTAAAAGCTTATTTAAACATAATCCAATGAATTAGAAATTTGATCGAGGTTTGGGATAAAGCTATAGTAACGTACTTGTATTTGATACATAGGTGTATATATATAAGTACGTACTCTCCTCTCTCTTAGACCGTTCTTCTGTATCTTACTAAGGCTCATATGCATGTATACGAGAAAGAAGATATGGAAGCAGGAAACGAAAGTGGAAATCTTGGAGGAGGAAGCACTACAACTAATGCAAATGCTCAACCTAATAACAGGAGGAACCAAGGTCGACATGCTAATACTAACGAAAATGCTGATGCCAATGTGGGTGCTGGAAATCCACCCGTAGATATGGAGGCGATGTATCTGTACTTCGTCAATATGATGCAATAAGGAGTTGCTGCTGGAGTTGCTGGTAATGTTGAAGGAGCTAATCCCATGGCTACAGTTGGAGATAACTATGCTAAGTTGAGCAGAGATTACACCAATCTGGGTAGAAAGCTGTTAATGGGAACGGAGGATTCTATTAAAGTTGAGAATTGGTTATTGCACCGCGAGAGAATCTTAGCAGATCTAGGTTTGGATGATGAGCAAAAGAGAAGGCTGGCCTCTAGGTAATTGCAACGGTCAGCACTTCATTGTGGAATAGTGTTACTGCTGGGGTTGCGGAAGAGGAGTTGACTTGGGCAGATTTTAGATTGAGATTTGAACAGTGGTTTTTATCTGAAGTTGATAAGTCAGCATTTATGAGGAAGTTTATGGATTTAGTTCAAAGAGAGATGTCAGTAATCGAGTATGCCACTAAGTTTGATGAGCTGTCTCGATATGGATACGTTATTATAGATGCTGACATCAGAACGAATGAGAGGTTCATTCGAGGATTGAGGCCTGAGCTTGCTAGGGCAACCTTGATCCATATTCGGGATCCTTGTAATGTTGTTGTGGAATAGTCATTTTCCATGAAGAGATGCTTGTTTTTTGTGCTAGAGAGAAGCCAGTTGAAACCCAAGGTTCTTAGGAAAAGAAGAGGATGTTCTTTAAGAAGAACGGAGCCCACAAATGGGATGCTGCCAAGAAGGAAAGGGCTGATTTAGTTTGCTACAAGTATGACAAGAAGGGTCATCATGCAAATGAGTGTCGGTCGGGCAAGGGGAAGAAGGCTGTAGATAGGAAGAATGTAAAGTGCTTCAACTATGACCAAGTTGGGCATTATTAGAATCAGTGTCCAAAACCGGTTAGGGCGGACAAGGGAAAGGTTTTTGCTGTTAGACCATCATCTTCTAAGCCAACTGCAGCTAAAAAAGGAAAGACTGTAATGGAATGTATGTTTTTGATTCAGAGTATACCAGTTTGGATACTTTTTGATACAGGTGCATCACATTCATTTATATCCTAGTGTTTGGTTGATAGCTTATGCTTAGAACTCATATAACTTATTACTTCCTTAAGGTTGTGAATCCAATAGGAGGGAATGCAACTTTGGGGATGAGATGTAACCAGTTAGAACTTGATTTGTTAGGTCATAAGTTTGCAAGCAGTCTATATGTTTTCGATTTCTTAGATTTCGAAATTGTTTTGGGTACGGATTGGTTGAGCAAGTATGAGGCTATGATATTTTGCCTGGATGGGGAGACATCAAGGAGACACACAAATAGTTATAACCGAATCATGTTCTAAGTGGAGAATTCTGATCGGAGTAGTTATGCTTTGTTAAGTGCAATGGAAGTGGGAGAAGAGTTAAGTCGGGTTCGAGTAGCAAGAGAGTTTATAGATGTCTTTTAGCCAGTGACCGGTCTGCCACCGAATCGCGCTGCTGAGTTTCGAATAGATCATGTGCGAGGAGCTGAACCTCTAAGTAGACCACCTAGCAGGATGATACCTACTGAGATGAAGGAATTGAAGGTGCAGCTATTGGATTTAGAAGGAAAGAATTTTTTTAGACCAAGCAGTTCGCCTTGGGGAGCGGCCGCGGTGTTCATGAGAAACCAGATGAGTCGTTGATGGTGTGAATCGACTATTGTAAGTTGAACGAAAAGACGGCAAATAATAAGTACCCTTTGCCAAGAATTGATGATATATTTGATCATTTGTGTGGAGCCAGAGTATTTTACCAGTTGGATTTGGCGACAAATTTCCATCCGTTAAAGGTAGTAGAGGATAGTATTATTTTAACCTTATTTCGAACTAGTTATGGTTCATATGAGTGGTTAGTAATGTAATTTTGGTTAACGAATGCACCTGCTTTCTTTGTGGGTCTGATGAACCGTGCCCTCAGCGAGTATTTAGATAGATTCGTGTCAGTGTTTATAAATGACATTTTGGTATACTCGAAGGATGAAAAAGAGCATGAAGATCATCTTAGAATTGTGCTTGAGACACTGAGGCAGCATCAGTTGAAAGCGGAGTTCTCCAAATGTCATTTTTGGAAGAAAGATGTTAAGTTTCTTGGTCATGTGGTTTCAAAGAAGGGGTTGTCAGTCGATCCGTATAAGGTCAAAGCTGTTAATAATTGGAAGAGACTAGATACGGTGACTCAGATCAGAAGTATTCTTGGACTAGCTGGCTATTACTGGAGATTCATTAAGGATTTCTCATGGATAGCAGCGTCTTTGACTAAGCTAACCTGAAAGTAGGTGAAGTTTATTTGGTCCGACAAATGTGAGGAAGCATTCCTGATGTTAAAGCATTTGTTGACCAATGCACCTGTGTTAGTAGTTCCAGTTGGAAACTAAGAGTTGGTGGTGTATACCGATGCATATGGAACTGGATTAGGTGCTATATTGATGCAGAAGGGTAAAGTGAGTGCTTATGCTTTAGACGGCTTAGACCACATGAAGTGGGATACCTACTCGTGATTTGGAGTTGGCAGCGGTGATCTTCGCATGAAGATTTGGAGACATTATCTCTTAGGGGAGAGATTTGAGCTACGCACATATCATAAGTCTTTAAGGTACTTATTCTCTCAGAAGGCGATGAATATGAGACAGCAGAGATGATTGGAGTTTTTAGCTGCTTATGATTTTGGTATAGAGTATACACCAGGGAAAGATAATAAAGTGGAAGATGCTCTTTGCAGAAGATATCAGAATTTGGTGTTAGCTATGTTGGCGGAATGGAAGGATTTAGAAGCTTTGACTACTTGCAATGTGCAGTTAAAGTCGACTGCTAGTTCTAGTCAGAGTACAGCCATGTTGTCATGTTTAGAAGTTCGACCGTATTGATCGAAAGGATAGCTTCTAAGGAGAAGGAGGATCCATTATTAGCCGAGAAGATCAGAAGGCTTGAAGTTGGAACTGAGATCATTGATCTGAAAGATTTTAGTCTTGACGGAGGGGATGGTTGAGAAAGAAGGGACAATTGTGTGTTTCATATGTTGAGAACTTGAGGAAAGAAGTTCTAGGAGAATGCCATCGATCCAAGTTTAAAATTCATCATGGATGGACCAAGATGTGTCAGGATATGACACTACAACAAACAGTATTTTTAACAGCGTTTTAAAAAAGTTGTAAAAGCTTTTAACAGTCTTTTTACGTATGTTGTATATTGACATGCAGTTATATGTCAGGGATATACAATGAAAAGGAATAAATGTGTTAAATGTCCTTTTTGACAGCATTTCCTGGTGTCATGAAATCTTTTAACAGCGTTTGGTTAGGTGCACTTACAGATCTTTCTTAGCATTTATTTCGTGCTAAGATAAGATTTTATAGCGTTTTTTCAATGTTGTGATATTTGTTTACAGCGTTTCGTTGTTGCAATAGATCGTGCTTTATGTTTTTTAGATACGATTTAACGACATTTTTTAAACGATGTTAAAACTTTTAACAGCGTTTTAAAAACGTTGTTAAAACTTTCAACAGCGTTTTAAAAACGCTGTGTAATGTTTTAATTGCTTTAAAAAGCTGTTGAATGTTTAAACTGCGTTTAAAAAACATTGTGGAATGTTTTAACAGCGTTTTGAGAATGCTGTGGAATGTTTTAATTGCATTTCTGCAAACATCCACCATAATGTGCATATATATACCACATTTCTAAATTAGCATATTATATCAATATCACATTCCAAAATCAACAATTATATCAATACCACATTTTGGACACATATTTGATAACTGACGTCTGAAATTTCATAATCAAAATACACAATATTCTTACACCAAACATAAATAGTTTGTCATCAATAGTACAAAAACAAAATATAGAACAAGTAGCAATAGCAAAACAAAAGTAAGTAGTACATACGTTAAAACCAAAAAGTAGTTCTAGCAGCAAAAATAACTTCGATCCATAACTCGTTGCAACCTATTTTGCATTACAGTCATCTATCTACCTGTAAAGTAAAAGCAATGCTTGAGAATCAATTCATCAAAAAAGTGTACACAAAGTTAAATCAGATTCATAATTCAAATACTAAAAATTCATCACACTATTTCAGTAGGCGATTGACTAGTAACATAAGTGAAAAAATTATTTGTAATAATTTAAGTGCAGATATTATTTGCATAAATTATTTGCAGAAATTAAGTGCAGTGACTAGTAACACTAAATCTACTGTGCAAATTCGACATGATATATAAGAGTTAGTTTAGTGTAGAAATTTACTAGTAATATAAGTCTGAGATGGTGCATGCAAGTTGGGCAGTAACAATGCATTATGCATTTCAAAGCATAGGAGTAGTCTTTGGAGAAAGGAACATCACCTCTCTATGTATATGCAAGTACTTTTACTATGACCTCAAGTGTACAAATTTTTAATAAAGAAGAGAAGTACGGTGTACTCAAATAAGCTTCGAGAAAGAAAATTTTGGAAAAGCAATACTTGTTAATTAACATCCAATTAACATGTAAAAATTAAGAAGAACCATACATATGGAATTTATGACACTTTATGGTGGATCATTCGTCAAGTACAGCACGGAAATGCTGTAAGTTCAATTTGCCAATACCTATGTTTTTCTTCATTACATATATTAAAATAACTATCTATATTTTACTGTTTTTCTTGAAAAATTAAATAAAATATAAGATGAAAATATCTGTAAAATTCGCCAATATTTAACTATAGTATCTTAGCTGAAATCCTATGAGTAAATCACTCAAAGTTTGATATTTGAAGTTTTGTTGAATTTTCATCAAAACTTCCCAAAATTAACTATATAGCTACTAACCAAAAAAGGGTCAACGTAATACGTACTAAATTGCGATATCTTTTGACAGTTGAATCATGAAGATTGTATTTGAAGCGGTGACCAAGAGCACTAACTAGCGATATCTAAGCTTTGAGATCAGTTCAATTTGTCGATTAAAGTTCTATGAACTATGGCTCCTTTTCAGTTTTAAGCATCTTATTACTACTAGGGAACCATCTTTTAACTTTCCTCTATACATCTGATATTAAAAGTAATTCAGATAAAATGACTGGGGTAATTATTTTAGTTTACAAATTAGTAACAAGTATCAATTATATACATATATACCAATGAAGTGGAATCTAACACCCTCTTCCGATGACACGTTACACTAAGTAGCATTTTGCAACTTTGTTGCATTTTGTAACTTAGTTTGCAAACTGAGTTGCAAAATGCAACTCAGTTTTTCCAAACTAGAGTTGCAATTTACAACTTAACATTACGAAGCACATTCAGCGAGCAAGGAAAAAAAATATCACCGTAAAATACCAAGAAGACAAGCATAATATTCCGAATCCAGCAAAAAAATAAGAAGGTAAAAGAAAATCATTACCAGTTAAGGAAAGGGTCTAGTCTGAAATATGAGTTACTGAAGCTTTGATTGGGAATGCATATACAATGCTGTGAAGTTTCACGATGGCTGGACATGCATGAGCTTACTTAATGGATGTCCACTTGCTTGGAGGAGCTAAAGCGAAAAGTTGACAATGATTGAATGGAGCTGGTGTAGCTGCTTTTATTAAGCTTGGCAGAGTATACAGTGACTTGATGCATGGTGAAAGATAGTAAACATATAGGCAGCTACATTCATGCGAACAGCAGAACAGTGTGATGCACAGTGAGGCGTTGCAGGTGATCAGTAGGTTGGCAACCTGTCGTGCGAGAGTAGGTTTGAAAATGGATCACAATAGGACGTTGCAAGGTGCTGATCTCACTGAAGCAGGTTGGTGAGAGTAATCACTATTTTAGCTCATTTAAAAAAATTGAACATAAATCCTTATATGTATGGATTTAATGAAAAGGTGATCACTTATGATCTCATCTACACATATATTAGAAAATTAGGAACTATACAGAAATATAATAGACAATTTGATTTAAATCATGAGATACATTTCTTGGCAAATATCAGCAATATAAATTAAGACAAGAAAGCACATGTGCATCACACACGTTCTGGTTCAAAAGGCCTTGGAACAACACTACCATCAGTAGGATTTGATATTTTGCAGCATGTTTCCTCACGTAGTTCTGCTGATGTGGTTTTAGGGTCCGGAAAGAAAAATGAGATAATTATACCCCTTGTAAAGCATGCGTTGGATTTTCTACAAGATATCGGCAAGTGCACAAGGCAGTGGAACTGAGAGTTGTCAACGTTTAGAAAACAACCATGTTTTAGCATATTCATCATGTGATCTACTTCCAAATATTCATCATTTGCACGCACCTGCACTATATGAAAACACGGAACCTAAACTGTAGGCTCATGTCTAGAAAAGTAACAGTTACATGTAGGTTAATTTGTTTTTTTACACCAATAAATAAAAAGAATGTGAAAAGGATATTTCTATAATCATGGTGCTTTATTATTCTTATAGTCAACACTCCTCTTCAAGGTACATAGATGTCATTCATGCCCAACTTGTCTAGAATGCAAGCAAATGATTATCCTTAGATCGATCAAGAAGAACCTATATGTGCAGTCTACAGCATTCTCGATCAAACTTCTGGCCGAGAGCAGTGAGCCGTTGACAACTTCATTTTTTTGTGTTTATAATCACTGAAACTATGTGTGGCTATTCGGTGCAATTTAGGTAAACCCGAAATGCTGTTAGTTGGTAGCATATGTATATTTGTACAAAACAAAGCTAATGGGTTGTGTCCTGGTATATCTTCAAACATACTAGGAAAATGCCTTTTTTTCACCTTCAAAACTAATATCATTTTTTATATGCTAACTCTTCTTATTAACATTTGTAAACGTATGATATATAAATCTCCCAATATGTTGTTTGTTACCTGGTGAGTAATTCTACAAAAATGCAGGAGTTGTTTCATGAAAGAACTTGGTCTGTGGCAAAGGTTACATCACCCAAATATAGTGCAATTTCTTGGTGTATTGAAGCACCCAGATCGCCTTATATTCCTGATAGAGTACCTTAGAAAAGTGAGTTTCCATGTCATCCTCTGATGGAACTACATAATTTACTGTTATAAAACCAGTTTATAAAATTACTAACTGTAAATTTTTTACTAATGCAAGGGAACCTTGTTTGAAATCATGGAAAACAAAGGTAGGCTCGATTCTTTAACTACGGTTACCTATGCACTGGATATTGCAAGGTAATGGGCATTTTTTCTTACCTTTTGATCAAATATTGAAGACAAATATAACCAAATGGATATGTGCAATTGTGTATAGGGTCACGCTTGTACTTCAATCTCAATCAAATTAAAATTTGCTGACCTGGCGATGTTAACAAGAAATAATACAGCTTAAGTATGATCATTGGTATCTTCCAATGGTTGCTTACATGCTAATTAGCTTTCCTGGAATTGCAAGTAGAGACTCTGTTTAAATAGTTTTATCATATCAAGATATTTTTATCAAGCAGTATATACACAAAACTATACGGTTCAAGATAATCAAACTGGTTTTATTATTTATAACA
The DNA here is from genome assembly GCA_030765085.1 of Allium cepa. Classification (NCBI taxonomy): domain Eukaryota; kingdom Viridiplantae; phylum Streptophyta; class Magnoliopsida; order Asparagales; family Amaryllidaceae; genus Allium; species Allium cepa. Next base: position 791,301,389 of record CM060932.1, read on the forward strand.
CATGTACATGCTTTAACCATAATCTACTAATCCCTTCTCCTGCATATATTTCAGGGGCATGAACTACCTTCACTAACATAAACCACATGCCATTGTACATAGGGAACACCAAGGCTGTTAAAACTAAAACAAACATTCAATACATATCAATACAATGAAGAGTACAATGACTGAATTTAATTAATTCATCCTGGTTAGTTAAAACTATGTTGGTACAGAAATGTTCTACAAGATAAGGCAGGTCGACTAAAGGTTACAGATCTAGATTATATGATAACAAAAAATAATTTGTCCTATACGCCAGACCAGTTGATAGCTAGTCTCAACCCTATAGAAATAAACATATTATGGAAGTATATAGAAAAGTTTGTTTCCCAACACTACCGGTATTAGCAAAGTGGACAGTATGATTGCCATAAAATAAATTGGCTAATTCATTAACTGATAATCACTATATTGTGCCCTAATGGCTACTAGAACATGTATCGTAGTCCTTAAATGTGGCATGGCAAAACCTCAGGATAAGTAAACATGCAAAGAGAATAGTGCATGTTTCATAATCCAGTGACAAATGTTTGCTTCCGAAAGTAATTCCAATATCTACAAGTGAATGAGAATTGAGAAAATTGTGGTACTTCTTAAGAGTAGTTGATAATTGATACCAATCGATTAAACTTGCAAGGGGATGGGAAATGACAGCAATCGAGGGTGAATTAATCAGCCTCTTATATATTGTCCCTTGCAACTAAAGACTATTTCTATTACATTCACTGAATGCATGTGAAAGAAAATTATACGAAACACATGTATTCATACAGAAAATTGTATAAATCACATGCATACATATACATGGAGCAGGTACTAGGTATATGGAGCAGTGCATATATTTCATTTTTAATTGACTTCCATAAAACACTAAACTGTAGATTTGCATTATCAGTAGAGATACAAGATGGAAAAGAGATCAAAACCCATACATAAACTATCATCTGCATTCAAACTATTAATGAGAAACTTATTATTGCAATAAGTCTGGATCGTCTTAAATGGATTTCTTTATTATCACTAAAAATTCAGAGAAATCGCAATTAACTCAAATGGTAACTAAGAAATAAAATTAAAACGAGAAGTTTAAATAAATAATTACCAAGTGGGGTTTTGGTGGAAAAATGTCACTTAAAATATCAGTTTGGCCAACCATAGATGAAACCTGGTCATGGTCGATCAACAACATCCTTAATTGCATCAGTTAATACAGAAGTTATAAGCACATAATATAAAAGGCCTACATATTTATATAGAGAACCTAGTGACTAAGTAGTTAGGAATAAAGGGTCTTACAATAACAAAGTTTGGTACACGTAAAGAAAGCATACCCAGAAAAGCATAATACAAAATCATAAACGTTTCTCTTCTATGCTAAATAAGGAACAAATTCACTAATGGCATATCAATCAACATAAGGTTAAAAACAAATATGAAATCCTAGCATCAAATCAAATACTATCGTCATCAAATAACTAAAACTAAAAAATTAAAATTGGTTAAACTTTAAACTAAAATTCGAATCAGATAACCTTGAAATAAAATAAAATTAACATTAACTAAGGTACTAAACTTTAAATTAAAAATTAGTAATAATTCACTAAACGTTAAATCAAAACGAAAATTAACTAAACTTTACATTGAAATAAAAAGTAAATCAATACAGTCATATTAGCCCAACTTTTTTCCTATCAAAATGTCATAAGATAAACTGTGTTTGGACAACAGAGTAGTAATATGTGTAATCAAATGTAAGTACATGTATGTAGATTCAAAAAAGAATACAATTGAGAAATTAGACTGGCTATAAGAGACTATAGGTCAAGAAATAACCACATGATAGGTGGAAAATACAGAAATGAAACAATACGTTACTAGAACTTATTTATAACCACTAAACTATGGAGGTTGAAATCGAACATTATTTAACTGTATTATATATTTCATTTTTTGAGCATTTAACCAGCTAAGCTTTTTATATTACATGCTAATGATTTACCAGATCATATCCAAATTAACTTCAATGAATTTATTTACTCATCAAACAATTTTTGACCCATCTGATGCCAAGCAACCAATTACAAGTGCAAATTATCAAATCAGTTGACCAACATCATTCACCAAATCATAGCTAAGCTAAAAAGTTAACAAATGGTACTATTAACACATTAGCAACAAATTGATCTATCTATCCAGTAATGAATGAAGAAAAAAGGCAGTTTAGAAGAAACTGATAAAACACCGCTACAGTCACATTTATCAGTGCATAAATTACAAACATACACACAACTACTAGGAATTAAAACTAATAGATAACACCGCACATAACATACTCACTCAACTACTTACTATATAATATATCTTCATACACACTAATTGAAATTAAAACAATAATTGACAGCACATGTTCAGTAATGTTCAGAACTTATAACAAACAATTTATAGGCGGTACTTATATAGCTCCAACTATCAGTGCATAAATTAACTAAAAACTTTCCTAAACATGAATCATACATTTAATAAATCATCTAACTAAATTCGATCCCAAAATAACCCAGTAATCTTAGTTTTATAACCATATAAAAAGAAAAAACATTAGAGTGAGAAAATGATCTCCATATTTCTAATTGTTAACAAAACCTGGAAGAGTGCCCTAAACTATCTCAATAGCCTAAACAAATCATAAAACCAAATAGCTCATGTAAGCAATAAAGCTAAATCTACGAGAACTCCATTTTCATTTAAAAGGAAATCACAAAGGAAAATATGAATATTATTTAGTTAAAGTCGACAATAAACTACCATGTAAATATGAATTAAGCTGACATCTTTAGTTGAGCTAATTTAGGAACTCAAAGAGTCCTTATAGCAAAACTTAAAGCACGAACGTGAGAGGTTTCTTATTGTCTATGTTTTAAATTTTAGAGCGGAGTAAAGGAAGAGGAAAAGAAGGCATGGGCGATTAGAGACTTTTGCTTACTGTATAGTAAGGGGAAAATAACCTTTAAGCAGGAAGTAAAAATAACAGAGGGAAACTTAGGAGGGTTATCAAAGTGTACTGGAAAGTAACTTAATACAGCATCATGCTATGCTATGCTCGGTTTTTATTTACATTGAGATTTGCAGCAGCAATAGTGTAAAATCGCTATGTTTAGGTGCTGTTAAACATAATATTTCTTATAGTGTGAAGAGGAGCTTCTATTGGAAAGGCATGAAGTGGGGTGTTGGCTTATGGGCTAGGCAGTGTGCAAACTGTCAATAAGTGAAAGCCGAACACCAGAAGCCAAGTGGGTTGCTTCAGCCTTTAGAAATTCCAGTTTAGAAATGGAATTCGATATACATGGATTTTATAGACGGGTTGCCAATAAAGAAAATGAAAGTATATGGGTCATTGTGATAGGTTGACCAAGAGTGCCCATTTCATTCCAGTCAAGTCAACCAAGATGACACCTGTTTTGGCGAAGTTATTCATGAAGAACTTTGTTAGATTACACGGGATTCCTAGTAGCATAGTCAGTGATAGAGATGCTTTGTTCACTAGTGAATTTTAGTAGAGTCTACAGGATGTATCGGGTACCGAGCTTAAGATGAGTATAGCATATCACTCTCAGAAAGATAGGTAGACAGAGAGAGTCAATAAAGTACTCAGGGATTTATTGAGAGCATGCGTATTGGACTTTGGTGGATCTTTGGAGGATCACCTACGTTTAGTTGAGTTTCCCTATAATAATAGTTATTAGACTAGTATAGGAATGACGCTATTTGAAGCTTTGTATGGAAGGCCATGTAAATCACTAGCATGTTAGTTGGAGATTAGAGACAGATTAGTCTTAGTTCCAGATTTGGTTAGAAAGGTGTTAGAAAAGATTGAGTTGATCCAAGAAAGGATGAAGCAAGTTCAATCCAGACTGAAGAGTTACACAGATAAGAGGCGTAAGGACATAGAGATCTCAGTAAGAGATAGGGCTTTCATTAACGTATCACCAATGAAGGTTGTTTTACGATTCGGGAATTCAGGGAAGCTAGCACCAAGATATGTTGATCCATTCCAGATTATAGAAAGGATTGGAAAGCTCACATATAGAGTAGAGTTGTCGAGCAGTATGGCAGGTGTCCATAATGTATTTCATGTGTCTCATCTTCACAAGTATGTGCGTGATCCAGAGACTACTATTCCTCCGACAGGGTTGGAAGATTTGATAGTAGAGCCTAATTTTACTTTTGTTAGACAAATAGTTCATGTTATTGTGAGAGATGAGAAAAGATTGAGGAACAAGATAGTCAAGTTGGTGAAAGTTCAATGGAGAGACAACAAGAAGAACTGTACCTGGGAGACAGAAGATAGGATTCGAGATTCTTATCCTGATCTGTTTTGAGGGTATGTTCATATTAGATTTATATAGATAATTGTTAGTCAGGTTGACTAGTAGGTTATTAGGAGTCGTTACAGATGATTGCTATGTTGAGTACTTAGTCCTTTTTGAATTTCGAGGATGAAATTCTTTAAGGAGAGGAGCCTGTAACGCCCCTAATATTTGATAACATTATTTAGAAGATATAATTAGATAAATTAAATAGAATAATGTAAATTTTAACTGATAAGTGGATTGAGATTTGAATAAACTTTTAGAGGTCATGCTTAATACGTTACATAGGTATAAGAGTGGTACGTAAGCTAATTAAATTACACAAATGCATAATGGTAAATAGCCACACCATATTACCATAACCATGAGTGCTGGTCGGGCAAAGGGAAGAAGGCTGCAGATAGGAAGAATGTAAAGTGCTTCAACTGAGACCAAGGTGGGCATTATAAGAATCAGTGTCCAAAACCGGTTAGGGCAGACAAGGGAAAGGTTTTTGCTATTTGACCATCATCTTCTAAGCCAACTGCAGCTGAAAAAGGAAAGACTGTGAATGTATGTTTTTGAATCAGAGTATACAGTTAGGATACTTTTCGATACCAGTGCACCACATTCATTTATATTCCAGTGTTTGGTTGATAGGTTATGCTTAGAACCCATATACCTTGTTACTTCCTTAAGGTTGTGAATCCAATAGGAAGGTATGCAACTTTGGGGATGAGATGTAACCAGTTAGAATTTGATTTGTTAGGTCATAAGTTTGCATGCAGTTTATATGTTTTGATTTCGTAGATTTCAGAATCGTTTAGGGTATGGATTTGTTGAGCAAGTATGAGGCTATGATATTATGCCAAGATGAGGAGACACCAATGATACATAGAAATAGTTATAACCGAATCATATTCTCAGTGGAGAATTCTGACTGGAGTAGTCGTGCTTCTTTAAGTGCAATGGAAGTGGGAGAAGAGTTAAGTCAGATTTGAGTAGCTAGAGAGTTTGCAAATGTCTTTGAGCCAGTGACTGGACTATCACCGAATCGCGCTGTTGAGTTTTGAATAGATCTTGTGCGAGGAGCTGAACCTGTAAGTAGGCCACCTAGCAGGATGACCCCTATTGAGATGAAGGAATTGAAGGTGCGGCTAGTTGATTTAGAAGGAAAGAATTTTATTAGACCAAGCAGTTCGCCTTGGGGAGCGACCGTGGTATTCGTGAGAAACCAGATGAGTCGTTAAGGATGTGTATCAACTATCGTAAGTTGAAAAAAAAGGCGACAAAGAATAAATATACTTTGCCAAAAACTGATGATCTATTTGATTAGTTGTGTGGAGCCAGAGCATTTTACCAGTTGGATTTGGCGACAAGCTTCCTTCCTTTAAGGGTAGCAGAGGACTATATTCTTTTGACCTCATTTCGAACTAGGTATGGTTCATATGAGTGGTTAGTAATGCAATTCGGATTAACGAATGCACCTACTTTCTTTGTAGATCTTATGAACTGAGCCCTCCAAGAATATTTGGATAGATTCGTTTCGATGTCTATAGATGACATTTTGGTATACTCGAAGGATGAAAAAGAGCGTGAAGATCATCTTAGAGTTGTGCTTGAGACGCTGAGGCAGCATCAGCTGAAAGCAGAGTTCTCCAAATGTCATTTTTGGAAGAAAGAGGTTAAGTTTCTTGGTAATGTGGTTTCAAAGAAGGGGTTGTCAGTCGATCTATATAAGGTCAAAGCTGTTAATAACTGGAAGAGACTATATACGGTGATTGAGATCAGAAGTATTCATAGATTAGTTGGCTATTACCTGGGATTCATTAAGGATTTCTCATGGATAGCAGCGCCTTTGACTAAGCTAACCAGAAAGGAGGTGAAGTTTATTTGGTCCGACAAATGTGAGGAAACATTCCTTATGTTAAAGCATTTGTTGACCAATGCACCTGTGTTAGTAGTTCCAGTTGGAAACTAAGAGTTGGTGGTGTATACCGATGCATATGGAACTGGATTAGGTGTTGTATTGATGTAGAAGGGTAAAGTGAGTGCTTATGCTTTAGACAGCTTAGACCACATGAAGTGGGATATCCTACTCGTGATTTGGAGTTGGCAGCGGTGATCTTCGCATGAAGATTTGGAGACATTATCTCTTAGGGGAGAGATTTGAGCTACGCATGGATCATAAGTCTTTAAGGTACTTATTCTCTCAGAAGGCGATGAATATGAGAGAGCAGAGATGATTAGAGTTTTTAGCTTCTTATGATTTTGGTATAGAGTATACACCAGGGAAAGGTTAAAGTGGCGGATGCTCTTAGCAGAAGACATTAGAATGTGGTGTTAGCTATGTTAGCAGAATGAAAGGATTTAGAAGCTTTAACTACTTATAGTGTGCAGTTAAGATCACTGCTAGTTCTAGTCAGAGTACCGCCATGTTGTCCTGTTTAGAAGTTCAACCATATTGATCGAAAGGATGGCTTCTAACCAGAAGGAGGATCCATTATTAGTCGAAAATATCAGAAGGCTTGAAGTTGGAACTGAGATCGATGATCTGAAAGATTTTAGTCTTGACAGAAGGGATGATTGAGAAAGAAGGGACAATTGTGTGATCTGATGTTGAGAACTTGAGGAAAGAAGTTCTTGGAGAATGTCATCGATCCAAGTTTACAATTCATCCTGGAGGAACCAAGATGTATCCGGATATGAAGAGGAGCTTCTATTGGAAAGGCATGAAGTGGGATGTTGGCTTGTAGGTTAGGCTGTGTGCAAACTGTCAACAAGTGAAAGCCGAACACCAGAAGCCGAGTGGGTTTCTTCAGCCTTTGGAGATTCCAGTTTAGAAATGGAATTCGATATTCATGGATTTTATAGATGGGTTTCCATAGTTAAATAGAGGAAATGAAAGTATATCGGTCATTGTGATGGGTTGACCAAGAGTGCCCATTTCATTCCAGTCAAGTCAACCAAGATGGCACCTGTTTTGGCGAAGTTATTCATGAAGAACATTGTTAGACTGCATGGGATTCCTAATAGAATAGTCAGTGATAGAGATGCTTTGTTCGGTAGTGAATTCCGGAAGAGTCTACAGGATGTATTAGGTTAGTGAATCCCAGAAGAGTCTACAGGATGTATTAGGTTAGTGAATCCCAGAAGAGTCTACAGGATGTATTAGGTAACGAGCTTAAGATGAGTACAACATATCACCTCAGACGGATGGGCAGACAGAGAGAGTGAATAAAGTACTGAAGGATTTATTGAGAGCATGCGTATTGGACTTGGTCGATCTTGGGAGGATTACCTACATTTTGTAGAGTTTTCCTATAATAATAGTTATTAGATTGGTATAGGAATTATGCCTTTTGAAGCTTTGTATGGAAGGCTATGCAAATCACTAGCATGTTGGTTGGAGATTGGAGATAGATTAGTCTTCGGTCCAGATTTGGTTAGAAAGGTGTCAGAAAAGATTGAGTTGATTCGAGAAAAGATGAAGCAAGCTCAATCCAAACTGAAGAGTTACACAAACAAGAGGCGTAAGGACCTAGAGATCTCAGTTGAAGATAGGGCTTTCATTAACGTATCACCGATGAAGGGTGTTTTACGGTTCGGGAAGTCAGGGAAGCTAGCACCGAGATATGTAGATCCATTCTAGATTATGGAAAGGATTGAAAATCTCGCATACGGAGTGAGTTACCGAGCAGTATGGCAGGTGTCCATAATGTATTTCATGTGTCTCATATTCACAAGTATGTGCGTGATCCAGAGAATACTATTCCTCCAACAGGGTTGAAAGATTTGATAGTAGAGCCTATTTGACTTTTGTTAGACAACTAGTTCATGTTGTGGCAAGAGATGAGAAAAGATTGAGGAACATGACAGTCAAGTTGGTCAAAGTTCAATGGAGCGATAACAAGAAGAACTGTACTTGGGAGACAGAAGATAGGATTCAAGATACTTATCCTGATCTGCTTTGAGGGCATGTTCGTATTAGATTTATATAGATAATTGCTTGTATGGTTATTAGGAGTCATTACAGATGATTGCTCTATTTAGTATTTTTCCCTTACTGAATTTCGAGGATGAAATTCTTTAAGGAGAGGAGCCTGTAACATCCCTAATATTTGATAGCATTATTTAGAAGATTTAATTAGATAAATTAAATAGAATAATGTAAATTTAAGTGATTAGGGGATTGAGATTTGAATAATACTTAGCGGTCGTGCTTAATACGTTACATTGGCTTAAGAGTGGTATGTAAGCTAATTAAATTACACAAATGCATAATGGTAAATAGCCACACCATATTACCATAACCCTTATATATTTTTGTTCCTTATGACCTTCACGTTCATTTCTCATTTCCACAAAAATGTAAAACGAAAACATAAGGAGGAGCCGGCCATTCCTAGGAAGAAAAGAGAGGAGAAATTAAATCGAAAGCTAAGGAATTAAGCAAGGGAATAAATTTCAATCTTAATCCATTCCTCTTATCTTAATCAAGTTGAATAATAATTAAAATCATCTCTATTTTTTTATGATCATATATTTTTGGATTTAAGATTAAATTCATTTGTATGATGATTTGGATGATGATATGCTGGGATCATAATTTGTTAGATTTAAACAAGATTGTTTAAATGTGATTTTTCACGTTTTTAAGGGTAAAACCAATTATAATTGATTTCAAATGCCATGGAAAAAATTTATGTTACGTAAAACATGATATTGGAGTTGGGTTTTAATTTTGATAATTTTCCAAGCAATGGAAAGATTATTATGAATTCTCAAAGGAAAATATGGTTAATTGGGTTTAGAAATTTATTTCAAAAATTATATTGGGAATTTGGGTTTGAAATTTTGATATGTTAGATAACATGATGGAAGTGAATTCCTATAATTTTTAGGGATTTTGCCTAAGTGAATTGCTATGGAAATTAAATTATTTTAGTAGAAGGACTTATTTGAAATATTGGTTATGCTTAACGGAAGGGTTTATTTATTAAATTAATGTTGATCGAGATCTGAAATTAAGAGGAAGTTATTTTAGTAAGGAATTTGAGAAGTAGAGGCAACAAATCCCATGTTCACCATGAGCAGGTTAGTTAGATAGAATTTGCTTTAATTGGCATTAACCAACTTTTACTCAGAAAAGTACGTTCCGCCTTTATTAGAAAGTTCCTTTCAACTGCAATGCTTCCACTTCAACTCGGTCAAAACCCACCAAGGACGAAGCCAATACACATTGTTTCAATGATATTGGTACGAAGTGGATTGGAGAAAGGTGGAAGGCATGGCTTCGAAAGCATTGCTTCAGAGGGGGTCGATACCTTTGTTTATTTTATAAAGTTAAGTGCCTACCTTTGTTTTACTAAAGCTTTCGACGTAGTCGAAACATATATTTTCGAAAGGAGTTTTCTGAATAGTTTTCGAAGGGGTTGCCAACCTATATTTTAAAATATGAGCTTTCAAATCTGTTACTATTTTTTAAATAAGGCTTTCGAAAATAATGGATTTGGCCTAGTCGAAACCATGCTACCGTTTGTGTTCCTTTCGAGGGTATTGAAATCATCAATGCTTTTGAATGATGCCTTTGTTTTAAACTTATGCTAAGTCACTTCCTAAATACTTTCGAAAGGGTCCAAGGTTTTCGAAGGCAATGGCTTCGAAAGGGAGTTTCGATGTTATCCTTCAGTGTTATGGCTTAATTGTTTGAAGCTTTCGAAAGGAATGGTGCCGACGCCATCAAGTTTTCCCCAATACTATACATGATAAAAATGGTTTCGAAAGAGATACTTTAGTTTATATTCACTTTGACCCAAATGATATTTTAAATATAAACCCAGTGGGTTCTAAAACGGACTTTTAATGGTTTCGGGAGGGATACTTCCAAACGTTTCGAAAGGGGTACTTCAATGGTTTCAAAGCTGTGCTTCAAATAGTTAATAAATAATACTTTATTACATTCGAAAGGTTTCAAAGGAGAAGTTTTAAAGTGTTTCGAAAGGCTGGGGCCTAATGTTTTGAAAAGAGATTTATATGCTTTCGAAGGAGGATATCTAGTGAGGTCGAAAGCAAATTTTTGATGGTTTGAAAAGCATTAGTTTTTAAAATAGAGAACCCAATCTCATTTTAAAGGAAAATCATAGCATATAAATAAATAAAGTATTTTTAAAGGATTTTTTGAAGAAATTTTCTTTGATTAATGGATTAAAGGGATTAACCAAGTTATTATGCTTGCTTCTTTATATATGTATATATTCATACTGTAATGGACCCAAAACTGTTATTTGGGGAAGGGCAGAATAAACAGCTAGGTTGACTCAGTAGTGAATATAAATTAAGTTAACTTCTGAATGAGTTGAAATGAATCAAGGAGTTCAGGAAGACCAAAATATAGTACGCTAAAATATTAAAGAAAGACATTGGCAGAGGCCAATAAGTTCAAAGTAAGAAGATATTGGAAGGAGCCAATAGGTTCATGGTAAGCCCATGAGAACTATGTATAAATGAACATGTCAGAAAGATAGGTTCATAGTTAGCCCATGAAAACTATGATTTGATATTAGCAGGGGTTAATAGGGTTGTAGTTAGCCAATGAAAACTATATCCGGATTAAGATATTGACAGATGTCAATAGGTTCCTAGTCAACCCATGAAAACTAGGATAAGAGAAAAGATACTGGAGTTACCAATAGGTTCAGGAAGAACCCATGAAATAGTAAAGATATTGGCAGGGGCCAATAGTTTCTTAGTTATCCCATGAAAACTATGGAACTGGATAGGGAGTCTATAAACATTTAACCGGTTATAAGTCAGCCCATGAAAACTATGTCACTGGACAGGGAGTCCTTAAACATTTAACCGGCTATTAGTCCGCCCATGAAAACTATTAGGTTAATAGTAACCCTAGAAACTATAACTGAGACAGATAGTCAAAATAAATGGGGATGGGTAATCCAGAATTAATTCACTTATTTTGCACATCATCATATCATATTGTTTTGAATTGTTTTTTAAATATTGTGGATGTTGGAGCATAGTATATGGTTTTATAAGGATTTAGGATACTAATGAGGGGAAAACTCGTTTCGCTAAGCGGCACGGTCTCACTAGATATCTAAATGGTTTGAGATGTTAAATTATTATTCATAGCAGGCTTAATGTCTGACTCAAAGTTTATGTTTTCTCCTTAAACTCTTAGGTACTTAATTGATTTTGAATAGTTTGAGTGTTTAGGTTTTCAGGTACCTCATTAGATGAATAAGCTTCTGGAGACATGTAGGAGGCATGATAGCTTCTTAGAGTTCTCTTTTATTTTGATTCTGCTGTGTTGTTTTGTAAAGACAAGTTGTTAAATTGCCTATATATACTCAGATCATCCAAGAGGCACCTTCATATGTCGCTCTTGGCATATGTTGTAATAAATTTATTTTATCTAAACATTGTTAACGATTGTGGGATTATGTAATGAATTTGAAATGTTTTGAAATGGAATGTAGAACTTGTTTGATGTTTTAATTTTTTCCATATTCTTGTTTTTCTGTTAATCTAACATCACCGTATTTGTTCGTCGAGGATTTATGGATGACTGTAACATCTATAGCTGTTAGTTTTGGATCTCCAAGTGGTGGAGATTACAACTTGGTGTTAGAGCATAGGTTTATGAAAATTTAAAAGAAAAGTTAAGCATACAAGCTTATTTAAACATAATCCAATGAATCAGAAATTTGATCGGGGTTAGTGATAAAGCTATAGTAACGTACTTGTATTTGATATATAGGTGTATATATATAAGTACGTATTCTCCTCTCTCTTAGACCGTTCTTCTGTATCTTACTAAGGCTCATATGAAAATTTACGAGAAAGAAGATATGGAAGGAAACGAAAGAGTAAATCATGGGGGAGGAAGCACCACAACTAATGGAAATGCTCAACCTAATACCAGGAGGAACCAAGGTCGACAGGCTAATGCTAACGAAAATGCTGAAGCCAATGTGGGTGCTGGAAATCCACCCGTAGATATGGAGGCGATGTATGAGTTCTTCGTCAATCTGATGCAAGCAGAAGTTGCTGGTAATGTTAGAGGAGCTAATCCTATGGCTCCAGTTGGAAATAATTATGCTAAGTTGAGCAGAGATTACACCAATCTGGGTAGAAAGCCATTTATAGGAACAGAGGATTCTATTAAAGTTGAGAATTGGTTATTGCACCGCAAGAGAATCTTTGCAGATCTAGGTTTGGATGATGAGCAAAAGAGAAGGCTGGCCTCTTGGTAGTTGCAAGGGTCAGCACTCCATTGGTGTAATAGTTTTACTGCTAGGGTTCCGGAAGAGGAGTTGACTTGGGCAGATTTTAGATTGAGATTTGAAAAGTGTTTTTTATCTGATGTTGCTAAGTCGGCATTTATGAGGAATTTCATGGATTTAGTTCAGGGAGGGATGTCAGTAATCGAGTATGCCACTAAGTTTGATGAGCTGTCTCGATATGGATATACTATTATTGGCACTGACATCAGAAGGAATGAGAGCTTCATTCGAGGATGAGGCCTGAGCTTGCTATGGCAACCTTGATCCATATTCGGGATCCTTGTAATGTGGTTGTGGAATGGTCATTTGCCATGAAGAGATGCTTGTTGTTTGTGCTAGAGAGAAGCCATTTGAAACCCAAGGTTCTTAGGAAAAGAAGAGGAAGTTCTTAAGAAGTATGGGCAAGTATACGTAAACGTGTATTTGAAGATATATAACAATCAAAGCAATGTGTGAATTTTAGTTAGGATTGTTATTTGTTTGTTTATTTATATAGATATACAATTGTTTGATTATATAGAGATATTATTGAATACAAGTTCATTGTGCGCATTTCACATAGCCATAGTGATTGTGCGTGTGCTAAGTTGCATGAGAATACAATGGGTCGAGTAATCACTTCGGTGAAGTCCGGAATAAGGCTTGTGTGGTTATTGTGTGTTTGCATGAACATGTGTGCATAAGCATGTATAAATGAGTGTATCGACAAACGTATAAGCTACACACAAGGCAGGGAGGTCGGGTATGTTGGCTATAATTGCCTGTTGAACTCTACTCATGCAAAGAGTGAATTTCGATATACGAAATCGGTTTTTAAATACTTATTGAATCCACTTCCAAAAATCAACCAATGGACTCTGGTAGAGGTCTGATGTGGCGAAGGCAGGCTTGGGGAGCTAAACGACTCATCGAGCGAAATAATAGAGAAGGCGAAGCTCGAATCAGAAAATCATAGGCTTCTACCTAGGCTTTACTGCCCAAGAATGACAACCACCGGTCGACCGGTTGTGGATCGCCGATCGACCGGTGATGCATTTGCTTGGGGAATAAAGCTCAAGTAGAGTGCAATTCGATGGGGGTTTCTCCCCGGATCTGGATGCAACGTAATGTAGGCTTCGACATGACTTTAGGGAAGCTTCGGGCTACATGGAAAAGCAAATGCAAGGAAAAGCTCGGGATTTAGATGCAATGTTTCATGTATGTGTGCGGTCAATGATGATCAAATATGATATAAATGTAGTGATTGATCACAAAATAACATCTCAATATTTTCAACCATTCACATCCGACTTGAATGCTCAAAATATCAGATTGTTAATTTTTATTTGGCAAAACTCAGCATGTACAGTAAATAAATAAATCACATAATCATAGACACAAAGTAATATAACAATAAGTAGCGCAAACAAATGTATAGTAGTTCATGAAGCTACTATATATATAATAGAGTTAAACAAGAAATAACAGAAGTCACGAATACATACAAGTCTCAATATAATAGTCAAACAAATAAATCTGAATATATCACTGGAGTCAACTGAATTATTGGAAGCTGAATAGATATAGATGGATCTCCAAGCGAAGCTCCAACTCCAAACGTCAGTCTTAAATGCTGTGACACTCGAGTCAGGATTAACATTATTATATTAATAAATCCATCTCAATTTAAATATCAACTGAAATACAAGTAACTCAAAGGATGTTTGGGATACCCATCCTCTAAGGATCCGTGAAACTGATGTAGTACAATACGCTATTATAATATGTCTATAGTAAAGCAAACTATTAAAATGGCATAAAGGTGTTACCCATATCCCCCTTAATTCATTTTATATATTTCCATAGTCTATACAGTACCGTAATCCACCCGTACTGGGCGTCGTTGGAGGGCACAACATAGATATGGTACAAAAAAACTCGTAGTGGTCTCGATAAGGTAGGTGACATGGCACAACTAGGCAATGCCAGGGTAGATATACCAATTACACTTCCGGGCTGGTGGTAACGCATGGCCGCAACTACCGCCAACCTCGATCTACACTTCCAAATCAAAGGTGCGAACCAAATCAATCACAAAGTAATAGAATGGAAATCGAAGAAGTGTATCCGATTGGAGGAGCTACCTCGCTTGGCCCGTCAATTGCTCATGTTTTAGCCATCTTAAGCTAAATCAAGGGAGTCGGGTTCACGTATATACCTCAAATAGAATGTCACCAACCAATAACTTCATATTGGAATCTCCACCGCGCACATAGTTGTTAAAGTTGTTTTCGGTATTGGCAGAGAGTATGACAATTACTATTCCCGGTCTCTTTAACAACCGAACTTTATTATAACCCGTGGTTATTTCATTTTCAAATGGTTTATATTTCATATCAACATATTCATTTCAAAAACATGTAAATCCAATATCATTATTCTTTAAAATAATATTCATTTGCATGGTTTTAACACTTGATAACATAATACTTTGAAATTCATAACTTTCCTTTAAATTGTTTAGATATTGATAATAGCATATATAATAAAATAGTTTATAAAATAAAATACTTATAAGTTAAAATAGTTTATATTAAAAATGATTTATATTAAAATAGTTTATATTAAAATAATTTATATTAAAATATATAAATGGTTTTAAATATAATTCAAAAATACTTTATATAATGAAATAGTTTCCTCAAATTTCACAAATCGATTCAAATCAACTCGAATTCCAAAATTCAAATTTAATTCAATCTCAATTCATCAATTTCAACTTAATTCAATTTCTCAATAAACCATTTCAAATTATATCGATTTCAAATACAGATTTGAAGCACAAATAAACCATTTCAATTTCAATATATTTCAAAGCTTTAAATATTCCACATTTTCAAAACTAAATTTGATAATTTCATTTATATCTCAAATTTAATTTCATTATTATTTAATTTTGAAATATTCACTTAATAAATCCAATATCATTTAAATAAAATCCTAAATTACGAATAAATTAAATATTTCCTTCAATTTGTTTAAACTTGAAATATTCATTAATCACCTTAAACCAAAATAAAGTTATAAAATCATATCCTTTAAAAATATCAAATTCAATAAGTTTCAAATCGATTTAATAAAATAAAATTCTTAATCAAATAAAATTTCAAATAAATTCAAATTTACCCTCCCAAAATAAAATTCTTAATCAAATAAATTTTAAATAAATACTTAAACAGGTTATATATTAATTAAATCAAACTTTATTAAATCAAATCTCATTACTAAACTTATTTTATATTAAAAATTAATTTATTCATATATTAAAATTGTAAAATTATAAGTAAATTCTTAAAATTTTATAATTTCAAAACTAACTTATAAATTATAAAATTCTCAAGACACATAATTTTAGAAATCTAAAATTTAACCTTTATAAAACACATTTATATATAATATCTTAAAATAAATATTTATCAAAACCATATATTTCATTTCAAAACTTTGGAAATCATTTTCAATATATATATATATATATATATATATATAAACCAACGATGTCTGTATATAATTTTCTATCCTACGTCAAGTGATATAGATGTTTATCATTTCAATCCGCAATTTAAATATATGCGAGTATATATCTTTTCAACTCGTAATCCCAAATTCAATGTCAATGAAAATTGCTTGGGTTTATCGTTTCAACCCATAACGATTTTCTCCTATTCTAAAAGATCGTACGGGTATGCATCATTTCAACCCATAGGGAATTCCATACTAACAGGGAACTTGCAGAGTGAGAACAGGGATGATAATAATATAACATATCAATATTAGGTTTGTATCATCAATAATAGATAGAATATAAATAACAGATCATGGTGTCAGATGTCACAGGTGAACAGATACCGATAATAGCATATATATAGCAATTAAATAACTAACAACAACATATTTCAATTGTTGTTTCAATTAAAATCAAATCTAATAAATATAAGAACGTAAATCATTAGTGATTGCTCACCTTTCGAGGCTGGAGATATTCAAAAATGAAATGGATTGCGAACCTATGCACGAATTCCAAAGCAAAGCAAGATTGGCACGAATTCAACGAGTAAAGCAAGGCGGGAATAACGAAATCAAATCAAAACTGGATCAATGAAGATCAATGGTATAAGCGAACTTATATATATAACTATATATGTCTGTTTACATATATAAAATCATATTCCAAATTTCAAACACATTTTAAATTTAAATATATATATGTATTTCAAAATCATTGTTTTAAATTAAACACATATATTAAAATCGAACATATAATCATAATATATTTGGAAATAAATACTTTGAAATCAACAATTATTATACATATATATACATAAACCAAAAATATGAAGAAGTTATTTTATTATAAATTCAATACCTTATTGAAATCAATATATATATATAACTCGACAAGTCACATATACATAAAACTTATAGACACTTATATACAATCCTACATATACATACTACTGATTATACATAATGGTGTTGTACTAAATTTTTACAGAAAATACATACACTATTATTATAACATACATCGGTATATACTAACTATAAAAGAAAACTACGACAAAGTTTTATAAACTCATATATACTAGTGTATATATAATTAGCTGAAACCTATATATGAATATATATATATATATATATATATATATATATGTAAACAAATATATGCTAGATATGCAAAACAAATATATGTAACATACACTGTAAAACTATAAACTGTAAAACAATATATAATATTTCTTCTAAACTAAAATATTTTATAACTGGCAAATAGACCATTATAAACTTATGTTTTATACTACAGCACATGTCAGCATATACCATATATATAAAAGCTATGATTTAGTAACAAAATATATGAAAAATACTGAAACATATTATACCATGTACCATATTATAAAACAATATTTAACACACACACACACACATATATATATACTGAGGTAACATATATGCTACAAATATATATATTTTTAAACTTGCAGACTATACAGATTATATATTAACAAATATATATTAAACCTTATATATACACTAAACTGAATGCACATATATGATATACTACATATATATACGAATTATAAAATATGCATACTTTAACATATATTAACAGATATATATAACCCAAACCAGATTATTCTTATATATACTATATATATATGGAAGAATCACTCACGTATACTGTAACAACCCGCATATTTATCGATTGTATATTTAAATATTTCATCGTTAGTCGGATTATGGTCCGAAAAGATACTTTTTGCAAACAGTCGAATTAGGACTCGAGACCACTTCCATTGAGTTCAAAATGCCGTTTGCGACCTTTTTGAGTATAAACTTCGATATGTTTGGAGATAGTAGAATTTTGCTACTTTTCACTTAGGGCTTTGGGTTGGGTTTCGGCCCATTAACCCCACTTATACTCTAGCTCAGTCCACCTCTCCTCTTCACTTCATTCTTATTTTCCTAACACTCAAGCTTCATCAAAAATGGAGAGAGGAATGGGAAATTAAAACTCCAATCCCTAGTTCATTTTCAAAATCCAAGCTCTAGCTCCAAATTCAAAGAGAAGCCATTGGTAAGCCTTCTCTTCATCTTCTCCAACTCTTTCTCTCTTTAATTTCAGAAAATTACTAAACCTAATTTAGGAAATATTTCTCTTTTAAGCTTAGATTCAAGCTTCTTGTGTTGAGATTGAAATGTGGTTGATCTTTCCTTGCTTTCAAGCTCTCCTTCCTTATTTTTGTGAAAATGTGAGATTTTTATCTCACATCTATGCTTATATCTATCTTTGAATGTTGGGTATGAATTCTTAACACTTATTCATGTGCATTTGCTTTTGGTTTGGACTAAATTGGTGAATATCCTAATTTTTAGTGTTTTGCGTTCAAATCTTTAAAGATCCTAACTTTGATGTTTGAACATGTTTTTGGTGATGCATCAAGAAGCCAATAGGACCGGGTAGCCGATGGGTATAATCCCCTAGCGTCCGTGCTCGTCCGGTTGCGAATTGAGTGTGTGCGCACTTCAATTAATAGGGCAGAAAAATGCAGGACATCAGGTTCAGCCGACCGACCTCTCTGAGCCGTTCGACCGAAGCTGTAGCCGAGACTTTCTGGCCTATTTTCGGTCGACCAACTCAGGAAGTCCGGTCAACCGACCTGCTGCTATTCTCCTATTTCCCTATTTTGCCTATTTGTGCTCGTTTGCTTTGCTTTTCCAATTTTTAATCGATTCTTCTTCTCCGATTAGTTGTTATCACCTTTGTCGACTTTGATAACTTCTATTTTTGGAATTTTTGGGTATTTCCACTTTGATGGATTCGGTATAGATTTCTTTGGATTTTATTCACGTCTTCATATGTGAATTTTTATGATTGATTGTTTCTACAATCACTTCTATGATCCGTCACTTTAAAATATAAAGGTTTTTAATACTAGTAGTAAATATCAAAACTCTTTCATCAAAACGATTTCAATACTATTTTATTACAAAGCTTGTTTCTTAAACCGTTTTCCAATCAACTAGCATATACAAACTTTTACCTCACTCGTATGAGAAATCTAATTAAACGGCTTAGTAAAACAAGTGGTATGAAACGCTTGCGTTTACTTTGTTGGTTAATTCTTGGACTTGTTCGATTGAATCTCTTATGACAATTTTCTAGTGGAGATCTACAATTTGTTCGTAAATATTTAAGTTAAGCTAGTGGTTATGGGACATGAAGCTAAGCTCATATATTTACTAGCTTACTGTAATTGACACTTTTTGATGATCGACGATGGTCATTTTATGGTTTAGAATAGCAATGTGCGATGTCTCTTTGATTCGGTTCATCGGACGTTACGCTGTACGACGTCATTGTTCCGTTTTATTGTGATTTGGTTCATCGGATGTTACGCTATACGACGTCTGTTTGCACAAAAATTGGGCAAACACCTCCAAGTCGTATAATTTAGTCGATTTTATGTTGTTCTTAGCGATTTGGGTGATTTACGCAAATATGTAAAAAGAAGGGACTAAACTGTAAAAGACACACAGATTTATAGTGGTTCGGCCAGAATGTACGTACGTCCACTTTATATGTTATTCTCCTTTTCTGTTCAGATTACAAGTACAAAGCTTTGATTACAAGTATCTGAAAGTTGTTTGAAAGTTCTATCCATGCTTGAGCTCTCAAACTTGTTCGCCATTGTTGTACCCCTGCCCCTCTATTTATAGAGTGAGGCTGGGGCAGGGGTCTTGGATGTATATAGCTTCTGGTGGGCCTGGGCTAATGCAATCTGGCCTGGCAGGGTTGGTTCGGCCATGTCTTGGTCCGGTAGTGGTTGGTTCGGTGGTGGTTGGTCCAGTGGTTGTTGGAGTGGCTTTGGTCTGGTAGTTGGTTGGAGAGGCTTTGGTCCGCTAGTTGGTTGGTTCGGTAGTAGTTGGTCCGGTAGTTGTTGGAGAGGCTTTGGTCCGGTAGTTGGTTGGTTTGGTAGGGACATGGAAAGGAGATGGTTCGGTGGTAGGTGAGTTGGGATTTGGTATTGATCCGGTGGTCTCGGTCCGGTGGCGAATTGGTTCGGTGGGGCCTTGGATCGGTGATGAGAATTCGCCCAACATTGGCCCCCCAAAGTGAGGCACATGCCTGCATGTGTCGCGCTTTGTTTTCTTGTAGTTGGGATAGCTTCATTCGGTTCTAAGTGCCGAACCGTTTGGTCCGGTTATCCTGTGCTCGCCTATAAGTAGGGGCATCATGCCACTATTATTCCTTTACCATTTGAGATAGCCGAACCATTTGAGTGCCGAACCAAACTTGACTGTTCGAAACAGCCGAATCAACCGAGTACCGAACCACACTTAACTGCCGAACCAGGTGAGTTTCCTTCTGCCGAATGAACTTTTATGGCTGGACTACCGAATGGGATAGGGGAGTTCGAATACCGAATGAACTTAAACATTTGAATTACCGGATGAACTTGGGGAGTATAAGGCTGAATGGCCTTTTGCCTTGGTTTACCAAATGAATTCGGGAGTTTGGGTGCCGAATGACCTTTTGGCCTTGAACTGTCGAATGTTCTTTTATGTTTTGAATTACGAGTGAAATTCCAGACTACATGCACTTGCTTGTTTATATCTTATGTTTTAACGATGTACTTTCTTGTGTTGCAGATAAATGTCTCATAAAGTGGAAACTCGATTAGATAATAGGAAATCTATGGACAGAAGAGAGTCCCCCGTTGTGCCCCCAGCCCAGCCAGGACCGGGACGACAGGGACCCACCCCGAGATCACTAGTGGATGGATATGGCCCTTAAGAGCTCTTGAACTCTCCTCCTGACTGCTTTCCTAGCTCCCTCAAGGAGGAGCAGCTTGATGTTATATCTCGTTCTTTCGGGATTGATAGAGCACACATGGTGCTGCCAGGGAATGGAGTTATGTCGTATGACCCTCCTGAAGGATATTTTGCTTACAGCAGGTACCATTGTATGTGTGGGGCCATTCCCCCGATCAATGCTTGGATAGTCAGCTTCATCACCTACCTAAAAGTGGCCCCTTTCCAGCTTCAGCCCAACTCTTACGCTATCTTGGTGAGCCTATTCATCATTTTCCAGAGAAAATACGGACGTCCCCCTTCCAACCGGGAGATTCGATATTTGTACAACTTGAGAGGCTACAAGAAGGGGTCTCCATACATCAGCTTGGAATCGGCCGTGCCCTTCAAGCCGGTCCTGGACTTATATTCGAAGTTCAGCATGTTCAAGAAAGAATGGTTTTTGTCATGGATGACTCTGTTTCTATCCGTCGCTTCACCTCTGGCTGTAAGTTGAAGCTTATTTATAACTTCCATTCTGATTGCAATGCTTCTTCTTATGTGTTTTTATTTCTTACTAGTGACAGGTGGCTTTGCGGTCGTGGAGAACGATCGCCTGGTTCAGATGGTTGCGGAGATAGAAGCCATTTCAGGAAGGGAGAGGTCAGCTTCTTACCTGATCAGGAATGCTACTCTTCTGCAGCACAACTTGATTCTACCACGTCAGTCTGTGGTCAAACAGAGAGATACAGCCGAGGAGAGGGCTGCCAAAGCTAAAGGTGGGGCCACGGCGAAGAGCAGCAAGAGGAAACCCTTCTCGATACCTCCAGTCGCCGGGGGGAAGAAGCTCAAGAAATCTGATGGACTCTCCCCTAGCACATGTCCAGATGTTCTGGAGGAGGAAAACGTGTAGGAGGAGAGAGGTGAGGATGAAGGAGGCGAGACGGAGAGTGGAAGTGGTAGAGAATGTGATAGTGATCATCACGGCGATGATGGTGGCGAAGGACAGAGCGGTGATGGCACTGGGGCTTTGTCTTCTGGGCAAGTAGGTGAGATCCATGAGTGGACAGATGAGGCTTTCCACCAGGCTTTTGAGGGGTTGGGGGAAGGATTGGCCTTGGTGGAGAAGACGAAGAAAGATGACAAGGACGGAACTGGTGCCGATCCATCTTCTAAGAGCGTTTCAGCTAGGGCAACTCTGGCGATTCAAGGTGAATTTTTGACTCATCCCGACTCCATTTATGATAAGTATTTAGGAATATTTCATGGCCAGCTCCCGTCTCTTTTTCACCATATATATTTCTTGAATTAGGATTCAATGCATGCTCGTAACACTTGGTTTTTATTCTAGGAACGGGTAAGGTGGCCAAGACATCAGACATTCGGCACCGTCTCGAACAATTCAAACTCCTCAAAGCTTCCGCTAAACCAAACCCTCCGATTAACCGTTCCGGGGACGTAGTCGGCTACCGTCCTCTTCTTAGAGTTATTGAAGAGGATATTCAAAAGAAAAAGAGCAGTCGCTCCTTATTTGAACCTTCACTTGGTCCTCAGCCCCCAACCCAGCCTATTCATGATATCACGGGGGAGGATACTGAGTTCATACCCTCTCTGCATCCGTCTGAGAATCCTACCATTACTCAGATTGATCGTCCCGTCTTGGCTCGTAATCCATTTGCGGGTCATCCAGACTTAGACCTGGGTTCTCATGATATTTCCTTTGACGAGGTTACCGGTGAGCACCTTCTCCCTCGCAACCCTATGGTAAGGGTGCTTGATGAGGCCAAGTCTCTGGACCTTGATTTGCTTACTACTCGGATTGTAACTATGGGGGATGAAGCTAAGGCAAATATCGAATGGGTTGCTGAGGAGAGTAGGAAGTTGATGGGGCATCATGCCCGACTGGTCAAGGCCGAGGAGGAAATTGGGAATGCCAACATAAGATTGCGGTTAGTGGTTGCCGACCAAGCCAAGCAACTTGCCGATCAGGCCATCCAGATCTCTCAGCACGAGGCTGCCTCCAGACAGCTAAAGAAAACCATGGAAGAGGCTAGCAGAGCCGAGCTGCGGAAAATGGAGGCCATCTGCAAGGAACGGATCGATATGGCCATTGCAACAGTGGATGAGGTTCGGAAAGCGGATCTCGAGTGGGTAGAGGAGTTATCTGGGAAGCTTGAAGCCGCGGATCTTGCTCAAGACAAGCTGAAGGAGGAGATGGAGGCGATGAGGAAATCCCTTCAGGCTGACCGTTCGCGATACCGATCGGAGAGGGATGCTGCCGTTGCAAAGCTGTTGGCTTCTGAGGTCCGAATGAGGGAGTTTGAGGAGAACGAGGGGATGATGGATGAAATGCTCCACGATATGTATTTCCTACTTGGAAGCAGGGCAACTTATCCTAGATGGATGATTACCCCGGGATCATGGCCATGATTTATCTCCGGGCTCTAGAGGAGGGCAAGGCTGATGCGGATAAGGAGGGTGGCATGGCCTTCAGAATGGATGTGGTTATGGCCCAATTCACTAAGGAGGAGAAAGTGACGGTGAAGGAGGGCATGCGGTTGCTCGCTGCTGAGGAGGGAGGTGTGCAGTTGGGGGATGATGATCAAGGAACAGATGCTGGTAAGTCTTCCCTTTTAGCCTTTTCATAGCTTGGTTGCTCATTATTTATTCAATGAATTCTTCTCCTGAATTGGACAGGCGGGACCTCCGAAGCGCCAACTACCTCTGGTCAGTATGCTGGGAGCTCTGATCCGGCGGTTAAGTAGACCTCGGAGGGCCAGCAGGATAGAGGCGAAGCCCCGATGCAGTAGGCTCCTTGCTTGATCTGGGCATTTTTCAGCTTACTTGACATTGCTGTCTATGTTAGTCTTAAAACATTAATGTAATTTTCAGGCTGTAATTATGTAATGAACAACTTGATTTTTGGCATGTAACTTTATAACATAAGCTGATTTTGTTATGTTTGAATGCTGTCGTTATTTTGATGTGTTGCATAAAATATAGTTGTGCATGGGTTAGTGATTCAATTGTGTTTGACGCTAAGTTCTTGCTTAAAATATGATTTCATGTCTTGCAATGTTAGTGTGATGTGTGAATAAATTATAGTTACATATTTATATAGAAGAAAATACTGCCCTTCAAGCTTTAGCTGTAGACGGTAGCTTTGAATGCCTTGTGTAATCGAATATGGAATGCAGCTGAATGACCTACCATCCAGCTGTGAGTTCTTATTCCCATTAGCGAGTGTCTCCTATTTTGTGTCATGTACTTTAGTGATCTTTATAGAGGATAGGAGGAAAGTTTTTATAAATAAAATGGAAATATAAGAAACAGCAATTCCAATCACGAAAGGCCTTCGATGTGCTTAAGTTCGTGGCAAACGGGTTTTGTAGTCACTTTCCCTAGCTATGGATCTTAGAGACATTTGTCACCCATCTTACGCCTCTGCGGGGAGTTTTCTTTTTTACCACAGCCACACTTAAGACACATCGGAGCCGAGATCGCGCACGGTAACTACCCGAGCCATTATGGCCCGTAATCGTGGGTATTATTCGATTTACCGTGGCCGGCTAGCGCGGGTGCCGATCGTCAACTGTGAACTGCCCCTGGCCGGCCACACCTTATGTTGGGGCTTATAATCGGTTCACGGTTGCCGGCGAGCCGAACGCCATAATGAGATGCCTAGGCTATTTTCGGCCTCCTCGTTGGCTTATAATCGGCTCATTACAGTTGGCTTTGAGGGCCGTCACGAGCAATGAGTTAACCCGCAGCAGAGGGATGCCGGAGCAAAAGTGTCTCATTGGCGAGGGCATAGATTCGTATAGTACCTGTTAGGTCTTGTCCAGGTGAGGTTGTGCCGTGAAGTGTTCAGAATGGAAATGTCGTTACACAGGATTTCGTTCAACAGAAAAGGATAAAGCTTAACAAGCAGCCAAGATATAAAGGAACAAGTTAAAAAGAGACAAGATTTTTAAAGTGGTTCGGCACGAAAACGCCTACGTCCACTGATTCTCTTTGTTAATTCACTTCATATGGGCAGTACAAGTTAAGAAAAGTATCGACGAAGGTGTTGGATGTTCCATGCCCTCTGGAACACCTCTCGGTCCACTGTTGACAAAATATAAGCTCCGTTGTGGAGATCTTTATGAATTACATAGGGTCCGTCCCAGATTGGATCTAGCGCTCTGGGGCGCAGGATGATCCGCTTGAGGACAAGATCTCCTTCTTGTAAGCTGCGGTGCTTGACTTTGGAGTTGTATTGCGCTGCCACCTTTTGCTTGTGAGCTGCCGCTTTGAGTGCTGCATCGTTTCTTCTCTCTTCAATTAGATCCAAAGACTTGTGGAGGAGTTCTTCGTTCTCTTCTAGGTTGTAGTGGATCCTACGGTGGGAAGGCACTACAGTTTCAACTAGGAGTATGGCCTCCGATCCGTATGCCAAAGAGAAAGGAGTATGCCATGTTGATGTTATGTAAGATGTGCGGTAGGCCCAAAGTGCCGTAGGAAGTTCATCCACCCAAGCGCCTTTTGACTTTTCAAGTTTCTTCTTGATTAGAGTTTTGAGAATTTTGTTGACAGCTTCGACTTGTCCTCTTGCCTGGGGACATGCTACAGATGAGAAGCTTTTGTGAATTCCGTGCTCTTGGTACCAGTCGGTGAATTCCTCACTGTCAAATTGAAGTTCATTGTCCGATATGATTTTGAGTGGAACCCCGTACCTGCATAGAACGTTTTTGATCAAGAAATTAATAACTTTTGCCGAAGATATTTTATTCAGAGGTTCCGCTTCCACCCATTTGGTGAAATAGTCGACTGCCACTATAGCATATTTTGCTCCGCCTCGGCCCATCGGCAGTTCGCCAATCAAGTCAATTCCCCATACTGCAAAGGGCCAAGGGCTGGTCATTTGAGTAATCTCACTTGTTGGTAGTCGAGGAATCTTAGCAAATTTCTGACATCTGTCACATCTTTTGATGAAGTCTAAGGCGTCTTTGTTTAAGGTGGGCTAGTAATATCCATATCGGAGTATCTTCTTTGCTAAAGTCTTCCCACCAGTGTGATCTCCGCAGCTCCCTTGATGGATGTTGGATAAGATTTCCTTGGCTTCCCTTCCAGCGACACACCTTAATAAGGGGTTAGAGAAGCCGCGTCGACATACGATGCCTTCTTGTATTGTGTAGCGGGAAGCTTTCCTCAAGATTTTCTTAACTTCATTACGCTCGTCGGGTAGTGTGCTACTTTGTAAGTACTTCCGGATGGGAGTCATCCAAGTTTCCTCTTCGATTGCAGCTACCAGATCCACTTGCTCGAAACTTGGGGCTAGTTGCTTTGAGATGGTTACTGTTCCGGAAGTAGTGTCGTCCTTCATGCTAGCGTGCTTTGCCAGTTCATCGGCCTCCTGATTCTCTTCTCAAGGAATGTCTTTGATTAAATAGTGATCCAATTGATCGAGCAGCAGCTTGGTCTTCTTTAGATATGCTGTGAGTCGTTCTCCTCGAGTCTGGAATTCTCCCAGTATTTGATTTACAATAAGTTGAGAATCACTATGGAGACATAAAGAACCGACTCCAATCTCTAGGGCAAGTTCTAACCCGGCTATCACCACTTCGTATTCTGCATCGTTGTTGGTGGCAGTGAATTCCAACCTTAGAGCATAGCGTAGCTTCCTTCCCCTGGGAGTGATTATTACAATACCTGCCCCCGAGCCTTGTTCGTTTGATGCTCCATCTACAAAGAGATTCCACTTGATGTCTTCTGTTATTTCAGATGGCTCCTTACCTTCGTTGGTAGTGAATTCGGCAATGAAGTCGACCATGGCTTGTCCCTTGATGGCGGTGCGAGGATGGTAGGTGATATCATATTGACTTAGCTCAATGCACCATTTAAGCAGTCGTCGGGAGGTGTCAGGACGATGGAGTACCTGCCTTAGCGGTTGATCGGTTAGAACTTTGATGGAATGGGATTGGAAATAGTGTCGCAATTTCCGTGATGTAATCAGTAAACAATATGCTAACTTCTCAAGTTTAGGATATCTGGCTTCTGCCCCCGTGAACCTCTTGCTTACAAAGTATACTGGCCGCTGCGCGCGGTTGTCCTCTCTTACCAAAGCGGCGCTTAGAGCATGAGATGACACAACAAGGTATAGGTATAGCTCTTCGCCTTCATTTGGAGTTGAGAGTACTGGTGGTCTCTGGAGGTGTTCGATTAGGTTGTGGAAGGCTGTTACGTATTCGTCAGTCCATTCGAACTTTCCCTTGTCTTTCTTTATAGCTTCAAAGAAGGGGACACACTTGTCAGTTGCTTTAGAGATGAATCGGCTTAAGGCGGCCACTTTCCCATTTAGGCATTGCATTTCTCTTCGAGTGGAAGGTATCCTGATTTCTTTCAGAGCCCGGACTTGTTCAGGGTTCGCTTCAATTCCTCTGGCATGGACGATGAATCCTAAGAACTTTCTCGATGATACTCTAAAGGAGCATTTGAGAGGATTCAGCTTCATTCCATATCGACGAAGTACTTGAAACATCTCATCCAGGTGGCTTATGTGATCGTTGGCTTTTCTTGACTTTACTAGCATGTCGTCCACATAAACTTCCATGGTTCGTCCTATTAGTTCTGCAAACATCTTGTTGATGAGGTGCTGATAAGTAGCTCCGGCGTATTTAAGTCCAAAAGGCATTACTCTATAGCAGTACAGTCCCCGGTCAGTGATGAAACTAGTGTGGTCTTGATCGGGGGCGTGCATAGGAATTTGGTTATATCTTGAGTATGCGTCCATAAAAGATAAGAGTTCGTGCCCGGCTGTGCTGTCCACAAGCTGATCGATCCGAGGGAGTGGGAAGCAATCCTTTGGGCAAGCATCATTTAAGTTGGAGAAGTCAATGCATGTTCGCCACTTCCCATTAGCCTTCTTTACTAGTACCGGGTTAGCGATCCACTCTGAGTAGATGGCTTCTCGTATGAAGTTATTGGCAAACAAGTTCTTTACTTCTTCATTGAGGGTTACTGATCATTCTGCCCACATGCTTCTCTTTTTCTGCTTTACTGGCGCTTTGGTAGGATCGATGTTTAGTACGTGGCATGCCACGTCTGGAGAGATTCCAGTCATGTCAGCATGCGTCCATGCAAATACATCCAGGTTGTGGCGGAGAAAATCAACGAGTTGATCCCTCAATTCTGTTCTTAGCTGAGATCCGATTTTCAATAGTCTACTTGAGTCATGTTTGTCTACAGATACAAACTCCATAGCCTCTGCAGGCTCGACGGCGGCCTCCTCCTCTTTGTCCCTGGGGTCTAGTTCGTTGAAAGGATCACTGAAATATTGAAGAGGAGGGGCTATCTTTAGTTGCTATGCTTCCAAGTTTTTCATGCAGATAGTAGTCTCTGCATTCTTCCCTTTATCCCTTCTGCGGTTATTGCGAAGTTCAGTTACATAGCAGTCTCGAGCAGCGTCTTGATCTCCCTCTATCTCCCCTATTCCATTGTCTGTTGGAAATTTTATCTTTAGGCACCATGGGGATAAGACAACTTGGAAGTCAGACAAGGCTGGTCTTCCTAAAAAGGCGTTGTAGGCCGAGTGATTTTCTATCAGCATAAATGTTTGTTTCCGCACAACGGAGCGGGGATGACTTCCTATTTCGACAAAGAGGTCCAGTTGCCCGAGGGGCATCTTCGCATCCCCGGTGAAACCGTGTAGTGGTTTGTTGCAGGGAGACACATCTTTCATTGACAGCTTCATTTTGTCGAAAGCATGCTTAAATAGGATATTTACTGAGCTTCCAGTGTCTACTAAAATTCGAAAAACTTTGGCTGGACCGAACCAGGCAGAGATGACCATAGGATCCATGTGAGGGTACTGCCTTCCCTCTAGATCACGCCTACTGAATGTGATGTCATCATTCTCTTTCCGTTTCGGGTGGCGTTCTTCCATAACAGAATTAACGTAGCTTTGATCGTTTCTAAGTGACTTACCATATCTTTCCATCTCTGCCCAGCTTCCGTCGGCGATGTGTGGTCCTCCTGATATGGTATGGACCACTATCTTCTCTTGACTAGAGCCGCTGTTGTTGCGATTTCCTCCGCCTACTTCTGGGAGGGGTAGCCCTGGGTTCTCATTGGCAGGAGTTGAAGTCTTGTTCTGACCTTTCACATAGCGCTCCAGCCTCTTCCTTCTGATGTGTTCTTAAATTAAGTCCCGGAGGTGATGGCATTCATTTGTGTCATGCCCATGAGATTCGTGGAAGCGGCAGAACTTTCCAGACTTAACTGCGTTATCTGATTCCTTCTTGTGTGGGGGGCGCTTGTATCTAACTTCGTCTTGGGTGGCCAAGAAGATGTTTTCGATTGTTTCATTCAAAGGAGTATAAGAGTCAAATCTCGGTCCTGGCCTATATAAACGCTTTTCTCCCTTCTTACCCCCAGCACTATCTTTGGAGTCATTTCTTCGAACGTCCTTTGCTACTGCGGGTGTGTTGCCATGAGCTGCCTTAGTTTGTTGCCCTGTCTGCCTTTCAATGGCAGCGTCTTCAAGTCTCGTATATTTTCCGGCTTATGGAAGAAATCGGGTAAGGTAGCTGGATTTTCTTTCGTTAGTCTTCTAGCAAATTTAGTATCCGGATGCACACCACTGCAGAGGGCCATTAGGATAAGTTTCTCATCGGCATCCTGGACTGCGGCCGCTGCGGCATTGAATCGGGTTAGATATTGTTGCACTGTCTCTCCGGGCTTTTGTTTGATATTGGATAAGGAATAAGCGTCTTTGGTTTGTTCCACATGAATGCGGAATTGGCTGATGAACTTTTCTTTCAACATTTCCCATGAGCTGATGGACCCTTGGGTAGATGGCAGAACCAGGAGGTAGCTAGATCTGCCAAGAAGAGTGGAAAGCATTTACACAATACTCCTTCTCTCGCTCCGCTCATGAGCATATGCCGTGTGTATCTCTGTAAGTGTACGACGGGGTCAGAGGTTCCCTTGTAAGGCTTCATTGTCGGCATTTTCCATTCTCAGGGGGTGATGGCAATTTCGATATTGCGGGTGAAGGGGCTGGTTACCCTAGAGCCTATCCCTTGATCTCTTTGATCCCGTCGGACGCACTCTCTGAACAATCACACCATCCTTTCATCAGAATTTGGAGCAGATAGAAATGAGTTTGGTTCTTCTCTGTGGGATTGATTCCGTCAAGATGACCTGTAGGGATGATACCATCTATTACTTCTAACATTTTCCAGTGGCTGTCTTCGGTCTTCTAGGAGCATGCTGGGGTCAGACACAGTTGGCCCTTGCCTCGATCTTCCCCTGCTGGGCTTTGTTCTAAGCATTCCCTCGGGTCCAACTTCGGGCTGAACTCCAGCTCGGTCCCGTCCATTGGTGTTCCCATGGTTAGGTAGCATGACAGGCTCAGCCATTTCCGACCCCTGCCTGGTACCTCCCCCGTTGGGTTCGGTTCTAAGCGTTTCCTCGGGTCAGAATTCGGGCTGAGTCTGGGCTCGGCTCCTACCATTGCTGTTTCTGTTGTTAGCCTCTTCGAAGAAGAAAGATCTTTGTCGCCTCCCAGACCCTCCAGACTGGGACTCGCCCCATAATTCGGTGTTGCGGTTGGATTTTTCAGCATCCCTTAAGCGTGACATGAGTTGGTCCTCCAAGGCTTCTTGTTGGGACGCGAAGCGGTTAGTTACTTCAGCCACAACCCTGTCCAGATCTGCCCTAGTAATTGGTTGTTCCGTAGCAAGGGCTGTCGGATTTGCCTGATTTCCATTTGCAGTTGGGACAGGACGATTCTCTTGATTTTTGATCACTGGATCTGAGATACTGCTAGTTGCAATGTTCTTTCCTTTGCTAGCATCTTTCCTCTGCCTGGGAAGCATGTTTTTCGAGCAATGAGCGATGCTGTTGGGAAGAAGGTTGAGTGGGAGAAGCTGAAGCTTCTAGCTCGAGTTCTCAGTGAAAGCATCAAAAATGTTTGCACAAGAATTGGGCAAACACCTCCAAGTCGTATAATTTAGTCGATTTTATGTTGTTCTTAGCGATTTGGGTGATTTACGCAAATATGTAAAAAGCAGGGACTAAACTGTAAAAGACACACAGATTTATAGTGGTTCGGCCAGAATGTGCCTACGTCCACTTTATATGTTATTCTCCTTTTCTGTTCAGATTACAAGTACAAAGCTTTGATTACAAGTATCTGAAAGTTGTTTGAAAGTTCTATCCGTACTTGAGCTCTCAAACTTGTTCGCCATTGTTGTACCCCTGCCCCTCTATTTATAGAGTGAGGCTGGGGCAGGGGTTTTGGATGTATATAGCTGCTGGTGGGCCTGTGCTGATGCAATATGGCCTGGCAGGGTTGGTTCGGCCATGTCTTCGTCCGGTAGTGGTTAGTTCGGTGGTGGTTGGTCCGGTGGTTGTTGGAGAGGCTTTGGTTCGGTAGTTGGTTGGAGAGGCTTTGGTCCGGTAGTTGGTTGGTTCAATAGTAGTTTGTCCGGTAGTTGTTGGAGAGGCTTTGGTCCGGTAGTTGGTTGGTTCGGTAGGGACATGGAAAGGAGATGGTTCAGTGGTAGGTGAGTTGGGATTTGGTATTGATCCGGTGGTCTCGGTCCAGTGACGAATTGGTTCGGTGGGGCCTTGGATCGGTGGTGAGAATTCGCCCAACATTTGCCCCCCAAAGTGGGGCACATGCTTGCATGTGTCGCGCTTTGTTTTCTTGCAGTTGGGATAGCTCCATTCGGTTCTAAGTGTCGAACTGTTTGGTCCGGTTATCCTGCGCTCGCCTATAAGTAGGGGCATCATGCCACTGTTATTCCCTTACCGTTTGAGATAGTCGAACCATTTGAGTGCCGAACCAAACTTGACTGTTCGAAACAGCCGAATCAACCGAGTACCGAACCACACTTAACTGCCGAACCAGGTGAGTTTCCTTCTGCCGAATGAACTTTTATGGCTGGACTATCGAATGGGATAGGGGAGTTTGAATACCGAATGAACTTAAACATTTGAATTACCAGATGAACTTGGGGAGTATAAGGCCGAATGGCCTTTCGCCTTGGTTTACCAAATGAATTCGGGAGTTTGGGTGCCGAATGACCTTTTGGCCTTGAACTGCCAAATGTTCTTTTATGGTTTGAATTACGAGTGAAAATCCAGACTACATACGCTTGCTTGTTTATATCTTCTGTTTTAACGATGTACTTTCTTGTGTTGCAGATAAATGTCTTATAAAGTGGAAACTCGATCAGATAAGAGGAAATCTACGGACAGAAGAGAGTCCCCCGTTGTGCCCCCAGCCCAGCCAGGACCGGGACGACAGGGACCCACCCCGAGATCACTAGTGGATGGATATGGCCCTTAGGAGCTCTTGAACTCTCCTCCTGACTGCTTTCCTAGCTCCTTCAAGGAGGAGCAGCTTGATGTTATATCTTGTTCTTTCGGGATTGATAGAGCACACATGGTGCTGCCAGGGAATGGAGTTATGCCGTATGACCCTCCTGAAGGATATTTTGCTTACAGCAGGTACCATTGTATGTGTGGGGCCGTTCTCCCGATCAATGCTTGGATGGTCAGCTTCATCACCTACCTAAAGGTGGCCCCTTTCCAGCTTCATCCCAACTCTTACGCTATCTTGGTGAGCCTATTCATTATTTTCCAGAGAAAATACGGGCATCCCCCTTCCTGCCAGGCCAGATTGCATCAGCCCAGGCCCACCAGCAACTATATACATCCAAGACCCCTGCCCCAGCCTCACTCTATAAATAGAGGGGCAGGGGTACAACAATGGCGAACAAGTTTGAGAGCTCAAGCACGGATAGAACTTTCAGACAACTTTCAGATACTTGTAATGAAAGCTTTGTACTTGTAATCTGAACAGAAAAGGAGAATAACATATAAAGTGGACGTAGGCACATTCTGGCCAAACCACTATAAATCTGTGTGTCTTTTACAGTTTAGTCCCTGCTTTTTACATATTTGTGTAAATCACCCAAATCGCTAAGAACAACATAAAATCGACTAAATTATACGACTTGGAGGTGTTTGCCCAATTTTTATGCAAACAACATCGTTGTTCCATTTTATTGTGCTTGGGTTCATCAGACGTTACGCTGTACGACGTCGTTGTTCCATTTTATTGTATTTTGGTTCATCGGGTGTTACGCTGTACGACGTCGTTGTTCCGCTTTATTGTGCTCGGATTCATCGGACGTTACGCTGTACGACGTCGTTGTTACTATTTATTGTGTTTTTGGATCATCGGACGTTACGCTGTACGACGTCGTTGCTCCGAATTATTTAATTTCTGGATTTCTATTGATTGATTTCTAGAATTTGTGCTTCTCCAATTTTCGTGATTTTCATTGATAAGTTGTATCAACTATTGTGCATTGGTGAATTTGTGTGTCATTAACTTTTTGTGAATAAAAATATAGAGTATGACATTTCTTTTTATCTTTGAGAAGATTCTTGTGATATTGATTAATCTCTTGTTGATTTTCAATTGCATACTTATCATAGTATGGCTTTATGGTTATCTTACGTTTATGTCATATCTCTTATTCTATGTCATTACATCCGATAGTTATAGCTAGACTGATCCGTTTATTATTTTCTTATTAAATAATACTCGGGTCAGACCGAGATGTTACAGGTGCTTCCACTTGACTCCACTTCTGGTGTTTACTATTCTGACTTTTTCCTAATTACTTAGATTAGTAGTTCATTTTAATGTATAATATGAGATATTGACTCTATGATGTATACTTATTCTCTTGTGTAGCACTTGTAACTATTCTTTTGTGATATTGTGGATCTTGTTTGACCACTACTCTGATGTACACTTCTATGTGTAATATTCATATCTGTTTCGCCTTTGAGATATGAACTTCTGCTACTGATTTGTGTTATGCTTATTTCTATATCTGTTTCCGAAGATATTATAGCCACTGTGTAGTAGCTTTGAGTTTGTATCGTTATGTCGGATTTCCTTTCGAGATGAAAAGTTATACTTTTATCTGACATATCGGTACTCGCACAAAGAAATTATACAGATGGTCGCTCCTCAACGGCCTTATTCTCCATGCTAGTTGACGACATTACTCTGTAGTGTTCTTGGCTAGCATGGGTATAGAGGTGGGGCGTCACAGCTTGGTATCAGAGCAAAACTTCAGAACAATGTAGAATAATTTAACAAGGATCATCGTCCTAAGTCCATCTTAGGAGTCGTGCTTTAGGATTTAATTCGAGTCTTCGTACCGATTCATCATATTTTCTTTATCATTCCTTGTTTTATCTATCAATATTGCTTGATATTTATTTTGAGAATAACTTTTCTCCTTCTTTCTTTCCTAAAGAAGAGAAATGTTTAGATCAAACCGTCCCAGTGCTGGACAATCTAGTGCTACTCCCCAGGATGGAGTATTTATGTCTGCCCAGCAGCTTCTTGATCTAGTATAGAACGCTCAAGTAGCCGGACCCATTCCAGAGCCTACTCATCCTAGATCCGGTTTTGCACGCTTGTGAGGATACTATACCGATTTGGGTGGAAGGCCATTCATGGGATCCGAGGGTGTTATAGAAATTCAAGCTTGGCTCAAATCATGCGATTGCATCTTTACTCGCATGAATCTTATTGACCTTCATCGAGTCCAAGTGGCTTCTAGCATGCTCCAAGAAAGAGCGTTAGATTGGTATGAGCTCTTGACTTCGGAGATTATCGAGGCGGATCTTACTTGGGAACAATTCCGGAAACGATTCGAATTAAAGTTTATGCCGGAAGCTGAAAAAGTAACTTTAGCACGGCGTTTTGTTGACCTTGTTTAAGGTGAATCTTCTGTGACAGATTACGTCGCATCTTTTGAATCTCTCTCTAAGTATGGGGTCGAGTATATTAATACCCCATTGAAGAAAAATCAAACGTTTGTCTATGGGTTGAACAAGAACCTTAAAAAGCCTTTACTTCTAAAACTAGAAGTTTCTTTTGATCAGCTTATTGATATCGCTCTTCGACTTGAAGAGGCCGATAAAGAAAGCGATGTTGAAGTTGTCGGTGCCAAACAGAATTTCAACAATAACATGAAGAGGCCTATCAAATTCAAAGGCCCCACTCCCAACTGGAAAGGGAAGCAACAAACTCCGGTAGCAAAGACTCCCATCTCTAGTCGTGGACAATGCTAAAATTGTGGTTCCATGGACCATTATGCAAGGGAGTGCCCGAAACCTCTCTTTTGTCCTTATTGCAAAAGTTCGGGTCATCTTATATCTACATGTCATATACTCCGAAGCCGGAGAGAGGGAGAGCTGAATGTTGTTCAAGCTCCTAGTGATACTTCTCCTGGTCAAGGTATTTCTTAATCAATCCTTGACTTCATTTGTTTTGTGATTATCTTTTTCGAGTTCTTGTTGATATGAGTTCATCTCATTATTTTGTATCAAAAGAACTTGTTGATTCTTTTTCTTTAAAACAATCTGGACTTGATGTCTTCTTTGAGAATTGCGAATCCGGATTGTGGATCCGCAACACTCAACTTACTTTATATTGATGTCGAAATTATTTTATGTGATTTTTCTTTCTGAGCCTATTTTTATTTAGGCTTCGGAGTTGATTTTTGTGAAAAGATTGGCTTAATTATTGTGAAGCCCGTATCCTATGTTCCGTGTGGACTATTCATCTTCGACATTCTCAATCTGTTAAGCATATTTCTATTTTTCTTAAAGATTTTTGATTTCAATTTGATGGCATCATTTTATTCTTTAAGCCCTTATCACGAGGAAAGTGTTATTTCTCTTATCTAAATAGTTTGTGAAACTTTCCAGTATTTTTGAGTTTGTCTTAGGATTATCTCCTAAGCAATCTTTTGAGTGGTGTTAAGGTCTTTTTAGTTCGACCTTGCCATCGATTTTTATTTGCTACCAGTTGCGGAAGTTAGCATTCCATTTACCGCATTCCGCACTCGTTATGATTCTTATGAATGACTTATTATATCATTCAGTTTGTCCAGCTTATTTCATCCATTTTATAAGTCGATTATTCTAAGAATATTTCGATGAGACCATTCTTGTATTTATTGATTTTGGATGGAAACAGCAATTTAAAATGTTTGCAAATCTTTTTAAGAAGACATTTTATATGTATAATTGGATTTTATTCTTGAAACAAACAAAGAATATTCGTAAGATTTTAAGAGATATTTTTATCATATAGAAGATGATTTTTTGATTGTATTGCCCAGTTAGTGTTTTAAGAATTCTGGTCGATGCGCTTGATCAATGTTATCGATATAAATTTCCTAAACGCTTTGATGAGATAGTCAGACACAATAAATTGACTTGTAAAGATGTTTATTTTTCTAGAAAGATGATTACATAAAGTTAATTATAATTTTTGGAATTTTTGAGCTTTTCGGGAAAGAAGATTAGTTAAAAAGAACTCTTTTTCGATACTCTTATTCTTGTGATTCCCGAGGGGAACCAAAACTTTATCTTTTGTACTAATGCTAGTCGTATTGGTTTGGATGTCGTTCTCTTGCAAAAGAGAACGTGCTATCACTTGTGCTTCTAAATCATTAAAAGCCGATCCAGACTAGGTATGCTACTCATGATCTAGTGCTCGCGGCTGTTGTTTTCGCTTTTAGAGTTTGGCATCATCATTTTTGGGGGAGAAATTTGTTCTCCGCCTCGATCATAAATTTTGGAATATTTATTTTCTCATAAGGAACTTCATGTTGACTCGAGTTCCTTGCAACTTATGATCTTAATATTCTTTGTATACTCCCGAAAGGGAAATCGTGTTGCCAATGCGTTTAGTCATAAGCAACAAGTGATTGATTCTTTGATGATGTCTGAATGGAATTATCTTTTTATCAAGTTCATCGGACGTTTTGATATACTTCGTTTTATTGAGCTTTATCTCATTACTTTTATGGACTAGTGTCCGATGTTCTTTTATGGTGTTCGGTTCATTGGACGTACCGTTTTTGTACTACGCCGGTGTTCCAAAATTATTCAAGCTTTGGTTCATCTGGCGTACTGTTATTGTACAATGTCGTTGTTCCAAATTATTCGAGTTTCTCGTCTCTCGGGCTTACCATTATTGTACTACGCCGTTGTACCGGCTCAATTTTCTGCTACTCACGACGTTTTCTCATGTTTTCTATTATGGACATACCTTAGGGATTCTGATTTTTATTCTTGAGCCTGGTGTTATTGAGAAAATTGAAGTTTCACCAGATTTGACTTATGAGCAACATTCCATTCGCATCATTGCTTCGGAGGTTGAGCGCCTTCGGAATAAAGATGTTCTTCTTGTGAAAGTTCAATGGTTCTCAGATCCTAGGGATTGCTCTTGGGAATCCTGGGAATTCATCGAGCGATCCCGTCCAGACTTACTCTTTCATGCTCTTTATGGTGAACTTCCTATTTCAAATTTCTTTTGTGTTGATATGCTTTGATGGTTGTTACTCTTTATTTTCTTCTTAAGTATTGCGAGGACGCAATTTATTTAAGGAGGGGAGTCTGTAACAACCCGCATATTTATCGATAGTATATTTAAATATTTTATTTTAATATTTCATCATTAGTCGGTTTATGGTCTGAAAAGATACTTTTTGCAAACAGTCGAATTAGGACTCGAGACCACTTCCATTGAGTTCAAAATGCCGTTTGCGACCTTTTTGAGTATAAACTTCGATATGTTTGGAGATAGTAGAATTTTGCTACTTTTCACTTAGGGCTTTGGGTTGGGTTTCGGCCCATTAACCCCACTTATACTCTAGCTCGGTCCACCTCTCCTCTTCACTTCATTCTTATTTTCCTAACACTCAAGCTTCATCAAAAATGGAGAGAGGAATGGGAAATTAAAACTCCAAGCCCTAGTTCATTTGCAAAATCCAAGCTCTAGCTCCAAATTCAAAGAGAAGCCATTGGTAAGCCTTCTCTTCATATTCTCCAACTCTTTCTCTCTTTAGTTTCAGAAAATTACTAAACCTAATTCGGGAAATGTTTCTCTTTTAAGCTTAGATTCAAGCTTCTTGTGTTGAGATTGAAATGTGGTTGATCTTTCCTTGCTTTCAAGCTTCTCCTTCCTTATTTTTGTGAAAAGGTGAGATTTTTATCTCACATCTATGCTTATATCTATCTTTGAATGTTGGATATGAATTCTTAACACTTATTTATGTGCATTTGCTTTTGGTTTGGATTAAATTGGTGAATATCCCAATTTTTAGTGTTTTGGGTTCAAATCTTTAAAGATCCTAACTTTGATGTTTGAACATGTTTTTGGTGATGCATCGAGGAGCCAATAGGATTGGGTAGCCAATGGGCGTAATCCCCTACCGTTCGTGCTCGTCCGGTTGCGAATTGAGTGTGTGTGCACTTCAATTAATAGGGCAGAAAAATGCAGGACATCAGGTTCGGCCGACCGACCTCTCTGAGCCGGTCGACCGAAGCTGTAGCCGAGACTTTCTGGCCTATTTTCGGTCAACCAACTCAGGAAGTCCGGTCAACCGACCTTCTCCTATTCTCCTATTTCCCTATTTTGCCTATTTGTGCGCGTTTGCTTTGCTTTTCCAATCTTTAATTGATTCTTCTTCGCCGATTAGTCGTTATCGCCTTTATCGACTTTGATAACTTCTATTTTTGGAATTTTTGGTTATTTCCACTTTGATGGATTCGGTATCGATTTCTGTAACAACCCTGCTTTTGGCGATTACCTGTAGATATTAAATTATAATAGTAGTTATAATTTAATATTGTAAATTAAGAATAAATTGGAGATTTAAATTATTTATTTGGAATAAGCAATTGATTTTGGCGAATAAAATGTGAAAAATAAAGTTTTGAAACTTTACTTGGTTAATTAAGTTAAAAATGAGCTAATCATGATTTTAATATAAAGAAATGCAATAATTTTGATAATTATTGCCAAACGTTTCTTTATATTTTTAAAAGAAGCATTTCATTTAATAAGTGATATATTATAATTAAAAATGGAAATTTGGTTTAAAAATAAATTTTGGTTGTAAAATGTTGAAAAAAATGGTTTGTTATATTTTATTGCATAAGAAAATAATTTTTATGTAATTTTTGGAGTTAAAAATAGAGTTTTATATGAATTATTGTGTAAATTGTGTATTTAAGCAAAATAAGGCTTTTTAATAATGAAAAATATTTTTATAAGTAAATTATCATTTTAATTGTTGTAAAAGAATGTTTGTGAAACATAAAAATACGTTTGTACAATTTGTAGAGATGAAATCATGTAAATACACATATGTTATATTATGTAAATTTGAGAGTGTTAGGGTAAATTTAGTGTTAATTAGATTTTTAGGCTAATTAATTCTTTTGGGTCAAGCCCATTTTTTCACTAACCAGTAGAGTAATGAGAAAGCTTCTTCTTCCTCAAAACTGTATACGTACATTTTTAGCAGAAAACAAAAAGAAGAAAAACGATTCCTCTTTCAAACCCTAGGCTTCAAATCTCCAATTAATCAAAGTCTTTATTGAAATAAATCAAATAATAGCTCTTTTCTACAGGTAATCAACTCCAAAATATATATTATATTATCAAATTTCGATTTTGAGATTTGGGTTGTTTGTAATTGTTTCTTTTCTTGTTGCATGCCTCTATTTTATTCATTTGATAGGTTGTTGAAGGATCTTCTTGCCTAAAGACATTTACTTTCTTGAGTTAGCATAATTAATCTTCAATTATTGCAAGGTGAGTTAACCACTCACACTACGAGCTTTATTCTACAAGAATAATTGTTATTTGCTATCTGAATTAATTGGATTGGTTGTTGATTGAATTGCTTTCAAGTTGGTTGTGGTTTGCTAAAAATTATCTGTGAAAAAATGCTGCAGTAAAACAACAATATCTTAGTGCATATTTACCCTAATTAGCTCAGTCTTTTTGCAGCTGAAAGAAACTTCTGTTAGCTACAACTTTTCTTTTAATTACTTTCTGAAATTCTGTTGTTTATAGGGTCAAAATTTAGTTTGAAACTGATGTACATAGCTCTGCTCTGTGCAATTATTTTATTGAAACCTGAACTTAAAATCTCCATAACTTTTGAATGGTAAATTAAAATTGAGTGAAGTTTTTTTCAGTTTGAAGGTATATTTATAAGGAACAACTTCTATGTTTATCATTTTCTGTAAATCAAAATTTTTCTAATCGTAATATGTGTTTGAACAGCTAATAACCCCTCTGTCCTGTGTTTTTAATTTCAACTTTGAAACACAGAATTGTTTTTGCCATATCTTTTTAGTCTTTCATCAGAATTTAATAATTTTTAATGTTTCGAAAAGCACAAATAATTCATATTTTGAGTTTTCAGTAATTTTGAGGTTGACTATGTCAAAATTTGATTTTTCTACTGCTAACCCGAGAGCAAAGTCTATATTTGCTCTATGCTTGAAGCTGAAACAAAATTAGACATAACTTTCTCTTTTTTGATCGAATTTTGATAATTTTAGATGTTCTGGAAAGAAAAAATCATATACTACAACTTTCATTTGTTGAGCTTTATGTATTTTTGAGTGCTTCTATGTCAAAATTGAACTTTTCTACTGCTAACCTGAGAGCAAAAGCAATATTTGCTATATAGTTGAAACTGAAACAAGATTTGCCATAACTTCTTTGTCTCTTAACCAAATTTGATAATATTAGATGTTTCAGAAAGCTTAAACTTTGTACTAAAAGTTTCATGTTTTATGTTTTCTAAAATTTTGATGTTTGCTTGGTCAAAACTGTGGTTGTTTGTTGCTGGTAGGAGAGCAAAACGACAACAATAACAATTATTGACTTGAGGAGTATTTTAGCTTATTTTTGCTCACTTCTACTTGATTTTGATGATTGTTTTTAAGATGTTTTGAAAGCTATAATGCCTATTAATAGACTAACTATGTTTGGAGAATTTGAAAATTTAAATTTAAATAGAACTTGAATTGATTTTAGGTTAAATTTGAATTGAATTGGTATTGAACTCAAGTTATTGGTCTTGAGTTATCTTTCTTGTTTTTCATTGTTTTCGAGCACCGTTTTCATTAAACCATTTTGAAGTGATATTTGAAATAAATGAAAATTTCAAATTATTACTATATAGTATTTTAAAATTATTCTTCTAATATAAAATCTATTTATTTCCTATAATAAAGGAATTTTAAAAATTGGTTTTATTAATCATTTCGGAAAAAAGTTTTAAAAGTTTGTTTTCTCTAGTAAACTATTTTAAATGTAAATACATACTTTTTCACTATTTGAACATATAGAAAGAGAATTAAACGATTTAGTAAAACATGTGGTATGGAACATATGCTTTTACTATTTCGATTAATTCCGGACTTGTATGATCGAAGCTATTTGAGTTTAATGATTCTGAGATGTTTTGCCATTTTATGGCGTATTTTGAGTTCTATAATTCCTATTTATTGGAATTATTTAAGATGGTCAATATTTGACAAGTATTATGGTTTAAGACCTCTTATGTAGAAGTATGGTCGATGAGAACCATCATGATGTTTCATTTACTTGCCAATGATATAAGACAAGTCTTGAGTATATGATTTCATATTTTGAGATTTATGGTTTATGAGAAACCATCACGATGTTTTCACTTGTCGAGGAGATGAGACAAGTTACGATGCTATTTAATTCTTGTAGATGAGATGAGACGAGTATGGTGTCTTTCTATCACTTGCCAATGAGACGAGGCGAGATATGATTTTCTAAGTTTTAAGATGTTCCTAGTGTGGCATCGACTAGCGGCTAGTAAACCGCTAAGTGCGAATGTGTGGTATGGGACATACGTTAATACTTTTCGGGTTCCTGTCCGTGAGTTTGTGGCACATTCACGATGTTTACCTAGCAGAACTGCTTTGAGAGGTGTCAGCGACCTTGTCATGAGGATGAGCTGCTTTGGAGGTGTTAGCGACCTTGTTAGGGATGACAAAATGGCTTGGAAAGGTGTCAGCGACCTTGTCATGAGGACGAACTGCTTTGGAAAGGTGTCAGCGACCTTGTCATGAGGACGAACTGCTTTGGAAGGTGTTAGCGACCTTGTCTAAGGCTTCGGCCTTCTGAGTTTAGCACATGCAGCATTGCTTCGACATTGTATTCAGGGATATGGCAAATTCGGGTTTTCTGAGTTTGAATTCGCCGTTTTTGGCGCATTAGTGTTAAGATTTTCTGAGTTTAGAACATGCGTCGAATTCTTTATTGAGTTTGAGATTTTATGAGTTTGAATTTGTATCGAGTTCCACGAGTATTTATGATCGAGATGTATGTGTGAGATTTAGCCGCCTTGGCTTACTTATGAGTTTGAGATCTCACATTCTTATGAAGTTGTCTTGTGTTGCTTTCATGACTTCTGTTTGTGATTGAGATGAATTTTTTCCTTTTTGGAGTAATGGTTCATCAAACCATTTGAGTTTTGCTTGAGTTTTATATGAGTTGATTTGATTTCATTATGGGTTATCGCTAATGATATGAGGCACTTATGTTTTATTTAAGTATTGAGCTATGAGTTATCTAATCCTTCTCCTCATTCGAGAAGAAGTATCACTATATTCATTCTGCTTCATATTATCGATATTAACTGATTTGTGTAGCTAGACTAACCCGTGTATTTATACTCGGGTCAGACCGAGTTGTTTCAGGTATCATCTATTAGACTTAGCTTGAATTTGGTGTTGGATATCATCTCTTCTTTCGCTTGAATTGTTTATTTCTTCCGCATACACTGATGTTTTTACATTTGATTTGATGTATATGGTATGGTCGAGTACCACCTTTATTGTATTCATATTGTATTGTACTAAACATGTATCAGTGTATATGTATATATTTGATGTCGATTACTGTTCTGTGATGTGCTTTACATTCAGTTATTGTATTTTGTTCTGAAAGATCCGTCAACCACCTATAGTTTTGGATTAAGCATTTACTGTGTATGTCGATCCATTGAGATAGAAAAGAAAATTTATATTGTATTTATCGACGTATTCAGTAGATGTTTAAGACAAAGTTATAGATGGTCGCCCTTAACCAGCCCTATTCTCTGCTTTAGTAGACGGAATTACTCGTTAATTCCCTTTACTAAGGTGGGTCTCGGGGTGGGGCTTTACAATTTCTTTGGATTTTATTCACGTCTTTGTATGTAAATTTTTATGATTGATTGCTTCTACAATCACTTCTATGATTCATCACTTTAAAATATAAAGGTTTTTAATACTAGTAGTAAATATCAAAACTCTTTCATCAAAATGATTTCAATACTATTTTATTACAAAGCTTGTTTCTTAAACCGTTTTCCAATCTACTAGCATATACAAACCTTTACCTCACTCGTATGAGAAATCTAATTAAACGGCTTAGTAAAACAAGTGGTATGAAACGCTTGCGTTTACTTCGTTGGTTAATTCTTGGACTTGTTCAATTGAATCTCTTGTGACAATTTTCTAGTGGAGATCTACGATTTGTTCGTAAATATTTAAGTTAAGCTAGTGGTTATGAGACATGAAACTAAGCTCATATATTTACTAGCTTACTGTAATTGACACATCTTAATGATCGATGATGGTCATTTTATGTTTAGACTAGCAATGTGCGATGTCTCTTTGATTCGGTTCATCGGACATTACGCTATACGACGTCGTTGTTCCATTTTATTGTGATTTGGTTCATCGGACGTTACGCTGTAAGACGTCGTTTTTGCATTTTATTGTGTTTTGGTTCATCGGCCGTTACGCTGTACGACGTCGTTGTTCCGCTTTATTGTGCTTGGGTTCATCGGACGTTACGCTGTACGACGTCGTTGTTCCATTTTATTGTATTTTGGTTCATCGGGTGTTACGCTGTACGACGTCGTTGTTCCGCTTTATTGTGCTTGGGTTCATCGGACGTTACGCTGTACGACGTCGTTGTTCCTATTTATTGTGTTTTTGGATCATTGGACGTTACGCTGTACGACGTCGTTGCTCCGAATTATTTAATTTCTGGATTTCTATTGATTGATTTCTAGAATTTGTGCTTCTCCCATTTTCGTGATTTTCATTGATAAGTTTATCA
This sequence comes from Allium cepa, assembly GCA_030765085.1. Lineage (NCBI taxonomy): Eukaryota > Viridiplantae > Streptophyta > Magnoliopsida > Asparagales > Amaryllidaceae > Allium > Allium cepa. The sequence goes on from CM060932.1 coordinate 791,345,464, forward strand.
ACTATTGTGCATTGGTGAATTTGTGTGTCATTAACTTTTTGTGAATAAAAATATAGAGTATGGCATTCGCTTTTATCTTTGAGAAGATTCTTGTGATATTGATTAATCTCTTATTGATTTTCAATTGCATACTTATCATAGTATGGCTTTATGGTTATCTTACGTTTATGTCATATCTCTTATTCTATGTCATTACATCCGATAACTATAGGTAGACTGATCCGTTTATTATTTTATTATTAAATAATACTCGGGTCGGACCGAGATGTTACAGGCGCTTCCACTTGACTCCACTTCTGATGTTTACTATTCTGACTTTTGCCTAACTACTTAGATTAGTAGTTCATTTTGTTGTATATATTTGAGATATTGACTCTATGATGTATACTTATTCTCTTGTGTAGCACTTGTCACTATTCTTTTGTGATATTGTGGATCATGTTTGACCACTACTCTGATGTACACTTCTATGTGTAATATTCATATCTGTTTCCGCCTTTGAGATATGAACTTCTGCTACTGATTTGTGTTATGCTTATGTCTATATTTGTTTCCGAAGATATTATAGCCACTGCGTAGTAGCTTTGAGTTTGCATCGGTATGTCGGATTTCCTTTCGAGATGAAAAGTTATACTTTTATCTGACATATCGGTACTCGCACAAAGCAATTATACAGATGGTCGTTCCTCAACAGCCTTATTCTCCGCACTAGTTGACGACATTACTCCGTAATGTTCTTGGCTAGCATGGGTATAGAGGTGGGGTATCACATATACAATATATATAACTCACACATATATAACGTATAACATTTCTTATATGGTAAACAATCTTAATATACAGAATATATATTTACTTATACAACTAAATATATTATTATATACTATATATATACAACAAGCTATCACTTACAGAGAAAAGCAAACGCAGCAGAGAGTTTGTGTGGCCGAGATGGCCAAAGGGGCGGTAGATATCGAGAAGCGAGGTGGCTCGGCCGCCTAGACTTGGTAAGATCGACACTGGTGGGTAGGCGATGAGGTGAAGGGGGAAGAATCTGATGGCGAGGTGGCCGAGCTTGCATCTGATGGTGGACAAGAATGAGAATGAGAGGAAGAGAGATGGAGAATGGAGATAACAGCAATATAAAGTTTTGATTTTTTTTCTTTCTAGAGCAAGCACGGACAAGAGAAAGTGGAATAGACATGACAAACCGAAGGATAATAATTTCAACTGTGGGAATGACAAGGGTGAGATATTGATTTCTGTGTATAATAATATCGAACGACCATTGATTTTTAAACGGTGGAAAAATGAATGGTCATAAAGAAACAAAAAGACAGACCGTTACGGTTGATCGTTTCGTGTGTTTCATCATGTACTGAGCATCGAAACACACAATTGAATATACTACGGAGATCAGCACACCGAGACGATCAAAAAGATACAAAAATATCGACAATATGACCATCCTACCAAAAGTTGATGATTGGTACTAGAAATGCTGCTAATTTGCCTGAAATAAGATAAACGGAGCAGTAGCAATTCGAATTTGACAAAACGAAATATGATGTCTCACTCAAAAGATAAAAATTGAAATAAAGTTACACAAGAAAATAACTTCCATATTATCAGATGAAAATTTATCATTTGCTATGTTTATATAGACGTATTCCAAATATCAAATTTTTAACTCAGAATCCAAATATTTAAAATTTCACAAAAATTTCAATTAAATACGTTATTAAAACTATTTATAACTATGGGTAATTACACACATTGCCATGTTTAATGAGCATATACATTGAGCGAAGTTAGTCCGTGCCCCTTGGCTTTGACCTTGGGATAAACGAATTTGATTATATGATGTTATATTTGACATCTACATGTATATATATATATATATATGACATCGATGTTCCTTTATGGTCCCAATAGTAAATTACTTGATAGAAGTCTAGGTACGTTATTGTACTAACTCTATTTGTTATTAGATCGTAATAGAAGTCTAGGTAAGTTAGTGTACTAACTCTATTTTTTTATTAAATTGTGATAGAAATCTAGGTACGTTAGTATTTGTTATTAGACCGCGATAGAAGTCTAAGCACGTTAGTGCACCGATTCTGTTATTAGATCGCGATAGAAATCTAGGTACCTTAGTGTACTGACTTTACTTATCATTGGATCGTGATAGATGTCTGGATACATTACTATACTGAATCTATTTAACATTGAATCGCGAAATATTTCTGTAGTTGACTCCAACAATTAGTGATGATGGGTATTGACTTCTATTCCTTATTTATCTTCCATTGTTATGTTGTGCATGTTATTAGTTGGGTGTTGTTATTGCTGCATTTGCTATTATTTCATACTTTGTGATAGACTTATATTATTGTCACCCTACTTTTGGATGCTAGTTTACTTTTATCATAGTATAATTGTTATGTTTTATTCATATTACATCAGCTATGCTGACTCATTGATTATAGGAGCAGAGCAGGTTATGGTATGATTTCCTTCCTTTTGGGATATGTTTACTTTACTGTTTATAGACAGTCTAGATTACCCCTGAGCCACGATTGTGGAGAGGACCGGTTGTGCCTTAGTAGTTCATGTTTATTTTGTATATAGTTTTAATATACAGTATTTTTAGATAGTTCCCCTTACACCAGGCTTTATGTCTGATCCGCCTTTTGTTTTGCTTATTTCGTGAAAATTATGTAGGATCGATTTCACCCTAGAGGGGGGTGAATAGAGTGATAGTATAAATTATAAAAATTAATTGCGGAAGCTTATAAAATAATTTCAACACAGATCACAGAATAGTAGCAGCACATATAAAAGAAGAATAATAAATGCAGAAATAGAACGACACAGAATTTACCCAGCTTCGGAAAAAACCTGCCTACGTGCTGCCCCCAAGGTTTCTACTAGAAATTAGATAGTCACACGCTTACACACGTAAACTCGCGACACTCGCTACTGACTAACCTAACTCACGCTCAAAACCCTGTCACAACTCAGCCACTGAGTTGCGAATTCTCAAGCTACGCCACGTAGCTTTTCCCCTAGTCACACGACTAGCAAATACAACGGTTTGAAAAGAGTTTTAAAATTTAAAAACAAATTTAAAACAAGAATAAGATAAAACCCTTATTTTAAAACTAAAGCCCTTATAAAACTAAATCCTTATTTTAAAACTGAAGACCCTAAAAATTAATGGCCGTCCCCTTATTCTTCAACCTGATCCACTGTGAAGAAAAATGCGGCCTCCCCTTTTTCTTTTGCTTGGCCCGTTCCTTTTTGTCGAATTAGGGCTTCGGTCCTTTTCTCTTCCTTCTGAAACATTTGCGGCCGATCCCTTTGTCGAATTAGGGCTTTGTGCTATCGATCAGAATTGAGGCTTTGTTCGATCTGATTGATGAAGCTCTTGCTCGCGCTTGTTCTCTGATTTGATGCTTGTTGCTAGCTCGTTCTCTGATGATCGAGTTGTTGATGATTTTGGTATGTAGTTTCTTTTGTTGCTCATTTGATTGCTTGCTTTTTTAACTCGATTTTGATGATGATAGTTTGGGTTTTGTATTTATATGAATTCTGACACTTGTATTTTCTTCGTTTCAATTCGATACTTTCCAAAATTCTTCTTTCCTTGATGCGCACGGCTTTCCTGATTTACTGTCGACTTGTTACTCACGGCTTTGATTATTAAACGTACGATTTTCTCTTGATTGTCACTGCAGAAACTTTCCTATTCTACTTTGGTTTGACTTTTTCAAAGATAAATTTGAGTTGAATTCTGACTTCGGCCATCTCTGTAATGTTCGTCTCTGGCCATCTTCTCTTGTCTCCACTTGAACATATGCTCTTTGGTATATAATTTGCGTTCACTGCAACATTTGCGTTCCTGATATAATTTGCTTTGATATAGATGCTACACTTGTTCATGTATTCGACATTGTTCACTTTGACACAAATTTTTCACTTGTGTTGCTCACCATGTTGCATACATGTTTTCATTCACTTGAGTCTGCCTTGTTGAGTTCCATTTGACTTGACTCGTTGTCTTCAAAAAATTGTCACTGTGTTATTTGGATTGCTGAATTTTGCTGCAGTCTTCATTGAGCTTGTACACCATGTTGCATGCACTGGTTTTGGTCGAGTTGATACATTTGTCAGTTCAACATTTGTTTCACTGGTATCTTCACTGTGTTCATGTTGGTTTAGTTGTGCATGTCACTGTTGCCTTGAACTTGGTCTCTGTTGTTATATCACTTCGAATTGCATTCATTTGCTGTCACATTGTGTTCTGGTCATTCCTTCTGTTTGTTACTGCATTCCTATGCAGTTGCTGTTGGTCCGACTTTGTTCTTGCATTGTTCATCTCAACTTGTTCTTGTATTCACTGTCTATCCATACAGTTGACATTTGGGTTTGTTGTGCACTTGTCTTCTGTTCACCTGTATCATGCTTATGCATTTCTCTGCCTGGTCGACACTTGATGTTTGTAACTTGTGGTTTCATGCTTCATGCATGTTCTATGTTCATATGTTGTTGACTGTATTATTGAAGTGTGTCTGACCATGTTTTTGTATATAAGCAGTTTGAAGTTGCTGACTTCATTTTGTATTCGTTTTGATCCACTTTGTCACTGCATATCTATATATGCTTGACCTGTTTCATTTAGTTGTACTGCCCTATGTTGTCACTTGATCTTGCTGTGACATTGTGACTTGTTGTTCTTTCTCCATTAAGAAGTATTGTTGCATTTTAGATGCATCTTGGTCTTATGAACTTGAATTAGTAGTCTACACCTCTGGCTTTTTGTCTGAACTGTTTGTAGTCAATTTCTTTGTCTATTCATTGGCCTTGAGTTGAACCTATCTTGGGTTTGACCTTGTGCTCGTGCCGTGATTTTGAATATATTGCATGTGAGTTGAACCCGGCTTTTCATTTGGGTTTGACCTGTGCTCACCTGTCCCTGTAATATTATCAAGTGTAGATTGACGTGCACGACCTTGTGGCATGTACAGTGATACACTGTGCATGTCACACTATTCGTGTATGATGAATTCAAATGTAAATTATGACGAACAACCCAAATAACTGAGGCAAATGATATTTTCAAAAAATCATATTTCATTTTATACTGCAAAAATATTTCTTTTTCAATTTTACTGCGTTAGTGAATATTTTTGCAAATTGCTCAGATGCTGGATTCAAACTGGAATGCAGTTGAAGACAAAATACGAGTGTGAGTGATATGTAGTGAGGAAATTAATGTAAACTGAATTGTGATGTAATTGTGATGTAATCAAAATTGTATATGTATAGTGAGAGCTTGAATTTCTACTATTCAAGATTGTAATAAATATTTGTTTGAATAAAATTTCTGTTTGAATTCAAAATCTGTGTAACTTGTTCTGTTTGAATTCAAATTCAAATTCCGTGTAATTTATTTTATTCAACAAATATTTATTTAATCTATGAAAAACAAAATAGTACATTACCAAATACATTTAAATGAATATATATATATATATATATATGTTTATTATCATCAAACAAAAACATATAAGTGCATATTCAACAAACTATTGGGTATTTGATGGAGTAGTTTGAGAGTTAGGTGCTTTTAGGGATGCGCTATCAGGAGGTGCAGCTAAAGCACTTCGGAGGCATTGCATCAATATTTTAAGACATATATACTTGGTATTTTAGTACTTTATGATAGACCTGTTATTTATCTACGAGATTATTGTATCAGATACTTATTCACAACTCTAGGCTTTTGGTGTTGATGTATTCTGACTCTCTATACTGATACTTATTTATCAATTGCTTCTGCTCGTGCGATCTCTTATATATTTTTATTCTATTTTGTTTGTGTATGTTAAGTATACTATATGTTGTTATTTCGTTAATGAGATCCTATCAATGTTTTGGTTTAGTGTTTTGTTCTAATTTTACCCCAACGATCAGCCTTTTGTGGTGTTCGGGAGTCTGTCGTTGTTATGAGACGATGACCTTTGGGTTCTACAAAATGGCGGGTTGTTACAATATGTATCCAAGTTCAATAGTAATGCCACCTATTGCATTGCACTAGGCATCGATCTATAGTGTCACGTGTCACATCCTAATTGTCGTATGCACCAAGGAACCTCCCATTAGTGTCGAGCCTCATACCCCTCTAGGAATCCACCAACCATGTTGTGCATCCACCTAGGAACCTCTTGCGAGTGCCAATTGTGATCAAATTGCCTTTTTCGACTAAATGGATAGTGTCTAGGCATAATTGCCTCGTATACATCTATCTAGTCACTTAGCATTCAAGAGCCCAGAATTAGAGAACCAATTTCCCTACTAATATACTAATATATATATATATATATATATGTGTGTGTGTGTGTGTGTGTGTTTATATATATATATATAAACATGGATCTTAGGCTGAGATTCAACCTACACCTAAAATTTGATGACCGGTTGACCATCGGCTACTGCAGCGGCCGATCGCTTACTGTCGACGGGCATTAGTAAGCCTATCGATCGGTCAATTTTTATTGTTGTAAAAAAGTAAATTTTGTTTTAATTTCTTTAATAATCAAGCACACCTTCTTACCATATAGTTTCAACAGTGAGCCCTATTTCATTGTCACAAACTCAGTTTTATAAACTTCGTAATTATTTTAGGTATATTTGTAACTCAGATTAATTCAGGGTAAAATCAACATTAATAGGGTATAGTTATATGCATATTATATTCCTGATTCAATATTCGACGTGAACAAAAAGATTGTCCATATTACAATCAAACTAAATCAACTTATATCTCCAATTTACTTTAATCATTAAATAGGGATCATATTCATATAATTTCGATTTATATCAAACTCCCAACTATTTGCAACTTCTAGATAATTAATATCTCCCGATTAAATTGGACAAATTCTAAGTCAACTAGGTATAGATAAATTGGATTACATATAAATTAACACAGTTAATAATGAACTCACTCATCTCTAGTAAGTTATTTCCCACTTTATCTGCCTAGAATCGCCTCCGCTTGATTCGTCGACCTCTCTCCTTCCTTAATTTGATTATTGTCTTCTTTTCTAATCTTTGGTTTCAATTTTTAAATTTTTTATTTTGAATAACAGGTTGATTCGAAGAGAAGTAGAGAGTTTTGGGAGAGAGAGTTTTGGAGCGTACATGATTATATTAGGGTTCTCACTGTCGGGTTAAAGATGTTTTTGTAGGTGCAGAAATTGACCTATAATGTTAGATTTAATTATTTAAAATCCGAGCCATTCGACCTATGCAAACCCTAGTCGATAACCAACGACCATCGATCAATGGGTTTGAGGCGGTCGACCACTAAGGGTCGACAAGTTGAACTTACCTATTTAACTTATTTCTTTCCATATTTATATATTTCAATTATTTTTAACTTTGAATCTTTAAACTCTAATAACTTCTTGATTACAAAACTTTATATATGGAAATTGTACAGAAAATCAGTACGAATGCAATGGTGCAAATTTCGCAACCAAATTCAATGCTTGAGAAAATTCCACTTTTACCCTTATTATAATAAAATTGATTTATATTGTTAAATTTTCGTTTAATTTTTATAGGGTGTTACATTTTCCCATCCTTGAAAAGGATTTAATCCCTGAAATCTCCAAGAATGGAAAAATGCAACTCGTATATGCCGAAATTAATATCCGCAACCATCTACTCAGCTATCAACCACTTGGAACCATTGTGCTTAGTTCAAATTATGCAATATGTACATATGGGCATGGAATGCATATGAACCTTACTAATGCAAAAAATAGGTAGCCTCCTGCTCTAGTCAACCTCTAGAAATGCAAATGTTTATGTCATATATCCAAATGTATGCAGCATCCTATAAAAATATAATGGCAGTTATATATGTATGTGCAACCATTCAATCCATATGCAACAACCATTTGTATACAAGTTGGTAAATAAAACAAGTGATGGTGTGGGTGTACACTAGTCCGAAAACATTTGCCTATGTGTGTTAGGATCAATTTAATAAATACATTCATTAGCAAACATCATCCAAAATATGTCCTTATTATATTATGAAAAGCGCGCTTAAGCGTCGCTTTAAGCGCTGAATGCATGTACAAACTTAATTTTTTGAAAAGGATATAGAACCAAGCAATGAGCGCTTAAGAGAGATTAACTGCGGCTCATCTGCGCTTCGCCTAAATTTAAGCGACGATTAAGAGCTACTAAGCAAAAAATATTTTATTTTTAGAATAAGAAGAAATGAGATTATAGCAAAAAAGTGACGCTTCAAATAAAATTTCCTCATTTTCTGTCACATAGGCTGATGGATGGTGAGTAGTTTTTTACATTAGGATATGACTATTTATTACACAAATACGCATGGTTTTGACTCTACTCGAGTATGTTTAGCTTTAATAATAACGGAAGTCAAATCCAACTTTTACAACCTATGAATTTATAAATTTCACTTCAAAGTAAAACTTTACTTCTTTGTGATTAGTTCATGCCTATACGGACAATGATGTACTTAATATAATCCATTTGCATAAATTTATATTTACTACGTTCCAAAATTAAGTAGCGCTTAGGCGATGCTTAAGCGGCGCTTAGGCGATGCTTAAGCGGCGCTTAAGCGAAGCAAGGCTTCTGTCGCCTCGCCTCGCCTCGCCTCGCCTAAATCTTAATCTAAAATTGTGTCCTTGTAACACGTTCACGGCCATTTCTATCATCCAAACTTCTCTACCTCTAAGGTACAGTACGCTAAAGGCTAAGCGCATAAGCATTTTATGCATATTTATTAGATGGAAACGTGCAGAAAAGAGTTCTACATGGGTAGCTTGGATCTTTTCTTCAGGCTCCCATGTACTCTTCACTGGTTCATCTCCCTAATGGACCTTTACAAGCTTAGTAACTTTATTACGGAGTGGCTTAGTACCATGCTTAAGGATACGGGTAGGTGCCCAATGGACAAGTGACTCCCTTTCTACCAATACATCCTCTTATCAACTCGGTTTCACTATAATTGCTGTATCATATACGCACTTCCGCAATTATGACACATGGAAAACATTGTGTACTCCCGCTAACTTTTCAGGAAGCATTTCCATATAAGCTAACTTCCCTACTACCTATGATTGGAAAAGGCACTACAAACCTTGGAACTAACTTTCCCAAACTACCAAACCTCATAACTTGCCTAAACGGTGAGACCTTCATAAAAACATGTCGCCCACTATGAACTCCAACTCTGTGCGTCTCTTATCAGCATAAGACTTATGACTATCTTGCTTGGTTTTCATCCTTTTACGGATATACTTCTATGATGTCTCCCTCACCATATTTGGTCTAAGAAAGATCCTATCTACAGTGTCCCACCAACAAGACGATGATCTACAAAGCATCACATATAACACCTCAAACAGTGTCATCCCATTACTCGCATGATAGCTGTTATTATAAGTAAATTCCATTACTCACAAGTGATCCTCTTAAGAGCCTTTAAAATCCAACATACACATCCGAAGTAAATCATCTAACACCCGTTTCACCCTCTTTGTCTGTCCATCCGTCTGTGGATGATAAGCGGTACTCAAACTCAACTTAGTATCTAAAGTCTCCTCTAAAACTTGTTAGTGAAAAATGGATCTCGATCACTAACAATGCTAAATGGAACTCTATGTAACCTAGTTATCTCCCTCGTGTATAGAGTTTCCAAAGACGTAGCAGTCCTCATAGTCCTACCCGAAACAAAGTAAGCACATTTGGCCAGTCGGTCGACTATGATCCAAATACTCTCATTTCTCTCCTACTCTCACGTAGTCCATCAATGAAATCCATAAAAATACTCTCTAACATCCACTACGGTATATCTAATGGATGCAACAATCTACTTGGCTTCTTTTGCTCCAAATTTTACCTTTGGCAATCCATATATGTCTACATATACTCTGCCGCTGGCCTCTTTATACCAAGCTAATAAAAGACACTCTTTATATCATGGTACATTTTGTCTCCATTGGAAGGAATGGTCATTCTAGAATGATGGGATTCAGCTAGTACCATGTCAATCAAATCTATAATGAGAGAAACACACAGTCTACCATCTCTTTTATAATCACCCCTTTGAGTCAATGGTATAATATTTCAAATGACTCAGCTACTCTCTTTTACCCAGCTTCTCAAAAATTTCCAATAATTCTGTATCGTGCTTCTGACTTAACCAAGTGCAGGCTGGACATCGAAAGTTTGTAATAATCCCGGAGTGGATTTTCGATGATGATTGAAAATCGAACGTAGAGATAAACCTAAGTTCTTCCACTTTAACAATATAGGAATCAACATCGCATGCTTTCAACTCAAGGCATCAACTACGACATTGCCCTTTCCTAGACTAAAGGAGATATCATAATCATTCGATGCTAAGAAATTCATTCATCTCTGCTGCCTTAAATTCAAATCCTTTTGGAAGAACAAAACTTTAGAGACTTATGATCCGTAAATAGCACAAACCGCTCTCCTAATAAATAATGTCTCCATGAATTAAGTACAAATACAATATTTGGCGACTCAAGATCATGGGTAGGATAGTTTCTCTTGTGGACTTTCAATTGTCGACTAGCATAGCTCACTTATAACAACCCATAATTTAATCGCTTTGAATTTGAATATTTAATATATTTTTAAATATTTAACTAATGGATTTTATAACTCAAATAGACCTAAATTTTCAATAATAACTAATTATGGTAAATTTGTTTTAAAATTTGGATTACAAAGTAATTAGTTTAGAGAAAAATTGAAAATGGGACCGAAAATCGCATTTTGGATTTTCAACTTTTCATCATCTAAAAGTCGTTAGAACATGTTGCGTACACTAGAGTGTGTATATATATACATACATATATAAATAACATATGCTTTGTTTAAGGAAGTAATTTGAGTTAAATAAGTTAAAATTATTCACTTAAGTAAATGAAAAGTTAGGTTCCTTTTAAAATATGAAAAAGTAAAATGTAACATCATGTCATGTTGAAAGTGATGGAGTGATGTTAGATGGGGTGGGTCATAGGTGGCATTTGCAAGGGGTAAGAGGTGGTGATATGGCATCAAAATGTGGAGGGTATGGTACCTTTTAATTATCAAGGGCATTTTATTCGTTTTACTTATTCAATTTATATAAAAATAATTCATTTTTTCATTTCTCATTTTATTTCACTTTCTCCTTTTTCAAACACTTATCTTCTTTTTGTAAGCTTCCTCCTCCAGGTCCATGGCTTCTTCAAAATTCTTTAGCTAAAAATATCCTTTTTCAATTTTTAATTCTTAAAACTTTGCTAAAAACACTTCTTTTCTCCTCTACTTCCCTTAAATTTCAAATCAAAGCAAAAAAACTCCCTTCCTCAACCATGGTAGAGCCTATGTCAGCCTAGGGCAAGTCCATTTAGCTCCCACAGGGCCTTAAGAAGCAAGTCTTTGAAGGAAAAAGTTAGATCTAGGTGTTGGTGGAAAAGTTGAAGTAGTTTGGTTCGATTCGTGTTGATTTTGATGAGTAAAACTCCCTTTAAAACCAGGTTTTAAACCTTATTCTTTAGATAATAATCTTTGTTATTTGCGTATGTTTCTAAGTATATAAAATAATTTTTGTTTGGTTTGGTATAAGCTTGAAAGCAAATGGAACATATGATGTTTGCAGGGGACTTGAAATGAAATCAAAGTGTTCGAGTGAATAGGTCTACACGACACACCTCCAAGTGCATAAGTTATAAAGTGGCAAATTTTACATTGCCTTTGTATTTTTATTTAGTTTTGAGTGTATTATATATGCTTATGAGATGTTTGGATGAATATATATGACATATAAAATGTTTTATGGAAGTGTTTGTATAGCGACTATCGCTATATTGACACTTTGAAAATATCATCACTTTTGAAAATCTTTTTGTTGATCTCATGCTTGGATTTTTACAAATCAAGTTTTTGAAGTTACAGTCCATATAGCGATGGTCGCTATGGATGTAGTTCGGAAATATTTGGTATCTTAAAGTAAAAGATTATTTTTGAGATATAATAAATTGTTTAATTAATCATTTAAATAATTATGTTTAAAGTTAATTAATTATTATAATAATGATGTTTAATTATTTTAATAGTGATGTTTAAATTTAATTAATTATGTTAATAATGATTTTTAAAGCAAATAATCATTTTAATTATGATATTTAAAGTTGATCAATCTTTTTAGTAATGATGTTTAAAGTAATTAATTATTTTAATAATGATGTTTAAAGTTAATTAATTATTTTAATAATGATGTTTAAGTTTAATTAATCATTTTTGTAATGATATTTAAGGTTAATTAATCATTTTAATAATGATGTTTAAAGTTAATTAACCATTTTAAATAATGAGATTTGAAGTAATTAATCTTGATTAAAGTTAATTAATTATTTTAAATAAAGTTGTTTAAAGCTAATATTTGTGATGTGAAATCCAAGTACGAGTTCAGATTTGAAAGTTTAAAAGTTTGATTCGGTTATGAAAAGATAATTTAACTTCCATAAACGATGTCACTTATACGAAAATGATTTGGCCGTATTCTCAGCACTAAACATCGTGGTATGGAAGCTCGTGTCTATTTCAAAAGTTAAAAATACCATCATGGCAAGTCTTAGAGGCAACACTATCTTTACTTGCTCGGCTTCATTTTCAACTGAGGGATAGTACAAGTTTGAAATCAACGAGTAGTGGTAAAGGTATGCGATTTAATTTCCCTATACGACCTTAATTATTCCTAATAGTTGATTTATTGACTATTGATTCCATTTTTTTCTTTGAGATTCGTCAATCTAAGACGATTGGTTTCTTATCTAAGCGTTGATATACTTTATCGAAAATGACAAAAACCAAAGTGCGAGTGGAGGTCAAGTTATCTGGGGTTGCTCCCATTAGGATATCTTTATATCTACTCTAGATTAGATTCGGTTGCATGTGCATGGTGTTGTGAAATACTCAGACACTCAGTAAGGATGGTTGGGTTCGGCTTGTACATTTTTTGAGAGCTATCGTAGTACTCATGTATATATTCTAGGGGTATACTTTCGGTAAGAGGAGTGCACCCTCCTAGTCATTGTTGAAATTTTTTCATTCTCCTCATTTTATTCAAAATTTTGAATTGTTTCTTTAATTGCATCAAGAAGAGTCCTATGCTCTTCACGATGTTTAATTATTTATACCCATTAATTGTGGTTAGATATTATTCTTACAAGGGAAAAACCCATTATGCATTAGGCTGCATGGTCTCACATATTGTTGGTTATTTCCACCATTTGTTTAGAGTTTTACTCATACCAGACTTACCGTTTGACCCGAGTTGTTTGTCATCCCTAAACTCTCGGGTACTTATTTATATCTGAGTAGTCTGAGAGTATCGGGTTTATTTGGGCTCTTTTGAAGATGGCAGTCAAGTAGAAGGCTCCTTATCTACCTAGCTATCTATTTTCGTTGTTATGTTTATTTATGAACACATATTTTGTATCAACAAGTGTAATGGCATGTTGTTATAATTACGTAGACTGATGGTAGTACTTTTGTTGTAACTCTGGTAACTCCATATCAAGGAGTAACCTTATGTACTATCTTAGTGTTATATTATATTTAACCGCTCTGTTATGAGATTTCTATTTTGTTCTTTGATTTTACCTATGAAAATTCTTCTTTCGAATGCTTGGGTAATGCCACACGAATATCGTGAATGTACTAAGTGTCGTTGCTAGGAGTCAGAAATGTGGGTTGTCACATCACCCCCTCCCTTCCTACATTAAAACCATGCCCAATCCCATACTGCAAGCATCGGTATACATTGTAAATACTTTCTTCCTTCATGTAATACTAGAACAGGTGCACTAGTCAACGATTCCTTCACCTTGATAAAAGTGTCCTTACATTTTGAGTCTTACTAGAAAACCAAAATTTTCTCGATGAGGCGGGTTGGAGGGGAATTTTTTTTAGTGAAGTCCTTAATGATCTTCCTTTAGTAGCCCATCAAACCAAGAAAACTCCTCAATTTTGTGGTATTCTTTGGCACAGACCAATCCTGTACTACCACTTTACTAGGATCAACCATCAACCCACTTTCAAAGAAAACGTCTCCTAAAAATCAAACCTTCTTGCGCCAAAAGTGACATTTGGAAAAATTGTATTCAACTTATTCTTACGGAGAGTATTGAGCATTTCTACCGGATGCAACCTATGCTCCTCCTTGCTTTTCGAATAGACTAGTATGTTGTCAACAAAAACCACCATGAACTTATTTTGAAACACTCTAAAATCTAGACTTATCATATCAACAAAATAGGTAGGCGTATTAGTTAGTCCAAAGGGCATGATTAACCACTCATAAAGTCCATTGGGTGTATGAAATGAAATCTTTTGAATACTATCCTTGGCTACGTGCAGCTGATGGAACCAGATAGCCAAGTCAAGCTGAGAGAACACCTTTGCTCCAACCAATTGATCAAAGAGATCGTCTGTACGAGGCAATAGGAAACGATTTGTCTTTGTTAGCTTATTCAGCTCACGATAATCAACGCAAAGCCTCAGAGAACTATCAGCCTTGGTGGCAAAGACAACTGGTGCTCCCCACTCTAAAATGCACCTTCTAATGAAGCCCTTCTCCAATAGTTCATTCACTTACTTATTCGGTTCATGTCTTTCTTTAGGAGCTACATGCCTCAAAGGTAAGGCAACAGGTCTGGCGTTCTCCTTGAGATAAATCTAAAACCAATTCTCTCTTTAGGGTGGAAGACCGATAACTTTGAAAAAGACATCTAGATAGTCTCGAACTATTGGCGTTGAAGCTAACTCATCATGTGATAAGTCTAAAGAATATAGGTAACTTAACATAAACCAAACCTCTAGGGTCATAATAAACCTTTAGACTGCATCTACTATAAGTACCCAAACATGACCTTCCTATCACAATCTAAGATAGCCCCATACATAGTCATCCAATTCATACACAAAACCAAACCAAACCCGAAAAAACCTAAGATAAAAGCATCGTAATCAAACTCGACACCCAAAATAAAAAATTTCAAATCCTTACAAACCATAGATAAATAACTTGATCCTCCAATAGGGTTAGATATAACTATTGTATCAGTAATTATGCTAGTGTCTAAGTGCAACTCATCTCCATGTATACTCGAAATAAAAGAGTATAATGCCCCAGTATCAAACAAGGTATGAACAGATAAATCAGATAAAGTTAACTCACCTTTAATTACGACCTTCTTCCCTTTATCCGCTACTAGAGGCGCACTCGTGCTGGGAATAGCATCTAGAGCGTAAGTTGAAACCACTTGGATAGAGGTATTTTGTGGTGCCAGACATTCTCTCCTTGTATGCCCAAGTTGATTGCAGTTGTAACATTTGATTTTTGAGATGTTTGTCTTGCACTCCTTCACAACATGCCCCTTCTTTCAACATTTTTTGCACTTAATCTCTTGCTTCTTAATCTTCCCTTAGTTTTGCATTCTACCCATGCACTAATTCTACAGAGGTGTCTTTCCTTCTGAACTCTTGGGCTCACTCTTCACCTTCTCCTTAGAAACAGTATTTAGTAAGGCCATCTCCACTAGACCCCCGTAAGTTGCACCTATGGGAATGTGACTAAAGGCAAAACCATGAAGAGGTTGATTCAGCCCTTTTGCAAACTTCAAAGCTTTCGTGTAGGGGGTATTTATCAGATTCAGACCAAGCCTAGCCAGCTCATTGAACTTATTTACATATTCCTTCACCGAGATCTCTCCTTACTGCAAATGTATGAACTTCTCCCACTGCACTCTCTATTTTTCCATGGAAAGAAATTTCATCTCGAAGTACCTCCTAAACTCTCCCTAATTTATCTCGCCATATTGGTTACTACCACTACCACAACCCACCAATCTAAAGCCTCTCTTTGTAAAGACCATGTAGCAAACTATCTCCTAGTGTTATCTTCAAGGCCCATCAATCCGAAAATCCCCTCACAAGTATGAATCCATGCTTTTGAGTCCACGTAAGATTTGATCCCTAAATATGGCTTTGCTCTAAGACTCACATAGTCCTTACAAAGCATGGAAAAATAGGCGGCATGTGGGTGCATAGGAGTTACACCTGGAGCCTGCTCTGTGAGTCCTCTATTGGGTTAAGCTCAGCTTATCCTCTCTCTTGCAGATACTGATGGAACCATATCAGAACATTCATGCCCAGAATCCAAGCTGCAACACTTAAGCCACAACCAACAAGATTGCTCATTTTCACTATCTATAATTTAGGAATTATTAGCAACTTTTCAATAGATAGTATTGGCAAGAATAAGCGATAATGTTTTTCATGTTATACTTTTATAGGTAAAACCTCTGATTTTTTTTCCATATATATATTGGAAGCCTAGGGTGACTTTTAGACTCGTGTCATGCCAAGAAATGCAAGTTGGTTTTTAATTCATTACAGAGACTAAGATTAAGGATAAAATCTAATTCATTCTACACTTTTAGATCTCATAGCCAAAGATATTAAAATATAAATAAAAAAATAACCAACTCATAAAATATCCTAGAAAACAGTCTCAAAATATACGTAGCCAAAATCCAAAGTTTAAAAAACAACAGCATATAATCTGATAAGTGCGAAATATGATAAATAGTTTTAGTGAGAGCGATGAAGAGTAATATGCGGTGCCAAGGCCAAGCTTACTCTTCCACATACTACATCTAGGCTAATCACCTACTTCCCCTGTCCTTTTATGGTGTATGAAAAAGGAATGGAATGGATTAGACAAAAGTTTGGTGAATGAGTTACATCATTAGTATATAGCGATCACATGCAATTAACTTCATTTAAAACCTATGTGACCTAGGGTGTCCTACTTGTGTTTGTGAACTAGTTACTAAGATTGGTTTCATTAACCTAAAGAATATAGCTCTAAATACCTATAACCAAACATAAAGGTTTATACTTAGGGTCGAATAACTAATCGAACCTCAAATCAACGACAGATTGGACTAATAACATTTGGAACTACTCCTAGCATAAGATTGCGTACAGTATCACTCTTGGGACTATATTTCTCAAAATACAGCTACAATGTATCATACTTACGCATTGAGAGGAGCCTATAATGCTGACTCATGCTAAAGACGTCTAAGGGTCCGCTGCATCCATTTCCAAGCATAATGGTAAAGCCACTTATTGCATCGCACCGGGCATCCACCAACAGTGTTAAGTCCTAATTGTAGTATGCACCCAAGAACCTCCCGTTAGTGCCTAGTCGTATATCTCTCCAGGCATCCACCAATAGTGTTGCACATCCACCGAGGAACCTCCTGTAAGTGTCGCTTGCGATATAATCGTATTTGTCGAATATCGAATTCGCTGAATGGATAATGTCTAGGCCTAATTGCCCACATACACATCTATCGAGTCTTATAGCTTCCAAGACTCATAATTGGGGAAGAAATTTCCCACTAATATACTAACATATAGACACACACACACACACACATAATCTATAAACTTGGGCTATAGGCCAAGGTTCAACCTGCACTTGTAATTCGATAACCAGTTGATTGGTTGTAGTAAGCATGTCGATCGGTTGATTTTTACAGCCATAAAAGGTTAATTTTTGTTTCAATTCCTTTTTTTAATAATTAATCACACTTTTTACTGTATAATTTCATCAGTGAACCCTATATCATTTTCATTACCTCAATTTTATAAATTTTGCAATTATTTGGGTATATTTGTATCTTAAATTAATTCAAGGTAAAATCAACATCAACAGGGTATGGTTATATACATATTAAATTCCAGATTCAATATTCAAGGTGAACAAAAAAGGCGTAATATTAAAATCAAACTAAATCAACTTATATCTCAAATTCACTTTAATCATTAAATAGGGAACATATTTATATAATTTAGATTTCTATAAAATTTCCAACTAATTACAATTTCTAGATAAACAATATCTCATATTAAATTGGACATTCTAGATCAAATTGAGATAAATAAATTGATTTTATACAAATCAATATAGTTAATAATGAACCCACTCACCTATAGCAAGCTATTTCCCTCTTTATCCACCTAGAATCACCTTCGCTTGATTCGTCGATCTCTCTCCTTCGTCAATTTTGTTTATATTCTTCTTTTCTAATCTTTGATCTTAATTTTTAAATATTTGTTTCTGAAGTATAGGTTAATTTGAAGAGAAGTAGAGAGTTTAGGGAGAGACAGAGTTTTAGAGCTTACATGATTAGATTAGGGTTCTCACTGTTAGGGTAGGGTTGTATTTATAGGTGCAAAAATCGACTTGGAAACCAGTAGATTTAATTATATAAAATCCAGGTTGTTCGACTTAAGCAAACCTTAGTCGCTAACCCATGATCGGTCGACCGGTAGGTTTGAGGCGGTCGACCATTGAGGATAAGCTGATCCTAACCAGGGTATTGACCGATTGAACTTACCTATTTTTATTTATTTCTATCCATATTTATATGTTTTAATGGTTTTCGACTCTGAATTTTTGAGCTTTAATAAATTTTCATACAAGCTCTGATTACATAACTTTATATATGCAAATTATCCAAAAAATCGCTATGAATGCAATGGTGCAAGTTTCACAGCTAAATTTGGGTCCTTGTGAAAATTTCACTTATACCCTTATTATATTTAAATTATTTTATATTGTTAAATTTCTAGTTAACTTATACGGGGTGTTACATTTTGATTTCAACCAAAATCAGAAATGGTTATTATTTTGTAAATAATATTTCGTATACATGAAAGTTATTTTCATAAACTTGATGCATCCATTAGCAATTATTATATTTTTGCTCCCTCTATTTATGCTACTACAAAAGCAACATTTGAAATGAAAAGCTTCATCCAATTACTTGTTAATTCTTCTGCTGTAACTAATTTACAACCAAGAATTTTGAATCAATATATCTAACTAAAAAAAATGGATCTTATATAGAATGATTTTCTATAAGAATGACACATTTGGTATAGAAACCATATTCCTTATTCCTTATTAAGCGTCTAAAAATATTTTATACAATTCTTTTATCAGTGTCACATTAAGAAGCATGGGTGACCATTTGCTCTCTCTTTATCCCAATGGTGCATATTTTACTTCAACTCTAATACTTTCTCTTTCCTTTTTAAGTCATCAAACCTTTCGAAAGAGAAGCTCTTTAATACAAGGATGCACTAAATTTCTATACATAATTCCATTCATTCATCCTTGACATATTTAAGGAAATCAAATATGTTGCAAATCAAAAATTAACATTTTTGTGATCCAACTCTTAGCTCTATCTCTTTTGTCTACTTTATTTTCCAACATAACAAGATTTTCATTGTGTTCAAGGATGTTGAGCATGTGATCTTGCACGATGGTTTACATTCTCATTTTGAAAGACAAAATTCCATCAAAATTTTGTATCCTGCAGATTATGGCTGCTAACTATACAATTTTACATGTGATTGAATATAGATGACTATGTATACTCTTGAACTGTTTAGGAGTTCAAAACCATAGAAGATAATATGCAGCCTCGAGCACATTCATACTTGAGTTACCAAGACCCTAAAGTTTTAATGGTTGTATTATTTGGTTCTTCCATAGGCCTTGAGGCGACAACATGTCAAAAGATTAATTTATTGTAAGTAATTTTTTACATTTCCTTATCAATAAATACTTTAATTCATTCTGTAATTTTAATCGATAAACATTTTTTTTCAAACACATTATTTATGAAAATTTATGAATATAGATTTTTATAATATTACATATGTTCGTATACTTATTACAGGGTTTATTATATTTTTCTAGTAAGGCTCCCACTAGATATTACATCTCTTTGAATGTCTAAAAGTGATGTAGGAATTTTATGAATTCCCTTAGTAGGTGTTAGGATCCATTTATCTTTTTATTACCCTTTAGAGTGCTCCGAAAAATTTAGTTCCCATAAATGGTACATAAAAAATTATCAGTTGTATATTACATATAACTCTTAATAGTACATAATTTTTTCCTATTCATCCTTGTGACCATGAGGGTATGTGACGATTCACCTCCTCGACCCTAGAAAATTGACATTAATACATCCTTGGTATTCACGGGTCGCAAATCCAAGTGCTGAAGAGGCAAATTATCATGTAGTAAAAGAAAATAAAGACAGAACAGAATCTTACATGAATGGAACAATATATATTATTTCAGTATATATATATATATATATATCTTTACAGTAGAAATTTTAAGTACATTTGGCAGAGTTAAAGATGGATAGTTATAAATATCTATCCTTACAAATGCGGAATACAATAGTACAAAAGTGTGGTAAAAAAGAAGTAATAGTCTACTGAAGAATCTTCTAACACCATGCTCCGAGCTCTTCCAGATTTCTTCTAACTAAACCTAACTACTAAGGTACCTAAAAAAATAGGGACCTAGAGTTTAAGGAAAGGGAAATAAACTTTGGGTCAGTCATGGAATTGGTGTGAGAAACCCAAAACATGGATATTTGAAAACAAGGGTGTCTCATTCGACCACGCCGCACATAAACACAGAATGGGTTTTTACCTTATGATAACCAAAATCTTTACTATGCAAAATTTGATAATATTATTTTTAATAACATTCTTTTAGAAATACTTTTCAAATAAACTTATGACACATAGCCAAAATTGTTACATTGATTAAATTATAGCATACTAGCTACAAAGTAGGTTCTACAATCAAATCCAAAGCACTTATTAGAGAATGGATTTCCATACAATGGTAGGTAAGGAACTATCTTTTGTGCAGTACACCTCTAGAGGGATGTACTAAGGATCAATAAATTTTGAAACCTCCACTGGCAAGAATGGCCTACCCGCAGACCCAATCTGGGGTGGACAGAACCGAATATGACATCACCCTGGTCGTAACTGACCTATCCGAGAGCTCTCTTAGCATACATAACATATTAGACATATATGGAGTACTCTAGAAAGCTAATGACCATACCCTAATGGTTACGAACCACATAGCCTCACGACATGCCCTATTTAAGCCTTTTTCGGGTAACGAGGCCCGAGTAACGATTACCTTTCAAAAAGTACATTCCACTTTGAATGCCACATTACCGTTCCATGATTACCCAACTGATTTCTACAAACATATAACTTCTAAGCTCATGTCTGAGGAAAAGGTGTTAAGCTAAGAGAAGTTGCCTTCTCCGCCACCAAACAGATGTCACGTTTATCGAGATAAATCAATGTGATTAAAAATTCAACGTCGGACATTCATCCATATAAGTTGTCCAGGAACTGGACAAATCGAAGTAACTCTCCAACCATATCTTGTCGAGGATCATTCCTAGGATTAATTGCGAGCAACCCTTGCATCGAAGATCAAATGATAATGCTACTACCATATATATATGATACAGGAAACTTTCCTCCAAGGTTTATTGGCAAGCAACCTTCATTCAATTTATTATCATTCCATGTCTTCACTACAAATATGTAAATTGGCTCGAAATGGATTTTAGATATGAATCACTCAAATCTGACATTGGTTCTTTCGAACCAATCATCGATAAAAAAGATATAAAGTAAATAGGTGCTTATCATTTGATTAATTACTTTCTTTTTATGAAAATATCTTTCAAATATATGTATCTTGAAAACATTTCTTACCAGTATATATGAAATCATAAACCTCTCTTTAACTTTGGAAATACCAAATAATTTCCAGAAGCCATATTGCAAAACTTTTTTGAGTTAAAAAGGGTCGATATACATTATACTAATTCTATTCAACATTAACTTCCGCATTCAACCTTTACTATCCATAGAATATGGTGAAATCACCTTTTATATTCACATAGGTAGTATGAGTTCCCTTCTAGGAATTTAATACCTAGTGTAAGAATATTACCTCTATACAATCCAAGTTGTACTAAATTAAATTTGAAAAAGTGAATCTTTTATACTTGCCTCATATTTGACATTTCGACCTTATCTATCTCGCCTAGGAAGGAGGCCAGGTGACCAAGGCATTGGATGCTCCTGAACATTTCCTTAGTTCAAGTACCTCAAATTCGGATGTCATGAATAGAAAAATCTAGTCTACTCATTGGCTTTTAAAGCTAAGATTAAATCATTTGATTATAACAGCTTTTCTTTAAATCATTTATTTAAACCTTTTAAATAAATTACTTTAAATCGTCTTTAAAATACATTATTATTTATTTGAAAATATTAATAAAAGATTTGGGAAAGAATACTTAAGTTTAAAGCCATATTCCAAAAGTTATTAAAAAGTGCTGCGAATAGTGCTTTAATAGCTTATTTGATAAAAATAACTTTTCGATCAATTAGAAGTTTATTTTTATAACTAAAATCTCTTTTAAAACATTTTAAGAGATTCATAGAATTTATTCCATATTTTAAAGAATTAAAATATCATTTACAAAGAATTTATCGCTTTGATTTTCGGACTACCAAACCGCGACTATTTTGAAAACTTGATTTGCTTTTATTTCAAAATCTACTAAACGAAATCTCGATTTTTATTTTTTTTCAAAATTATGATTATAGGAGTTTGGAAAATTCTCTTTACAAAGAATTTCGACTCCAAATCCATCGTTTAAATGGATTTAACTTGCTACGGCATGAAATCGCGAACTACCATTGTGCGACGTGTCTATTTTTGACTCAATTTTCATAACTTATCAAAACTTCATCAAACTGGATTTTTACTGTTTATAAAACATTTACAAAACACTTTAAAGAGGTTTAACAATCTCATATGCACCATTTCATTTATCAAAGGAAAGTGATTTCCTTTGCAATATTCGATGTGTATTAAACGTGACTTGCATCAATATCAAAATAAATATATAATCAACGTCCAAACTTGATGATCAAAGCATAGTAAACATCCATAGAAAATCATATCACATCATCATATTAAATACATATATATGGAGTTTCTCACCTTCATTGGTTTCTATCGTCCCAAAAATCTGCTATAGCTTCGCTACGATCGAATTAAAGCCAACAGAATCGCGCCTTGGACCTTAAGAAGGGCCGACCTAAGCTTACAAATAGAATTATGCTCGACCTTGGTGATGGAGGGTGGTGGCCGTGGATTTGGGTGGAGATGTGGAGTAATTTGGCTTTGGTTTGGAAGTGGATCGACATGGTTTATACATGTGTATATATTTTACTTTATTTTGGAATATTTTGGCATAGCTTTGCTACATTTTTTTTTAGGCATGGAAGCCATTAAAGAGGAGATTTTAGAGCTTTAATAAGAAGGAGGAAGAAGAAGAGATTTGTATGAATGAATGTGTGAACGTATGTGGGAATTTGTTAATTTTTTAAGACTTAACCCTTAAGCAAAGTGGAAAATATCTCCACCATCATCTCTAGCCGTAAATTCCACCCTCCTCCCCTATCACCCTCCATACTTTTAGCCCATGAGTGTGTAGAGGTGATGTTTGCTTTTGACTTTGGGAAAATATCTTAGATATCTTTATAAATAATATCATTATATTATTCTTATGTATTAATTTTTTGTATATGTGTGTATTTATATGTATGTGTGTGAATGTTACATGTATATGCATGTGTATGTAGCTGCACAAGAGAAGTAACAACATTGCAACAACTTTGAACAACTTTCGTTCGTTAAACCGTTGAAAATCGAGAAGCCGATTCCTGGTCATATTTTCACTTATAAATTAATTTACATATAAATGTAAAAAAAAATTGAAAAATAAATTCTTATAATTATTAACTAATTAAAATGATAATATTTGATTTATAAAACCATATAAATAAATATTAAACAATTGTTTACAAAAAGTGTTGTTATATCGATAAAGCGATACGAATTTTCTTATATTTTCAAATCAAGTATATATCTTTATAAAACTATTATAAATGATTTATTATCACTCCATAAAAAATTAAAATGAATTATTATCATTTAAAAACAATTATTTGTATAATTATAATAACTATTAAATCGTTAAATCTTAATTTAAACTCATAAATCAATTATTAAATACGATGCCATTATTGATGATGTCATAAATACATTTTATTCCCAAATTTTTTATTTCATGTTCTGGTTTAAACAGATAAATAACTATATGTATCCAGCTTTGTGCATGATTTTTGATAATTATAGAACTATTTATTAATAAAACGGTTTTTGATCAATTTATCGATATTTTTCTAAAATTTTGTATTTTCGTAAATACTTATCCGAAATAAGATTACCATCACTCTTTTCCAAAACATCATAACCTATGTTTTAGAAAAGCTTATATTTGAATATTTAAAAATAAATATAATTTATTAAAGTGATAAATTTGTGATTCATTACATACCCTCCTTAAAAGAATTTCATCTTCGAAATTACAACGCAAAACCCAAAGGAGTTTGCCCAAAATATTTATTTTCAAACTTACACTTGTACGATGTATATAGATCATCCGTACATAATATATGATTTGGTCTATGATTCGAATATACCACTTTACATCTGAAGTAGTATTGATCCCTTGATCCTCTAGTGCGTACTCTAATAAGGCTCTTTTGATCAAAAACCCTTACTTTTCTTGCATAGCTCTCGACTATGACATAAAACTCAAGTACCCAACCATAAACCCTCATCAATGTTCGCCATCAAAAATCGAGTGATAATCCTTTTTCGGACTAGTGTAAACATCTCAAAGTCCTGTACTCGAATCTTAGATCAGGATCGTGTGATGAAATTATCTACATCCCTCATACGTACTTAGTTATATCAAATTCCTTTTTCAAAATTATTTATGATAACATTTCATAAAACTTTTATATTTTATTCAAACTAGATCCATAGGATTAGCTCCTCCAACATTTCCAGCAACTCCTACTTGCATTATATTAACGAAAAATTGATACATCGCCCCTATATTCATTGGTGGATTTCCAGCACTCACATTGGCATCAGCATTTTGGTTAGCATTAGCCTGTCGACCCGGTTTCCTTCTAGTGGGTCGAATATTTTCGTTGGTTATGGTGCTTCCTCCATCGAGATTACCTCTTTCGTTTCCTGCCTCCATATCTTCTTTCTTATAAATCTACATACGGTCCTTAGTAAGATATAGAAGAACGGTCTAAGAGAAAGGGGAAGATGTACTTATATATATATAGTATAAGTACGTTACTATAGCGTAACCCAATCCCTAGTCTTATTTTCTGATTCATTGGACTATGCTTGAAAATCTTTTAGGTTTAGATTTCTTTTAAGTTTCATAAACCTATGATCTGATACCAACTTACATCATCCCCCACTTGGAGGACCAAAACCAATGGCTACGATGCTGCAGTCATTCATAGTTATTAATCCTCGACGACCAAATACGGTAATATTAGATATAGTATAACAGAAATACATGGATATCTAAAAAAATTAAAATCACGAAACAACTTTCACATTCCATTTCAAATCATTTCAAATTCATTACATAATACCAATACGAGAATCACATTCAGAGAAATATAATTATTACAACATATGCCAAGAGCGAATATGAAGACTCCATGGATTATCAGAGTATATAACCATGCAATTAACCAACTTTTCCTTTACAACAACAACACAACGAAATCAAAATAAAAGAGAACTCTAAATAGCTATCATTCCTTTTGCACTTCTCTGAAAGCCTATTCGTCTAAAGAGGTACCAAAAAAACCACAACTATCAAACTACCCAAAATCAATTGAGCACCTGGGAGTTTAAGGAGAAAACATAAACTTCGAGTTAGACATAAAACCTGGTATGAATAATAATCTACCGTCTCAAACCATTTAGATATCCAGTAAGACCACACCGCTTAGCAGAACAGGTTTCTCTTCATTAGTATCTTATTTAAAACTTTATATACCCATATACCGTGCTCCTGCATCCATAATAGTTAAAACATAATAGTTCAAATATTATGATGATATGCAAAAGAAGTAAATCAATTCTGGATTTTCCATCCCCATTCATTCCGACTGTCTAGCTCAGTCATAGTTTCTAGGCTCACTATTTACCTATTAGTTTTCATAGGCTGACTAATAACCTGTTTACTACTTTGGACTCCCTGTCCAGTTTCCTTTTTTCATAGGATCACTAGGAACCTATTGATCCCTACCAATAACTTCATTGTTTCGTGGGTTCTCCCTGAACCTATTGGTACCTCCAATAACTTCCCTCTTATCGTAGTTTTCATAAGTTGATTAGGGACCTATTGACATATGTCAATAACTGAAACGAGATATAGTTTTCATGGGTTTATTACTAACCAATTAACCCCTACTAATGACTCTTTATAATCATAGTTTTCATGGGATTACTATGAACCTACTAGCCCTTTCCAATAACTTTTCCTATACATAGTTTTCATGGGTTTACTGTGAACCCGTCTATCTGACAACTTTTTTAATCAATATTTAGGCATCCTACATTCTGGTCTATTTGACCCCCTGGATGTAATTCTACTAATTCAGGAGTTAATTTAAATTATATTCACTACTAGGACAACCTAGTTGGTTATTCTGCCCTTTCTCCCTAAAATATAGTTATGCGTCCATTATAATGTGAATATATACATATATACATACATACATACATACATACATATATATGTGTGTGTGTGTGTGTGTGTGAAGAAGTAAACATAATAACATAACAATACCAACACATGTTGTTTAATATCTTTGAAATCATTTTTATATAAAAATTAGTTAATCCCTTTAACCTATTAATAAAGGAAACTTCTTCAAAACTTTATACTTAAAACTATTTCAAAAATCCTTTATCTTAGCCATGGGTTTTTCTTTAGAATGAGATTGGGTTATTTGCTTTAAAAATTAAGGTAAAATAAGGCATTCGAAACCTTTAAACCTTTACTTTAGAAACCATTAGAAACTTCCTTTCGAAAGCATTAAAATCTTCTTTTCAAAACACTAGGCCTCTATTTTTTGAAATATTCTAAAATCTTTCTTTTGAAACCTTTCAAATGTATTAAAGTAATACTTATTAACTCTTAGAAGCATAGCTTCGAAACCATTGAAAGTACCCCTTTCGAAATCATTGAGTTTATCTTTTAAAATATAATTTGGGTCAAAGTGAACATAAACGAAAGTATCCCTTTTGAAACCATTATTTACCTTATAAAAGTGTTTGGGGAAAAATTTGACGGCGTCGGAACCATCCTTTTGAAAGCTTAAACCATACAAGTAAAACGTTGAAGGTTAGCTTTGAACCCTTTTTGATACCAATAACCCCTTTCAAAAGTTTTGGGAAGTGGCTCATATTTACAAAAAAAAGGCTAAGCATTGATATCTTCAATTCCTTCGAAAGGCATAAGGTCAGCGGAAGGGTGTCAGCTAGGTCGAAACTATCCCTTTTGAAATCATTAGTTTGGAAACTAACTCATTGGAAAACTATACTTTAAACAATGAGTTGGAAACCCTCTTTCAAAAGTTATTCAAAAGACCCCTCCGAAAGCATTTATTTCGACACCTTCGAAAGCATTGAGTAAAACAGGAAAGTGCATTTCTTTAAAAAAAACAAAACAAAGTTTTTGTGCCCTTTGGAAGCTATGTTTCGACGCCGTGCCTTCTGCCTTTCTCTAATCCACTATGTACCATTTTTGATACCTTGTTTAATGGTTTCGGCTTCGTGGACCTGGTAGGTTTTGGCTTGATTGAAGGCAGAAGTTATGAGTCGAAAGGTGCTTCTAAAAGAGACGAAACCCACTTTTCTGGGTAAAAGCTAATTAATGCCAATAAAAGCAATAACTTTGTAGCTAACTTGTTTATTTTTAAACATTTAATTGGTTGCTATAAACTTTTCAAATTATTTTCCAAATAAAACTATCGCATAATTTCATGTTTAAACCAAGATTAATTTAACAAATAAGCCATTCCATTAAGCAAAACAATCATTTAGGCCCACCTTTCAAAATAATTTAATTCCCATAGTAAATCACTTAGGAAAAATCCATACAAATCATATAAATTCACTTTTAATATATTATCTAACACATCTAAATTTCAGACCCAAATTCTCAATATAATTTTTGAAATAAATTTCTAAACCCAATTAACCATATTTTCCTTTGAAAATTCATAATAGATTCTCCATAACTTAGAAATTATGAAAATTAAAAACTAACTTCAAAATCATGTTTTACAACACATATAAATTCCTCGTGGCATTATAGATTCAATTTAAATGATTTTACCATTAAAACCGTGTATAAACTATTTTCAAACAAACTTGTTTGAATATATCATATCATAAATTCCAAGCATATCATCAAAAATCATCATAATGGATTTAATCTTACACCCAAAAATCAAATGACCATAAAAATAGAGGCGGTTTTGATTGTTATTCATCTTGATTTGGATAAGGAATTTGAGAGTGAACTGAGATTACTTTTCCCTAGCTTGAATCCTAAGCTTTACTTGAATTTTCTTCTTCTTCTTTTCTCTTATTAATGGTCGGCGATACTATTTCTTTTCTTACAATTTTGGCATTTTATGAAATTAACGTGAATGTTATAAGGAACGATATATTAGGGTGATGGAAATATGGTGTGACAATTACCCTAATACCCTTGTGTTAATTATTCAACATGTATAAGCGTTTGTAGCCCATTTATTTAATTAAGCTCGGCCTCTAGGTTTATTTTCAAATCTCAATCTCCTTATCACTCTAACTATTTGCATATTCTATTTAATATATCTAATTAAATCTCCTAAATAATATTATCAAAAATTAGAGGTGTTACAATAAGGATATGAATAAATCCTATATATTATATAAAATATCCTTTCAGAAGTCACTTACTATAGCAACAGTGTTATAGTCTATGTCTTCCCCGTTTTCATGAAAACATCTATTACAACAATAATGTTGAAATCTATGTTCTCGTATCACTTAACACATTTTAAATCACGTTAAAAACCATTAAACTCCATTTGCAAATATCACTTTCAAACCATTCCTTTAAGAGATTATTCTACTTTTAAAATGAAATGTATCTCCCTTCATAAAAACCATCCTCTACTTATCAAGATAGACAATTTTATATTTATAAAAACCAAGCTTTATAATCTTCTTCCTATTTTAATAAAAATTCATTTTATAAAATCTCTTTATTTACAAAATTCCATTTATAAATATATTCCTTTCTAAATCTCCTTTATTTATAATATCCCATTTATAAATCTATTTACAAAATATCAATTACAAATCCATCTTTTTCCATTTATAAATCTTTTAATTTATTTACAGAATACTACTTTTATAAATCTTTTATATAAACTGTTTTGGAAATATTTATTTCAAACTATCTCTATCTTCTTTAAAACTTTATTCCCTTTGTAATAAAAGATGGACTTATTTGTTAAAATACTTCTTTTTCAGAATAACTTTTATTTTGAATTAACTTTCCTAAGAATTCAAATACCAACTTTATTATTTAAAAATATCACTTTTAAAACATTAAATATTTTAACTTTACAAAAAAAATTGTAAACATAAACTTCCCATTTTATAAACTCTACTCCCAAAAATAAAACTTCTACCAAATCATTCTAAACTTTTCAAAGCTTTTCCAAAATACCAGGATTTAAATTCTTAAAAATCTCTTTATAAAATATGTTTTGTAAATCCAATTTATAAAATCACCTATTAAACGTACTCATAAAATTTATTTATCTTAAATAAATTCCTTTAATCTTGAACCAACATTATTACTTATTGAACACCACATATCCAAATTGTGAAACTAAATTCACGAGGTGTTCATATTTAAACTTTTAAACTATTATTATTTCCTTAACAACCAACCACTACATATAAACTATATCTTTTGAAAGATTTTCCTTTCTACTCAAAATATAATCCTAGGTAAAATTATTTCATTTACAAATTTTTCAAAAATCATTTTCTGTAAACCATTGAAAAATACGTGCTCTTATATAATACACTCAACTCATTCTAGGGTATTACTAACCCTATTTCTAAAGAGTTACTCATCCTAGGGTGTTACTAACTCTATCTCTGATGAGACTTTATTCCTATCAAGCTCAGATGTTCACTCAACCTAGGCTTTGATACCAAATGTGACAACCTACCTCCTCAACCCTCAAAAAATCACACTAACACATCCTAGGTATTCACATGCCATAAATAAAG
Source organism: Allium cepa (assembly GCA_030765085.1). Classification (NCBI taxonomy): domain Eukaryota; kingdom Viridiplantae; phylum Streptophyta; class Magnoliopsida; order Asparagales; family Amaryllidaceae; genus Allium; species Allium cepa. Next base: position 791,375,801 of record CM060932.1, read on the forward strand.
TGCCGGAGAGGCAGATTATCATGGAGTAAAAGAAAATAAAGATAGAACAGAATCTTACACGAATGGAATAACATATATTATTTCAATATGTATATCTTTACAAAGGAAATTTAAATGCATTTATCAAAGTTAAATATGGATAGCTATAAATATATGTCCTTACAAATGCGGAATACAATAGCACACAAGTGTGGTGAAAAAGAGGTAATAGTCTACTGAAAAATCTTCTAACTCCATGCTCTAAGCTCTTCTAGATTTCTTCTAACTAAACTTGACTACTAGGCTGACCAAAAAAATAGGGCACCCAGAGTTTAAGGAAATGAAAATAAACTCTGGGTCAGTGATGGGACTGGTGAGAGAAACTTAAAATACGAATATTTGCAAAAAAGGGTATCTCATAAGACCACACCACATATAAACATAGAACGAGTTTTTACCTTATGATAACCAAAACCTTTACTACACAAAATTTGATAATATTGTTTTAATGACATTCTTTTACAAACACTTTTCAAATAAACTTTTGAAACTTAGCCAAAATTGTTACATTGATTAAATTATAGCATACTAGCTACAAAAGAGGTTCTACAATCAAATCCAAAGGCACTTATTGGAGAATGTATATCCATACAATGGCAGGTAAGGAACTACCTTCCATATAGTACACCTCTAAAGGGATATACCGAGGATTAAAAAAATTCAAAACCTTTGCCCCTGGCAAGACTGGCCTACTCGCAGCCCCAACTTGGTGGCGAATAGAACTAAATATGACCTCACCCTAATCATAACAAACTGTTTCGAGAGCTCTCTTAGCATACACAACATATTCGACATATATAGAGTAATCTAGAAAGGTGATAGCTATATACTAATGGTTGCGAACCATATAGCTTCACGTTTTGCCCCGTTTAAGCCATTTGGGTAATAAAGCTCGAGGTAACAATTACCTTTCATAAAGCACATTCCACTATGAATGCCACACTACCGTTCCATGATCACACAACTGATTACTACAAACGTTTAACTCCTGAGCTCGTATGCCTCAGGAAAAGGTGTTAAGCTAAGAGAAGGTGCCTTCTCCACCACCAAATAGATAATACGTTTATAGATTTCAATCCATGTGATTAGAAATGCAACATCAGACATTCGTCCATCAATTTCTCCAGGAATAGGACAAACCGTAGGAACTCTCCTACCATATCCTGTCGGGGATCATCCCTAGGATTAGTAGCGAGCAGCCCTTGAATCGAAGATTAAATACTACTGCTACATATATATGATATGGGATATTTCTCTCCAAGGTCAGTGACAAGCGGCCTTCATTCCATTTTTTATTATTCCATGTCTTCACTTTGAATACGTAAATTGGTCGAAGTGGTTTCCAAATAAGAATCGCTCAAATCGGACCTCGGTTCCTACGAACCAATCATCGATAAAAAAGATATTAAGTAAATAGGTGCTTATAGTGTAATTAATTACTTTCTTTTGATCAAAAATTTCTTCTTGATATATATATATATATATATATATATATATATATCTCTTAAAAACCTTTCTTTTTGGTATATATGGAATCATTAAACCTATCTTTAATTTTGAAAATACTAAATCATTTTCTTAAGTCATATTGCAACCTTTTTGAGTTAAGAAGAATCAATAAAAATTATACTAATTCTACTCAACATCAATTTCTGTATTCAACCTTTACTATCCATCGAATAATGGTGAAATCACCTTTTAAATTCACATGGCTAGTACGGGTTCCCTCCTTGAAACTTAATACCAAGTGTAAGAAAATTATCTCTATATAATCCAAGTTGTATTAAATTAAATTTGAAAAATTAAATCTTTTATGCTAGCCTCGTTTTCGACATTTCAACCTTATCTATTCCTCGCCAAAGAAAGAGGCCAGGTGAGTCGGGACATTGGTTGCTCCTGAACATCTCCTTAGTTTAAGCACCTCACATTTGAATCTCACAAACAGAAAAATTCAGTTTACTCGTCGGCTTTTAGAGCCAAGATTAAATCACTTGATTATAACAGCTTTGCTTTAAATCATTTATTTAAACCTTTTAAAATAAATTATAAAACCTTCAAATCATCTTTAGAATACTTAATTATGTATTTAAAAACATTTATAAAAGATTTGGGAAAGAATACTTAAGTTTAAAGCCATATTTCAAACATTATTAAAAAGTGCTGTGAATGGTGCGTTAAAAGATTATTTGACAAAAACGACCTTTTGATCATTTAAAATTTTCTTTTTATAACTCAAATCTCTTTAAAACATTATAAAGATTTATAAATTTTATTCTATATTTTTAAAGAATTAAAAATATCATTTATAAAAAATTTATAGCTTTGGTATTTGAAGTGCAAACCACGACCATTCTAAAAACTTGATTTGCTCTTATTTCAAAATAAACTAAACGAAATCTCAATCTTTTTCTTTTGTTTGAAATTAATTATAACAGTTTGGAAAATTCTTCTTTCAAAGAATTCCTACTCTGAATGCATCGCTTAAACGGGTTTAACTTTCTACGACACGAAATCGCGAACTACCGTTACGCGACGTGCCCATTTTTGACTCAATATTCATAATCTATCAAAACTTGAACAAACTGGATTTTAGTATTTATAAACCATTTCAAACTATTTTAAATAGGTTTAACAATATCACATCATCATATTTTATATATAGAGAGTTTCTCACCTTCATTGGTTTCTATCTTCCCAAAAATTTGTTATAGCTTCGCTACGATCAAATAAAACCTACGGAATCAAGCCTTGGACCTTAAGAAGGGAACAACCTAAGCTTTGAAATGGAATTATGCTCGACCTAAGTGATGGAGGATGGTGGCCCCTGATTTGGGTGGAGATGTGAAGTAATTTGGCTTTGGTTTGGAAGTGGACCTACATGGTATATACATCTGTATATATTTTACTTTATTCTGAAATATTTTGCCATAGCTTTGCTACAATTTTTCTAGGCATGGAAGTCATTAAAGAGAAGCTCTTAGAGCTTTAAGAAGAAGGAAAAAGGAGGAAGAAGAGAATTTTGTGAATGAATGTGTGGATGTAGGTGGATATTTATATTTTTTCATGCCTTGACACTTAAGCAAAGTAGAAAATATCTCCACCATTATTTCTTGCCTTGAATTCCACCCTCTCAATCACCCTCCATGTGCTCCGCCTATATGTGTGTGTAAGGTGAGGTAATGTTTGATTTTGACTTTGGTAAAATATCTTAGATATTTTGTAAATATATCATGATTTTATTCTTGTATGTATTCATGTTTTGTATATATGTGTATTTATATGTATATGTATTCATGTGACACGTATGTGCATGTGAATTTTAGGTGAACAAGAGAAATAACGATGTTGCAACAACTTTGAACAATTTCCGTTCGTTAAACCGTCGAAAATCGGGAAGCCGTAGCCCGGTCAAATTTTCACTTATAAATTAATTTACATATAAATGTAAAAAAATTGAAAACTCATTTCTTATACATTTTAACTAACTAAAATGATTGTATTTAATTTATAAAAGTATATAAATAAATGTTAAATAATTATTTACAAAAAGTGATGTTATATCGATAAATCGATACGAATTTTCTTATATTTTCAGACCAAGTATATATCTTTATAAAACTATTATAAATGATTTCTTATCACTCCATAAAAAATTAAAATGAATTATTATCATTTGAAAACAATTATTTGAATAATCATAATAATCATTAAATCATTAAATCTCAATTTAAATTCATAAATCAATTATTAAATACGATGTCATTATTGACGATGTCATAAAAACATTTTTTTAAAGGCAAGCGGGGTTGGCTGGTCCCCTACCAGAGTTTATTGAAAAAAGATGAACATCACGACAATAACACGCTAAAGTTACGAAACACAACGAGCACACTAAGAAAGCAAACAAGACACAACACACACTATGGCCCAACTATGTAGTGAAAAATAAGAAAAAACACAAATGCAGGCAAGCGAGAAAACAAGAAGGCACCACATGCACAAATGAATGCACAGGCAAACAAATGCACACAACTTGACCCAATATACGTAGGCCAAGTCAATTCCAAAAAACAAGGTTATGAGGAGAGAAACCATGCCTTGAAAATCCAATCCTAGATGCAATTTTCAACATAAGCTTGTACCAAAATTGTTGCGCCGAAGTGACCTCACTTTTGAAACACCTTGTATTTCGTTCAATCTAGACCGACCTGAAGTAAATCTTTAGAACAAAGAAGATAATATCTCTTCTGTTATTTCTCTACCTCGTTGCCTTCTTCAGCTCATGCCATTTAGTAGTAGAGTTGTCATCAAAACTCGTAAATCCTAATTTATTCATCAGGGTACTGATCATACCAGATAAGTAATCGCAATCAAAAAAAAGGTGGTCTGCAGATTCTGGGGACACATTACAGAATAGGCATAGATGATCAATATCCATTCCAGCAGCCACTAATTTATCCCTAGTTAGTATTGCTTTGTTAACAATTCGCCAGAACATCAAGTTCTCATTAGCTGGTGAATGAGATGTCTAACCTACCTTAGCCTAAGGAAATAACGGTACAACATCAGTTTGATGGAGAAGATCATACACCCTTCCAATACTATGAGGTATACCTTTCCAGCATATTTCTGTCGTATGTTTGAAAGTCACAACAAGATCACGCAAACTCCTCCATAACAAGTTGACTGCCTGGTTACTTGAAGAAGGAGTGTGAAGCTTCCCATTCACAATGTAGTCAACTGCACAAGCATTATCACCTATCTGGGATTTCCATCTTTCCTGGATTCCCAGCATATTGTTTAATACCATACCATCCCCCACCCAAGGGTCCTTCCAAAAGCTCACCAGGCTAGCTGGGGACAAGTTGAATTTGACAAATGGGAGGAAAGAACTTCTCATGCTAAGAATTTTCCTCCATATCCAACTTGATCGTTGTGAAACATTCATACACCAAAAGTTCCCATTCTTAATTCGATATAACCATACCTATTGCACCCAAAGACTGTTCCTTTTAATCAATAATGCATCCACATGGGTACTAACAGCTGCTTTATTCCATAAGGTGATATGATGATGCCAAGGCCACGTTTAATGAGAGGCTTTTCAAAGGAGGATAAAGCCATAGGTATCATCTTCCTATTGTGGATGGAACCAGTCCAAAGAAATCTTAACATAGCTGATCTGATCATGGTGAGCAATTGATTGGGCAATATGTAGGTTCTAGTCCAATACACAGTCATTGAGAAGCAAACTGACTTAACTAACACCACTCTTCCGGCCATAGAAAGAAATTTGGTCGTCCAAGAGTTAAGCTTTGAAGTAATTTTATCATAAAGGGTTATGCAATCAACTCTGGTAACGTTGGATGTACATAGTGGAAGCCCTAGATATGACATACTATTTTCCATCAACTGAAAACCAGATAGTGCAACCATCCTTTCCTTGGCAGACATACCAATACCAGAGATGAGTATATGTGATTTAGATTGATTAATCCTTAAACCAGTAGCAAGATAAAAGGATTAAAGAGTTTCAAGAATGCCAGCAATGGAGTGATCATTAGGCATAGAGAAGACCATAATGTCGTCCGCAAAGAAAAGAGAGGTAATTTGAAGCTGTTTACATTTTGGATGATAAGAAATAGTCTTATTAACAAATTTCATTATCAGCATGCAAGTGAGTGCTTCCATATGAATATATATGAGGAAATGGGGTCCCCCTGGTGAACCCCTTGCTTACCTTTAAAGAACCCCAAAGACTCCCCATTATAGTAAAGAGAGAAAGAGGGGGTTGAAATACAAACGTACAGCCATGCTACAAAGACCTTGGGAAAACCCATTAATGACATTACTCGAACAATGGAGGTCCAGTGCAAGCTATCATAAGCTTTGCAAATATCAAGCTTCAGCATAGTTCTTGGGGAGATCAGACATCTACCATACCCATTAATGAATTCATGTGCCATCATTATGTTATCAAGAATGTTCCTATTTGGAAGAAATGTAGACTGATTAGGGGAGATTACTGATGGCAGCACAGATACAAGTCTTGAGGCTAGAATTTGGGAGACACGCTTATATACTACATTACAGCGAGAAATAGGTCGAAACGAGGAAGCATTTTGGATTGGCTTGACTTTAGGAATTAGGACGAGATTGGCCGCGTTAATTTCACCAAGCAGTTTAAAGTTATTAAAAAAAATATGAATTGTCGTAGTGAATACATGACTAACTATATGCCAACTAGCCTTGAAGAAGATGACATTAAATCCATCAGGCCCACCACACGAAGTAGCATTCATAGAAAAAACATCATCTTTAATTTCTTGATCAGAAACCTTTTGAACTAGCATGTTTTTCATGGTTGAGTTTAACATAGGAAGGGGTAGGTTATTCAGTCTATCAAGACCAGGTTCAAAATTGTCAGAGTTTCCTAACAGCTTGGAGAAGTGTTGAATCAAGTGTTGATCAATCTCTTCAACGGTTGTAAGGAGAACTCCATCATTGTCCCAAAGCGAATGAATATGATCTCTAGCTTGTTTAACCTTGACTAAAGCATGGAAGAAAGCAGTATTCCTATCTCCCTTAATAACCCACCTTTGATGTATCTTTTGCCTTATCATACTTGCTTCAGAATTAAAGGCATCATTTAATTGTTGAAAGAGGATGGACTCATTCCGGGCTAGAGAAGGATTGGAAAGATCCTCATCTAAAAGCATTTGCGCCTTCTTTAGCTGATCCTTGAGTATATTGGATGTTAGGGTGCCATTTCCAAATTTAAGCGAAGCCCATTGCCTTAAAGCTTGCTTTGTTGCCTTCAATTTCCTGCACAAAATAAACATTGGGTTTCCATAAAAGCCGATAGACCAAGCGTTAGATAAAATACTCTGGGTCTCTGACCCAAGCATTGAAAAATTTAAAAGCTTTTTTCCCTCAGCGTGGCATATGGATGGGAGAGAGAATAATAGGGGAATGGTTGGATAAGATTGGATGAGGCAGGTTAGCAGTGATAGAAGGCCACAAGGTTAACGCAGGAGAATTGCAGAATGACAGATCAATATTGGTAAACGTTCTTTTCCCTGACCGAAACCTGTTGTTCCAAGAGAATGGAACACCAGTGCGGGCAATGGGGAGGAGATCAGAGTCGGATATAGAGATATTAAGATGGGCAATATCCCTAGGCAAAAGGGGCTGCCCTCCAATTTTGTCAGTCAGGTTGAAGCAGCAATTGAAATCTCCCAGTGCTAGCCATGGATGGGCATTCTGTCTTAGTGAAGGAAGAAGTTTAAGTAGTGTTTGCCTAGAGACAGTAGCATTATGAGCATATACGAAAGTTAAGTAAAAAGGGAGATTTAGAGGAAGGAAAATGGCATGAAAGAGGATCAACTGAGAAGTAGTTAGAATGGGGGAAAGAGTGTATGTTAAGGGGTCATGGACAGTGAAAATCCTACCATAGGCAGCTTGATCCAAATTGTGATGAACAAGCCAAGCGAGGTTGATGTACTTAGCAGCTTTCAGGGTCAAAGGAAGGGAAAGCTTGGTTTCCAAGATTGCAAAAATCTTGATATTATGTTCGTTAATCAGAGTTTTGACATGATCTAGTTTGACAGAGTTATGAGCACCCTGATATTCCATGAAGCAATTTTTTTCATCAAAAACTAAGTAGAGAGGTGAAACTCACTTGCCCTACTCCTGGTTGTAGGAGGAACATATCGCACTGACTTTAGCTTAGCGGCTAAAGTAGAGGACTTCAGTGCGCTTGGGATAAAAGATTCTTGACGTGGTGGTGGTGAGGCCCATCCAGGAATGGATCCTGGAAAGGAATAGAGGGAGGGGATTGGAAAGGGAGGTTTAGATTGAGGAGAGGAAGTTGTGGGAGCAGAAAAAGGTACAGATGGCTTAAAAAGATCGAAAATGTGATTCTCAATCTGGTTTAGGAAAGCTTGTTCGATGGAGATATGATCCAGTTTTGAGGTCGGCAACTTTGCATGGGAGATTAGAACACTTTGATTTGATTGGCCAGTTGAAAGGGAGGATAACATGCCTGCTTCAGCTGGATTCTGTGCATTCAGATGTGCATTTTCAACCACCTGAGTTGATTGTGCTACATTAATATGCATAGCATTTTTAGTTAGTATTTCAGGATCAATAGAATGATCAGAGTCCTTCAATGCTGATGTAAAATACTCTCCTTCCTCAGATGCATTTGATTTTAGTTCATTCTTATTGTTTTCTGTTTCATCATGCACAAGCACAGAAAAAGGATTAGCATTCAACATTGCTTCGGGTAACATTGTTTCTTTTTGCGTGTAAACTTCGGGATTATATGTTACTATATTGTTTCCACCTTCGGGAATAGTATGCACAAATATTACTTCATACTCATTTGTCCTTCCTTCAGAACCAGCTTCAAGAAACAGTTTCAAAACAATATTCCCAGCTTTAGATATAACCAATCCATTAACAGATTGTAATTCAGTATTGTTACCTATCTTATTCAAATTCTTGAGAACTTTGTCTTTCCTAAGTGGTACCTTCCTCCACCCCCCTTGGAAACATCCTTCCTGTGCTCACCATTTACATTAGATTTACCTTCTTTGCCAACACCAGATTTAGTAGAAACTCCAACCTCAGTTGATTTCTCTTCCACATTACTGTCATTATTGCATTTCTACACTTGGCAACAAGATGACTGATGCCCAAAAACTTTGCAATCCCTACATATTAGTGGTTTTCGCATATAATCAACTCTGACTTGTTGCTCAGTGCCATCCAATAGTTTAACCATGAAAACATCAGGCAACTCAGCTTGAGCAGACACCTCAACCAAACATTTGGCATACCCAATCCTCTCCAACTTTTCAGTATTATTATCCATACATAGGAACTTCCCTACCCTCGTTGCTAACCAATTAATTCCTAAGTGAGACCGGCAATATAACGGGATGTTGGATAGTTTCAACCACACTGGTACAGACTTTATTGTGCTAACACTATTTCCAATAGAAGGATCCCATTCCTTAAATATGAACAACTTGCTCCTCATCACAATAGGATCAGATTGGATGATCTTCCTTCTATCTTCATCAGAAGATAGATTGAAGAGGAACAAGTTTCCATCAGATTTAACCTCTATTGTTCCTTTAAGACGCCAAACTTGTTTTAGGTGATGTAAGACTACCATGTAGGGGAGAGGCAAGTCAAGAAAGAAGCCTACTAGGCATTGCCCCCATACAGCAATCCTAGCGGTGATAACTTCCATTGGTGAAACAATAGCACCGTCATCAAAAACTAAAGGGAAGGTGACAGGTTTAAAACTGCCGACATTGTGAGGCTTGGCTTTGAAGAGTGAGTTCCACAGGGGAGGAGAAGAAGAGGTGGGTTGGATAGAAGGACAAGGAACTGGCGGTGGGTCGAGGAGAGAGGATGGGGCAGCGATGGGAATGGGCGGCGGGTCTGGTAGAGGTGCGATGGAAGCATTCGTAGGAGGAGAGGTCGAAATGTACTTGGGGAAGGAAGAGTTGACAGGTCGCGAAAATGAAGGGAAAGGATGGGAAGGAGAGAGGCCATGACAGAGAGGAAAAAAATTATAGATATTTTGTTTCATAAATTATTTTATTTAAATAGATAAATAAGTGTATTTATCCAGCTCCGTGCATAACTTCTGGTAATTATAGAGTTGTTTATTGATAAAATAATTTTTGACCATTTTAACGATATTTTTCCTAAGTTTATGTTTTCGTAAAAACTTAATTGAAATATGATTACCATCATTCATTTTCAAAACGTCATAATTTATATTTTAAAAAAGCTTATATTTGAATATTTGAAAATAAATATTATTTATCAAACCGATAAATTTACGAGTCGTTTCAAGGTGCCAATAAAACATAAAGTACATTAGATACTCATGACCTATCATTTTGTGATTGTCTAACGATAATTTTGTAATCCTTGACTACACTTGGCAAAGTTATAAAATGTCCTTACCAATCAAGTAATAATATAAACACATTAAATAGTGCATGGTTCATAGGTGCTAACAACCATAGGTATGCATAGTATCTATTCATACTTACTCTAAATGATAGAAAGGAAAATGATTTTGGATAGAAGATCTCAAAATAATAATAATGAGTATTACCGTCTATAAGGATTAATAAATATTCACAATAATAAATGACAATAGTTTCCATTTTACACATGTATGCAATTATATACATATATATTTATTCCTTATTACTATAATGGGTATCATTATGATTTTAACTTTAAAAGCATGGTATTTTTTTTATACACCTTATATCGGATTCTCTTATTTAATTATAACATTATAATATTATGTTAAATATTATATTGTGTACATATATTATGAGTTAACACTTTAATTAGTATTAAAACTCAATTATAATCATTTATAAACAATAATATTTACAGTTCATAATTTAATTTTAAATATTTTTAATTTATTTATTTATAACTTTTGTAATTTTAAATTCAAAAAGGTTACAAATTTATTTATGCATAAATTTTAAAACTTCGTATTAAAATACATATAATTTTTTTATTTAAAACAATTGTAATTTATTCATAAATTTTATAAATTGTAATCTGAACTTTGAATGGTTTTGAATTAAAACTTTATGTATTATCTAAATAGTATTATTTGAATTAAATCAAGGCATAACACATTTAAGCCTTATATTATGGGCATACCGTAGAAACAAACCACTTCAAAAGGCCAAGCAAGGGCCTAGATTAGGGAGTTTTTCCATTCAAAAGAATGTTCCTTAATTCAAGTAACCTTCTTCTTAATTAAATACTTTTTGCGAGATGCCCATATAAATGGACTTTTCAATAGTTTGTCTTACATGTTGATTAATAATTCATAACAATATAGCTCAAGCTTTATTATCATTATTGGATCGGGTGCATTGAGCAAAGTGGTGGAAATGGCAAATTTCCAAAATTTTCATTTTTATTCATAAAGCATAAGATTTTTATTTATGTTATCATGAAATTTTAGGTTTACATCAAATCATACAAAATGTTAGTTATATATTGGATTATTTTTTGTTTGAGTTTTAATTTATACTATTTTTCAATAAGAATAACATTTATTTGAATATGGTATTTACTATAATAATTTCATAATTATTTGTATTAAAATTTATTTAAAGTGATGAATTTAAAATAAATGAATATTAATTTTGAACAACATTTATTTCAATAAAATATTTAACAAAATAATTTTATTAGTTTTGGATAATGTATATTCAAATAACATTCAAGAAATTTTATATATATACACAAACATATATAGATAAATAATTTATAATTTGTTTTGATTCATACACGTATTTATATAGATAGTTAATGGTGTTAATTTATAAACGTCCTATTGACAAATTGATGTCTAAGTTCTAGTATATAATGTCGTATATAGGTATGTAATATTGGTTAAATAATAGAAAAAACTCAAGAAATTGAATGTAACCCTAATGAATGTCCAAGCTTATTGCATCCTTGTCAACTCATTGAGATCGAAGTCCAAGCTCATTGCATCCTTGTCAACTCTACCTCTGCCCCTTCTGATGTCAAACGTACGATTTTATCCTAGCCATAATATTTGACCACTGAAACACCCCGTAAAAATTAATAAGAAATTACTTAATTAAGATAAGGCTAAAATGGCAATTTTGTTGAATTTAGAATTTGACCATGGAAGTTATGTCATTGCATTCCTGATGATTTTCTGATCAATGTCCGTGTATAATGTTTTAAAAAAGGGGTTCAAACGAAAAAGTTATAAAAGTTTAAAGTTTTAGGTTCAAATTTATTTAAATGGAATTCAAATTCAAATAAATAAAAAATTCTTAAACTTGAAATTCAAAATGCAATAACAATTAGACTTAGGAGCTAAGTAAATGTTAAAGTATAAATTAAGGTATTAAATAAATTATCAATGGAATCAATAATATCATTCCCAAAATAGGTTGATCGGTCGAATCAACCCCTGTAACAAATCTCGATTTTCTACCATCGAAAATCGAAATTAATACGTGCACTATATGGCGTGCCGAGCAATCGAATACTGAAAAACCCGATTATTAGGGAAAAAGAAGAAGGAAGAAAGAAAGAAAGAACTAAACAACACAGAATCTCACAGCGGGATGAATAATCTATAATATACAAATCTTTACACAAAAACAAAACTATATTATATGTACATACGGACATCAGTTAGAGTATACTAACCTATTTTAGCCCGGACGGTCATAACAACTTGTCATTATAATTACTGGTAAATACAATACTGAATGCAGTGGAAAATAACCATATATGCGAATACGTCTCTAGGCCTCCAACTCGTCGCCTAAAGCTTCAAACCATCCAACTAAATATGTAATATGCTCGGTCTAACCCAAGCATTATAATAAAATAACACCCGAGACATTTTGGTAAACCAGAGTGAGAAAACACACCTCATTTGAATTGTAACATACCAAAAATCTTTTAAAAAAATAAAGGTATCTCCTAAGACCATCCTGCATATAAACATAGATGGGCTTTTACCTTACAATAACCAAAACATTTTCTACAGAAAATCCACTGATATTAAAATAATTTCTAGGGGTCAAAGTAAAATATAAATATAGCTGAAATGCTTGTATCTCGTATTTTAGCATAGTTGGGCACACCTAAGTCCATACGGCGCTTATTGGAGAATGGATTACATACGATGACTGGACTACCGGGGTACCTCCCGTCACATTACATATCTAGATAAAATAACATCGAGGACCTCACCAAGATCCTCTGCCAGCATAGAAACGGCCTGCCACTTGACTAGTAGTACCAAATATGAGCACCCCTCCATTAATGGGCCTAGAAGCATACAAATGAGAGATAATATTGACTCAATATAGGGATGATCATACCCTACTAGGGAGCGAACCACTTAGCCCGGCTACATCTTCCATGTTTTAGTTATTCCCGATTGATGAGGCTTGAGGCTACATTTCACTTTTTATATAGCACTTCCCACTTAGAATGCTAACACCGCCCTCTGGTAGCAATGCAATATCAGCATTTATTCATAGAAGTTCGTTCTGGGACTTAACGAAATGCTTAAGAGCTTCGCCTTTAATTCCATCATTTTTAAGATGTCCTTACTTCGAAATGCTTAAGTTGGATCGAAGTGGTTTTCAGATAACATATCTGATCCCGGTCTCTTCGAAACAACTTTCGATAATTTTCAATAAACTCAAACCCAATTCTTTAGGAAATAAAAGTCAAAGATTAGAGTGGAGGTTACCTCCTAGCCGTTAGTGGATAGATTTCCTTATCATTTGTCATAAGAGGAAAAATGAGATTTATACGCACATTATAACATCATCGGAGATGACTGTGCCATATAATTCATGTTTTTTTCCTACATATTTCCAAAGTTTCGTTTTAAGTCCAAATTTGATAACCAGTTATTTAACTATCAAATAAACAAACATTCAAATCAAGGATTTATTTCCGTAGGGAAAAACAACGTTGGTTAAGCGTATAAGCAACCATTAGCCTCCTTAATAAATCTTTTCATTCATTAAGTTCATCTTGTAAATACTTGTATCAATATACTTTTACAAAGATATATTCACAAATTTCTATATTTTCAACAATTGGAAAATACCCATATAATTATCTCAGTGGTATAAGTATTATAAACAGAGAAAGATTTCCTTTTTTACAATTCTTAAATCATTTATAAATTCCTTTATAAATTTCTAAAATTATTTATAAATCCATAAAACCATTTATAACCTATTTATAAATTATTTCTCAAGTCATTTATAAAACCTTTTATAAATCCATGCAACTATTTACAAAATTTCTCTTATAATTCTATAAACCCATTTCCAAAGTTCGTTTATAAATATTTAACCATTTATAAAACTACTTCACCTCATAAATAATCCCCCTTTAAGCCTTCAAACCATTTTATAAAACTTCCCTTATAAACCCCAAGTCTACTTATAAACTCTATTTATATGTCTTGAAAACATTTAAATTAAATAAAATCATTTACTTTAAAACATTATTATATAATAATAGTCATTAACAATAAATTATAATTAAATAATTATTATTAACTTCAAAACATCTTAAAAATAATATTTAATTATTTAAAAAATATATTAAATAAACAATAATAACTAGTCATTTTCATGTCTAATATCATAATAATTAACTTCCAAAATATTATTAATAATCCTTATTGTTAATTTCATACCATAATAATTATTTGAATAATTTACTTTTCAAAACAGCAAAATATTGATAAGTATCTTTAAAATAACATTAAACATAAATTAATAACTTTAAACGATATTAATTATAAATAAATAACTTCAAAACAGTATTGATTATAAATAAATAACTTTAAACAATAGTAGTTACAAATAAATAACTTTTTAAAAACAATGTTACATATAAATAACAACTTAGAAAAAGATAGATAAATAGGCTGGAATAACATAGAAATTAAATCCTTTAAAAATAATATTTTCGATACCCAAGTTTGGATTTAAAATCATTTCCTATGTCGAAAAATGCATTTCCAACTCAATGGCAATTTATAGTATTTTTAGAATACAAATTTGAGGCCAATAGCTAATAAACGCTTAAGCAATATCAATATTGGTTTCCTATTACTACAGGGTTTTGGGTTGCTCATATAATAATGTCATAACCAATAGAGTTAACAATCAGGTATGACATTCCATAATCATTCAACAAAAATATTAGAAAACATTTCAATAAATGGTAGGATTCCTCCAACCTGTTTCCACCTGCATCACAGCTCATGTACATATCAACACATATGTTTAAATAAAATCAACTGTGGTGAGGAATCCTATTGGATTCCTCCAACCTATCCTCCTACATCACAAACTGTGTATAATTATATAATATGGGTCATCCGCTACTAGACGGGTACATATAAAGGGTCATCACTCTAGGGGCGGGAATTAATCCAATCAAACTAAATAAATAGTAAATCATCTAAACATCCAATCAATAATTTTTATTAACTATAAAACATTTCTGGTTAACCAAAAAGGTGAGCTTAACTCACCAAAATTTATGTTGTCGCCAAGGCGTTCCAGTTTGGAATTAAAATCAAACGATGTCGGATTTCAGCCCAAATTTCAACTATCTCCATATTTATCAAAACCTTTTCCATTACGAAGCTTATGTCATCACGAATGCAATGCAAAATTCCATGCCCCGATTGGACCTCGTAGGCAAAAGTTATTCACAAAATAAGTTAACGGTTTAATTAATTATATCTAAATTCACTAATCATTAAATAAACTTTAATTATATTATAATTCTTCTTCCACTTCCACTAATCTTATGCACACGGATACATTGATATTCTATATCCTAACCAAATATTGACATCCTCTCTCTCTTCCTAGCTCCCTTATCAGTGAATGATATCATGAATGGACTTCGTCATTCAGCTCGCCCACGTCAAAACCTTACCACAGACACAAAATCTTGGACCTCGGACACTCATTCAAAATCACGACATACAACAAGACGAGCTACAGTGGTGAATGACCCATTCACGAAGGAGCCTTTGGAATCTTCCATACGATCGCCACCGCACTCTTCCATACGATCGCCGCCAACACGATTTTCCACCACGAACTCAAAGCAATCGACGCCACCGCCTCTCATCGCCTACAACTCTGGAAAGTTTAACCCTAGTACTTACTGCAATTCGACCATCCCCAAACAAAAGTCAAACACAAAACAATGCACATGGAAAGGAAGATCTCAGTTATACAATTCCAACAAATCCTATTTCATGAATTTTAGTTAAGTGTTGGCTTTGATTTTTATTATTGAAAGGAATTTTTTCACTAGAGATGATTTAAATAAAAGAGAAGAAGGCGTTAGGGTATGGGCTTTGTATGTGGAGGGTAAGGTTGTGAAGTTGATGGGGGTACGGGTTAGGTATAGTAACATATATATTATTATATTCAAAATATCTTGCTCGATGCACCCAAAAATCTCAAACACCAAACGAGGTGTGTCACACGGCGTTCTATATGTAATAACTCTATTCTGAACACAGCGGAACTAGTCTTGAGACCTAATTCGATCATATATAGAAGACAGCTTTTCAACCGCAGTTATTATATTAATTTTTGAAATTAATTTCTAAGCATTTCGACCTTGCACGACCAAATGATACGTCCAATCACCATGAAAATGGCATACAATAACTCACTACTACGGATCCAATGACATTGGTTACGTCGAAATTTGAGACAGTTCCTCGGAAGGTTATTTTTATGCGTTAATTAAAACGAATTATTATGAAACCAAATTAATCGCCTTTAAATCTAAATTTAAAAGTTTACTATCTTC
The DNA here is from genome assembly GCA_030765085.1 of Allium cepa. Classification (NCBI taxonomy): domain Eukaryota; kingdom Viridiplantae; phylum Streptophyta; class Magnoliopsida; order Asparagales; family Amaryllidaceae; genus Allium; species Allium cepa. The sequence continues at coordinate 791,392,277 of CM060932.1, forward strand.
ATTCTTATTTAAATAGAATTTAAATCAACTTACAAAATCATTTTTATTCATATTAAATTCAGGATTTGAATTATTTAAACAATTCCAATATTAAATTCAACAATTTAATTATCAAAAAAAATTGCTATATTTGAAACTCAAGTTATTTAACTTATAACTTTTCAATATTTAAAATCAATTAAATATCCCAAATTCAAATGATTGAAATTTGGGGTCGTTACACCTCATAGTGCCTGTCGACCACTAGCGATTGACCGCCTTGGTAGTTGTGGTTGATCCGGTAGATGTGTTTATGACCAGGGTTTTTAATTCCTTGACGGTTCGGACTTAATTATTTTAAATGACTTAAATCTGATGGTTCTTGTACTTTCTTACCACTATAAACAAGTGCCTAACCCTCTTATTTTTATTCATGAATTATTTTGAGAACTAAGCGAAGCTCGGTCAATCTCTCTCCTCAAATATTCAGAAAAATACTTAGGGTTTTAGGTAAGAATTTTAGAAGTTTATTATTTAAATTCTAATCCTTTTCTCCATCAATCCCTAAATTTTTGAATCTAATTCGTATATAATACCGTTGCTGTATATTTTTAAAAGGAGAGATCTATAAGTGATTAAACAAAGCATATCAAATCCAGAAAGGGAAGAGCTAAGGACTGATTTTGGAGGGAAATCTTAACTTTTCCTATTTGAGTAATTGTTAGATATGATATATGTCTTTAGGGAATCTTGTTTATGCAAACATCATACCAAAACCCTAAAATTCCTTTAAAGAGAAATGTCAATTCTTAAGTTTGAACCTCAATTTTCTATATTAAAATAATTGTATTATGTAAGTACTACAATTTAATGTTTTATATTCTATTCCACTTCTTATCTTTTTCTTTGGATCTGACTAAGGGTCTTGAAAAGAATAAATTGGAAGTGGACTGTAAAGTATAGATTTTTTTGTTCAAAGTTTACACCGCCTATTTCGTAATTTAAATAAAAATTCCTATTTTCGATTTTATAAAAAGAAGTTGAATGTAGCATAAAAGTATTTGAATTGTAAGTTTTTATTAATGATTTTATATTAAAAAAATTGAGCCTCACTTGTCTCATTAATCATAAGAAGACTACCAATGAAATTGACTTACATGCTAGATGTAAAAAATCCTAAAATCACCTCGCTGAAGTTTGCTGATGATATTTTCATATTCACTAAACCTAACCCTAAGTTTATATCTTCTATGTTGATCACTCTGAACTGTTTTTCCTCTTTACTGGCCTTAAAGTCAATTTAGCTAAATCAAACATTCTTAATACTGGCTTGTCTGATGATGATGCTGCCTCCATAGTTTCTTTGTCTGCCTTATGCCTTCTACCTCCTTTCACATTGTATTTAGGTGCTCCTCTAACCACTTCCAAGATCAGTTCTGCTCAATGTTTGCTAATGTATGAAACTATTATGAACAAGCTGTCTTCTTGGACCTTTGGAAAATTATCTACTGCCGATAGACCGGTTATAATCAAATCAGTAGCAACTTCCATGTGCATTAATTATGCTATGTTATACATGCTGCCTAAAAAGCTTATTTCTATGGTAAATTCGGGTTTAAATCATTTTACCTGGCATGCAAATCCTTATTCAAGAAAACTTATTCTTACTGCATTCAGCAAAATGGCCATTCCAACTGATAGAGGAGGAGAAGGCTTGGGGATTATGAGTATCAAAAGTTGAAATTTTTCTACCATTCCCTCTCTTATTAACAAGATGATGCAATTTGGCACTAATCTATTCACTTCTTGGACCTTAAATAATCTAATTAGAAAGTGATACTTAAAGACTATGTCTATTCCTAGTAACTGCAATTGGTATAGGATAAACATTTTAAAAGTTAGGCCTTTCCATGGTTTAATGCTACATCTCTTCATTCACTTATTCACAATTTTGGCACTCCCTATTGGTTTCCCCGGTACCATTTTATCTAATCTAATGCCATATAACTTGAGAATGATGAATGGTATACATAACAATGCTTCTGTTGGCTCCTTCATGAATGATGATAAGATCACTCTGCCCTATGCTAGTTCTCAAATCATTAGATATTTTTGGTCTATTATTGAAATTAATATGTGCAAAGCCAACAAAGATGGCACTAAATGGTTGGGGTTTAATCACTTTATTGTTGCTGTCTATAACCAGATTTTTAGTTATGATCAAGTTGTTACATTTCCTTGGTGCTTTAGGATTTGAAGTTATAATTCTAAGCCTAAGGAAACTTTATTATTATGGAAGGTTATCTCTAATGCTATCTCACCCAGGAGAATTTTTATATTAGAGGAGTTACTCAAAATGGTACATGTGTTTTTTGACAAGGCCCCATGGAAGGTAATGTTCATCTATTCTTTGAATGGCCTATCATATACAAATTATGGTGCACTGTTTTATAGGATTTCAATCTTCATGTTCCCTCTGTTTCCTCTCGAATTGAGTAGTATACTATATTTAAAGCTACTCGCTGGAGAACTAGAAATGGGAATTGCCTAATCAGAATTCTAAAGAGAGTGATCTATGTTGTTTGGGAGGAGAGGAATGCCATAATATTTCATGGTGTTCACAAGTAATTGCCACTATTCATATCTTGTATTTTGCATGTTTCTTCAAGCCCTAATTGAATCCCTACAAAATCAATTATATTTATCAGGTATTCCTGATTAGGGTTTGTTTATGTTGCGCTTTTTGACCTTGTTTCAGCATATGTTAGCTGTTTCAAGGTTTTGCCCTTCTATTTGGCTGTTGTGCGTTCTTTTTATGTTTTCTCTTGTATGTATCCCTGTTTTTTTCTAAAAAATCAGGCAGGGGCTCAGTTAACCCGCTAGCACTGCTAAAAAAAGAAAAGAAATAACTACTTATAATTTCAAATGAAGCGAAAATCTCACTTTTGGTTAATTTATGGAAGATTATAATCGTAATTCTTTTTGGAAGGATGGATGTGATAAATTAAAATGTGGAAAGGAATGTTCTAGCTTAGAGATTAATATATAGATACATGTATACTCCTCTTAACATACAAAATAAAAATATATACATAGCATAATTTACGACTATATATGTATCAGTTAGTAATTAATGAATTTTGATTTATAGACATTAATTACAAATTTGGCGGGCGATAAGTTTATAGTTATTGAGTGTTAAAGGGAACTAAATAGGGATTGATTAGGGAATTTAATATGCAATTTTTGGAAGAATTGAATCGGCATAATAGATATATTTTGAAACTGGGAAAAAAATTAAAGGGTTAAAATGAGGATTGATTAGACATGGTCAAATTTTGACATTAATGATCAATTAGTATGCGTATATTGACTAAAATATTGGATGGGCAACATTTATTAGAAACCAAGAAGGCGAATTAAGAAAGGTGGGTGATAGAGGAATGACATACTAGGAATGACCATTCTAATTTAATAAGAGGTGTTAGAACCACAACATGAATTAACACAGATGATGATGAATGGTAGCTTCCGGCTGAATTTTCTTTTAGGGTTTTTGGGTTCTAATCGCTAGTTGTCTCCCTTAGGATATTGGAAAAGCATAAGATATGATATGAGATATGTTCTTGTTTTACCACTATGTTGATGGGATTTAACCGCTTTATAAATATACCTATTAACAATCAACGTAAATAAGGAAATTTTTGTGGACATTTAACTAGAGATAAACTATACGTAAGGTTCGAGGTTAATAGGGAAATGAGGTTAGCAATAAAGAATGCTTCAATCCCAAAAACTTTAGGATTTTAAGAAAAATAAATTTTAGTAGTAATGGAGGTTTGGCCAGCATTGATGGATCGCATTAGACTTGAGCAAAAAAAGATGAGGAGATATAAGTTTTTTTTGGGTTACTTAGGAGCCAAAGAGGAAATGACGCAATTTGAATGATAATAGATAGACTCATTAAAAGCGTCCATTTTATTCCAGTTAGGAGCAGTTGGACCGCAGCGACTCTAGCAACAGATTTAATTTAAGAAGGTAGTTCGATTTCATGAAATTTCAATTATTATTTTTAGTGATAGGACACCTTATTTACTAGCAAATTTCGAAGGAGTTTGTAGTAGCTTTAGGAACTTTAAATCTTAGCACCGCTTACTACCCACAGACCGACGGACGAACTGAAGGGGTAAATAAATTTTTAGAGGACTTATTGAGAGTTTGCATCATGGACTCTGGAAGACTTTGGAGGACATTAGGAGCAGCACTTACCTCTAGTAGAATTCGCATACAATAATAGACACCAAGCGATGATTGGTATGGCACCCAATAAAACACTTTATGGGAGGCCACGCAAATCGCCGAATTGTTAGTGGGAAACCACCAACAAAATTTTTCTGGAACCAGATTTAATTCGTGAGACTTCGCAAAAGGTAGAATTGATTAAGTAGCAAATAATAGCCGTGCAAGATTGCCACAAATCCTACGTTGACAAGCAAAGAAAGGAGTTCGAATTTGAGGTAGAGGATAGGTGTTTACTAAAGTTTTCCCACTTAAGAAGGTCGTGAGATTCGGAAAGTCAGAAAAGTTGGTACCAATATTTATTGGGCCTTTCCCAATTTGGGAAAGAAGAGGAATGCTTGCTTATCTCATCGAGCTACCAGGTCAATTGGCAGGAGTCCATGATGTTTTTCACGTTTCACACTAGAGGAAATGCCTTCTATGCAGCCACTATGGTAGAGCCAAATCAATTAGGGAAAATTGAGATGGAGCCAGTAGTATTCCATGCCACCACATGCATTATAAAGCACAGAACTAGGCCGCGGTAAAGAAATTATACTGTTCGAGTATAATAAGGGGAAAGTCCAGCGGAAAGCATGAGGATTTCTTCTCCAGAGCTTTTCACCGGTAAACTTTTCACTCCAAAATTAGGTTTTGGTTGCATCGCGGTTACAAGATTGGATGGTAGGAGATGGTTGTCCCACTTTTCACTATCACATTTGCACTCATCTAGAAAACTTTTGCATGTTTAGGATGTTGCATACATGCCTATATGTCACGACACTAAGATTCGCGCTAGTACTGAGCTCATCTATAGTATGTATGCACATACAATCATATTGCACTTTTGGTTGAGTAGATGGAAGTGGATATAACTTGGTTGTATAACATGGATGTGCGTTATGCTGTTTGCTCCTTGGAAAGATTTCGGAGATGAAATCCTATTTAGAGGAGAACGTAATAACTTGTAAAATTTAATAAAAAATTGATTAATTAATTAAGAAAAGGATAAAAATGGAAATTTTGTAAAATTAAAAATTTGACCATGGAAGTTATGTTGTTGCATTCGTGGTGATCTTCTAATCAATTTCCATATATAATGTTTTGAAATGGCTCAAACGAAAAGGTTATGGACGTTTGAAGTTTCGGGTTTAAATTTATTTAAGTAGAATTCAAATTCAAATAAATAAGTAATTCTTAAATTTGAAAGTCGAAAAGTAACAACAATTAGACTAGAGGGTAAGTAAACATTAAAATCAACATTAATGTAAAAAATTAATTAAGGTATTGAATAAATTGTCAATGGCAGCAATAATATCGCTTCCAAAATAGGTTGACCGGTCGACCCCCACCTAGCGGTCGACCGCCTAGGTAGGTGTCATCGACCAATAGATGTGTTTGTGGTTAGGGATTTTGGTTTTATGAATGGTTCCAATTTGATTATTTTAAACCGACATAAATCTGACGGTTATGGTGTTTTCTTACCACTATAAATAAGATCCCAGCCTCCTCTCTTTCGTTCACAATTTATTTTTAGAGCCAAGCGAAGCTCTGTCGGTCCCTCTTCTCAAAGATTCAGAAAACTAAATAGGGTTTCAGATTAGAATTTTAGATGTTTATTATTCAATTTTTTATCCTTTTCTCCTACAATCACTAAATTTATGAATCTAATTCGTATACAATACCCAAGTTTGTATATTTCTAAAAGAAGAAATGTAACGACCTCGTATTTTGAACCATTCAAATCGACAATCATCCACCCATGTCAGACTTGAATTGCTCAAAACAATAGATTGTTAATTGATATTTGGGAAAACTTAACGTATATAGTAAATAAATCAATCATAGAATCACAGACATAGAGTATTGCAACAATAAGCAGCGGAATAGATAAATAGTAGTTCATGAAGCTACTATAGAACATCAGAGTCTGAAACAAAATACAACAGAAACTCAATATAAATGAATCTCTAATACATAAGCAACTGACAAGTCTGAACATAAATTACTGGAATAAACTGAAATAACTAAAAAATGGATAGATAAATCTTCAAACAAAGCTCCAACCTCCAAAGATGAGTCTCAAATGCTGTGACACTCAGTCTGACCCGAGCATAAAGCAAAACACAAAACACTCGAGTCAGGATTAACATCTTATATCAGTAAATTTAACTCAAGTGAAATGTCAACTAAAATACAAGTGAGTTAAAGGATGTTTGGGATACCCATCCTTTAAGGATCCATGGAATTATCTACTATGTAGTTCAATATGCTATTATAATAATGTCTATAGAAAAGTAAAGTTTTAAAATAGCATTAAGGCGTTACCCATATCCCCCTAGACACATTTTATACAATGCCGTAGTCTATACAAATACTATAAACTCCACCCGTAGGTGGGCTATCAGGGAGCACTTCATAGGTACGACGCAAAACAAACTCGTAGAAGGCGCGATAAGGCATACGAGGCAATGCCCAGGGTAGATATACCGTTTGCGGATCTGGACTAGGGGTAACGCATAGCAGCTACTACTGCCCACCTCGAGACACACTCCTAAATCAAAGGTGCACCCAATTAAATCACAAAGTAATGGAACGGTACTTAAGAAATGTGTCCGGTCGGAGGAATGACCTCACTTGGCCCAACATGGCTCCTTTTCAGCCACATCAAGCAGACTCACGAGAGTCAGGGCTACATAAATACCTCATACAGAATTGTCACCAAGCCGTCCTACTTCATTATATAATCTCCACCACATACACAGTTGTTAGAGTGGTTTTCGGTATTGGCAGACAGTATGACTATTACCCGTTGGCTTGACCAAGTAACAAGAGGTAGCTCGACATAGAGCACCGTTCGGCATGAAGAGGTCACTCGGCATAGAGCACCGTTCGGCATTAAGAGGTCGTTCGGAATATGGCCTCGTTCGGCATTGAGGGATCGATCGGCATCCAAGCCTCATTCGGCATGGAGCCTCGATCGACATCTAGCCTCGTTCGACATCTAGCCTCACTCGGCATATGGCCTCGTTTGGAATCTAGCCTCGCTCGGCATATGGCCTCATTCGGCATTAAGGGATCATTCGGCATCTAAGCCTCGCTCGACGTCTAGCCTCGTTCGGCTTCTACCCTCGCTCGGCATATGGCCTTGTTCGGCATCTCTCCTCGACCAGCTCAGGTCTCGTTCGACCTACGCTCTTCACTCAGCACACTGTCTCGATCGACATGCAGATACCATTCGGTATATCTTCCTCGATCGGCATACGAATGTCGTTCGGCTTAGATATGTGGTTCGGCAATTGCCGTTCGGCATTTGTGGCTCGGCGCATAGAAGTCACTTACTACAGGCCAATGTGTCTTACTCCTAGGCCTATGAGGGAAGTCCAACCCATCTTCGTCTATAAATAAAAGGGCAGGGGAATAGTTAAAAGGACCTTTTTTGGGAGAACACTGGGGAGACTCTACCGCATTCAAGACTCATTCTCGTTACTTAGCATTTGTATTCAAGTAGTTAGTGTACGGATTGTATCTGTAATCAATTGTTGGGTAAAGCAATAATGATTAACTTCAAAGTGGACGTAGGTAGTTACGTCGAACCACTATAAATCCGATGTTCTTGTCTTTGCATTTAATTTAGCGTAAAATTCTCTGTTTTAATTTACTTTCTTCGATAATCTCTCTACATAATCTTTCTCAATGGTGTTAGTGACCAATTATGGTGCTATCATTTTGGAGCTTTCACTGAGAATCGAATTCTCAGGCCGCTAGGATCTGCTTCGTAGCTACTCGATTGAATAAATCCCCCAAAGGATATCCATGTCGTTCACAGGACGTCCGTTGATTCTACTCAGAGTTTCTATCAATAACTCTACTATGGAAAGACCACGTACTAAATCGTCTTCTCATAATGCGGACGTCAACGAGACTGCTAGCGTACAACAAATAGGACTTAGCAATCAACAAGAAAATCTAGGTGCAGGGACTGGCACTCAAAATCAAACAGAAGTCATCACTAGGACATAGTTCAATGACTTGATGAGAGAACTCATGGAAAGTAGATGACAACTTCCTGAGCAGATTCAAGATAACGCTAACCTCATGACTCAACTTACTCAGTAACAACATCAGAATGCTGGAGGTAGCCCTGTTCCTTACTCTTCATCTAATAGCTCGACTTCATCCGATGAACCTCCCAAGCATAGATGGTGCAAAACGGAAACTGCACAAGCAGGTGCGACTGATCGATCAACTAGGATCATTTACATCTTGGAGACCACACTCAAACCGTAACGGGAAACTTAGGAGCTGGAGCATGTGTGGATACTAGACGTCCGGCTCACCAAGACCCCATGAAGCTGGTCCCTAAGATACACGTTTGGCAGATCGCCAATAGAGGAGACACCAACCTGAGCAGTCCCATAGAACAGAGTCCAACCTTCCATCCTCCATACAAACTTCTGAATTATCAGCTATGGTCAGACAGTTGATGAGAGAGAATCCCGGCTTGACCAATGAAGATTGAGGGATATCCAGGAGTCATATTCCCTTCACAGATACTATTCTATAGGTCGAGTACCCCATGAAATTTAGCATGCCAACTATCCCGGCCTATGAAGGAAAGACCGACCCAAGGCAGCATGTGATGAGGTATGAATGGATGATGGATTCGGATTGAGAGAATGATGCAACCAAGTGTAGATGCTTCCCAATCACTTTATCCGGAATCACCACCATGTGGTTCACTCGACTTCCTCCGCGATCTATATCCCGCTTCGATGAATTGGCAACGAAATTTGTAGAACAATTCAGAATACATGCCACTCGTCCTAAGGATGTGATGTCTTTATTAAGTGTAATCCAGGCTCCATGGGAGTCATTGAAGGAGTATTTGCAGAGATTCCATGTTGCAGCAACAGAAGTCAGCAACCCTAATGACCATGCAATTTTGATGGCTGTAATGCGAGGAGTGGACCCAGATTTGGAGTTTGGAGATTAGTTGGTAGGAAAATCTCCAACTACGTTAGAGCGTTTTTACTCAAAGGCTCATCAGTTCATAAGAAGAGAGGAGGCCAGATGGACAAGGCGAGATAAGGCAACAAGGCTTGTTCAGGAAACTATGAAAAATAACATTGCCATAAAACAATCCAGTGACAACTCAGGAAAGGTTCAAGTCAATGTCCATAACAAGCCTGGGTAATCTAAAGGGTCCAGAGGAGGAAATCCCAAAAAAAGAAGAAGAAGGGAAATGGAAGCCAAGAATTCCAACCTACAACGAATACACCCCACTGAATGCATCTCTTGAGAATATTTACTTGTCAACCTGTAACACTTTTCAATACAGAAAGCCTCGTCCAAAGGAGTCAACAGAGGAACATAAGCGGACTGGAAAGTACTGTCGCTTCCATGAGACTTACGGGCATAATACAGAGGAGTGTAGACACCTCCACGATGCAATTGAAAAGCTGATTAGACAGAAAAAATTGCAGGAGTTTGTCAAGAACCCGCAAGAAGGAAGGCAAGGAACATCGTATCCCGGATGCGGGCCGGCCCCACGCCATCCAGAGGAATCTGCCCGAACTATAGAGAGACTGGTCATAAACACTATCATCGGTGGACCTCAAGAACTGGCAGGAAATGGAGTGGTATGCTAACTCCTTAAGGCATGCAGATTATAAGTGTTGTTCGAATGTGGAGGATGGGCCCCCGCTAAGCAACAACGCATGATGATAGACGATATAGTATTTAGGAGCCGAGATGCGGACAAGGTGAAGGCTCCTATCGTCGACCTGATGGTCATATCTGCGACGATCGGGCTAGCATATGTGAAAAGAATTTTAATTGATTGTGGAAGTTCCGTTAACATCATCTTCAAAAAGGCATACGACCAAATGAAGATGGAGACAAAAGATTTAAAGCAATCTAAAGCCCGTATCCATGGCTTTAATGGTGCAGCGACTGATGCAGTGGAGTATGTTGAGTTGCCAGTTGAACTGGGAGAAGGTGAGTGTAGGAGGGTGTGAATCCTAGTTTATAGTGTTGGATGTTGATTCTCTATAAAATATGTTTCTGGGTCGACTCTAGCGGAGTTTAGGGCAGCTTTGGGCCCATGGTGTTTGACTTTGAAGTTCCCGACAGACAAAGGAGTTGGTGTAGTGCATGGCAATCAGGCGACCGATCGCGCACGCTTTGTGGCTGAGCTGAGAGAGGCCCAATGGAGAGAGAAAGGAAAGGTTGCGGACAGCTCCGTCCGCATCAAGAATACTGACGATTGACAAGTAGTGCCCGAGCCTTGGCTCGGGCGACACTCTCAAATCTATAGAGACATTGATCCGAGAGATGATGATGGAGAACCCAGGGAAGCAAAAGTAGCACCGGCTGAACTGACGATTGACATTTTAGTCAGCCGAGATGACCCATCATGAGTACTCAAGATCGAATCACAACTCGACCCATCAATGGCCGAGGATCTCACTGTTTTCCTCCAAGCGAACCTTGATGTTTTCTTTTGGACACATTTTGATATGTGCGGGATTTCTCACGTTATTGCAAGTCATATGTTGAACATAGACCCGAAGTACGTTCCTATAAAACAGAAAAGGAGAGGCATGGACCCGGAGAGATCCACCGCTCTCAGATAGGAGGTGGACAAACTCAAAGCCAATGGGTTCGTCCGAGAAGCCCTTTACCCTGAATGGGTGTCCAACCTTGTACTAGTAAGGAAAGCGGATAGGAAGTGGAGAACTTATGTTGATTACTCTGATTTGAACAAAGCATGCCCGAAGGATAGTTTCCCTTTACCCAGAATCAACCAGCTCGTCGACTCAACGGTTGGAACGAGTTACTGTCATTTATGGATGCGTACTCAGGATATAATCAGATCCCCATGCACATTCCAGACCAAGAACACGCCAGTTTTGTCACAGACGTTGGGTTATATTGCTATGTAGTGATGCCCTTCGGATTGAAAAACACGGGAGTGACTTATCAGCGTTTGGTGAATCGAATGTTTAAAGACCAGATTGGTAGGAGGATGGAAGTCAATGTGGATGACATGCTCGTGAAGTCACGACAGTCAAACGACCACATTCGGGACTTAGCAGAGATGTTTGATATACTCAGACATTATGGGATGAAGATCAATCTTTTGAAGTGTTCCTTTGGCGTTGCGTTAGGGAAGTTTTTGGGTTTCATTGTGAATGCGCGGGGAATCGAAGCTAACCCAGAGAAGATTCAAGCTATTCGAGACATACAAGTGCCTAAAACTATTAAAAAAAAAGGTACAAAGCTTGAATGGGAAGGTGGCCGTGCTGAGTCGATTCATATCCAGAGCCACAGACAAGTGTATTCCTTTCTTCGATGTAATAAAGAAAGGAAAGAGAAATTTTGAGTGAACATCTGACTATAAAGAAGCGTTCCGAGCTCTGGTAAGGCTTTTAGAAAGTCCCCTGGTACTATCAAACTGGTAAACCATGAGATGTTGTACGCGTATTTGGCTGTATCCTAGCATGTTATCATTACGGCTCTGGTTCGCGAGGAGGACGGAGTTTAGAAGCCGGTGTACTATGTTAGTAAACGTTTAATGGGGCAGAAAGAAATTATCCTAAGATTGAGAAATTAGCTTATTGCTTGGTGATTTCATCATGCAAGCTCCGGACATACTTTCAGGCATACTCAATCAGTGTTTATATTCAACCCTTGCAGCAGGTACTCCAACGACCGGAAACTTCTGGAAGAATGTTAAAATGAAATATCGAGTTGAGTCAGTTCGATATTACCTACCTGCCATAAAGGGCCATACAAGGGCAAGCGCTAGCAGACTTCGTCGCTGAAATCACCATGTCAGACGAATCAGGTGGTAACAATATCATACCTCCTGTTCGATGGAAGAAGTACACCGATGGGGCATCTAACGACCGTTGCTCGGGGGATGGCATAGTTCTTGTGACTCCTGAAAACCGATCAGTTTGTTATGCTTTGAAGTTCGAATTCCCAGCGACACATAACGAAGCCGAGTATGAAGCATTGATTGTTGGCTTGGGACTTATCAGAGAACTGGGGGTAAAATCGATTGAAATCTTTTGTGACTCACAACTGGTGGTATACCAGGTGCGGGGGTACTACCAAGCGAAGGGACAGAGACTTTCCCCATACCTTGCACGGGTTTAAGAGCTGCTAACAAATCTAGAATATTATGATATTTCGCATGTCCCGCGTGAACAAAACAGAGAAGCCGATTCATTGGCAAAATTTGTGAGTACTGACGATACACAACAAATGGGATTGGTTCCCGTTGAAACCTTACATACTCTGAGTATAAATATGATGGAGATAGATTTCGTGTTAGAAACAGAAATCGAGAAGGAATCATGGATGACCTCATTCAAGCAATACTTGCTACACAGGGTCTTGCCTAAAAGAAGGAGCGAAAGATGACAAGTCATTCATAAGGCTTCGCGATGTGTAATGCAGGGTGAAATAATGTATCGGAATAGATTCTCGACCCCATAATCCGGTGCATTGCCCAGGATGAGATAAAACGAGTCCTGAAGGAAGTCCATGAAGGAGAATGCGGTGACCATACTAGGGGGCAGACATTAGCAAAGAAATTCCTCCGCTATGGATACTATTGGCTAACTGTAAATCGGGAAGCCGCAGACTACGTAAGTAGATGCGAAAAATGCCAGAAGTATGCAAAAATCCTGAGAGCTCCGCTAACGGAACTCACGCAAATGGTTAGTCCCTGGCCATTTTCAATGTGGGGAATCGACATAATCGGTTCTTTACCCATATCCAAAGGTGGTGCGAAATACGCGATAGTTGTGGTCGGTTACTTTACTAAGTGGGAAGAAGCAGAGCCTTTGGCCACGATCACCACCAAAAAGGTCATTATTTCGTTGTACGAAACATTACATGCCGTTTTGGCCTTCCATGGACTATCATTACAAACAACGGAACTCAATTCGAAAGCAAAGACTTCAAAGAATTTTTTCAAAAGTATGGCACTGAAAAAAGGTTTGCAGCAGTTGCTCATCCAAAAGCCAATGGACAAGTGGAAGCCATGAACAAAATAATCAAGTCTATATTGAAAATGCGTTTTGAAAAGGCTAGAGGCAAGTGGGTGGATGAACTTCCAACAGCGCTTTGGGCTTATAGAACCACCCACAAGTCCACGACTGGCCACACTCCATTCGCATTGACATATGACGTGGAAGCTGTTATACCCGTAAAACTTGAAGTTCCGTCACATCAGGTAACTTATTAAGACCCTACGTCGAATTGGGATCTTTTACTAGATTCAATGATGAAAAGCGTAAAGAAGCTGATTTAAGAGCGGCTGCATACAGACACCGAGTCGCTCGATATTATAATGAAAAGGTCCGGTCGAGAATCTTTGATGTGGGTGACCTCATTTTGAAACGAGTTTTCCGGGTCCCATCTCAAATGAATCCCACATGGGAAGGTCCATATGTCATTGTATGGAAGCTTGGAGAGGGAACTTTCAAGCTAGCGACCGTTGATGGTGCGACACTCCCCCGAGTGTGGAATAGCGAGCATTTGCGGCATTATTACACTTAGTATATCTCTTTCATATTTTAATTGCAATTATTTCCAGCATATTTTTATTTCATTGATTCTTAGTTTTTGGCATGTAATAAGACAATTTAGCTTGTTTTCATTGATAAAGGCTTGAAGCCATCTTTTCCATAATTATTGATGTTTCTATGCATGATAATTCTATGGCAAATAACTAGAGTTACATTATTATGTCTGACGTACGAACGTGCACGAACACTCAAAATCTCCAAGTCCCTTGGGTGCAGACTGGAATACTTTGAGTCCCCTGATTGCGGACTAGACTATAAAACGATTTAAAATCTCCAAATCCTCTATATGGGGACTGGAGTACTCTGAGTCCCCTTAGTGCGGACAATAGTATAAACGACTTAAAATCTCTAAGTCCCCTGAGTGCGGACTGGAGTACTCTGAGTCCCTTGATTGCGGACTAGAGTATAAACGACTTAAAATCTCCAAGTCCCCTGAGTGAAGATTGGAGTACTCTGAGTCCCATGAGTGCAGACTAGAGTATAAACGACTTAAAATCTCCAAGTCCCCTGAGTGCGGGCTAGAGTATAAACGACTTAAAATCTCCAAGTCCCCGGAGTGCGAATTGGATTACTCTGATTCCCCTGAGTGCGGACTAGAGTACAAACGACTTTAAATCTCCAAGTCCCTGAGTGCAGACTAGAGTTCTCTGAGTCCCCTAAGTGCGAACAAGAGTACAAACTGCCTAAAATCTCCAAGTCCCCTGAGTGCGGACTGGACTACTTTGAGTCCCTGAGTGCGGACTAGAGTATAAACGATTCAAAATCTCCAAGTCCCCTGAGTGCGGACTGGAGTACTCTGAGTGCGGACTAGAGCATAAACAACTTTAAATCGCCAAGTTCCCTAAGTGCGAACTGGAGTACCCTGAGTCCCCTAAGTGCGGGCTAGAGCATAAACGACTTAAAATCTCCAAGTCCCCTGAGTGCGGACTGGAGAACTCCGAGTCCTCTGAGTGCGGACTAGAATATAAACGACTTTAAATTTCCAAGTCCCCTGAGTGCGGATTTGAGTACTCTGAGCCCCCAAGTGCGGACTAGAGTATAAACGGCCTAAAAATCTCTATGTCCCCGGAATGTAGACTAGGGTACAGCTGACTTGAAGTAATTAAGTCTCCAGAGTACAGACTAAAAAATATTCTAAGTACCTGAAGCATGGGAAAAAGGATGTACAACTCCAAAGAATTTTCGAGTTATATGAAAGTGAATTGGGAGTTTATGTAACTCACAATAGCTTGGGTTCCGACCGCAGTCATACAGAAAACAAAGCAACAAAAGTCATTTGAATGACAAAAGAACTAAATTTTATTTATTCATCCAAAGTGAGGTTCTACCATAACTCCTCCAAAACTCAGAGTCAAAAGTCTACTTACATTGACTATGGAAATAAATAAAAATAATTACATAATCCAAGATAGCCCTCGTTGAACGAGTGTAACAACTACTTCTTTGACTTCTTGGGTTTTTTTCCTCCTTTGTTTTCTCAGGTGACTCTTCCCCCACGCTTTTTCGTATGGACGTTTTGCTTGAAGGGGAGGTAACAACCGAGGTAGAACAAGGAACCTCTTGTGACCTGGACCCACCAAGGATGATGACCTTCAAAGGCTTGTTCAAAGGATCATCTAGATCCACGACTCGGGGCTCGAATTTGATTTAAGCTGTCGTTTTCTTTTCCTCCGCGAGCTTTTCCTTGATGCTCATTTTAGAAGTGTGTACAGAGGCACTTATGATCTCAATTTCATAACTTTCTTCAACAGGAGACAAAGTTTCAGACTTATCCTAATCGAGCGCCTCAATCACTTGAGAATCTGGACCGGGAGTCTTTCCCGTGTGAGTAGCCTCGCTCGCTTTCTCCTTCTCCTTCACGTCACCGCTCCTCGGAGGGGGCTCAAGGTCAGAGCGACCTGTGCAGAATCATAAGAGACAAACATTAGAATACGATAATCTCTCGCCGAAAGCAACGACTCTTTGAACTTTAAAAAAAAAAGAGTTATGTACCAGCTTCTTGCAGGCTCTCAACCATCCGAGAAGTCTCACCCTCTGAAATGGGAGATAGAACGTGAATGCCGAGGCTAGGGTCTTCTGGGTTATAACAAGCGTGTGGCTCGAATGGATCGAGTACTGGCCGATCAGTCGATTGAGTAGGAGGAAGGGCTGGAGACTCGGTCCCAGACGGACCTGGAATGACATCTTTTCCTTTGGATGAGGAGGAACCTTTGCAATAGAGGGCCTTCACTACAGAAAAGTCTGAAGGCTCGTTCCCCTAAGAAATTCTTTCACCAAAGCCTCCTTGTCAACCTCTTCGGTGCCCAGCTCGACCTTCCTGATCTTTATTAAAGTATCACATGCCTCGGCTAGAGATTCGAGGTAGCCCTCGCCAAGAAAAGTTAAGTCCCGATGCATGAGGACACGGGCGTTGAATTCTGCTGTAAGTGGGTCGAACATGCACTTAATCTCCTCCCTACCAGCCTCTATAGCTGCATCAAGGCGAGAGTCAATCTCCGCAGATGCTATTCTCTTGCCCTCCTCATGGGCTTCATCCTTCGGCATCCCGACCTTAGAGAGCTCGTCGTCGAGCTTTGCCTTCAGGAGTCGCTAGCAACAATCTCGTCGCAATATCATTGCAACTCTTCCTAGGCAGTAGTTTTTTCCTCTCTCTCTCTCTTTGCGGAGTTGTTCTTCCAACTCTTTGAATCGAAGGGCAAATGCATCCATTTCCTTTTGAACCGAATCCTTCTCTAAAGTCAGGGTCCCGCAGCATTGGACCTCTTCGTCAATTTCTTTCTTATGAGTTGTCTCCAGACGATTGACGGCCTCTGCGGTATCTTTAGCACTTTGTTGGGCGGCTTCGAGCTGAGACTTGTACACAGAGAGCTCTTCGTCCTAAGCTTTGATAATGTCTTAATAATGATTGGCTTCGAGCTTTAGGTGGTCAATTTCGTGTTGATGCTCAACAGAGACTTCCGAGACCTTTTCGACTAACAAACGCGTCATGTTGGACATAAACGTCATCGTTGCAAGCGATGGCGCTTTGTTTGACGTGTCTTGAAATGTGATGGATCGCCGGGAGGAACTTCAAACCACTGAAGCAGATTTTAGGGAACTTAGCCTTAAGCTCGTCTAGTCTCTTCGATATCGTCGGATCTGTCGCGGAAACAGGGTGAGATGGCTTTGAAAGTTCAGTTTTCTTGAGAGGTTTCCGAGATTGCCGTGTGTTGGATGAACCAGAGTGTTAATCATGGGGGGGAATCGGATTAGGACCCCTCGTGGCTGTATTTCTCCCTGCCTTGCTCCAAGTGAGAAGGAGGGTTATAATGGTATGATGGCTAATGATAAGTTTTCTTTCGAGATGATGAATCCTGGGAGTGATAATCCCTGCCGCCGTCATCATCTCTATCTCGACGTCTTTCGGAGCCCGAGTCCCGTCCAGAGTGGTGAAAGATAGATGACCCGCGAAGACAATCGAGCCCGTATGTACGTCCCATATCACCTATTCAGAATTTAAATAACGACAAGCTAGCAAAGAGTATAGCAATGGAAGAAATTTAAGTGCTAGGCGAAGTGCACGTGTTCGTGTGTGTCTTAGTGTTTCCCCCCAACGGACCAGTTTCTTTATCTCTACTTATGGGAGTTTTTTCTCCCTAAACATGGGCTTGAGCTCCTGCATCGCCTCTTGCGGGCGAATGAAGTTTAAGCGCTTCTGAATCATTGAAGCCGTAGCTAAGCCGATCATCAGGAATAATAAGGTCCGACAGGCCTTTCAACGAACCCTCTAAGCGTTGAGGAGAAGGCTTTCTCTCCACCAGATTGATGATGACTTTAGAAGTTCCATCCATTGTCTTCTTCCTCAGTTTGTAAGTCAATTTTTTCTTTTCCTTCGTAGGGGGAGGTGTCGTGCACCTCGACTACCAGCTCCCGAGCGGGGCCAACATTCTCGCCATGTACTTCGGGCGTTTCAGCTTCTTTAATCTCCCTATCCTTAGATGTGTCAGGGTCGTCATGTGCTGAGGGACCGGCTTGCTTTTTTCCTTTGCTTGAAGCAGGCCTGGTTATAGTGACGCCTTGAGGGAGGCTTATTCGACGACCTTCCGCCAGCAGCCCAAACTTCGAGAGCAATTCATTTGAATTGAGAGATCTGATGTCTCGGTCTTCTATAGGGATAGCTCGGATAGCTTCGATAGTTTCAGAATACCCAGAGCCTTTGGGACGTGGGTTGATACCTGTAAAAGTAAAGAAAGGGTTAGAAAAGGTGTAGTTTCCACTAAACACGAGTATTGATATAGAAAAAAGACTTACTCCCTTCCACCCATCTCCTTGCAAAGCTGGGAGGACAGCGCATGTAGAACCACGCCTGCTTGTACTGGACGAACTTGCTCCATGCCCCAGTTAGAATTTGACATTTGCTATGCGGCTCGAGGAATACAAAAGATGGGCTGTCTGACCGTCTCTTGAAGCGATAGATATAGCGGATATCGCCAGGAGTCGGGAGCCTGAAAAGGACACTCATGAAGAGAATGCAAGTGCCGTATATGAGCGCGTGGCTGTTTGGATGTAATTGCGATGGGGCAATCTCGATATACTGTAACAGGTCGCGAAGAAAGGAGTTGAATGGCAACACGATACCCACCCAACAGATGAATCTCTTGCAAGCTGTATATCCGACTGGGGGCAAGTGAGGACGATCCTGTTCCGATGGAACCAACACGTCGTCGAAAGGAATCCCGCGTACTGAGCATATACGGCAAAGCGTGCTTTCATTAATCTTCGAGGCTTGGGAATCGATCGGATCATCTAAAAAGATCGCTGCATCCAAGGCATCAGGAGCCAAGTCGACAGATGCGATCGTGGGGCTCGGCATGTCTTGTATAGGAGTAGTCGACAGAATTGAAGTTCCAATTATTTCTTGTTGAGAAGATGGCCCGGGTCTGTCTGAGATCGTGGTAGAACTAGATTTCCTAGACATATCTAGTGAATGTTGAATCTGACGAAACACCTGTTTGAACTATACTTGAATAACAATCGACATTAGACTTAATAACAAAAATACTTCCCCCGTGTTGTAACATTCCTAAAAATTTACCAAGTTTAATTTGGCAATTAAATTAATTTTTGAAAATAAATTGTGAATTAATTAGAGATTTTTAGAATAAATAAATAATTTTTGATAATAAATAGAAATTTAATTAGAAATTTAAGTATAAGTAGATTACAAATAAATATTGGATTTAGGAGAAATAAAATGTATTAAAAATAAAATAGGAATTAAAAGCTTGAGATTAATAAAAAGGATAATGATAATTGTTTTCTAAATTTTTAATTATATTAAAATTTGGAAGTTGTAATAAAAATAAAAATTAGTGTACTCATTTTCAAATGTTATTTTTAAGTTAAATTTTCATATATGAATAAAAGTGATTAATTGTTAATGTGGAATCAAAGTATTTAAATTCATTATTTTCTTTTATTAAAGTCGTACAAAAATAAATAAAAGAAAATTTTGAATTTATTTAAATGTGAAAATTAATTTGGATAAAATTTTGTTTGTGAAAATATAAATAGGAAATGAAGTACATTTATTTATAGAATGAATATTATATAAAAAAAATCTTTTGTCTTTGTAAAATTATAAAGAATAAACATACATATGTAAGTATAAAGTTCACAAGTATTTAGATCTCATAATCATTTATTTTTACACATGGCATTCAATATATTTAAATTGAATAGAAAAATGAAATTTAAAACCATAAAAAAGACTTCTCAGCTCCCCCCTTATGCCATTATTAAACATCTCACCAATCTCTGAAAAGGAATAGCGACAAAGATTTGGGTATCTCAAATCTCAACCCCCAAAGAAAAAAATAAACAGAAAAAAAAATCAGAAAAAAAGTTGATCGTCATCATCTTCAATTCAGAGTAAAAGTAAAAAACCTGAAAAAATTTCTTCAACATCAAGAATACGAGAAAGAAAAAAATAATCAGCAAAGGGAATCAAAGCAACTTGAAAACAGAAATTCAAAAACAAAGAGGAAAGGGTGGAAACCTGGAAGAAACAAGTTTCTCTGGGAAAAAAAAGGAATGATGGCAAGTAAATTCTTTTTTTTTAAATTTGAGTTTGATGTTAGTAATCAGTAATCAAACAAAGAATTTAAACAATCATATCAATCAGTTACAGAAGGAGATTCAAGGCAAATGTAAATATGAAGTCTACAGCTTGGAAAATAAACAAGTTTGAAGCTTTAAACAAATTCAAAACTGTAAGTAAATTGATTCTTTTGTTTGTTATTAATGAAGTAAGCAACAAATACAATATGAAATTTAAACAAAGTTTTGCATTAATAAACTTTTACAGATCAAAGAAATAAAATGGCCTGTCTCTGTTCAACAAAACCAACTGCTCTGTTCTCTGCTGCAACTCAAATGTGAGCAAACTTAAATTTTTAACCAGCTTCTTTTGATTTTCTTGCCTGTGATGATCATGGTTTGGAAATATTGTATGAATATGTTTATATCTGCAAGTTTATATGGGTTTCTATGTGTGAAGTGAGGTGTGTATGTTTGTATATGCACCTCTGACCTTCTTCAGGAAATCAACCTTCCAGGAAAGAAAAAAATCATATCTTTCTGCATAATTGAATTTAAGCAGTGATTATAAAAGAGAAAAGGACTGTTTGAATGAATTGTAAATTTTAAACATACTTTTAGGTATCACAAATAGATGGATTTACTGAGAAAGTTGATAATACAGTAAAATCAGTTTTCTTTCAAAACTTTAATTAATTTAAATCTGAGTTTCAATTACATAATCTTCTTAGTCTTCCTGAATAGTGAATTTTAAAGGAAAAATCAAGATTTTTAATATAATAACGTTCGAGAAAACTGTAGTTGAACAGAATGGGTATTTTCGTCAGAACCCGATGATCAATGGCGAGTTAGGGATCACGATTAAGGGTGATGCTAGCTAGTACATCGGTGGATACGAGAAAAATACTAAATGATTTTACATTTCATCGTGGTGATTGGAAGATGGCAATTTAGGGTTTTGGGTTCGTTTGGGGTTGCTGTTGTTCACGAGCAAATTTCATCGTCGGCACGGCAATCTGGTCGATTGCACCGAGAGGGATTGGGGCATGCTGGTGTGTTGAAGCTGTGGTCAGTGATTCGGGGACGCTGGTGGCTTGACGTGATGTGGGGAAGAGTTTTCCTGATGATGGTTCAAACCCAGGAAGGGGGGTCGAGTTACAAAATCTCGTTTCTGACGTGGTCCCCGGAGATGGGTAGTCGAGATTGGTAGAGGAGGTCGACGGTGACGTGTGGGTGATCTCGGCGACGAGAAACGATGGCTGGAGTGATGGTACACATGCACGTGCACGCGATTCTATCTGGGTGATGATGTGTGGGAGAAGATGGAGATGGTCTCGAGTTTGACCTCGAAGGGATGAAGTGATGGCTCGGGTGATTCCTCGTGTTCATATGCGAGTGGTAATGTGTTTCGGAAAGGAAAAAAAGAGAAGAAGATAAGAGAAGTGCTGG
This sequence comes from Allium cepa, assembly GCA_030765085.1. Classification (NCBI taxonomy): domain Eukaryota; kingdom Viridiplantae; phylum Streptophyta; class Magnoliopsida; order Asparagales; family Amaryllidaceae; genus Allium; species Allium cepa. Next base: position 791,413,666 of record CM060932.1, read on the forward strand.
GAAGAAGTCCGGGAAGAATCAAGCGAGGCCCGGAGTTTTTGGCATTTTTGCTCGAAGTAGTTTTAGGTGTGACTCGGGTAAACAAAACAAAGTTTAAAATGAGTTTTTAAATCATAGTTTAATAGTGAATTCAAGCCAGTTTGAATCTTGGTTTGGAAATGAATAAAGTTTAAATTCAAATTGTTTTAATAAAGGGTTTTTAGGTAAGTAAGTGAAGTAAAAAGGAATTTGAATTTAAAATGGGGTTTGAAATTGTAAGAAACAAGTTAAATCAAAATTTTGTAACCTTGACTTAAGTTCAAAAATTTGAATCCCAAATTTTGAAATGAAAGAAAGTTTATAAATTTAAATGTTTTAAATAAGTTTAAATACGTTGAATTTAAAGGGGAATTGATTTCAAACTCTTTTAAGTTTCTTTCATAACAAAAGTATTACTTTAACTTGTAATTTAAAGGTTTTAAAAATTAGTTTTAAAATTGATTTAAAGATCAATTGGTATTCATTTTAAAACTTTAAATTTAAAATGAAGCTTCAAATGTAAACTTAAAATAAATGTTTTCAAACATATTTGTGAGTGATAAATGAAATCATTTATAAGTTTTCTTTAAAGTTAATGAAACTTATTGATTTGTAATTCATAAATTATTAAGTTAATTAGAACGGTTAACTAATGTTGTATTAATTAAATTAGTGATTACAAGTTTAAATTTGTTAATTAAAGTTAAGTTATTAATTAAGGAAGAATAAATTTAATTAATCAATTAAGGATAACTAATTATAATTAAGATTTAATTAATAATTTGGGGTTTACTGATTAAAGTAATTAATTAAGGAATAATTAATTAATAAAAGTAATTAAGAGCAAATTAATTAACAATTATGGGTTAATTACTTCATGCAATTAATTTAAGATTAATAAAGGGTGAGTAATTAACAGATAAATTTATTTATGAAAGTAAACTAAAGATAGTTACTTTGTGTAATTAATTAAAGATAATTACTTTGTGTAATTAAATAAAAGCTAATTACTTAGTGAAATTAATAAAGGATAATTAATTAAGGGTTAATTTATAATTAAAGATAATTAAATTAATGGTTGATTTAATAATTAAAAATTAATTATTTAATAATTGAAGGTTGATCAATTATAATTAAAGGTTAATTAAATTATTAATAAATGGTTAAATTAATAAATGATTAAAGAATAATTAATCAAAATGATTGGTAATTTATTAATATTAATTAACCAAGATTAGTAAGTCATAAGTAATTAAATCTGATTTGAATTAATCAGACAATTAACTGATTTTACTTATGGATGTTTGGATGTTTTAGATGATTGAATTATTTGATATCCTTGATATGTGATGTAATGTTATGTAATGCTTTGCGCTGAGCTGTCATATCTGTGATGAATATACTATTGTATGGATATGAAAACCCCTTGACCCGTAAAATGACATTTGAATTTCGATGCGACAGGGAGTTGGATTCCAGTTGGTTATCCGAAACCCACATCGAATCGCAATAGTGAATCTTTGTGATTGATAAATTTACTTTATCTATGAATCTGTTAATGAGAATAAGTGTTATGGGATATACCACTTATCGATATTGATATGATTGAATCTGTGATGATTGATGATGTGGCACTTTTATTGCGTACAACCCCTGCACCACACTTATAAACACACAAACATGGATTGCACGTGGAAATGGGTTAAGTCACAGATTTTAAATTTTGCGCTCACTACTCAGTTTAGCCGGGAGAGGACCTTGTGTCATATAACCCATTCTGAATAGTGATACGACGTTATGGACTGCATTTGAAGGCCGGTGTTGAAGATCGGGTGTCTTCGAGAACGATAGGATAACCTGTCGATTTACTTTGCACTGAGTTGCTCCGGTATAGAGTTCTCCCTAAGTGACGGGAAGTCCGATTGGGATTGTGGATACCCAGATTTGCAAGGGCTTCTTCGGAAGTGCCTTCGGTTCTGTTCGAACCTGGAACAGACTTGTATGGTTGTATGTCCGACACTACACTTTGAGATATTAAACCGATCTCTATCAAATACATTTCTGCTTGGTGGGGAGAATTTATTCTCTTAGCTTAACACCCTTCCCTGAGACGTAAGAGCTCAGAGTTTATGTAGTAGATATTTATCAGTGATGTACTCCCAATTTGGTAGTGTGGCATGTTGAGTGCTGTTGTGTATCATGTGTTGATCAAAGCGTGGCTTTTGTATAAAGCATAGCTTTGTGGACGAGACGCATCAGGACCTCACACCCCGGAAATGGTCGAAACAGGAAAGATGCGGCAAGGTTATGAGGGTCGCGCCCTTTAGGGTTTGTCATTCCCTTTTGGAAAAGGGTGGTATCATGGTATGGAGCCTAGATATTTCACTCATGTGGATGCTACAGATCTATTACTTTGTGATTGCTTTGTGTTTGTTGGATTAGAGGTACCTCGGATAAAGGTTCCAAAGGACCGGGGGATGGCACGCTCTTGTAGTAGCTACCTAGTTACAGAGGTAACCCGGCCTTGTGTTGGCAGAGAGCTGGTTAAGCTCTCGGGACGTCCCGCTAGAGGCGTACCCATGGACAGTAGGAAGTTTCTTAGCCTGGCCATTTGTTGGAAATCCATCCATTCAATAAGCGCCTTGTACGGATTTAGTTATAGAACCTGCCATTTAACATGGCAGCTATAGTAGGCATAATATAATGGTAACTATGCTGGCTAGGATTTATATTATATTTTCGAAATGTTTTCCACTATGCACTAATAATAATATCAAAGGATTTTTGCGTAGTAAGCATGTTTGACTATTATAAGGAGAAATCTCCCCCATGTGTGTGATCGGTGTGCCGGGAGGCCTTATGGTAGTTTCATTTTCCAAAAAGCATTGTGGATTTGAAATTTAAATTCTTTTGTTTGTTTTAAAGACCAAACTGTTTTGTTTGCTCATACCAGTCCCACGACTGACCTAGAGTTTATTGTTCCTTTCCTAAACTCTGGGTGCCTACAATTTTCCCACACGGGCAGTCTAGAGTTGGGTTTTTCAGATAGTCAGGTTTAGTAGATTATTTGGAGCTAGTTTAGTCTTTGGATCATGACTGCACTTGCTTATCTTTATGCATCGTTATTGGGAGTTCGAGCTATTTCTGTATTGGTGCCTGGGAGATGGAGATTACCGATGCTGGAATTCTTTCTTGAAGACCATATTGGAGTTATCGTTCCGCTGTTGGTGTTATCTTTTCTTTCCACTGCTATTTTCTTGGATCATATCTCTGATGTATATTGATATCTATTGTATCATCTGTTGTATCATATTGTATCAGATACTGTGTCAATGTTGTGTGTGTATATATATATATTCTTTTTCTTCCGTTGTGTTGTACTTAATGTGTTATAAGCTCCGGCATGATTCAAATTTCAATGGTTGAATCTGCGGCATTCAGGTACAAGTGGAGTACGGATGTCGATTTTCGAACACTGGAATTCAGACCGTGACATTTTGGTATCAGAGCTGAATGTTAAAACTTTAGCTCAGGAGTATAACACATTAAGTAACTCATTAGAGATAGGGTGAAGTATACCCTAAAATGAGTATATCCCTAAGATGTCCGTTCGAATGCCTCAGTAAATTCTCTTACTATCCATCGATAGTGAGTATGAGTGCAAGAAGATGACGAGATAGGGGACGGGGAGTACCACTATAAATGGTCAATACCCTGCAACAGTGGAAACAACTTTCTTCTCAATCTCCTTTGATTCGATTTCAAATTCTTTTGATTGCTTCATGACAGATCCAGAAGAAGTTTCGGTGTGATGGCGGCCCTACGAAACGTTGTAGAAAATTCCTACTTCGTATCTTGTAGGAAGTATGGAGTAACTGTCTGGCTGAGACGGCCTAGGGGTACGGATTGTTTCCTTGGGGATCCAGGCGTAACCATCGTGTATCCTGCACTCTACTAGTCATCATGGCGTAACTTGCAGGGCTGAGAAAGCTTACGGATACAGATTGTTTCCTGGGGGATCCAGGCGTAACCATTGTGTATCTGCGATCCATGGTTAGACAACTATTTTGGTTTGGTTGATTTGTTTGGATTGTACTTTCCATATCTGTTTTTAAAAGTGTTTTCCACTATTTTCACTGGGTGTTGAAACAAGTCTACCAAGTACCTGGAGAATTTTAGCTTTGCGCCTGATCAACGTATGGCCAGAGTCTGCAGGAACGAAAGTAAACTTGTTAAGACATCGAGTTATAAAAGTATTTTGGTAAAGTATTGTATAAAGGATATTTTGATCATTTATGTAAAATATTTTAAATATTGTTTACTTCGAACTATCAAATTTGAATCAAATGACTATTTATCATATCATAACATTAAAATGTTGTAAATATAAAATTTTAAATTGAAATGTATATGGTTTTAAAATAATGGTTCATCCTTGACTTTCAACTTACTTTCCCTTCTAGCTATTTCTACCTTCTTCCTCTTCGAAGGTCCTTTCTGTATTATGGAAAGAGTTGGTTCTCTGGCTTATTGTTTGAATTTGTCCGAGAAGCTTTCTGGAGTGCATGATGTATTCCACATCTCACATCTTCTCTGGTATCTTCTTGACCCATATCTTATTGTCCAGCCTTCTGCTCTTGATAGTTTGGATATTGAGCCTAATTTGACTACCGAGAGGAAGCCACTTCGTATTGTCGACCGAGGTACGAAGCAGCTAAGAAGGAAATTTGTTAGCCTGATCAAAGTACTGTAAAGTACTGATGATTGGGATTGTACCTGGGAAACGGAGGAGAGCAATCATGCTTCGAATCCGAAATTATTTTTCCAAGTACTATTTGTTTTCCATCTTGCTTTTCCTTGTTCGTCTTTTCGAGGACGAAAAGATTTGAGGGGGGGAGAGTGTAACAACCCTGAATTTTGTGATTTATTTTAATTGTTTATTTTGATTATTTTATTTGAAAACTTTATTATATTTATTAAAATGAATAATTTTGTTATTTTAAAGTATATTTTTATTTTTGGGTGAATTATAATTTCAAACCTGAATAAATAGGATATTTCCAGAAAAGTGGATTTTTGGTCAATCTGGTCAAACTTTGACTTTTAAATTTAAAATTTAAATATTTTAATTTTTGAATTTTATCTTTTATTATTAAAATATATTAAATTTCAAGAATACTGCTTTTTGTTTTGTTGAAATCCGATTTATATTGTGAAAGTTATGCTTTTTACAATATTGTACGTAAATTGGTTTATTTAATAAAATTATCTATTTTAATTTATATAATAATATTTGATTTGTCAAGTCATGTTCTAATATGTTTTATATGACATGTTAGGTATATATTTTATTTTAAAACATTTTAAAGTGATGTTATAAGTTTTCCAAAATTTACTGTATTTATTTCCTATTTTTAAAGGCTGTTTTCTATTTTTCTGCTATTTTCTTCATTTAAATTATATTTAATTAAAATTTATATATTTACTTTGTGAATGCATTTTTATTTTATGTTATTATATTTTTTATAAATATTTTTACAAGTCCATATAAATTTTTCAAAGTTCATTCTGTTTATTTTCCATTTTTCTAGACTAGTTTGCAATTTTGTGCTATTTTCTTATTTTAACCTTATATAATTAATAAATATTTATATATTTTTTATATTTTGTTATATTTTCTAATTTGTGACTTAAACTATTATTATTTTCAGTAATATAAACTTATATAAATAAATTAAAGGTAATTTGAAAAGGTTTTGACTTTTGCTTTCCAATGGCTCTTTATTTTCCAACCTTTCACATTTGTAACTTAATTTGCCATCAATTAACCATTACTTCTCAATCCTTTCAGCTGCATACTTTCTTTATCATTCACGTACATGCATTTTTCTCTTCTACTGAAAAAATATCTCGGCCATCATCTCCAAGAAAAGCTTGGTAAACTTTAATTCTTTTTCCATGTTTTTTTTTTGTAATTTCAGCACTTGCCTTCATCTCTATTTAGCTCGGCCCCTCCTTCCTCCTTCACCATGGCTGCCTCCACCACCACCACATCAGTCCTACACCTCCTCCAGCCCTCTGCCCATTCATGGCCGTGCACCACTTGTAGCCAAATCCACCAAAATATGAGCAAAACTCCACCTAAACCCCATAACCGAGCTCTCCACTTGCTCCACCACCTCAAACACCACCATGGCCGCCACTTGCACCATCATCTCCAGCCCCTACCTGACCTGAGACCATTTCCACACCATTCTCCAGTCCACTACAGACCTGCCCGTGCCCGTATTTGCTTGTGGTCGTGACTTTAGTTGCATAGAAACCATGTTGTGTTGCTTTGACTTGTATTTCATCCATTACCACTTCCACACCATCTTTTCCCATGCTAGGCCGACCCTATTGACTCCAAACCTGATCCAAACTCTCACCTTAGTCGTGTATTTTAATCTATGGCTGAGCCTCGGAGTGGTTGAAGGCAAGTGCAAGAGATTTGGTGACTTTTGTGCATGTATTCCTTGTGTTGTTTGATTTTATTTAAGTGTATATTCATGTGTTATATATTTGTGTTCTTTCATATGTTCGAAGCAATTAGCTTTGGCTCTCCCTCACTTGAATCGTAGTCGTGCTTTTGTGCCTTTTGGATCTCTATTATGCGTCTGAGTTGGTTATCTCCAGCTTGAACAAGTGAGTTATTCTCACCAGACAGTTTTGTACTTATATGACTAGTAACCGATAACATTTGAATCTGTAAAATGCATCACCATATTATATCTGCTATGTTATGATCATATGATGTTCACCCATGCTTATTTACCTGTTATAACATATGTTACCGTTATATTATGTTGTTCTGTTATTTTTATCAGTTTATCACACTGCAAGTTCCCTTTAGATTAGAATCACTATGGATTGAAATGATACACACCCGAACGGACTTTAGAATAGGAGAAAATCATTATGGGCTGAAATGATAGCCCTGAATGATTTTCAATTATTTTCTTTTACTTGGAATTGCGGGTTTGAAACGATCAAACCCGGGTTTTCTTTGTAAATTACGGGTTGAAATGATATATTACCCGTATCACTTTACCTAGGCTAGAAAATAAAATACAGACCCGTGGTTAAAATATGTTTTTCTAAAAAATTTAAAATATTTTAAAAATGTAAACATTATAATATTTTGATTTAAACTTAATTAAAAATGATATTTGTAAAGTATTATTGATTTTCTGAAAATTTATAAGTGAAATAAATTAATGGTAAAGTTAGAAAATCTAAAATGTAAGTTATTTTGGAAATTTAAATTTGGTGATAATTGGAATTTAAATTAAATATGATAAATTCATGATAATTTGGATTAAAGTGAATTTAAATGATTTTATAATATATCAATGATTTTTGAATAAAGTTAAAATATGAAATGAATGAATATTTAAGTTGAAATTTTGAAATATAACTAAAATTGGAAATTTGTGAATTTGGCTTAAATGTGAATTTTAAGTTAAGTAAATAAAAATGAAATTAAGTTATATTTGAAATTTAAACTTAAGTTTAAGTTAAAATTTAATTTAATGAATTTAAATTTAGTGTTGGAATTCAATAAGTGAATTATTATTAAATATTGATTTTTGAATGGGAATTTAACTTGATAAAATCATGAATTTAAGGAAAATTAAATGATGATTATAAAAGTCAAAATATATGATTTCATAAGTTAAAAATGATTTAAATAAAAAAATAATTTTTTGTGAAATTATATTGAATATTTGAAGTTAATTAACTGCGTTCCTGAAATGCTATTATTTCTAATGTAAATGATTTTATAGCATTTGTAAATGCTTTAGTTGATAACAATGAACTAAATGGCTAAATTTAATTAAAGGCTATTATAGCATTTTTGTAAGTGCTATAATTTTTGAATTTAACTAAGTTTCTTTAAAACTAATGTAACCTATTACAGCATTCTTAAATGCTGTCTTTTGTTAAATTGAACTGTTTTGAATGTGACTTTCCATAGCATTTTCTAATGCTACGAAAGGGTGAATTTTCATGGTTTTGATAAATATAAGTGAATAAATGAACTTTGAAAAGCTCTAAAATTTTGGAAATTTAATAATTTAATTATCAAATATAATAACTTCATTTTTATGATTTAAAATGAAGTAATTTGTTTTGAAATATAAACTATTTTGAAATGTGTGTTGAAATGGTATTTTAAATAAATGAATGTGGTTTGGGAAAATATGATATTTTGATATTTTGAAATGGATTTTTAATGATATTGAATTTTGAAATGATAACTGATTTCGAAGTATAAATTATTATTTTGAAATTTTAACCACGGGATGTATTTAATATATAGTTTAACTGATCCTTAAAGGATGGGCGATCCCAAGCATCCTTTAAGTTATTGTGCATTTCTACTACAGTTCACTTGAGTTGGTTTACATTATATAAGTATATATGTCCTGACTTGAGTGTTTTGTGTTTTACTTTACGCTCGGGTCAGCCTGAGTATTTACAGCTTAGCTTTGGATTTCTTTCTGAAGCTAGGAATCGCTGGAGATTCTGCTTGTCTAGTTATCTGTTCCCTTTCAGTTTCAGTTGTTCTATTTCAGCTCTGGTATTTATAAACTGCTATGTATTTGAGATTTCTATTGTATATGTTTTTTATACTGATATTACGTATTATTGTTTTGAGAGTTTGTTATAGTAGCTTCATGAACTACTATGGTATTTTAATTTCCGCTGCGAGTTATTCTGATATTTCTGTGTCCGTGATTCTATTTCATTTGCTCCAAATTTATTACAACGCGGTATTTTGAGCAATTCAAGTCCGGCATGTGTGGATGCGAATTGCTGAAAATATCGGGTTGTTACAGTGGCCCTACGAAACGTTGTAGAAAATTCCTACTTCGTATCTTCATCGGTTTCTTATCCGCTTTTTGATCTAAACTTTAATGAATTTGAAATTGAAATTATAAATTTTATATAAATTGGGAATTTTAAATTGAGTTAAATTGGTTAACAAATATAAAGCTAAATTTGAATTGCATCGATAAAATGATATCGGTTAAAACCAAATTAGGAATCCATAACTAGTGTTTGAAGATTAAATCCATTTATCTACTCTCTGGGATCCGATATATTCTACGAACGATTAGTTATCCCTTCGAACTAATCAATGCCCTTACATATTCGTAGACCGGTGGACCCGAGTATCTTGTGAAGTAATTGTATGAGTTTGTTCTCATATTGTTGATATTCTGATTTAGTAAACCGAATGCAGAATAAATATTTCGATCTGATCTGATCAATCGTTTCCTTATCTATCATTTATTCTTTCTCGTCTCCCTAGCAAATTTCAAGGACGAAATTTTTTAAGAGGGGAATCTGTAACATTCCTGAGAATTTACCAAGTTTAATTTGGCAATTAAATTAATTTTTGAAAATAAATTGTGAATCAATTAGAGATTTCTAGAATAAATAAATAATTTTTGATAATAAATAGAAATTTAAGTACAAGTAGCTTACAAATAAATATTGGATTTAGGAGAAATAAAAAGTATTAAAAATAAAATAGGAATTAAAAGCTTGAGATTAATAAAAAGGATAATGATAATTGTTTTCTAAATTTTCAATTATATTAAAATTTGGAAGTTGTAATAAAAAGAAAAATTAGTGTACTCATTTTCAAATGTTATTTTTAAGTTAAATTTCATATATGAATAATAGTGATTAATTGTTAATGTGAAATCAAAGTATTTAAATTCATTCTTCTCTTTTATTAAAGTTGTACAAAAAAGAAAAATTTGTATTTGTTTAAATGTGAAAATTAATTTGGATAAAATTTTGTTTGTGTAAATATAAATAGGAAAAGAAGTACATTTATTTATAGAATGAATGTGATATAAAAAAAATTTAAAAAATTCTTTTGTCTTTGTAAAATTATAAAGAATAAACATACATATGTAAGTATAAAGTTCACAAGTATTTAGATCTCATAATCATTTGTTTTTACACATAGCATTCAATATATTTAAATTGAATAAAAAATGAAAATTAAAATTATAAAAAAGACTTTTCAGCTCCCCCATATGCCATTATTAAACATCTCACCAATCTCTGAAAAGGAACAGTGACAAAGATTTGGGTATCTCAAATCTCAACCCCCGAATAAAAAATAAACAGAAAAAAATCAAAAAAAAGCTGATCATCATCATCTTCAATTCAGAGTAAAAGTAAAAAACCTGAAAAATCTTCTTCAACATCAAGAATATGAGAAAGAAAAAAATAATCAGCAAAGGGAATCAAAGCAACCTGAAAACAGAAATTCAAAAACAAAGAGGAAAGGGTAGAAACCTGGAAGAAACAAGTTTCTCTGGGAAAAAAAAGGAATTAAGGCAAGTAAATTCTTTTTTTTTAAATTTGAGTTTGATGTTAGTAATCAGTAATAAAACAAAGAATTTAAACAATCATATCAATCAGTTGCAGAAGGAGATTCAAGGCAAATGTAAATCTGAAGTCTGCAGCTTGGAAAATAAAACAAGTTTGAAGCTTTAAACAAATTCAAAACTATAAGTAAATCGATTCTTTTGTTTGTTATTAATGAAGTAAGTAACAAATACAATAGGAAATTTAAACAAAGTTTTGCATTAATAAACTTTTACAGATCAAAGAAATAAAATGGCCTGTCTCTATTCAACAAAACCAATGTTCCTCTCTGCTCTGTTCTCTGCTGCAACTCTAATGTGAGCAAACTTAAATTTTTAACCAGCTTCTTTTGATTTTCTTGCCTGTGATGATCATGGTTTGGAAATATTGTATGAGTATGTTTATATTTGCAAGTTTATATGGGTTTCTTTGTGTGAAGTGAGGTGTGTATGTTTTTATATGCACCTCTGACCTTCTTCAGGAAATCAACCTTCTAGGAAAGAAAAAAAATCATATCTTTCTGCATAATTGAATTTAAGCTATGATTATAAAAGAGAAAAGGACTGTTTGAATGTATTTTAAATTTTAAAAATACTTTTAGGTATCACAAATGGATGGATTTACTGGGCAAGTTGAAAATACAGTAAAATCAGTTTTCTTTCAAAAATTCAATTAATTTAAATCTGAGTTTCAATTACATAATCTTCTTAGTTTTCCTGAATCGTGAATTTTAAAGGAAAAATCAAGATTTTTAATATAATAACGTTCGAATACGAGAAAAATCAAGTTAGGGATCGCGATTAAGGGTGAAGCTAGCTGGTACATCGGCGAATACGAGAAAAATACTAGATGATTTTACATTTCATCGTGGTGATTGGAAGATGGAAATTTAGGGTTTTGGTTTGTTTGGGGTTATTGTTATTCATGAGCAAATTTCATCGTCGACACGGCAATCTGGTCGATCGCACCAAGTGGGATTAGGCCGTGGTGGTGTGTTGAAGCTGTGGTTAGTGATTCGGGGACGCTAGTGGCTTGACGTGGTGTGGCGAAGAGTTTTCTTGATGATGGTTTAAACCCAGGAAGGGGGTCGAGTTACAAAATCTCGTTTCTGACGTGGTCACCGGAGATGGGTGGTCGAGCTTAGTAGAGGAGGTCGACGGTGACGTGTGGGTGAGCTCGACGACGTGCAACGATGGCTGGAGTGACGGTACACGTGCACGCGATTCTATCTGGGTGATGGTGCATGGGGGAAGATGGAGATGGTCTCAAGTTTGACCTCGAAGGGATGAAGTGATGGCTCGGGTGATTCCTCGTGTTCACACGTGAGTGCTAATGTGTTTCAGAAAGAAAAAAAGAGAGAGAAGAAGATAAGAGAAGTGTTGGGAAGAACTCCGGGAAGAATCAAGCGATGCTCGGAGTTTTTGGCATTTTTTGCTCAAAGTAGTTTCAGGTGTGACTCGGGTAAACAAAGCAAAGTTTAAAATGAGTTTTTAAATCATAGTTTAATTGTGAATTCAAGCCAGTTTGAATCTTGGTTTGGAAATGAATAAAGTTTAAATTCAAATTGTTTTAATAAAGGTGTTTAGGTAAGTAAGTGAAGTAAAAAGGAATTGAATTTAAAATGGGGTTTGAAATTGTAAGAAACAAGTTAAATCAAAATTTTGTAACCTTGACTTAAGTTTAAAAATTTGAATCCCTGATTTTGAAATGAAAGAAAGTTTATAAATTTAAATGTTTTAAATAAGTTTAAATATGTTGAATTTAAAGGGAATTTGATTTCAAACTCTTTTAAGTTTCTTTCATAACAAAAGTATTACTTTAACTTGTAATTTAAAGGTTTTAAAAATTAGTTTTAAAATTTATTTAAAGATAAATTGGTATTTATTTTAAAACTTGAAATTTAAAATGAAGCTTCAAAAGTAAACTTAAAATAAATGTTTTCAAACATATTTGTGAGTGATAAATGAAATCATTTATAAGTTTTCTTTAAAGTTAATGAAACTTATTGATTTGTAATTCATAAATTATTAAGTTAATTAGAATGGTTAACTAATGTTGTATTAATTAAATTAGTGATTACAAGTTTAAATTTGTTAATTAAAATTAAGTTAATTTAATTAAGGAAGAATAAATTTAATTAATCGATTAAGGATAATTGATTATAATTAAAATTTAATTAATAATTAGGGGTTTATTAATTAAAGTAATTAATTAAGGAATAATTAATTGATAAAAGTAATTAAGAGCTAATTAATTAACAATTAAGGGTTAATTACTTAATGCGATTAATTTAAGATTAATAAAGGGCGAGTAATTAACAGATAAATTTATTTATGAAAATAAACTAAAGATAATTACTTTGTGTAATTAATTAAAGATAATTATGTGTAATTAAATAAAGGCTAATTACTTAGTGAAATTAATAAAGGATAATTAATTAAGGGTTAATTTATTAATTAAAGATAATTAATTTAATGGTTAATTTAATAATTAAAATTAATTATTTAATAATTGAAGGTTGATAAATTATAATTAAAGGTTAATTAAATTATTAATAAATGGTTAAATTAATAAATGATTAAAGAATAATTAATCAAAATGATTGGTAATTTATTAATATTAATTAACCAGGATTAGTAAGTCATAAGTAATTAAATCTGATTTGAATTAATCAGACAATTAACTGATTTTACTTATGGATGTTTGGATGTTTTGGATGATTGAATTGTTTGATATCCTCGATATGTGATGTGATGCTATGTAATGCTTTGCGCTGAGCTGTCATATCTGTGATTAATATACTGTTGTATGAATATGAAAACCCCTTGACCCGTAAAACGACATTTGATTTCGATGCGACAGGGAGCCAGATTCCAGTTGGTTATCCGAAACCCACATCGAATCGGAATAGTGAATCTTTGTGATTGATAAATTTACTTTATCTATGAATCTGTGAATGAGGATAAGCGTTATGGGTTATACCGCTTATCGATGTTAATATGATTGAATCTGTGATGATTGATGATGTGGCACTTTTATTGCATACAACCCCTGCACCACACTTATAAACACACAAACATGGATTGCACGTGGAAATGGGTTAAGTCACAGATTTTGAAATAGTTTAAAAGATTAAATTTTTGAATCCAAAATAGTTTTGGAATGGAAAGCTTTTGAAAATGAATTTCAATAAAAGTTATTTTGGATAACTTGATTGAGTTTTGAAATTTATATAATTTGATTTAAATTTGAATTCAATATTTGAAATTGAATTCTATGATTTGGAAACTAAGGTTTAAAAAGGTTATTCAACTTATAAATGTGTTTATATGGGTTTTTAAACCATTTTAAAAGGGTTGTTTTGGGAATTTAAAATTTATCCAAAGATCTTAACTTGTATAAAAGAAATCGGATTTTTTTTCCGAAGCGAAAACTATTTGTTTTCAAATAAATAAGGCCTTCACATAAGAAATGAACTTCCAATTTATGTTAAAGGGAATTCAAGTTTGAAATAAAAGTGGTTTTCCAAGTTATGGATAAAACTTTGGAAATGGGTTTGAAAGCTATAAATTAAATCTTCAATTTAAAGATTTGATTGAGTCAATCCAAATTGAAATGGAAATTGTTTTGAAATCTATGAATAGATCTTCGTGGAACTAGGTGAACTTTGTGAAACGAATCTTTTTGTTAAAAGATTTGAAATGGTAATTTGTTTAACCATTTGAAAGAAAGTTTCGGATTTTATAAGTTGTGACTTAACTGAAATTCCATATCCATATGTTTTTAAATTTTGCGCTCATTATTCGGTTTAGCCGGGAGAGTACCTTGTGTCATATAACCCATTCCGAATAGTGATACGACGTTATGGATTGCATTTGAAGACCGGTGTTGAAGATCGGGTGTCTTCGAGAACGATAGGATAACCTGTCGATTTACTCTGCACTGAGTTGCTCTGGTATAGAGTTCTCCCTAAGTGACGGGAAGTCCGATCGGGATTATGGATACCCGGATTTGCAAGGGCTTCTTCAGAAGCGCCTTCGGTTCTGTTCGAACCCGGAACAGACTTGTATGGTTGTATGTACGACACTACACTTTGAGATATTAAACCGATCTCTATCAAATACATTTCTGCTTTCTCTTTGCTTAACACCCTTCTCTGAGACGTACGAGCTCAGAGTTTATGTAGTTGATATTTATCAGTGATATACTCCCAATTTGGTAGTGTGGCATGTTGAGTGCTGCTGTGTATCATGTGTTGATCAAAGCATGGCTTTTGTATAAAGCGTAGCTTTGTGGACGAAACGCATTAGGACCTCACACCTCGGAAATGGTCGAAACAGGAAAGATGCGGCAAGGTTATGAGGGTCGCGCCCTTTAGGGTTTGTCACTCCCTTTTGGAAAAGGGTGGTATCATGGTATGGAGCCTAGATATTTCACTCATGTGGATACTACAGATCTATTACTTTGTGATTGCTTTGTGTTTGTTGGATTAAAGGTACCTCGGATAAAGGTTCCAAAGGACCGGGGGATGGCACGCTCGTGTAGTAGTTACCTAGTTACAGAGGTAACCCGGCCTTGTGTTGGCAGAGAGCTGGTTAAGCTCTCGGGACGTCCCTCCAGAGACGTACACATGGACAGTAGGAAGTTCCTTAGCCTGACCATTTGTTGGAAATCCATCCATTCAATAAGCGCCTTGTACGGATTTAGTTGTAGAACCTGCCATTTAACATGGCAGCTATAGTAGGCATAATATAATGGTAACTATGCTGGCTAGGATTTATATTATATTTTCGAAATGTTTTCCACTATGCACTAATAATAAATCAAAGGATTTTTGCGTAGTAAGCATGTTTGACTATCATAAGGAGAAATCTCTCCCATGTGTGTGATTGGTGTGCCGGGAGGCCTTATGGTAGTTTCATTTTCCAAAAAGCATTGTGGATTTCAAATTTAAATTCTTTTGTTTGTTTTAAAGACCAAACTGTTTTGTTTGCTCATACCAGTCCCACGACTGACCTGGAGTTTATTGTTCCTTTCCTAAACTCTGGGTGCCCACAATTTTCTCACATGGGCAGTCTAGAGTTGGGTTTTTCAGATAGTCGGGTTTAGTAGATTATCTGGAGCTAGTTCAGTTTTTGGATCATGACTGCACTTGCTTATCTTTATGCATCGTTATTGGGAGTTCGAGCTATTTCTGTATTGGTGCCTGGGTGATGGAGATTACCGATGCTGGAGTTCTTTCTTGAAGACCATATTGGAGTTATCGTTCCGCTGTTGGTGTTATCTTTTCTTTCCGCTGCTATTTTCTTGTATCATATCTCTGATGTATATTGATATCTATTGTATCATCTGCTGTATCATATTGTATCAGATACTGTATCAATGTTGTATATATATATTCTTTTTCTTCCGCTGTGTTGTACTTAATGTGTTATAAGCTCTGGCATGATTCGAATTTCAACGGTTGAATCTGCGGCATTCAGGTACAAGTGGAGTACGGATGCCGATTTTCGAACGCTGGAATTGGGACCGTGACACGTGTGGTGTGTGAACTAGTGCGATCATTCAAATATAAGTGCCAAGGAATTAAATGTCACAAAGTTGATGAAATAAAGTTTGGCTTCGAACTATCATCTTCGAAAATCGTCATCGTTGACCGTCTGCGAGAGCTTATCGTAAGATGGTTTATGTTTTGAACTTGGCATCGACACTGCATGTGAAAGGTAATTAACTATTTTAAGCAAGTTTAGTTCAGGTTTACAGTTGTCAAAATAAGGGAGTTATCAGTCTGAATTGTCCGATATGCTTAATTGTTTAAGTCCTCGTACTTGTTTGCTGTCATATGTTCGGGCATAAAAAGTGTGTTAAGTCAACAATGCATTGTGTTCAAGTTGAGATGGTTTTGACTATCGTATGTACACCACTCTCCCGCTTTTCCTCTCCACCGTTCAGCATGCGGCAAGTCATGCCGAACCACAATCGTGTCGATCCGCATTGCTTGGTGCTTTGCCTTTAACTCCAACCTCATTCATATGCTCCCTCTCTGCCGCTCGGCACAAATGGGTCTTTCGACAGGACATGCCGAGCCGCATCACTCGGCGCTCTGCCTATAACTTCTACTTCTCTCCAGCACTTCCTATTACCTCATTTGGCATAAGGGAGTTATGCCGAGCCGTGGTCATACTGAGCCACATCGCTCGGCACACTAGACCCAACTCCAACTTCACTCCTACACATCTCTCCATCGTTCGGCATGAGGAAGTCATGTCGAGCCACATCCATACGTCTTCGTCTAACCCCTTTTTTCAGACAAATTAGACATCTTCCTAAATGGCCAGTCGATCACTACTTCAACTCGCACACCGCCTTTGACCAACAGCAATTAACCTCACCAATTCCTACTGGGCCGACACCCTCTTCTTCTTCCTCTCCATTTAATCCTAGGCTCGTTTAAACCGCTAGATCCATCTTCCTAATCTATGCAAACTTTCATCATCTTTGAGTTAGGTGAAAGTCATGGATTCGAATGTTGTATGAAGCCCTAAATTGGAGAACGTCAAGCAAATAATTGTTTCATACCTAGGAGAAGAAGTAGGAATCTAGTGAGGGACTCGAATTGGAAGTGGAGGTCAATTCAGACTTGCTGTTACAGGCAGTCGAGAAGTAAGCAGTAGGACTCGGGGATTAAAGGAGAGGTTGAGGTGTTAACAAGGGTTCGGGAAATGTTAAGTTCGTGAGGGTGATTAGAGCGGAGGTAAAAAAAGTAAAAGGGAAGAAGGAATGAAGTATCGACCTTTATAGAAACGAAATAAGGAAGGCGAATAGTCAGCGACCGGTAGAACCGGTCAAGAGACCTCCTTTGTTCGGCATCAATGTCGTTCGGCATCAATATGTAGCTCGGCATTCAATGCCTCATTCGGCATCAATATCGTTCGGCATCAATATGTCGCTCGGCATTCAATGCCTCGTTCGGCATTCAAGGGATCACTATAGTGAGGACAGAATAAGGGATTAAAGAAAAGTACGGAGTGCTCATGGTTCAAAGCGCATCATGACTTTGAGGGGCAAATGTTACCCGTTGGCTTGACCAAGTAACAAGAGGTCGCTCGGCATAGAGCACTGTTCCGCATCAAGCGGTCGCTCGGCATAAAGCATCGTTTGGCATTAAGAGGTCGTTTGGCATATGGCCTCATTCGGAATTGAGGGATCGATCGGCATCCAATCCTCATTCGGCATGAAGCCTCGCTCAGCATCTAGCCTCGTTCGACTTCTAGCTTCGCTCGGCATATGGCCTCATTTGGCACCTAGCCTCGCTCGGCATATGACCTCGTTCAACATTGAGGGATCGTTCGGCATCCAAGCCTCGCTCGTCATTTGGCCTTGTTCGACATCTAGCCTCGCTAGGCATATGGCCTCGTTCAGCATCTCTCCTCGACCAGCTCAGGTCTCGTTCGGCCTACAATCTTCACTCAACACACTGTCTCGATCGGCATGCAGATACCGTTCGGCATATCTTCCACGATCGGCATACGAATGTCGTTCATCCTAGATATGTGGTTCGGCAATTGCCGTTTGGCATTTGTGGCTTGGCGCATAGAAGTCACTTACTACGGGCCAAGGTATCTTACTCCTAGGCCCATGAGGGAAGTCCAACCCATCTTCGTCTATAAATAGAAGGGCAGGGGCACAGTTAAAAAGACCTTTTTTGGGAGAACACCAGGAGACTCTGCCGCGCTTAAGACTCATTCTCGTTACTTAGCATTTGTATTCAGGTAGTTAGTGTATGGATTGTATCTATAATCAATTGTCGAGTAAAGCAATAAAGATTAACTTCAAAGTGGACGTAGGTAGTTACGCCGAACCACTATAAATACGGTGTTCTTGTCTTTGCATTTAATTTAGCGTACAATTCTCTGTTTTAATTTACTTTCTTCATTAATCTCTCTACATAATCTTTCTCAAGGGTGTTAGTGACCAACTATGGTGCTAACAATGACAATATCCGATCCCGGTCTTTTTAACAACCAAATGCTTATTTCACGCCGTGGTCATTTCATTTCAAATAGTTCTTATTTTATATCAAAAATCATATTCATTTCCAACCATATCAATTCGATATCATTATTCATTTTAATTAATATTCATTTTCAAAATCGTAACACTTTCAAAATTATAACACTTTCGAAATCATAACACTTTTGAAATCATAACACTTTTGAAATCATAACATTTCCGTAATCATAACAGTTCCAACTTAAACAGTTTAGATATCGAAAATAGTATATATATTAAAATAGATATAAATTAAATATTTTATATATTAAAAAAAAAATATTTTAAATAGTTGTAAATTAAAATAGTTTATATTTATTTAAAGAGATTTTACTGAAATAGTTTCCCAATTAGAATTGTTTCAATCAATTCCACAAATCAATTCAAATCAATTTAAATTCCAAAATTCAATTTAAATCAATCCATATTCAACACTTTCAATTTGAAAGGTTAAAGATTCAATTCAAATTCAATAAACCATTTCAATTTTTATCAATTTCAAATCCAGGTTTGAACTATCATTTCAATACCGGTAATATTCAAAGTTTAAATATTCACATTTTCAATATAAGTTTTATTTATATTTTAACATTTAACTTTGATTTTACTCAAACTAGAAAATTTTCGTTTAATCATTTTAATAATAATTAAATAAAATCTCCATTTTATAAATTTAAATTAATATTAAATATTCAGTCTCAATCTTATTTAAAATTGAGATTATTCATTTAATCACTTTTTATCAAAACAAGTTATAAAGACGTCTTTCAAAATCTCAAAATCAATAAGTTCAAATCAATTCTTATTTAAATTCATTTATTAACCAATTTGAATTCCAAGTTAACATTAATTTATCTTCCCAACCTTTATTATTAAAATTATAAAACATCTATTTTTAAAATACTAATATAAATTTAAATAGATACTTAAACATATTATAAACCAATTAAATTAAATTTTATTAAATTAATTCTTACTACTAAATATTATTATATATATATATATATTTAATAAAATTTTAAGAAAAATCTCAAAAATTATGTTTTCAAAACTATCTTATAAATTTAAAATTTCCAAGACATAAAATTTTAAAAATCTAAATTTTACACATATATTAAAGTAAATTCTTTATAATATAATTTAAAAATCTTCATTTAATAAAATCCCTATATTTCTTTTCAAACTTTGGCAATCATTTTTCAATATAGACCAACGATGTCCGTATATAATTTTCTATCCTATGGTCAAGTGATACGAGTATTTATCATTTCAGTCTATAATAATTTAATATTCACGGGTATATATCATCTTAACCCGCAATCCTAAAAATTAAATTCAATGAAAATCGCTTGGGTTTATCAATTCAACCCATAACGATTTTCCTTTAATCTGTAAAATTGTTCGAGTATGTATCATTTCAACCCATAGGGAATTCTAAACTAACATGGAAGTTGCAGAGTGGGAACAAATATGATAACAATATTACATATCAACAACATGCATATATAATCGGTAACGAATTAAATATAATATATGCAATAGGTTAGGGTGTCATATGTCACAGGTAAACGACTGTAGATAATAACATATCATATTTAACAATTAAATAACTTAACAATACAAATCTAATAACATATTTCAATCATCATTTCATGTGAATTAAATTTACTAAATATAAGAATGTTAATCGTGAGTGATTGCTCACCTTTCGAGGCTAGAGAAATGAACGAAAATGAAGCAAATGGACATGGACAAGCACACGGATCGAACAAGCGGGACAATGACAAAGTTAGAACTGTTGCTACGACTAATCCTAGACAGCGGCGAAACCAACTCAAAGCATGATGAACAGGGTCCGATGGAAAACAAATATATATATATATCCTTTGTTCCTTAAAATCGATATTCAAATTTGAAACACATTCCAAAATAAAATCTATAAATACAGATATACTTTAAAATCACCATTATTATAAATATATATATATAAGCAAGATAGCTCCAAAGCAAAATTTCGTAACATATATATAAAAACATACTTTGTTATTACTATTATTATTATAACATATTTATCCCTATATATTATATATACCTTTTCCGTAGAATAGAATATAAGACATACATATAAATATAGACTATACAGTACTGTAACATAGACTTTTATACATACATACATATATATATATATATATATCTTAAACCAAAATATACGTCCTACATATAATTAAATTTAAGGAAAGAAGGTTGTTGAATAAGAAACTGCATATTTTAAAATATACAGGTGAGCAAGGAGAGGAGTGAAGGGTTGTTATAAGTGGATGTGAGGTAGTGCCATGGCAGAAGAGACGGTTAGCTTGGTCAATAGAGGTGAGGTGGGTTGTTCGTGGTCTGTGGGCAGGCTACTAGGCATGGTTGTGGAGCATGGTGACTGACGGAAGTGGAAGGCTTGGCTACCTGGATGAGGGAGGTCGGATGTGGCAAGCTTCGATAGGAGGGTGGGAAATTGGTCGGAGTATGTCGGAGCGGGCTGTGGAGGAGAGTGGATGGATGGCCGGTGAGATCTGAGGTGAGGTGGAACAAACTCGACTGCATGGTGGCCGAATAGGTGAGAGATGTTGTAACGACCCGTAGATTTTAATAGTTTTAAATGGTTTTATTTAACGTAATTAATTGAAACTTTTGAGAAATTTTATATAATAATATTTTGAAATAAAAAATTTAATATTTGGATTACGTCCAATTAAACATAGCAGATTTTAAATTTTCAATTTATTTTATCAAAGTTTATACCATTGTGAAATTCTATTTAATTCAAGCTAGCTAATAAATTATTGATAATAAAGCATTTTTCAAAATAGAATATTTTTATATAGAAAATTTCTAAATCCTCTCCTGGGTGAGACGGTATCCTTCGATTTTCAAAAATTGAAATTCTATAGCTCCGTCGATCTTATTTTCTGCATTTTTGCTGCATTTTTCGCTAGCGGAAAATTCGAAATTCTATAATTCAATCGTATCACTGATATCTATATTCCATTGCGATCGTCTCGTCGTGGTAATCTCGACAGTGTATTCGCTTCTGTATTTTGATGTCCGATTCACGGCGAAATCCGTGAAAAGTGGTAACCATACCGGTACCAGTCTGTGACTTTACCTTTTCCTACGGTTTCGAAATTTAAAGCGCACAAGCTGGACCACTTTATTAATTTGCTTTTATAAATCAGCTGAATCTCAGGGAAAAGTTTCTATTCAAATTGACTGCGTATTAATTCTTGACTTTTACTCGGCCTCCCTGTGTTTATACACTTTCCCACACGGTTACTCTTCATTTCCTTTTATTTTGCTTAAATCACGTTATGATGAATCAACAGGCAACTTTTCTTTTCTTTTGCAATTCAAAACTTCAAAACGTGCTGAACAAAACAAACATAAATTGCTCAGCTCAATCAAGGGAATGACCGTTACAAAAATTTTTATGACCGTTCATTCTTGTTCCATTCGTATTTTTTTAATTTTGCTTTCGTTCTTTTATATTTGTGTCTGGCCTCGTTCTTTACATTTTATCTCCTCTCTGTCCTCCTCCTCTACCCCATTTTCTTTCAGCTCCTCCCCTCCTTCTCTCACTTTATTTCTTAATAATATTATACGTTTTGTCTTCCTTTCCCCAATTATTTTCCAGTTTGCCTACTCTAGCACCCATCCTCCATCACATGCCCGTGCTCTTCTTCTAGCTACCAAAGCCATCCCTCCTTCATGCTTCGAAACCAAGTGATGAAATTTCCATGTAGGCTACGACCATTAGCCCATCCTCGGCCAGCGCATCCCGCCACAGCCAATCCCACACCCTCGGCCCATCGCCTCGCCACCATTCACCTCTCCTCCATGACAGCAGCCAAGTAGCCGTCCCCCTCTCTCCTCTCCTCCCCTCTCATTTTTTTTCCCAAGCTTTTTCCTTCCCTCCGCCACTCCTCTCATCACGTTCGTGCCATACCCCGCCTCATCATCGGCCAACACCAAACGCGGCCGAACACACCAACGCCTCGACCCATGCCTTCCACCCATCACTCCTTCGGCCCATCACTCCTCTAGCCTGTTGGAACTTCGTATTCACAATACTTCGTAATTACGATATTTTGACTATGACAACTATATAAGTTACTATGTATACTAATATATTTATTGCAGGAATCAATCAAAGGACAGATTCAAAAGAGCTTCAACACTTAAAGTATGTATTGAGTCTGTGTCTAGTAATAATAGTATGTTAAAATCTCTCCTATATGATACACTGCATGATCATCTTTTCAAAAATAAGAAATTCAATTTTCATGTTACATTCAGACGTCTGAATAGCTCATTTCAGACGTCTGAATCTGTAATATAGAATATTGTATATTACAATATTCAGACGTCTGAAATGAGATATTCAGACGTATGAAAATGACCAAAAATGGCCTATTTGCTTTCTGTTTCAAATATCGTTTAAATTCAGAAGTCTGAAATTTAAATTTCAGACGTCTGAATATTTACAACGGCTATTTTTTTTGAAAAGGCATTTCCATTCATGAAGAGTTGCGACCTTTAATTCAATAGCTTTTGATGATAACTCTTCATGAACAATTACAACCATTTATTACCTATATAAACACATTAGAATCAAGTTTTAAATACACCAATTTCTATTGATTATTACTCTATTATTGAAATTCTTGATTCTAACTCATTTGTGCTAAAAATATCATTCAAATACAAATTCTACTTTCTTAATCTTCACGCATTCATACATATATCATAAAGGAGAAAGATTATAGGAAGATTGTACTATCAAGAGACAAATTCGTGTTATTGAGAACACACTGTGTCATATACTTTCTGTATAAGTTGAAGTCCTGTTCTGCTGTTCAGGCAAGTGAAGTCCTCTTCGGCTGTTGAGGCGAAATCCTGTTCTGCTGCTCAGGTCCCTTGTTCGGCTGTTCAAGGGTTGTTGTAAATCCGTTCCTCCGGGTTAAATGAGGATTGTTGTTAGTGAAATTCTAGAAGGAGTCTGGGACTGGACGTAGAACGGGAAGTTCGAACCAGTATAAAAATTCCTGGTGTGCTTGTTTGATTTTACTTATTTACATTGCTCTAGTATTTTAGTTTATTTCCGCACTAGTATAGTATAATTCCATATAGCACGATCCGCACCACTGTAACTTTCATTTTAGCAGAATATCAAATAACTGTGTAACGGTTATTAGAAACAAGGCTCTGATACCAAATGAAAGTTACAGTGGTGCGGATCGGGCTCTGATACAAAACTCCATTTTTTTCATCTCCAATCTTCAAATTTTTCACCAAAAACTCCAAATGACTCCAAAAGCAAAGCGACCAAGAGCTTCAACTTCATCTTCTACACCCAATATAGACCAATGGTTGTGGAATGATGAAGCCAAGAAAAGGTTTGCTCAGATGGACAGATCTGGCTTCTTTCCACGAGCTTTTGTGAAGTATGATGAATTCCAACCCTATAGGATTCAACAAATTGCCAATTCAAGCGGGTTAGAATCTTTATTGTCATTTTCTGCGAATAATGTCAAAATAAATCATCTACTAGTTAAGTTATTCTATGCAAACATGAATTTGGATCATCATCATCCACATAATCGCGAAAATTGTATTTGGACTTGGGTATGTGGACTAAAAATATATCTCTCATTAGTTCGTCTTGGAGATCTCTTGCAATGCCCTTCATCCGGGACTGATTTAGATGACATTGATGCTTCACTCTCCCTAGAAAATAGAGATGAAGTCTCTCATAGATTTCTATCTGATGATATCACTAGGTTAACTTCTGTCAACCTAAGGCCTCAAGCCCGTATTCTTCATCGTGCTTTAATTCGTTCCGTTTTACCAAGAACCGGAAGTTATGAAGTCATAAACAAACGGAACTTCCAAGCTTTATATGCCATTTATTCCAAACAACCTATTAATTGGGGGCAAGTTATTCTTGAAGAATTTATGGATGTTAATCGCCGTCGCCGATATAAAACGTTTCATTATGGAGCATATATTATGAAAATTCTTAGACACTATGGGGTAACTTTTCCCGAATCTGAATTTTCACCCATAAAAGAACTTGGCTCCAAAACATTAGGGTTGATGAATTTGCCCAAACGTCCTCAGAATCTTAATTTTATTTCTTTCCAAGAATGGATCTCAAATAGGGATCAGAATATACCCCAACCTCAACAACCTCACCAACATCATCAACCTCAACAACAAATGGCTCCACAAGCTACCGAGCATGATGATGATGATATCGAAGTGGTTTCTCTTGAGTCAACACTGAAACATGCCTTAGTTACACTCTCTCGGAATCAATCTAAACTCAATGCCAAGATAGAAAGATTGGAAAAGCAAACAAATAAGAAACTTAATTCTATTCGAGGCTTCCTAAATAAAATTTGGGAACGTATTGGTTGCTCTTCTTCCACATCTACCGAGGTGTTTAATCCCGCACCGTTTCAATGGTCTTCTAGCTCGGGCAATGGCAATAATGATGATGATGATGATGATAATGATGATGAAGAAGGCACAGATCAACCCAGTTCTTCCTTCTGATTGCATGAATATTTCTGTTGCATCTTATCATAGTCTACCTTTTTTTTAACTAGTTGTTTGATTCTATTATTTTGTGTAACTTTTATGACTACCTGCAACTTGATTTCCTTATAATGGTATGTATCCTTCAAACATTTGCTCCTATTTTTTTGTATCCAGTAATGACTATATTGATTCTCTGGTTTGGTTTTTCTATTTTTTTGTCGATGTCAAAAGGGGAGAATTATGGTAAGGGTAGTAAGGGGGAGCTTATAGTAAGGGGGAGAATTCCTTTATATATATGATCGTTTATTCATATAGTTGCCATCGTCAAAAAGGGGGAGATTTTTGGAACTTCGTATTCACAATACTTCGTAATTACGATATTTTGACTATGACAACTATATAAGTTACTATGTATACTAACATATTTATTGCAGGAATCAATCAAAGGACAGATTCAAAAGAGCTCCAACACTTAAAGTATGTATTGAGTCTGTGTCTAGTAATAATAGTATGTTAAAATCTCTCCTATATGATACATTGCATGATCATCTTTTCAAAAATAAGAAATTCAATTTTCATGTTACATTCAGACGTCTGAATAGCTCATTTCAGACGTCTAAATCTGTAATATGGAATATTGTATATTACAATATTCAGACGTCTGAAATGAGATATTCAGACGTCTGAAAATGACCAAAAATGGCCTATTTGCTTTCTGTTTCAAATATCGTTTAAATTCAGAAGTCTGAAATTTAAATTTTAGACGTCTGAATATTTACAACGGCTATTTTTTTGAAAAGGCATTTCCATTCATGAAGAGTTGCGACCTTTAATTCAACAGCTTTTGATGATAACTCTTCATGAACAATTACAACCATTTATTACCTATATAAACACATTAGAATCAAGTTTTAAATACACCAATTTCTATTGATTATTACTCTATTATTGAAATTCTTGATTCTAACTCATTTGTGCTAAAAATATCATTCAAATACAAATTCTACTTTCTTAATCTTCACGCATTCATACATATATCATAAAGGAGAAAGATTATAGGAAGATTGTACTATCAAGAGACAAATTCGTGTTATTGAGAACACACTGTGTCATATACTTTCTGTATAAGTTGAAGTCATGTTCTGCTGTTCAGGCAAGTGAAGTGCTCTTCGGCTGTTGAGGCAAAATCATGTTCTGCTGCTCAGGTCCCTTGTTCGGCTGTTCAAGGGTTGTTGTAAACCTGTTCCTTCGGGTTAAGTGAGGATTGTTGTTAGTGAAATTCCAGAAGGAGTCTGGGACTGGACGTAGAACGGGAAGTTCGAACCAGTATAAAAATTCCTGGTGTGCTTGTTTGATTTTACTTATTTACATTGCTCTAGTATTTTAGTTTATTTCCGCACTAGTATAGTATAATTCGATATAGCACGATCCGCACCACTGTAACTTTCACAGCCGTCTGGATTGCATTTGAGTAAGTTTATACATTGTTTCCTATATCAGTAAGTACATAGTGTATATATAGCAGTTATTTGTTTATTTATGGAAGTTCATATAGGTAAGGCTGTTGTACGTTATGAGTATATAAAAGTATGTGTGTGTGTATATATATAAAACACATATATATAAAACGTACTAATATATGTTGATCCGTATGAATATTTATTGACTGTCTAAAATTTTAAATGTATATATGACAGTAGTAGTTTGCATAGGAAATTCCATAGTAAGTTGTGTATACGTTCGTTGTATGTATGTATTTATTGGTATTGTTTTGTCAGGATGTATAGTAGTTGCGTCTGCTTTGTATGCAAGTCTAAGATATTGTTATATAGCCCATAAGTTGATATATATAGTATAATACTATGTTCTGTTAGGATTTATAAAGTAGGCATGATAACAATGACCGAGCATAGTATTTTGAGTAACTGATTTGAGTATTTAAAACAGTGCTGATAAGGTCTTTAATGATTGATATTTTACATAAAATTTGATTATACTGACTTTAATTATAATAAATATATACATACGTTTTAATATATAATATACGTGTTTGTATAAATTTTTAAAACCAGTCGGTTATATAAGTTTTATAAACCTGCTACTTTATATATATAAGCATTGATTTTAAATATTGTATATATATATATATTTAAAAATTCGAAATGTATTTTATTTTGAATATGATTTTATCTATATATAGTTATATTTAAGTTCTCTTATACCAATCATCTTCATCGATCCAGTTCTGATTTAATTCGTAAATTCCTATTTATCGGCTTTGCTCTCAAATTCGTGCTAATCCTGCTTTGAAATCCGTGCTTGGAATCGTAACTCACTCTATCGTCGAATCTTTCTCTAGGCTCGAGAGGTGAGTAATCACTCACGATTAACATTCTTTTATTCATTAAATTTGATTTCAATTGGAACGACAATTGAAATATGCTGCTGTAGTTATCTAAATTTGTTATATATGTTATTATCTGTAACTGTTCACCTGCGGGATATGACACCATATCCTGTTGTTTATATTATATTGGTATTGATGATATATGCCTGTTATTTTTTTGTATTTTCTATTATCACTCTGCAAGTTTCCTGTAGTTTAGAAATCACTATGGGTTGAAATGATACATACCCGAACAGACTTTAGAATAGGAGAAAATTATTATGGGTTGAAATGATAAACCCAAGCGATTTCATTTAATTGAATTTGGGATTACGGGTTGAAATGATATCCACCCGTATATATTTAGTATACGGATTGAAATGATAAATATCCGTAGCATTTGACTATATGATAGGAAATGTATACAGACACCGTTGGTCCATATAAATATTTTGAAAATAATTTCTATAATTTTGGAAAGAAATATATGGTTTAATAAATTTGATTCTTAAGATATTATATAAATGAAAATTGTATATATAGATTTAGTAGTAATATTTGATTTAAATTAGATTGATTTAATACATATAATATGGTTAAGTATTTATGTAAATCTATATTTCAAATAGATTCACTTGTAATAAATTGAATAATTAAGATTGGGAGATAAATTTGGGTTTATAAAAAAGGTATTTAAATAAGGATTTATTTAATTAAATCGATTTGAAATTTTTGAATGGGAAATTTAAAGGGTATGATTTTATAACTGGATTTTTGATTTAAGTGATTTAATGAATATTTCACGTTTAAATAAATTAAAGAAAATATTGAGTAAAATGTAATTTAAGGTTACTTAAATGATATTGAATCTAATAAGGGATTATTTCAAGACTAAATAATAATGAGGTTAAATCGAGATATATATGAAACTGTTATATAGAACATTTAAATATTAAAGCCTTGAACTATATTGGAATTTAAATGGTTTATGTTGAGATTCGGATCTGTATTTGAAATCAACGTAGTTGAATTTGTTATTTAGCAATTGAATTGAATTGAAATAAAAATTTAGGTTGATCTAAATTAGAATTTATTATTTAGAAAACTAAATTGAACGAAAACTTAGATGAAACGTTGAATACTTAAAGTTTTGAAATATATGGAAATATAAAGGGGTATTTGTGATTATAAATCCGAATTTGAGATCGATAAAATTTAAGTGGTTATTTCAGAAATTGAGTTGAATTTAAATTGATAAATTGAGATTAAATTTAATCTGAATGGGAAGGTCGGGTTGATGTTGGAACGTTTGTTAAGTCAACGAAATTGAAAATACTTTACTGTGTAAATTATTTAATATATATAAATACTATTTTGGGAAATATAGAGATATTTGAAGTGAAAATGAGATTTGGTTTTGAAGTATAAATTAAGCTGAAATGACCACGGTGTTATAGTATATATTTCTACCTTGTAGATAGTTCCATGGACCCTTAGAGGATGGTTATCCCAAACATCCTTTAAGTTATCTGTATTTCAGTTGAGATTTCACTTGAGTTGGATTTATTTATATAAGAATGTTAATCCTGACTCGAGTGTTTTGTGTTTTGCTTTACGCTCGGGTCAGACTGAGTGATACAGCATTTGAGACTCACCGTCGAAGTTGGAGCTTTGCTTGGAGATCCAGCTATCTATCCCTTCAGTCATCCAGTTGATTGGTTCAGAGAAGTCATCTGCTCGTACTAGAGACTTCACTGCATCTGGGATATTCTGATGTATTTTATTCTAAACTCTGATGTATATAGTAGCTTCATGAACTACTATTCTTTACCTATTCCGCTGCATTTTTATTACTCTATGTCTGTGATATGTGATTATTTATTTACTGTTTATGCTGAGTTTTGCCAAATTTTAATTAACAATTCGGTATTTTGAATTATTCAAGTCGGATATGTATGGTTTTATTGTCGATTTGAATGGTCCAAAATAGCGGGTCGTTATAGTTGGTATCAGAGCTATGGCTCTAGGCAAAACTTAGCATATATGGTAAATTTATTTACAGAATCTCTTTCGTTCGAGTTGAATCTCTTCCTTTTTGACTCGATTCCCTTTGAATTTTGGAATGTCCCTCGGTTCCGAAATTCATCCTTATCTCTTTCTATTTATATTCGTTTGATTCTGAAGTATCCCATAATTCCACTGAATGTTTTGTGAAGGGGGTGAAAACTCCTTTACAATTGGCATTGATTCGTCGAAGATTTCTGCATCCTCGGTTTACGATGCTGCTATATCTTGATATGGCGAATTCTATCTCTGGTGATCAAATCTCGATTTTTTTTGGAATTCCGCATTGATTATATTCCTGAAGTCACGGTTGACCCGATTAAGGTCGTCGCGATTTATAGAAGTATATCCATCTTCTATTTTGTAATTTAATTATCTCATCTTCGATCGAGTCTATCTTCGAATCAGGATTCTATTGATTGGAGTTCCTCTAAATTAAATCTCTATCTTTGTTTAAAATCCATTCTTGAATCATCCTTTGAAAATCGGGTTTTGTTTGTATTTTTGAAATTGTTTATACCGAAATTTTATTTTGATAACTATGATTTTATTCTATATATAAAAGTGAAAATGTTACCCTATATATAAAAGTTTTGAAAGGATTTGAAATTTTGAAAATTTATAGAAATAGATTTATATAAAAATGATTTATAACTGAAGTGTTAAATTTGAAATTCGAGAATTGAATTCCGGTGTTTTGAAATTGGTTTTAAGATTTTTGAAATTATATAATAATACGATTTGAAAGTATTTTCTGAATAAGAAGTGTTTCAAATGACTCAAACGAGTTCCAATGATTTCAATGAAAATTCAAGGAAGTTTTAAGAAAATAGAAGTCCAGAACTCACTTTGTCGCTGGAAAATAATTTCGATGATGAGTGCACGCATCATCGACATTGATTTTCGAGTTTCAGAGTGGGGGAGAGGCCACTTTAATAGCTTCGCTATGCAAGTGATTTTGTAAAAACCCGTTTTTGATTTCAAATTCCGAAGTATAATTTGATATTTTAGAAATATATAAGTATATATTTGAAACAATATAAAATGAGACCGATGTTCAGTCCTCGAGTTTCGGATTTAATAATTGATTTATTGATTTATTGTTGATTTTCAACTCTTGAAATGAAAATTTGATTTCCCTAACTATTTTGAATGTTCGAACACTTCCAAATCGAGATTAAATTTTCAAAGCTAAGAATTTCGAAGTGTATAAAATGTTTGATAAAGAATATAAATTTAGCTTTGAAATGTTTTGAAAAAAAAAAGTTGAATAATGGTTTTCAGAAAGGTAAATTGGATATTTCACATAGAAATAGATAGTTTAAAAGTTCTAAAAAAAGGGATAATTACAAATTTGGAAACCATTTTGAGTATAATTGATTTTGGGAAAATATTTGGTTTTGAAATTAAATTGGAATTAAAAACCAGTACTTATATGGTGATTTTTGGAAATGAATTTGTTTGACTTGAATTATTTTAATTTCGAAAATGGGATAATTTTTTAAACCTATTATTTTAGGAACTTTGAAATTTAGATATTTAATTTGGAAGAAAATTTGGTGAAATCATATATGATTTTGAAAATGATTTGAAATTTGAGAACCTTATATTATTAAGCACTTGATTTGGGAGTGGTCTAACTTATATAAAATGGATTGTATAAGTATGAAGTTGATTTGAAATCTATTGATTTGAAAGGTACTCAATTTGGAAAGAGATTTTATATAATCGAAGTCTATATAAGTATGATTTGATCTACTATTGATTTGGAAAGTATTCGATTTGGGAAAAATGGAATCCTATATATATGGACTTTATATAAGTATGATATTTGAAAGTGATTTGAAAAGGTACTATATGATATATATTTTCGAAGTAAAGATATGGAAAGTGCCTTCTGCTTGATATCCGCTTTATGGCCACATCGTGGTTTCATTCTATCGATATTATTCTTTATGATTTTTGGTTTTTCGGATGTAATACTCGAGTGTTCCCACCGTGGCGTAACCCATGGTTTTTTTTCCTCTCGTGAATGCATAGCGCAATTGCCTGGCTGAGTCTTGCCTAGGGGTACGGATTGTTTCCTGGGGGATCCAGGCGTAACCATTGTGTATCCTGCAATCTGTGTAGGTCGCGAATAGTAGCGCAAGTGCCTGGCTGAGTCTTGCCTAGGGGTATGGATTGTTTCCTGGGGGATCCAGGCGTAACCATTGTGTATCCTGCACTCTACTAGTCATCATGGCGTAACTCGCAGGGCTAAGAAAGCTTACGGATACGGATTGTTTCCTGGGGGATCCAGGCGTAACCATTGTGTATCTGCGAACCATGGTCGGACAAAGGTTTTGGTTTGGTTGTTTTGTTTAGATTGTACTTTACATATCTGTTTTAAAGGTTTTTCAAGTGTTTTCACTGGGTGTTGAAACAAGTCTGCTAAGTACTTGAAGAATTCTAGCTTTGCGCCTGATCAACGCATGGCCAGAGTCTGCAAGAACGAGGATAAACTTGTTGAAACATCGAGTTATAAAAGTATTTTCGAAAGGAAAATTTATTTCGATATAATAGTATTTTATTATAAAAGTATTATTACAAAGGTATTTATTATGAAAGTATTTTTCCCAACAAAGAAATTTTGAATTAATATTTGAAATTTAAATTCTTATGGTTCTAGATTAATTATTCGTGCCCGATACTATTCCTTGCATCTACCTTATCTGCTCAGTTTAGTTATTCACCTTGATTCTGTTTTCCAAATCTACCTTCCTTCCTTGTTGGATATATCCTCTAAAAATATTGTTTAATTACATACTACATGGTTTAATAGAAATTTAGTGTTATAAATATTTTAGAAGTTATTTATCCAAAATAAAACATATTTTTTTTAAAAAATGATTTGTGATCTAATAATAATATTTGGAAGGTATCTTGAAACAAAATAAAAATTTATGAATTTTGGATTTAATATTTCAATAGCTTCTTTGTAAATATAAGTAATAATGTAAATAATTGTTTTCAAAGGAGTTTGAAAAGTATTAGAATATTAAAGAAAATTAAATTTCAAATGAAGTTATCAAATAAATATTTCAAATAAAATTTATATAGTTTTAAATTAATTGTTTATCTTGGCTTTCAATCTATTTTATTTCTGGTTGTTCTATTCTCCTACCTCCTACCTTTTCGGGGACGAAAAGTTTTGAGTGGGGGAGAGTGTAACGACCCGTAGATTTTAATAGTTTTAAATGGTTTTATTTAACGTAATTAATTGAAAATTTTGAGAAATTTTATATAATAATATTTTGAAATAAAAAATTTAATATTTGGATTACGTCCAATTAAACATAGCATATTTTAAATTTTCAATTTATTTTATCAAAGTTTATACCATTGTGAAATTCTATTTAATTCAAGCTAGCTAATAAATTATTGATAATAAAGCATTTTTCAAACCAGAATATTTTTATATAGAAAATTTCTAAATCCTCTCCTGAGTGAGACGTTATCCTTCGATTTTCAAAATTTGAACTTCTGTAGCTCCGTCGATCTTACTTTCTGCATTTTTGCTGCATTTTCCGCTAGCGGAAAATTCGAAATTCTATAATTCAATCGTATCACTGATATCTATATACCATTGCGATCGTCTCGTCGTGGTAATCTCGACGGTGTATTCGCTTCTGTATTTTGATGTCCGATTCATGGCGAAATCCGTGAAAAGTGGTAACTGTACTGGTACCAGTCTGCGACTTTACCTTTTCCTATGGTTTTGAAATTTAAAGCGCACAAGCTGGACCACTTTATTAATTTGCTTTTATAAGTCAGCTGAATCTCAGGGAAAAGTTTCTATTCAAATTGACTGCGTATTAATTCTTGACTTTTACTCAGCCTCCCTGTATTTATACATTTTCCCACACGGTTACTCTTCATTTCCTTTTATTTTGCTTAAATCACGTTATGATGAATCAACAAGCAACTTTACTTTTCTTTTGCAATTCAAAACTTCAAAACGTGCTGAACAAAACAAACATAAATTGCTCAGCTCAATCAAGGGAATGACTGTTACAAAATTTTTTGTGACCGTTCATTCTTGTTCCATTCATATTTTTTAATTTTGCTTTCGTTCTTTTATATTCGTGTCTGGCCTCGTTCTTTACATTTTATCTCCTCTCTGTCCTCCTCCTCTACCCCATTTTCTTTCAGCTCCTCCCTTCCTTCTCTCACTTTATTTCTTAATAATATTATACGTTTTGTCTTCCTTTCCCCAATTATTTTCCAGTTTGCCTACTCTAGCACCCATCCTCCATCACATGCCCGTGCTCTTCTTCTAGCTACCAAAGCCATCCCTCCTTCATGCTTCGAAACAAAGTGATGAAATTTCCATGTAGGCTACGACCATTAGCCCATCCTCGGCCAGCGCATCCCGCCACAGCCAATCCCACACCCTCGGCCCATCGCCTCGCCACCATTCACCTCTCCTCTATGACAGCAGCCAAGTAGCCGTCCCCCTCTCTCCTCTCCTCCCCTCTCATTTTTTTTCCCAAGCTTTTTCCTTCCCTCCGCCACTCCTCTCATCACGTCCGTGCCGTACCCCGCCTCATCATCGGCCAACACCAAACGCGGCCGAGCACACCAACGCCTCGACCCATGCCTTCCACCCATCACTCCTCCAGACGTCTGCCTCGTTGCATTTGAGTAAGTTTATACATTGTTTCCTATATCAGTAAGTACATAGTGTATATATAGCAGTTATTTGTTTATTTATGGAAGTTCATATAGGTAAGGCTGTTGTACGTTATGAGTATATAAAAGTGTATATATATATATATATATATATATATATAAATGCATATATATAAAACGTACTAATATATATTGATCCGTATGAATATTTATTGACTGTCTAAAATTTTTAATGTATATATGACAGTAGTAATTTGCATAGGAAATTCCACAGTAAGTTGTGTATACGTTCGTTGTATGTATGTATTTATTGGTATTGTTTTGTCAGGATGTATAGTAGTTGCGTCTGCTTTGTATGCAAGTCTAAGATATTGTTATATAGCCCATAAGTTGGTATATATAGTATAATACTATGTTCTGTTAGGATTTATAAAGTAGGCATGATAACAATGACCGAGCATAGTATTTTGAGTAACTGATTTGAGTATTTAAAACAGTGCTGATAAGGTCTTCAATGATTGATATTTTACATAAAATTTGATTATACTGACTTTAATTATAATAAATATATACATACGTTTTAATATATAATATACGTGTTTGTATAAATTTTTAAAACCAGTCGGTTATATAAGTTTTATAAACCTGCTACTTTATATATATAAGCATTGATTTTAAATATTGTATTTATATATTTAAAAATTCGAAATGTATTTTATTTTGAATATGATTTTATCTATATATAGTTATATTTAAGTTCTCTTATACCAATCATCTTCATCGATCCAGTTCTGATTTATTTCGTAAATTCCTATTTATCAGCTTTGCTCTCAAATTCGTGCTAATCCTGCTTTGAAATCCGTGCTTGGAATCGTAACTCACTCTATCGTCGAATCTTTCTCTAGGCTCGAGAGGTGAGTAATCACTCACGATTAACATTCTTTTATTCATTAAATTTGATTTCAATTGGAACGACAATTGAAATATGCTGCTGTAGTTATTTAAATTTGTTATATATGCTATTATCTGTAACTGTTCACCTGCGGGATATGACACCATATCCTGTTGTTTATATTATATTGGTATTGATGATATATGCCTGTTATTTTTTTGTATTTTCTGTTATCACTCTGCAAGTTCCCTGTAGTTTAGAAATCACTATGGGTTGAAATGATACATACCCGAACAGACTTTAGAATAGGAGAAAATCGTTATGGGTTGAAATGATAAACCCAAGCGATTTCATTTAATTGAATTTGGGATTACGGGTTGAAATGATATCCACCCGTATATATTTAGTATACGGATTGAAATGATAAATATCCGTAGCATTTGACTATATGATAGGAAATGTATACAGACACCGTTGGTCCATATAAATATTTTGAAAATAATTTCTATAATTTTGGAAAGAAATATATGGTTTAATAAATTTGATTCTTAAGATATTATATAAATGAAAATTGTATATATAGATTTAGTAGTAATATTTGATTTAAATTAGATTGATTTAATACATATAATATGGTTAAGTATTTATGTAAATCTATATTTCAAATAGATTCTCTTGTAATAAATTGAATAATTAAGATTGGGAGATAAATTTGGGTTTATAAAAAAGGTATTTAAATAAGGATTTATTTAATTAAATCGATTTGAAATTTTTGAATGGGAAATTTAAAGGGTATGATTTTATAACTGGATTTTTGATTTAAGTGATTTAATGAATATTTCACGTTTAAATAAATTAAAGAAAATATTGAGTAAAATGTAATTTAAGGTTACTTAAATGATATTGAATCTAATAAGGGAGTATTTCAAGACTAAATAATAATGAGGTTAAATCGAGATATATATGAAACTGTTATATAGAACATTTAAATATTAAAGCCTTGAACTATATTGGAATTTAAATGGTTTATGTTGAGATTCGGATCTGTATTTGAAATCAACGTAGTTGAATTTGTTATTTAGCAACTAAATTGAATTGAAATAAAAATTTAGGTTGATCTAAATTAGAATTTATTATTTAGAAAACTAAATTGAACGAAAATTTAGATGAAACGTTGAATACTTAAAGTTTTGAAATATATAGAAATATAAAGGGGTATTTGTGATTATAAATCCGAATTTGAGATCGATAAAATTTAAGTGGTTATTTCAGAAATTGAGTTGAATTTAAATTGATAAATTGAGATTAAATTTAATCTGAATGGGAAGATCGGGTTGATGTTGGAACGTTTGTTAAGTCAAGGAAATTGAAAATACTTTACTGTGTAAATTATTTAATATACATAAATACTATTTTGGGAAATATAGAGATATTTTAAGTGAAAATGAGATTTGGTTTTGAAGTATAAATTAAGCTGAAATGACCACGGTGTTATAGTATATATTTCTACCTTGTAGATAGTTCCATGGACCCTTAGAGGATGGTTATCCCAAACATCCTTTAAGTTATCTGTATTTCAGTTGAGATTTCACTTGAGTTGGATTTATTTATATAAGAATGTTAATCCTGACTCGAGTGTTTTGTGTTTTGCTTTACGCTCGGGTCAGACTGAGTGATACAGCATTTGAGACTCATCGTCGAAGTTGGAGCTTTGCTTGGAGATCCAGCTATCTATCCCTTCAGTCATCCAGTTGATTGGTTCAGAGAAGTCATCTGCTCGTACTAGAGACTTCACTGCATCTGGGATATTCTGATGTATTTTATTCTAAACTCTGATGTATATAGTAGCTTCATGAACTACTATTCTTTACCTATTCCGCTGCATTTTTATTACTCTATGTCTGTGATATGTGATTATTTATTTACTGTTTATGCTGAGTTTTGCCAAATTTTAATTAACAATTCGGTATTTTGAATTATTCAAGTCGGATATGTTGGTTTTATTGTCGATTTGAATGGTCCAAAATAGCGGGTCGTTACAGATGTAAACGTGGATGGATCTGCTAGCAAGAAAACAGGTTTGGAGTTGTCCAGGTGCTTGGCTACGGAGGTAGGAGACGTGGATGGTGATGCCGGTTCATGTTACGGGTTCGATTGAGGAGGTTGTGGCTAGAGGTTGACACGTCATAGGGGAGGTGAGATCGATCATGATGGAGGCGGAGGCTTCGGTGGACGTTGGTTGTTCGGCTGTGGAGGAATCGGTGGTTCTAGGTGAAGGGGACGGTATTAGAGGATGAATGAGATTTGCATGCGGTTCTCGGCATGAGGATGGGTTCAAAATGGAGGGGAGGATGGTTGACAGGTCGGGAAAGGAGAAAATGGGGTGAGAATCTAAGGGGAGTGGAGAGAGGCTTCAGTTCATATTATATATATATATATATATATATATATATATATATATATATTTCATATTATTAATATCATGAATCTGAATCAAGAGAAGTAGGAGCAGGAATGGGTTGGGAAAGGAATTTGCAACAGAGAAGAAGACATGCTTTGACATATGAAGAGGCAAAGGAAATATATGAACCGGAAAAGAAAACAAATCAACAATTATTTTGAAAAGGCAGGAATTACAAAAGACACAGGTTGGATTTTCATAAATATAAATGCTAGTGACTGATGGTATAATACGCGGGTAGATGAATGGACATAAGAGACAAAAGGGCACAAAACGGATGCCGATACGGTGAACCGTTTCACTGCGTACCAAACACCGAAATACACAAATGAATATACTGTGGAGATCAACACGACGAGACGAACATAATGGTATATAGATATCAGCGATACGATCGTTATATCAAAAATCGATATTCGATGCCTAATAGCTGCTATTTTGCCAAAAATCAGATAAACAGAGTAATAACAATCCAAATTTGACGAAACGAAATACGACTTCTCACTCAGAAAATGGTAAACTTTTTTATTATATACAAATATTAAGATTTCAGTAGTATTTTATTTACATCAATTTTTAACTGATTTAAATTGAAACTAAAATTGCACAACAAAACTAACTTCAATATTTATCAACGAAAATCTGCAATTTGTTATGTTTGAATAGACACATACCAAATACCAAATTTTCATTGCTAAATTTAATTATTTAATTTCAAGCAAAATTTTAGTTAATTGCATTATAAAAACTGTTAAAATTTCCGAGTCCTTACAAGAAATCTATAAGAGATTAAAGTGGGTGTATCAAATCAAAAAAAGAAAGAGCTAACGACTAATTGTGAGTGGAAATCTTAGTTTCCTATTTTAGCAATTGTATGTATAACTTGGATCTGATATTGCCTTTAGGGGATTTTATTTACACAAACATCTCACTAAAAGCCCAAAATTAACCTAAAGGAAAATGTTAATTCAGTTTGAATCTCAATTGTTCTATATAAAAATAATGGAATAGTGTAAGTATTGGAATTTAATTTTTACATTCTATTACATTTCTTTTTTTCTTTAGATCTGATTAAGAGTTTTGAAAAAAGTAAATTGGAAATGGTGTGTAGGGTACGGATTCTTTTATTCATAGTCTACAACGCTTATTTTCACAATTTAAATAGAAATTCCATTTTTCAACTTTATATAAAGAAGTTGAATAGCACGTAAAAACATTTGAATTGTAAGCTTTTATTAATGATTGATTCCGCTATTTTGTATAAAATAAGTTGGTAGTGGGTTCTATTTTATACAAGTCTATTGATTTAATTATTGATTTTGGATATATGGAATATGTGTTGATATGGAATTGAACTTGTATAAATTAAAGTTTGACATTTGAACATCAGTTTCGACCGCAATCTTCGCATGCTTATTTTAGACGTATGTGTGTGTATTAGTGTAAATAATGTACAATTATAACGTATTAATTGTGTAGTTCATATAAAATTAGGAAAGTGATTAACTGCAAAGGCGAAATAAGAGTTTTTCTTATAAGGCCTTGATTTGTAATGCAGTGAGATATGGGAAAATACATGAAGAGACTGTTTAGATTATGACTAAGTTATAGGGATCAAGGTCATTCAAAAGCACACAGAAGTCTGCTCAGCTAATCTGACTACCAGTAGTGTGACTTTGGGGCTGATTTGAGATATTGCTTATAATAAGTAATCACGAAGGACGTGAGGTTACTTCCAATTTTATGGGATAAGCTTGCCTAGTTAATCTAGCTACCAGTAAGTATGAACAGTCGAACTAACGTGAGACGTCAAGGTTGGGTTACGGTTCATAATATGAAGGACCTACTTGGGGACTGAAGATAGTATGTGGCTGACTCAGGGCCCACCTCTTCGTATAATAGAAGTATTAAATGATCAGGGTAAATGGTTAGGCATGGTAGAGGATATCTAAGAGAGGGTCTACTTTAGATTTGAAGTAGCAAGTGGCCTAAAAAGATTCTACAATGTTAGCTAGATAGTACCGAAGAGAAGTCCTCCTTGGGATAGGTAGTGAGGACTTAACTTGATTGAGGTATTAAATGCCAAGAGTCTGCCTAACTTCCATTAAAAGGGTATTAAATGGCTTAGGTACTATCTCTTGCATTTTTAAGACATTATTAATGATAGATATGAGTTTTTGGGTTGAATAATGGACTGGAAAATCCTTAGGGCTTATGGTCTAAAAACTTATAATATGGTTAAGAAACGTAAGACATATTCTTGATTTAATTATACTGTCCAAGTATTATTATAGAAAGACTTGAGACTTTATCTACTAAACATTGTTGTTGTGACTCTCTCGTCATTACAACACAAATTAGAGATGTTGATATAGATATTTGGAGGTGGCGACGTAGACGTAGACTTGTGGCAGTTACTATTTATCTACTTGTATTATCTTCTTTATTTCTGATGTACCTATTGAATGATGTTGTAACTTTGGAATATCGAATCACGAATATTTGGTGTTGTTGAGAGGGATTATGCTGTTGCTGTTTTGATGGTTTAAATTTATATAAAATAGGTACAATTCTGTTGGAATGGATCCAATTTCAATGGACCTTTTCTGATTTGGAATTTAGGCCTATTTCGAGGTTGATGGTTATAACCACTCTATTGCTATTGCAACGAAACTCTAGTTCGCAGAAGATATCATGATGAATTTTGGTTCATAACTTATGATGGCCCCCAATCCTGACAAGCTTGCACTAGTGGATTTTCAACCATGGAAGGCAATCCATCAGCTGCGATGGTTGACGCGGCTTCTTGGTGTGGGAGGT
Organism: Allium cepa; assembly: GCA_030765085.1. NCBI lineage: Eukaryota > Viridiplantae > Streptophyta > Magnoliopsida > Asparagales > Amaryllidaceae > Allium > Allium cepa. The sequence goes on from CM060932.1 coordinate 791,454,052, forward strand.
GGTGATACTGATGTGCACAAGTGTGTAATGATATTTTAAAAGGGAAATAAAATAAATAAATTATAAAACTAATTATATGTAGATCAATTTTTATTAAAAAGGATTTTGAAATTTCCTTGATAACCATGTCGATCGTCAACCTGAACAATCAGCTTCGTATCAAAGAGAATTTGTCTAACACAATAATGGAGTTGCAAAGTCCAAGTTAAGATATATTTTTTTGGATAGAAAGGAAATTCTATATTAGTTAAATAAATTTGTAACAAATACACACACACACACACACACACACACACACATATATATATATATATATATATATATAATAATTTTAGTCCCTCAAATAATATGAATAAAGTAATAAATAAACCAATATAACAGTTATTTCAATTTCTATTCAGTAATGTAACAACTCATACCTTAATGGACCTAAATTTTGACTAAATCGAAACTCAAGTCCATTAGGGCATGAATCGTTGGTTTTGGTAACTTATAATAACATAAGTACATCAGAGAGCGATCAAGAATAAAAAAAATTGAACATAAATACTGACTGAGGCTCTACCTTGAAATCAATAGTATTCCTTGGATATCTAATTGCCTTATCAGCAACGTGAATAAGGAGATTTCTCCATCTACCGTTCCCGACTTGCTCCAGTAATGTGTCCTCTAATCTATCAAATGTGTCATAATTAGGAAGGGGTCAGAACAATGTTCTGATGATTGGAAAATTTCACACTTTACCCATAACACAAATTTATGCCGGTTGATTTCCGTTTAATTATTATGTCTAATATTTATGGCTAATCCATTAAATCCTATGTGTGCATACAATATGCTAACCTCTTCTAAGGTACAATTATATATATACATCTACATATATGTGTGTGTGTGTGTGACTATATATACATATATATTGGCATAATATATATATGTACACACACACACACATACACACCCAAAATCCCCAGCCACATAATCTTCTTGAATTGGGAGAAGGCAGACCCAACGACCATTTATTATCTCAACCTCGAAACGGGACCTTCGTACCGTAAATGCTAGTCAATCAGTCCTAGCTATAGAGATCGATGACCACTAGATATGGTTTTATAATTTAATTACCATATGACTAATGCATTTCAAAGACTCATCTAAGGGTTAACTAGCCTACCTCTAACAACCAAACAAATAACTAAACTTTGAAGTCTGCGCGTATCCTATATGGATTCTACACTAGTAGGAAGCGAAATCCATTAGGGCATAACCTGAGTCTTTGCTACCGACCGTTCGAGGACGCTGATGGTCATAGCCAATATGTCAGCCTTACTACTAAATGCTAGTTCAATCAATAATACTAACATAGCCCACCGGCACCCATAGCCAAAATCCAATTTAGACTGACCTAATGTAAGTCAAGGAAAATTTCTATTCTAGTTACTTAATACCTCTTATTAGAATGAAGAAGATCTAATTTCCTTAATAGTAGTAGATCATTTAGTACTTCAAATCCGAGGCGAACCCTTGGTATATATTCCTCTACCTATATGCAAACGCATATCCCTTCCCCTTGGGTCTTATGATTGAAGATGTCTCACATCAGTAATAAGTACACACAACTGTCGGTAGCCTTTGGGCGATGGGCAGACTTATATTATGTAACTTTACTGACCTTGCATCTCAACCCACTAAACCAAATTAACCATATTAAGTTTAAATGTTAGGCTAGCTCCACTAATTTACATTGGTTCTAAATGTACAATTAAGACTGTATAATTTCCCATTATGAAAATTATACTGCCTTCGAGTATTCCTATCTTATATACTTATTTACTATATTCAATATCTGTCAATTATCCGTACTCAATGGTCATTATATTCTAATTTAACAATCTCTAATTACATTTATTTATCCTTTATTATTCAACTTATTAAGCCTACTTTATTTCCCATAAATGCAATATTAAATCCTTTAACCAGTCCCACTAAAACATTTATGTCCCCATTTAATTGTTATAACTCCCTATTAACTGCAGATTATTGCCCTATTAATTTTAGAGTTCTATTACTTTCAATCTATACCTCATAGTCCGGTAATTTGATATGCCATCTATAACTAGACGTCCCAATTATAACTACTGCAGTATCGTCATTAATTACGCTATGTATATTTCTTTTTGTTTTTAATCGGTAAGTGCGGTTATACGGATGTGTGTGTGTGTGTGTGTGTATTTCTAACTTTTAATTCCTAAACTAGAATATCCTTTCTGCATTTTTAATTATCAGGGTCATCCTTCCAAAAAGGATTACCATTATAACTTTTCCGAAATTAACAAAAAAGTGAGAACTTGTTTTGTTTAAAATTACAAGGAATTATTCTTTTCTTTTATTGAAATAGACAGTGCAAACTATGGATGAGAACATCAATACTTTACACATCTTTTCCATTTTTGGTATATTCCTTACTATTTAAAACGACACACTTTTTATAAATTTGTAAAATTAGGTAATTTGTGGAAATTACATGGAAATAGATATAACTAAATTATACCTCATTTTCGATAAATTAAAACATAGAAATTCACATATCAAGTCAAACTAAGGGAGTTTAAACTAATATTAGCTGTTGACATGTTTTGTCGGACCAAAAGACTAAAATGGTATGCCATAAGAGATTCCATCTTGAACCCAAAACTTACTGCAAGCATTTTCGAAAATAATTTCTAAAGGTTTTCGATCACCAACTAGTGATAGAAACATTATTAAGCTACAAAACAAACTGTATGGGGCAACATATAATACACGACTATGTCCTGCCAAAACGTATGAGAATAAAGTTGAGCAGATTCACCCAAATTGTCCACAATGACCATAATATAATAAAATTTAGGTCGCAAACAAGGTGACTCCTCAATAAAATTTAGAGATATATCTCTCAGTTCAAAAATTGTACGTTCGATGATTAAGATCACCCATCTAGTTTCAAATGTCGCGCTTCCATATCTTTGGTAGCACGCTTTACCTAAAATTTCGAATATCTTGCTAAATATCTTCAAGAGAATCCCATATGCTCTTCCATCTCTTCAGTTAATTTCGTTTCTGAAATAGTATGGATTCGATCTAAGAAGTTTTGGATTTAACATTTAAGGTGCACATTCAAGGCCACAATATCGGTAACATCTAATTATATTCGGTCATATACATATAAAACATTGGTAACATCTAATTTTATTCTGTTATATACATATAAAATATTGGTAACGTATAATTATATTCAATTATATACATATTTATTTATATCAATATATGTTTTTAAATTTAAACCCATCTTTAGATATTTTAGATATTAATTTAAATTATTTTGAATTGGTCATTATCATTTAAATAAACATTATTATACATATAATTGTGTTATTTGAACATGTACTTTATTTACTTAAAAGGAAAGATTACAAGTTTCAAGCTTTTGGGGGAGCAAATCGCGGTGAGAGTGAAATATAGAATGCATACTCAAAAACCACCATATGGTCCGCGAATTCCCATGCATACACCAAAGTATAAAATAAAACAACAAGGACTGAAAAAATGCCCCAAGTAATACCAGGCCTACTAACCCTATGAATTTTTACCTGTTGACAACCAACCACTTCATTTATTACATGTATATTTTCATTGTTTATAGTTTCAATAGAAATTAATAGCGGAGTAGATAAATTTGCTTGCTGATTCCTTTAATTCTTGCTTCAACGCACATCCGTTGCCTTCAACGCACATCATAAGAGTGCTAGCTATCAGCTCCAAATTTCTGGCAACGAATGCTCTAAATGATGACGTGGGTTGCTGGCTCCTTCCTTCACTATGATGCGGGTGTTGGGCTTCACATCCGAACTCTTGAAAGATATTTTCTATACCGCTTATCTCCTTCTCTTTTATATTTTCATATTTTATTAGATGATAGTAGCAGTTGTAGTCTAGTGTTATATGGTAATTCAATGTTTTGAAATACACATGAGTTGAGTTCCACCCATACATGTCATACCAGTGAAGTGAACACAACGTCAATTAATTGTTTGAAAGATTTGTGGCCTATGTTATGAATGGAAGCCCGAGAGAAAATGTCCTCAAATGTTGTTGCTGATGTTAACTGGAAGTCATAGTTTTGATTTTATGCTCTGCCAAATTGAACTGGAGAACAAACATTGAAAAATAGAAGATTATGCGATTCTACTACCTGCTTGCATAGATTACAAACTGTATTGATAGCCGTATTTCATCGACTAATTTTATCCTTGGTGTTGAGTTTGCCAATAAGGCGCATAATGGCATTTTGACAAGCATGAGTTGTTCCAAATATGGTTATACCACTCTAATTCACTCTCTTTTACCACAACATCATTACAAACCGAGTAAAAAAAAAAGAATTTCCCATTATTGTGAATGTTTCAAACCTAGAAGTCCATGCTCTAATCTCTACTACTAATAAAGAAAATTCGTTAAACTAATGTACTCGGTGTCTTTTTGAAATTTAAAAAATGCTCTCGTTTTCCATTTACATGTCTACGCGCATAGGTTACTAGCATACGAAAAAAATTTCAATTTGTATAATTAATGGCTCAAACAAAATATTAACGTATACGATAATACAAATAGCCCGTGTGCGAAGCACGGACCCATACTAGTAATTATTTAATAGAATTTTTATATTTGCTGGACCATATGAGGAGGCAAACAAGGGATGTCTCCTCTCCAATGACTATTGGAAATCAGAGAAGACACCTTCCTATTGGAGCTGGCAATGAACGAATTAGCTTGCCATCCCATCAAATCCTTCAAAGAATAGCCATTAATCTAGGGGTCAAACCATAAAATCTTACTATCCCCATTTGCAATCCTCCTTTCTATAAGCCCTTTTGCGTGCACTCTTGCGTTGAGTAACAATTCCTCTGTATATGGTGCATTACTGTCTTCAATTATTGTCCAATTTTTTTTATTTTTGTGTTATCTATTGTTCATCAATTTCACCCAAAACAATCATTTCGTAAGTACCTCCATATGAATTTCTAAGACACCGCCTTTGCAATATCTTCCAATTTTCTTAAATTGACTCCCCTCTCATCCTTTTGTCTACATAAATCCTTCCATGTCATATTATGATGTTTATTTTTCCATATAAAATTGGAGCAAAGAGAATTTACTCTGGTGATGATTAATGCTGGTAATTGACATAACTGAATCCAAAACATGATCATTGGGAGATTAAATTTCGATCCTAATTTCAGCATTCTATTTTTCCAATTGTTGAACTTTTTGTTTATTTTGTCTAACAACTATCCAAAATCCCTTTATTTTAGTTTTCTATAAGACAAGGTAATCCCCAAGTATGTGATTGGGAGATTCCCAACTTCAACATTTAGTATATTTTTGATTTTGTCATTGTTTATTGCTCCCTTGCTAATAAAACAAGGTAGTTTTTTGTTCATTCATTTCTAAATCCACGGACCCTGTAATTTTTCCTATGACTATGGCAATGTATTCTACTTTTGCAATGCTAGGTAAACACTAGAATGTCATCAGCATATGGTAAACGATTGAGAATAGGTTCACCTTGCCGCTATTACTACTGAAATAACGTATCGGACTATTATCCATTAGGATTGAAAAAGTAGGTACGGATATGCATTCATATATCATATTTACAATTTTTGCAGAGAAACCGATAAAAAGAAGCATATGATATATGAACTCCCGACTTACTTTGTCATATGCCATGTGTAAGTCCCTTTTATTATATAGGTTATTAGATGTATTTATATTGAACCCTCTAATCATTTTGTATGCGAGAAGAGAATTTTCAATAATGAGTCCACCAAGGATAAAAGCATTTTGATTAAATAAGATTACATCATTAAGATAATGTTTCATCCTATTGCATAGTAAATTTGCCAAAACTTCATAAATTACATTACATAAAGAAACTAGTCTGTAATCTAACAAAGTCTGTAGGTCTACGTTCTTTGGGATTAGGCATATAAAGGTATGATTAATTTCGTTTATAAATTTACTTGGCTGATGAATGCCCAACATTGCTTGAAAAATGTCATTTTTGGCAAGTTCCCAATGTCGCTTGTAGAATTTGAAATTGAAATCATCTGGGCCTGGTGAGTTATTATCATCAATTTGAAACACGGGTCTATTTGACTTCGTCCAATTCAAAAGGTTTGTTTAGTGAATTTCTAGCACATCCTGAAAGAATTTTTTTACAAGTAATACGAGGAAAATCAAAATTCAGAGAGGAAGTATTAAATATAGATGAGAAGTACTGAATTGCTTCCATGTTGAGACTATCACTTGCGTTGACCCAATTGCCTTGAGCATCCAACAACATGTTAGATTCTGACTTGGCACTTGATTGAGAAAATTTTAAATGAACAAAGTGTGAACCCATAGTTCCACTTTTTGCCCATACTCATTCAGAATGTATTCATCATTTAGCTGTTAACTAGCAAAATTTTAAATTCAGAGAGGAAGTATCATCATTTAGTAATTAACTGAAATAAAGAATTTCCAGTGTCATCCTAGTTCCATTCCTTATTCACCAAATTGTGGTACATAGGTTTAAACTACCAAGAATTATTTGATTTGAAATAGCTACTCTTTCTTACTCGCCCAAGTGAATTAAAATTGAATATGATAGAAGTGTGGTCGCTAGTAGAGTGATTGGCAAAATAGATTGAGAAATGTGGAAAACTATCATAGCACCTCTTATTAATGAAAAGCATGTCTATTTTGCTACGTACTAACATGTTGGCTCCACCGCACCAAGTGCAATAGTTTCCCAAGCATTGAGGTTCAAAGAGATTCGAAGAACCAATACAATCTACAAAATCTAAATCTGATGAAGTGATATAACTTCCATTATTGACTCTATCATGACCATAAAAATTGCATTAAAGTCCGCTACCACTACCTAAGGCAAGTTATATTTGTTAGCCTGATGTTTTAAGCAATCCCATAAATGTGTTCTATTTGCTTGGTTTTGCACATACACCATAGTACAGAAGAAAGCCGTGCCCACCTTGTTATGAACCAAACATGTGATAAACCGTTCATTCTTGTGATTAATTGACACATACCACTGATTTTTATCCCACATTACCGATATTCTACCTTTTTCTTGATGCTTATTATTATAAACACATTCCCAATTTTTATCAAAGAGATCAACAAACTCTCTTATTTTGTGAATAGTAAGCTTGTTTTCCAAAAGACCCGCAAATGACACTTGGCTTGGTTTCAACACTTGAACTGCATCTAATTGTTTAGATAGGAACAAAGACCCCTAATATTCCAAACAATCAAATTCACTGAGATAAATTAGGAGATTTACTACCTAAATCAATGTGAGAGGGAGCACTCATGCTTACTTTTGACTGCTTCATTTTCTTGCCGTTTGTTTTAGATGAGTGACCATCCTCTGTCATGCAGGTTTATCAATCATGTCTGCTTGTTGTATTACTGTAACTTCGAAGGGAACTTCAGCTTGTTGTTGCTTCCTACTTTGTTTATTTTTGGTGCGAGAACTGATGCTTTCTATAACACAAGATGAAGAGTTGATCTGAGAGGAACTCTGCTCCTACATTTTTATTGTTGACTTCAAAATGTCATTCATGGCTGATCTGATTGATTATTAGGAGAGGTCTATCCCTGCACTACTATAGTTTATTGCACGTTATGTAGGTTGGAAGAATTTGAGCCCATTTATTGTAGTGTAATGATGTTAATTATATTTGATTAGACAAATTTTTATTATGGGCACCTTATTAAAACATATTGCAACAATGGACATACTACAAAACTAATTGTAAAAATTAGCCTGGTTTTATATAGCTTGCGCATTTATGGAATGCGCAACCATATTTAGAAAAAACTGAGTTTGCAATTGAAATGCGCAAATACAAATATAAATGTGTAGGAAGAAAAGAGGCTACCTAGTTATTTCAGCCTTGAAAATGTATTTGCGCATTTCAAAAATATGCAAACGAATTTGTATATTTTTGGAATGACCAAGCTACATAATTTTTTAAATACAAATAAGGTTAAAACTGCACAAGCTCAATTTTAAAAAAATAAAAAATAATAATATAGCTTGATAAAACCAGGACTAATTTTACAATTAGTTTTGAACCATGCACATTGCTGCAATATGTTTTTTAAATGAGCCTAAATAAAAAATTTGTCATATTTGATTCATATTGACTGGTGTTGTCGAAACCGGGACTGTGATCATAACTAGTATCGGCTGCTGAATTTGAATGAAGTGGATGAATATTTACTTTACTTTGTTGGTTTAAATCCTCTATACTAGATATTGTTCTAGCACATTTGATTTCTATGTCATTATCTATGTTAATGAAATTAGTCTGGGCATTTACCTTACTTATTTGGGGATGGGGGATGGTCTACTTGTGTGGTGTAACCTGCAAATCATTATTGCTTGTATTGTATTGTTGTAAGTTTGATTGAAAGTTTTGATAATCTAAGTTCATGTTTTCATTTAAACTGTCTTGAGTGACTTTTTTCGGAAATCCAATTTTCTCAAATGCATAAAGTTTTATTGGGTGTCTGAACCATTTGCAGTTTTGGCACATTAGTCTTCAACTCATATTCAACCGGTTGCGTAAACAGTTCATTATTTTAATTTACGATTTCAAATTGGTTAGGAAAATTAAAATCATTAGTGATTTCAATCAAAACCTTGCAAATGAGATTTAAATAATTCCTTTGGTAAGATGATCTATCTTTAGGTTTGCTAACACAGAACCATTCTGTCGATGCCTTCTTTTGACTAGAAATCCAGTTTTAGGCCTGGGAATCTTATCCAAACATGGATGGTATGTAACAATTGCTTAGTCAAGTTTAACTCTAGTACACATGTCTTCATCATCGTAAGTTTTCTATCCTAGAAATAAGGACCGCCTTCCAAATTCTATCACAATCTTCCTTATTTTCAAACTCAATCACATAGAACCCGTTACCTTTAGTGTGAATATATAAATCTCCCACTGGTTTCCACACTCTTTCAATATAGGCTCAAAAATAATGATAATTAGGCAAGAATCTACTACATATATAATAATAGAGCTTTATAAATACCTTTTTACTAGTTGATTTCGTCATTTTTGCACGCCTTCTTTAACTGAAATCAACTGAAGTAAAAATTGACAAGGAGTGGAAATTGAAATTTGCTCCTCTACAATCACCACTTTTCAAGCTCTACTAATTGGCTTTGGGCTATTACGGTTCCCTGATTGTGAGTTATGGGGTGGCAAGGATTTGAAACAGGACAAGGCGAGGGCTTAGTCTTGAATAAAGGTACAAATGCTAAAAGTCCTAGATTGACAGGGGCAAATCTTATAGGCACGTGAATAGATTTTCTGCAATTAAACATGGATTTGTATCCCATGTTTAGAAGAAGCTTGAGCTGCCTTGACTGATTTTTGGGTCTTCTTTGACACCATGGGGATGAAGACATCATCTGGCGCTGACGAGGGAGGCCGTGACAGGCTCGGATCTGGAGGAATTGGCGGGGAGCGGGTGGCAGCTGAGGGGGAGAGGGGCGAAGGTTAGAAGCCATGGAACTCAAAATTATTAAAACAAGCTAATCAGTTTACTGCCATATGATAATATCTATTTGTGTGTGTAACTGTGTGCGTTTGAGAGAGACAATTAGATCTAGAAAGTTAAGGAATGTACAGTTGTAAAGTTAAAGTTTGCTTATGTAATGTAGAGTGCTATTTTGTAATGCGGCTATGGGCTGATCACATAATAAAATTTACCCATTTTCAAAAATAAGATATCTTTGTATGGTTGTGTGTGTATAAATTGGTATAATAATAAATTAATTATAGACGGCAAATATGTATATAAAAGGGCAAATATGTTTGTTGTAGTGTAAATCCTAGCGCACACACGCACGCACACATTAGGTCATGCATACATCTATATATTGCACGTATATTTTACACGTATGCGTGTATTTGATACACATATACATTATATACTATATATATAACAAATCAAAACTTTATATTAATCAATTAAATAAAATAAAGATTTTATTTAAAATTATTTAGATGGAATCTAAATTAATTTGTACTTCATAGACCCAATAAGATCTGAAAATAGAACTTTTTTGAAAATCGCACATTTATCTCACTATGCGCTAGCCTAGTTTCGCCAATGGTATAAGAACCAGTAGCCTATGCACTCTAAAGTTGCATTATTACAGATAACTTATTAAAGCATGCACATTTAGTATTGCGTATAGAAAAGTAGGGTCAAATGTTGAGTTTGGATAATCAATTGCTCTTCCCTACTAACTACCGGCCTGACCCGAAAGATGCAGTAAGCCCAAGGTTGTCCTTAATAATAGGCCCAAATTGATTTTAGGCCAATTTTCAAAATCTATTTTTAAATTAAAATAATATTTTAAATTCAAAATGTTAAATTTAAAATAAGTAAAGTTATTATAAACGTTCAAAAAATTATTTTGAAAAATAAGTAATTATTTTTGAAAATTTATTGGTACTTAATTTAATTAATTAATTAATTAAAGTTATTCAGTTAAACTAAATAACATATATATACTGATATATGTAAAATTATTGTAACGACCAAGAATTTCTGTCATTTGAAATTCGTATATTTAATTGATTTTTAATATTAACAAGTAAAATTTGTAAGTCGAATAAATTATGTTTCGAATATCTAGATTTAATTGGATAATTAAATCGATAATTTAATATTTGAAATTACAGAAATAATTGGGAATTGGATTTAATGTGATTAAAATTGATTTGTAAAATAGTATTAAATCATATTGGAGTTAGAATGATGTTATAGAACTTTTAAAATTGTATTAAAAATTAATTTGTGGAAACTGAATATTTTAATATTTAATTGACGAGTAAAAAATAGTCATTTTTCAAACAGTCTCGGATTTCGGAGAAACCAGTTTCACTAGATCCGTAATTTTAAATTATTGTAAGATTTCAAATTTCGTGTCAATCGGATTTACGGTTTGTTCGGGGCAAGCTAAAACGCGTAGAAATCAGTTTAAGTGAATTTTAAATTTAAATAGTCAATTGAAAACCTATCTTCCAAATGCGATCGAATTGGCTCCCGATATATATTCCATTGCATTCGGAATGAGGGTAAAACATTATAAACGCCAGGTGGCACGCTTCGTTTGGAGTTCGGAAAAATTCCGGATGAATAGCGTCGCGTAATTTTTCTATAAAATGACCTTTATTATTTCCATTTGCACTCGAAACCCTAGAAGCTAACCCTAGCCGCCGGCTTTGAATTAATGGCCGAAAATTTCGATTTTTCTCCTCTTAATCTCTCTCAATCCATATACAATTAGAAGAAATGCTCAACTACAATGTTTTAGAGCTCGATGAGAGCTACAAATCCATACGGCAGTGATCATCATCGACGCTATGTGTTGGTCGAGATCGTGGGTTGAACGGCTAACGTTTATGCGCGTTTATCGAGGAGATAGCATGACAGAGTTCGTCGTTATCGAGGCAGGAGGCTTGCCGTGCGTAGGTGCATCGTTCGATGTCCTCAGATCATCATCAAGTGGTCGGTAGGTGGTGCGATATGTAGGGATAAACAGCGGCAATTGGGTTTCTCGGTCGAGCAAGGAAACTGGGAGAGGAAGAAAGAAGAACGCGCGGCCTGGATTCGATTTTTTTTAAGATGTGCGGCCAGAAATTTTCAAGGTTTAAAACTATAAAATAGAAAAGGAAATTGAATTTTATTTAAATCGTGTAAACTTTGAAATATTTTAACTTTTTGATACGAGGTTGAAAATTGACGAAACGACTTGCGTTGGATTCGTATTCGCGTGCACTACGCAATGGAGCTGGATTGGGATTTATTTGAGCTAGTGGAATTTTGGGTAAAATTAAACGCGTGTTTAATTTTATTCGGAACGAAACACTGCAACGGTTATTGGAAGCAAGGTGAGAATTTCTCACTCAATCGAATTTGTTTCGATTTAAATTTAAAATAGTTAAATTTAAAATTGCTTGATTGTGTGATTTAATGATGGTTGCTATCTATTGTATTGAAATAGACCCTATACGCCGCATATTAAGCGGAGGTTATTTTATTAAACACATATACCGCGATATTCCACCTTGAAGTGGAATTGGTATTATATATGTACTTGGAGTTGATTTCCCGCATTATATAGCGGATGAGACCCTTTTGGGCTACATAATAGCGGATGATATTTATATAAACCCATGTACCGCGATATCCCGTCTTGAAACGGGATTGGTATTGTGCTAACATCTGTGGATGCAGGGAAACAGGTTGGAGGAATCCAACTGCATTCCTTAAATAATTGAATTTGTTTCAATGTTGTGTGTTGATTATTTATAATCTCTGTGTGATTATCTTTGTGATTGAAATCGTTGAAGGCTTAAATTTAGCCGAATAAAATTTTGGTATCGTTGGATACCGGAAATAAATAAAAATTTTGATTTTTGAAAATTTAGGTTGAAAGTTTATATTAAAATTTATTTTTGAGAATTGGATAAATTTAAAAGAAGGAATTCTAAAATAATAAAGTTTTATTTTTAAATCATATTGAATAAAATTTCAAAATTTGGGAAAAGCTTTAATAAATGGATTTCGGGTAATATTATTCAAAGGGTTGAAGAACTTATTCAAAATACAGATTTTAAAGAGTTTGAAAAATAAAAGAATTTGTTTTCTTTAGAAGGAATTTATTTTTAAAAGGAAATAAAAGTTGAAATCCATTTGGGAATTGATTTTTGGTGATTGAATTCAAATATTTTGAAAATCCATTTGGAAATTTAGTTGGTGTTTTGAAAAGAATTTGGAATCAATTTGAAAGATTTGGGGTTTAGTAGAAATTGATTTCAATTTGAGATTTGAATGAAATTCACTTGGTGTTTAATTTCTTGGAAAAAAATCAATATGGAATTTGATTTGGTTGTTTTTTGAAATCAATTGAAAAATTGAATTGTTTTTGAAAGTGAATATTTGAAATCGATTTGAAAATCGTATATCAGTGGATATTTGAAAATTTAAATTCACCATGGAATTTATAAAGAAAAGGGAATTTTGTTTAAAAATAAACATTGATTTATTTTTGAAGTGTGGAAATAAATTTAGGGATATGGAACGTAAATTTAAAATAAATCGGTAAGGATTTATTTAAATTGGTTTAAACGAACCATTTTGAAATGAAAGTGTATTCTCCCTGGAAAGCCGAATAAAATTTCTGAATAACTTTGAAAAATATATACATATATATGTATATAATTCTAGAATTGGTTTTGAAAAGGGTACTTTGGAGAAATTAACTTCTTAAATTGTTTTAAACCTTTAAGTAAAGATTTATTAAGTTGATATAGAAATGATTATTTCTAAGATTTAATCAATAATTATTTTATGGAAAAGTTATTTAAATAGTTATACTCTATCTACTAATTTTATTTTGAAAATTTGTTTAGACTTAAGTTATACGCAATATTGGTATAATATTTTTATAACTAATATTTTAAGTAAAGTGTTTAAAGAAAAATAGTTTTATTTCAAAGTGTTTTCTCGATATATTTTGGATAAGTGTTATAAATTATTTTAAAGTATTTGAACACGGCAGATTTTCAGTGAAAATGAATAAATATTTGCAAGTGTTTCCACGTAAGGAAAATGATTTGGATTTTTTTTTCGAAAGTTGTAAAGGTGAAAGGTGATTTGAAATTTGTTTTCAAAAGGTTGAAGTGTGGAAAAATATATCTTGTAAAGATATTTTTGGAAAATAAATAAGTTGGGAAATTATTTGGAATCTGGTGATGTTGTGCATATCTATTGATAGTTAAATAACCGACTATCAATATTTACTTTTAAATGGGTATTGGTTGTGATTTGCTTGAATTTGAATGCTACACTTATTTTAAAATAAGCGCTCGTTATTTGGTTTAGCCGGGAGAGGACCTTTGGGTCATAAATCCCATTCCGAATAGTGATACGTCATAATGGCTAGCATTTGAAGACCGGTGTTGAGGACCGGTTATTTTCGAAAACAGAAGGATTACCGTCGAATGTCTCTGCATCGGCTGATCCTCGATATAGAGATTTTATCACCCTTTGTGATGGGAATTCCGGACGTGATTAGTGAGTATCCGGATTGCAAGGGCTTCTTTGGTAGTGCCTTCAGTTCCGTTCGATCCCGGAACAGACTTGTATGGATGTGTGTCTGACGTTACAATTTGAGATGTAAAGCTGGTTTCTATCAAATACATTTCTGTTGGTGGCGGAGAATTTATTCTCTTAGCTTAACACCTTTCTCTGAGACATAGGAGCTCAGAGGTTATGTAGTTGATGATTACTAGTGATATATTCCCAATTTGGTAACGTAGCATGCTGAGTACTGCTGATCATTTGTTGATCAAAGCGTGGCTTTTGTGAAAAGCGTAGCTTCGCGGACGAGACTTCGTCGAACCTCACAACCCGGTAATGGTCAAAACAGGAAGAATGCAGCAAGGTTATTTGGGGATAGCGCCCCCATAGGGTATGTACATTTCCTTCTGGATAGAGGTGGTATTATGGTATGGAGCTCAGATACTTAACCTATGTGGTTGCTGCAAATTTACTTCTTTGTGGTTGTTGGTGAATCCCGGGATAAAAGTCGGTTATGACCGGGGGATGGCATACTCGTGTCAGTGGTTACCTAGTTCAGAGGTAACCCGGCCTTGTGTTGGCAGAGATCCAGTTAGTTTCTCGGCGCGTCTCTCCAGAGGCGTACCCATGTGGCAATGGAAAGTTCCTTGGCCTGACCATTTGTTGGAAATCCAAACTCCAAAACGCATCTTGTACGGTTTTAGTTGTAGAACCTGCCATTTACTTATGGTGGTCACCATTGTTTAGATGGTAGCTATAGTAGGCATAGTTCAGAATGTCTATGCTGGCTAAGATTTATATTATACTTTCGAAATGTTTTCCTACACTTTGCACTTATAGTAATAATATCAAATAAATTTGCGTATCGAGCATGTTAGACTATCATAAGGAGAAATCTCCTCCAATTCTACGTTGCATTGTGTGTGTGGCGGGAGGCCTTATGGTAGTTACATTTTCTAAAAGCATTGCGGATCTATTTTAAAATATTTCTTTGTTTATTTTTTAAAGATAAACTGTTTTAAGTTCTCATACCAGTCCCATGACTGACCTGGAGTTTATTGTTCCCTTCCTAAACTCTGAGTGCCCATCATTTTCCATACGGGCAACCTAGGGTCAGGTTATCAGGATGTTCTGGAATTCAGGAGGTGTTGTGGAGCTCAAGAGGCGAGCTGGATGGCGAGACGTATCACTTGTATATGATATTATCTTTTCCGCTGTGTATTCAGTTGTGAGGACAGGTTTATATAACTGTCCATTATTGTGTTGTGTTGTATATTGACTTTGATGATGTAATGTATAAAATGTACAGTTCTTTTGATTTAAAGATTATTCATTTATCTATTATATGTTGTTTCGCTGCGACTGTGAGATTCTGATATCGTTTCTATTGCTTTTCTTTCTTACTTACTTCTTCTATCTTTTTCTTCTTCTTAAACCCTAAGGGTTCGGTTTTCCGGCATTCGATTGTTCGGCAGTTGATACAGTGGACGTATTAATGTCGATTTTCGAAAGTCGAAAATCTTGAAACCTCACATTTGGTATCAGAGCATTTGGTTAAGCGACAACCTTGGCTCTGTTGGGAATCACTCATTAGAGATAGAGTCAGTAGTACTCTAGAATGAGTGTGAGTGTAATCATAGATACGAGCGCGTATTTGTTAGTGAATATAAAAATGTTTTATATTGTGTTTGCTTATCCGTTGTGCTGTTTGTGAATTCTGGTCGGTATGTGGGACGCCATATTATCGATAGAGATTTCTAAGCACTTAAACGAGGAAAGTCGACATAGTATCATTTTAAATTAGGTAAATGAAATAATTTTACCTCGATTATATTTTACATATAAAGGAAATAATTTTTCAAAAATTATTAAAGTGTATATAAATTGATTGTTTGGTTGTTGAAAATGTAAGAATATATATAAGTTAATTAAAAGATGTTTGCATAATCTAAATAAAAGAATAATTGTATAAGAAAATGAATTATTAAGCATGGAATTATAATTAATGTGATTTACAATTGTGAAATAATCTTATATATAAGAAGTGAAACTATGTGAATATATTTATAAATATGAGTTGTAAATAAAAATGAATTTGAACTATGAATTGAAATTGTTGAATATAAGTGAAACGAGTTTTGAACTTATAATATGAGATAATAGATTTTAGCTTTGGTAAAGTTAAAGAATTTGGGTTAGCATAGTAAATATATGATGTGAAATTTAACTAAAGGAAAGTTAAATAAATTGAATTAGGTTAGACATGTGATTATTTAATATGATTTGGAAGTTTAAATATATAAGTTGTATAACTTATTAAATGTGAAAATGTAAGTGAAACCAAATGATAAAATGGTTAAATAATTCTGTTAAGCAAAACGAGATATGAATTTGAATAAGTAACAAAATTTGACTTTGGTAAAAGTTAAATAGAATTGGAATCTGAATTGGATTTATAAGGGGAAATTTAAGTTAAGTTAAACAAATGATGTTTGAAATGGAATATAACTTAAGTAATGTTGAATGAAGTTAATTTTGGTATTGAAGTATAATAATAGAGTGAATTAAATGGATGTGGACTTCAGTTATATAAATGAAATTCAATCTTATTTGTTAAATGAATCAGCAATCGAATTAATAAATGGATTGAATATTAATCAATCGAATGTGAAAGAATTGATATAGAATAATGAATGTAAGTGTTAATTCATTAGAAGCTAATGAAGTTGAAAAAATTGAATAATTGAATGGAAGTCAATTTAATATCAACCAATTGGAATTAAAAGTGTTAAACTAAATTGAATGTAAATTTAATAATTTGGTTATGTTGGTTATGATTTGGTTGTTATATGATTGTTAGTTGATTGTATATAATTTATTAAGTGTTAATGAAATTGAATTGATAAATGGAAAGCTATGTAATTGAATTTGAATTGAAAGTGAACTAATGTGAATTGGTTGTAAGCAATTAAAATTTGTATCAAACCTTATAAAATGCTTATGGGAATTATTTTGATTGCATTGCTTATGAAAACTATGTGTTTTCTATTGAAAATTAGTGAAATGTAAATGAATTTCCTATATATGTCACTTACATGTTTAAATTGAGTAAGCACAAGTACCGGGGCTGTAGTTGGCTGGATTTGGTCACGCTAAAATGCTAATAAATAACTGCTTTTCTTAAAAATGCTAAAAAGGTACGCCTACACAATAAAAATAGGAAATATGAACTGTTTTTCTGTTTTCCGACCGTGTGGGTCGATGTATATATATTTATATCTATTGTGATATTGCAAAAGCTCCTCCGTACAAGGGAGACTTTGCCAAAATTTTCCGTAAATTTTGGGAGTTAGAAAAAAAATTTGAAAATTTTTGGAAAATTTTTGTTAACGAAAAGTCAATTTCTAAATTGAAATGAAAATGTAGGAATTGAACTAGAAAAGTGTAACCATCGGATTTTGGAAGAGTTAAGAAATTAAAATGAATCTGAAATCGAGTTGGAACGTTTTGTTTTTGAAAAAAAAAAGTTAATGGATTTCAAGACTTTTTCTTACTTGGCAATTTCGAGGAAGAAATTCTTTTAAGGGGGGAAGTTTGTAACAACCCAGAATTTCTGTCATTTGAAATTCGTATATTTAATTGATTTTTAATATTAACAAGTAAAATTTGTAAGTCGAATAAATTATATTTCAAATATCTAAATTTAATTGGATAATTAAATCGATAATTAAATATTTGAAATTACAGAAATAATTGGAAATTGGGTTTAATGTGATTAAAATTGATTTGTAAAATAGTATTAAATCATATTGGAGTTAGAATGATGTTATAGAACTTTTAAAATTGTATTAAAAGTTAATTTGTGGAAATTGAATATTTTAATATTTAATTGACGAGTAAAAATAGTCATTTTTCAAACAGTCTTGGATTTCGACGAAACTAGTTTCATTGGATCCATAATATTAAATATTTGTAAGATTTCAAATTTCGTGTCAATCGGATTTACAGTTTGTCCGAGGCAAGCTAAAACGCGTAGAAATCAGTTTAAGTGAATTTTAAATTTAAATAGTCAATTTGAAAACCTATCTTCCAAATACGATCGAATTGGCTCCCGATATATATTCCATTGCATTCGTAATGGGCGTAAAACATTATAAACGCCAGGCAGTACGCTTCGTTTGGAGTTCGGAAAAATTCCAGATGAATAGTGTCGTGTAATTTTTCTATCAAAGGACCTTTATTATTTCCATTTGCACTCAAAACCCTAGAAGCTAACCCTAGCCGCCGGCTTTGAATTAATGGCCGAAAATTTCGATTTTTCTCCTCTTAATCTCTCTCAATCCATATACAGTTAGAAGAAATGCTCAACTACAATGCTTTAGAGCTCGATGAGAGCTACAAATCCATACGGCAGTGGTCATCATCGACGCTGTATGTTGGTCGAGATCGTGGGTTGAACGGCTAACGTTTATGCGCGTTTATCGAGGAGATAGCACGACCGAGTTCGTCATTATCGAGGCAGGAGGCTTGCCGTGCGTAGGCGCATCGTTCGATGCCCTCAGATCATCATCAAGTGGTCGGTAGGTGGCCCGATATGTAGGGATAAACGGCGACAATTGGGTTTCTCGGTCGAGCAAGGAAACTGGGAGAGGAAGAAAGAAGAACGCGCGGCCTGGATTCGATTTTTTTTAAGATGTGCAGCTAGAAATTTTCAAGGTTTAAAAATATAAAATAGAAAATGAAATTGAATTTTATTTAAATCGTGTAAACTTTGAATTATTTTAACTTTTTGATACGATGTCGAAAATTAACGAAACGACTTGCTTTGGATTCGTATTCGCGAGCACTGCGCAATGGAGCTAGATTGGGATTTATTTGAGCTAGTGGAATTTTGGGTAAAATTAAACGCGTATTTAATTTTATTCGGAACGAAACACTGCAACGGTTATTAGAAGCAAGGTGAGAACTTCTCACTCAATCGAATTTGTTTCGATTTAAATTTTAAATAGTTAAATTTAAAATTGCTTGATTGTGTGATTGAATGATGGTTGCTATCTGTTGTATTGAAATAGACCCTATACGCCGCATATTAAGCGGAGGTTATTTTATTAAACATATATACCGCGATATTCCACCTTGAAGTGGAATTGGTATTATATATGTACTTGGAGTTGATTTCTCGCATTATATAACGGATGAGACCCTATTTGCGCCGCATAATAGCGGATGATATTTATATAAACCCATGTACCGCGATATCCCGTCTTGAAACGGGATTGGTATTGTGCTAACATCCGTGGATGCAGGGAAACAGGTTGGAGGAATCCAACTGGATTCCTCAAATAATTGAATTTGTTTCAATGTTGTGTGTTGATTATTTATAATCTTTGTGTGATTATCTTTGCGATTGAAATCGTTGAAGGCTAAAATTTAGCCGAATAAAATTTTGGTATCGTTGGATACTGGAAATAAATAAAAATTTTGATTTTTGAAAATTTAGGTTGAAAGTTTATATTAAAATTTATTTTTGAGAATCGGATAAATTTAAAAGAAGGAATTCTAAAATAATAAAGTTTTATTTTTAAATCTTATTGAATAAAATTTCAAAATTTGGGAAAAGCTTTAATAAATGGATCTCGGGTAATATTATTCAAAGGTTGAAAAATTTATTCAAAATACGGATTTTAAAGAGTTCGAAAAATAAAAAAAATTGTTTTCTTTAAAAGGAATTTATTTTTAAAAGGAAATAAAAGTTGAAATCCATTTGGGAATTGATTTTTGGTGATTGAATTTAAATCTTTTGAAAATCCATTTGGAAATTTAGTTGGCGTTTTGAAAAGAATTTGGAATCAATTTGAAAATTGATTTGAGGTTTAGTAGAAATTGATTTCAATTTGAGATTTGAATGAAATTCACTTGGTGTTTAATTTCTTGGAAAAAAATCAATATGGAATTTGATTTGGTTGTTTTTTGAAATCAATTGAAAAACTGAATTGTTGTTGAAAGTGAATATTTGAAATCGATTTGAAAATCGTATATCAGTGGATATTTGAAAATTTAAATTCACCATGGAATTTATAAAGGAAAGAGAAATTTGTTTAAAAATAAACATTGATTTATTTTTGAAGTGTGGAAATAAATTTAGGGATTTGGAATGTAAATTTAAAATAAATCGGTAAGGATTTATTTAAATTGGTTTAAATGAACCATTTTGAAATGAAAGTGTATTCTCCTTGGAAAGCCGAATAAAATTTCTGAATAACTTTGAAAAATATATACATATATATGTATATAATTCTAGAATTGCTTTTGAAAAGGGTACTTTAGAGAAATTAACTTCTTAAATTGTTTTAAATCCTTTAAGTAAAGATTTATTAAGTTGATATAGAAATGATTATTTCTAAGATTTAATCAATAATTATTTTAGAAAATAGTTATTTAAATAGTTATACTCTATCCGCTAATTTTATTTTGAAAATTTGTTTGGACTTAAGTTATATGTAATATTGGTATAATATTTTTATAACTAATATTTTAAGTAAAGTGTTTAAAGAAAAATAGTTTTATTTCATAGTGTTTTCTCGATATATTTTGGATAAGTGTTATAAATTATTTTAACGTATTTGAACTCGGCAGATTTCTAGTGAAAGTAATAAATATTTGCAAGTGTTTCCGCGTATGGAAAATGATTTGAAATTTGTTTTCAAAAGTTGTAAAGGTGAAAGGTGATTTGAAATATGTTTTCAAAAGGTTGAAGTGTGGAAAAATATATCTTGTAAAGATATTTTTGGAAAATAAATACTTTGGGAAATTATTTGGAATCTGGTGATGTTGTGCATATCTATTGATAGTTAAATAACCGACTATCAATATTTACCTTTAAATGGGTATTTGTTGTGATTTGCTTGAATTTGAAAGCTACACTTATTTTAAAATAAGCGCTCGTTATTCGGTTTAGCCGGGAGAGGACCTTTGGGTCATAAATCCCATTCCGAATAGTGATACGTCATAATGGATAACATTTGAAGACCGGTGTTGAAGACCAGATATTTTCGAAAACGGAAGGATTACCGTCGAATGTCTCTGCATTGGCTGATCCCTGATATAGAGATTTTATCACCCTTTGTGATGGGAATTCCGGACGTGATTAGTGAATATCCGGATTGCAAGGGCTTCTTTGGAAGTGCATGCGGTTCAGTTCGATCCCGGAACAGACTTGTATGGATGTGTGTCTGACGTTACAATTTGAGATGTAAAGCTGGTTTCTATCAAATACATTTCTGTTGGTGGCGGAGAATTTATTCTCTTAGCTTAACACCTTTCTCTGAGACGTACGAGCTCAGAGGTTATGTAGTTGATGGTTACTTGTGATATATTCCCAATTTGGTAACGTGGCATGCTGAGTGATGCTGATCATTTGTTGATCAAAGCGTGGCTTTTGTGAAAAGCGTAGCTTTGCGGACGAGACTTCGTCGAACCTCACAACCCGGTAATGGTCAAAACAGGAAGAATGCAGCAAGGTTATTTGGGGATAGCGCCCCCATAGGGTATGTACATTTTCTTCTGGATAGAGGTGGTATTATGGTATGGAGCTCAGATACTTAACCTATGTGGTTGCTGCAAATTTGTTTCTTTGTGGTTGTTGGTGAATCCCGGGATAAAGGTCGGTTACGACCGGGGGATTGCATACTCGTGTCAGTAGTTACCTAGTTCAGAGGTAACCCGGCCTTGTGTTGGCAGAGATCCGGTTTGGTTCTCGGGGCGTCTCTCCAGAGGTGTACCCATGTGGCAATGGGAAGTTCCTTGGCCTGACCATTTGTTGAAAATCCAAACTCCAATACGCACCTTGTACGGTTTTAGTTGTAGAACCTGCCATTTACTTATGGTGGTCCTTACTGTTTAGATGGTAGCTATAGTAGGCATAGTTCGAAATGTCTATGCTGACTAAGATTTATATTATGCTTTCGAAATGTTTTCTACACTTTGCACTTATAGTAATAATATCAAAGAAATTTGCATATCAAGCATGTTAGACTATCATATGGAGAAATCTCCTCCAATTCTGCGTTGCATTGTGTGTGTGGCGGGAGGCCTTTTGGTAGTTACATTTTCTAAAAGCATTACGGATCTATTTTAAAATATTTCTTTGTTTGTTTTTAAAGATAAACTATTTTAAGTTCTCACACCAGTCTCATGACTGACCTGGAGTTTATTGTTCCCTTCCTAAACTCTGGGTGCCCATCATTTTCCACATGGGCAACCTAGGGTCAGGTTATCAGGATGTTCTGGAATTCAAGAGGTGCTGTGGAGCTCATGAGGCGAGCTGGATGGCGAGATGTATCACTTGTATATGATATTATCTTTTCCGCTGTGTATTCTGCTGTGAGGACAGGTTTATATAACTGTCCACTATTGTGTTGTGTTATATATTGACTCTGATGATGTAATGTATAAAATGTACAGTTCTTTTGATTTAAAGATTATTCATTTATCTATTATATGTTGTTCCGCTGCGACTGTGAGATTCTGATATCGTTTCTGTTACTTTTCTTTCTTACTTACTTCTTCTATCTTTTTCTTCTTCTTAAACCCTAAGGGTTCGGTTTTCCGGCATTCGATTGTTCGACAGTTGATACAGTGGACGTATTAATGTTGATTTTCGGAAGTCGAAAATCTCGAAATCTCACAATTATCCTAAAATGTTTAAGGTAATTTTTATATATAATTTTCAAAATTACTGTTAATTAATTAATTTTATAATTTTATAAACAAATTAAATGTCAATTAAAATTAATATAATAAATGTATATTAAGATGTATGTGTTTTACTATAAAAGTTACCATATGCATACTCAATTCAAATTGTTTAAGGTGAATAAAATTAAATTAACTAAATTTATTAATTTAATAAGATTTAATTGATAGAATTTATATAAGATTATACAAAAGACTATTATATAACTTAATTGAAATTATAAACTGATGTATAGTAATTAAAGTAATATAACATGAATGTATAATAAAAGGTGAAACTGTAATAAATTCAAATTAGATTTAAGGAATAATTACATACGTATAGTACCTCTACCATAATTTCAAATGTGTCTAACACTTGAATTACGGTGGTATTTCATAAGAAATGCATTATTTCATAAGTCAATATCACTCAAGTAAATATATTAAAGATTATGAATCTTTAATGTAAGAGTTGTTCTCTATCATTTATATATTAATAAATTACTTGCATACTCATTAGTAATTGGGTTTTCCTCATGCTAGAGATGTTATATGTAGTATTATCAATATGTAGAATAGACAAGGTAAGAACATGTGCATATTTGTTGAGCTTTCCTTAAGGCCTATGCATTATACTTAGGTCATCGCAAAATGGTAGGTATGAGTGAATAATCTCTCTTTATTTGTTGAGATTTCCTCGAGGTAAAGACGAGATTATAACAAAGACCACAGGTTAGGAGTTATATATGATACAAGCGATAAAGAGTTATCCATCACATGCGATCCTATGACTTGTTGAGCTTTCCTTAAGGTCGGAGTTCCAAGGCATGTGAGTCCTAACACCTACTAGAGAAGTCGAAAGATTCCTATGTTTCTTCTTTGGTATTTGAGTAACATAAATGTCTAGTGGGAGCATGCAATGAAATTTAATGTTTAAACTTACTAATACTATAATAACATTTGCTATGAAATAAATGTCCTAATCTAACTAAATTAAATTTGTAGAAAAACGTCTGCACCAAAGTTATTTTTTGAAAATGACAAACTCTCCAGACATAACTATATACACTGACCAAGTACAATCAAAATAAAACTTAAATATGAATGCTTATGGTTGTCAGCAACTAAAACTCCTAGAGGTAGAGCGTTGAAGATGCAAACCACAAACTAATTATTGCTTATAAAAATTGGTTACAGAGCTCAAAATCTCCAAGTTTACATGCTATCTACATTGGACAAACCGTTGCAAAGACAGCACAAACTATGTATGTCCCTCAGATCTTTGATGGCCTTAAAGCTTTGTTTAGGGAGCAATCTCATTCTGCAAGGTACGAGATTTCTAAGAAGTTATTCAACACGAAGATGTTGAAAGGTGTGAAAGTGGATGAGTACGTCTTAATAATGAAAGGCTATGTTGATATACTTGCTCAATTTGACGTGAAGATAAGCAATGAGCAACAAATGGACTTGATCTTAGGGTCTCCTACTTTGCAGATTGAGTCATTCACATTAAACTATAATATGAACTAGTTGAATGTAAGCCTTTTTAGGCTGCTTAATATATTGAGATCAACCGAGTCTTCATCCAAGGATTAAGATGCGGTGCTTGCGGCAAAAGGGAAGACATCATCTTCGACTAGCTCGAAGAAGAGGAAACTAGTTACCAAGAAGAATAAGATGATTTCTCCAAATGACAAGGGTGGGTGTCATCATTACCACAAGAAGGGGCACTGGAAACGAAATTGTTCGGATTACCTAAAGACCGTCAAAGAGAAGAAATATAATATATCTACCACTCCTACATGTATATTTATAATTCAACATTGTTTTGCAATCAATAAATTATCTTGGATTTTAGATACTGGATTTGGAACTCATATTTACAACATGTTATGGGGACTTAGGACCAGACACCATGTGGTAATGGTGAGATAAGACTTCAAATCACTAATGGATCTCCAGTATATGCAACTATAGCTGAAGACTATCACTTGGCTTTGCCAAGTGGGTTGGAGTTAATTTTGAATAACTGCTGTTTTGTTAAAAACTTTATTTGTGGAATAATTTCTATATCTAGATTATTTGAGACTGGAAATATTTTTCATTTTGTTGATAATGTCATGACATTATGTTGATCGTAAGTAAAATCTGCAATGATGTTTTGAATAATGGCATTTATGCTATTAATTTTAATTATTTTTGTGCTATGAATAATTCTTCTATTGTTGACGCTAATAAAATTTACCTATGGCATTGTAGGCTAGGTCATATAAGTGAGATGTGACTACTAAAATTGAAAACCAAAGGTTTCTACCATTATTTGATTTGAATCATTTGATTTATGTGAGTCATGTCTTAAAGGAAAAATGTTCAAGCTTCCCTTTAGTGGGAGTAATGAAAGAGGTAATTAACTCTTGGGTCTGTACACACTGATAGATATGGCCTAATGCTTGTAGTTACAAAAGATAATGCTTTTTATTTTGTAACTTTTCTAAAGATTTGTCAAGACAAGGATATGTGTTTCTAATGAAGAACAAATCGAATGTCCATATGAGAAATTTAAAGGTGGAAATTAGCCATAAGGGTTTCTTTAGCAAGTGGAATTAGTTTCTAGGACACACAACGAAAATAATTATTTTCAAGGACAAAACGTAAAATAAGTAGTTTCTAGGGCCTAAAAACCTATGAAATTATGTCCTTGAAAGTAAATGGACTATCGATTTTGTCCTTGAAAGTAATTATTTTTTTGATTTTGGCCTTGAAAGTAATTTTTTTGAATGTATGTCCTAGAAACTAATTGGAGTGTGAATTTTGTCCTTCTGGTGAAATGCTCCAATTTAAAGAGTATAAGAAGTAAGGTTGAAAATTAGATAAACCATAAGATTAAAATATTGGCAGATCTAGAAGGCGAATATGTTGGATAAGAGCTCCAACAATACCTAAAAGATAATGGGATTATCTCTTGGGTCACGCCACCCTATATTCTGCAACACAATGGTGTTTCGGAGAGAAGGAATCGAACCCTATTAGACATGGTTCGTTCTATGATGAGTGAAGCTGGGTTACTCTTTCCTATTTTGGATATGCACTAGAAACTGCGGTGCATATGTTGAATTTAACCGACGAAATCTATTCCAACGATGCCATATGAGATTGGCATGGGAAGAAGCTCCACCTTAATTATTCGAAGGTGTGGGGTTGTCCAGCCTACGTTAAGAAGATTGGCCCTAACAAAATTGAGGAAGATCGGCCTTATGTGAGTTTATAGAATATCATAAGAACTCTTAGGACATAATTTCTACAACATTGAGGAACGAAAGGTTATTATTTTCACACACGCTATCTTTTTAGAAAAGAATTTCTTTTAAAATAAATTAATAGCTTAGCTATAGACTTGGATGAGATCTGAGAAACTAACTCAGAGTTTCTACTAGTGGGAGAATAAAATTCACCAATATATGAAATCATGCAACCTTTTAGAAGTTTTAATAAGTAATCTTTCACATTGAAGAGATATTATGGTTTTCTCGTGGACGGAGAGAAAGAGGGCCGCATCTTGGAAGATGACATTCCTCTTTCATTCCAACAAGCACTACAAAGTGAAAACACGTACTTCGGCTTGGATAGTGAAAACAAAGTATGGACTTTTGCCAACATACCCTACGGGATAAAATCCATCGGCTACAAATGAGTTTCTAAGAAAAAGCCAAATGAAGATGGACAAGTGGAGCCCTGCAAGTCAAGTTGAGAAAGGAGTTCATCAAGTTCAAGGTATTAATTATGATGAAATGTTTTCGCTGACAGTAATTATTAAGTCCATTCAGATAATGTTAGCTATTACTACATTCTAAGACTAAAAAATATAGCAAATGGATGTGAAATCCACTTTTATAAATGGTGATTTAGAAGAGCCCATTTATATGTTGTAGCTTATTAGTTTTGAGGTAATGGGGGTGAGGGAAAAGCTTGCAAATCGTTAAGATTCATTTATGGTATTAAAAAAGCTTCAAGGACTTGGAATAAATATTTTAATAAAGTAATCAAATAGTTTGATTTTTATTAGAACACAGAGGAAGCTTGCGTATAGTGGAAACAAAAAGGAAGTGCTATAGTGTTCTTTGTTTTATACATTGATGATTTGATATTAATTGGCAACGATGAAATATTGTTTATCTAAGACCTTATCCATGAAGGATTTTGTAGAGTAGGTATAAAGATCTATAAGGATATATCTAAGACGTTGCTAGGATTGTCCTAATCATTTTACATAAATAGCATAATAAATAGGTTCAATATAGAGAATTCCAAGCACGGAAATGTTCCGATGCAATCTGCAGTCGTTCTTTCAAAGTAGGACGCTCCTCATACTGATGAGGAGAAAGAGCATATGAATAGGAAACCATATGCATCGGCAATCGGTTCCATAGCAGCTATGTGCTAGAATAGATGTGGCTAATGCATTGGGATATTGTTATCTAGCTTTTTGACCATGTAGTATTCGTATGGGCTTGACGAATCAAACTTAAAAGCTACCAAGGCAGGAAACCCAAAGAGATAGCCATAAAGCCCATAAATCAAGTACAGCCAAATTCATGAGATAAAAACAAGATCGCCCTAAAAATTCCAAGACACGATCCATCAAAGTGATGGACCGGTAGCATTCCACGCCTATGGATCGATACCGATCCATACTACTTCCCCATAAAAACTCTAATTTCCTCCTATTACCTAGTCTTAATGCCAAAAGCTTATTCCAAGTTTCATAGATCGGTCGCTTGTCAGTTGCTATCGAAAGCACTTGAAATTAGCAACTCCATTCCTCCACCAATCCAACTTCTTAGCCTAGAAATAAGTTCATAACAACACAACCAAGATAGAGATCAAAAACCTAACAATAAGTCGCTTCATCCCAAAGTGAAAAGAAGGATCTGTAAGAAGATCTTATGGATCAATACCAATTCATGCCTATGGATTAGTACCGATCCACAGCTACCTACAGACATGCCCACGTTTTTTCGAGAGCAACTGCTGCTGGATAGTGGAGATTGTGGAGGAAAACGTGATGGAATATTTCCAGCCAACCTACAGATATAAATAAGAGGCTAGGGTCTCACTTTCGAGGATTTTTTGGCTTCCTTGCGATTATTATTTATTTCTTTATGATCTCCCATAGGGTGGTACTAATTCATATGAATTTTACTTGTAAAACAACAGTATAATCAAAAGAAACATTAAGTGGATGTAGGCATCGATCGGCTGAATCACTCTAAACCTTGTATGTGTTGCCTTTACTCATTTTCATTTACTTTTTCTTTGATTTTCTTCTCTTCTAAAACCTATTGGGTGTTTATGCCATTTTTGGTTTGAACATTTGGTGCTTTCATTGAGAATACTTGAATTTAGTGACTTGAATTTTAAAAAAATTCAACATGACGAGACAATCCGCTAGGAAGACCGCTGTTGGAGGAAATCAACAAGGGGGTAGCCATGAGGTGTCGTCTGGATCTAACACCCATCATACTACATAAGCCAGGGATAAGATGGAGACTATAATGAATGAAATCCAAGACAAAATGATATCCCAACAAGAAGAGAGGATGGAAATATTTTTTAGGAGAATGGGATAGATTGGAACAACCAAAATAGTTGCAAACTAGAACCAAAGGCCTGAAGCTGCAGCAAATGCACCTGGAAGCAGAATGGAGCAACCTAGAACAACGCTAGAAAGAGTTCTATGGAATGGTACTGATTCTCGAGGATCGATCGGTATCGAATCCTAAGAATCTAGGGGCATCGACAATGTTAACCTAGGTAGAGATGACATACGTCCGGGAAATAATGCTCAGCGTTTGAATGTGAATCAGAATGTGGATGCACGACCGACGGAATACGTGTCAGAATTCCCTCGAGGAAATGGGAAGCAACCTGAAAATGCAAACCTGAGAGTCCCTTTACATGACAATAACAGACTTTCTAAGATGGTGAGACGAGCAATGAGGGTGGACTCCCCACCATAGTCTGGAGGATGTGAATAAGAGTCCATTCACTTTGAATATTCAGTATGCTAAGAATCCATCTGATTTCAAGCTGCCAATATTGGAAACGTATGATGGAAAGACGGATCCAACGGTCCATTTGATGAGGTACATTTGGCACATGGAAGTGCTCAATGCATGTGAAGAAGTGATAGGATGGTGCTTCCCTTTGTATCTGATGGATTTGGCGGTATTATTTTGTTTAGATAGCTAGACACGGCTCCATAAGCATACGGGCTGAATTGGTGGAAAAATTCATAAATTAATTTTGAGTTCATATTTCATGACCCAAGAGTGTAATGGCACTATAGAGTGTGAAGCAGAGGACTAGAAAGACACTTAGGAGTTTTTTGATGAGGTTCAATGCGGCGGTCGTCGCGATTGATAAGCCGGACCCATCATTGGTTCTGATTGCGGCAGTTTTCGGAGTAACCACTAAGACAAATTTCAACGTCGGTTTGAAACGAGATCCTCTAATGGATCTTGCATAATTTTATCATGAGAACGAGATATACCTACGTCAGGAGAACGCTGAGGCTGAAGGGACAAAATTCAATGTTGTGGATAGTGGAGGACTATCAGAAGCAGGATCTAGCAAGGATAAAGGAAGGCGAAAGATGGAAGATGGCTTTGAAGGATCGAACTGGTAAAGA
Organism: Allium cepa; assembly: GCA_030765085.1. Taxonomy (NCBI): domain Eukaryota; kingdom Viridiplantae; phylum Streptophyta; class Magnoliopsida; order Asparagales; family Amaryllidaceae; genus Allium; species Allium cepa. Next base: position 791,483,696 of record CM060932.1, read on the forward strand.
AGAGAATCGAAATTCTCCTTTTATATGAATTTGAATGAAACTTCAAAGCAGATTTATCTTAACACCGGAAGACAGATCCCCTACCGAAAATCAGCAAGGAAAGATTCCATTGATCGTGAAAGGACATCCAAAAAGTATTGCCAATTCCATGAGCTGGATGGGCATACCACAAATGATTGTAGGCACTTGCATGATTTGATTGACGAATAGGTTAGAACAGCAATATGTGAGAAACCAAGCTGTAGTGGTGGAATAGAAGCAGCCATCATCTATCGTGAATGGGAATGGCCTTGGATCAAGGTCAAAGATAGTCATCACTTAATAAGGATGGCAGGGAATCAGATGAATCCTCGATTATTAAAATCAACATGAATGTGATAACCAATACAGATTGTGGTAGTCCCAATCGGAGAGAAGGGTTGATGACCTAGAGCAAATGGATGGAATTGTTCGATATTGATCGTGCTAGACCCAACTGAAGAGTCGGGATCGGAGTGCAAGATGCAAGCCACCTTGCTGAAGAGCAAGTGCATTGGACTTGTATAAAAGTAAGTCACCTTGCTGGAGTGTGAGCGAATGAGCTTGCTGTTGAGTCCTCTCGAAAAAGGCGAGCAGATTGGGCTCGGCAAGGGTCCGGAGAGACCAAGGATTTAAATGTCGGTCCCGAATGGCTGCGAATTCAATTAATGATCCGGAGAGATCATGGACTTAACCATCAGCCCCAAATGGCCAGGAATTCAATTAACGATACGAAGAGTCATGGACTTAACTATCGGCCCCGAACAACCATAAATTCAATTAATGATCCAGAGAGGTTGTAGATTTGAATATTGGCCTAGACATGTGATGGATTTCGACTAGTGATTCGAAGAGATCGAGAATTCTACTAATGACTCGAAGAGATCAAGCTTTCAACTAAAAATCTAGAGAGATCATGAATTGAATCGGTCATCGAATACATGACCCAAAGAAATTGAGATTTATACTCTGGCTTTGAATACCATTCGACTTTGAAATGATTCGTTAGCCATTACCACATCAAATTATTGATTTTAATACATATTTATCAACTCCTGGGTGGATGTGGGACAATCCTGATTTAGGATGTACTATATAATATGAAAATTCTAGGAGAACACAACATGATTGTTTATGACTAACACTCAAGCAAGGACTCGAGTCAGCTATCATGGTCTAGAATGACCTCTGATTTACAGGTGAATTCAAAGGAACAAGACGATTCACAATCGTTCGATTAGCAGATAACCAGAAAATTCAACTACTAACATTTCATCGACTTTGATGTTTGTCCTTGAGCAAAGCACGCCTTCCATTCGCAAGGCATGATTTGGGGGGCTAGTGTTATCTAAATTTTGGACCAAGCAGCATTTATATGGACTTGATGAATCAAACTTGAAAGCTATCAAGACAGGAAGCCAGGAGAGATAGTTGTAAAGTCCAAAAATCAAGTACAACCAAATTCACGAGATAAAAGTAAGACCGCCCTAGAAATTCCAAGACATGATCCATCAAAATGATGGATCTATACCGATCCATGCACCGATCCATGCCTATGGATCGGTATCGATCCAAATACTTCCCTAGAAATTCTCTAACTTCCTTGTATTACTAAGTTTCGATGCCATAAGCTTATACCAAATTCCACAGATCGATCTCTTGTCATTTGCTATCAAACCCCTCAACCAATTGAAATTACCAACTCAATTCCTCCACCGATCCATCTTTTTGCCTAGAAAAAAGCTCATAGCAATATAAACAAGTTAGAAAATACAAACCTAATGACAAGTTACTTCATCCCAAAGTGACAAGAAGGATCTGTAAGAAGATCTTATGTATCGGTACAGATCTATGCTTATGGATCGGTACCGATCCATATTGCCTATTGACATGGCCATCTTTTCTCGAGAGCATCTACTGCTAAATAGTGGAGATCATAGAGGAAGACATGGTGAAGCATTTCCCACCAACCTATACCTTTAAATAGAAGTCTAGGGACTCACTTTAGAAGATCTTTTGGCTTCCTTGTGATTATTACAAATTTGTTTGTAATCACCCATGGAGTGGTACCAATCTGTAAGAACTGTACTTGTAAAATAGCATTATAATCAAAAGAAACATTAAGTGGACATAGGTATTGATTAGTCGAACCACATAAACCTTGTCTATATTGTCTTTACTCGTTTTTATTTAGTTTTCTTCAATTTTCTTCTCTTTCAAAACCTATTGGGTGTTTGTACCATTTTTGGTTCAAACAGATGCATAAGCTTATATCAGCCTAATCCTAGAGAAAAACATTAGGCTTTGTGAAATGTATATTTAAGCATTTAAGAGGTACTAAAGACTTATTCTTATATATTGGAACGATGATCTCCTTATGAAGGGGTATACAGACTCTAATAAGTCTATATCAAATTATGTTTTTACTTTAAACGGTGGGGCTATTAGTTGGAAAAGTTCTAAATAAGAATCAATAGATGATTCCTTAATAGAGATCGAGTATACGCCATCGACGAAGCAGCTAAAGAAGCAGTCTGGATGCAAAATTATGAGTGAGCTAGGTGTGATTTCCAACATGGAAGATCCAATGACATTATTTTATGACAACAATGCTACGATGTAGATCGTAAAGGAACCTAGAGCACACAAGAAATCGAGTTGTATTCTTCAAAAGTTCCACCTTATTAGAGAATTTGTCAAGAAGAAAGAATTCATCATTCTAAGAGTAGTTACAAAGGCCAACATGGCGGTTCCATTCATGTAAGGCCTAGCTCGATCAGTTCTCAGCGAACTGGTCAAAGGGATGGGATTAAGACACCGTAATTGGTCCCAAGTACAAATGGGAAACTTATAGAGCTAGGTGTATACCCTATGGGCAATTCTATAATTTATTGTAAATTATTAACTCTATAATAAAATTTTGTTCAAAGTTAAAGTTGTTTTGCTTTCTATTTTATACTTGTAATAATGTATTATGTTAATTATTCATTTGATTCAAGTATATATAATAGAAAATCCTTAAATGATATGTTTTGTAATACTAATTACAATGTGTTACAATCATGGAAAATTTATCACAATGAAAACAACGTTTGTTTTAAATATTCCTAATCAAGATGTATCAAGATAGGATATCAATACATTCTTTGAGATTAGAGTATGCAACGCTCTCCAAATATTGGGTAGTGTATTATTCATGGATGTTGGTGGCACTATGGGATTACATACTGATAGTTACTAAACAGCCATGGAATGACATACTCGATAGTTTTCTATAGGTTAACTTAACAAGGTCAAATAGAGAATATCGAAGTGATGATATTACATATTTCTCCTAACTTAAGAATACTGTTAAACTACAATGTTTGACCCTCCAACTTGATTATAATTAAATCATGGCACGATGTATATCGAATGACTATAATTAGGTCTGAGTTGAAGCACTGGAAGTGAAACACTATTCAATAGAGAATTCGACTCCTTGGTTATATGGTTAGTACCACAGTCAACTATAGTCAATTCAACATTGAAGTCTCTGACCAACACAGTTTGGTTAATAATAATTGCTATTATTGAACTAAGTACTTTAGGTTTTGTGTTAGAACCCTGTTGGTTGAGTATTTTGAAGATGACAGTTATATATATATATATAATATATAGTATGTTATTTTATACAGGAATCTAAAGATTATGAATCAAAGAAACAAGGAGAAAAGCAAAGTGTATGCTATTGTCCTAAGATTTATTTGTAAAATCTCCTATGTTATTTTGTGCAGGAATCTAACCATTATGAATCAAAGAAACAAGGAGAAAAGCGAAATTTATGTTATTGTCCTAAGATTTATTTGTAAAATCTCCTAAATGATTCATATGCATACACACATATCATTGGCACACAAGTTGTTTGAAATACAAGAGCCAAAAATTTTAGTACCAGAATAGTTACAAAACAAGACTGCCTTATACATAAAAATCATTATATAAAGATTTAGTCGATTGAAATCATTTTCAGTTAACTGAGGGTAGGCGATAAAAAATGATACTAGTCGACTGAACCCAGCCTTTTTATTGTTTTAAATATGCTAAAATTCAAAATTTTCTCTATAATTTTTTATGTTCGCATTTCGTAAACTGACTACCAACACCGATCGACTGAATACCCGGTAATAACTATTTTATGAAACGATGCTTCAAAGAATTTGCGATTGATGGTTGTTTCTCTTCGAAGAGTAATGGCTTCTTCGAATAATTGTAACCTTTCTATGCCACCTTTTGATATCTATAAATATAGTCTAACTTGCTATCTTGAATTATTTTCTCTCTTTAATACCATTTGCACTCAAATTCTAGTATTCGGTCAAGAATTATACACTTTCCATAATCATGGTGCATGCATGTTGAATCGTCAAGGAGATTATAGAAAATTTTATATTACAAGTCAAAATCTATGTTGATAGAACACAATATTGTCAAAGACTGTTGTATATGCCTATTCCTCCGAGTTAAGTGAAGGTGTTTGGTTAGTGAATTTCGAAGAGGAGCTTTGGGACCGGATGTTTGATGTGAGGTCTGAACTAGCATATAAACATTGGTGTGATTACTTCGTACTCAACTTGATTGTTTACTTCGTTATATAGCTTGATATTGCATACACACATATATACACAAGTTAGCAATATTTCCATAGATCCTTGTGCACTTTCAGTTGGTATCAAAGCACGGTTATTTCATTAACTATAACAAAGTTTTTGAAAAATTAAAACTATGGCCAATATGTTTTCAGAGGGTCAAACAACTACACGTCCTCCACTATTCACCTGTCTAACTATGCATGTTGGTCTACACGAAAGAGAATTTTTATGGAACCTAACGGTCTTGAGATTTGGCAAGAAACTCAAACTAGGTATGAAGTATATTCTACTAAAATGAATACTTGTACAGATGCTCAAAAAACCACGACAACCAACAATGCAAAAGCCATGAATGTTTGTTCTGTTCACTTGACATAAATGAATTTCCTAGAGTCATGCTTTGTCAAAATGCACATGATATTTGGTGTACACTTTAAATTACACGTAAAGAGACAAACAAAGTTAAGAAAACAAAATTTCGATTCTATAAAATCAATTTATATAATTTAAAATGAAAACTAATGAGTTTATTGTAGACATGTATGCAAGATTCCATACCATATAACATGATCTTATGGCACTAAGAGTTATATTCACTAATTTTGATCTTGTTATATGTATTTTAAATTCTTTGACTATTAAATAGGAAAGAAAGGTTCAAGCAATAGAAGAAGCAAATGACCTTTCCCAACTCAAAGTTGAAGAATTAATTGGGAATCTAATGTCGTATGAAGCGAATTAACAGGCAAGAAAAGAACAAAATCAAGAGAAGAAGGGTATAGCTCTTCAAGTCAACGATGAAGACTCTGACTTAGATAAAGATGAGATTATGTTCATCACCAAAAGCTACAAAAAATTCAAGAAATTGATGAAATTCACGAAAGTACAAAATAGCAGAAACTCAACTTCGATTAAGTGCTTCGAATGCGACATATTTGGGCACATAAAGAAAGATCGTCCACAATTGAACAAGAAAAAGTAGAAAAACAAATTGAAAAGTTCAAGAAGAAGTAAAAAGCTTTTCAAGTTGCATAGGATGATTCAGATTCGTCTTCTTCGGACAACGAAAGTGATAGTGATAGGGAACAAGTAAACATTTGTTTTATGGCCACTGGCGAGGTAAATCCTAAGCTTTCTTATAATGATATTCTAGAAATCAGTATTGAACTAGATAATAAACTAAGAAATTTGAAGAAGTTATATAAAGAAAACATAAACAAATTAAATAGAGCTAAAATAGAAATTGATACGCTTAAAGATGAAAAAGTATTTTTAAAGAAGAGCTAGAAATTTCACTAAAATCATGTGAAAGCATAACTTCTCAAAATACCACTTTATATGATGAAATAAAAGCTAGTAAAATAAAGAATGATAAGCTTAACAAAGAAGTTTGTGAATTAAAATCTAATGTGGACTTGGCTAAAAATGAAGCTTTAGAGCTAAAACAATAATTGGAGCAAATTACTAACAATGTTTCATTTAACAAAGGAAAACAAAGCTTAGAGAATTTGATAAAATTATATAAAATCTTTTACCTTATTTAAATTATATAAATTCTTTTTAATTTATTCAAATTTATAAATTTTATAGTTGTATTTAATTTGTGTCTTAATATGTAAATATACATATGTGTATCACATAGATATATGTGTGTGTGCACGTGTAACATATCAACCTGTGCAAGTTATAACATGCCCATACGTAGATGTTGGGATTTACATTGCAATGGACATGCTAGCTCATCCAATAAGCAGGTATATATTATCCAAATATATGTTTGTATATATACACTATTATTTATATAAGTGTTATATATATATATTAATTTTGTTTAAATAATTTTATAAAATTATATAAATATATTTATATATAATCATATGAATAATATTACACAGATATTATTGTAATAGGTTTATTTAAATAAAATAAATTATTTATAGATTATTTTTTTCAAACTGTGAGTAAAACATATGTACATACATACATACATACATACATACATACATACATACATATATATATATATATATATATAGTTTTGTATAATTTTTAAATACACACACACAAATATATGTATAATATATATTTATATATATATTAATCAAATACCTAAATTTTTTTTAAATATTAAAGTGTAGGTCCTACGTAATACAGCTCAAACGATAATATATTATTATTTTTTATTTTAAAATACATTTAATTAAATATCCATTCAAAAACTAATAAAATATTAATTGAAATTTAATTTAAACTTTATTTAAAATTTTAAATTTCAAAAATTCCTAAATGATATTTTATGCCTTAAAAAAATTCTCCATAATTTTTTGGTTTAAAATGATTTTTATTTTTCTGATCGAAATTAAATAATTAATTTATTTAAAAATTAAAAATGTTTTATTTATTTATTTTCTGTCGAGAGCTTCTTTACTATTAATATTATTTTATAAAATAAAAATATAAGTTTCATAATTTATATGAATTAATATAATTTATTATGTAAAAAAATGATTTAAATAATATTAAATAGCAATAAAATACTAGTAAAGAAATATCTCCCACTGTCGAAATTATCATAGCTTTAATTCTTTACATATAAAATTGTTTAACTTTTTCGGATTAAACTATGATGTTGTAATTAATTATAAACTATGTATATATAATTAAATAGTATATAATAATTTAATAAAATATAAAAAAATTATTTTTTTATTCAAAGCTATACCGACGTGATGTATGTTTGATAGAAAAATTATTTATTTCAAATGTATGTACGTGCATACAACTAAATGACTTTGTGACAACATTACCTGCATATCAGAACCGTCACTAACTAACAATACATATATAATAAAATAATATAACTGAGAGTTAATAACTATATTTTAACTAGAAACATACCTCAATCCTAATGCCTTGAAATACATCTTGAAAAATAGATTTTTGCCCCTTGAAATTGTTTCCGATTCAATAGATATCTAGTCTTTGAACTATTGACTACCAGCTATCAGATAGCGACCGAATTAACTTGATTTTAACTTAATGAGATGGAGAGATACCAATAGGGATTTCGGCTAGCTAGCACAGAGAAGGAGGCACCAAATGTGTAATGACCCTCCCTCTCGACCCCCTCTTGGAACCCCCTCTTCCTCTCCCCTTCTCCTACTTTTTACTTCCTAATCATGCCTCCCTTGATGTATTAAGCCCAAAGCAAAAGTTTAAAAGAGATTAGAGATGATTTGGTAAGACTTGAAAAGGTTAGAGAGTAATTAGTGGATTAGTGCTTAAGCACTTCCACCATTTTTAACTCTCATACTTCATCTCAAGCTCAAGTGAATTAGTGATTTACTCCTAAGGGTATGCCCCTCCTTATATAGGGTTTTACAAGAGATCATAACCACCTCTTACCTTCCACGAAAGGTTACTAAAGAGCCTCCTTTTCGCATGTTAAATTTACACCTCTCTTTTTACTTAAAAGTTAAGTATTACCATAAAAGGTCATTTCCTACATATCACCCATGACATCATCCATACTATTTATTTCAATAATTGGAAAAAAGTTTCTATTTTAGTTTCTTAATTTCCTAAGCAAACAAGTGTATGTAAAAAAAATTGAATGACTATAGACGGTTAAAAAGTTGTTTATCGATAAAGCAATTTTCGGTCACATTATCGATATTTTTTCAAAGTATTTATTTTTATAAACATTTTCCAAAACAAGTTTACCATCATTACTTATGATTTAAAAGGAGGTTAAAAACTTATTAAATAATATTAGTAACAGTAAATCCAAGATTCAAATATTTAGATAATTCAGATATTTAAAGTGTTCGAAATTCTGAGTCGTTACATTCTCCCCCACTTAAAATATTTCATCCTCGAAATTCTGACATGAACAGCAAAAGAAACAATCGCATACCAATACCTAAAAGTATTCAATCATAAGTAAAAAAAATCATGGTTTGCTCAAGTTCAAAACGTTCTTATCACACAAGGAAGATAAACGACCTATTAAGCATACTATATGCTCAACAGCCGCAGGTAATTACTTAGTCATCGATTCATAAACCTCATAACAAATCAAAAATTCATCACTTAAACTCTCCATAAGTCAACAAAACTTAGCATAGAAATATAAACTCTCCATAAATCAACAAAAAATAGCATAGAAATATACTGAAGCCTGTACGATGTACATGGATCATCCGTACATATTATCAATTCTGATCACTTGCTCAGTCATATAAATTTCACTTCTCAACTAGTATAGATCACTTGACCTCTCTAGTGCGGACTCCTACAAGGTTCCTTGATTAGAAACTTTTATTCTTCTTACTTAGTCATGTACTATGATAGAAAACTTTAGGATCATATCAAGAATCTGTATCAAGTGTTTGCCATCAAGAATCTAGTGAAAAATTCTTGTTTGGACTAGCGTAAACTAACATGAAATCATGTATTCAAATACTAGATCAAAAATGATCATGTGAATAGAACGATCTATGTATAACTTACATATTTATTCTACTAGTTTTTTAACTACACTAATATATTATATCACATTATTTTATACAAATAGTATGTTTCATTCAATAGTAAACTCATTTATGAATCATTCCATAAAACATAACTTCAAGTTTATCAACGTTTGTAACTTAAGTTCATATTCATATAACACTCATGACATCCTAAGAGTATATACAAAACATCGAATTCAATTTTACTTAACAAGCATGTTCAATAAGTTTCAGACCATTTTTAACTTACTAACTTGTCAATTTAAGTGTTATATAAACTCAACTTATATTTTACTTATACATTCGAAAGTTTTCGACTGTCCAAAATCGTCAAGATCCTATTTCACTTTAACAAATGAAATCTATCAAAAAACATATCATCACAAGATGCACATACCATATAATCGTAATGCATGGGTTACATGTGTCCATAAAATAGCTTAAGAAATTTCAATAATTTATTAAACACCTTTACCCAAGAAGGGAAAACCTTAAATGTTCTAACATCTATTCAGGGATATGCCATTACCACTCAGGCATCCTACATAGCATACATATAAAACATTCTTACAGAAATAGTTCATATCTAATTTCTTTCGAAAGTAAACTTTAGAACTAAACAACGGGTTTTACTTCAACTCATTTTGAAATAAATATATATACATATATCTTTTGTATAACAAATCATACTTTTCAGACTCAAATTATAATCTATTTTTATCCAAAACAACCCTGTAGCATCCCCCACTTAGAAAACCAAAAATGTACACTAATGATGTTGAAGTCATCACTAGAATTATTTCAAGTGACAAGAGCGATTTCGTTGCATCCAATTCATGCCATTCGGCTTTAATCAAAATCATTTCAAAATGGTATCAAACACTTCGTAAATATTACTATGTACCATGGACTCAATTTCATAAACCAATTTCCTAAATACCTACTTTCAAATAATACTACTATTATTTTCTCCAAAATATTGAAAAATATTTTCAAAGGCACTGGGATTTAAGTTCTCAAAATATCATTTGAATCCTTGTTGTCTATAAGTGATGTTTTATAAACCATACTTACATAGAATCACTTTCTTATACAAAATCTTTTCATAAATGTTTGTTTGTCTTTCCCAGATTAAAATATACATCTATTACTAAACTCAACTTTTATATGAGTTAACTTTTTAACCCAATATTATCACCGAACGCCTTATAGTCAAACTATAAAACTAAATTCATAAGCTAGTCATTCCAATGTATCTACAAATATTATCTGCCCAACCCGTACAGTAAAAAAGTAAAACTGCTCATAAACTAGTCGAGCACAAATCAACAAATGATAGTTAATGCCCATAAACTAGCCGAGCATAACTAAACTAATTAATGAGGGATAATAGATAAACATCATTAACACCAACATTAATTAAACTAAACTTTTATAATTCACTTATATAAGTTACCTTATATGAGACCTTTAATTTTCACAGTTATAATTACCATAAAGGTATATGTTTATAACAAATAAAAGTACACTCTCATATGTATAATACATTCAACTCATGCTAGAGCATTCCATTACACTATCTCTTAATGAGTCATACCCACCAAAGCCAAGGTTCTTGCTTAACCTTCAACTCTGATACCAACTGTAATGACCCGCCCTCTCGACCTTCCTTGGAATCCTCTCTTCCTCTTTCCTTCTCCTCCTTCTTACTTCCTAATCATGCATCCCATGATATCTTTGGCCAAAAGCAAACGAGATTGGAGATGATTTGGTTAAGACTTGAAAAAGTTAGAGAATAATTGCAGGATCAGTGCTTAAGTACTTCCACCATTTTTAACTCTCATACTTCATCATAAGCTCAAGTAAATTAGTGATTTATTCCTAAGGACATGCCCCTCCTCATATAGGGTTTTACAAGAGGTCTTACCACCTCTTACCTTCCATAAACGGTTACAAGGAGCCTCACTTTTCACATGTTAACTTTACACCCTCTCTTTTTACTTATAAGTTTATTATTACTATAAAAGGTCATTATCTAAATACCTTTGATGATGTCACCCATGACATCGTCCATAAAGTTTAGTTTCATACATGGTTAATCTAATTAGGTTGGAGTTACTTATAGTGGATAGAAAGAAGAGAATTGTGGATCTCATCTCATACTAATTCTTCTTTAATATGAGCCATCCAAAATCAAGCATTTTCTAACCTAATTTTAGCTACTTATATCTATGTTTTCCATTGAAGATATCAAGCTCTATGATGACGCTAAAACCCATATAAGTCCAAATAAAATATTATAAAACTAAGTCCAATTTAATCGCTGATCGTTATCTTATATAGATTAATATATTTATAAATATTATAAATATATCTAATAATATTTATTCATCAAATCGTTATCAAATTTCATAATTAATATTTAATAAATATTAATTAATTTATAATGATTGTAAATTAATCAAATCGTTTGGTCAAAGGAAAATTCATATTTTCGTTTGTGTGACTCATCAGATGTAAATTCGATCGGTGATTAATATGAAGCTATTCGAATTTAATTTCACTATGATAAATTACTCATAGTTACAGTACTTTGTAACTACTATCACAAAAGATTCCATTTATGAATTTTCTATTAAATATACTTTTAATTAATTAATATAACATTATATCAAGTATATAATATTAAAAAGACACCTTTTATATTGAACAAGATTGGCTATCGAGTTAGATATATGTAACAATTTACATAATTGTCTCTAGATCATATCCCTAACTCTATCAAGTAGTATTTAGAAACTAGGCTTAGTAATAATTTAGTAATTTGGTGATTATATATCAAAAATGGTGAAATAATGATCAGATTAGACATAGGATCCTAGAGTTAAGGTATAAGCACGTTCTTATAAGATCAGAGGCAAAGAAGTAGTGGTCGAAGGTGGAAATGATGAAAAAATGATAAAAATCATAAAAACGTGAAACCTTTAGGAATAACGTACACCGATGTAGTATTTTCCTATCAATCTGAACTAAGGCCTTGAAGGTCTGTATAAATAATCAACAGACGACACGACTCTTGTTTTCTCTTATGTTTTGGAAGATGATATGAGGCATGACAAGATAGTATTGCAAATGAAAGAATATATGGGATGATTTAGTTGTCGTTTGAAAGCGATATGTATATGTGTTGCGATACAAAAATATGATACAATGATGGAAGTGGACGTGAACAAGTCTAGAACATTGGTAGATGACTAGAATGTGTATATAAGTATGAACGTGGTCATATGACACTTAGTAGGTGGTCCAGGCATGACAATTTGCTCCCTTATGGTGCTATGATAGGACAGGGGAGGAGTGGATGTTAAGCGACTCTACAGGCTATAAGCGGACCAGGGCGTGAGTCAAATTAGGTGGCACGAGGATAATAGGCTTTCCTGTAGGCTTCGAGCGGTCCAAATAATTGAGTTCAACATGCGATTTAGGTGACGGTAGGCGATAGGCAACCCTATAGAGCATGAGGTCGCACGAGGCTTGAGTCCTTACAAATATGATGCAATATGGTTAAATGTATAAGATAGCCAGGTATGACGTGGTGACTAAAGTATGGTGGCTGGAAGACAGACACATATCATGTTATAGTATTATTTTTGTATTATATGTAGCGTAGGGCATGGCTCACTGACTAAAATTATGTCTAACGCACTTCTGCCTATATATATATCTTGGTTGATGATGTTTAGAGATGAGACGGTAGTGGAGATGGAGACCCATTGATGTATTGTATATATGGCGTAGATCAGTATTGTACATGGGTTTGATTCTGTATATATGGTTTTAGATTGTATCTATATTTATTGTGACATGTGTTTTTGACATTTTAGACATGATATGATGATGTGACTATGGAATTTATTATTTTATTATATTTAATTCATTTCACTATGGGACTCTGAAAGTATATGGTGTTAGTTAGAGTTATATATAATATCCGGCATCCATCTATATCTATCTATAGTTGTTAATATTATACCTAAACCCTAATGCCTTGCCCTTTCAATTCTTGGGGGTCGATGTCAGTTTAGGCATCGGCCTGGGGGTCGAGAGGGTTGGTTGTTACATTTGGTATCAGAGCTAAGGTTATGAAATAAGATATTAATTAGGATCATATTGAGAGAGCGTGTTTGTATTTTCTATTAGACATACACACACACACACACACATATATAATGTAGGAATTCAAAGAATATATGCACACATCCATTTACTATTCTATTTTATTTTACTATCTATTAGGAAGTTGCTAATAAATCGCATTTTTACAGATAGTTGAAATGAGCCAAAACTCCAGTAGAGACTAGTGCAGCCAATACAGGTAGGATAGAACTAGGGTAGGTACGAGCAACCGTGTAGATATACTAGATATTCCCAGAGCTAATATTCAAATATGGTTAAACACTACACTCAGGTGACGATCCTAGCTAGTATCAACCATATTGAACCTGCAACCACCAATACCACTTCTAAGTAAGGTGTGATACCTACCCGGCATCACCGACTTTTGACTTTTCTAAGCTGTGTAAGGATTTCTCCAACCTTGGTGCGAAGCTACTTCTCAGGACAGAACCATACTTGGTGACTCGGGCATGGATTAATGATTATGAAAAGATTTTCAACCTATTGGGACTTGGTGATCCGATTAAGAGGTAGTTAGCTATTTAGCATTTGAAAGGTGAAGCGGCATGGTTGTATGTACATTATGCATTTTTCGCTAATTAATTAAAATATAAATTAATTAATAAATAATAAACGTGAAAATGGAATTTTTACAATTATTGTAATTTGGCTATGAAACTTATACCATTGGATTCATGGTGATTTTCTGATCGATTTTCATATATGAACTTCTCCTAGTAGTTCAAACAAAAAAAATTAACGTTTGAAGTTCTTGCATCGGAAATAATTATATGTGTAAATTTAATAATAAAAGCAATTAAGACTAACTTAATAAATGTTAACATTGAATTAAAATCTCAAAGTATTTACAAAATGGGTAAAAATTGATAAAGCATCAATTAACATAGGAAATTAATTAACGCAATCAAATAAAAGAGGAAACAAAGCAACCAAATCAGGTGACGTTTAAATCTTGCTCGATCCAAAAGAGCATAGGTCAATTATGATCAAGCCTAGGTCGATCATGAGTGGACAACCATGAGGTTAGGCGGTCGGTCCGTCTTTTTTAGGAGGCGGCAGTAAAGGAAGGCATTAATGGCCCATATTTAAAACAGATGCATCCAACGGTTAGCGCTGATCTGAACCTCTATAAATTAAGGCCTAGGGCTTCACTTCTCACTCATTATTATTCTAATGATCACGGAAGCTCTATCACTTCTCTTCTCCTATGAAATTTCTAAATACACGAAAATACAATAGATTGCACGTATACACTTTGCAAAAGAATAGAAAAGGATAGAGGATAGAAGATAAATTCAAATTAGTTTGCTACGTGAAAGGTAAACTTTTAGATCTGGTTCTAACTAATAAATCTAGATCCAGTTCTCTTCTTTGTAATTAAGTCTCTAATAGATTTGTACAAAAAGTGGAGAATACAAGGAATATGGTCGGATCTAGATTAAATTTAGAGATTTGGCAGCGATATTTAAATGTAAGTGGTAATATTATATATTTTTATATAATACTGGGTTATATCATTGCAAAACTATTCCATTTTTCTTGAGATGTTAAATTAAATTGCAAATTAATTCCCATTATATGAAATGATTTAATTTAATATTGCATTTGAATTTTATTGCAAAAATTGAATACTTTCCTATTATGAATATGCTTGCAATTTTATATGTTATTGATTAAAGCAGCGTAATGATTAAATTGTTAGTTTCTACGTTAGATAATTTACATGGTTTTTACGGCTGATAATTTACATATTTTACGCCAGATTTCAGTTAACCTAAAACCGATGAATTTGGAATTTCATTCTTTTTATTTGAAGTTAATTAATAATGTTACTTCGACTTATTGTATTTTGTAATATTTTATTTTATTGGAGTGTGTATTGTTGCGAGGAGATTTTCATATATTATCAAGTCTAAGTTCATAAAAGTGTGATGTATGAAATCACAGGGAATAAATATATACCAATAAAAAAAGAGATGTAAAAAATAAGGATTGTTACTGTATTTTGTACTGCCTAATTCAATAAATGAAAAGAGAATTCCTTGTAATTACAAATACTATGCAAAACATCTCTTTTGGATAAGATAAGAAAATTTACTGTGTAATAATTAATTAATAAAGTTTAATTCCAATCTATTAAAATGTAGTAAATCACAAGATTGAAATATTAAGTAAGAATCAAATAAAATGCCA
This sequence comes from Allium cepa, assembly GCA_030765085.1. Classification (NCBI taxonomy): domain Eukaryota; kingdom Viridiplantae; phylum Streptophyta; class Magnoliopsida; order Asparagales; family Amaryllidaceae; genus Allium; species Allium cepa. The sequence continues at coordinate 791,499,249 of CM060932.1, forward strand.
ATAAAATGGGATGTAGTTTAGTAAGAAAATATGGAGTCATAGGCAAGAATAAAATGGAATGGAAATCAAAGTGAAATGAATGAATGAAGTAGCAACATTATGGATAACTAAGAATGATAAGCGGTAAATGAATTTTTAAAGAGAAGGATAAACACATAATAAAACGAAGACGTAAGATCAAGCATAAAATATGTAGAGGTAATAATGAAAATGTAAGGAGAATAAATATACGTGAATATGAAATATGTATATATGTAGCTTTGGATATGTGTTTATGATGGGTGTGGATAGTTACAATTTAATATATAAATTATTGATAGAAAATGACATTGAGATTCATTGGAGTGGGTTGAAGTATAAATCTACATTCAACCATAGGGTGGTGGGGAATATATGCTTATGTATAGAGAAGGGATACCCCAGATTAGCACTCTACGTGAAAAGACGAGCTACATAAACGTATAGCAGTCCGTTATGAGAGTGTCGAACAATCTAAGTACCTCCGCTTCAAATTTTTTATGGAGGGGCATTGCCTTCATTGCACTAGGCAATCTCAATGGACGATGTGGGAGTCAAAGATTGTATGCAACACAACGTGTGGGTACTATTCACTAAGGGTAGATAGTTCTCGGTCAGTCATTGAGTCCTTTGTGATCAATGGGAAGGACAAAATTACACCATGCTAGATGATTCACCTACCGGGACATTAAGTTAGGTTATGCAATGTCACAGTTGTTTGTTAGATTAGTTGATAGGGCAAGGCTAGTTAAATAATAAAGCGATTCCTTTAAAACACGATTGGGGTGGTTTGTGGAGCCTAGTCCACACGAAACGGAGCAGATAAAGTAGGAAATCTCCAAAGAGTACATGACCTTATGGTAGAGAGGTCATCGATGCACACTATAGGATTTCCACGAGATATAAGATGTCGAGATCGTGATCCAACAAGGCGATGGATCCTGATGAGATGATGAACGAGAGATACTAGTGGTGACAGTATCTAGGTCCATTAGGGGACTGTGGAATATATATATATATATATATATAGTAATATACATAGATATAAATCTACAGGAACTAGATGGGAACGGTTCATACGCAGAAATGGAGTCGAAACGACTAATAAGATAAATCTAACATAAGCTAGTGTTATGTATAAGATGTATACTTTACCAATCACTAGAGCATTGTTCTAACCTCCTCCTTATTACAACCCTCAGGATAGATCGAAAGGCAGGTACTGGTGTATGGGCATGTTCGGTGCTGATAAGGATACTTGATTTATAGAAGTGTCAAATCCTTGTTAGTGTTTATGTGATTTATTATATTTTAAATTATTCTGCTGCAAGTTATTTCAATAGAGCTTTATTCCTTTTTTTTTAATTACATGATACCAAACCAACGTCCATACATTGGTGGACTTGGATTTTCGGTTTAGAAAAAAATTATGCTCACTAGAGTGAGGGTTGTCACATTTGGTATCGGATCTTAGGTTAATGATCCTAAAATTTTAGGAAATGTTGAGCGAACGTATTTGAATTTTGTCTATAAATATAAATATAATATACGTTAAATCCTATAGAAAATTTACATATGGAAAATCCCTGAAGATGGATGGTACATGATTCCCTGGTCAGGTCTTGGTTACCCAATAATTGTAGGTCCTCATATGATTGTCGATTGATGATGTACAATATGTCCAATTAAAGGGAAAATTGAAATCCGTATGTTATAGATAATGGAAAAATGCTCTTAAATGAACAATTAAAAATTCACTTTGAGTCCGACCAAAAAATAATAAGTAATTTTTTGAAAATTTAAGAGGAAGAATAAATTGTATACTTCAAAGGTCTTTTAATGAAAATGATTGAAAAAGTAAGTATTGGATATATATATATATATATATATATATATATATATGTTGTTAAATTGAAAACTTTTTATAAAAGAGCTATGCAAAAGAAATTTGTTTGAAAAGGTTATAGTGTTTATATATAGCTTGCTTGTTTCTTTGTAATGAAAGAAGAGTTTAAAGATATAAAAATCTAGTAGAAGTTGAAAGTTTGTTAAAATCTAAAATTTAAATAAAGGAAATTTTGTAGAAAGCTATTTTTCTTTTGAGAAGAAACGATGGAGCAATATAGCGCATGGATTTTCTTATGAAATGAAATTTTTTAAGTTTTAAAGTTAAATTTTAAGGGTGGAAAATAGGAAGTGGTACGAGTTCGATATAGGGTGAATAATATAAACAAGATGATTTAGAACCCTAAAATAAATTTGTAAGCGGACATTATGGTGGTTCAAGTGAGAAGACAGTAAATTAAGAGAAAAACAATTGGAATTTGTGCAGTTTAGTAGAGGAGTTGAATAGTAGAAAAGTTATGAATTTGTTAATAATAAAAGTTAGTTTTGAAATATAAACAGAAACAACATTTAACTAATTGTAATTAGGTTGGATTTGACATGCTTTAATTCATTGGAATGAAAAGGAATAACAACATAAGTTTCTATAAATTAATAAATTTTTAAGTAAAGGTGTTTTGTTTGAAATAATGAGGAAAGAAAGTATAATTCCTTGTAATTTCACACAAAACACGAACCCTTTTTTAAGTGATTCATAGAGAATTATAGCGTTAACAATTCTTCTTGAAGGGAAAAAATAGTTCTAATGCATTAAAGTATAGGATCCTTAAGTATAACAAAAAGAAAAGTGTAGTAATCAGAACTGTTGTAGGAGATCATGAAAAGAAGTTTTGTTAAGTAATTAAATTGTAACAGCATATGCACAACAAAGGAAAAATAGCCATTTTCCATTGTTGCGCATATTTGTTGCTAGTATCTTTTAGATGTCCTCCTAATGTGGTATTAGAGACTCCACTAAAGATTGAAAGTGAAGATAGAAAGAATAATAGAGTGAGAGTTGTTCTTATCCACTCTAGTTTTACTATTTAAAAATGTGTAAATGATGTTTTGGAAAAATTTGAAGGTGCATTTTTAGAAAAGAATGACTGGGGGTAGTAAATAAGTTTCTGAAACAAAAACTTAACAAATAGTTTGATTAAAAATCCCTATGTTTAAGTAGTAAAAATTGAAAAGATCTTTAAAGAGAAAAGGTTGATTTGAAAAAGGAGGAGGAAAAAACTTTTAATTAAGTTTTGTCAACATTCTCTCTTAGGTTTAATGAATGAGTTAAATTTAAAAGATTGTAAATTAAAGTTTAATGGTTGAAACATCAAGTATTTTTGAATTTAACAAAAGGTTTCTAAATTGTATTTTTATATATAGATAAGAGTTTTGGCATTAGATATTTCAAAATTTTGAAAGTTTTAATATTTGAAAGAAATTGATAAAGATTAAACACAAATTTTAAACATGGAGTAGACAGTTCCTAGGTGAGAACATGAAAAAGAATAAGGCTATGAAGGAGATATCAATGCCTACTTTAGAAAAACAACAAGGAATCCCCGTAGTGTGTGGGGACGCTAGAAAAAACTTTGGAATATTATGTTGGTATGTGTGTAAACCATAAGGATGATATTAAGGTGCACTTCTATAAATTTTGGAATATGCTTATAGGAGGCTTAAAGTAAATATCAAGGATTGAAAATACTATCAAAAGAATGGAATTAAGAGAAGATAGTAACATATGGTAATGAGATGGTAAACACACATGGAAGATATTGGTAGACTTAAGTTAGGGAAGCAAAAGAGAAAATAGGAAAGGTTATTTCCCCAAGCTTAGTTGCCATTTAATATGAAAACTATATAGATTGTATTTCTTATCTACTGCAGTAAGAAGAGACATAGTTATTCCATAATTGAGCGTGAAATGTAATAGATGAATAGACTTTACTCAACGAAAGTCATAAAAACATGATAAGGTATGAAGATTACAGAAGGATGACATGTTAGGAAGGTCAATTTTAATCTGTAGTGGTAGTAGTTAGCGGTGTTGTGTTTCCTTTCAGTATGTTTTCTTTATGGGTTGTAGGCATTAGTTCTTACTATGAAAACTGTGTATCTCTTGTTGAATGTGCTACTATATGATTTTTGTTTGATGATAATAAACACATATATATATATATATATATTCATTTAAATGTATTTATTATTGTACTATTTTATTTTTCACATAATTAAATAAATATTTAATGAATAAAATAAATAACATAGAAGTCATACTCAAATAAATATTTTATTCAAAAAAATATTTTATTACAATTTTAAATAGTACAAATTTGAGCTCTCACCATATATATACATTTTCAATTACAATTCAATTTCGATTGCATTACAAATTTCACTTTACAATGTTGACCTCACTACATATCACTCAAGCATTCATATTTATCTCCAACTCTATTCCAGTTTGTATCCAGCAACTAAATTATCTGCAAAATAAACACAAACGCGGTAAAATTGAAAAAGAAATATTTTGCAGTGTACAATAAAAGTATGTTTTTTGAAAATGTTATTTGCCTCGGTTATTTGGGTTGTTCTTCGTCATTTATTTTGAATTCATCTTACACGAAGAGCTTGTAATATGCACATTGTATCACTGTACATGTCACAAGGTTGTGCACACCGATATACACTTGATAAAACTGCAGGGCCAGGTGAGCACAAGGTCAAACCGGAGTCGAGGTTGGATTCTACTCAGGTGCAATACAAAAAAGTCACAAAGTTTCAAATACACTGGAGCCTGCATATACACATGTGCACTGTCTCAGCATCTCGAATTTCAGCCAAGAGACATTAGTACACATGAATATAAAATGAAATCAGACTATAAGATAGGTTCAAATACAAGTGCACTCAACAAGGCACCAACATACATGCATGAACACACATATATTGGTTCAGATGCATATGTGTCTCGACCAACATGAAAACACAAACTAGTACAACAAGAAATATACACAAAGACAAGTGTGTAAAGACTTCAGACTCAAAGACACTTGAAGACCAACTTGAGCCAGCATATCAGGAGCAACAAAGACCATTCCAGAATGAATGCTACAACAAAGTGGACAGTGCAACCAAGTGCAACATCAACACGGAACAACACTACAACACCACACACATATATACATGATTATGTGCATGTCAAAATCAATAGACCTCAATTGCAAGGCGAACCACAGAACTGATTCAGAACATAAGGCTAACAAGGATTGGAACCAACTAAACTAGTGACATAATCAGAAGCTCAAAGTGCAGAACTATCTAGACAACAACCCAGACTGACATGTCAAATGCATTCAAGGCTAATAAGCTGGAGCATCATCAACACAGCAAAATGCCAAGAAGCAATAACCAACTGATACAAATGCATAAGGACAAGAAAGCACCAAGTTTACTCAACCATACAAAGGCAACAAAACTGCACAGATAAGACTCGAGTGAACCATACCAGAGGAGTATGTACAAATGTATCAAAACAGTATCACTCGACTATACCAACCAGACTCCAAGTCTCAAATCAAAACATTTACAAGTGCGAAGAAAAATTGAACCACACATCTGTGCATGTATGCAAATATATACATACACATGTATTAGTTCAGAGATATGAACATGGAGCTTCAACAAAATCTATGCACACATACAAGACAATGCAATATGAAGGACCAGACCATCAATTGATACAAAAATCATAAATACAACCAGACTCCAAAAAGACCACAACAACATTATGCAGTGATGAACCAAACTACGATTACTTATGTAACAAACAACTGACAATATGACTTGAATGAACCAAGAGAACAAACTCAAGTGAACATGCTCAATGAAATAGATAGAAGTTCAATAACACTCGAACTTAACCAAACAACTGACAATATTGGACTCAATGCAACAAGGAAATCATTAAAAAGTTTGCCAAGACCAAACTGCAATGATAGACCAAAATCAAGTTTAAGTCAGAAGCATGAACAGCCAGGGAGCAGACGCAAGGCAACATGAAGATAAGAGCAATGAAAACTACATTCGTATGAAATAGGATAACAGCTCTACACATAATGGAATGCAAGGCTACCAAGTCTAATTATTAACAGTAGTAGTGTTGAACTTATCAACCAGGTAATATGTTTAAAATATATAAATAGAAGCAGTTAGATGAGTCACGACCGAGATAAAAATCAACATGGGCCAACTATATTCGAAGACAGTTCAAATTCATATGTACACTAACACGATGAACAAGTCAGAGCAAAAAGAAATTGAACAAGTCAGAAAATAACACACAGATATATATATCAAATTCAAATACAAAGCTACAATCAAGGAATGAATCAGTCAGAGATTTCAAGATCATATGATCAAAAATCAACACAAAAAACAAAATCATGAATTGTTCAAACTGAAATTATACGAATGAAAATTAAGGGTTTCATTCCCTATATAACCCAAAATCATCATCGGCAAAATCAGTTAACCGGGTTCAAGCAAATCAATAGCACAATCAAAGCAACAAATTACTTACCGATTTCTGTTCACTCAAACTCGAAGATTGAAGCAACCACAAGCTATCAAAGCCAGAGAATCGATTGACAAGGCAAATCGAAGTGAATTCATCACTACAATCGATCAAGTGTTTTGGCGTCTTCAATTTTCACCAAAACCTTAATTTTTTTGAGAGAAACAAAAGGGACAAGGTGGCATAGATTAACAGGGGGCAAACAAAAAGGGAAAATCAATTATCTGTGTTTAAAAATTAGGCCGCACTTGTTTCTTTTATTATTTGTTTGGGCCAAAGAGTGATTTAGGGTTTCATATTTATTAATATTTTTGTTTGTTATTTTAGTCAAACTTTAGTTTAACTAGTTACAAACTACGATGGTGTAGCTCGAGAATTCGCAACTCAGTGGCTAAGTTGTGACAATGTTTTGATCGTAGAGTTAGGTTAGTCATTAGCGGGTATCGCAAGTTTGCATGTGTAAGCGTTTGACTACTTAATTTCTAGTAAAAACCTTAGGGGCAGCATGTAGGCAGGGTTTTGCCGAAGCTGGGTAAATCTGTATTGTTTTATTTCTATTTTTATTATTCTTCTATTATCTATGTTGCAATTATTTTATATATTTCCGCATTAATAATTATTATTATTAGTATCACCCTGTTCATCTCCCCTTTAGGGTGAAATCAATCTTACAAGTGGCATCAGAGCTAGGAACAAAAACCAATTTTGTTTAATTTTTTTTCTTCAAAAACCAATTTTTATTTTAACAATTTGATTTTTTTAAATGGCTTCTTTTAATAATTCTTTTGCTGAGGATCAGTCCATAGTTAGACCACCTATGTTTAATGGTGAGTATGCTTACTGGAAAAAAGAATGAAATTTTTTCTAAAAACCATTGATGCTTGGAATATTATTAGGATGGGATATAGGACACCAACTATAGTGATAGATAATCAGGAATTGAAAAACCGATGGATCAATGGACAGATCTTGGAAATAAATTGTAGAATGCTATGCTAAAACTATGAATTCTATTATTTGTTCATTAGATCAAATTGAATTTAATCTATCTCACATCGTCTAACTTCTGAGGAAATTCGACATGAACATGAAGTAACTCACGAAGGAACCTCCCAACTCAAAGAATTTCGCCTTACCATGCTTAGTAGTGAATACAAGAACTTCACAATGGCTAAGGATGAAAATGTCAAAGAGATGTATGGATGACTTTCTAATCTCATATACAAATCAAAACTCTCGAAAAATCATACACAGAATTGGAAATAGTCCCAAAAATCATCAAAGTCCTTCCATGAAATTTTGAAGCAAAAGTTACTGCCATTCAAGAATCAAAGGATTTGAAACAAGTTAAAGTTGAAGAACTGATTGGATATCTCACCACTTATAAGCAAGAAATGAAACTCTAGGAAGAACGTGAAGGAGGTGATACTTGGAAGAAATCAATAGCTCTCAAATGAACAACTAAAAGTGACGACGACGACGACAATGGAGCATCTAAACTGGCTCTATTAATAGTGGGATTTAAAAGGTGGAATCATAAGTATGGAAATCCAGCTCTAAATCAACAACTGAAAAGCAAAATAGTCAAAGTCCTACACAACCTAGAAGAGTAGAAGATCATCTGTCACAACTGTAATAAACCTAGTCATATCAAGCCAATTTATCCTCAGAATCGACTCAACCGAGGAAAGAAACTGAAAAGGAGAAGTTTTGCACCTAATTGGGATGAAAATGATGAAGCTGATAAAAGCACTAAAAGTGAAAGTGAAAAAGAAAATTTGTGTCTTTAAGGAGAAATAACTGAGAATGATGATGATGAGCCAAGCAAGGTATCACAACTTACTCATTCGGAATTACTTATATATTTTCATGAAGTAAGTGGATGTTTTGAAAGACCTAGGAAGAAATACGTTAAAATTGAATCACAAAGAGATAGTTTGATAGAATTAAATAAACAGCCTAATCAATTGGTTAAAAACTATCGAAACAAGAGCTCTAAGTGTGACAAGCGTCCATCATTCGAAGAAGAAATTTAAAAATTAGGAATTAATATAAAATCACTTGAAAATGAAATTCTGATTTTGAAAGAAAGTGAAAATACCAGGAGAGAAAATTCTATTAAAAAATGCACTCTATTATTGAATGAAAATGAATCTCTTAAAACACAAGTTCAATAATTGTCTACAACTTTAGGAAAATTCTCAAAAGGAGAAAGATCGCTAAATATGTTGTTGTGGAAACAAACTATTAATACTGTTGGATAAGGACTTGGGTACACTCAATATGAAAGAGTTAGAGTAAAATTAATCATGTCAAATCCGAATGCACAATTTGTAGAAAAATTGGACGCAATCAAAAACAATTATTGATATAGGCCCAAACACGTGAAAACCATACCAATTTGGGTTCCAAAAGGTACAAATATAAAATTCCTTAAAGTCAAACAAACCTGGGTGCCAATGGGACAAATATAAATTGTCTTGGTTCTAATCAAACATCATTTTTAATATTTTTTGTCACTAACAATCATGGACCTATAAAAATAAATAGGTCACAAAAATCTTTCCTCATGTAGGTGTGGTGGTAGGCTAAGGAACAACAAGAATGGTACCTGGATTCTGGCTGTTCCAGGCTCACGACGGGCAACAAATCAAAGTTCCTTAACCAAGTACAAAGGTAGCAGAATAACAAGGGCACAAGTGAAAAATTATCGGTAAAGGTAAAATAGGTAACGATACATTTATCTTGAACAATATATTATATGTTGAAAATTTACACCATAATCTGATTTAATTTAGCCAGTTTTGTGATAAAGAAATATATGTTGATTTTGAATTTGATTTGTGCAATAAAATATATATTAATCTTCTTTTCATCATTGAACTATTTCATATAGATTTGCTTGGACTAACTATATTGCAAGTTTAGGTGATAAGAGATGTTGTTTTTGTATCGGTTGATGATCACTCTAGATACACGTGGATATATTTATTTATCTTATTGCTTCTAGATCTGACAATATGTTCACTAGTTGTTTATGTACACGTTTTCAATCAAATCCTTAAGGAATCAGATTTTAAAAGCTATAAAATGATTATAAGATACTTGTTGCACACTTCACGATTTGGTCTAAGATATCTATCTAATGATAACCTTAAGACAAAGGGAAATTCAGATGTAGATTGCACTTGTAACCTAGTTGATAGAAAAATTACTAGTAGAATGTGTTTTATGTTGAGACATTCATTTGTTGCATCATCATTTTCAAAGAAAATATCTGCATATTTTTATTTCAACTGAGTTTCAATTAGCAGATATTTTTTAATAAAACCCTTTCTAGAAAATAGTTTTGGTTGACTTCGTTTCAGATTAGTCATTGTAGAAAATTTGATTTTATAATTATTTTTGGATTTGATCTTAATTGACTACATTAACTAATATGACTCCCTACTGATTATCGAAAAGATAAATAGTGATTGAAAAAGTGATGAGTGGTAAAAATTCCCTGACCATCTCTATTCTATCATATTTTTAATGACCATCACTCATTAAAATCCAATATAGTATGTCAAAATATGGTATTTTAAGCGGGAAATTTATTTGTTTTATTTTATTTATTTTTTTAAAAACATCCAAAGCATTCACTCTCATTTAAAAGTCCTCACGGTTATGCATGGGTGAATTACTTCGAATATTTTTTATGTGCTTTCATGCTCATTTAAAAGTCCTTATGGTTATGCATGTATGGAACACATATCAAAATTGACTATTAAATAAACGAGTTGATTATAATCGCATTTAAAAGTCCTCACGATTATGCATGGTTAGAAGATGCTTGAATTTTTTATTATAGAAATTAGGAATACTACTAATCTCATTTTAAAGTCCTAAAGGTTATGCATGGTTAGTAGATATTCATATTTTTGATATAAATATACCACAAATAGACACAGCTATATGGTTTTATATGCTGACACCATCCTTAACACTCTAAAGTGGAATATACGCCTTACAAGGTATTTATGATTTTTGTTTGATTTTTTATTGAAATTTAATATTTATACTCGATTGGGTATTGATGTTGTATTAATGTATATCACTTTATCTCTATTTTTTAACACTATAACTCTTTTGCTGATAATAAAAAGGAGAGAGAAAAGTTAAGATTTTGACAAATAAATTTCAAAAATTTTATTTTTTATTTGCATATTCTCATCTAGGTACATTTGCATATTTTTACGCATATATGAAGGGGGAACTTTGTTGTAGAGAGGGAGCATTCAAATAGGGGGAGAAAATAGAGTTCATTAATAACCAAATACATTTAATAAATTCAAAATCTTAATTTATGTTTGTTATCATCAAAAGGGAGAGATTGTTGAATATGCCACTATATGATTTTTGTTTGATGATAATAAACATATATATATACACACACACACACACACTCATTTAAATGTATTTGTTATTGTACTATTTTATTTTTACAATAATAAAATAAATATTTGATGAATAAAATAAATAACACAGAAGTCATATTCAAACAAATTTTTCATTCAAACAAATATTTTATTACAATTTTGAATAGTACAAATTTGAGCTCTCACCTCATAATATATATACATTTTCAATTACAATACAATTTTGATTACGTCACAAATTTCACTTTATAATGTTGACCTCACTAGATATCACTCAAACACTCGTATTTATCTCCAACACTATTCCAGTTAGTATCCAGCATCTAAATTATCTGCAAACTAAACACTGACGTAGTGAAATTGCATTGGAAATATTTTGCAGTGTAAAAAAGGTGTGTTTTTTGAAAATGTTGTTTACTTCAGCTATTTGGGTTGTTCGTCGTCATTTATTTTGAATTTATTTCACACGAAAAACTTGTAACATACACGGTGTATCACTATACATGTCACAAGGACGTGCACACCGATATACACTTTATAAACTGTAGGGACAGGTGAGCACAAGGTCAAACCCGAGCCGAGGTTGGATTCGACTTAGGTGCAATACGAAAACAAGTCACAAAGCTTCAAATACACTAGAGCCTGCATATACACATGTGTACACGTACACATGTACACTGCCTCAGCATCTTGAATTTCAGCCAAGAGACATCAATACACATAAATATAAAATGAAACCAGACTATAAGATAGGTTCAAATACACATGCACTCAACAAGGCACCAACATACATGCATGAACACACATATATCAGTTCAGATGCATATGATGTTGAATATGCGCTTATATGATTTTTTGTTTGATGATAATAAACATATATACATTCATTTAAATGTATTTGTTAATATACTATTTTATTTTTCACAGTTTAAATAAATATTTGCTGAATAAAATAAATAACACAGATTTTGAATTCAAACGAATATTTTATTCAAACAAATATTTATTACAATTTTGAACACTACAATTTCAAGCTCTCACTATAACTATACAAATTCAATTTACATTCAGCACCTCACTACATATCACTCACACTTGTATTTTGTCTTCAACTGCATTCCAGTTTGAATCCAGTATCTGAGCAATCTGCAAAAATATTCAATAACGCAGTAAAATTGAAAAAGAAATATTTTTTGCAAAATAAAATATGATTTTTGAAAATATTGTTTGCCTCAGTTATTTGGGTTGTTCGTCATAATTTACATTTGAATTCATCATACACGAACAACTTGTGACATACACAGTCTATCACTGTACATGCGACAAGGCCGTGCACACCGATATACACTTGATTGATTTACAGGGACAGGTGAGCATAGGTCAAACCCAAATAAAAAGCCGGGTTCAACTCACGTGCAATAACATAAAAGTCACAACTCTCAGCACAAGGTCAAACCCGAGTTTTAAAACTGGATTCAACTCAGGTGCGAATCAAAAGTACACATGAATGCTATGTTCAAACATGACACAGCCTCAAACCAGCATCAAAGCAAGTACAACTGCAAGTGTCGACCAAGTGACAATGCAAGCAAGATCAACACAGCAGCCAACTAAAGAACAGAATTACTCACGACTAAACCAACATGAATAAAGATACTGGAAAGAGACATGTACACAAGGGAAGCTACCAAACAACAGTGAGCACATTCATATGTACAAATGCAAAGAACAGCAGTGATACAAATACAACACAGTGGTGCTGCATATAATGTATAGTGAAGTACAATCATGAATGCAAACACAGATCAGAGCAGTATGCAAAGTCGATGCAACATAAACAAACCCAAATGCAAACAGCAGTATGCAAGCACAGCCTCAAACATGAAACAAGGTGCACCAGACCAAGTTACAATGGATGATCAAACTCAATGGACCAGACTACAAGCATGACAAACATGAACACAATATCCACAGCAAACAACATGGTGCAGAAACAAAACTAAGGAAGATACAATACAGTGTACATGGAACAATGCAACACAGACCAATGCTCAAGCCACCAAGAATCAGTGCAATGACCAATGAACAAAGAACAGAGACCAGAAAGGTCAGAAGCATAGTGACAATTTTATGAAGACAACAAGTAATACATGCTCAAGTATAGAAGTGACTCAAAACAAGCAGTACAGACCACAAAAGAAATGCCACCAACAGACCAAAGTGCAGACCAAATGGGAAGATACACATGAACATGAAATCAATCCAGTTCCAACACAACTGAATCAAGTGACCAACTGCAAGTGCAAATGAACAGAGCTCATGCAAACATGAAGTGCATGCAACAGTGAAACTCGAACTCAATGCAACACAGTGAGATACAATAATGAAGAATACTACAGAGCTCACTACAAACTAGTGCAGAGATGCAAGTTCAAATATAATGAAACAACATGTACAGGACAGTGAAAAAGCATACTGGAATCGAACCAACAAGTGTAGCATCTGTTACAGTGAAAAAGCCAAGTCGAGATAAACAATGAAAGTATCGAAGTCGTGAAAATATACAGAAGTCAAGTAATAAAAATTCAAGTATGCATCTTTGAGAAAGTCAAAGCCGTGACTTTATCCAGAAATCAAAACAATTTCAAGATGAACAGATCATGGCCGAAGTCACAATTGAACAAGTCAAAGACATGGTGGTAAAGAAACGAACAAGTCAGTGAAATCCCAAGCATCAATACAAGATCAAGCGGCCAGAGCAAGTAAATTGACGAATTCAAATATATTTAGACAAACGTAATTTAAGGAATTCGAACGCATATAAAAGCCCAATCATCATCGACAATCAATTCATCGAGTTCAAGCATTAACCCAGTAAAGCAAAAGGATAAATCACATAACGAAATCGCAAACATCGAACTCGATCAAGCAGCAGTGAGCAACTCAGAGAAATAGTCGATCGACATAGAGAGGAGCTAAATCAATCATAAGATCGAGCTACTATCGGCTGCTTCTAAATTACAACCCTAATTTGGAACAAAGGGAACGAAACCTTGATTTGCAAAGAAGAGAAGAGAGCCGCCATTATTCTCAAGTAACGAGGCCCATAAAAATAAAAAGGGAAGAAGAGGGACGCATTTGTTTTGGGCCGGCTCTAATAATTTTAATTAGGGCTTAGTTTTAAAAATAAGGGTTTTGGGTTTAATTTTTTTTGTTAATTGTTGTTTTTATTTTTCGAATCAAAGAATTTGTAAATCACCACCTAGGGTTTAGGTAGTGTCAGATTGTCTAGTTGGAATTAGTTCAGTGAGCAGGGTGTGCGAGTGTGCAAAGCTCTATAGGCGGGAGCAGAGTTTGCGAGTAAGCAAAGCTCTATAGTAGGCGGGAGCAGGGTTTGCGAGTAAACGAAACTCTATAGGCGGAAGCAGGGTGTGCGAGTCTAGTAGAGTGTTTGTGAGCGGGAGCAAATGTTTGCGAGTCTAGTAGAGTGTTTGTGAGCGGGAGCAAATGTTTGCGAGTCTAGTAGAATGTTTGTAAGCGTGATACTGTTTAATTCTAATAGAAATCTGGGAATGCAGCAGTAGGCAGGGGTTGCCGAAGCTGGGTAAATTTTGTGTGTGATTTACTTTTCAGCATATTTATTTCTGCAGTTTGTTTCTGTGTTTAATTCAAGAAAATTTGCTATAACCCTATTCACCCCCCCTCTAGGGTTAATCTAGATCCTACAAGTGGTATCAAATCCCGGTATTTTGTTTTTAACTCTAGAGTCATGAATCCACCAAATAATATTTTTTGTTGAGGGTCGTTTCAATATTATTCCTTCTATTTTCGATGGAACAGATTTTTTGAATTGAAAATTGAAAATGGAATTTTATTTAAAATCTGTTAATATTAAATGTTGGGATATTATTGAAAATGGGTGTGATATAACAAATAAGGAAATTATCTCGATTAATGCTCTTGCTATGCATATATTATATTCTCATATTAATCGTGATAATTTTTATTTCGTCTCTCATTGTGAAAATGCACAGAAAATTTGGAAAACTCTCGATGCAATATATGGTGCAAAAGTCAACATCAATGAGAAGTCCTCCACAACCGACTCAGTTAAAAAAAATATGCTTAACAGGATTGGTAAATAGCAGTTGTGATGAGGATGATAATGATGGAGCAGCCGAGCTGGCATTACTATTGAAGAATTCAAAAAGGAAATTTGCAGCCACGTGGAATAAAAGCGATAGCAGTGAAAGTGAGAAAGCAGATATGTGCCTTCATGGGAATATAACCGATAGCGACGACGACGAGCCAAGCGAGGTATCAAAACTTACTCACTCTGAATTACTTATTTATTTCCACGAAGTAAATGGCTGTTTTGAACGACTTAGGGAGAAATATGCTAAACTTGAATCACAAAAAGTTACTTTCATAGAATTAAATGAACAACTTGACCAATTAGTTAAAACCTATCAAAGTAGGATCCCTAAGTGTGATAAGTGTCCAACATTTGAAGAAGAAATTAAAAAATCAGAAATTAAAATGAAATCACTTGAAAATGAAATTCTGATTTTAAAAAATGAAAATACTAGAAGAGAGAATTCTATTAAAAAGTGCACACAATTGTTAAACGAAAATGAATCTCTCAAAATACAAGTCCAACAATTGTCAACGACTTTAGATAAATTTTCAAAAAGCGAAAAATCGTTGAATATGCTATTAGGAAAGCAAACTGTTAATACGGTTAGACAAGGACTTGGATATAATAAATCTGAATATGATGAGAGCAAGATTAATCAAGAAAATTCAGTGTGCACAATTTGTAGAAAATTTGGACACAATCAAAATAATTGTTGGTATAGACCCAAACACATGAAAACTGTACCAATTTGGGTTCCAAAAGGCACGGATATAAAATCTCTCAAAGTTAAACAAATTTGGGTGCCAAAAGGAACATATATAAACAGCTTTGGGTCTCCACAAACATATTTTTCATGTTCTGCCACTAACAACCATGGACCTATAAAAACAAATAGGTCACAAAAATCTTTCATCGTGTAGGTGTGGTGGCAGGCTAAGGAACAACAACAGTGTTCTCTGGATTTTGGCTGTTCCAGAAAAACACAACGGGCGACAAAGCAAAGTTCCTTAGCCTAGTACAAAGGTGACAGAATCACAATGGGCAATCACGAAAAATTATCGTAAAGGTAAAACAGGTAAATTTGTTTCTGAACGATATATCAAATGTGATAATCTGCACCGTAATAAATCAGCCAGTAATATGATGATGAAATGAATGATGTCTTTAATTCTGACTTATTCTTAATTGATATGATTTCTTTTGACTTGTTCTTATTTATGACCTTGATTTGTGCTTAAATGATGACCAATCAGATTTTCAACTTTGAATTAATCCATATAAATTTGTTCGGTCAAATGATGGTTACTCATGCTACACGTAGATATATTTGATATTTTGGTCACTGCTTGTAAATTTGCACGATTTCAATTTTCAAGTGAAAGTTGTTAAAAAGGATTTTAAGAAATTGTTGAAACTCCAAGAAATTGTTTTTGAAATAATTATGATGTTGATTGACTATTGATTACACATGAAAATAACTGTTTCTGAAACTGACAATATGATATTTGTTTGATTGTTAACACGGTCTCAATTCAAATCCAAGAAAATTTCATTTAAAAATTGTTGAAAACAATCTTGAGATAATTTGTTGAAATTTCACAATCTGGTCTTTGACATCCAACGAGTGAATATTGAGTGAAATTTAAATTCAGATGCAGATTACACTGGTAATATAGTTGATAGAAAAATTACTAGTGGAACGTGATTAATTTTTGAAACATTCATTTGCTGCATCGTTTTTCAAAGAAAATATATCCATATTTTTCACTTGAAATAATTTTCAAATAGCAGATTTTTTTTCATATAACCCCTTCGAGAAAATCATTTTTGACCATATTTTCAGATTAGTCATTTTTTATTTGATTTTAAATGACAAATTTTGACTAATCTAACTCCCTAATGATTATCGAAAAGATCAATAGTGATTGAAAAAGTGATGAGTGTCAATATTTGTCATACATTACTCAAGACAATATATTTAGAAAAATTTCTTTAGAATTTCATAACAAGAGTTATAAAAACTTTTTCTTGGGTAAAGGTTCCATGATCATTTCTATTTCTACCATCTTTCTATCGACCATCACTCATCAAAATCATATATAGTATGTAAATTTGTGGTAGTTCACAAAGGAAATTATTCGTTCTTCAATTTATTATTATAAAGGAAATTATCTGTGCTTCAATTTATTATATTCTTCAATAAAAATAAATATCCAAAGTATTCACTCTCATTTAAAAGTCCTCACAGTTATGCATGGGTGAATTACTTAGATTTTTGATTATGTGCTTCCATGCTCATTTAAAAGTCCTCACGGTTATGCATGTATGGAACGCATATCAAAATTAATTGATTTAATAGACAAGTTGATTCTAATCCCATTTAAAAGTCATCACGGTTATGCATGGTTAGAAGATACTTGAATTCTTTTTTAAATAAAAATTGTGAATACTACTAATCTCATTTAAAAGTCCTAGCGGTTATGCATGGTTAGTAGATATTCAAATTTCCTGAAGTAAATATACCACAAATAGACAGAACTGTATGATTTTTTGATGATTTTATCCCCATCACTTCTGAAAGTGGAATATGCGTCTGACAAGGGTAATTATGATTTTTGTTTGAGTTTATTGAAATTTGATATTTATATTCAATTGAGTTAAATGTTTGATTCATGTCTGTCACTTCATCCCTATTTTTATAACACTGTTATTCTTTTGCTGATAACAAAAGGGGGAGAGAAAAGTTAAGATTTTGTCAAATAGAATCAAGCAAAGGTCGAATAATTTTCCATTTGCATATAGGCTCATTTACATATTTTTATTTGTATGCATATATGTAGGGGGGGTATCATGTAGAGAGGAAGCATTTAAATAGGGGGAGCAATTTGAGTATATAATTGGTCAAATACATTTAACACGGTCAAAATCTTAAATATATGTTTGTTATCATCAAAAGGGGGAGATTGTTGAATATGCGCTTATACGATTTTTTGTTTGAGGATAATAAACATATATACATTCATTTAAATGTATTTGTTAATATACTATTTTATTTTTCACAGTTTAAATAAATATTTGCTGAATAAAATAAATAACACAGATTTTGAATTCAAACGAATATTTTATTCAAACAAATATTTATTATAATTTTGAACAGTACAATTTCAAGCTCTCATTATAACTATACAAATTCAATTTACATTCAGAACCTCACTACATATCACTCACACTCGTATTTTGTCTTCAACTGCATTCCAGTTTGAATCCAGTATCTGAGCAATCTGCAAAAATATTCAATAACGCAGTAAAATTGAAAAAGAAATATTTTTTGCAAAATAAAATGAAATATGATTTTTGAAAATATTGTTTGCCTCAGTTATTTGGGTTGTTCGTCATAATTTACATTTGAATTCATCGTACACGAACAACTTATGACATACACAGTGTATCACTATATATGCCACAAGGCCGTGCACACCGATATACACTTGATTGATTTACAAGGACAGGTGAGCACAGGTCAAACCCAAATAAAAAGCCGGGTTCAACTCACGTGCAATAACATAAAAGTCACAACTCTCAGCACAAGGTCAAACCCGAGTTTTAAAACTGGATTCAACTCAGGTGCGAATCAAAAGTACACATGAATGCTATGTTCAAACATGACACAGCCTCAAACCAGCATCAAAGCAAGTACAACTGCAAGTGTCGACCAAGTGACAATGCAAGCAAGATCAACACAGCAGCCAACTAAAGAACAGAATTACTCACGACTAAACCAACATGAATAAAGATACTGGAAAGAGACATGTACACAAGGGAAGCTACCAAACAACAGTGAGCACATTCATATGTACAAATGCAAAGAACAGCAGTGATATAAATACAACACAGTGGTGCTGCATATAATGTATAGTGAAGTACAATCATGAATGCAAACACAGATCAGAGCAGTATGCAAAGTCGATGCAACATAAACAAACCCAAATGCAAACAGCAGTATGCAAGCACAGCCTCAAACATGAAACAAGGTGCACCAGACCAAGTTACAATGGATGATCAAACTCAATGGACCAGACTACAAGCATGACAAACATGAACATAATATCCACAGCAAACAACATGGTGCAGAAACAAAACTAAGGAAGGTACAATACAGTGTACAGGGAACAATGCAACACAGACCAATGCTCAAGCCACCAAGAATCAGTGCAATGACCAATGAACAAAGAACAGAGACCAGAAAGGTCAGAAGCATAGTGACAATTTTATGAAGACAACAAGTAATACATGCTCAAGTATAGAAGTGACTCAAAACAAGCAGTACAGACCACAAAAGAAATGCCACCAACAGACCAAAGTGCAGACCAAATGGGAAGATACACATGAACATGAAATCAATCCAGTTCCAACACAACTGAATCAAGTGACCAACTGCAAGTGCAAATGAACAGAGCTCATGCAAACATGAAGTGCATGCAACAGTGAAACTCGAACTCAATGCAACACAGTGAGATACAATAATGAAGAATACTACAGAGCTCACTACAAACTAGTGCAGAGATGCAAGTTCAAATATAATGAAACAACATGTACATGATAGTGAAAAAGCATTCTGGAATCGAACCAACAAGTGTAGCATCTGTTATAGTGAAAAAGCCAAGTCGAGATAAACAATGAAAGTATCGAAGTCGTGAAAATATACAGAAGTCAAGTAATAAAAATTCAAGTACGCATCTTTGAGAAAGTCAAAGCCGTGACTTTATCCAGAAATCAAAACAATTTCAAGATGAACAAATCATGGCCGAAGTCACAATTGAACAAGTCAGAGACGTGGTGGTAAAGAAACGAACAAGTCAGTGAAATCCCAAGCATCAATACAAGATCAAGCGGCCAGAACAAGTAAATTGACGAATTCAAATATATTTAGACAAACGTAATTCAAGGAATTCGAACGCATATAAAAGCCCAATCATCATCGGCAATCAATTCATTGAGTTCAAGCATTAACCCAGTAAAGCAAAAGGATAAATCACATACCGAAATCGTAAACATCAAACTCGATCAAGCAGCAGTGAGCAACTCAGAGAAATAGTCGATCGACATAGAGAGGAGCTAAATCAATCATACGATCAAGCTACTATCAGCTGCTTCTAAATTACAACCCTAATTTGAACAAAGGGAACGAAGCCCTGATTTGCAAAGAAGAGAAGAGAGCCGCCATTATTCTCAAGTAACCAGGCCGATAAAAATAAAAAGGGAAGAAGAGGGACGCATTTGTTTTGGGCCGGCTCTAATAATTTTAATTAGGGATTAGTTTTAAAAATAAGGGTTTTGGGTTTAATTTTTTTGTTAATTGTTGTTTTTATTTTTTGAATCAAAGAATTTGTAAATCACCACCTAGGGTTTAGGTAGTGTCAGATTGTCTAGTTAGAATTAGTTCAGTGAGCAGGGTATGCGAGTTTGCAAAGCTCTATAGGCGGGAGCAGAGTTTGCGAGTAAGCAAAGCTCTATAGTAGGCAGGAGCAGAGTTTGCGAGTAAACGAAACTCTATAGGCGGGAGCAGGGTGTGCGAGTCTAGTAGAGTGTTTGTGAGCGGGAGCAAATGTTTGCGAGTCTAGTAGAGTGTTTGTAAGCGTGATACTGTTTAATTCTAGTAGAAATCTGGGAATGCAGCAGTAGGCAGGGGTTGCCGAAGCTGGGTAAATTTTGTGTGTGATTTACTTTTCAGCATATTTATTTCTACAGTTTGTTTCTGTGTTTAATTCAAGAAAATTTGCTATAACCCTATTCACCCCCCTCTAGGGTTAATCTAGATCCTACATATGAGTCTCGACCAACATTAAAACACAAACTAGTATAACAAGAAATAGACACAAAGACAAGTGTGTCAAGACTTCGGACTCAAAGACACTTGAAGATCAACTCTAACTAGCATATCAAGAGCTATAAAGACTAGTCCACAATGAATGCCACAACAAAGTGGACAGTGCAACCAAGTGCAACATCAACACAAAACAACTCTACAACAACACAAACGCGTATATACATGAATATGTGCATGTCAAAATCAACAGACCTCAAGGGCAAGGCCAACCACAGAACTGATTCAGAACTTAAGGCTAACAAGGATTGGAACCAACCAGACTAGTGACATAATCAGAAGCTCAAAGTGCAAAACTATCAAGACAGCAACCCAGACTGACATATCAAATGAATTCAAGGCTAATAAGTCTAGAGCATCATCAACACAATGAAATACCAAGAAGCAACAACCAACAGATGCAAATGCACACGGACAAGAAAGCACCAAGTTTACTCAACCAGACAAATGCAACAAAACTGCATAGATAACCGAGTGAACCACACCAGAGGAGTATGTACAAATGTATCAAGACAGTATCACTCGACCATACCAACCGGACTCCAAGTCTCAAATCAAAACATGTACAAGTGCGAAGCAAAATTGAACCACACATGTATGCATATTTGCAAATATATACATACACATGTATCAGTTCAGAGATATGAACATGGAGCTATGACAAAATCTACACATACATACAAGACAATGCAACATGAAGGACCAGACTACCAATTGATACAAGATAATCATAAATACAACCAGACTCCAAAAAGACCACAACAACAATATGCAGTGATGAACCAGACTGCAATTACTTATGCAACAAACAACTGACAATATGAACTGAATGAAGCAAGTGAACAAACTCGAGTGAACATGCTTAATGAAATAGACAGAAGTTCAATACATTCAAACTCAACCAAACAACTGGCAATATTGGACTCAATGCAACAAGGTAGCTCATCATAAAGTGTACCAAGACCAAACTGCAATGATAGACCACAATCAAATTCAATCAGAGGCATGAATAGCCAGGGAGCAGACTTAAGGAAACATGAAGATAAGAGCAATGAAAACTACATTCATATGAAACAGTACAGTAGCTCTACACATAATGGAATGCATGGCTACCAAGTCTAATTATTACCAGTAGTAGTGTTGAACTTATCAACCAGGGAATTTGTTCAAAATATATAAAATAAAAGTAGTTCGATGAGTCATGACCGAGATAAAAATCAACAGGGGTCAACTATATTCAAAGATAGTTCAAATTCGTATGTATACTAACACGATGAACAAGTCAAATCAAAAAGGAACCGAACAAGTCAGCAAATAACATATATATATATATATATATATATTAAACTCAAATACCAATCTACAATTAAGGAACGAACCAGTCAGCGGTCTCAAGATCATACAATCAAAAATCAACGTAGAAAACAAAACCATAAATTATTCAAAACGAAATTGTACGAACGAAAATTAAGGGATTTGTTCCCTATATGACCCAAAATCATCATTGGCAAAATTAGTGAGTCGAGTTTGAGCAAATCAATAGCATAATCAAAGCAAAAAATTACATACTAATTTCCGTTCACTCGAACCCGAAGATTGAAGCGACCGCAAGCTATCAAAGCCAGTGAATCGGTTGATAAGGCAAATCGAAGTGAATTCATCGCTGCAATGGATCAAGTGTTTCGGTGTCTTAAATTTTTACCAAAACCTTAATTTTTTTGAAAGAAACAAAAGGAACAAGGCAACATAGATTAACAGGAGGCAAACGAAAAGGGGAGATCGATTATCTATCTTTAAAAATCTGGCTGCACTGTTATCTTTCAATTAGGCCGCACTTTTTTCTTTTATTATTTATTTGGGCCAAAGAGTGATTTAGGAATTTGTATTTATTAGTATTTTTGTTTGTTATTTTATTCAAAATCTAGTTTAACTAGTTACGAATTGCGGTGGTGTAGTTTGAGAATTCGCAACTCAGTGGCTGAGTTGTGGCAGAGTTTTGAGCATAGAGTTAGGTTAGTCGTTAGCGGCTGTCGCATGTTTACATGTGTAAACATCAAACTAGTTAATTTCTTTTAGAAACCTTAGGGATAGCATGTAGGTATGGTTTTGCCGAAGCTGGGTAAATCTATGTTGTTCTATTTTTGTTTTTATTATTTTGCTATTGTCCTTGCTACGATTATTTTATATATTTCCGCATTAATTATTATTATTATTATTAGTATCACCTTATTCACCCCCCTTCTAGGGTGTAATCGATCCTACATGTCTGTGGAAGTATTCTCTTTTATGTGTTTTTTTGTCGACCGTATGATTTGAGAAAACAATAAAAATAAGGAAATTTCATAAAGTCACTTAACTAATGCGGGGAAAAAGGGAAACTGGAAGTTAAGTAATAAATTAATAAAATTTATTTAACTAACTACTAAATAAAATCAAATTGAAATTTAGGTTTTGAAAAGATTTGGAATTTTTTGGAAAGTAAATTTCAATAGATAAAGGACATGGGTATAGTAAGGCGATCCATGGGTCAATGTTCCTATTCGTCAAAGACTAAAATTTAAAATTCAGCATGTGTGTTGGTTGATATTAATAAGACAAAAAGTTGTGAAGAACTTAGAAATTTACCATGCAATTAAGTGAAGTCCGTTATAGGCAATAGATGATTGGCTAAATTCCAGTATCAAAAAATGGGAAAATTTGTTTATGAAATGTGATTATATATATTTTGGAAAAGGAATGATTTTATGAAAAATTTATTTATGAAAAGTTTCATTTCAAATATATACATACTTTTGAAAATGATTTTAAAATTTAAGGATTTTAAATTTCAGAAATTTTCAAATACCGCATGATGGCATTAGGAAATAGTCGATAAGTTAATTAGTGTAGATTTTACTACATAACTGTACTTATTGTAAAAATGGATACGATGGGCAATAAGGAAGTTATTTTATTTGTGGAAGATTTTATAGGATATCTTGTCATTGGGTGGAAAATCTAAAAAGACGATTTTTAAAACATCAATATTTTTGAACTTTAAAATTAAAAAATATATTAACATGTAAACTGTACTTGGAAAAGTTGAAAAAAAGGAATGGGGGCAAAAGAGAAGATTTCAAGATAGAGGGGAAGGTGGTACATAAGAGAAGGATGAAAATATGGATTTTCCCATATAAACCCTATCCAAGCACAAGAAGATAAGTTTAGAAAATTAAATTTCTCTAAATATGGATGCTATAAATGGTGTGCAAGGAATTTGGACGGTAAGAATTGGATGAAAAATTGGTTGAATTGCACTTCTATTTACATAAGAGTGAGAAAATTTGGATGAAAATCTATTATACGTTTTCAAAAGCTGCATTTATATTAAATTGTCAGTATATTGAGGATGCTAGCATCATATTTTATGAATTTTGTTTAAAAGAAATCATTTATATAAGATAAGTCAACCAGAAATTATTGTTCATACGTATCATATGTATTGTGATGCATTGTGCGCATGTACACAGATTGTTACAAAATTGGTTGTACACTAATTGATTGTTAGTGTAGAATGGATGTGTGATGGTATACCTGATTAAATCCTTGTAGAATTTCGAGGACGAAATTCTTTTAAAGGGGAGAATGTAACACCCCACATATTTATATTAACTAATTAAAATGGAAATTGATTGCTAAATAATAAACAGTGAAAATGAAAATTTTAAAACTTTTGAAATTTGGCCGTGAAACTTATACCATTGAATTCAGGAAGATTTTTTTGATCAATTTTCGTATATAAACTTTTTCGATCAGAAAAAGAAAAAATAATTAACGTTTGAAGTTTTAGCATCAGAAATAATTATACGTGTAAATTTGATAACTAAATTAATTAAGACTAATTGGATGGTAATAAATGTTAACATTGAACTAAAATTTTAGAGGATTTATTAAATGTGTATAAATTGATAAAAAAATCGATTAACAGAGGAAATTAATCAGTGTAATCAAATAAAAGAGGGAAAAAAGCAACCAAATCAGACGACATTTAAATATGCTCATCAAAAAGAGCATAGGTTGATCGCGACCAAGCCAGGTTGACCATGAGCGGTTTGATCATGAGGTTAGGTGGTCGACCCATCTCTTTTTGGAGGTGGTAGTAAAGGAAGGCTTTAATAGCCCATATTTAAAACAGTTGCATCCGATGATTAGCGCTGGTTTGAACCTCTATAAATTAGGACCTACGGCTTCACTTCTAACTCATCATTTTTGTAATGAGCGCAACGATATGTTACTTTCTCTTCTCGTTTGAAATTTCTAAATACACAAAAATAGAATAGATTGCACATATACACTTCGAAGAAGAATAGAAAAGAAGATAGATTTATACCAGGTTGCTACATGGAAGATAAACTTTTAGACTAGTTTTAACTAATACATCTAAATCAAAATCTCTTCTCTCTAATTCAATCTCTAATATATCTGTATAAATATTATTTGTGGATTCAAATAAGGAGTCAAAAAGTAGAGAATACAGATAATAAGGTCAGATCAGGATTAAATATAGAGATTTGGGAGCGCTAATCAAAGGTAAGTGGGAATATTATATATTTTTATAAAATACCGAATTATGTCATTACAAAACTATTCCATTATGCTTGAGAAGTTGAATTAAATTGCAAGTTAATCCCTATTATATGAAATGACTTGATTTAATATCGCCTATGAATTTTATTATAGAAATTGAATACTTCCTTATTATGAACAAATTTGCAATTTTATATGTAATTGATTAAAGTTGCGTAATGATTAAAATTGCTAGTTTCTACGTTGGATAATTTACATGTTTTTATGACTAATAATTTACATTTTTTAAGCCGAATTTTAGTTAACCTAAAACTAATGAATTTGGAATTTTTTCATTTTATTTGAAGTTAATTAATAATGGTATTTCGACCTTTGGGATTTTAGTGATATTTTAGTTTATCGGAGTGTGTATTGTTACAAGTGGATTTCTATATATTATCAGGTCTAAACTCATAAAAGTGCGATGTATGAAATCAGAAGGAACAAATATATGCCTATAAAAGAAAGATATGTACAAAATATGGTTGGTTACCATATTTTGTACTGCATATTTCAATAAATAAAAAGAGAATTTCTTGTAGTTACGAACACCGTGCAAAACATCTCTTTTGAATAAGATATGAAAATTTACAGTGTAACAATTAATTGATAAATATTAATTCCAGCCTATTAAAATGTAGCAAATCCCAAGTATGGAATGTTGAGATAAGAATGAAGTAAAATGTTAATAAAATGAGAAGTAATGTAATAATAAGATGAAGAGTCACAGTAAAGAATAAAATGAATAAAAGATAAAATAGAATGAAAATCAAAGTGAAATGAATGAATGAAGTAGCAACAGTATGGATAACTATGAATGAGAAGTGGTAAATAAATTTTCTAAAGAGAAGGATGAACACATAATAAAATGAAGACGTAAGGTCAAGCATAAAAAAATGTTGAGGCATTAAAGAAAATGCAAGGAGAATAAATATACATGAATATGAAATATGTATATATGTAGCCTCGGATATACGTTTATAATAGGTGTGGATAATAGGAGTCATTAGAGTAGGTGGAAGTACGAAAGCACATTTAATAATAAGACCCATGGAGAATATACGCTTATGTATATCGAAGGGATACCCTGGGTTAGCACTATGTGTGAAAAGGGGAGCTCCATAAACGTAAGCAAGTGGGCAGTCCGTTAGTGGAATGTCGCATAATCTAACTAGGTTTGCTTCAAATTTGTTGGAGGTGGGCATTGCCTTAATTGCATTTGGAACTCTAAATAAGCGATATGGGGGCCAGAGATTGTATGCAACACCGTGCATGGGTATTGATCATTAAGAGTAGGGTTGCATGGTTCACGGTCAGACATGAGTCTCTTGTAGTTAATGGGAAGGACGGGGTTACACCTAGACTAGATAATCACCTAGCAGGACATTCAGTTAGGTTATGCAACGCAACAGTTGTTCTTTAGATTGGTTGATTGGGCAAGGCTAGTTAACCCATAAAGAGATTCCTTCAAAACATGGATGGGGTAGTTTGGAGCCAAGTCCACGTGATACGGAGCTGTAAAAGTAGGAAATCACCAAAGAGAATACTGCCTTATGGAGGAGAGGTCATTGATGCACATTATAGGATTTCCTTAAGATATACGATTGCGAGATCATGATACAACGAGGCGATTGATCTCGACGAGGTGTTAAATGGGAGATACTAGTGGGGATAGTATCTTGGTCCATTAAGGGACCTCGTGATATATATGTGGTTATATACATTGATATAAATCGATGGGAAGTAAACCGGCATGGTTCGTACACAGGAATAGAGTCGAAACGACTAATGAGATAAGTCTAGCATAACATGAAATAGTGAACAATCGACATAAGCTAGTGTTATTTATAAGATGTGTAATTTATCAATCATCAGAATGTTGTTCTTACCTACCTCCACGTTACAACCTATAGGATAGATTGAAGGGCATGTATTGGTGTTTGGGCATGTTCGATGCTGATAATGACACTTGGTTTTTAAAGGTGCCAAATCTTAGTTAGTACTTATATGATCTATTATATTTTAAATTATTCCGTTGTAAGTTAATTCGATAGAGCTGTGATATGCATTCATTTGTTTTAATTGCAGGATACCAAACCAACTATCCGTACTTTAGTGGACTTGAGTTTTCGATTTAGCGAAAATTCAGGCCCAATGGAGTGCAGCTTGTCATATTATAGGAGGTAGAGACAATTGAAGTGGATGAGAACACTATTACATGGAGGATGTTCAAGTCAAGTTTTGAATGAGTTTATTTCTACCGGTGAGAAGTATTTGTTACTGGAAAATTTTATTTATTTGGAAAAGGGAGAATTGATAGTTAATGGGTATGTCAGTTAGTTTAATGAGTTCATCCGATTTGGATTTGAATTAGTGAATACTTTAGGAAGAGGGCGTTACAATTTACGTAGGGTTTGAGTTTGCCTCCATAGGAGTTGGCATTAAATCAGATACTGTATGGAATGACATTCGAGGGATTGGTAAAGGTGGAACTATTCTCTTTAATGGAAATATAGTCAAAGAACATAATCAGGAAGTGAAAGGATAGAAATAGAAGTAGGGAAAAAGTGAAGGAAATTGTAATGACCCAATTTTTCTACGCTCGAAAATCGACATCAATACGTCTACTGTATCAAATGCCGAACAATCGAATGCCGAAAGACCGAACCGTAAGGGTTAAAGAAGAAGGAGGTAGAAAAAGACACAGAAACAATACCAGAATCTCACAGTCACAGCGGAACAGTATGTAATAGATAAATGACTAATCTTTAAACAAAAGAACTATATTTGTTTATACATTACATCACCAATGTACATTCAAATCTATAGCACACAACTCGACAGTTATATTAACCTGTCCTCTCAAAACCGATTATGCAGTTATTCAAACACAGCGGAATATACATCAAATACGTGTGATACGTCTCACCATCCAGCTTGCCTCCTGTGATCCACAACATCCTTTCTTGTATTATATAATACTCAGTCTGACCCGAGCATTATAGTTAAATAACACCCGAGTCAGTATGGAAAATCAGCGTGAGAAAACACACTCAATTGGATTATTAAAGTTTTCAAAATCATTTGAAATCAAAGGTATCTCGTAAGACCACACCACAAATAAACATGTTGAGTTTTTACCTTATGATAACCAAAACATTTCTTATAAAATCTTCTGATATTATAGTAGTGTCTATATACAAATACTTATTCAAATAGCCAAAATTGTTACATTATTAAATTCCAGCAATACTAGGTTCTACAAACAAAACGGTAAAGGCACGTAGGGAGAATGGATTTCTATCAATGGCAGGGCTACTGGAATACCGTCCGTCATAGTACGTGGTCTCAATCACCGTACCGAGGATCCACCTTGATCACCTGGATCACAAGACCGGAGCTACCCCTTACTAGATAGTCCGAGTAAGATAACCCCACGGTTGGGATCAACAACCTCCCGCACAGCTTAAATAAAGGGACCTCTAGACAGGGATGACCTTAACCTAATTGGTTGCTAGCCACTTAGCCTTGTGTGCACCTCCCCTGTTCTAGCCATTCCCGATTGATGAGACTCTAGGCTATGCGTTATCTTTTTAGCACACATTCACTTAGAATGCTCATCGTCCTCCTGAGGATGTTCTGATAGCATTTATCCATACAAGTTCGTCCGGATTCGAACGGAACCGTAGGCACTACTCCTACTACATTCATTTTGAAGTCACTCTCGAGATTAGTAGCGATTAGCCCTTGCACTTCACTGCTCCATCTTCGAATCCTAGCTCTTGTCTTTTTCATGGAAATGTTCAAATCAGATCGAAGTGGTTTTCGGAA
Source organism: Allium cepa (assembly GCA_030765085.1). Taxonomy (NCBI): domain Eukaryota; kingdom Viridiplantae; phylum Streptophyta; class Magnoliopsida; order Asparagales; family Amaryllidaceae; genus Allium; species Allium cepa. The sequence goes on from CM060932.1 coordinate 791,528,609, forward strand.
AATAATTTCCTATCCCGGTCTCTCCGAAACGATCAGTGCATTGGCCAATATTGATAGTCGGTTATTTAACTATCAAATAACATTTACCAACAACCATCAGATTAAATAATTTCCCAAATTATTTATTAATCTCAAAATACCTTCGCAAGATATATTTCTACTCTTCAACCTTTTGAAAAATAGTTTTCAAATCACTTTTCTCTCTCAGAAGGAAATTCCCACCCAATTTTTATTTCCACTGAAAATCGCCAAGCCTTAATATTTGGATTTTAAAATAATTTAAATCACTTTATCCAAAAATATATATATATACTTTAAAACATTTTAAAATAAAACTATTTAACACACTTAAAATGAAACTATCTAAAACACTTATTTAAAATACTAGTTATGGAATTTTATAATAACTTCTTATGTAAAACTTAAGCCAAACTAATTTTAAAATAAAAATTATTTTATGAGGTATATATATTAAATAATTGACTTTAAAATAATAATATTAGTTAAACCTTTAAAATAATTGCTACTATAATTAATTTAAATAAATATTTACTTAAAATTCTAAAACTATTTAAAATAATAAAATTTCTCTAAAACATTCTTTTCAAAACCACTTTAAAACCCCTAACTTATTCTTGAAAATCTTACTTGAAAATATACTTGGCCTTTCAGGAATTACACTTTCCCTTCCCCGCCTTTAAAAATAAATCACTATTTATTTTTAAAGTAAATTACCCATTCCTTTATAAATTCCCATTCTGAATTTATATTTCCAGATTATCCTCTAATAGATATCCCACTTTATAAATCCATTTTATAAATTCCATAGTCTCATCTCCTTTTAATACACAGTTTCGAACATATAATCAATTTCCAAATCGATTTCCAAATTTACTCCATTTTAAAAATAGATTCCTTTACTTACTCAATTTATTTCAAACCCATTAATTTCAGATTTAACTTCTTTACTATGATTTAAAATCTTATTTAAACTGAAATACAAATTTCATACTTTTCTAAATTTCTTCTTTATTTTTCCAAATTTAAACCTTGAATTTGAAAATAAATTCTTTATTCCTTTAAATAATATCACTTAAGTTTAAAAATTCATTTATTCCTATTTATTCAAAATATCCTTTCCCATACTCGGAATTTATTTATTAGAATTTAAAAATCAACTTTTATCCTTTTCCAATTCATTCTTTAATTCATCCAAATTCTCTTATAATTATTTTACTTAAAAATTCTCTCTTTTATTTTCCCTTCAAAAATCCGATATGTATATTTTTGATAACTCAGTATACCTAAATTTATTCAATTACCAATATAGTCTATCTCAGATTATTAAATAAATCATATCATAGAATATTAAAACAATCTAAATATTTTGAGGAATCCGGTTAGATCCCTCCAACCTATTTCCGTACATCCACCGATGTTAGCACAATAATTTACAAACCAATCCCACTTCGAGGTGGAATATCGCGGTATATGGGGTCATCCGCTATTGTGCGGGGCGCATAGGGTCTCATCCGCTATATAAATCGGGAAATCAATCACTCCAATATATATATGTATATAACATATCACATCCAAGCTGATAATAATTTATCATTTCGAAAAAAAAATCAAAATTTTAAATTTTTTTACTATTTAAATTCAATGGTATTCCGAAAGAGTGAGATTAACTTGCCTTTGACTATGCATGTGACTCATTTCCAATCCGACTAGATCCTCCACGATTTTAGAACTTGTATAACAATTATATGATTTTATTAATATTGCACTAATCGAACAATTAATTTCCTTTTTAATAATTTAATCAATTAATAATTTAGTTTAAACCAATTTTCCCCTTAAAATATCTTTTAGTAACTAAATAATTTAAATAAGTTTATTAACCACATTAATCACCTTAATAAATTATTTTTAATCTAAACTAGTAAATTAAAATGGATATAGGTATATTTATTTCCTTTTGAAACTACCTATATATATGCTTATAAAAATAATTTATAGATCCAAAAATCTAATTTTATATAACTTCAACCTTTTAAAAATTCCTGTTATATTGTGTGTGTGTGTGTGTGTGTCTATATATGTGTATATGTATATTCTTCAAAATCGAAACCATAAATATTTTTATCAAAATAAACTATAGGTTTCAAAAATGAACTTCCAATACTTTTAAAATTCCTATTTTTCCCAAAACCTTATATGTAAAAATCTTTCCCAATCTGTACATATAAAACAGTAATCAACTTCTTCTGAAAATATATGTGTTATTAAAATAAATTAAATTATAGATTCAATATTTACAAATTTAGTTTAATTGAAAAGGATCGAGAATACATCACTATCTCAACCACTCGAGATCGAGCTCAAACCCTCCTCGTGCCGCCGCCAAACTTTAACCAGACCACCATTTGTCGCCACCACAACCTCACGCAAGCTTCTCCACTCTATCGCGAGCCTCTAGAACACGTCGCCCTCCTCATGCTCGTGCTCAACTACATCGCAGCGACACCAGCTACCATGAATTGTCACTCCCGGCCTCTGGCTTGCTCCATCACAGCGCTGCCACTGTCGTGGCTAGCATCCCTGGCACAAAGGCAATGCACGAGCGAGGCCTTTTTTCCTTCATCACGCGATTCGATATCCACTCGCGATCCCCCTGGTCAAAGTCGAAATCGACTTCGATTTACCCCTTTTTTTAAATGAATCATTGAATTGAAGGATATACGATTTTTTTGAGAATCGATTACTTCGCTCTACCCTTTTTTAATTTTCTAGTTCGATTTTTAGAAGGAGGGGTTCGGTTATTCTTCACATTTACATGTATATATTTTATCTAAAGGAACGACGCGTGCGATCAGGAAAGACATGTGTTTAAAATTGCCTTGCATGGGAGATAGGTCTTGCAACAGTGAGAAAGGAAGAAGCTGATGTGAAGGGAATACGGCTGAGGATTTGACTAGAATATATATATATATATATATATATATATATATATATATATATATATTTCAAATTTAAATTCAAATTGCTTCGATAAACACAACTCAAAATCTTAACCTCCTATCGAGGCATGCCGCCACGTGTTCATAATGTTATACCCCTATTTCCAATGCAATGGAAAAGGTTTCGAGTTCTAATTCGATCGTATGGAGAAGATAGCTTTTTGAACCCATAAATTATATTGAATTTTCCATATAGATTTTAGTGCGTTTATCTACCGTGTGGCTAAACGATCACTCCAAACAATATGAAAATTGAAATTCGATAATAATATAATATTACGGATCCAATGGAACTAGTTTCGTCGAATTCCAAGACTGTGCCTCGGAAGGCTATTTTTGAATATCAATTTAAACTATAATTTTTTTTAAAACTGAACAAACTGTTTTTAAATTCAATTTTAAAAGTTCTATTACCTTCAGTATTGTTAATACAAATTTTATAAGTCTTCAAACCATTTTTAACAAGCTTAAAACTCCAGCTTTAATATTTTACCCAACTTCCAATTATTAAATTCAATAATTTAATTGCCAAATAAATAATGATATTTAAAATTCAAGTTAAACTAACTTTCAAATATTTAAAATCAATTAAATATTCCAATTTCAAATATCTAAAAATTCCGGGTTGTCACATTCCTCTCCCCTTAAAAGAATTTCGTCCCCGAAATTACTAGTTAAGAAAAATGATCCAATACCCGTTCACTTATTTTCCCAAACAACTAGTTTTAACAACTCCCCAAAACCAAATAGTTTTTAGCAATACCCAAAACCAACTTTTTAATAAAGACATTATTATCCTTACTTACTTTCCAAACTTCTTCCTTATGTTCCAACCAATATTACTTACTCAACAATTCAAATTTAAATTTAAAACCAATTTTTAAATTTTCAAAATTTCTAAAAAACTTTCTGACTCCCTAAACTTTTGAAAATTTTTGCTAGCGTTTCCTTTGCGCGGATAGCTCGGTACAACTACAAAATGCCTCTACGGGCCCCAAGATTTCAAAAGAAAACAAAACGCCAAGTGGCTAGACCAGAAAATCACCAAATTTCATGCAGAAATTTAAATACGTAACTTTTTGTTGGACAATTCTAATTTATCTTCGAAAATCAAAACATCCATTTATCCTTTGCCTTTAGATACCTGTATATTACTTAGCAAAAATATCCAATCACAACATACAAAATTATTTTATACATTTCTTTTCAAAATTTCAATATTGCCTTACTTAAGCCGTAAAATGCACACATGTCATTCATATGCAATACCAATTCCGATCGCTCACTCGATCACACAATTTCACTTTCGAACTAGTATTGCCCACCCGACTCTCTAATGCGGACTCAGATCTGGTTTCTTGATCAGAAACCTTCACTCTCCTTGCATAGCCATTTACTATGATAGAGAATTTCCAGAATCAATCAAAAATCCATATCAAGGATTCGCCGTTGAAATCGAGTGAAAAATCCCGACTCGGATCGATATAACTATCTCAAAATTCTATGCTCGAATCTGGATCTTATCATTATGCGAATAAAATAATTTACGTACATCCTACGTATTTATCTTCGTTGATTTTTAGCTAAATCAATTTTCTTTTTATTCAAATTCATTTTGATTTTTCATTCACTATTCCCAATTATCCCATTTCACTCTTTACTTAATATTCATCCAAATATTAACTTGGAATATTTTTCCAATACAAATTTTTACTTAAGAATTTCGCCCTTTTACTTCTCTTAAGTTTAATATAAATATTCTATATGCTTTAATATTTATTTTTACTTCACTACTTAAGCCTTTATATCTATTTTTATTTGACTTAAATTTTTAACTCCATTCTGAATTCAATTTTATCTTCAATTCTTAATTTATTTCCAAATCAAATTAAATATTGAATTCTATTCATCTTATCTTAACCCATTTTTATTTAATCCATTCCTTGAACTAATCCCACTTACATATTATTCATATTTCAAACACTTCTATTCCCAAACTTTTACTATTTTTAGTCCATTTAGAAGTAAGTTTTCAACTTCACTTTACTATGCACAATTTAAATTAAATAACATCCTAATATTCAATTTTAATTCATTTACTTACCATTTTACTTACTAATTTTAATTTCAATACTTTATTTTATTTAGTCCAACCTGACTAATTTCCCAATTTACATAATCCAAATACTCAGTTTCAATCTTATTTACTTACAAATGCAAATTCATTTGTCTATCCATAATTTTATTTCCAACTTATGACTTTTTATTTAAGTAACCATTTCGCTTAGCCTCCTTAGACTTTTCTTTAAATTCACTTTTACTTAACTATCCTTAAATACACTCCGATTCGATTAAAATTTTAAACTTCTATAAGTTTCCAAAATTAAATTACATTTGCTAACTTCTTTTAATTCACCTTAATTAATTAGCTTACTTTCCAACTTATTTGGGTTTCACACTTACTTTTATTTAACCCTTCCAAGTTGAATCTTATTCCAATAAGTTGAATCTTATTATTTATCAAACTTATCTATATTCTGTAAATATTTTGAATAAGATTCCAGAGTCTTTTAAACAATTACTCGACATTTCAAAATCATTTTTGAAATCAATTATATATCAAAAAATCCTCTGCATTTCTAAAATCAAACTCAATTTTTGCAAACAATTCCTATTTAATACATTTTGGCAGCAATTCCTCTCCTGGAAACTCGAAAATGAACATCGATGATGCTGTAGTCTTCACCGAAGTTATTTTCCAGTGACTCAAAAGAGTTTAGTTCTTTTATCCCTTCAAAAACATTTCAAATATTTTTAAATTCCATTTCTCACCAGATTTCAAATCCAATTCAAAAATTTCCCCAAATAATATTACCATTATTCCTCCAAAACTTTTGAAAATTATTTTCAAACCCTAAGGAATTTAAACTTTTCCCAAAATTCCAAATTCCAAATTCTTCAATTCATATTCAAATATTACTATGGAATTTTATTTCAAATTATAAATCACATTTAGAATTCACATTTACAATTTAATTATGTAATAGAATTTACTTTCTTAACTTTTTGGTTATAACATTAATTTCTTATTTTAATTTCTACATAATAATGATAATAGTTGAATATTATTATTCCTTAAAAACTTAGCAACCTATAATCATTTACAAAAATTGTTTCTTTTATATATAAAAATAATTTAGCTAAAATTATTTCATTTACCCTATTTCAAAACAATACCGTGTCACTCCCGGCCTCTGGCTTGCTCCATCATAGTGCTGCCACTGTCGTGGCGAGCATCCCTAGAACAAAGGCTATGCACGAGCGAGCCCTTTTTCCTTCCTCATGCAATTTGTGATCCACTCGCTATCCCCCTAGTCGAAGTAGAAATCGACTTCGATTTACCTCTTTTTTTAAATGAATTATTGAATTTAAGGATATATAATTTTTTTGAGAATCGATTACTTCGCTCTGCCCCTTTTTTATTTTTTTGGTTCCATTTTTAGGAGGAGGGGTTTGGTTATTCTCTCTCTCTCTCTCTCTATATATATATATATTATTCAAAGGAATGACGCGTTCAATTAGGGAAGACTGTGTTTAAAATTGCCTTGCATGGAAGATAGGTCTTGCAACGGTGAGAAAAGGAAGAAGCTGATGTGAAGGGAATACGGCAGAGGATTTGACTAGAATATAATATATATGTTTCAAATTTAAATTCAAATTGCTTCGGTAAACACAACTCAAAATCTTAACCTCCTATTGAGGCATGGCATCAGGCATTCATAATGTTATACCCTTATTTTGAACGCAGTGGAATAGGTTTCAAGTCCTAGAGATAATTTTTGAACCCATAAATTATATTGAATTTTCGATATAGATTTTAGCACGTTTATCTACCGTACAGCTAAATGACCGCTCCAAACAATACGAAAATTGAAATTCGATAATAATACAATATTACGGATCTAACGGAACTGGTTTCATCGAATTCCGAGACTGTGTCTCGGAAGGCTATTTTTTGAATATCAATTTAAACTATAAAATTTTTAAAACCGAACAAACTGCTTTTAAATTCGATTTTAAAAGTTCTATTACCTTCAGTATTGTTAATACAAAATTTATAAGTCTTTAAATTAATTTTAACAAGCTTAAAACTCTAGATTTAATATTTTACCCAACTTTCAATTATTAAATTCAATAATTTAATTGCCAAATAAATAATGATATTTGAAATTCAAGTTAAACTAACTTTCAAATATTTAAAATCAATTAAATATTTCAACTTCAAATATCTAAAAATTCCGGGTTATCACAGAAGTGGACCGCAAGAATGGTAGGGTAAAAAGTTGGTGATTACTTGTCATAGATGTCAAAAGGTGGGAAACTTGGCCAAGAATTGTAGGACGGTTCTATCGAAGGGAAGATGTTATAACTACAACCAAGTGAGCCCATAGCTAAGGATTTTAAGGCTGCCCCATTTAAAAAGAAGTTAAAGTTCTATAATTATAATTAGATTGGGCAGATAAAAAGAGATTGTCCAGCTTTGAGGAATGAGGATCTGATTGTTAAGGCGTATGCTTTTGACCCCTTCCAACTTCCAGTAAGGCACCACTATCAGCACAGGAGAAAGGAAAGAAGATTATAATGGAAGGTGTGTTGATTTTGTTAAATTCTCCCGTTCATACTTTGTTTTATACTAATGTATCACATTCATTCATATTAAGTGCATTAATTGATAGTTTAGCTTTTAAACCTGATATTATGCACGAATCTCTTATGCTGTCAAATCCTATTGAGGATCAACCCATTTATCGATGTTATTTCATAATCTAAATTTGGTCATCCATGGTGTAGAGTTTATTTCTGACACATATATACTAAACTTTTTGGGGGTACAGGTTGATTTGGGAATGGATTGGATGTCTTGGGCTAGTATTGGATTATGATAGGAGGATAGTTTGATTTAGGAAAGGGGATGGAATTTATTTGATTTTGTGTTATGAGCCCAATATTTCTTTTATGAGGACGAACCGCTCAGCCTATCATAGGAAGAGCTATTATGTATACCCATAGTAAAGGAGTATCCCAATGTATTGAAGAAGTTTTAAGTCTTCCTTTCCAAAGAGAAATTGAACTTCGTAATGATTTCAAGAAAGTCGCATGTAATCTTAGGCATATGGCTCCGAAGGATAGGAAAAATTGGATAAGTATGTACTGGTACTATTGCAGAAGGGTTTTATTCGGAGAAGTATTTTGGACCGGGGAACGGCTGTCGTTTTTGCTACTCAGGCAAACAATTCCCTCAAATTATGCATTGACTGTCGAGAACTAAATAAATTAATGAAGGAAAACCATCTATTTATTGCCTTGTATTAACGACCTCTTTGATCGGTTAATTGGGGTTAAGGTTTTCTCGCAGCTAGATTTGGCGACTGGATTTCACAAGTTTAGAGTTGCTGACTGTTATCTCGCCTTTTTGCATAGCCGAGATACCCAAAAATTAACTGGAAATCAGTGATTACTAGGCATGAATATCGATTAGGCATTGCAGGTTCACTATGGATATCGACGAATTTTGTCCGAGTCTGGATCGGGCCACAATTGACGAGACATGACGAACAAAGCCATAAGAGCCGACATTTCAAATTTCAGGTTAATCGGAGTTCGTATGAATGAGATATGATCGATACAAGTTGGAAAAAATATACTGTTCGTATCCATCAAAGATGTGAGGTGATGGCCTATTCGAATCCATCAGGTTCGTATCCATCGGAATGGCATCGCCTCAATCTATTCGAATCCATCGAGTTTTGTATAGTTCGAATCCATCAGGTTCATATCGATCAGGTTCACGCATGCTCGGTTATTCGTATCCATATGTTCGAATCGATCCAGAGTCATCACATTGATTCTATTCGCATCGATACTATTCGCACTCCATTTGCACTGTTCGTGTCAGTCTGGTTCGCATCGATCCAACGCTCACTGTTCGTATCGATCCCCAAAGATCGATCGATACGAATAGTGCGCTCTGATCGATGTGAAATGGCACTCTAATCATCGATGCGAATAGCATCATCGTATCGAAAACTCCCAGTTATTGGTGCGAACGTATCGATGTAAACATGGCGAAAGCCTCGGAACGAATTGGTCAACGTGGCCAAAAGGTTGAGTGATCCTAGAATCTCACGCCACGTCACCACGCACTCACGTGTCCAGGTTGATTCGAAGGGATGGATACGAAACCATGGATTCGAACTCAGCAGCATACAAAAATCACAATCTTGCATCGATCGTATCTCATAAACCGCACGTCCAAATGCTATGAAATTTTCACAGGAGCTTATGTACAAGCTAAAGAACATTCCTGCCAAGTTTCAGCTCGATCATTTTTTGATCGTTACGAAATTGGTTCGTATCGATCATAGATCGAGTCGAAACTTTCCCGGATCGGTCGTGTGGTCCCACTCACGTGCCAGAAGGAGTCTCCCGAAGTTTGAATGCGATATCAGCCTCCTACACCTATAAATAGCCCCCTGAAGCCTACTGTAAAAGGATCGTTTTGGCTACTCGATGTCCAGACTCTGCCGGATTCAATTCTACATCTTACCATCACCGTGGTATTCGAACTTCAGAGCTATAATCTACTGTAACTTGCTGTAATAGATTGAAATCACCGAGTAAATCAATAAAGTCATAAACTTCAAAGTGGACGTAGGCCAGATCGTCGAACCACTATAAATCTTGTGTTCCTGTTTGTTATTTCTGAATTTCTATTTGTTATTGCTTAGATCTGTGACTTGTGCTTGAATATCGTCGACTTATATTCATATATTGGTGCTTTCATGATACTTGGGGTTTGTGACCAATTTTGGCACAAACACTTTGGTGCTATCACTGAGAAGAACTAGCACCCGCTACACCAGATTCAGAGTTCAGATTTTAAAAGCTCGAAGAGTTCAGATTTCGGAGACAATGACTCGACAAACAAGTAGAAGACAAAGAGTTGAGAGAAGCCAACAAGGAGGAAGTCAAGAGGCATCCTTTGGAGCTGGAGAAGGACAAGCCTCGATCTACATCATCAGGGATGAGATGGAGGCTGTGGCGAATTTAATGCATGAAAGAATAATGAAGAGTCAGCAAGAGATGATGCAGAACTTCTTCGAGAAGATAAGAGCAGCGAATGCGCAGAACCTTAGACCAACTACAACGACTGTGAATACAGAACAAGGAGTTAGGATTGCAGAGACCAACGGAGGTCAAGCTCAAGGTCAGAATGCAGAACCAGAAGGCAATCAATGAGGGCTTGGGGGCAGGCCTGCAGGATCTGACACTGGAAGACCTTTGGATGGAGCTCGACAGGCTAGAGCGAGCACTAACGTTAATGAACCGCATGAGGGATATGTACCAAAATTCTCTCACGAACTCAGGGGGACATAACGGAGTCAATGCTCAAGGATTTTAGCTCGAGGATAATGACAGATTGACAGAGATGGTCAGACGAGCCATGAGAGGCGGATTAGTAAATAGAGATCTTGAAGATGTGAACAGGAATCCTTTTTCTCTTATGATTAGGATGGCTAGGAATCCACCAGAATTCAAATTACCATCATTGGAAATGTACGATGGGAGGATGGACCCTGTGGTCCATCTGACAAAGTATATGAGGCACATGGAAGTGCTGGTGGCTTCATAGGAAGTCATGGCCCGGTGCTTTCCATTGTATCTGACAAATATCGTAGCACTATGGTTTAGGCAGTTGGAGAGCAGGTCCATAGGAACATGGGCTGATTTAACCGAGAAATTCATGAGGCAATTCAGGGTTCACATCGCAAGACCCAAGAATGTGATGAGTCTGGCAACTTTAAAGCAAAAAGGCTGGTGAGTCTTTGAGGAGTTTTCTGACACGATTCAATGCGGCAGCAGCATCGGCGGATCGACTAGATCCATCCATGGTTATGATGGCAGCTGTATCCTGAATAACTGATGGCACAGAGTTCAAAAATTCATTAACTAAAGATCCGCCTATGGATCTGGGAGAATTCTAACATGAGGCTGAAAAGTTTACGATTGGAGGATGCTAGTGCGGATAGAGAAGAGGGAATAGATGTTTATGCTGTCAAGAGTGGAAGTCCATCTAGAAAAGGCGCAGAGATTGGTAAAGGGAAACAAAAGGCTGAGGATAATGATGACAGGTCAAAGCGACCGCGGAGGGAGCCACGATTCACCACTTATTCAGAGCTGAATGAGAGTTTGGAGCGAATCTACCAAGACACCATTGAGAAATTCCCTATCGTAGACCGATGCGAAGGGACCCAACTGTTGACGAGAGGAAATCTGACAAATATTGCTTATTCCACGAACTGAACGGTCATAACACAAACGACTATAGACATCTGAAGGATGAGGTGGAAGGGCACATCAGGAACAGAAGGCTACTTCAATATGTGAGAAGGCGAACTCCAGCGGTGGAGCCAGAGCGACCACCGTCTACATCACATAGGGGTGACCTTGAATTGGGACACCGGATAGTTATCAATTAACTGAAATAACGATGAACAGGTCGTAAGCCGCGACGATCACACTCTGCCACGTGTGGCACTCGACCACGAACGGTCACAATTCATCTAGTATGACGTCCGATCGCGAACGTTCGCAAATCGTCTAGAACAACGTCCAACCTCGAACGGTCGCCCTTCGTCTGAAGCGGTACCCCGAACGCGAACGGTCACCATTTGCCGTGAACGGCATCCGACCGTGAACGGTTACGTTTCACATCAAATGAAATACAATCTCGAACAATCGTCGTTCGAGGTCATATGAAATTATCAAGTTCTTTGCAGGTCGTCGACAGGATATGCACATCAAGCTTATGGCATTACAAAACACACCGTCCTACAGCAAGGCATGTTTTGGGGGGCAAAGTGTTATCCCGCCTTTTGGCAAAGCCGAGATACCCAAAAATTAACTGGAAATTGGTGATTACTAGGCACGAATATCGATTATGCATTGCAGGTTCACTATGGATATCGACAAATTTTGTCCGAGTCCGGATCGGGCCACAATTGACGAGACATGACGAACAAAGCCATGAGAGCCAGCATTTCAAATTTCAGGTTAATCATAGTTCGTATAAATGAGATATGATCGATACAAGTTGAAAAAAATATACTGTTCGTATCCATCAAAGAGTTTAGGTGATGGCTTATTAAATCCATCAGGTTCGTATCCATCAGAATGGCATCACCTCAATCTGTTTGAATCCATCGAGTTTTGTTTAGTTCGAACCCGTCAGGTTCATATCGATCAGATTCACGCATGCTCGATTACTCGTATCCATATGTTCGAATCGATCTAGAGTCATCACATTGGTTCTGTTCGCATTGATACTGTTCGTACTCCATTTGCACTGTTCGTGTCAGTCTGGTTCGCATCGATCCAACGCTCGCTGTTCGTATCGATCCCTAAAGATCGATCGATTTGAATAGTGCGCTCTAATCGATGCGAAATGGCACTCTAATCATCGATGCGAAAAGCGTCGTCGTATCGAAAACTCCCAGTTATTGGTGCGAACGTGTTGATGTAAACAAGGCGAAAGCCTCTGAACGAATCGGTCAATGCGACACAAAAGGTGGAGCGACCCAAGAATCTCGCTCCACGTCACCACGCACTCACGTGTCCAGGTCGATTCGAAGGGATGGATACGAAACCATGGATTCGAACTCAGCAGCATACGAAAATCAAAATCTTGTATCGATCGTATCTCATAAACCATAGGTCCAAATGCTACAAAATTTTCACAGGAGCTTACGTACAAGCTAAAGAACATCCCTTCCAAGTTTCAGCTCGATTGGATCATTTTTTGATTAATACGAAATTGGTTTGTATCGATCACAGATCGAGTCGAAACTTTTCGGGATCGGTTGGGTGGGCCCACTCACGTGCCAGAAGGAGTCTCCCGAAGTTTGAACACGATATCAGCCTCCTACACTTATAAATAGCCCCCTGAAGCCTACTAAAAAAGGATGTTTTTGGCTACTCGACGTCCAGACTCTGCCGGATGCAATTCTACATCTTACCATCACCGTGGTATTCGAACTTCAGAGCTATAATCTACTGTAACCTACTGTAATAGATTGAAATCATCGAGTGAATCAATAAAGTCATAAACTTCAAAGTGGACGTTGGCCAGATCGTCGAACCACTATAAATCTTGCGTTCCTGTTCGTTATTTTTAGATTGCTATTTGTTATTGCTTAGATCTGTGACTTGTGCTTGAATATCGTCGACTTATATTCATATATTGGTGCTTTCACGATACTTGGGGTTTGTGACCATTTTTGGCGCAAACACCGACGATAGTATGTAGAAGACCACTTTTCGTATGCCGAATGAACTGTTTGAGTTGCTGATTATGCCATTTGGCTTGACAATGCTCTAGCTTATTTTAGGGATTTTATAAGTAAACTATTCTGAATTAACAATTTTAGAGCTGTTCATGGATGATATTCTTATTTATTCCAAAAGTTAGGCAGAGCATGAGATTCATTTGAGAAAAGTGATGGATGTTCGATTGAAAGCTAAACTTTCTAATTGTCACTTCTGGAGAGATGAAGTTTGTTTCTTTAAGCATGTAGTATCAGCATATGGATTGGCTGCAGACCCGGGGAAAGTAGCTGCTAGGAATTGGAAAATGCCAAAGAATGCGTCAGAGGTCCATAGATTTCTTGGTTTGTCTAGATTTTATCAGAAGTTCATTAGGTATTTTGTAAAGATATCGGCACCTCTGAACCGTTTGATGAAGAAAAATCTAGTTTATACTTGGAGAACTGAGTGTGAAGCGGCATTTATTTTGTTAAAGGAGTTATTGATGAGTGCTTTAGTTATGGTTATCCCCGATGTAATAATCCTTTCACCATCTATATCGATGCATACGGTACTAGTCTTAGTGTTATTATTATTCAAGTGGGAAGGATAGTAGCATATGAGAGTAGGCAGTTGAAGAACCACAAGAATAGTTATTCGACACACGACTTTGAGTTGGTTGTTATTGTATTTGCACTGAAGTCACAGAGGTATTATTTATTAGGCGGGAGATTTGAATTATTTACAGAACATAAATCTCTTGAATACTTGTTTTCTCAGAAAAATCTGAACCTAAGATAGTAGCGATGGATGGAATTTTTATCATCGTATGTCCTTCTTATACACCAGGGAAAGGGAACGTAGTTGCATATGCTTTAAGTAGGAAGAAGGCAGAGGTAAATGCTATGTTGTTTTAAAGGAGAAACTTATAATTTATATCAGAGTTTGAGTTCAGACCTCGATCGATGTACACACCTGGATTATTGGCTGCAATGGAGGTTAGGCTATCATTGATGGACCGTACTAGAGTAAGTCAACCGTTGGTTGATATTTTGGAGTGGTTAGGATGGGATGAATGATCAAGTCATTTAAATCATTAATCCAAGGATCATGCAACACCCCTAATTTTTAATAACATTAATCAGGAGATTTAATTTGGTAAATTAAGTAGAATAATATAAGTATTAGAGTGGGTCGTGCTTAATTATCAAAATAGGCTTATAAATGGCTTATATATTATTTAGTCAAAACAACGGTATTAGGGTAATTGCCACCTACATTTCTATTACCCTTATATTCACGTTTCATTTCCCATTCACATTCATTTTCATTTCACAAAAATGTGAATAAAAAAGAGAATAGATGGCCATTACGAAGGAGTAAGAAAAAGGGAAAATGAATCAAAATCTAAGGAACTAAAGTAAGGGGATTAATCTCAATCAAATCTCAAAGTACTTATCCTAATTAAGGTGAATAATAATCTAAATCATCTCTATTTTGTTTTTATAATCATTTGATTATTGGGTTTAAGATTAAATCCATTATAATGATGATTTTGTTGATGACATGCTTAGATTTTATAAGATGTTTGATTTAAACAAGATTGTTTGAATATAATGTTATACAGTTTTAAGTGTAAAATCGATTATAATGAATTTTGAGTGACATGAGGAAATTATATGTTATGTAAAACATGATTTTGGAGATGGATTTTAATTTATATAATTTTCCAAGATATGGAAAATTTATTATGAATTTTCAAAGGAAAACATGTTAATTGGGCTTAGAAATTTATTTCGATTATTTTATGAAGAATTTGGGTCTAGAATTTTTAAATGTTAGGTAACACATTGAAAGTGAATTTTTATAACCTTTGTGGATTTTTCCTAAGTAATTTACTATGGAAATAAAATTATTTTAGATAAAGGACTTAATTGTTTTATTGGTTTTGCGTAATGAAAGGGCTTATTTGTTAAATTAATCCATGTTTAGTACTGAAATTACGCGGCAGTTATTATTTGAAATGAATTTGAAAAGTTATGGGAACCAGTCAAATGTTTACAAGTAGGCAGGTTAGCTATAAAGTATTCACTTTAAATGGCATTAAATATGACTTTATTCAGAAATTACGTTCCGGAAACCTACTAAGTCGAAACCAACTAAGTTGAAACCAATACACAAGGTATCAAACATTGGCGGATGGTGGATTGGAGAAAGGAGGACGTCATGGTGTCCGGACCCTTGCTTGGAGTCAAAACCTTCATTTTTATCCTAAAGAAATGTGCTTGCCTGTTTTTACAGAATTCTTTCGAAGGAGTCGAAATAAATGCTTTCGAAGGAGTCGAAACAAATACGAAAGTTAATTGCAGAAAGGGGTTTCGAAGCTATCTTTCAAATATTTTATTTAAATGGTTTGAGCTTTCGAAAGGATGTGTCGAAGCTATCTGTTTTTCTTCGAACTCTTTTTAATGGATTCGTAAGGGGTACTTTTGCCTATATTCACCTAGACCCAATAAGATATGTTTTAAATAAAATCCAATAGTTTCGAAAGAGGTACTTTCAAATGGTTTTAAAGCTATGCTTCTATAATTGAATGATAAAATTTTAATACACTCGAAAGGTTTCGAAAGAAAGGTTTTAAAGTGTTTCAAAAGGCAAGTGTCAAGTGTTTTGAAAAGAAGATTTAGATGCTTTCGAAAGGAAGTTTTCCAATGGTTTCGAAAGTAAATATTAAAGGTTTTGAAAGCCTTAATTTTCAAAACCAAGAACCCAATCTCAAACATTTAAAGGTAAAAGCCATGACATTATAAAAGAGCATTTAAATGCTTTTAAATTGGAGTTTTGGAAGAAGCTTTCCTTGATAATATAGTAGGTTAAAGGGATTAACCATGTTTTATATGAAATTGATCTCAAGGATATAAAATCACAAGTGTTGGTATCATTATGTTATTATGTTTGCTTCTTTTAATATACATATTCACTTTAACATGGACCCATAATTTTATTTTAAGGAAAAATGGGTAGAATAACTAGCGAGGTTGACCCAGCAGTGAATATAAATTGAGTTAATTGCTGAATGAGTAGAACTGCATCTAGAAGGTCAGATATACCAGAATATAGGATGCCTAAATACTAGTTAAAAGAAGTTGTCAGATAGACTGGTTTATAGTGAACCCATGAAAAATATGCTTAGAATAAGTTGTTTTTAGGGGCCAATACGTTCATAGTAAACCCATGAAAACTATGAGTAGAAAGAGTTATTGACAGGGGCCAGTAGGTTGTAGCGGACTCGTGAAAAATATATTCGGATTAAGTTATTGATAGAAGTCAATAGGTTCCTAGTAAACCCACGAAAACTAGGATAAGGTGGATGTTATTGGAGATACCAATAGATTCGGAGAGAACCCATGAATAAGGAAGTTATTGGCATGGGCCAATAAGGTCTTAGTGATCCTTGAAAATATGAAACCAGATAGAGCTTCCATAAATATTAAACAGGATATTAATCAGCCTATGCAAACTAATACGTTAATAGTGATCCTAGAAACCATAATAAGACGGATAGTCGGAAGGAATAGGGATGGGAAATCAAGAATTAATTTACCTGTTTGCAATCATCATAATATTTTTGAATTGTTATATTTTAACCATTATGGATATAGGAGCACTGTATATGGTTTTATACAGTTTTGGATAAGACACTAGTGAGGGGAAAACTCATTACGCTAAATGGCGTGGTCACTATATATTTAAATGGTTTGAAATGGTAATTATTATTCATACCAGGCTTTATGTCTAACTCGAATTTCACGTTGTCTCCATAAACTCTTGGGTGCTCAATTGATTTTGAGTAGTTTGAGAGTTGAGGCTTTCAGGTACCTCTTTAGATGAGTAAGCTTTCAAAAACGTGCAAGAGGCATGATAGCAATTTAGAGTTCTTTTCTTTTTTGATTCTGCTGTGTTTTGTTGTAAAGGCAAAGTCGTTTAATTACCTAGTTATATACTCTGACCTCAAGAGGACATCTTCATATGTCGCTTTTGGCGTATGTTGTAATAATTATATTTTTTCGAAACGTTGTTCTCATATTGGGATTATGTAATGAATTTGAAATGATTTGAAATGGAATGATAAAGTTGTTTTTTGATTTTAACAATTTTCCATATCCATGTATTTCTGTTATATCAATGTTTCTAATATTATCGTATTTGGATGCCGATGATTAATAACTATGGATGACTGTAGCTTCCCTAGCCGTTAGTTTTGGGCCTCCAAGTAGGGTCAGAGCATAGATTTCTAAGAACTTAAAAAAAATTAAACCTAAAGGATTTTTCAACACATAATCCCATGAATTAGAAAATAAAATCAGGGTTTAGGCTAACGCTATAGTAATGTACTTGTATTTGATATATATATATATATGTATGTATATATATATATATATAAGTATGTATTCCCTCTCTCTCTTAGATCTTCTTCTGTATCTTACTAAGGCTCGTATTTAGATTTACGAGAAAGAAGATATGGAGGTTGGAAATGGAAGAGGAAATCTCGGTGGAGGAAGTACCACAACTAATAGAAATGTTGGACCCACCAGGAGGAACTCGGGTCGACAGGCTAATGCTAACCAAAATGCAGATGCCAATGCAGGTGCTGGAAATCCACTAATGATTATGGAGGCGATGTATCAATTTTTCATCAATATGATGCAAGCAGAAGCTGCTGCGGGTGTTGCTGGAAATGTTGAAGGAGCCAATCCTGTGGCTCTAGTTGGGAATAACTATGCTAAGTTGAGTAGAGACTACACTACTCTTGATGGAAAACCATTTATGGGAACCGAGGATGCCATAGAAGTGGAGAATTGGTTGTTGCATTGCGAGAGAATCTTTGCTGATTTGGGTTTGGATGACGAGCAGAAGAGGAGGCTGGCCTTTAGGCAGTTGCAAGGGGCAGCGCTTCATTGGTGGAATTGTGTTACTAATGGAGTTCCAGAGGAAGAGTTGACTTGGGCAGATTTTAGAAGGAGATTTGAACAGAGGTTTTTATCTGAAGTTTCTAAGTCTGCATTGATGAGAAAGTTTATGGATTTGGTGTAGGGAGAGATGTCAGTAATTGAGTATGCTACTAAGTTTGATGAGTTGTCCCGATATGGGTATGCTGCTATAGACGCCGTCATCAGGTGGAAAGAGATGTTCATTCGGGGATTGAGACATGAGATTGCTACGGCAAGCCTGCCACATCTCCATAATCCTTGTAATGTAGTCGTGGAGATGGCAATCCGACATAAGGAGATGCTTGATTTTTATACGAGAGAAAAGCAGGTTGAAACCCAAGGTTCTCAGGGAAAGAAGAGAAACTTCTTTATGAAGAACGGAGCCTAGAAGGGGAAGGCTCCTAAGAAAGCAAAGGCTGATTTAGTTTGCTTAAAGTGTGACAAGAAAGGCCATTATGCTCATGCATGTCGGTCAAACAAGGAGAAGAATGTTGTTGAAAAGAATAATGTGAAGCGCTTTAACTGCGATTAGGTCGGACATTATAAGAATCAGTGTCCAAAGCCAGTCCGGGCGGACAAGGGAATTTTTTTTCCTATTGGACCATCATCTGCCAGGTGAACCACAATTGAAAAAGGAAAGACTATAATGGAAGATACGCTTTTAATTCAGAGTATACCGGTTAGGTAACTATTTGATACCGGTGCATCGCATTCATTTATATCTCAGGTAGATAGGTTACGCTTAGAACTCACATACCTTGTTACTTTTTTAAGGGTTATGAATCCGATAAGAGGGTATGCAACTCTAGGGATGAGATGTGGTAGTTAGAACTAGACACCTTAGGTCATAAGTTTTCATGCAGTCTGTATGTTTTCGATTTTGTAGATTTCGAAATCATTTTGGGTATGGATTGGTTGAGTAAGTACGAGGTTAGGTTATTTTGCTAGGATGGGGAGATATCACTAAGACACCTTAATAGTCATAACCGAATCATATTCTCAGTGGAGAATTATGACCGGAGTAGTTATGCTTTGTTAAGTGCTATGGAAGTAAGAGAAGAGTTTAAGTCAAGTTCGAGTAGCAAGAGAGTTTGCAGATGTCTTTGAGCCGGTTAAGGGACTACCACCGAAACGAGTGTTTGAGTTTTGGATAGATCTTATGCCAGAAGCTAAACCTATAAGTAGACCACCTAGCAGGATGACACTGACCAAGATGAAGGAATTGAAGGTGCAACTAGTGGATCTAGAAGAAGGAATTTTATTAGACCAAGCAGTTCGCCTTCGGGAGTGGCCACGGTGTTCATGAAGAAACCAAATGGATCGTTAAGGATGTGTATCGACTATCATAAGTTGAACGAGAGGACGATTAAGAATAAGTATTCTTTGCCGAGAATTGATGATCTATTTGATCAGTTGTATAGAGCCAGAGTGTTTTTCCAGTTGGATTTGGCGACATTTTTCCATCAACGAAGAGTGGAAGAGGACAATATTCCTTTGACAGCATTTCAGACTAGGTATGGTTCGTACGAGCGATTAGTAATGCCACTTGGGTTAAAGAATGCACCTGCTTTCTTTGTGGATTTGATGAACTTAGTTTTTCAGAAGTATTTGGATATGTTCATGTTAGTGTTTATAGATGACATTTTAGTATACTCTAAGGATGAAAAAGAGCATGAGGATCATCTTAGAGTAGTGCTTGAGACACTGAGGCAGCATCAGCTGAAGGTAAAATTTTCCAAATGTCATTTTTTGAAGAAAGAGGTTAAGTTTCTTAGTCTCGTTGTTTCATAGAAAGGGTTGTTAGTCAATCCAGGTGAGATTGAAGTTGTTAATAATTGGAAGAGACCAGAGACGGTGACTGAGATTAGAAGTTTTCTTGGACTTGCTAGCTATTATCGGAGATTCATCAAAGATTTCTCACGGATAAAAGAGCTTTTGACTACGTTAAGCAGGAAGGATGTGAAGTATGTTTGGTCTGACAAATATGAGGAAGCGTTCCTTAAGTTAAAGCATTTGTTGACTAACGCACCTGTGCTAGTAGTTCTAGATGGAAACTAAGGGTTGGTGGTGTATACCGATGCATGTGGAACTGGTTTAGGAGTTGTGTTAATGTAGAATGGTAAAGTTATTGCTTGTGCTTCACCGTAGCTTAGACCACATGAAGTGAGATATCATACTCATGATTTGGAGTTGGCTGCGGTGATCTTTGCATTGAAGATTTGGAGACATTATCTCTTAGGAGAGCAATTTGAGTTATACATAGATCATAAGTCCTTAAGGTATTTATTCTCTCAGAAGGAGCTGAATATAAGATAGTAGAGGTGGCTGGAGTTTTTGGCTGCTTATGATTTTGTGATAGAGTATACATCTAGGAAAGGAAATAAAGTAGCAGATGCTCTTAGTGGAAGGCATCATAATGTTATGTTAGCTATGTTGGCAGAATGGAAAGATTTAGAAGCTTTGACTACTTGTAATGTGCAGTTAAGATCAACTGCTAGTTCTAGTTAGAGTACCACCATGTTGTCTTGTTAAGAAGTTCGACTAGTATTGACCAAAAGGATTGCTTCTAAGCAGAAGGAGGATCCGTTATTAGCCAAGAGGATTAGAAGGCTTGAGGTTGGAACTGAGATCGATGATCAAAGGGATTTTAGTCTTGACCAGAGAGGATGGTTGAGAAAGAAGGGATGGTTATGTGTTCCAAATGTTAAGGACCTGAGGAAAGTAGTTCTTGGAGAATGTCATCGATCCCAGTTTACGATTCATCCTGGAGGAACCATGATGTATCAAGATATGAAGAGGAGCTTCTATTGGAAAGGGATGAAGAGGGGTGTTGGCTTGTGGGTTAGGCATTGTGTGAACTGTCAACATGTAAAGCCAAACATTAAAAGCCAAGTGGATTGCTTCAACCTTTAGAGATTCCAGTTTGGAAATGGAATTCGATATCCATGGATTTTATTGACGGATTGCCATGGTCAAATAGAGAAAATGAAAGTATATGGGTCATAATGGACAGGTTGACCAAGAGTGTCCATTTCATTGTAGTTAAGTCAACCAAGACGACATCTGTTTTAACTAAGTTGTTCATGAAGAACATAATTAGACTACATGAGATTCCTAGTAGTATTGTCTGTGAAAAAGATGCTTTATTCACCAGTGAATGCTGGAAGAGTCTACAGGAAGTATTAGGTACCAAGCTTAGTATGTGTAATTCATATCACCCTCAGACGGATGGGCAGATATAGTGAGTCAATAAGGTACTTGAGGATTTATTGAGAGCTTGTGTATTGGATTTTGGTGGATCTTGGGAAGATCTCCTACATTTGATTGAGTTTTCTATAATAATTGTTACCGGGCTACTATAGGATGGCGCCTTTTGAACTTTGTATTGAAGACCATTAAATTACCAGCATGGTTGTTGGAGACTGGAGACACTGGTCTTAGGTCCAGATCCAGTTAAAGAGGCGACATAGAAGATTGAGTTGATCCACGAAAGGATGAAGGAAGCTCAGTCTAGATAGAAGAGTTACGCAGATAGGAGGTGTAAAGACCTAGAGTACTCAGTTGGAGATAAGGTTTTCATTAAAGTATCACCAATGAAGGGTGTGGTACGATTTGGAAAGTCATGAAAACTGGCATCACGATATGTAGGTCCGATCTAGATTATAGAGAGGATTGGAAAGTTCACATATAGAGTAGAGTTGCCGAACAGGATGGTAGATGTCCATAACATGTTTCATGTGTCTCATCTTTGCAAGTGTGTGCATGGTCCATAGGCTTCTATTCCTCTAACATAGTTAGAAGATTTGATAATAGAACCAAATTTGACTTTTGTTAAACATCCAGTTCGGGTTGTGGCGAGAGATGAGAAAAGATTGAGGAATAAGACAGTCAGTCAGGTTAGGGAAAGTTCAATGGAGCGACAATGAGAAGGATTGCACTTGGGAGAAAGAAGACAGGTGTTAACCTGCCTTTTGGCAAGGCCATACATATGTAGATTTAACCCAACAGAATTCACAATTATCGAGGCCGATGAGTGCAAAGTGATGATCATGGGTTCAGAAATCAACTATAGATAATAACATGGAGCTAGGATTAAATGTAGTTGGTAGATAAACAATGCAGAGAGCTTGAAATATGGATATATGCTTGAGAAGGAAGGATCGACATAACTTGGATCGGCGTAATATGGATTGGTGTAATATAGATCATCATAGATTGGATTGGCATAGTATGGATCAGCATAGGAAAGGATTGGAATAGTTTGGATCGACATAGTTTGGATCGGCATAGGAAGGATCAGCATAGTTTGGATTGGCAAAGCATGGATTGACAAAGTTTGGACTGGTATATCATTTAGGATATGAGGGGTTCAGCATATGTCTCTGATGCGAAAGGGATTGGCATGTGATGATGTAAGCTAAGGATTGTGTACGAACGAGTATTGATCGGCATAGCATGCTGAGGCACTAAGAAGCGGTATGTATTTAAGGAACACTATGGATTGGCATAACACTCTAAGCAAGATGGATCGGTATACACCTATAAAGCTAGAAGGATCGGTGTATTTTCCAGGCTACATAGGGAAGGATCGGCATATCTTTGTGAATCAGGAAGGGTCGGCGTATCTTCATGGAGGACGGATCGGTATGGAATATTGGAAGAAGATGGATCGTCTTAGAAACATGGAAAGGAAGGGATCGATATGAAGGACCCTCCTAAGACAATCGATGTTGGTTTAGATGAAGGAGGAACGATCGGTACTGATAAGGCCGATCATTATTTATGGACGAATTGGACAAGCCGATCGTTATGATGGGCCCATATGGATGAGAAAGCCCTATAGACGAAGTTTCACCTATAAATACAGTAGGCATAGCTTTAGAAAAGGGGGCCTTCATTCTGTTTCTATTCATCTTCTACGTAGGCGACACTCTACCATTTTTATTCCGGAATTTTGGATTATAACTGTAATCAAACTTCGGTATAATAAAAAGATTGTTCTAGAGTGGACGTGGAGCAGTGTTAGCCGATCCACTATAAGTCTTGTCTCTCTTTACTTGCTTTCTTTTGAATTTTGTTTATTCTTCATATTTTGTTCTCCACATTGAATACTGTTTGTGATCTGTGATTGGATATTGGTGCTTTCGAGTACAACTGGGTGTTGGTGACCAATTTTGATGCCAACATTTTAGTGTTCTCATTGAGAAGACTTGCATCCATGGATTTAGAAGCTAGGATCTCATATTTAGAAGCTTGGATACTTGGATCTAGGAGACAATGGCTAGGAAATCAATAAGAAGATAGAGAACAGATATGAGCCATGATGAAAAGACTTAGGACGCTTCCTCAGGAGGTAATCAAACCTTAATCTTCATTACCAGAGATGAGATGGAATCAATGATGGATGCCATGCAAGAAAGGATGCTGAAGAGATAGGAGGAAATGATGCAAAACCTACTTCGACCGATTGGAAGCTGGAGCGCAAAACCAAGGAAACGGAGTAGCAGGGAATACTAGAAATATGGATCACAAAGTTGGAGCAGCAAGAGCTGAAGAAATCCAGAATCAGAACCAAAGGAATGAAGCAAGAAGGATGCATATAGAATGATCAATGTTGATCGTTCCACACTTGATGGCATGCCCCCGGGTCATGCTGGCTCGATTCAAGGAAGGATACTAGGCGATCTTGTGCAGTTTCGCACTGATTGGATTATGGATGTTCTTCTAGAAGAGCAAATTTCAGGATTCCCTCATGGACTCGGGGGGTAGGTCAGAGACAATGAGCGAAGACTACCACTTGATGACAACAACAGTCTGGCGGAAGTGAACAGACGGGCTATGAGGGGAGGATTGGCATATAGGGATCTGGAAGATGTGAATAGGAGCCCCTTCTCTCCTAGGATCAAGCAAGCTAGGAATCCGCCGGAGTTCAAACTACCAACGCTCGAGACATATGATGGAAAAAATATCCATTGTTCATCTAATGAGGTACATGAGGCACATGGAAGTACTTTTGGCATCAAAGGAAGTCATAGCATGGTACATCCCTTTGTATTTGATGGATATAGCCGCCTATAGTTCGGACAGTTAAAGAGCGGTTCTATTAGCACATGAACAGAGTTGGTCGAAGGGTTTATGAGGCAATATAGGGTCCACATCTCAAGACCCAAAAATATGATGAGTTTGGAAACACTAAAACAGAGGACCAGAGAGTCCCTAAGGAGTTTTCTAATACGGTTTAATGTTGCAGTGGCCTCGGTGGATCGTCCAGATCCATTCATGGTTTTGATAGCGGTTGTATCTGAAATTGCTGATGGCACTGAGTTCAAGGATTCAATTGCATGCGATCCGCTTATGGATCCAGTGGAGTTTTACCATGAAGCAAAAAGGTTCCTATGACAGGAAGATTCACGAGCAAATAAAACAAAGGTGAATGCTGTGGAAAGTGAAGGATCATCAAGAGATGTAAACAAGAATGATAAAGGCAAATGGAAAATGAACGATGGCAGTAACATGTCGAAAAGGCAATGGAGAGAAACAAAACCGCTTCTTACACAGATTTGACTGAACCGTTGAAAAGGATATATTTGGATACTCAAGGACGCCTTTAGTATCAAAGGCCAACGAAAAGGGAACCCCCCTAAATACGAGTGGGCATCAGGAAATCATTGCCTATTCGATGAGCTGGATGGGCACAATACAAATGAATGCAGAAATTTAAAGGATATCATTGAGGGGCATATAAGGAATGGTCAGTTAAAACAATATATAAGGAATTAGGCTGTGGTGGTGGAACTGGACCAACCACCATCCACCTCGAATGAAAATGGCACTGGATCAAGGCATCATCGTCAGCTTATCATTAATTGATTGGATTTATGGCATGGAATAAGTAATAAACCCCGAAGTAATACGGTTAAGTCACTTATACATGTACATGATAGAGGATGATCCCTAGGAATGCTCTGAGATGATGATGAACCGTAGTGCTCCGGTTTATGAAATCTTGGTTTTTTCCGATTACTACGAACTCTGGTTTTACTGATACTATAGCTATTTAGTTTCTTGGTTGTGCATAATTTTATTTTATATTTTACCAAGTGGACTTTGGAATGATTAAATCTGGATTAATGTAATAAATAATACAAGTTACGGTTATGGCCCCGACCGGATAGACAGGGCGATAACCGCGAGTTACGAGTCCCTTCGTCGGAGAGCGACATGATGGACTCGAATACGGATCAAGTCCTCGACGGGGGATCGAGGTCGAAGATAGGTACCCCACAGATCAAGTCCTCAATTGGAGATCGAGGCTGGAGTAGGATACCCTATGGATTATGCCCCCGACCAGAGAGTCGAGGCCAGAGAATAGATCACAACAGATCGTCAGGTATGGACTATGCTTGGCAAGGGGTAGGACGCTTTGCCAAAGAGCGACAGGATCAACCTATTCAGGTCATTGAGTACGGATTGTGCTCGACTAGGACCCCGAGAGGTCTATGGATCAGGATAAGGACCCGTATTGGTCTTGGATTTGGATAAAACGATCCGGAGAGGTCTACGAATTTGGATAAGGACCTAGAGTGGTCTCAGATTTGGATAAAATGACCCGGAGAGATCTACAGATCTGGTTATAGACCCGGAGCGGTCCTGTATTTGGATGAAATGACCTGTAGAGGTCTACAGATTTAGATATGGACCTGGAGCGGTCCTAATTTTGGATGGAACAACCCGGAGAGGTCTAAGGAATCGGATATGGACCTGGAGAAATTGATCCAGAGAGATCGTGGGTTTGGTTAATGGATTTGGAATGGATCCGGAATTGGATATTGACTTAGAACAGTCGTGGTCGCTAATGATCCGGAGAGACCAAGGAATTAGATTGGCAACAGATTAGATTCTGGATTGGATAATATGGCTATCAGTGGATTATGGACTTTAGATTTTAGATTTATGGCAATTTAAAACACGCTTTCCTATCGCAAGGCATGTTTTGGGGGGCAAAGTGTTAACCCGCCTTTTGGCAAGGCTGTACATTGATGGATTTAACCCAACAGACTTCACAGTTATCGAGACCAATGAGTGCAGAGTAATGATTGTGGGGTCCAACAATAAACTACAGATAATAAAATGGAGCTAGGATTAAACATAGTTGTTAGATAAATGATGCAGAGTGCTTGAAATATGAATATATGCTTGAGAAGGAAGGATCCGCATAACTTGGATCGGCATAATATGGATCGGCATAGATTGGATTGGCATAGTATGGATCGACATAGGAAAGGATTAACATAGTTTGGATCATCATAGGAAGGATATGCATAGTTTGGATTGGCATAGCATGAATTGGCAATGTTTGGATCGGTATAGCATTTAGGATATGGGGGTTCAACATATGTCTCTGGCGCTAAAGGGATCAACATGTTATCATGTGGGCTAAGGATTATGCATGAATGAGTATGGATTGGCATAACATCCTGAGGCACTAAGGAGCGGCATGTATTTAAGGAATACTATGGATCGGCATAACACTCCAAGAAAGATGGATCGATATACACCTATAAAGATAGAAGGATCAGTGTACTTTCCAGTTTATATTAGGAAGGATCAGCATATCTTCATGGATCAGGAAGGATCGACGTATCTTCGTGGAGGAAGGATCGGTATAGGATATTGGAAGAAAATGGATCGGTGTAGCAACATGGAAAGGTAGGGATCGGCTGAAGGACCCTCCTGAGACGATCAACGTTGATTTGGATGAAGGTAGAATGATTGGTAGTGATAAGGCCGATCGTTATTTATGGATGAATTAGACACGCCGATTGTTATGGTGGGCCAGTATGGATGAGAAGGACCTATAGCCGAAGTTTCACCTATAAATATAGCAGGCATGGCTTTAGAAAAAGGTGCCTTCATTCTGTTTCTCTTCATCATCAACCTAGGCGACACTCTGCCATTTTTATTTTGGAATTTTGGATTATAACCGTGATCAAACTTCAATGTAATAAAAAGGATTGTTCTGGGGTGGACGTAGGCCGGAGTAAGCCGAACCACTATAAATCTTGTCTCTCTTTACTTGCTTTATTTTTAATTTTTTTTATTCTTCATATTATATTCTCCATATTGAACACTATCAGTGATGTGTGATTGGATATTTGTGCTTTTGTGTACAATTAGGTGTTGGTGACCAATTTTAACACCAACAATAGGATTAGAGATACTTATCCTGATCTGCTTTGAGGGTATGTATATATTAGATTTATGTAGATATTTGCTAGTCAAGTAGGCTAGTATGGATGTAAGGAGTGGTTACAGATGAT
Source organism: Allium cepa (assembly GCA_030765085.1). NCBI lineage: Eukaryota > Viridiplantae > Streptophyta > Magnoliopsida > Asparagales > Amaryllidaceae > Allium > Allium cepa. Next base: position 791,556,302 of record CM060932.1, read on the forward strand.
TGCTATGTTAAGTATTTAGCCTTTATTGAATTTCGAGGATGAAATTGTTTAAGGAGGGGAGCCTGTAACGCTCCTAATTTTTAATAACATTTTTCAAAATATTTAATTAGGTAAAATAAATAGTATAATGTAAAAATTAGAGTGATAAGGGGATTGAGATTTGAATAAATAATTATAGGCCATGTTTAATTATCCTTATAAATGGCTTATATATTAATTAATTAAAGCAAGGGCATTAGGATAATTGCCACCTACATTTCTATTACCCTTATATTCACATTTCATTTCCCATTCATGTACATTTTTCATTTCACAAAAACGTAAATCAAAAAGAGAATAGGCATCCATTACTAAGGAGTAAGAAAAAATGGAAAATCAATCAAAAGCTAAGAAATTAAAGCAAGGGGATAATCTCAATCAAAACTCAAAGTCCTTATCCTAATCAAGGTGAATACTAATCTAAATCATCTCTATTTGGTTTTTATGATCATTTGATTTTTGGGTTTAAGATTAAATCCATTATAATGATTATTTTGTTGAAAATATGCTTGGATTTTAAAACATGTTTGATTTAAACAAGATTGTTTGAATATAGTTTTATTCGATTTTAAGGGTAAAACCGATTGTAACGAATTACGAGTGCCATGAGGAAATTATATGTTACGTAAAATATGATTTTGGAGATGGATTTTAATTTTTATATTTTTCCAAGTTATGGAAAATTTATTATGAATTTTCAAAGGAAAATATGTATAATTGGGTTTAGAAATTTGTTTCAATTATTTTACGACGAATTTGGGTCTGGACTTTTTATATGTGAGGTAACATATCGAAAGTGAATTTCTGTAACTTTTGGGGATTTTTCCTAAGGAATTTATTACGGAAATAAAATTATTTTAGATGAAGGACTTAATTGTTTTTATTGGTTTTGCTTAACGAAAGGACTTATTTGTTAAATTAATGCACACTTAGATCTGAAATTATGCGGTAGATATTTTTTGTAAAGAATTTGAAAAGTTATGGCAACTAATCAAATGTTTACAAATAGGCAGGTCAGTTATAAAGTATTCACTTTAAATGGAATTAAATCTGACTTTATTCAGAAATTATGTTCTGCCTCTTCCATAAGCCACCTTTCGACCCTATGCTTCCGCCTTCAACCAGGTTAAAACCTACCAAGTCGAAACCAACTCAATACACAAGGTATCAAATATTGGCATGTAGTGGATTGGTAAAAGGTGGATGGCATGGTGTTGGAACCCTTGCTTTCGATGGGGTCAAAATCTTCGTTTTACTTCCTAAAGAAATGTGCTTTCCTGTTTTTACTAAATGCTTTCGAAGGAGTCGAACAGATGCTTTCAAAGGGGTCTTTCTAAATTTCTTTCGATAGGAGTCGCCGCTTCTTGTTTAATCAGTAGCTTTCGCATGAGTCACTTAGTTTGAAATTAATGCTTTCAAAAAGAGTAGTTTCGACCAAGTCAAAACCTTCTGTCGTTCCTATGCCTTTCGAAGGTATTGAAGTTATCAATGCTTTCGAAAGGTAACTTTGTTTTATACTTTCACTAAGCAACATCCTAAAAGCTTTCGAAAGGATTCAAGGGTTTCAAAGGGAATTGGTTTGAAAGGTATTTCTAAGCTATCATTCAAATGTTTTACTTAAATGGTTTGAGCTTTCGAACGGATGGTGTTGAAGCCTTCTGTTTTTCCCCAAACTTTTTTTAATGGAATCGAAAGGGGTACTTTTGCTTGTATTCACTTAGACCAAGTAAGATATGTTTTAAATTAAACCCAATAGTGGTTTTGAAAGGTGTACTTTCAAATAGTTTTGAAGCTATGCTTCTATAATTGAATGGTAAAACTTTAATACATTCGAAAGGTTTCAAAAGAAAGGTTTTAAAGTATTTCAAAAGAGAAGTGCCTAGTGTTTTGAAAAGAAGATTTGATTGCTTTCGAAAGGAAGTTTTCCAATGGTTTCGAAAGTAAAGATTAAAGGTTTCGAAAACCTTATTTTTCAAAACCAAGAATCCAATCTCAAATTGTTAAAGATAAAACCCTTGACATTATAAAAGAGCTTTTAAATGCTTTTAAATTGGAGCTTTAAATAAGCTTTCTTTAATAAAATAATAGGTTAAAGGGATTGACCATGCTTTATATGAAATTGATTTCAAGGATATAAAACCACATGTTTTGGTGTTATTATGTTATTATGTTTGCTTCTTCTAATATACATATTCGCTTTAATAAGAATCCATAACCGTATTTTGGGAAAAGGGGACAGAATAACAAGTTAGGTTTACCCAGTAGTGAATATAAATTGAATTAACTCCTAAATGAGTAGAATTGCATACAGGAGGTCAGATAGAACAGAATATAGGATGCCTAAATACTATTTAAAAGAAGTTGTCAGAAAAACAGGTTCATAGTAAACCCATGAAAACTATGCTTAGAACAAGTTATTGGCAGGGGCTAATAGGTTCATAGTAAACCCGTGAAAACTATGATTATAAAGAGTTATTAGCAGGGGCCAATAGGTTTATAATGAATCCATGAAAACTATATATATTCGGATTAAGTTATTGACAGAAGTCAATAGGTTCCTAATCATCCCATGAAAACTAGGATAAGGTGGAAGTTATTGGAGATACCAATAGGTTTAGGGAGAACCCATGAATAAGGAAGTTATTGGCAGGGGCCAATAGGTTCTTAGTCATTCCATGAAAACAATGAAACTGAACAGGGGGTCTATAAACATTATACGTGTTATTAGTCAGCCTATGAAAATTAGTTGGTTAATAATGACCTAGAAACTATAACTAAGATAGGTAGTCAGAAGGAATAGGGATGGGAAATCCAAAATTAATTTACCCGTTTGCATATCATCATAATATTTTTGAATTTCTATGTTTAAACCACTATGGATGCAGGAGCACTGTATATGGTTTTAAAGTTTTGGATAAGATACTAACAATGGGAAAACCCATTCTGTCAAGCGGCGTGGTCTCACTAGATATCTACATGGTTTGAAAAGGTAGATTATTATTCGTACTAGGCTTTATGTCTGACTCGATGTTTATTTTTCCCCTTAAACTCTAGGGTGTTTAATCAATATTGAGTAGTTTGAAAGTTAAGGTTTTCGTGTACCTCTTTAGACGAATAAGCTTCTAGAGACATGCAGGATGCATGATAGCTATTTAGAGTTCTTTTCTATTTTGATTCCGTTGTGTTTTGTTGTAAAGGATAAGTTATTTAATTTCCTAGTTTTATACTCTAATCATCCAAGGTGGCATTTTCATATGTCGCTCTTGGCGTATGTTGTAATAATTAAATTTTCTCTGAACGTGGTTCTCGTATTGGGATTATATAATGAATTGAAATGCTATAAAATGGAATGAGAAAGTTGTTTTTTATTTTGAAAATTTTCATATCCATATGTTTCTATTATATCAATGTATCTAACATTACCGTATTTGGTCGCCGATGGTCAATAACTATGGATGATTGCAGCATCCATAGTCGTTAGTTTTGGGCCTCCAAGTGGGGGATGTTATAGATCAGGAGGGTTATTTAAGGAGAGATGGAAGGCTACGTGTACCATAGATTAAGGAGTTGATAGAGGAGGTTTTGTGTCAGTGTTATTGATTTAGGATGACTATTCATCCAAGAGGGGATAAGATTTATCAGGATAGCGAGGGAGTATCCTATTGATCAAGCATGAAGAGGCAAGTAACTAATCACGTAACGAAGTGTATAACATGCCAAAGGGTGAAAGAAGAACCAAAAAAGATGAGAGTGATATTACTTCCATCAGATGTGCCATAGTAGAAGTGGGTGTGCATATCCATAGATTATGTAGATGGATTACCCCAAAGTAAAAAAGGAAATAAGAGTATATGTGTGATAGTAGATCGTCTTACAAAGAGCACGCATTTATTCCAGTGAAGAGCACAAGAACTACAACGATGTTAGCGACACAGTATATTATAGAAGTGGTCCGATTTCATGGAGTTCCAGCTAATATTATAAGCAATCGGGATCCACTTTTGACAAGTGAAATTTGTAGAAGTTTATAGATTGCATTAGGGATGGAGTTGAATCTAAGCATCGCATATTACCTATAGACTGATGGATAGACAGAGAGAGTAAACAGAGTAATTGAGTATTTGTTGAGAGCTTATATATTGGATTTTAAAGGGTGTTGGAGGACCATTTGCCTATGGTGGAGTTCGCCTATGATAATAGATACCAAGATAGTGTATGAATGGCCTTGTTTGAAGCTTTATACAGAAGGCCATGTAAGTCACCTTCGTGCTGGTGGAAATCTACAGTTAAGAATATTTTGGTGCCAGAGATGGTTAGAAATACAACAGAGAAGGTAGTGCTCATAATGAAAAGGATGAATACTGCACAAGATTGATATAAGTCATATCGAATAAGAGAAGGAAATATTTGGAGTTAAAGGTAGGAGATTTATTCTTTGTCAAAGTTTCTCTGTAAAAAAGGTTAGCTATATTCGAAAATTCAAGGAATTTAGCACCTAGATTTGTTAGTCCATTTCTAGTATTGGAAAGGATAGGGAGTTTGGCTTACAAACTGGAAGTACCAAGGAAGATGGTATGAGTACATAATGTGTTTCACTTGTCAAATTTTCAAAAATGTGCACACGATTTGACGACTGTGATAACCCCAGCTAGTTGGAAGAGATAGAGTTAGATCTAAACCGAGTTAATCCCATGGTCCAACCTATATTGTGGTACGTGGGGTGAAATAAATTAGAAATAAAATGGTGAAATTAGTTAGACTGCAGTGGAGAAATGACCCAATGGATAGTACACGGGTGCATGTAGAGAAGATGAAGGCTACACATCCACAACTCTTTTCATATACGTTTCTCGACATTGGTTGATTTTCTTAGGTGGACTAATCTTGGATTAGAATTTGGATGTTTTGGATGGATTGATTTTTTAATTTAACTATATGACCAATTTGAATTCATACACACATATACATAAATACGTATATTTACATATATACTTATATTATAATGTGCATTATGCCTAATATGCCATCTTATCATATTCATATAGGATGTATTAGCTTCATTTAAGCATTTTAGGGGTAGAAACTACAAGTTCATAAAATGCATACCAGTATATTTATCATACTATTACATACATACATACATACATACATGCTTGTTTGCATTAATTTGGATGTTATATATATGAGTTGGTTGATGTACGCTGGCGAGAAAACGTTATATTATATTTTCCTTCCTTAAGCATTTTGAGGACAAATTTCTTTTGGGGGGAGAACATAACACCTGAAAATTTGATAATATTTTAATTAAGTATTAATGATATAATAATATGAAAATAATTGGAATGCACGAGTTTGTTAAATAAATAAAATATAAGGAGGGGCAAAATGGTAATTTTTAAGACTTTGGAATTTAATGGCACAACTAGCACCAATACGATCGTCCCCTTTTTATGATTCGCACAGTATCTTGGTTTGCCTCGTTTGGAGATGGAGGAGACATGGTCGAAAATGTCATCGAGTCGAGTGGGCGCCAAATGGTTTGGATTTGAATTTTGAAAACAAATGGACATCTGGTTTTTCTATCTAATTACTTAAAACCGAAAATGTAACTCACTTTAGGAAACTACCCCGACACATTTGCTTCCTCCATTTTTCTCTAAAACCCACTTATAATCAAACTCAAATATCTCACTCAAGACTCCATCGAATCGAACAAAACCAAAAGCATCGTCAAGTTAGCGGACAAGGCTAAGCATCAATAGCGATTTGGAGGCTAAACTTTGAAGAGAGGAGACGTAGCAACCCGAACAGTGAGGACCTGGATAGGAATAAGCATTTTTGTAAGTGATTCATCCTTTCCTCCTTGTATAATGCAATTATTATACCATATACATGACATGCTGGCTATATCATTATAATATGACATTAATAAACACTTCAGTTCAAGTTAAAGGTTATTTGGGAGGGATTTGAATGATAATAGTACTTAGAAACTAGGTTTAGTAATAATTTAGTAATTTGGTGGTTATATATCAAAATTGGTGAAATAAATGATCAAATCTTACTTAGGAACCAAGGGCTAGGGTATAGAAATTTTTTTAGATGATCAGAGGTGAAGCGCTAGTGGTTGAAGGTGGAAATGACGCCCAATTAGATTGAATGGGATGACAGTTTAGTAGTGCAAATCTGTAAAATGCGAATTTCGATCAAATCAGATAAGTCACTCTACAGAACCGTACATGAGATTTTCCCCTCATACGGCTCCTTGTTCAATTCTTTCGAAGTAATTGGATCCTTCTTTTTTTTTTAGTGACAGTTCATCAAAACAGTTGTCCGACGATTGCTAGACCGACCACGAAAAAGATCACAAAAAGGGGTCATCTTCACGAAACAAACAAAAAGAAAGATGAAACATAAATTATGGATCAACTAAACCCTCTCGAGGGCTTGCTTAAGAATAAGAAAGAGGAATCTTATGGAAATATGATGGAATAAGGTTTGATCCTATTCATAGGGATTCCGTAAATAAAATATCCAAAAAGTTTGAAACAATTGGGACTTTTTCGGAGATTGGATGCAGTTACTAATTTATGATCTGGCACGTCAAACTTCTAAATTCTCATAAGGTCCTCTAGGAATTCCGGACAAAATGATAAAAATCCAAAACCCAAAATCTTCAGGAATTACGTACACACACAAGTCTGTGTCAACTAGTCCATTGGTGCACTATTTTCGCATCAGTTTAAACCTGGACTTAAAGGCCTATATCAGTAATTAATGGACAATTCAACTCTTACTTTATCTTGTATTCTAAAAGATGATCCGAGGTATCATAGGATAAATAGGGTGCTATCAAATGAACGAATGTATGGAATGATTTGTTTGTTGTTTGAAGTGATATGTGTGTGTTTGTGTTGTGATACGACGATGGAGGTGGACGTAAAACGAGTTTGGGACGTTAGTAAATAGCCCAAAATGTGTATGCGAAAACAAATGTGGGCCTATGACGCTTAGTAGGTGGCCTAGGCAAGACGATTTGCTCCCTTATATTGCTATAGTGGCCAGGGGAGGAAGTGGATGTTAAGCGACCCTGCAGGTTATAGGCAGATTAGGGCATGATCTAGTTAGGTAGTATGAGGACAACTTGCTTTCAAGTAGGATTCGGGTGATCCAGTAAAGTAAGTCCTATGCGCAATTTAGGTGACGGTGGGCAATAGGCGACGCTGTAGGGTATGAGGTTAGACCAGGGAGTGAGTCCTTATAAAGATGATGCGATTTGGTTAGATGTATAAGACATTCAGATATGACATAGTGACTGAACATTTGGTGGCCAGATGATAGACTCGTATAATGTTATAGTATTATTTTTATACTATATATAGAGTAGATATTGACTCACTCACCAGACTTATATCTGACCCACTCCTACCTTTATATATATATCCAGATTGATGGAGTTTAGAGATGGGGCGGTACCAGAGATGGAGATTCATTGATGTATTGAATATATGGCATAGATCAGTATTGTACTTGGATTTAATTCTATATGTGTGGGTTTGGATTATATCTATATTTATTCATACATGTGTATTTGACATTTCAAACATGTTATGGTGATGTAAGTATGGTATTTATTATTGTATTATATTTAATTCATTCTGCTGTGAGACTTTGAAAGTAGATAGTGTTAGTTATTGTATTTAATATCCGATATCCTACTATATCTGTATGTAGTTTTTTATATTGTATCTCGATATGATGACTCGCTATGTTGATTTTTGGGTGTTGACGTCAATTTAGGCGTCGGACCAAGGGGTCGAGAGGGTGGATTATTACTGTTTCTAGTCGAGATGATTCGAGAAAGGATATCGATTCATCTATTGAGACTGGAGTACATAACGCTCTTCAAATGTTGGAAAGTGTATTACTCATGGTTGATGGGGGCATCAACGGGTTATGTCTAGATGGTTACTAGATACTATGGAATGACTCATTCAAAAGTTTTCTATTGGTTTATATAACTAAGGTCCAACAGAATGTCTCGAAGTGACTATGTTACATGGTTCTCTTGACTTAAGAATACTGTTGAATTTCAATGTGGACACTCAACTTTGATTATAACTAAATCAAGGCATGGCATCCATCAACCGACCATAGTTAGGTCTGAGTTAAAGTACTGGAATTGAAACACTTTTCAATAGAGAATTAGTCTCCTATGTTATATGGAGTTAATATCACAATCAACTGCAGTCAACTCAAAGTCAAAATATCTAACCAGAGTTGTACGGTTAATAATAAATGCTATTAAATCAAGGAAATTGTTTATGACTAACAAAATTGAATGTGGACATTGTAATTTTGACCGAAACCAAATTCCATAAGTCCTAGTGTGATATAGTGTTAACAAATAGAATTGGTGCAAATAATCAGTACCATCGGATATCACTCATAATAATTAAAATTAGATGTTTCCCAAAAGATGCATAAGCGATAAATTTAGCCAAAATATCACACCACTAGCTAAGATGAATGTGAACATTGTATATAAAATATTCGATATTAATCATTGACTGAATTTAAATCTTGAATCGCCTGATCGAAATGATGAATACTCAAATAAACCGCACGATTTAATTAATTTGTAATCATTGAAAATTAATTAAATTGATTACTTTTGTGAAATATTAGTTATTAAATTTTATTTTATGTTGGAATACCATTAGTATCTAATAAATGCGTACATATAAATGTTGTGCATATGAGTATCGATATAAGATATGATGTTTTTTCCCATTTGGGTGACTAAAAGATTGAAATCCCTTACCGGGCTACTGCCTTGATCTAGGAATCTTTTCCTCACATCAGATTCTGAACTGGAAAATGGAAGCTTGCAAGATTGCTTAGTACTAGTAGAACATTTAAATTAAATTTAAGTGGGATAAATATTGATTAGGTTTTGGAATTATTTGAGGTCCATTCTCTTCATGTTAGGGATGGCCAAATAAAAGAGAAGAGGAGTAGTTTTAAATTTGAAATGAAGGGGATAAGACATAATTAAAGGAAGTTGAATCACCCATATGTTTAATTATCCTAAATTTCCTTTTTTATTTAATTCATTTATTCAGTCATTTTCTCTTCCTCCCTCTTCAAGTCACCGCGGAATCTCACAACGGAATGACAAAATATAATAATCAAATAAAAAGTTCATGAAGCTGTTTTACAAATAACATTTGATTACCCTTTTACAATAAAGAATCAGAGTCACATACAACAGAAATAAATAACAATGTAGCGGAACAACATAATGTAGTGGAATAAATATAATAAATAATAATAGTATTAAATCTTCTTCTTCGTACTTCAGAAAAACAGCCTTTGATACACTGAAAAGCTCAGACTGACCCGAGCGAATTGAAAAGACAAAATACTCGAGTTAGAACTAAAAGATCTTATGTTAGTTAAATCAACAGTAAATAAATATGAGTGTAACGGCGTCAAAGATGTTTACGGGGTTTGACATCTCCTATCTAGTGTCTAACGTGAGTACAATGACTTAAGAGATGTCCGAGATTTCCATCTCTTAAGGATTCATTAAACTATCTACATCCATAGTGCATACGCTATTATAATAACATCTATAGTAAAGAATTAAAATAGCGTTAAGGCATTACCCATATCCTCTTTGACACATTTTATATATTCCCATAGTTTATACAGTACTGTATGCTCCTCCGTAAACTGGAGGTTTATCCAGAGGGTAGTCCATAGGTATGGTCAAAACAAACTCATAAAAGGCACGATACGGCATGTGAACACGACACTCGAGACAATGCCAGGGTAGGATTCTACCATTTGCGGATCCGGACTGGTGGTAAAAAATAGCAGCTACTACCACCCACTTCGGAACACACTCCATAATCAAAATCAAGGGGTGGCCACCAAATCATCACAAAGTCATAACATGGTATCGAAAAAAGGTGTTTGATAGGAGGAATGATCTCACTTGGCCCAGCATGGCTTCTGTTTTAGTCACATCTAAGCTGACTGTAACAACCCGCATATTTAACGATTATATATTTAAATGTTTTATTTAAATATAGTGTCGTTAGTCGGATTTAGGTCCGAAAAGTTACTTTTTGCAAATGGCCGAATTGGAACTCGAAACCACTCCCATTGGTTCCAAAATGGCGTTTGCGATCTTTTTGAGTATAAGCTTTGATATGTTTGGAGTAAGTTGAATTTTGCAGCTTTTTCTATTTGGGTTTTGGGGTTGGGTTCAGCCCATTTGTTAGTTTAAACCCCTAACCCAGCCCTCTCCTCTCCATTCACCCTCATTTCATTTCTTTAACTCAAGCAAAACTGAAAATGGTGGAAGGGAAGAGGAAATAGAAATTGCAAGCCCTAGTTCTTCTTTGCAACTTGAATTCTTGCTCCAAAATCAAAGAGAAGCCACATGTGAGCTCCTCTTCGTCTTCTCTATCTCTTTCTCTCTTCAATCTCAGAAATTTCCTAAACCTAACTTAGGAAAATACTTGTTTTATTCTTAGATTGAAGCTAGTAGAGTTGAAGTGGAGATTTGTTGGTCTTCTCCTTGCATATTGAGCTTCTTCTTCTTTGTTTTGAGATAAAAAGTGAGTTTTGAACTCACATCTACTTCTCTTGATTTCATTGATGTTTGGTATGAATTCCTAACACCTTGTTCATATGCATTTGCCTTTGGTTTGAATTGATGTGGTGATCATTTCATTTTTGGTGTTTTGGAGTCAAATTCTTGAAAATCATAACTTTGATGTTTGATCATGGTTTTTGGTGGTAAATCAGAGTCAATGGTGTTGGGTTATCGATTGGCAAAATCCCCTTAAGTCCATTGCTCGACATGTTGCAAATGGGGTGAGTTTACTCCTCCATTTGCTAGGCTGGAAAACATTTCCAGCTACGCCCAGTCGACTGACCCCCTGCAGTCAGTCGACTGACTGCAGAGTTTAAAAACTCTCGGGTTATGGTTCAGTCGACTGACTGCAGTATGCCAGTCGACTGACCTGCTTCATTTTGTCTAATATGCCTATTTGTTTGTGATCTTCACTTTTATCGATTTAAATTGATTCCAATTAGTTGTTTATGCATATTTAACCTTTATGATTCTGTTTTGACTTCATCCACGAGTTTTATAAAATAATCTTCAAATTGCATTAAAAGCTCGTTTCTCTAATTTATAAAATTCTATTTAAAACGCACACACAATTTCACACTTCGAGCGGAGTGGAAAGGAGATTAAATGGTTAGGTAAAATACGGACCATGAATCCATGCGTTTATCTCTCCGATTAATCCCCGACCTATTCGAGTGATTGTTTTGACCTTTTGGTCTGGTTTACCGATGAGATGAGGTAAACTTTGTACTGCTTTGAGTGTGAAATTAACTAACCGATAGTAAACCGTTTAGTGCGAACGAGTGGTTATGGGACTCACGTTACCACTTTTCGGATTCCTTTTTGAGAGTTATGACACATTCCACCAGTTGTGGTGTCCAATACTGGGTCTTTGACCTTCACCACTACGGTTTGTTGTCTTCGGGTATGTTGCCTTCGGGTTTGTGCCTTCGGGTTTGTGCCTTCGGGTTTGTGCCTTCGGGTTTGTTGCCCTATAGTATCGCTTCCGATGTTGGTCGTTATGAGCCGCATGGGTGATATTGGGTTGCCCTTTAGTATCGCTTCCGATGTTGGTCGTTATGAGCCGCATGGGTGATATTGGGTTTGGAGTCTTCGGGCTCATGGATCCTTGTTTGTACAGTACCGAGCTCGAGCAAATTTTATGGTGTTTCATTTATATGTATATTCCCTAGTTATCGCCCTTCGGTGTTGGTCTTTTTGAGCCGCATGATGCGTAGCGTTTACCTTGTGGAACTTGTATACCTTATGGGTATTTGTTATTTTCCTTTTGGCTTGCTTTGGGATCTTCTTATCCTTTGTTTCTATGAGTTGCCGATGATATGAGGCTTGTTTTGTTATCATATGATTCATCTTTTGTTAGATGATTGTGTTATCTCTTTTGGAGATATTTGTTATCCCTTGTAACCTTGCAGGTTTATTGTTGTTCAGTTTATCTAACTGATTTGTTTAGCTAGACTGACCCGTGTATTTTATACTCGGGTCAGACCGAGATGTTTCAGGTTAGGTGCTTTTGGACATAGCCTATTTTGCTTCCGCATGGACTATTCATCTTGTTCCTTTTTGTTAAAGCTTTTTGTGTAGTCCTTTTATTTGTAACTCTGATATATGTATTCTTTTGACTCGTCTGTATATTGTGGTTTGCTATACCACTTGACATGTATTATTTTGTAAACTCTGTTATGTATCAATATATGTGTATATGATGATCTACTGTTCTGTGATGTATATTACATTTGAGTTGTTATATTCTGTTCTGATAGATCCTTCAACCACCTATGGTTTTGTTTTAAGTATTCATTCGGTATGTCGACCTGCTTGGTACGTTTATTATCGATGTATTCAATAGATAGTTAGAGCAAGGCTATAGATGGTCGCTCCCAACCAGTCTTATTCTCCGTGTTAGTTGACGGCATTACCTTGTAGTGTCCTTGGCTAGCGTGGGTATAGAGGTGGGGCGTCACACCGACTCACGAAAGTTCGAGCTACGTAAATACCTCATACAGAATCGTTCACCAAACCATCATACTTCATTCTGGAGTCTCCACCACGTACACAGTTATTGAAGTGGTTTTCAGTATTGACAGAGAGTATGACAAAATCTGATCCCAGTCTCTTTAAAAACCAAACGCTTATTTCACATCGAATAGTTCTTTTACATTTCAAAATTCAATTCATAATTGATTTTAAAATATCATATTCAATTTCAAACCATATCACTTTTAAAATCATATTCACCATCGAAATCATAGTTTCCAAAATAGGTTAAACGTGCATTTAAAATCATCAAATTTACTCAGAATATGTTATTTCACTAAAACATCATTTCAAAACCCAACTTAGATTATAACATCATTTACTCGTATTCAACTTTAAATACTTCCTCTTTACACAGTTGGAAAATTTGAAAATAGTTTAGATAGTTATAAATAGTTTAGCATAGTTTTAAAATAAATGTTAAAATAGTTAAAATACCCTAAAATAGTTTAAATAGATTAATATATTTAAAATAGATTAAATATATTTAAAATAGATTAAAATAAATTAAAAAAGGTTAAATAGGTATAAAATAGATTGAATTAAAATAGATCATATAGATTTAAAATAAATCAAAATAGTTTAAATAGATATAACATAGATTAAGTTAAATTGAAATAGATTAGATAGATTTAAAAAAATTAAAAAAATTAAAATAGATTAAATTAATTAAAATAGTTTAATTTAGTTTAAAATAGATTAAATTATTTTAATAGTTTGAAAATCTTAAAATAATGATTTTAAAATAATAAATCTTTACACTGTTTATATTAAAATAATTAATTTGGAATTAATATCAAAATTAAACCATTTCTTCCATTTTGACACATAGGGACCTTGTCCAGCTTTCAATTCAACTAACATGAAACTGGTTTTAAATTCAGATTCTCATTAAACCATTTAATCAATATCAATTTCAAATCCATGTTTGAATTATCAATTTAAACCACTTAAAATTAACAGATTTTAAAGTTATATTCAAAAAAATTCAATAACTCAACTTCAACAAATTTCATTTATGCTTCAAAAATTCAACTTTGAAATTTCAATTTTAATTCTTTAAACAATTCATTAAATCAATTCCAATTTTAAACATTTAAAGCTTGGATTTCAAAAATAATTCAGTTTATGCAAATCAAATTTTATCTCAAAATATGGTTTAACTGAATTCAAAATTGTAAGGATTTAAAATCGTTTAATTTAACCAATCCGGTGTCCATATATAATTCCCTACCACATGGTCAAGTGATACAGATATTTATCATTTCAGTCCGCAATTATTTTATATTTATGGATGTATCATTTCAAACCGGCAATCCCGAATTTAATTACAAATCCATGAAATCGCTTGAATCCATCATTTCAACTCATAACGATTTCCTCTAATCTACCAGATCGTTCGGGTATGTATCATTTCAACCCATAAGGAACTTGCAGTGTTATAACAATATAAACATATAACATCCAGTCATTCAATATCAACAATCAAACATACATTACAATCACCATTTAATCAACTAATAAATAACATCAATTAACTGATTATCATCTACAGGTATTACATTGACAAATAAATTCAATATTAAATTAAAAGACGATTAAATGCAAAAAAGTCATATTTAACTGGAACGACAATTTAAATATACCAAACACAACCAATCAATTTCTAACCACATCATAAATCCAATTTAACTAACATAAGAAGATTCAGTAGTTGTCAGTGGATTAAAACATTACCTTTGATTTCAAATCGATTTGAAATCCAAATTAAGGTTCAAATTCTACAGTCTCAGAAATCATCCAAAGTAGTCCCAAAATGTCCGGAATTTCAATATGATCCCAATGAAATGAACTGCATGTAAAACCGAGCTCGTATGAAAAAGTTATTAGCATTAGAACAATGGAAAATTTAAAGTTTAAATTAAAAAAAGAAAAGCGTCGCGTTTCCACATCCACGTCATCACGCATCTACCTCCAGAACCCTAGCGCTGCAATTAAGAAGTCACGCTCGACCACAAAGCCGCCACTGTATTCATGATTTTTGTGCCACCTTCGTTCATCAGTGACACAATCCACGAACGGCGTTGCCTCCCTCAGGCTGAGGCGCACACCTCTGTACCACTCACGAACACCTCGCCTCCCTGATGTGACAACCGTCGCCTATAATAATCCCAAATCGTGGCAATTCGAGGCCACTTCAACATAAAGTAAACCACTAGATTGCCTTGCCTTGACCTCCTCTACACCCTCACACAACCCGATCGAACTCTTGTCATAAATCCACCGTCAAATCACAAACCCACATACGAACGGTTGGGAATAAATGGACAATTTTTGGCCAAACGGTGATTCGAATTGAAAAACCAATCACTGCAGTAGATTACGCCTATCGCGAGCTTTCCAACGATATATAATACGATAGGGTTTGGAGGAGTTTAAATTTTTGGATTTGGTTTTGAAATTGAATTTGGGTTTGGATTTGAGCCATTGAAAAGAAGAAGGAACTGATAGATGGAATAGACAAATACGTACAGAAATGAGAAATAAAAGGCTGCAAGGGTTTAGAAAGGTCTATATATATAGAAAAGGCCCGATAAGAAAATGAACACGTATCGAATTGAATTGAAATGACAATAGCGGCCCGAGCCCGTTCTACCTTCGGAACGAAAGTAGGCCACCCCATATATCAAATAGATGTTTTTGATATTTTTAAATTCAATAGAATATGTTTCAAGTCCTAATTCTATCGTATGAATAAATTAGCTTTAAAATAAGCTTATTTCAATTTGATTTTAGTTAAATTGATTTTTACGTGTTTCGAGCCCGCACGATCAAACGACAAATCCGATCGCTAAGAAACTTAAAATCCTATAATAATTCACTGTTACGGATCCGATGAAACTGGTTTCATTGAAATCCGAGACGGTGGCCAAAATGGTTATTTTCACGTTAATTAAATAAATTATTATTAAATTGATTAAATCACCTTTTAATTTCAAAATTAATAACTAACCATTTTCATCATTTTTGATTACTTGGACATTTACATAATTTAAAACAAATTTACATATCAATTCGTGTTAAATATTTCACTAATTACAGTGTTCAATTTCAATTGTAAATAAATCTAATTCATTATAATTTAAATTCAAATAAATTGATTAAACTTAATTTCAATCCTTTTTATTCAATCATTCATTACTTTATGTATATTTTTAACATTGGTTTATGGCTTATTACATTAATATTCTTCAATTATTATGTTAATTCATATTAACACAATATTTAATTACATCTAATTGCAATTAATTACCAATTTAGTTCAATAGATTAAATAAATACGTAACAAATGACAATTGTCACCCTTTTTTAATTTAATCACATTAATAAGTTTGTTATCTTCCATCAAATGTTATAACTACTTATATAACGTTGATTTTATCTAATTACATTTAATTGCACATTATTTCATCAATTAATACAACATTTAATTTATTTCCTTATTTTAAATTTATAACCAATTATAACTTACAATTATTACAATTTCATTGGATCACATTAAATAAGTCATCTATTACATTAAATTTACATTATTAAAATTTATTCTACTTAGTTCCCTCATTCCTACATCATAAATTTTATTTTTCTCCAAAATAAAATTAGAAAATTTTATTAAATTAACTATTTTTAATTATCGAAAATTACAAGTCGTTACAGCGCACCTTTGTATAATGGTTGATTTAGTTTATTTTTGTTTCAGAAATGGAGAGTGGGGAAGATAATTTCTTAGGGCTAGAACTAGGTGGAAGATAGACAAAAAGTAGAATGGTAATTGAGGGGGATGTTGAGCTTAAATAGGAAAAGAAAAGAGTGAAAAAGGGATATAGATCTCCCTTTCTATCTCTTACTTTTACTAAACGAAAACCCATATTTCACAAAAAGATTAGACCTCCTCCTCTCTATATCATAACTGTCTAGACTAATGGGCTTATGGATCCACATAAATTTTCAAACATAATTGATACTTGCACATTTTAAATACAGTTTAAATGTTTATCGATATCCTATATAGATATGTACATATATAACATTTATATGTGCACTTTATTAATTACTAATTCAAATAAATCAAATAAAATTTATAATTGATATTTCACAAAATTACTTTAATTAGTTTATAGAAATTATAATTTAATTAAATCTTGTGGTATTTCAGGGTACTCAATGTTTCGGTCGTGCCACTCATAGATGTAAATTTTGTTAGTAGACATATCGATTAATTCGAATAATAACATTCACACATCACCTTAGCTAGTAGTGTGATAGTTTGCTCAAACTATCACTTATACAATTTTGTTACAATTCAATTTTACTATTTTAATCGGTCCTTAGTAGTGACGATTATTTACATATATTCTCTTTGTCAAAACTGTATCACGTTAGGACTTGTGGAATTTCATATTGTCCAAAATGCTAATATCGCCCACATTCAACCTACTTAATCCAAGAACAAAGTACTTGGTTCAATAATAAAAATTATTATTAACCAAAATACTCTTTCCAGAGACTTTAATTTTGAGTTGACTATGGTTGACCTCGGTACTAATGCCATATAACCGAGGTGATTATTCTTTTATCGAATAACGTTTCACTTTCAATGCTTCAACTCAAATCGTTCAATGGACGTCGTGCCATGATTTTACTATAATCAAAATGGAGTGTCCATATTGAAGTTCAACAATATTCTCAAGTCGAGAAAACCATGTAATATTGTCATTAACCAATAGAAAACTACCGAGTGAGTCATTCCATAATTATCTAAAAACTATTAGTACGTAACCCCTTGCTACCCCCAACAACCATGATTAATATATTGCCTAATATTTGGAGAGCTTTATATATTCTAATCTCAACAGATGTATTGATATCCAGTCTCGATACATGTTGACTAGAAATATTTAAAACAAAATGTTAATTTTGTTATGACAAGATTTTCAGGATTACAATACATTATAACTACTTTTACAAAACATACCATTTATGGATTTTATGTTAAATATACTTAAATCAAAAATAAAATTAACATAACACATTATCACAAGTATATAATAGAAAGAAAAATACCTTTTATTTCAACGAGATTTATTGCTGAGTTATTAATTTATAGTAACTTACAGAATTTCCCATAAGGCATACCCATAACTCTATCAAAACCAACCATCACCATTCTTTTTATTTTTTACTTTTTGCCTACTTCCCTATCTAGTCTTGGTGGTAAGTAATTGGACCTCCCCCCTCTTCATTTCCATATAAAATCAAATCAAATTAAACCATATTTCAGAAGCTGTGGTGATCTCTTTTGTTAGCTGCATTTTTGGAAGAGTATGAATATGATCTAAGGAGTTTTGGATTCATCAGTCAAAGGGCACATTTAAGGATACATTATTAGTAATCTTCAATTTATTTGGTTATATCAATATTTATTTGTCTATGCTAATATACAAATATAGATTAGATCCTTGCTTTATCATGAATTTATATATCTATTTACTATTAGTTTCCCACACATTCGCATTTTCAAATAGAATAAAAATTGATTGCATACACATAATATGTAAAAATTTATTTTTGGCAAATTAAAATGTGTGTATAATTTTTGAAAGTTAAAATGTTTTAAAATAAATTTTTAAATTAAAATTTTGAATTTTATGACTAGTGAACATACACACATGTATTACATACAAATTAATTATTAATTCTTATTCATATAAACACACGTATATGTTTAAAAAAATTATATATATATATAATTAAATTAAAAATAAAATAATAATTTATAAGCGTATTTTTAAAACTTCTTTAAATTAATAAATATTAAATATATATGTATAATTTTATAAATACTGATTGAGACAAAAATTATAATCTAAGAAAAAATTATATATAAAATCTACAAGGATTTTATATTT
Organism: Allium cepa; assembly: GCA_030765085.1. Taxonomy (NCBI): domain Eukaryota; kingdom Viridiplantae; phylum Streptophyta; class Magnoliopsida; order Asparagales; family Amaryllidaceae; genus Allium; species Allium cepa. The sequence goes on from CM060932.1 coordinate 791,575,013, forward strand.
AAAAATAATAATTTTTAAAATCTATATGGATTTGTTATACAAAAATTAAAATATTGAAAATGGTTTCGACTAGAAACAAATAAAAATTAATTGTTTATTAATTAATATTTAGTTGATAAATTTAAATTATATATAAAGATATTTTCATAAAAAATGAAAAAAACTTGATATATATATATATATGTGTGTGTATATGTATGTGTATGTATATGTATATGTATATGTATACGTTAATTTTGAATATATCAATAATTTAAATTTGAATTTGAATTTAAAATAGATTTTTTGATCTAGATCTAGGCCTGTTTTAAATTTTAAATCTATCTTAAGATATTTTGAATACTAATTTTGAATTATTTGAATTAGTTGACGCATTCAAATTAAATTTATATATAATGTTTTTTTATGTGTGTATATATGTTTGTGTATATGTATATACATACATACATAACTGTATTTAACAATAATTCAATTATAGATACCAAATGCGTATATAAAGGAGAAAATGTGTCTCTTGTAGCATGAATCCCAGCACTTATATGCGGGCACATTAAACTATGTGCACATTTATATGTTGTACGTACACTTGGATGTATATGTGTATTTGATACAATATATATTATATACTACTTACATATATAAAAATCAATTCTTTATATAAATTAATTAAATGAAATAAGATTTTATTTAAAATTATTTAGATTGAATCTAAATTAATTTAGACTTCATTATCCCAAGAAGATCTAAGAATAATTTTTTTGAAATTCACTCATTTAATCTGCTATGTACTGGCCCAATTCCTTCAATCTTAAATTTAAAATATTCGAATTAATTCAGTTAACAAATATTTGTTGATTCTTCTAATAAATCTAAAATATGGCGGTATTGATATGCATACTATATTCATATCAACAAAAACGTTAAATTATTTTTTCAATCAAATATAAAGATATATAAATTATGTAACTTAAACAATATACATAAATAATGTTAAGAAAATTAATTAATTACTTATTTATTTTAATAAATTTATCACAGATTGCATTTCAAAATTTTATTTTTATCTTCAAATACCTACATGTTAACATTTCAATGATTATACAAACCACACTATAATCTTTTCTAATATTTTTATTTAAATCCATCTATTTAAACTACGTACGAAATCTCAAATTCAAATTATTTAAATTAATCTTAGTAAATCGTTAATCCATTCTTGTAATAAATCCTAAAAATACATGCCTACTTCAATGTGTGTGTCTGTGTGTATGCATATTTATATTAAAAATGGTAAAATTATAAAATATTCCACTCAACTATAAAGATATATAAATCATATAACCTAAATTGTGCACATAAGTAATAACGACAAGGTTAATTTGTAAATAATTATAATTCGTTTATCTTAAAAGCTTATCATACCTTACATTGCCATATTCCCTTTATAATTTCAAAAAAATCCGCCTTAAAATTTTACCAACTTTTAGAAAACCCTTCTCAATTTATTTCTACTATTTACCTTTAAGTCCATATATTTAAAATAGTTACGTAATTTTAAATTCAACCTATTTAACAAATTTAGTTGTCGATTTATTTAATAAATCGTTAAAATATGCCGGTTTCAACCTGTATACTATTTCATATTAACAAAAATGATAAAATAATTTGTTTACTCAAATATAAAGATATATACTACGTTACATAAATTGTAAATGAACAATAATTTTTTTTAATTTAGAGTTCATTTATTTCACTGAATATCATTTGTTGCAAAACAAAGTCTAATTTTAACTTTAAAAGTATAAACACTATATTTTGTAACGAAACCGTGTGCAATGCTTGGGTTACTAACCGATTAACTACATATTGCTTACTAGTAGGAGGATTTCGGGGTGGTTGCAGTGGCATATTGAAAAATGATTAAGAAATCCGAATACAGACGAAAATAATGGTACAGACATCCTTACCGCCATCGGTAGCTACCTATATCGCTAAAAATGAAGATAGCGGTTCCATGGGTTTTATACTAAACCCTAATCGCTAAAAATAGTGAGTTTTACGGTACTGGTGCAAACACCTTTTATGCACAAGGGTTGCAATAACTATTTATTGTAAAAAACATATAACATACCTTTCTTCGTAACTTAGAATCGGAATCATTAGTCTCACATGTCTATTTCTCGATTGTAGTGAGGAAACACCACAACCTAGTTTAATATCAGCACATGTTATGAACATAAAGTTTCATGGAATGTTATTAGTAAACAAATGATATACATACATTGTGATGTTATGAAAAGGGATAACCAGTGGACATCTTTACTATATCTCTTTATAAGTTTATCGATCGGTCGGATTTTCCTAGGTCCTTTAAAAAACCATTAGTTTTTGAAAGTAGGTGGGATGTAATGGAATTTTCATTCAAATCGCTTTTCTAGTTATAGAATAAGAAAATCCATTTATGATATTAATTAGACAATTAGATTATTTGTACTATGTCACATCTTAGTTGTGGACCTGTCGTTATATGTACATAGGAACATAAACATTGTAACCGACAACAAATACATATAGGAAGAAAATTATAATACTTTTTACTATTTAGGTCTAGAGATGTGAATATTTGTTGAAGCTAAACCTTAACTTTAGAAAGATTTTATTGTAAAAGAGGAGAAAAAATGTACTATATCCCATACACCAAGCCATACTGCAATACTAAAATTATCTACAATTATTCTTTGAACCTAAGTAAGCACCAAGGTAATTTAATATTTGAAATTTCCTTGAGAAATATAAACCTAGTGAAGGAAATGTTTCTAATTTTTGAAAATAAAGGGGAAAATGTAGGTAATTATATACTGAACCACATGCTAGAAAGTCACATCCACGTGCTAGAAAATTGAAATAAAAAAATTGATATTAGAGTTAGGACCGTGGCATTACATTATTCTATAATAGCATTACATATTGTATGAGTTGAAATATGAGATATATAAAGAACAAAAAATTTCTTAATATTCTCCCAAAAAATTGAAACATAATTTTGGATATAAACGAAGATGTTAAAGATTTCCAGAAAGAATGGAACATAAAGTTGGATTTAAAACAAAGGAATTTCACTGATACGGTGAGTAATTATGTATTATTGTTGATCATCGTTATAGGTTAAATTGCTTGTCTTTTTTATACAAAATTCGAGTGTGAAGCAAGAGAAATATTAATAATAAATTTTACATTTACATGAAATATTTAGAGAATTTATATATATATGTATGTGTGTAGTTATTTTGTTGGAATGATAAGTAACTACATAATGTTGTTTCTTGTTGTAAGTTAAATTTATACCGAAATGATAAGTAACTGCGTATTGTTCTTGATTGTTTTTATGAGTTAAATAACTTTTTCTTCACTTTCTTTATAACAATTCAAATGTAAAACAAATGAAACATTAATTATTACATTGTATATGAAATATTTAGGAAACTTATAAGCATCTACATATAATTTGATGACACTAGAACAATAGAAATGCAATCATAGAAATCCTCTGCAAAATTCCACTTAACTATCAATAGTTAATTAATCTTATAGACTAATATATGGATAATATCAAAATTATACTTAATCGAAACATTATGTAATGACCTAGAATTTCAGACACTTCATATTTAAATATCTATATCTTGGATGAATGCGACTGTAGTGATTTAATAAGCTTTTTGTCCCCTTTTAAATCATAAGTAATGATGGTAAACTTGTTTTGAAAAAATATTTAAAAATAAATACTTTGAAAAAATATGGATAATGTGATCGAAAATCGTTTTATAGATAAATAGCTTTTTAACTGTTAAAAATTGTTTAGATTTATTTTACACACACTTATTTGCTTAGGAAATCAATAAAATGAAATAATTTCTTTTATCGTTTGTGGATATAAACTTTTTGGATGATGTCATGCATGATGTAATGGAAAAGATTTAAGAAATGAGCTTAAATGGAAATACTTAAGAGTTAAGAAGTGATAAAGGAGATGTGATGGGAGGTAAGCCTTACGTGACATGAAAGGGGGTGAGAACAACCTTAAGAAACACCATTTTGAAGCCTATATAAGGGGATGCATGCCATAGATAATAATCACTAATTCACAAAAGCTTGGAATGAAGTATGATGATAAAAATGGTATAAGTGCTTAAGCACTAGTCCACTAATTCTTCTCTAACTTTTTCATGTCTTAACCAAATCATGTCCAATCCTTTTTAAACTTTGGCTTTAGGCCTAAAACATCATAATAAGCATGATATGTAAGTAAAAGAGGGGAGAAGGTGAGAGGAAGAGGGGGGATCTTGTAGGAGGCCATGAGCAATGGGAGGAGGAGAGGTGTGGCCTTGGTTTAAAAGTGCTAAAGGTGGGTTCTTTAGGATTTTGGTGATAGAAAGAGGTGGTTCATTGATTCTTGTAGCTTTGTGCTTGGGTTTAGCATGGATCTAAGTGAGTTATCTCACTATCATGTTTGTATACATTGTATGTATATATGTTGTGTGCATAGTATAAAGTTAAAGTGACATAAACTAAGTAAAGTGTAACAACCCGATATTTTTAGCCATTCGTATCCGCACATGTCGGACTTGAATTGTTCAAATACCGCGTTGTAAATAAATTTGGAGCAAATGAAATACAATCACAGAATCACAGACACAGAAATATCAGAATAACTCGCAGCGGAAATAAAATACATAGTAGTTCATGAAGCTACTACGGCAGAGTCTCAAACCAAATACATAATACAGTCTGAAAACAACATAATAGAAATCCCAATTACGTAGAAGTTCACTAATACATGAGATAAACTAGAACAGCTGAAACAGAGAGTAGATATAAATGTAGATAAGTAGAAACTCCAGCAAAGACCAGCTCCAGAAAGAGAATCCAAAGCTGTGAATACTCAGGCTGACCCGAGCGTAAAGTAAAACACAAAACACTCGAGTCAGGACAATATATACTTATATAATGTAAACCAACTCAAGTGAACTGTAGTAGAAATGCACAATAACATAAAGGATGCTTGGGATCGCCCATCCTTTAAGAATCAGTTAAACTATAGATTAAATACATCCCATGGTTAAAATTTCAAAATGGCATTTTATACTTCAAAATAAAATATCATTTCAAAATTCAATATCATTCAAAATCCATTTCAAAATATCAAAAATATAATATCTTCCAAACCACATTCATTCTTATTTAATTTAAATACCATTACAAAACACATTTCAAAATAGTTTATATTTCAAAACAAATTACTTCATTTTAAATCATAAAATGAAGTTATTATATTTAATAATTAAATTATTAAATTTCCAAAATTTTAGTCTTTCAAAATTCATTTATTCACTTAATTTATTAAAACAGATGAAAATTCGACTTTCGCAGCATTTAGAAATTGCTACAGAAAGTTACAATCAAAACAGTTCAATTTAACAAAAGATAGCATTTAAAATGCTGTAATAGGGTTACATTAGTTTCAAATAAAACTTAGTTAAATTCAACAATTATAACATTTACAAAAATGCTATAGTAGCCTTTAATTAAACTTAGCCATATGGTCCATTATTATAAACTACAGCATTTACAAATGCTGTATTATCATTTACATTAGAATTAATAGCATTTCAGAAATGCAGTTAATTAACTTCAAGTATTCAATATAATTTCATAAACAATTATATTTTTATTTAATCATTTTTAGCTTATAAAATCATATAATTTCACTTTTAAAACAGTCATTCAAATACCCTTATATTCATGATTTTATAAAGTTAAATCTCCATTCAAAAATCAAAATTTAATAATAATTCACTTATTAACTTCCAATATTAAATTTAAATTCATTAAATTAAATTTAACTTAACACTTAAGTTTAGATTTCAAATATAACTTAATTTCATTTTTATTTACTTAACTTAAAATTCACTTTTAAGCCAAATTCACAGATTTCCAAATTTTGTTATATTTCAAAATTTCAACTTAAATATCCATTCATTTCACATTTAACTTTATTCAAAAATCATTAATATATTATAAAAATCATTTTTAAATTCATTTAATTCAAAATATCATAAATTTATCATATTTAATATTTAATTTAAATTCCATTTATCACCAAATTATAATTTCCAAACTAACTTACATTTCAGATTTCTAACTTTGCCCTTTATTTATTTCACTTATAAATTTTCAGAAAATCAATAATGCTTTACAAAAATCATTTTTAATCAAACATAATCAAAATATTATAATATTTACATTTCTAAAAAATTTAAAAATTTTTTAGAAAAACCTATTTTAACAACGGGTCTGTATTTCATTTTCTAGCCTAGGTAAAGTGATACGGGTAATATATCATTTCAACCCGTAATTTACAAAGAAAACCCGGGTTTGATCATTTCAAACCCGTAATCCCAAGTAAAAGAAAATAATTGAAAATCATTCAGGCCTATCATTTTAGCCCATAACGATTTTCTCCTATTCTAATGTCCGTTCGGGTATGTATCATTTCAACCCATAGTGATTCTAGTCTACAGGGAACTTGCAGTGTGATAAACTGATGAAAATAACAGAATAGCATGAAATAATAGTTACATATGGTATAACAAGTGTAAATATAGGTGTGAACTTCATATGAATATAATATAGCAGTTATAACAGGATGATATGCATTTACGGATTCAGGTGATGTCAGTTTATCACTATATAAGTACATACTAGTCTGGTGAGATTTACTCACTGTTTTGAGCTGGAGACACAACGACGAATGCACGAATGAGATCCAAAAAAGCACGATAACACGACACAAAGATGAGTGGAAGAGCCAAAGATTAATTCTCCTTGGATACATGAGACAAAACAAATAAATATAACATAAGTTTTCAACCCAAATTCAATTAAACAAAGCTAGAAATGAATACACAAAACATCACCGAAGTGTTTGCACTTGTTTTCTACCACCTATGCTTCAACTCCAGATCTGAAATGGCACGGCTAAAGGCATGGTTTGGATCTATTTTGGGTTCTTAAAGGTCGGCCTAGCATGGCAAAATGATGGAGCAAAGATATATGAGCATGAACTAACACTACAAGGCAAATATCATAGATTCCTATGCACTAGAGGGCTGGCCAAGGCCAAGGAGAGCACGTCCAGGTCTGTAGTGGGCTGGAGGATGATGTGGCAGTGGGCTCAGGTCAGGAATTTGCTGGTGGTGGTGGTGTATGGTCATCCAAAGTGATGGAGAGAGGTGGTGGAACAAGTTAGGCTAGGCTATGAACATTTAGGTGGAATTTTGTTCATTTTTAGGTGGGTCTTCTTCATCAAGGGGCACGGCTATGGCTTGGGCCTGGGCTAGAGGAGGTGATGACCAGATGTGGTGGTGGTGGAAGAGGCCAAGGTGGAGGAGGAAGGAGGAGCTGAGCATAGAAGGTGAGAAAACAAGTGCAAAATCATAAGAAAACAAGTAGAAGTTGCATAGAAAAGAAGAAATTTTTTACCAAGCTTTTCACATAGGAGAGGCCGTACTTTTTTTCAGAGTTTGAGAAAGAAAAATCACGTGAAATGATAGAGGAGTCGGCTGGAGAAATGAGTTAAGGCAGCCAATTGAATGAAAAGTAATGGCTGGAGTTGAAAAGGTGAGAATACAAAGAGCCTTAAGAAATAAAAAGTCACAAAACCTTTCAAATTTTTCTTATTTCTTTTTATAATTTTAAATAACTGAAATATATATATAAATTTAGTTAAAATACGAAAATATCACAAATAAACGAAATATAAATAAATAAATATTAATTATATATGATTAAATTAGGAAAATAGCACAGAAAATGAAAACTAGTTTAGAAAATTTGAAAATAAATGCAATGACTTTGGAAAATTTTTATGTACATGAAAAATATTTATAAATAGAGATAAGAACATAAAATAAAAATTCATTCACAAAATAAATATATAAATTTTAATTAAATATAATTTAAATGAAGAAAATAGCAGAAAAATAGAAAACAACCTTTAAAAATAGGAAATAAATACAGTAAATTTTGAAAATTTTTTGTTATCACTTTAAAAAATATTAAAAGACAAAATATATATAAAATAACATATTAACACATATTAAAATAAAATATAGCAAAGAAAATATTATTTAAAAATTTAAAATAGACAAATTGTAAAATAAAACAAATTATACCCGAAATTGAAATGTACATAACTTTTACAATTTAAATCCGTTTTCAACGAAACGAAAAGCAGTATTCAAGTTATTAAATCTATTTTCATAATAAAAGATAAAATTTAAGAATTTAAATATTTAAATTTGAAATTTAAAAGTCAAGATTTGACCAGTTTGAACAGAAATTCATCTTTTAGTAAAATATCCAATTTATACCGGTTTGAAATTATAATTCACATAATAATCAACACTTATATTTAAAAAATGAAATGTTTGAAATAAAATAAGTTTAAAATAATTTCAAAAAAATAAACAAATCCAAATATTAAAATATATGAAAATCTAGGGCTGTTACATAAAGTTATAAACTTTGGACCTCTCTTGATTTTGAAAGCAAATGATAACTTTATATTGTATGACATCATTTCTATTACCCTCTTAACCATGTGGCATAGGCTTGACTTGAAGCTTAAATGGTTGTATAACTTATGTGTTGAATTGAAGTTTCAAAGTGTTTGAAGCGAGAATAGTCGTTAAATGTGCACTTTCGAATCCCTTATTTTCAGGAATTTTTATGAATAAATGGGAAGATATTCTTAGGAATTTCTTTCATGGTTTTCGAAGTACCCAAATGGTAGTGCTTACAATGAAAATTTCAATTCTTAAATCATTTGTTAAAGTGGATAAACCAGTCACAAAGATCGTGCTTTTCGGCGTTATATTTAATAAAGAGTTCTAATAGTACTTATAAATGCAGTAGCAAGTTTCTTACAGTTTAAATGTTCAAAAATGATATTTAAATTTGGTATTTTTCTCTAATCTTTTTTAAGATGTTTTCTAATCAATTTGAAGTACCTTAAAGTTGGATTGAATTTTAAATATATTTTTAATAATTATATATGTACTTTCAAAGTACAAAGGTTTATAATATAAATATGTTTTTCATCAAATTACAAATTAGATATTTTCAAGTAATATTTTACGTAGATATTTAAAAGCCATATACAAGTATTTTCAAGTTTTGAAAAAGGAAATTGATTAGTTTTACCACTAAAAGGTGATGAGGTAGACTTCTTTATTTCTAAGAGTTAAGATTGAGGTCGAGTAGGGTTATGAGCAACAGAGTAATAACCTACCTGGCTTCCCTCTTGAACGAGGAACAATTAAGTTGGAATGTCGAAAATACGTTAATCTTGTTGTTTGCTAACTTGTTTAAAAGGTAATTAACTTTGCTTAATACTAAAAACCGATGAAATATTCTTATCTATTTTTAAGAGTTAAGATTGATGTTGAGTAGGGACGAGCAATAGAGCTCTAACCAACTGGACTTTCCTCTTAAATGAGGAATAGTTAATTTGGGAATGTAAAAAATGGGTTAATCATGTTGTTTGTTACTTGTTTATGGAAATTATTAATACTAAGCAATAAAAGCCGACGAGTATGCTTGTCTATTTGTGAGATTCAAGATGAAGTGTCTAGTCAAAACTTTGATGCAACCAGTGCTTTAACTTACCCGACTTCACTCTTGAACTAGGAATAGTTAAGTATACAAACATTGATTTATATAAACAATTGTTTTAACCAGATAGTCGATTAGCCAACCATCGAACTTAACCAAATATTATCTTATAACTTTAAAAGAATGTTTTTAATGATAATACGAGTATGAAATGATTTTGGGTTTGTTGTGACAATGTATTAATTAGACTCATCCTTAACCTTTTTTTATTATACTTATGAATGTAGATAGTTCTTTAAAAAGGATGTTTAAATGATAAGCATAAGTGAAATGGTTTTGGGTTTGTATTGAAAATATTTAAGTAACATTACTCTTAAACCTTTTTGAATGGATTTGCCAAAGTACTTAGAGCCTTAAAATGGATATGCTGAAGGAAATTACAAGTAAGGAATCTTTTGGAAAAAGACAGAAAATGCAGAGGTTTAAAATAAGAAATCTTGTTACTAATTTGTGAGTATACTTGTACCATTTAAGATAAGTATATGAATACTTATTGAAGTATTGAAAGAATACAAATGAGTAGTATAAATTGAAAAACGGTGATTTATTAGATAAAAGAAGTTTTACTAATAATAGAAGTTTTAATTAGTAAAAGATTAATTAAACAAAAGGGGATTAGAAGTCGCTTATTGACTTGACCATGCTTTGTGTGACTTGATCGTGCTTTTTTGGCTTGATCGTGCTTTGTGTGACTTAATTGTACTTTTTGTGGCTTGAGTGTGCTTTGTATGTTTACTTGTTTATGGAAAGCATTTAGTCATATACTTAGCGCTAAAAGCCGATTAAGTAGGCTTGTCTTTCTATGGGAATTAAGACCGATGTTCATGTACAGATATAAGCAATAGAGCTCTAACCTACCAGCTTCACTCTTGATCGAGGGATGGTGTGAGATGAAAATATTGAAAACGTGTAACAACCCGCATATTTGTCGATTTTATATTTAAATATTTTATTTAAATATTTTATCGTTAGTCGGATTTTAGTCCGAAAAGCTACTTTTTACATACGGTCGAATTAGGGCTCGGGACCACTCCCATTGAGTTTAAAATGCCGTTTGCGACCTTTTTGAGTATAAGCTTCGATATGTTTGGAGAAAGTTGATTTCTGCTACTTTTTACTTTGGGTTTGGTTTTTGGGCTCAACCCTATGTTAACTTATGCTCAAATCTGAGCCACTCTTCCCCACTCACCCTCATTCTCTTCTCATTTCAGTTTTTAGAGTGTTAATGGTGGGAGAGATTGGAAATTAAAATTCCAAAACCCTAGTTTCTCTTGCAAATCCATCTCCTTGCTCCAAACTCAAGAAGAACCCCTTGGTAAGCATCTCCTTCTTCTTCTCCAACTCTTTATCCATTCAATTTCATAAATTTCCTAAACCTAATTTCGGGAATGTTCTTGTTTTTGAGCTTAGATTCAAGCTCATTTGGGTTGTGATTGAAGAAAGGTTGATTCTCCATTTGCTTTCAAGCTTCTTCTTGTTCGATTTTGTGAAAAGGTGAGATTTTTATCTCACATCTATGACTATAATTATCTTTGGTTGTTGGGTATGAATTCCTAACACTTCTTCATGTGCATTTGCTCTTGATTTGGATTGGTTTTGTGAATATTCCAATTTTTGGGTTTTTAAGTCAAATTTGTGTAAAATCCTTTTATGGATGTTTGATCATGCTTTTGGTGATGCATCGAGGAGCATATAGGGCTGGGTTGCCGATTGGCATAAACCCTTAGAGCCAATGTCCGTCCGGTTGCAATTTGGAAGAGTTTGCTCTTCATTTGAATAAGGCTGAAAAACAGCCCAGGCATGATTCAGTCGACTGAAAAACTCTGTTCAGTCGACTGAACCTGAAACCCGAGAGTTTCCAGGCATGATTCAGTCGACTGAAAAAATCTGCACAGTCGACTGAAACTGGAAACAGAAAGTTTCCTGAACCTGAAAAATTTCCATGTACAGGGTCAGTCGACTGAAAATCTCTGTTCAGTCGACTGAACCTGCTGTTTGAGTCCAATTTGCCTTTTTGGATTGAAATTCCAATTTAAATCGATTTGTGATAATCCTATTTGTTGTTATCATCTATTATGACTTTGATGACTCTTTTTAGGGATTTTTGAATATCCATTTCGATGGATCCTTTATCGATTTCGTTGGATTTTATTCACGTCTTCGTATGTGAATTTTTGTGATTGATTGTTCTTACAATCTTCTTCGTGATTTGTCACTTTAAAAATATAAAGGTTTTCTATACTAGTAGTAAATATCAAAACTCTTTCCTCAAACGATTTCAATACTATTTTAATACCAAATTCGTTTATAAAACCGTTTTCCAATCTATTAGTATATACAAACCTTTACCTCACTCGTATGAGAAATCTAATTAAACGGCTTAGTAAAACAAGTGGTATGAAACGCTTGCGTTTACTTTGTCGGTTAATTCTTGGACTTGTTCGATTGAACCTCTTGTGATAATTTTCTAGTGGAGATTTACAGTTTGTTCGTAAATATTTAAGTTAAGCAAGTGGTTATGGGACATGAAGCTAAACTCATATATTTACTAGCTTAGTGTAATTGACACTTCTCGATGATCATGACGATCATTTTTGTGATTTAGACTAGCAATGTGCGATGTCTCTTTGTCTGCGTGGGAGACTAAACCCCGTTCGTGTGTCAAATTTATGGGGTAGCAACCCACGGTCTTCGGGCCATTCGTGTGTCAGGTCTTCGGACCATTCGTGTGTCAAATTTATGGTTAGCTACCATGAGATAGCTTCTCGTTCATGTGTTACAGCTGTTGGTGAGCTTTCATGCTCCCGTTCATGTGATAGGCCTTCCCCCCCTTTGTGATTTCTGGATTTCTTGTGTAGATTCCTAGAATTTGTGTTTCACCAATTTTCGTGATTTCCATTGATAAGTTTTATCAATATTTGTGCATTGGTGAATTTGTGTGTCATTGACTTTAGTGATTTCTGGATTTCTTGTGTAGTCTTCTGGAATTTGTGTGTCATTGACTTTAGTGATTTCTGGATTTCTTGTGTAGTCTTCTGGAATTTGTGTGTCATTGACTTTAGTGATTTCTGGATTTCTTGTGTAGTCTTCTGGAATTTGTGCGTCATTGACTTTTGTGATTGACATTTATATTATCGTCAATATTTATAGTATGGTGAACGAAATAAGAAGTATGACGTTTCTTTGATTCTTGTGTAGATCTGGTGACATTGATTAATCTCTTGATGATTATCAACTAAGTATATATATAGATATATATCACAGCTTGGCATTGTGATTATTATGTGTTTAGTCATATCTCTTATTCTATACCGTTTCATCTGATATTTATAGTTAGACTGATCCGTTTATTATTTTCTTATTAAATAATACTCGGGTCAGACCGAGATGTTACAGGTGCTTCTGCTTGACTTCTCATCCGGGATTAACTCCTTGACTTTTGGGTTAACTACTTAGATTAGTAGTTATTTTGCTGTATACATTTGAGATATAGACTCCTTAATGTATACTTATTCTTTTGTGTAGTTCGTGTAACTATTCGTTTGTGATATTGTGGATCTTTTTAGACCACTACTCTGATGTACACTTTCTAGTGTAGTATTCATATCTTATTCCGCCTTTGTGATATGAATTGCCTGTGACTGATTTGTGTTATGCTTATTTCTATTTTTGTTTTCTAAAGGATTTATATAGCCACCGTGTAGTAGCTTTGAGTTTGTGTCGGTATGTCGGATTTCCTCTTGAAATAGAATGCATGTTATATTATCTGACATATCGGTGCTCGCGCAAAGAAATTACATGGATGGTCGCTCCTCAACAGCCTTATTCTCCGTGCTAGTCGACAGCATTCACCGTAATGTTCTTGGCTAGCGTGGGTATAGAGGTGGGGCGTCACAAAACGTGATAAGTATACGAGACTTGGTTTTCATATGCGATCATTGTCGTTATTATTGAATAACCAAATTCATCGATTCGGTCTTGAAGAGATCGGGATTGGTAAGTGTTTTACTTATCAAAAACCACTTCAAGACTAAGATACATGTTCTTTCTCTTGGAAGTGGATATGTTTGAGATGCTGAAATCCATGTGTGGTTTCAAGATCTATTCAACATGTGGGAATCCATTTGTGGATTTGTGTTCTGGTCAAGTGATGAAGGCTCGTGTGAAAGATGTCGAACGTGACCTCGACATTGGATATCGTTACAGACAGAGTAGGCTGCATAATCTAGGGTTTGGTTGACCCACAATAAATATTATCAACTCTAAATCTAGAGCATGCTTGTCAATGTTAGTATCAGAGGTTGATAAGATTTGGTACCACGTGGTTCATCTTTATGTTCGGGCATGGCCCTTCGTGTTTACCTTATAGTATATTTTATCTAGTGATAAACGACACTTGGAAGGTGTTTTCTGATCCTTGTGCATGAAGATTCTCTTCAGTTTACCGGAGTCATCTCCATGAAAAATCTAATATGCAAATGTTCCTTATCAGGTTTGATTGTTCCCTCTAATATGTTGTTGAATGTAACAAATGTAACCATTCTAGCTATGTACAATATTTATATTCTCACTTTGGATATTATATATTGTATCACCTTATGTACTTATTAGATAGTGGTTCTTTTAAGGGGATAACCGTTATAGCATTCCATGAAGTCTCAAAAGTACTGTTATATACTGGACATATATTTCTTGAATTTCACATATCAGACTTATATCTGAAGCTTGGTTTTTGTTGTCCTCTAAATTCCCCGTGTACTCTTTAGAGTAGTCTAAAAAGGCAGGTTTTCATGTTCTTTGGAGCTCGAGAAGATGAGCTAGAAGTTTCACCCACCGTAATATTCTTATTATTGCTTCATTACTATATTGTACATATCATAGATGAGAGGATGGGTTTCTATAACTGTCCAAGACGATAATAGTGTTAGGTCTTGTAACTCCGAAATTTCTGTATTGAAGTAACCTATTGTGTTATACCTTTTATATTTTATATTACCATTCTTCTAGTGAGATTCTGATGTTGTGTTCTCTTCTTTCATACCTACTTCCTTTCTTTTTTTTTTTGCCCTAACTTTTCATCCTTTTGGCATTTGGTCGTTGCGCACATGAATACCATGGATGTATTAGTGTCGAAATTCGAGGGTTGAAAATGTGAATTGTTACATGTTACATTTACGACTAAAAATAAAAATCAACAATTACACTACAAATTAATCAAATTTATTAATGTGACCAAAGTAAACTAATCTTTAGTGCTAATTTTGAAAAGGTTGCGCTGAATTGAAATTCAATTAGGGATCCGTGAACAAAAATAAACATGCAGTGACTAACATTGAAATGATAAAAAAAATATAATTTTTTTGTAGAATAAATTAAATCATACTATGCAAATAAGCAGACTTCGGGTTTGTAGATAAATATTAATTGCTGCATCGCTCAATTAGATCAACAGATGGATATATTTGATTAGATTTGGTGGTGGTGACTAAATATTATACATCAAACATATAGTAGTAAAATACAATTTAAAACATCACATGCTTAATAGTGGTAAAGAACAACTGCAAACATCGAAACGACATTGCGCAATGAATATTTAGTAAAAAAAGAGTAACATATTAAATTAAATTAATAAAACAATCAAACAAGGGTAATAAATAATATTAATTTAATATCTAACATCAATCAACCATTAATATCAATTTAGAATGAAATAAAGGCATTGGAAAGTATTTTTTTTAAGATGATAAGAATGGAGCTAGAGTTTTAAATGTACCATGTAAAGGGATTAAATTAAAATCATAGGATCGTAGAGTTTAAAAAAAATAAATGTGCATCTTTTAAATAATAGAATGGACAAAGTATTTGACGGTAATGGTTGATACAAATTAAGTAGTTGAAAAAATAAAGCGAAGGAGATGTGCTTTTTAAATATTTTATAATGTTTGAATTAATTGAACATAAAACGAAAGAAAGACGTTAATGTTTCAGTAAGGAAATACAGAACAAGCATTGCATTTGAATGAAAATTTTGTCATCAAAGCATGGAGAGTTGAGTGTTAGAGCTAAAAATGAATAAAGGGAGAGAATACAAAAAATAAGTAGCGAACAAATAAAGTAAAAAAGGCAAATATTTTATCCTCGATAATTGAGGATTAAATTAATTAAAAATTGAATAGAAGAAAGAGATTAGTACTTTAGCTATGAAATAAGGAAACATTCCACTTAGTTAAAAACGGTCAAAAAATAATATGTAAATTATGTTCAACATAATGTGATACACAAAATGAAAATTATGTTAAAAAAATTTGAGTGTGAGTGCGGCATGTATATTTGCAGCTACTATTGTATAAAATATACATAAATGGGTGTACATCATTAAGATTTTGACATTATATAGAAAATAACACAATTTACTAAGTAATGTTCAACAAAATATTAATGTATAATGAACCTAACAATTAAGTAATCATCAATAATTATTTAATCGCATAGACCAATATGAAGATAATAACAAAGCCCACATAATCATGATGTTAAGCTATAAATTTATCATTGAAAAGAGAAATCAACAACTAAAGGACAGCTAATCAAATTTCGTTTGTGTATGCAAAGTAAAATATACAAAATTTTAATCATGTAGCAGTTAATATTGAAATTATTAAAAAAATTAAGGTGGAACAAAAAAAAAATCTACTATAAAGAAGTAGGCATCAAATCTGTAGGTGAATCCAAATTATTGCACCATGCAAATAAGTCTACTAACTCAAGTATTCATTAGATTTTGGTAGATGAGACTTAATTAGATACATCGAATATTAAGTAGATTAAAAAACAATTAAAAACATAAAATATTAAATAATGGTAAAAAAATTGCAAACATTAAAACAGTCATGCACAATGAATATTTAGTTAAAATAACTACAATATAAAATTAAGTACTAAATTTCCAGAATAATCAAATACGAGTAGCAAAAATTATTGATTTAGTATTTTACATCAATCAAGCATTAATATCATTTTAGAATAAAAGAAAGGCGTGGAAAGTATATTTTTAGTATGTTGATAAGATTTGAGCTAGGGTTCTAGATGTATAATGGAGAAGAAACCCAATTAAGATCAAAGGATGTTACTATATCAAAAAGTAAATGAGAAAATCTAAATAGTAGACGGATAAAGCATATGGAGGTAATGGTTGATTGAATACAAATAGTTGAAAAAAATGAAATGGAAGAGCCAGATGTTTTTTCTACGTTTAAAGTTAAAGATAAAATTAACTAAACATTTAATGAACGAAGAGGTTATTATTCATCTAAAAAATAAAGAAACATTGAATGTGATTGACAATTTTATCCCAAACGCTAGGAGAATCAAGTATTATAGGTAAAAATGAATAAGGAAAGCGATTAAAAAAATAGCTAGCTAAACAAATGAAGTAAAAGAAGTATACATTTAATCTTTATTAAACCAATGATTGAATTAACATTAAATGGAAGAAAGCAGTTAATATTTCATCTAAGAAATAAGGTAGAAACATCGCACTTAAATGAAAATGTCTCAAAAACAACATGTGGAATACATTCGATGTAATTATGATACACAAACTGAAAGTTAATTTTTTTTAAAATGGTATGTGAGTGTTGTGTGTATATTTATAGTTACTATTGTATATGATATACCTTGACGAGTGTATAACACTGAAAATTAACATTATATAGAAAATAATACATTTCAACTAAAAAACATAGAATAATTTGTTATGAATAATAAACATGAT
This sequence comes from Allium cepa, assembly GCA_030765085.1. Taxonomy (NCBI): domain Eukaryota; kingdom Viridiplantae; phylum Streptophyta; class Magnoliopsida; order Asparagales; family Amaryllidaceae; genus Allium; species Allium cepa. The sequence continues at coordinate 791,592,525 of CM060932.1, forward strand.
AATTTAAAATAAGAACGGATTGGGCATATAGATACAATTTTCCATTAAAAATAAGTAGCCTAAAAAATGAGATGAAAGAACAATACTTATTTTACATTTTTAAATTAATGATTAAATTAAGGAAAATTGTATTCACATGCACTAATTTTGTATGTTTATCCTCATTTTGACTTTAAAAAGTTAATCTGCTAATTTATTTGTAAGTTAATCCACTATGGATTAACTAATAATAATGAGTGGATTATTTATTTATAGATTCAAGTCACTCTAATATCAACAATGCAAACAGAATTAATGCATCTTGTGTAGATTCAACATAAGCGAGTGATATTGATACCGAAGACATCATTCAAGAACAAGCCCCAATCACTGCAAAATATATTGATAATTCGCTCACGAATCACATGGAAGGAGGTGGTTGACTCTCGTGAATTGGTATACGATGAATTTGTAGTCTAATTCATTTATATTTTTTCTAAATTTTCTGTTAAATAAAATCAATATTTTATTTAAATTTATAAATAAAGCTTTATTTTATATAATTTCTATCATATTTCATATATGTTATATCATATGCACATATATGCGTGCATGCATGTGCAATAAGATAACGTGTACATAGTTTAACACGCATGTGTGTAGATTTTGGGACTTACACACAACAGACGTGTTAGCCCTTAATATATGCAAATGGATCGTCTAAATATGTGTGTGTGCGTGTCAAAATATTTTTTATATATATATATGTATGCATGTATGTATGTATATATGTAAAATTATAAAATTATAATTATACAATATTATACATTATTAGTTGTATATTGTTTACACAAAGTATTTATTAAACTTTTTTGAATGATAGTATTTATTAAACTACATATGCATAAATATATAAACATATATGATTAAATTGTAAAATTATTTTAAATATTGTTTTGTAAATAATTTAGTATATTTATAATGTGAAAGTCCAAACTGAAATATTATCTATATATATATATATATATATATGTTTATGTGTGTATTGAATTAATTTAAATGTATATTACATATCAACGTAAAAATGGTTATAATTATATATATATATATATATATATATATATATATATATTTGTAAATATATATATTGCCACTGCTTTCGGCCTGGGAAATTTATTTTATTAATTTAATTTCAATTTTAGATAATTTAATAATTAAAAACTTATAATTAATTAACCATATGTAATAAATAAAAAATAAAAAAACACTTTTGAAACTATAATATGTATTTTATATTAAATTTAAATTTATAGAATTTTATATTATTAATAACCATACATATGCATACATTTTATATGTATAAACAATTTTGAATTAAATAATAGTATTTATATTTATAATAAATATCAAAAAAATTAATTTTTTATTATTGTTGAATTTTTTTAACAATATTAAATTTTGTAAAATTTTAAACGTATAGTATGTTATGTTAATCCTTTAAATTAGATTTATATTTAAAAATCATATAATATATTTTTATTTAAATTTTGAATTATTTTATCTAATTTAAAGTCGAAATCATATGCAAGTAAATATACATAAATTTTTATTTATTTTAATACACGCACATAGCCATCAACATGTGACAATCCATCGATATACCAATTCGTGATATTTCTAATAAAATAATATATGGATAAATGATCATACAAATATTTATATACAATATTAAATTAGAAGAGTACTTTTCACCAAAGCTTAAAGCTCGCACATTGAAACGAAGAAGTGAACTCCTTGATTCCAATTCCAATCCCGAAGTTGCTAGCTCCTGAATTGCCTGTCCGCCGATGATTATTTTGTTTTAAATAATATTTTATTTCTTGAATATTTAAGGAGAGAGGAGGGGTATATTTTGTCCAGCAAAGGGGATGATGGTGGCAGCAAAAAGTTTAAAAGAAAATGAGGATTAAGATGTTTGTATATAGGAGAGAGTACAGAGCAAAATTAGGATCAAGATCCTTAATCTTCTCTTACATATCCTCCTCTTTTTAAACATTCAAAACCCCTCATAACTCATCAAATGGCCGACCTATCATGCTCCCTTCATGGACGAAATTATCAAGCTTTATATGGGCCTAAAATCCACTTTAAGCTTGAACAATTTTTATTGCATTTAAATCTAATATAAACCCATATCAATATCGTATATATATTTTTCTCATCAAAGCTAGCCGGCTTTATAGTGGGTTATGGAACTATTATTAATTAATGTAAAACAGATGTTCTGCATATGCACAAAACATCTACAATGGTTTTATAGTGGCCATACCACCGAAATAAAAATACAGCACTGGAGATAAAAAAAAGCCTAAACTACTGACTACTATGATTATCCCTCCTCAGAAGAGGAGGAATTACCACTGTCGTCGCCAAGGTAGGACCAATGACATGAACAAACCCTAAGAAAAGAAGAGCAAGGTTAGGCACAGAACCGAAAGAGGCATATGTGTAAACAGCATGGGCATAAACTATTTTCCTACCCCAAGTGACATCCGAAAACATATTCCTGTTCACCTTACTAATTTCACCCACTCTACTCAGAGTCAGACCCTCACCCTCAATGCGATAGAAAGACGTCTATTCTCACCACCACTGTCACTAACAAAACTACAATAAGCATCACTCTCAGGAGAGTATCGCGTGTTGGATGGAACATGAATCCAAGCTTGCTCCTTAGAGTTCCATAAAAATGAAGGAGGCACTATGACCAAAGGAACATAAGGAGCTTCAACCACCATTGTTATAATAACCGGTGTGACAGAGGAAGCTTTTGCTTTAGGAATAATAGGATCAAAAACATCAGCCACCTCAATATCCGGAGGCACAATCTGAGTGAGAGAAACATCAAGACTAGGACGAACTTTTGGAACCCATTTCCTGACCGGAGGTCGAGGAAGTGGAATCCTATCGGAAAGAGGAATGGGAGTATCAGCAGGATAAGAGAACAAGCATCCATAAGGTGCCCAAATGTCTGACAGATCGAGCATGTATCAAGTTTCCAATTGTAGCAAACAACTACCTCAACGTCATGTCCCTAAGCTAATCCAACCTTAAGCGTAGATAGCAAAGCTTTGTTAGGAGTAATTTCAATCAAAGCTTTGGCATAAACCAATCTCTTCCTGGCTACAATATTAGTATCATAACAAATAACCTTGCCAACTAGGCCAGCAAGCTAGTTAATCCAAATCATGGGTTGTAGAATAGAAAGGGTATGAGAAGCCTAGAGGGGAATAGATAATACATGTTCCTTAGCCTTGTCAACAGACGGACTTCAAGTAGTGATAATGAAAGGCTTCCCTTCTATAATGAAAGGCTTCACTTCTCTAGAATTTGGAATAGGACATTGCATTATCAAAATGAAAACTATGGCCACGTCTAGGTTTCCAAACCTGTCTTTAACAAGATGGTAAGCTAGAAAAAGCCTACCAAATAATCGGACAAATAATCACCACCAGCTTGCAAATAATCAGATATTGTATATTGATTAGTGTTTATATAACTATCATATGAAAACTGTTTAGTACACATGAAATAAAATTTTATAATTAATATTTCATAAATATTAATTAATTTATAACAATTATAAATTAATTAAATCTAGTGGAGAAGAAGTATTTAATTTCGGTTGTGCAACTCTTAGGTATAAATTTAATTGTCGACCAATATCGAACAATTCAAATATTAACGTTCACACTTCACTTAGCAGGTGATGTGACATTGTGGCCAAAATTTTCACTTCCTTGGTTATGGAAAAATCCATTTTTACTTTATCAATCATTACACAGCAGTGACAATTATTTGCACCTATTCTCTTCATCAAAACTATATCACTTTGGATTTATGCAATTTAGTAATGGAAAAAATTCAAATATCGTCAATATTCAACTCTATAGTCCAAACACAAAGTCCTTGGTTCAATAATAACAATTATTATACACCATGCTGCTCTGGCCAGAGGCTTTGACTTTAAGTTGATTTTACTTGACTGGGATACTGACCTCATATAACCAAGGAGATGAATCCTCTCTTGAATAGTGTAATGCTTCCACTCGATCCAACTATAGTCAATCAATGGATGTCTTTCCAAGATTTAATTATAATCAAAGAGGAGCTTTCATATTGAAGGTTAACAGTATTCCCATGTCAAGAGAACTGTGTAATTTTATCACATCGATATTTTATGTTTGGTCTTAGTTATATTAAACAACAGAAAACTGTATAGTGAGTCATTCCTTAGTTATCAAACAATTATGTACTCTAGACCCAATGGATGTATTGATAACCAGTCTTGATATATCTTGACTAGGGATATTTAAAACGGTATGTTAAATTTCATTGTAACAAATTAGTCATGGTTACAATACTTTATAACTACTATTACAAAACATTCCATTTACGGAGTTTCTAGTAAATATGATTTTAATTAAAATTAATTCTAAAATATAACACATTATATCAAGTATATAATTGAAAGAAACCGCCTTTTATTTCGAACAAGATTGGTTATTATGTTAGATATAACAAATTACATAGTTTCCCCTTAGACCTACCTCTAACTCTATCAATCTCTCACTTGTACTTGAGGCCAATAATGGAATCTCTATCATGTCTATTCAATTGGTTAGATGAGAACTGATCAAGTTAGACTCTTCATGAATGGATCTACTATGTGGGTTTAATTATCTATTCTGTCAATCAACTCTCACCGATGTTGATAAACTACTTTATGATATGGAATTATTCGGAGTATGTTTCTTGACTTTTATTGAGCTCTTATCATTACATTGATAATGGTATATATTTTTAATACCTGTAGTAACCACTAGCTTTGTTTTAAATTTATACACTTATATTTATACATTACTTTTATCATGGTGTTATTCATGGCGATGTACTTGATATTTTCATTGAATCAGCTACAATCTTTTGCTTGGAACATTTCCAACTTAAAGCTTTTTATTTAAGTTTTGAAATTGAAGTTAATATTGACATATTATATTCAATAACACTTACGAAGTTTGATTTCGAATACTCCTTCATAAGGAGTTCGTCGTTTTTGTAAACAATCCTTTTGTATTTCGTAAATACTACAAACTACCATTTAAAGATCTTAATTTGGATTTTTTTCATACAAAAATACATAAGAAAATAATGATATTGTAGAAAACACTATAGGTTGTGGGAATATGGATCTTAAGTCTAATTAAACACTAAAGGGGGTGAATAGTTTTTTATAATTTTTTTAATTCTTTTTAAATTTCTTTTAAGTTTAATATTGAATCATAAATTTTTAACATAGAATTATTTCACCAATCAATCACAGATGCAATCATAGATAAAAATAAAGCAATAAAGTAAAGTAAAGAGTTAGAGAGATTACACCAGGGATTTTATACTGGTTCGAATTTCTCCTACATCAAGTTCCATATAATTGCTTGTATGGATTTCTTTTCTAATTCCAATCTTCAAACAGGCAGAAGGCAAACCTAGTTACAATCTCGATTCCAAGGCTATGAGATATACCCTCATTGGCTCAGGGTACACCGACTTAATTTGGATGGGCTACAAGCACACCTAATTGATTTAAATGGACTAAAATCACACTCAAGAAAATACAAATAGAGTTTGATTGCTTTTCCAAAGACAATTTCTTGAACTTTGGATATAATGGATCATATAGCCTCTTAGACAACATTTTGATCTTTGATTTGAGAGAGATATGATTCCAAAATAATAAGAAAGTTATATTGAATCAATACAAATAAGTTTGAATTGATTCTATTTGATTTTGAAGAGAAAAGAGCATAATTTCAATGGAGTTTTCAAGAGAGTAAGAGGTTGTAAGAAAATAAGATAATAACTGCAAAAAAAATTATTTGGAACCTCCTATATATTGTGTATAAACAGATGTGTCCATTCATGAAGAGTTGCGATGATTATACACTTCAATTCAAAATTTGAAAAACTGATTTGCAACATGTATGTCGACATAACATTTGGGTATATGTCGACATATGCTAGTGAAATTTGAAAACTCTTTTCTTTTTAAAACATTTTGAAAATACTACTTTATAAAATAATTTGATACTTTTTAAAAATAATGCAAACATAGTTTATAAACATTTCAAACTTTGAAAATCTTTTATAATATATTTTTAAATATTTAAAAATATATATTTTATTTGAAAATATAAAAGATAAGAAAATAGGAGATAGAGATCAAAAACTGCTACTAGGGACTTTAACAAAATTCTATGGCTCTATATACTATATTATAGTCTTGATATCATCATATCTTTCTATTTATACACATAAGCCATCATGTCCATTTCTTGAGTTTTATACTATGCAGTCTTCGATTCAATACCTGGATAATATCCTGCACTATATACTATATAACTTGACAAAACATTAGTATCCATATTTTAAATAAATGTATATTGTTGTCAAGGTTGTTATCATCAAAATCAATAACTGAGGTATTAACAACCCCTTTTTTTTATGATGGCAATCATTTAATATCCTATATATAAAATATGACATAACCCCCCTGAATATATGCATATGTATATTTTATATCTATCTCCAACTTTGTCATCAACAAAAATGGGTGAAAAGAATAAAAACTCCCTCTAGATTAAATACTTAGAAATTATAGAGTCAAAATCAATAACTAATTTAAATAAGATAAATGATATATATATATATATATATATATATATATATATATATATTACGATTATATGATAAATAATATATGATGATTATATGATATACTTAGAAAGTATACTGTTTTATACCAGACATGATATGATGTAATAAGATAGCACAACCTATTTTTATTAATTTAAAATCAATCATATCGTTTTATCAAACATTCAAAACACATAAATTAAAATGTCAATTGTAAACAATCTAAACAAGATAAACAAATGCAAACCAAATATACATATCAATCCAAATCAAATCCTAACAAACCAAACCAATACATTATAAAATTATATCTATCATTTTCTTTTAATTATGGGAGGCTTATGTATGGGACAAAAGGGATATTGAAGACAAAATTTTCCTCTTTGTTCTATGAGATTTCCATTCCGATCGAATACTTTGCCAACACATTTAACTTCATCGTTGTCTTCAGCCTCATCTTCTTCCTTGTCCTCCTCTTCCTCTCCTTTATTATCCATAGGATTGTGAATGACAAGGTTAGGAATATCCTCTTCAATTACAGTAGGATCTGCTTCGTTATCTAACAGGTGCTTCTAGAGATTGCGAAGAAAGCGCCCTTCCTTTTCTTGTTCTTTTAAGAGGCAAAGTTGAATGACCTCTATTTTCACAATGATGTTGAGTACATCCTTCATATCACCTTTAGTCTTGATAACTTTGGCCATGGTGGTGGATTGGAAGGGGACAAGAGTGTGGTTCTAAGGAAAAGGGTGCGGTCTCTTCTCTTGGATGTTTGAAACTTCACGAAGCCATTAATTTTATTTTATTTTTATGTTATAGAAATAAGAAGACAAGAGAATGATAAATAAATAAGAATTTGGTGGTTATATAGCTTCATTTAAAAATTTGAATTTTAGAGAGAATCCGTTTTCAGATTTTACCAGTATATGTCAACATATACAAAAGATATATGTCGACAAACATGTGTAAATTTTATCATTTTATTTTCATTTTATGTTGTTATATTGAATCATAGATTTTCAACACAGAATTATATCAACACTCAATCACAGATGTAATCACAAAAAAATAAAGCAACAAAGTAAAGTAGAGAGTTAGAGAGAAGACACCAGGGATTTTATACTGGTTCGGATTTCTCATACATCCTATCCCGTACAATTGCTTGTACGGATTTTTTTTTTCAAATTCCAATCTTTAAATGGGAAAAAGGTAAACCTAACCACAATCTCAATTCCGAGGCTACGAGATACACCCTCTTGATTTTCCGGCCATAGGGCACACCCACTTGATTGGATAGACTACAAGCACACCTACTTGGATTTTCAAACTGCCAACAACAACTAATTGATTTGAATGAACTAAAATCACATCCAAGCAAATACAAATAGAGTTTGATGGTTTTTCCAAATAAAATTTCCTGAACATTGGTGAGAATGGATCCTATAGCCTATTGGACAACACTTTGATCTTTGATTCGAGAGTAGAATGATTTCAAAACAGTAAGAAAGTAATATTGAATCAATATAAAGAAGTTTAAATTGATTCTATTTGATTTTGAAGAGAAAAGAGTATACTTTCAATGGAGTTTTCAGGAGAGTAAGAGGAAGGAAGAAAATAATATAATAACTACTAAAAAATTCATTTGAGAACTCTTTTCTTTTTAAACATTATGAAAATACTATATTTCGTAAAATAATTTGATGCTTTGAAAAATAATTTAAGCATAGTTTATAAGCATTTTAAACTTTGAAAATCTTTATTAAATATTTCAAAAAATATTTGGAAATATATTATGTTTGAAAATATAAAAGAAAATAGGAGATAAAGATATTGTTATGAGGGACTTAAAAAAATTCTATAGCTCTATACACTATGTTATAGTCTTGATATTTTCATATATTGGTCATTATACTCATGAGTCTTCAAGACCATTTCCAAGGTCTTTATACTATACATTCTTCGATTCAACATCAGTATAATATCCGACACTATATACTATACAACTTGGCAAAATATTAGTATACATATTTTATAAAAATGTATATTGTTGTTATTAAGGTTGTTATCATCAAAATTAGTAACTGAAGTATTAACAAACACAACACATATAATAATTCATATTGTCAATGCATAACGAATCCTTCTTGCATGTTCCTTATTAAACATTTTAATAAGTTGTCATTGCATATCGTTTGGGACATTTCCAACATCCTTTATACTTAATATAAAAGATAAAATCTAAAAATCCAATATCGAGTATTAAACAATCAAACTATTACCGATTTTAACATAAGTACTTCATTAATAATCAACGGTATTGTGTTTACTTATAGTTTAGCAATATCTGTATGTCGTTTAGTGGTTCTTTCTTATGGACTCAGGCTTCCTCTGCATTGACTGAAAATCAAACTATTTGATATTTCTATCAAAATACTTACTCAATTCTGATGCTTATATGACTATATATTTGTATCATTTCTTGGATCATATCCGAAAACCCACAAACTCAATATCACTCCCACTAACTTTGAGACACTTTAGTTGTTATGTGCAAACATTCTATTCTAAATCATTATTTAGAACTTTCCATTTTCAACACTTATATATCAAAATAACAAGTCTTACTAAGTGATAATTCGATGAGTAAATTCGAATTAACTTGAGCATGTTGAATAATGAATCTATTACGCTAATTTCAACAATTGAAATTTATGATGTAATTCTTATCAACGTTGTTTATTTTATCCCAACTAGATTAGTCTTTCTCTTGAAGACTCATTCGTAGCAATGGATCACATCCCTTTAGGTACAACTATCAAAATCATATTTTGGTATTGTACTTGGAATCCGTTTCGAATTTGCACATTTTACCATATCGTAGAGTCGGCACTCTTTATGATTTAATTGACTATAAATGGTTATCTATTCTCGACATTGATAAGAAACACATAGTCTCTCTTCAATGTATGAGAATACTAATTTGACTCTCCAATGCATTGTGTTCGTTAGGTTAGATTAATTTAATTTCATCCCATGTAATCAATTTATTCTTTGGATCGTATCCAAATTCATTCTATTACCTAAAATAAATTCCTTTGCTATGAAGTTGGTATTTCTTGAAACAACAGTTGTTTCTCAATGTAATGGAACATGTATTCATAAACACTTTATGAATTGTCTTATGTATAAAACTAATTTGGTTTTAATTTATAATATTTATCTTCAAAACATAAATTAGTCATCCAATGACAATGTTTGCAAACTAATTTTGGGGCAGTTTATACATGATCCCTCATGAAAAATTACGATGTGCATTCTTTCGACTTGTACAACCTGCCAACTCTTTGCCTTAGATATATTAGGATTTCTTATAATCCTTTATCTTTTATGATTTTGTAAACCATTATTTAGATAAAATCCATTTTAACCTTGTGCAATATTCTTAAGTACATGACCTTACAGAAATAAATTGACTCAACTTCACTCATAATTAATCGTACTTCGTTCAAAAAAGTTTGATTAATTTTTAACGATACAACATTATGTATCATAGAAAGGAGTGACTTTTGAGATTGAATCTTTATTCATATTTAGGTACATTCGGAACTCTTTTCAATATATTCACTTATTCAATCAAATTGAATCATTTTATTCTCTATTCACGTAATGTTATTTACTTCTGTTTTTTTATATTCTACGAGCTTATCAATTGCATACTACATGTATTCATGCCTTTGATAACTCATTGGTGAATATGACAAAGTATATGGAAACATTTTGGTATTATTAGACATACGGTTGCATACATCAGTGCATATCAATCCAAAGAGTTCATTGACTCTTATGATGCTCCCACTCAATGGGTGCTTTGCCTTTATTATTTGAGGTATAATTCATGGTAACATAATCATACAATAAAGAATTATTTCTCCAAAATATGGCTTTATCTATAATTTTGAAATAATGGTAAATAAACTTAGATACTTATTTTTCAACGCATCACAAATACCAATGCTATAGTTTTATTATATAACAAACATTCATAATATTCATACTAAAATAAAACTGTCTATTTTTTAGTTAACACTGAAAAATAGTTATTATTTCATAAACAATGTTTGGTCTATTTTACGAAAATAATTTTCATAACTTGATGCAACCAATAAGTGTCTCATGGCATGCTCCCACTATTTCCATCATTAATATAATATCGTATGAACATGAAGCTCCATTCAACCACTTACTATTGACTATTTATTTCAATTATAGCAACTTACAATCAAGAAATTTCAAATCAAATATCTTAAACTCAATGAAATAAATCTCAAAAAAACCATTTTGTATATGAAAATACATCAGAACGAAAATCATACTTTTCATTCCAATGTTAAATATCAATTATTATTTTACAAAACTTATTTCCAGTGTCTTTCCATGACGCATTGTGAATTTTTTTGGAGTAGACTTATATTTTTTTTATACTAGTTTCCATAGTTTGGTAATTGATATTGTTTTTACAACTATAAATTGATATATATGGTTTGAGAGACTCAAAGAAAATTTAGTAATATAAGTACTTCAACAGATACTTTAACATATGCAATTGCTTTATTTTGTTTTAGTTGGATTTTTAATCCTATTTATAATAAAGATAATAATATTAATTTTAAAAAATATGTTAAAAGGGCTAAATCTCATATTAACCTATTAAAGGAAAATGTAGTAAATAAAAATAGAAAAAATTAATAGTTCCTTAAATACCTTTTTAAATAATATTTTTGCCAACGAGACTGATGCAATATCGTATATAGGAAATTAGTTAGTTGTTAAATTATTGTAATTTAGTAGTTTAATATTCATTCCGTAGCTACGCTTGTTACATCATTATATAAAGTTCTATTATTATGACATATACACACACACACAAAAAAATATACATACATACATGCATATACATAAACACACACACACACACACACACACACACACACACACACACACACACATATATATATATATATATATATATATCTGTGTGTGTGTGTGTGTTATTGATCAAATCATATGGTTGAGTGGTTGTTTTTCAGGTTTAGATATATCAGTGTAGGTATGAATTTAGTAGTTTTTGATATCAGGGATGGAGCACGAGCACTAAAGCATTTCTATAGTTTAGTCTCACTACACCAAAAAAAAAATAGATCTAGTAGCACCCAAGAAATGCTACCATAACTTACATTAGCATTTTAAAGAATCCCACTGGAGGGGTGTAACTAAAAACCCAGAACTTTCTGTTGCATTTTCATAAACGCTATCGAAAAGTAATATACTGCAGCGTTTTGTAAACGCAACCATTTTTTTTTATCTTGGCGTTGTATTAACGCCACTAAAATGTATTGTTAACGCAACTAAAAAAATATTATAGTCACGTTTTTTATCTACCACCGTATGTATTTGGTAGCATTTATTAAACACTTCTAAAAATTGTTGACTTTTTTGCAGATTTCCCTCGCTTTAGTATCTTTTTTAGTTTCTACTTTATTTTGTTCACAAATATATTTATATAGAAATAGTTAACATATTTCAGTATGAACCAACTATCACTCATGTAAGTATCACATTCAAACTACCGAAAAGCGCATTAATCACATAATGAAATACGATATACAAATAATTCGATACAAAATATTTTAATAAAGTAACTACATTCATATAGAATCCATAACCGTATAGATCAAGTAGCTTCATGACAACCAAGTCAATGTAAAATCCATAGCCCTACATAGAGAAGTTTGCACAACTAGGGCTAACAAATGTTATAAATAAATGACGATTAAAGGGAAGTACCAATTCATTGTTGCAGCTGATCATTTCTTTGTAAAACCTTATGTGCCTGTAGACAGACATAATAATCAACAATGAGATATAAAAATCTTCTAAGAAATATGATACATAACTAGTTTACACAGTATATATACACTAGATGATAACCAAATGAACTAAGAATAGACTTTCAATCTGTGTTTACGTAAGGTAAGTTAATGAAAACACATTGAATCAAAATGGGTTTATATTGTAAAATTTAGCAATGATTAATTTATAGCTACAAAATAAAAGTCCGCATAGTCTTCAACTTGAATGTATCCTAAATTAAGTGTGAACTAAAACCAGTTATTTGTTAAATAGTGTTGGGACAACTATATAATCTTATCAATGATTGCTCGTACTTGCACCACCCTAGTTATCTGTCAAATAGTGTTGAGCCAACTATATAATGTTGTCAACGATTGCTCATACTTGTACTACCCCGATTATTTGTTGAATAGTGTTGGGACAACTATACAATCTTATCAATGATTGGTCATACTTGCACTACCTAACACTTGTTAAAGTTGCTATGTGATTCATTGTATAAGTTTAACCGTACTATGATGATTATGTTACTAATACGATTCTGTAAATTGCAACTAAAAAACACACATACTGCTCAATCAATGAACCATGCTAGTCATCATGTAACCCAAAAATACACATAAGTTTGATCTGCAATTCCTTGGCTAGTAATTTATTATAGCTTTTATTGCATCCAATACCTGCAACAAAAATAATTGAAAGAAGATTTTAACAAAATGGAAATGAGAAGCAATATAATTTCGAGAAAATAGTAAGGGAAAAAACCATGTTCTTTGTGGGCATGTAAAACGGTTCATGGACAAGTGGAAATGGAATGTCTAGGCCATATACACTGGTTACATGTGCTTCTAACATTTACTGTAATGAGGACTCAATTTTTTAAAAATGGAAGCACTATACGAGTTCTAAGAGGCAAATATAGACCAAACAAGTACTTGTACATTACTATTCATGCTTAAGAAACCGAGGACAATTATATTTCTATATAAAATAATTTTTTTTAGTTTTGAGGCTATTTCCCCTTCATTCCGGGACTAGAATCTCCATTACCAAAGATAAATGAACATGAAAAATATATACAATTCATATTTTACCAAGATAGGCTATTCATGATCCGCGGGTGCAGCGCAGTGTAAAGGAGGCTTGGGTTCTGGTAAAAAGACACAAGTTCGATTCCTAGAATGCGCTTCTCTATCCTATATAAATTTACCCGGGGGTATAGGGGCTTAGATCAGCGGACGACTTTACTGTACCCTCCTTAGGAGTTTACCATCCTACCGGGTTCTCTTGGGTTTTCAAAAAAAAAGACAGGCTATTTATGATCCTATTATTATGTAAAGAAAGGCCTCCAATGTTCTAGGTGTAAAAAGGCTGGGTGTTGATTCTCTTGTAACATTACATATTTATAAGGAAGTCTTTCTTTCCATATTGATTCTATGTATGTTTTGTTGGAAAATTTCAACTAAATAATAATAGATGGTGACATATTAAAACTCTGCCTTAAAGAAAAATGAAGAAATGCTAATTTTAGACTTTTAGCATGAATTGTAAGCAAACTTTTGTTTTAAATTTTGACAGTATAAAATTTTGTTGGTATGAATTTTTAAAATTCTTTTGAAAACAAGTTTAAGTTAATTATCAACCTTAGTTAGTTCTATGTTGATATTGCCTCTTTCATGAAAGCTTCATATGACGTTTTAGTTGTTACCATCTCATGTATTTAAGTTGATATACGTTGTTGTTGCTTCATCTCTATTGAGAAGAATTATCATCTATTATCCTTATAGCAAGCTGTAACGTCCCATCCGAGACCTACATTAACAAAGAACATTATGGAGTAATATTGTATGTTAATGCTTAAAATATGGCTGGTTAGAAGCGACCACTCGTAAGATTTGTCTTAAACAAGTATTGAATATGTCGATTGGGTGCTCTAATTTTTTTCTTTTACCTTTCTCAAGTGGATCGACATACTCAATAAACGTTTAACACAATACTACGGTGGCTAATGGATCTATCAGAAGAAAATATTACAACAACAAATACAACAGATCACAGACCGAGTTGTTTCAGGTTAGTCATCTGTTGTAGATTACCACTATGCTGCTTCCGCTATGGATTATCTTGCTTTCTTTTGGATGCTAGTCATCTTTTGTGCAGCCTTGTAGTTATTTTGCATACTCTGATATGTATATATTCTTTTTGACTCGATGTATATATGTGGTCTATTTTACCATGTGAATAGTATATATAAAATTAAATATGTTGTGTTATTTTAGTGTAAAGCCTAATTAAAATGATCAAATTATGAATTAAAGTTATAGTGTGCTACTATTGTCATCCAGTTTTTTCAACCAGCATTATAATTTTATTAGAGACCAATATTTTTTTTTGTACTTCTGATCACCATATTCTATTCTTTTATTCAGCCTTACACAACCCACCTCTCGTCTCTTCTCAACAAATCTTGCATATTTCTCAAAACTTCCAAACCCTAAAACCCAAAAGAAATGCTCTTTTTGCCTAATAAATAGTGAAAGGTTGTTGAGAGGCCATTACATATTCAGTTGATGGTGGCAAGCTTCTGACTTGTTGACAAATGATTTGACTTCTTCATTTTTTTTTCCTTCTAACAATTGCATTTGTTAGAAAGAGAAATAATCATCTTGAATTTAGGGTGTCTCCATTCACATGAAGAAAATAGTAATTGGCATTAGTAAGAAGGAAATAGAATTGTTTAAAATGGTCTTTACTATTGATGACTAGAAGAAAAAACCTGGGTACCAACAATTGCACACAAAACTTAAAAGGCTTAAAGATATAATTATCATGGTATTAATGTGTAGATACCGAGGAAATTATAATCTATTGAAGGGCCAAATTACAAAATGCCAACATTATAAATAATGTGTTATGGTCCCCAAATTACATAAGCTCTATTTATTCTCTTAATCTCTTCTAAGAAAATACTTTAGATCTAGGTTTTGTGTCAATTTGGAAGATCAAACCAATTCTTCTTCTCTTTCAATCAACAACTATGGATTCAGTTATGTCTTTCGCTAATTTATTTACCTTCCTCTGATTTCTTCCCAATCAAATCAATATGCATTACCAATTCAGATATAGGATTTCGTGATAAATCAATCCTAAAGTATATTACAATCCTAATAAGTGGTAACAGTGTCACCCATCATTGATTTAATTCGGAAATCTTTATGTTTTATTATGAATAAGTTTGATTGAATTTCATGTAGAGGTCATTAAATTCTACTTAAATTTCAGATCTGCTTGATATATGTATTAAGATTTTTTGTTGTTAATTTTTGGATGGTTTCGTATCATTTTTTATTATTATTGTAAATTGAAAGGCTAATTTGTGAAACTATTTTAGTGTAAAAAGATTGATAGATCTGTTCCTGAAATAAGTTATAATTTTGAAGTCATTAGATTATGGAAAATAATTTAAATTCCTCTAAATTTTGGAAGCTTATGTTGGTTAAAGCATCCATATTTATTATTGTGTATCTTGTAAATGAGTTGCGAATTTTTGTGAAAAATACTCTGGGGCTATTTTGTAAAGTTATTTTCTTTAATGTTTATTAATAGAATAGATAGATCTACAAAATTTAAAACCATTATGCAAGAAAATATAAATCCGGTTCTTTGATCATTTTACCTTAACTTTTGGTTAAGTAATTTGGATATATGTATGTATGTATGTATATGTGTGTATATATGTATATATATAAGGTATTTAGGTTATTTCAGAAATTTTGGGTTATTTTAAATTTTTTGATTAATTAGAAATAAAGTATGCTCCATTAAGGTGTTTATGTTGATTTTATTATTAGGTAATATCATACCTAGATCTAAGACAAGATAACATTGTGTTACTTTATTTAATGTTTGTTCAATGGATTTAAAACTATTTTATATATTAGACCACATAATGGTTAATAACACTTATTTTTTTTATCATAAATGCATTAGATGTAGTTGTTATGGTAATAAATGAATTAACTTAATGTCATAAATGCACTAAATGTGTCGGATACATAAAGTTAATGATTCAACATGTTTGTATTTGAAATAAGAAAAGATATATGGTTTAATATTTGATGCATCCAAGTTTGATTATTACATATATTTTGTATGTATAACTCATGCTCGTTGAAATATGTTTCACTTTCATATCTTGGATCGAGTAACAATTAAATAAGATATGGACATTTTGAAGTCAATATTTATTGCAAATATTCTGTATTTATGTATTTTAGTAATGTCATTTTTTGGGTTATGAAAATCATATTTAATTTTTTTTTCCCATTGTGCACATGTGTTGAAATTTGACATTAATATTTATGGCAAATATAGAGATAAATGAATTAAGATAATATACAAATAACAAACTAAAGGTAAAGTGACATAGTAGCATTCTGCATAGCTATATATTATGGTTCGGACATACACCATAGCTACATTTATTCATGTTATTTAGTATGACATTTATTATGTCATTTATATATAATTTATTTGGCATTTATTTCTGGCGTTCATCTGTGACATTTGTTATGTCATGAATATAAACATATACTTAAACCAAAAGATTATAACAGCTGTGATTAAAACATGTTGTGCCACGATTATAATTTTAAGATTTCAAGCGTCATATAGACCTAAAGCATTTTTTTGAGTGTTTTATAGCACTCAAAATATATTGTACATACACTAAGAAATAAATTCAAATATATTTTTGGTGTCTTTGTAAACTAATTGTAAATATCCTACGTTTCAAGTACGCTAATTGAAATAACATGTCATCAAAGTGACCTCTCTTATTCTAGTTGTTTATGAAAATATTTGATATTTATGTGTATTTATTCATGCGGATAATAGCGGTCCAAAGGTAGATTAAAATTTGGCCGAAGCACTTACACATGTATGATGATAAATATATTACAATTATAAGATTTTATAAATAACAAACTAATCGGCCCAATAGAAGATTGTTATTTGACTTGAATTTATTGCCAGCGTTTGATCATTACAACTGTATCACTTACAATTAATACTGTTGTCCAAATATTTGGTATTAATGTTGTGCTAGGTGTCTTGAGAAGTGACTTACTAATTATTTGAATTTACTATGGTTGATGTTTGGATATGAGCATATGCAATCAATTTTTATTTTTGTTCAATTTTCAACTACTTTGACTGAAGTGTCTGCCAATTTTAACAATGTTCTCATCTTGTTTGAGACTAACTCTAAGGATTAGTAAGAGAACATGTGTTTTTTTGGACTTTGTGGATCTAGGTCTTGCAATTAGGAGTATCACAACCACCCCTATTACAGTTAAATGATCTTATAATTTTATGAAGAATATTGATAGGTGGGTCAAATTGCAAGAGTCAAATGATCATAAGGTATAATATTCCAAAAGTTTTCAAGTGTCATATCCGTAGGGATAATCAATTTAAAGGAGTTCTTTACAAGTTGGAAAACGTTTTTCAAAAAAAATGAAAAGAGAAACAAGCAAACTTTATATTGTTTGATTCCATAAAGTCAAAGTAAGGGAAACATAAATGAGTACTATATGAAAAAATATTGCTTCAAAAGTTAAAAGCATTCAAGTAATTTTTATTTTTTGTACTCTCTTTACTCATAGTATAACCATTTTAAGATTATTACTAATTATTATTTTTTAAGAATAAAATGATCTCTTATTTAGCTCGTTTCGCATTATGGGAAAAAGAAGATAGATTGAAGTATGATAAGATTAAAAGTACCCATTTAACTTACATTGTAAATAAATGTATAAATAAGGATAAAGAAGTTGCTAAGGATCTAAATAAAAGAAATACCATACAAATAGAGTTATAGGTTTTTCTTTTATGACATCTATTGACGTATAAAAGGAATTTTACTAAATATCACACTTGTTGTATCTAATAAAGATATGCATATTGTTTGGATTTGTTTGAAGTATTTGTCACACTGTCACTTAGACAGCCTTTTCTTTTAATTTTAATATCAACAAATTTGATTATTATTGTTCCTTCAAAAATAATAAGATTAATATATCAATAAATTCATACATTATTGGAATTAAATATCTTAAAATTCATGATAAATACCATTTATAATGAAGCCTTGAATTTGGGTATGGTGATTAATGTAATTATTTATTCCATCTTACAAAATAATTCTTGATTGAGGCACTAAAGATATAAATTACTTTATTGATATTCTATGCGACTTTAAGTTTTCCTGGTTGCGCTTCTAGTTCCAGATTTGGGTTTGAATGCTCGAATTCTATTTCGAGGGGGAATCAATTTTCTGATGGTCGGGATATGGTGAGAGGATGATCGACGTCTTGCTGAAGGATTTGATGACGACCAGAGGTGGTCGAAGCCACCGTGCATGTGCACTGTGCATTCTTGTATCTGGTGAAGCCTGAATTATTGAAGATAGGATACTCGAGTTTTTCTCGAGTCAGATGCGTGGAATGCTCGAAGTCATGTGGGTTTTGACTCGGGGATTTGAGTGTCAGGGGTCGGGTCTTTAGTTTTGTTACAGGTTTTATACCTGTCAGGTTTTCAAACTTTAAAATGAATTTAAATTTGAAAGCGGGATTTTAAACAAAGTTTAAATCAAGTTTTTAAGTATGGGTTCAAATTAAATTTTTGCATCCTAGTTTTGAAAATAAATAAAGTTTTATACAAATCAAAAGGTTTGAACAAGTTTAAAGGTTTAAAAGTATATTTTTAAATGAATTAGTTTTCCAAGAAAATGTTTAAAACTTTATTTATATAAAATCCTTTTATAAAAAGTTTTCTTTAACATTTGATTTAAAAAAGTTTGTAATTGTTTTAAATTTGTTAAAGTTAAATTTGTAATCATTTTAAAACTTAAATTTGAAATGAAATTTAAAGGTAAAATGTTTTCAAAGGCATTTGTAATGATAATTAAGTCATAAAGAAGATAATATTTTATCTTAAAATTAATTAAGATTTAAATGATTTGAGTTTGGTTAAATTAATAAGATAATTAAAGAGTCATTAATTAATTTAATTAATTAATGATCATGGATTAATGAGTAAGGAATTAAAGAATTGTTAATAGTTAATGAAGATCGTTAACTAGGGATTATGAATAATTAATTAATATGATTAATTTTAATAATTAATTAAATTAATTAATTAAGGATAATCATTTATGGAATTGGTTAAGTATAATTACTTAATGAAAATAATTAAAGGAATTAATTACTCAGTGTAATTAATTAAATTAATGTGATTAGTTTAAGTTACTTAATTAGTTTAATTAATTTAAGATAATCACTCGATGATTTGTTAAGTACAATTACTGAATGTAATTAATAAAGTGTAATTACTTAGTGAAGTAATTGATGGGTAATTACTGGGATGTAATTAATTGATGAATGGAAGTAGTTTTGAGTTTAATTACTTTGTGTAATTAATAAGAAGAATAATCACTTAGTGAAAATAATTAAAGATTAATTACTTAGTGAAATTAATTTAAGAATTAATTAATAAAGTTATTTGAAGATTAAGTAATGTAATTAATTAAAGGTAATTAATTACTGATGTGATTAATCAAGGCTAATTAATAAAGAACAATTATTAAATGTGATTAATTAGAACAATAATTAGTTAAAGAAGTAATTAAGGATCATTAATTAATATGATAAATGAAGTAATTAAGAGTTCATTAATTAAGGATAACTAATCAATATAAGTGATTATAGAGGAAATAATTAATCGTAATTAATCAAGAATTAATGTAATTGATTATAGTTAATTAATTAATGAAGTAATTAAAGGTTAATTACTGTAATTGTTTGACAATAATTAATTTATGTAATTAATTAAAGGCTAATTACTTAATTAGTAAATGATTAATCAAGGGTGGTTAATTAAGGTGGATAACTAGAGAATGGTTAAAGTAATTGGTTTCTAATAAATCAAGGGTTAAGTAAACATGATTTATAGTAATGGAAATAATTAATTTAATTTAATTTAAATTAATTAGTGATAGTGTGATTATTTAAATCTTTCTTTTGATGACTGAATATTTTTGAATGATTTGGATTATTTGATATCTCTGATAGGAGATATGTGTTTATCTGTGATAATTGGATGCTTTGGTTGAATTGTGATGATATGGATTATCTATTTGTGGGATTGTGAATTATATATCTATGTGAATATAGATAATAAATCAATTTGTTTTTAACTTTAAAACAACTTGGACTTAAAAGATGGCGTTTGGATTTCGAAGAGACGGGGGTCGGGTGTAAGTAAATACCCGAAACCACTCCGATTTATTATCTACTATGATTCTTTAGAAGATTTGATATGTGAAATAAATGGGCTGGAATGGAATATTTTGAGTAAACTGGACCTTTGAAACCGAGTAAGGATATTTAAATTTTGTTTGTGAGCTTTGGATATAATAAGTTATGAACTCATAGTGGGGATATGAGTTACCCCGGATTTTTGTTATAACTTAGCATTTTAAATTGTATGGATTTACTCACGCTGGTTTCCAGCTTGACCCGGGTGTTACTTTGATGTAATGCTTGGGTCAGATAGAGTATTACAGATTTTCTAGTAAGGACGTTCTGGAGCTCAGGAAGCGAGCTGGATGACAGGAACGTATGGAGTGTTATCCGCTGAGTATTATTGACTTGTATCTGAGACATGTTGTTTGACTGCCCAGTTTATGTATGAATTGTTGTAACTCTGATGTATTAATGTAAATTAACTGATACAGTTTCCCTTTGTAAACTGCTATTGTTGATTTATATTTTATCCGCTGCGAATGTGAGATTATGTTTTGGTGTTTCTATTCATCTTCTTCTATCTCTTTTCTTCTTTTCCCTAACTATCTGGAATTTTCGGGATCGAAAATTTCGGGTCATTACCAAATCCACTTGAAGGAGGAAATACTATTTCGGATGACTATATGGCATTTCTCCATAAAGATAAATAATGGATTGGCAAGATGATTATGTGGACTTACATCAATCCATATAATGTACTAATTTGAACAGTGGATTTAAAATATGAATATATAAAGTAAATCTATATATGAAAATAAAGTTTGGGATATTTCCCCTACCTTAAGGTAACAAAACCATTGATTATGAATTACTATTCAAAACCAAAAGTGGATAATGTGGAAAGGTATAAGGCTCGTTATAGAAATAACTATATTAAAAAGGCAAATTAAGATTTTTCAAAAGAGACTTTCTCCTTGGTTTTACTAAAAGACTCTTTAGCATTATTTTAAAATTGTTGCGGATTATATTTTTGATCAATATCAGAAAGATATTAAAGTCGTGTTTTTCAGTGAAGATATTGATGAAACAACTAAAGAAACCTACTTATGTATTACCCTTTTATATTAGGAATTCAAATAGGGTGATATTTGGATTATCACAAAAAAGCTAGGTAGATAAGTGCATATAAAGGTTTGGAAAGCAAACTACAAATCAATTGATTCTCTTTTGTCAAAAGAGACAAATGTTGTCTTATATAGTGGTATAAGAACATCCTTGAAGCTAAAAAAAATGCTAAAGATTCTACATGCATTTGCGGTGTGGATTCTAATGCATACTAAGGCATATACACAAATGGATATTGCGTGCATTATTTAGCAGATAATTTACTGACATTGAAAGTAGATCACTGATTAGTAACTAAAATGATTACGATATATCTTTAAAGAACAAAAGGATTATATGCTCACAAATAAAAGATCGGATCGATTGAAAATCATAAAACATCACAATTCAAATATTTTGAATGCCAAGAGTTCAAAAGACCGCTTCAGGTAATAATATTATTATTTCTTTTTGGATGGAGTTATATAAGGAAAATTGTCACAGACATTTGTAGTCTTCTCTACTATGGAACTAACATTAAAAAAAATTTTATGGGACATCCAACGATGTAAAATAATTGCAAAATTTTCGCAAAAAGTTGTGGAATATTGAAAGAAAAAAAATATGAAGGGCCATGGTTTTGAATAGTTATTGTAATTTATAACGAGCCTTATACCTTTCCACACTGACACAAAGTCCATTCTATAATGAGCCTTATAACTTACAATCTCCTGCCTTAAGGTAACATACTATTTTCCAATAAAGAGAGTGCAAAATAAATTATAATTTATAGAGCATATTATGACAAACTTCATTATAGCGGATCCGCTTACAAAAGAATTATCACCCAAGGTCTTTCATGACAATGTTGCTCAACTCATATAACTTTTATGTAAGGATATTTTGGTTCAGGATGAGTTTGTATTTGGCATAGTAGTATGACACATTGCTCTATATTTCAGTTACAGATATAATAAGTATTTTTTTTCTGATTAGAAATAAAGCAATAAAAATTTCTTTACACTCCATGAAGTTCAAATATTGAAGTTTTTTCGATCTTACTAAAGTAGGACCAGTTGAAAATAGACATGTATAGATCATATGTGATGTGATTTCAACGCTACATATCTATAATTGATCTATATCATTTGATTGTATTGATATATGTGATCATTGATGGGTTTAATTACACTAAAAATAATAAAAACCGCTTTGATCCTTTGCCATTATAGTTAATGAACGGGATTGTTTTGGAAACACCTTATGTTATAAATATCAAACTTTGGAGCTTATAAAATTAGACATATTTATAAGGTTATTACATATATGATCCGGAGGGAGATTGTTGGAAAATTTGAACATGTGGGTTATATATATAAAATAATATATGTTGTGCTATTTTGGTCTAAAGCCTAATTAAAGTGATCAAATTATGAATTAAAGTTAAAAAGCCAAATATATAATTATCTGGTATTAATGTGTAGATATTGGGGAAATTCTAATTTTTGAAGGGCCAAATTGGAGTGCCAACATTATACATAAGGAATTATGGTCTCAAATTACACAGGCTCTAGTTATTCTTCCAATCTCTTCTACGGAAATAATTTAGATCTAGGTTTTATGTCAATTTGGAAGATCAAACCAATTTTTCTTTTTCTTCAATTAGTGATTATGAATTCATGTAACTCCGTTAATTTATTTACCTTGCTCTAATTTTTCTCTCTCAATCAAATCAACACGGATTACCTATTTAGATCTAAGGTTTCGTGATTAATTAATCCTAAAGTATATCTAAATCCTAAGAGGCTCAGATGATGAGTAAGGTTAATGTTCCAGAACCTTATATTAAAACGATCTTTTCTCAAAAATAGGAGAGTAGTAATAATATACCCTAAGGAAGCATCGTTTAGTTATTGATGTGGATATCTCAGAACCAAATCCTCTTGTAATTAGAGCTTCATGACTAACCTGCAAATCAATACTATGCAGCACTTGCACCCACATTACTTGATAAATCGGAAAGCAATGACCATGACTGAACTTGCTAAAAGCCTTCCTGTCTTTTTGATTGAAGCTTCCATCGTTTCTTTATCCTATGGTAACTGCGTTCTTAGACTTATCAACTCACAAGAACTGTAATTCCGCATTTCCCAGTTGATTGAGTAACAAAGGAACTTTTGTGTGATGTATCCGTTGCACTTTAGTTACCACCATGGACTCTCAATGCACTATTGAAAGATTCAAACTAAGTAATTATAAATGCCAAACAAGTGGCAATATATTAATAATTAGTTAACAAAAAATTGATGAAATTTTGTGTAACGACCCATAAAATTTTTGCAATTTTTAATTGGTTAATAACGTATTGAATTGGATTTTTGAGAAATTATTAATAAAAAAATTTTGAAATAAAAAAATAAAAAATCTGGATTACGTATAATTATAATTGATTTAGAAATTTGCATGAAATCAAGGGAATCGACTGTTACCATAAATTTTATTTTCCTGTCCATTCAAATTTTACATCAGTGACAAACCAATCAATACCTTATCTTTATTACTCCCAGTATTCGTGCTGTAGCTCTTTAATTTTCTATCCGTCGCTATTTCATTTCGGGTTTGTTCCTTCCCTATTTATTCCATTTCAAACGTTTTATCTTCTCTCTGGCAGAAACATTATATTTTACATCATTTATATATATATATATATATATATATATATATATATATCTGTAGCTTGCATTCATTCGTTTATTCACTTTACGTTTCTCATACTTTCTACTTTATTGTCCTTTTCTAACATATATACTCATTGCTACTAAAATTATTACTTTTCTAACATATATACTCATTGCTACTTTTCCTGACCTTTTATTTATACTTTCTTTTTTTCACTGTTTCGTTCCTGCTTTAAAATTTTAATATATATGTTATGTATGTATTAAAAATCTTCACGTCACTTGGTCACTCAAGCCGTTCATTTTCTTTCCACTAAAACTGCTTATATTTAATTCCGTACATTTCTTTATAACGTTTTATAATATTGCTTTCATCCTGAGACTGAAACAAAATGCACCGCATACACATATTCGTTCAAAAGAAAGTGGATAGGCCTAAAACGTGCAGCTTTTCATTTACTTTTCAATTGATTTCCTCCCTTATATTTTTACTTTACATTTCAAATTTGAAACGTACAGGCTGGACCACGGTATTAATTGCTTTAATAATTTTTCCATATTCGTTACTTTACATTTATATCGGTACGTTATTTTTGCGTTCATAAAACGTTATACGTTACTTTGCATTCATTAAATTTTAAACGGCCCACTTTATTCACCTTTATATTTATTCACTTTTGTCCTTGATATTCCCAATATAAATCTATACGTTTGTCTTTGTCCTTTCACTTTCTCTTCTCAGTCATCTGGTGTTGCTTGTGAGAGAATACAACAAAGGATATAAGTGGCCTTCTTCTCCATTCAAGTGCTCATTTTGTTGTCTTTGGAAAAAAAAATATATTTCGCATGCTTGTAGATAGCAGTCCCCTCCTCCTTTATTTTCCGAACCCCACCTTTCTCCTTTCCTCTGCAACCTTTGCAATTCTTTTATACAAGGTAATATCTATATTATAAATATATTGTGTTGTAATTACCTAAAAGTTAAAAGTCATAATCTGTTTACCTTTTTATACTTATATATATGAATTCATACGAATTATTACAAGTTGTTTTATCTATATATAGTACGCTGATGATTTGTAAATAGCTTATATATACAATTTTTATATACACACTTGTCAACATACAATTGGTTACATAAACAGGAGCATGTGTGCATATTTAGCCATATTTTACATATAGGGTATGCATATTTGTTTGTAAATTAATTGGAAGAGCTTAATATATTTAGATTTATGTCATTATTTTTAAATCGATCTTTTTTTTTGCAACAAGTCTTATATAAATAATATGTTCACATATATATATGTATATGTATTTTACAGTTTTAATGTATGTGTTTTAACACATGGGTTTTACATTCAGACCTTTTATTTACAATTTATATTAAAAAGTATGTTATAATCTCTTGGTTATATTCAAATTTATTATATATATCGTTTGTAGTAATAAATTTTATTATTGATAAAAATGTAAGTTACATATGTCACTGTAATTATGCGCATAACTGATACGTAAAGATATATTAGTATATAAGTTTATATTTGTGTTATAGGCATGTTACTTTATATTTAAAATAATACATAAATAGTCATATGTAGGTAGTTGCGTGTTGCAGTGGGTGGGTAAGCTTATAGCAGTGAGGATTTGTAGATATTTGGAAATTTAAAAGGCTGTGCATATATTCATAGTCTAAAACCTATTATATATATTTTGTTATAAATAGTTACAGTTATATTTTAAAGTGTGAGTCATAATAGAATTATAAAGGTTACTATATAACTTATATTTGTATGCTGATGGGTCTGCATAGATTTATAATGGGTATGTATACATTTGAGTAACATGATTGTAGTGGGTGGTATATATATAAATATCTTACATTTATTTGTTTATACATATACATACTATTTTGGACTTAAGTTGATTTCGTCGATACTAAATTTATAACAAATATTGTTTTAATTATAGCATGCAATTTATTTTACATGTTTGACTTTAGTATATAAATCCACCTATATACCATTTACCTTCATCGATCCAGTTCTGATTCGTTTTATCAATTCTTGATCATCAGCCTTGTTCGTCCAATTCGCGTTCAAATCTTACTTTGCTTTGAGTTATTGTTTGGACTATTCGATGGTCTAGATCGTGGTCCAATTCGTATCTTGTCGAGTCGTTAAAATCTCTAGCCTCGAAAGGTGAGCAATCACTTACGATTAACGTTCTTGTATTTTATTAAATTTGATTTCAATTGAAACGACAATTGAAATATAATGGTATAGTTATTTTGTTATATATGTTATTATCTATAACTGTTCACCTGTGGGATATGACACCATATCCTGTTGTTTATATTTTATTTAAATTATTGATGATATATGCCTGTTATTATTTTGTTATTATTATCTGCTATCACTCTGCAAGTTCCCTATTAGTATAGAATTCACTATCAATTGAAATGATACATGCCCGAATGGACTTTAGAATAGGAGAAAATCGTTATGGGCTGAAATGATAAACCCAAGCGATTTATATTTGAATTGAATTGGGATCACGGGTCGAAATGATATCTACCCGTATACACACACACACATACACACACACACACACACTTAATTACGAATTGAAATGATAAATATCCGTATCACTTAACCATATAATAGAAGTATATACAGACGCCGTTGGTCCATATATAAATATTTTGAAATGATTTTCTATGGTTTTAGGAGAAATATAGGGTTTTAGTTAATATTGGAAATATTTTTATGTATAAATATGTTTAATGTAAAGTAGATTTAATAGTAAACTTTAATTTAATAAAGTTTGATTTAATTAATAGAATATGTTTAAGTATTTTATGTTAAATAGATTTCCAATGTTTGTATATGTTAAGGAAGATAAAGTTGAATTAATTGGAATGGTATTTAATTAATAATTTTGTTTAATTAAATCAAATTCAAAACTTATTAAAACTTAAAATATAGTTCATAATATAACTTTGACTTTAGTGATTTAATGAATATTCACGTTTAAAGAAATTGAAGGCAAATATAATGAATTGTAATATAAGGCTATATAAGTAATATTGAGTGGATATTTCAAGAATAAATAATAATGAAGTTAAATCAAGATCTATATGAAACTGTTAGGTTTAGCTTGAAATGTTGAAGCTTTGAAATACGGGACTTAAATAGTTAAATTGTGATTCATATCTGTATTTGAAATTGATAAAATTTGAATTTGTTCTTTAGAAGACTAAATTGAATGGAAATTGAAATTTGAGATTTAATTTAATCTGAATAGGAAAGTTGAGTTGATTTTTGAAGTGATCGGTGAAACTTAAGGAAATTATAAATACTTTGCTTTATAAAATTTTCAAAATCTATATATATCTATTTTTATATTGAAGTGAAAATGATATTTTGGTTTTGAAATATAAATTAATTTGAAAGGACCACGGTGTTATGGTGTATATTTCTACCTTGTAGATGTTCTGTAGATACTTAGGGGATGGTTATCCCAAACATCCTTTAAGTTACTTGTATTTCAGTTGATATTTCGCTTGAGTTTGATTTATAGATATAAGAATGTTAATCAAGACTCGAGTGTTTTTGTGTTTTGCTTTACGCTCGGGTCAGATTGAGTGATACAACATTTGAGACTCACCTTCGAAGTTGGAGCTTTGCTTGAAGATCCAGCTATCTATCCTTTCAGTCATCCAGTTGATTGGTTCAGAGAAGTCATCTGCTCGTACTGGAGACTTCACTGCATCTGAGATATTATGTTGTATTATATTTTTAACTCTGATGTTTATATTGTAGCTTCATGAACTACTATTCATTTATTCTGCTGCGTATTATTGTACTACTCTGTATCCGTGATTCAGTGATTGATTTATTTACTGTATATGTTAAGTTTACCAAATTTGAATTAACAATCTGATATTTTGAGCAATTCAAGTCCCACTTGTGCGGACGCGGATAGTTGAAAATACCAGGTCGTTACATTGTGTGCCACCTATAAACATGCAAAGTGATAGTTAAAAGCATAAGCTTGCATTGCTACATAATTCAATTGATCCTATTGTTGGAATTCCTAATACTAGATTGAATGAAAACAACATAGTCCCACATCACCAAAATTGCAAAGCTATTCTAGTATATTAATAGCTTTGCAATGAAGGGGTTGGAGCCTTGGGGCACCCAAATGTTTGCTTCCTTATGAGGAGGAAGATCATGCATCACACCACACACGCGTGGGCCACCGCCGCTGTCCGTTCGACCAAACCGGGTCGGGCTCGTGTTTGGGTTTGGGTCTAATATGATCCTATTTTTACTGAAAAACTAGGCCGGGTTTTCTAATAGTTACAGGCTATATGAACTGGTGCGAATCTGTTTAGAAGAAGACGCGGATTGATTGAGGTGGTGCGACTTCTGAAGCGGGCGCGGGTTTTTTGGCGAATAGATGCATCCATTAGCAGACGGAAGCTGGTGAGACCCGTTAGACGCGAACGGGTGCGTTTTATGGTAGCAGCGGGTGCGAACGGAGAACCAGTAGCCAACGGGTGCAGCCCCTTAACAAACAGCAGCAATGAAAGGCAACGGGTGCAACCCGTCAGGTGGACGCGACTGTTCGAAGGGGTGCGGACGAAATTATAAACAGAAGAGAATACTGATCACATTCTCATTCCATTCCAATTATAATTTCCTCTACTTCTTCTTCTTTACCGCTCTATACAAAAATCACAGAGTTGACATACCCATTACAATCTCGTGCAGATTACGTCTGTTGTATCTTGGGAGACTTCAAATAAAGTCTTAAGTAAATTGTTACGACAAGCCTCAGACGGAATTTCCTTCTTCAACCGGTTATGTTTATTATTGATTTATATATTTGTATGTATATACATATATAATTTTCGTTTTTACGTTATACTTTTTCTTTAAATAGTATAAGTTTGATCTATTGCTATAGTTATTATTACTATAGTTGTTAGTTTGTTGTTGTAATTATTTACAACATACTTATTGTTAAAATAACTAATACAGATTCCAAAGTAGTGGAAATCTGAGTTATAAACTTGCGAGACAAGTTTATTATTGATTAGTCTCTGTTTTGGTATACTATACGCATAACATCTTAAGACTTTCCTATTTTCGCTAAAACAGAGATGGCAACAGTTGAACTATCAACAAAGGCTACTATGCACAACATGCCTGATCCATTCAAAGGAGATGGTGATGACTTTATAATACGGGAAAATCAAATGCTATTTTATCTTACCACACTCGGTCTGCAACGGTGTCTCGAGGAGAAGGAACCGATTGCTGCATCAGGCAAGTAATCAGATGTTGATATGTGGAAGCATTCTGATTTTTTATGTGGAAACTATATTCTAAATTGTCTCGACAATGTGCTATACAAAGTATATCAGCCTCTAAAGATAGCAAAAGCACTCTGGAATGCACTTACCACGAAGTATAAGACGCAGAATATCAGTCTTAAGAAATTCATTGTAGACAAATTCATGGACTACAAGATGGTTGACTTCAAACCAGTGACTGCTCGAAACGGAAGGTCATAAGATTGGAGAATCGTTTATGGTTGAAGCCATCGCGGGAAAAGTGTCGCCGTCATGGAGAGATTACCTCAACTATTTAAAGCATAAGAAGAAGGAAATCTCTTTACAGGATCTCATAGTCCAACTGAAAATTGAGGTAGATAACCATGGAGTTGCAAAACCAAGGGAGGAGGCAATTGTGGCTGAAGGTTCAAAGACCAAAAAAAAAGAATTTTCAGAAGAAAAGGAAAGCTCTAGACAACAAACCAAAAGACAACAAACGAACCAAAAAGTTTAATGGCGAGTGTTGGGTTTGTGAAAAGGTTGGACATGCCGCTAGAGATTGTAGACTCAAAAAGGACCGCAACAAAGATGCAAATATAGTAGACAACATGGAAGTAGACGAGTCTAACTTCTCGACAGTTGTATCTGAATGCAATATGGTTTAGAATCCGAACCAATGGTGGGTAGATACATGTGCTACTCATCACGTCAGCTCTGACAAATCCATGTTTTCTACATACCAGAAATTCAACCACGAAGAAAAACTCTATATGGGTAATTCTGCAGTATCCATGATCGAAGGCAGTGGCACGGTAATTATTAAGTTTACTTTTGGAAAAACTATCAAGTTTTTTGACGT
Source organism: Allium cepa (assembly GCA_030765085.1). Classification (NCBI taxonomy): domain Eukaryota; kingdom Viridiplantae; phylum Streptophyta; class Magnoliopsida; order Asparagales; family Amaryllidaceae; genus Allium; species Allium cepa. The sequence goes on from CM060932.1 coordinate 791,623,458, forward strand.
GGTCCATATTCCAGACATACGTAAGAATCTCATCTCTGATGCAGTACTATCGAAGAAAGGATTCAAAATAGTGTTTGAGTCAGACAAGATGGTTCTATCCAAAGCTGGAATGTATATTGAAAGGGGATATTTATGTGATGGCCTATTTAAGGCAAATGTATCCGTTATCGGCAATAAAACTATGTATTATGATTGTGCTATTAATAAAATTGAAGTTTCTTACTTGCTTGAGCATGAAATTTTACTATGGCATGATAGATTGGGACACATAAATTTTCAAAAATTGAAAACATTATCAAACTTGGGATTAATTTCGAAATTCTAAGTAGATAAGAACTACAAATGTGAGACATGTGTAGAATCAAAATTGGTTAAAAAACCATTTCAATCTGTTGATAGAAGCACCGAACCACTAGGTTTGGTTCATACAGAATTATGTGATTTTAAATCATTACCTACAAGAGATGGGAAAAAGTACTATCATGTTTATTGACGATTATATGCGATATTGCTATGTATATCTTTTGAATAGTAAAGATGAAGAAACTACATCATTTATAAAATAAAAGGCTGAGGTAGAAAATCAGTTAAATAAAAAGATCAAGATATTGAGATCTGATTGAGGTGGAGAATACGAATCACCATTTGAACAGTTCTGTATCGAAAATGGTATAATTCATCAAACAATAGCTCCATATTCACCATAATAAAATGGTGTAGCTGAGAGAAAGAACAGAACGTTAAAAGACATTATTAATGCCATGCTTTTAAGCTCTGGTCTACTGATGAACTTGTAGGGAGAAGCCTTAATATATCTAATCACATATTAAACAAAGTCTCTCACAATAAAAAAGGAATAATTCCATATGAGTTATGAAAAGGACACAAACCAGGTTTTAAATACCTCAAAGTGTGGGGGTGCTTGGCAAAAGTTCCAGTTCTGCCTCCCAAGAAAGTCAAATTTGGACTAAAAACAGTAGATTGTTACTATTTAGAGCCAGCCCAAAATAGTAGTGCCTACAGATTTTTGGTATTAAAGTCTGATATAGCTGATATTCATGTAAATACAATCATGGAATCTAGAGATGCCTCATTCTTTGAAGACGTGTTTCCGCACAAAAGGAATGAAGGGAATAATGTCCCTAAAAGGACAAGAGAAGAATCAAGCAATTCACATGAAGATGAAACTCATCATGAAATTGAGGAAGTTGAACCAAGAAGAAGCGTAAGGGATAGGATTTCCAAGACATTTGATTCGGATTTTTTCACATATGTGTTAGAATATGAACCTCAAACGTACAAGGAAGCAATGTCAACTTCTGAATCTTCATGTTGGAAGAAAGAAATCCAAAGTGAAATTGATTCAATTCTAAGTAATAAAACTTGGGAAATTGTTGATATTCCACCTGGAATAAAACCTATTGGCTATAAATAGATTTTCAAGAATAAAATGAAAGTAGATGGCTATGTCGACGAGTATAAAGCCAGATTAGTAGCCAAAGGATATCGTCAAAAAGAAAGAGTAGACTTCTTTGATACATATTCACCGGTAACACGAATAACCTCTATAAGAATGCTAATAGTAATTGTATCGATCTATAATCTAGAAATTCATCAAATGGATGTAAAGACAGCATTCTTAAATGGAGATCTCGATGAGGAGGTCTATATGAAGTAGCCTGAAGGTTTTGTTTCCAAAGGAAATGAAAACAAAGTCTGTAGATTAGTAAAATCGTTATACGGACTAAAACAAGCCCCAAAACAATGGCACGCAAAATTTGATAGTGTCATGATGAGAAATGATTTTCGTTTAAATGAATGCGATAAGTGTGTTTATTATAAACAAATTGGACAATCATATGTGATGATTTGTTTATATGTAGATGATATGTTAATATTTGGTCCAAATACTCAGGTAATAGAGACCATAAAGAACATGTTAATTAGCAATTTCGATATCAAAGACTTAGGAGTTGCAGATGTTATTTTGGAAATCAATATAATAATAACACCTAATGGAATTGAATTATCTTAGTCACACTATGTAGGCAGAGTGATTGAAACTTTTCACAATTTTGAAATTAAAGGAGTAAGAACACTTTTTAATCCATCAGAAGTACTGCATAAAAACACTAATGAGAATATAATGCAACTGAAATACTCTCGTGTAATAGGATGTCTAATGTATTTCATGAATTGCACAAGACCAGATATAGCTTATGCAGTTAGTAGACTGAGTAGGTATACAAGCAATCAAAAAAAAGAACACTGGAAAGCACTAATCAGAGTGTTTGGATATTCAAAAAATACCACAAATTATTCCTTACATTATGGAAAATATCCTACCGTCTTAGAAGGATATAGTAATGCAAATTGGATTTCTGATTCAGAGGAATCAAAATCAACGAGTTGTTATGTATTTACCTTAGCGGGGGCAGCAGTGTCATGGAAATCAACTAAACAAACATGCATAGCTCAGTCCAGTATGGAATCAGAGTTCATCGCTTTAGATAAAGCAGACGAAGAAGCAGAATGGCTTCGTCACTTTTTATAAGATATTCCGTTTTGGCCTAAACCTGTACCCTCCATATGCATACACTGTGATAAGCAAGTTGTGCTACGTAGAGCGCACAATTTTGTGTGTAACAACCTAATATTTTCAGCCATTCGCATCCACACATGCCGAACTTGAATTGCTCAAAATACCACGTTGTAAATAAATTTGAAGCAAGTGAAATACAAATACACAGAATCACAGACACAGAACAAATAGAATAACTCGCAGCGGAATATAAAAATAGATAGTAGTTCATGAAGCTACTACAACAGAGTCTCAAATCAAATACATAATACAGTCTGAAAACAACATAATAGAAATCCCAAATACATAGAAATTCACTAATACATGAGATAAACTAGAATAGCTGAAATAGAAGTAGATATATATGTAAATAAGCAGAAACTCCCACAAAGACCAGCTCCAGAAAGAGAATCCAAAGCTGTGAATACTCAGGCTGACTCGAGCGTAAAGCAAAACACAAACACTTGAGTCAGGACAATATATACTTAATAATGTAAACTAACTCAAGTGAACTGTAGTAGTAATGTACAATAACTTAAAGAATGCTTGGGTCGCCCATCCTTTAAGGATCAGTTAAACTATAAATTAAATACATCTCGTGGTTAAAATTTCACAATAGTAATTTATACTTCGAAATCAAATATCATTTCAAAATTCAATATCATTCAAAAGTCCATCTCAAAATATTAAATATCATATCTTCCAAACCACATTCATTTATTTAAAATACCATTTCAACACACATTTCAAATAGTTTATATTTTAAAACAAATTACTTCATTTTAAATCATAAAATGAAGTTATTATATTTAATAATTAAATTATTAAATTTCCAAAATTTTAAACTTTTCAAAGTTCATTCATTCACTTAATTTTATCAAAACAGTGAAAATTCACTTTCCGCAGCATTTAGAAAACGCTACGGAAAGTTACATTCAAAACAGTTCAATTTAACAAAAGACAGCATTTAATTATGCTGTAATATGTTACATTAGTTTTAAAGAAACTTAGTTAAATTCAACAACTATAACACTTTACAAAATGCTATAATAGCCTTTAATTAAATTTAGCCATTTGGGTCGTAATATTATTTACATTAGAATTAATAGCATTTCAAAAATACAGTTAATTAACTTCAAATATTCAATATAATTTCATAACCAATTATATTTTCATTTAAATCATTTTTAACTAAAAAAATCATATAATTTCACTTTTATATCCATCATTTTAATTTTTCTTAAATTCAAGATTTTATAAAGTTAAATTTCCATTCAAAAATCAAGATTTAATAATAATTCACTTATTAAATTCCAATATTCAATTTTAAATTCATTAAATTAAATTTCAACTTAACACTTAAGTTTAAAATTTTAAATATAACTTAATTTCAATTTTATTTTACATAACTTAAAATTCACTTTTAAGCCAAATTCACAAATTCCCAATTTTAGTTATATTTCAAAATTTCAACTTAAATATTCATTAATTTCACATTTTAACTTTATTCAAAAATCATTAATATATTATAAAATTATTTTAAATTCATTTAAATTTCAAAATATCATAAATTTATCATAATTTCATATTTAATTTAAACTCCATTTAAAATTAAATCAAAATAACTTACATTCAAATTTTCAAACTTTTTCATTAATTTATTTCACTTATAAATATCCAGAAAATCAATAATATATTTACAAAAATCATTTTTTTATTAAGTTTAAATAAAAATATTATAATATTTACATTTCTAAAATATTATAAAATTTTTAGAAAAACATATTTTAACTACGGGTTTGTATAAAATTTTCTACGCTAGGTAAAGTGATACGGGTAATATATCATTTCAACCCGTAATTTACAAAGAAAACCCGGGTTTTATCATTTCAAACCCGCGGTCCCAAGTAAATAAAAAAAATTCAAAAATCGCTCAGGCCTATCATTTCAGCCCATAACGATTTTCCCATATTCTAAAGTCCGTTCGGGTATGTATGATTTCAACCCATAGTGATTCTAATCTAAAGGGAACTTGCAGTGTGATAAACTGATATAAATAACAGAACAGCATAATATAAAAGTAACATATGATATAACAGGTGTTTAAGCATGGGTGAACATCATATAATCATAATATAGCAGGTGCAACATGATAATGCATTTTACAGATTCACAAGTGGTCAATTTACTTGTTATATTGGTACACATTGTCAGGTGAGAATAACTCACTGGTTTGAGCTGGAGACACAACAACGAATGCACAAAAGAGATCCACACAAGCACGATAGCACGACAAGATACGAATGAGAGAGCCAAAGTATCAATACCCTTGAATACAAGTCAAACAAAATAATATAATGAATATAAGCTTTCAAACCAAAACGATTAAACTAAGTTAGAAATAACCGCATAGATCAAAGCAGAATTGCTTTGCACTTGCTTCCGGCATACATTAGGCTCGGCCATAGGTGTAGTGCAAGGCTAAGGCAAGTGTTTGGCTCTTGTTTGGGTTGGATATGGGTCGGCCTACATTGTTAAAAGGTGGTGCAAAAGTGGGGGTGATGAAACAACAACATACAAACAACACTACACAACAACACATGATTTTCAAAGCAATATAAGGCTCGGCCAAGGCCACCATGGGCATGACCTTCACTGGAGCAGGCAAGGAATGATGTGGCAGAGTGTCCAGGTGGAGCAGGAGGTGGTGGAGGTGGAGATGGTGGCGGCTATGGGGTGCGGAAGTGATGTATGTGGATGTTGTGCTAGGCTATGACAAGTATATGGAGTTTTGGTGAACTTTGTGGAGGATCAATCACTAAGGAAGGCTTGGCTTGGGGTTTGGCTAGAAAGGAGGTAGTGATGGCGGTGTTCTCAGGTGGTGGTGGAGGCGGCAGGGCATGGAGAGGAGGTGGCCGAACGTAAATAGAGGAAGAACAAGTGCAAAATCCAATTAAAACAATGAAAAAGAAGTAAAGAAAGGAAGGAAGATTTACCAAAAATTTTCTCAAGCAAGGGGCCCGAAATTTTTTTCAGGAGATGAGAAAAGATGTTGTACATGAATGCTAAATTGATGGTCGGCTGAAAGAATTGAGAAGTAATGGCTAATTGATGAAAAGTTGGGTTAAAAAGTGAAAAGGTGGAAGATAAAAGACCATAGGAAAATCAAAAGACATAACCCTTTCAAATTTCTTTTATTTTCTTTATATAAGTTTAAATATCTGAAAATAATAATAAATTCAGTTTAAATTCGAAAATTTAACAAATATATAAAATATAAATAAATAAATATTAATAATATATGATAAAATAAGAAATTAGCACATAAAATGAAAACTAGTCTAAAAAATTTGAAAATAAACAGAATAAATTTTTGAAAAATTTATATGGACTTGGAAAATATTTATAAATAAAGATAAGAACATAAAATAAAAATGCATTCAAAAAATAATTAAATATAATTTAAATGAAGAAAATAGGAGAAAAATAGAAACTAGCCTTTAAAAATAAGAATAAATACACTAAGCTTTGAAAAAATTATAACATCACTTTAAAAATGTTTTAAAATAAAATATATATGTAACATGTCATATAACCCATATTATAACATGATTTGACAAATAAAAATATTTTTTATATAAATTAAAATAGATAATTTTATTAAATAGATCAATTTACACCCAATATTGTAAAAAGCACAACTTCCACAATATAAATCGGATTTCAACGAAACGAAAAACAGTATTCTTGAAATTAAATTTATTTTCATAATAAAAGATAAAATTCAAGAATTCAAATATTTAAATTTTAAGTTTAAATGTCAAAGTTCGACCAGATTGACCAAAATCCATATTTTCTGAAAATATCCTATTTATTCAGATTTGAAATAAAAATTCACACACAATAAAAATTTATTTTTAAAATAACAAAATTTATCCATTTTAGTAAATAAAATAAAGTTTTCAAATAAAATAATCAAAATAAACAATTAAACTAAATCACAAAATTCAGGGTTGTTACATTGTGTATAATGGAAAGTCACAATATATTCGTCGACGCCATAACACAGTTAGGCAGTTACTCTCAAATGGAACTATTTCCATAGATTATGTGAGAACAAATGATAACCTAGCGGATTCATTTACTAAAGGTTTATCAAGAGTGAAAATTGACCGCGCGTCATGGGGAATGGGTTTAAAAGCCTAAACCACCAAGAGTTATCTTATACGGAAACCTACCCTAGCGACTAAGATCCCACGGATTAGGATCAATAGGCAAACCAGTTCTGAGTAACTCAAGACGTAATGCATTTGCATGGACATAGTCCAACTCCATTTCTTTGGCGCATAATATAAATGCATGCCTACAGAAGTATTTAAAGGTTAAAACCATGTTTTTTAATGATGACCATATCTTGAAAATAACAAGTGGGGTATATGTAGGATACTCTTAATGGTTGCAATCACCTATGTTAGTGTGAGCTGGGTCGGCTCTATGAGAATATTAAAGGCTTATATTTTCTATAAACACTCGTAGAACCAAAAATTGTTCAGGACCAAAATGAACACAACCAAGAGATCGGATGAGAAGGGAATCAATGCTTCATAAAGCTTATTGTCGGGATATACAATAAAGGCCGACGATTCAAGATGAAATAATTCACCGATTAGCCAAGTAGATCGGATAAGTTTTAACTAGGGAAGGTTCAAAGTGAAATATCTACTTATCCACGATAAAGCATTATTCCATATGTACTCTATGATATTTCGCTGTGTGGGGGATATGTGTATTATCATTCATGTGGGGGATTGTTGGAATTCCTAATACTAGATTGAATGAAAATAACATAGTCCCACATCGCCAAAATTGTAAAGCAATTCTAGTATATTAATAGCTTTGCAATGAAGGGGTTGGGGCCTTGGGGCAGCCAAATGCTTGCTTCGTTGTGAGGAGCGAGATCATGCATCATCACCACACATGCACGCGCGCCGCCGCTGTCCGTCCGGCCGAACCGGGCCGGTCTCGGATTTGGGTTTGAGTCTAAAATGATCCTATTTTTACTACAAAACTAGGCCGAATTTTATGACAGTTGCAAACTATACGAACAGGTGCGAATCTGTTCAGAAGCGGACGCGAATTGACTGAGGGGTGCGACTTCTGAAGCGGGCGCGGGTTTTTTGGTGAACATATGCATCCATTAGCAGACGGAAGCGGGTGCGACCGGTTAGACGCGAACGAGTGCTATTTATGGCAGCAGCGGGTGCGAACGCAGAACAAGTAGCGAACGAGTGCGGCCATTAACGAACAGCAGTAATGAAAGGCAGTGGGTGCAACCCGTCAGGCGGACGCGACTGTTCGAAGGGGTGCGGACAAAATTATAAATAGAAGAGAATATTGATCACATTCTCATTCTATTCCAATTCTAATTTCTTCTGCTTCTTCTTCTCTACTGCTCTAAAAAATCACAGAGTTGACATAACCATTACAATCTCGTGCAGATTACGTATATTGTATATTGAGAGACTTCAAATAAAGTCTTAAGGAAATTGTTACGACAAGCCTCGAATGGAATTTCCTTCTTCAACCGGTTAGGTTAGGTTTATTATTGATTTATATATTTATGTGTGTGTGTATATATATATATCATTTTCGTTTCTATGTTGTACTATTTCTTTAGATAATATAACGTTTGATCTATTGCTATAGTCATTATAATTATAGTTGTTAATTTGTTGTAATTATTTACAACATACTTATTGTTAAAATAACTAATACAGATTCCAAAGTAGTGGAAATCTGAGTTATAAACTTGTGAGAGAAGTTTATTATTGGTTAGTCTCTGTTTTGGTATACTAGACGTATAACACCTATTACATTTGCAATCTAGCAACGAATAAGGAGTTCGAACAGTTGGGTTACTTGCACGATGATGAAAGTGAACTTCCTATGTAAATTTCAACAGAATTATAGATGAACAACAATACACATGCCTATATGTCAGTTGAAGCATATAATATTCACTTATAAGGGAATGACATACCAGAAGAAATGTTTGCTTGGATGTTTAGAACTGAAGAAATCAAGCATTTGAAGAAGAACTAGTGTAAATTTATCTACTCATGTAAAATCAAAAGGATGAACAAAATTTATCCCTTCCATTACTCAAGTGCAAGCAAATATTAAACAGAAGTACATGTGTTTGTACATGTAAGTGCATACAGAAAAATAGGGCAAAGAGGGGTTTTGGCCTCACATGAGATGGCGGGTCAGAAACATTGGTAGCAGAAGACAACTTTAGAGCATATGCACCAAATACATATGAACTTTCAATGTATGCAGATCCTATACCCACTCCCGCACCAAATGCTACAGATGCCCATCTTGCCACTTGGCTCTCTATGTGAACAGAATATGATATTAATGAGATATATAAAAAACAAACAAATTGCTCAGCAATAGTGATAATTCAGTTTCTTGCATAGTAAAAACCTCAATGAAACATGTCTCCATTTCAGTTAAAATTTGACAAAATGATCCAATTTTATTTAAATAGATCAAATGCTATTAAAATTTACTACAAATGCAATCGATAGGAACAAATGCCCGTTTCTAACTTGGGAGAGATGCGGCCGATTTAATGAAGCTGGAATGCATATATCACACACGTCCTGTTTAATAGCAACACGGTGATGTTCTCTGTCATTAGATATTTAGGTCCTGTTTGGCTTGTCGTTTTTAATTTTATGTTTTCGTCTATACTAAAGCACGTCCGTTGTACGTATTGTTGAAAAATAAATAATTTTGAAAAATGAAATTACATGTAAAATAGAAAACAAGTTTATTTTGTTTTTCATGTTTCGAGAGATAATAAAAGCACGGAGAACAATCCAACTCCTTCGTTGTCCGTTGGTCGTCGCAATGGCTAAGAATTGTAAATCTTTTTCTCTTATTTCTTGTCATTTCTTAGTGCAGGTTGAAAACACAAAACTCAAAATACAAAATGATACCAAACGAGCCCTTAGTTTCTCAAATAATGAACAGGAAACTAAGTAAAGATATGAACCATTGAATGTGACAAGGGTTTTTATGTATTATCGAATGTATCAGGGGCGGATCTATTTAGCATATGGGATGGGCGGCTGCCCACCCCACAAAAAAAAAGAAATAAAGAGGGACGCATCGTCTATTCTCCTCACATAGCTCAGGCTTTTCTAGATTCGGCGATCGCTCGCAGCCGCTCCTCCTTCTGGCCTTCTCCAGCGGCAGCCAGCAGACTCCGTCTCCAGTTTCAGCCTTCAGTCCTTATCCTTCTCCAGTCACTAGGGAAACCTAGTAAGTTCCCAATTTTAAATTCGAATTGCATAAACCTTGGTTTGAATTGTGAATGTAAATGATGTTCCCAATTTTAGATTCAAAATTCTAAATTCGAATTTTAGATGTAAACATAAACCCTAGTTAGGTAGTACTGCAGTAGGCTGGTAGCAATGAAGTTGCAACTTGCAAACAAGTACTAATGAAGGTACTGATAGTTGCAGTAGCATTGTATTTGTAGCAATGAAGTGTTTGACCGATAAATTGGTAGTAAATTGTGCAAATTATGCAGTATATTGTAGCACGGTAGGCTATTTTGTTGATCCTAGCAGCAAGTATTTGTAGCACAGTAGGCTATTTTGTTGATACTGGCAGTAAATTGTGCGACCATCCACCTGCGAATCAAATAATGAAGATACTGGCAGTAAATTTTGGTGAATGAATTTTACTATTTTTTGATGCATCAAATTGATGTTGAGACGATTTTAGATGAATTTGATTTTCGTGAAGTTCGTAGAGCACGACTTAAGTAGGATATTTAGTCATTTAGGTTTTTTTTGTTTAAGGATTTTTATTAAAATTCTCTATGTTAATGGAATCAATTGAACTTAATTATTTTGATCATCATGAATGCGATGGAATTAATTATATTAAAACAGTTTAGTTTTTATTATTATTTAATTTTCTTCTATTATTCGCCCACCGCAAAATAAATTCCTGGTTACTCCCTGGAATGTATGATGTTAATTACTCAACTAAAGTGATTATGTTAATTAATTGTAGAGGTACCCTGTTTTCTCCTTGATATCTTGCGCTCTTCCTTCACAACCGCACAAAACTGATCTTCCAACTCCATTCTGAAAATATCACTAACAGCTCAAAATCCCGCTATGTTCTAGTCCCACTGAAGGCACAAGGCCACATGATCCCTATTCGTTATATGCAGTTTGAATTTGTGTATCATCAAAACCATATCACTATAACTACTATGTGGTCATTATTTTTTACGGGATAAACTATTATTTACAGCTAGAGACCTACGTGCTTAGCTTATGACAAGCGTAATTAGATTCTGATAATAATAAATGGCGGTTAATTAAACAAAGTAATGGCTGCAGACCTAACAAAGGATGCCACGATATGGTAAATAATCTTGCAATCAACTTCACTATAGCTAACTTTAGCATAATATTTTTTGAAAATATCAAATAAATAAGAGCTTCACTGTCACCGTCTATATTTTCAGCCTTAACCGCTATCTAAGAGAGTATGTAGCATACCTTTAGTACAAACCCGCAATTAACAAAATTGAACCAATAAAAGGAAGAAACGAACAAAGCAAATCAAGCTCTTTGTTTACGAAGCCTCCAAGAGTTAGGCTCGTGATACATATCATGTAGAGGCTCGATCCTCTCTTGCCTTTTTCTCTTACTCATCTTAGTGGGATCAGCCATCTTGTTTAACCTTAGTGCAAGCTCTACCAGCCATTTGGGATCGATACCAGTAACCTCACGCATATATTCTTTTGTGGTCATTGCAAGTTCGTCGTAAACAACCCAATCCGTTTGCCGTTGAAATAGAGCACTGCTTGGATGGTGATGTACACGGGCTGTTTCGCCACTATTGTTTGTAATCTTCCTGTGGATCTTTCCTTGCTATGTGAAAGAAATACCATGTCATTACAGAAATTGATTTCGATTTAGGGAAAGAAAAAGAATTGGATACCTAAATCGATCAGTGGTGACGTGCAACACATATTCTAATTCAATTTTCAATCGATTATATTTTGATAAATAACTACACATATTCTAATTCAATTTTCAATCGATTATGACCTTGATAAATAACCATCTGTTCTTTTGTGTGGTGACGATCTTTCGATAGCGGATGTTTTAGAGATTTGAGAAGAGGAATTGGAATGAAAATTTTCATTTAAGGTTTTTATTTAAAACAAAAAAGGAATGAAAATTAGACGGCTTAGCAAGCGTTAATGGGTAGACAGAGCCAGTCCGCATGCGCGGGAGACTTTGGCTTTGTTAAGAAAACGCACACTCATTCCTGTCGTGCGCTTCGTTCCGGTTCTTTTGGGTTTTTTCTATAAGAAAAACATAGCCAGCCTAAAACGTATCTAAAATTAAAACTCTACAAATGCACTGGAGTCAATGAAACGGTTGCATTTAGCACTCAAACGCTTCTGCTATATAATGCTACTAAAAGCATAATTTTATTAATATTATGGACTTTAGTCTTTAGGTTGGAGCTTTTTTCTTTATTTTATTATATGAGGTTTTTTTTCCTACCGTCAGACTTGTTGAGCATCATTTTTAAGTGTAAAATGCATGCGTACTATACTCCTCGATTGGCGGATCGCTTATTTTCTATAAAAAATCTTTCGATAAAGTGAATGTGACAATTCACTCTCTTCATCCAAGTCATGTCTTAAGTTATATCCACCCTCATACAGTCGATTTTCTTTCTAAATGCTTGAACAATTAAAAGAAAATCCTTACTAAAGTATTATAACGAACTTTTTACAAAAGTGTATTTGATCATTCTCAACTTTTAAGAACATCAAATAAATTGCACTTTACGTAAGCTGTAAGCTGATCAAACTGATATTTAAGTGGTCGATTTTTAAATCTATCTTGTAGATTTGGTCCAGTGTTACATTTAACACAACAAGATCATCACTATAATCAATCATATTGAATACATGATCTCACACTAAAGTTTACTTGCTTATTTCAGTGGACTAATTTTGTCGACATTTTGTACATTACTAATCGTGACCATTCACCATGTAACAATTATATGTGATCATATATGGATCAAATATCCATATTTTAATTTTTTTCGAGGTTTTGTACATCATGAATTATGACCATTCATCATACAACAAATATATGTTATCGTATATGGATCAAATATTCATATTCTTGTATTACTTTTAGATTTCGAAACTCATTGAAGTCAATACATAGTCTCGGACAAGTAAACACATAAGTGATCATGTTACAAACGTATTTAGTGGTTGTATAAAAAGGCGCTTGCATAGGTCAAAATGCGAAAAATTTGTTAGTAAGTATATTTCATATTTCTATTTATCAATATTAATTCTGTTCATTTGTATATCTTAATTGATAAATATTTTATCAATTATATTAACTGCACAAATTTATCGATGTAGATTGGTTTAATTCAAACATAGCACATGTTCTTATTATATTAAAAATGTTAAATATTATCATTTCATTTTTCTAATAAGGCTCCCACTAGATTTGTATGTTTCTCAAAACCCCAAGATGAAAAATTTAAATCTTTCGACTTCTCTAGTAGGTGTTAGGACCCGTATGCCTTGGGATTCTGACCTTGAGAAAAGCTCAACAAATCATAGACCTATATACAATGTATAAATCATTATCGATGTATCACATAACATCTAACCCATGGTTCATTATCCTAATTTTCATATTTACCTTTAGAAAAGCTCAACAAATAAAGAGAGATTGTTCACTCATACCTATCATTTTGCGATGGCCTAAGTATAATGCACATACCTTGAGTAAAGCTTAACAAATATATGCATGTATCTTACCTCATTTATTCTATATATTAATAGTACTACACATAACATCCATAGCTTAAGGAAAGATCAACAACTAAGGAGTGTGCAAGTAATCTATTAATATAAAAATAGTAGAGGACAACACTTATATTAAAGGTTCATGATCTTTAATATATTTAATTGAGTGATATCGACTTATGGAATAATGTATTTCTTATGAAATACCCTCGTGATTCAAGTGTCAGGAACATCAAGAGTCTCGGTATACGTACTTTTACATATATATTTATTCCTTGAGTCTGTTTAGGGTTTCTTTAATGTTTCATCTTCAGTTTTTACATTTATATTATATAAGTTCTATTATTATATAACGTTTATACTTTATTTAATTTATATATAAAGTTATATTAATTAAATCTTATTTAATCAATTTACTTAATTAACTCTTTAATTAATTTTTTTTTCAATTATAACATATTATATAGAATACGTATAATATAACCTTTATAGTAATACACGTATATCTTATGCATATGTATTTTAGTTTATTGGTTAATTTTTAATTAATTAAACAATTTTAATTAAATTTTATTAATTTCAAAAATTCTTTTATATGCACATGTATACTTATATTGCTTAAACAGTTCAAATATATCATTATATATTATACATGTATATGTATTTAATTAATTCATTTAATTTAGTAATCTTATTAATAACTAATAATTCAATTTTATAACATTTTCTTTTTTAGAAAAGATAATGTGTTGAACGGGCATCTACCATTTTATTAAGAAAAACTTAAGGGTACAAGCAAAAACTACAAAAAAATAAAGGAAACAAAACAAAAATAAACAACAGCCAAAAGAAGAAACCCTCATTAATACAAAGCGGTATTAAAAAGGCATTCAAATGTAGCTGCGCAAGTTTTTTACAATTACCTCATATAATTTAAACTAGTTCCTAGATACTTTAGTAAAATGCCTCAAATTCCTTTGCTCCTAAACAACATGGATGAACTTCTTGGGCACTTTAAGCAGTAGGAAGCCTTTATCAGTTCTCCAACGAGTTGCTTTGAAAATATTGGACCACTCGGCCTGATAGTTTTTGAACGGGACTATGTAAGTTGAGATGGCATGACAGTCTTCTCCATATACAAAAAGGTATACTAGCAAGAGAAGAAAATATGAGAAGTGTTTTCAAGGCTAACAGAGCATAAAATACATGAAGAAAAATTTATCATGCCCCTAAAAAGCAGATTGTCTTGAGTGTGGATGACATTGTTAATAAGATTCCAAAGTAAGATATTTTCCTTTGGGCTAGAGCCGAATTCCCATATGCTCGAGTGCCAAGAAAATAATGAGATAGAAGAGGAATTTGCAATGCTTTCGTATACATCAACTATAGTATGAGCCTTATCACACCACAAAGCGTGCTCAAATATTGAAGGTTAAGAATTACTCTCAATCCCAGACCATATAGCTCTGACCAGAGGAGAACTTGAGTATGGTAACAAGACTTGATTGTTGCGGATATAGGAGGTTTTGTAGAAATAGGGGTACCAAAGGTGTCTCAAGTTTGTATCAATCAAAGAGGGAAGAATTATTCCCTTAGCTCCAAGGGCCATGTCAGAATGAGATATGGTTTTTATTTGAATTAGTACATCGAAAAAGTGGCAAGAAATTAGCTCTCAACTTGAGAATGGATCTCCAGATCTAGTTGCAATCAAGAGGAACGTTCATGGTCCAAAAGTTGAAGTTTTTCAGTAAGTTTGCCCTAGTCCAATCAGCTCATAAGTTTGAGTTATCATTAAGCAGCTTATCAATAAGCTTTGAATAAGCAGCCTTGTTCCAAATCTTAATGTTTATAATACCAAGTCCATCTTAGTAGTAACGACCCGCCATTTCGTACCATTCAAATCGACAATAATCCACACATGTCAGACTTGAATGATGCAAAATAACAGATTGTAAATAAATTTGGAGAAAATGAAATCAAATACACAGAATCATAGAAACAGAACAATCAGAATAACTTGCAGCGGAATATGGAAATAACATAGTAGTTCATGAAGCTACTATAACAGAGTCTCAACCCAAATACATAATATCTGTCTGAAAACAACATAATAGAAATCCCAAATACATAGAAGTTCACTAATACATGAGATAAACTAGAACAGCTGAAACACAAATAGATATATGAATAGATAGGCAGAATCTCCAGCAAAGACCAGCTCCAGAAGAGAATCCAAAGCTGTAAATACTCAGGCTGACCCGAGCATAAAGCAAAACACAAAACACTCGAGTCAAGAAAATATATACTTATATAATGTAAACCAACTCAAGTGAACTGTAATAACGTACAAGTAACTTAAAGGATGCCTGGGTCCGCCCATCCTCTAAGGATCCGTTGAACTATTTACTATGTAGTAATATTGCGCTATTATAATAATGTCTACAGTAAAATAAACTTACTTTTAAATAGCATTCCGGGCTGCCCATATCACCCTTCACACATAACAGTCCCAGTAGTCCATCCAGTATCAGCATATCTCCAGATCGGAAGACTACCCTAAATACTCCATGGGCTACGGGAGAAAAACAAACTCGTTGTAAAGGCTCGGTATGGTAGGTGACACGACACACAAGGCAATGCCAGGGTAGATATACCAATTACGCACACAGGTTGGTGGTAACGCAGAGCCACATACGCCCACCTCGGAACACACTCCCATATCAAAATCGAAGGATGGCCATCTAATCAATCACAAGCAAGAGTATAGTATCGAAGGAATGTGTCCGACCACAGGAGCTACCCTTTTTGTCCCGAGATCGCTCCTATTTTAGCCACCTTAAGCCAATTCACAGGAGTCGGGTCCAGGTAATATACCTCAAGAGCGTCGCCACCATCCTACTTCAATCTGGAATCTCCACCACGTACATAGTTGTTAAAGTAGTTTTCGAAGTATGTCCATATCCTATTCCGGTCTCTTTAACAACCAATCGTTATTATAACTCGTAGTTATAATTTAAAAATCATAGTTTATACTTCAAAATAAAGTATCATTTCAAATTCAAATCTTTATCGAAATAAAGATATAATCATTTCCAAATCATTTCAATATATCAAAATATCATATCTTTCAAAATTCATTTCAAATCATTATTTGAATTCAAATCCAAATATACACATTTAAATATCCTTTTTAATTCAAAGGTATCAATCATTTATTATCCTTTTAATTCAAAGATATCATTCATTTATTATCATTTCAAATCACCATTTAAATAGTTTATATTTAAATCAAAACAGCTCATTTAAACCATTTAAAAGTGAAGTCATTATATTTACAATCAAATATTCAGTTCCCAAAATTTTAAACAAATTTTGAGCGCATTTATTTAAAACAAAACCTCAAACATTCATTTCAGCCTACCGTAACACTTATCAAGTGCTACTGTACCCCTTTATTTAGTTTCAGATTTTAATTATCTTCTGCTATCACGGCACTTACCAAGAGCTGTAATACCACTTAGTTATAATTTATACGTAGTTCATTTGTATCAACCATAACACTTACAAAGCGTTGTAATATCATTTACGTTAGAAATAATAGCATGTCAAAATACTGTTAATTACATTTCCAATATTCAATATAATTTCACAAACAATTAATCTTTTATTTAAATCATTTTTAACTTATAAAGTCACATATTTTCACTTTTTAATCAATCATTTAAATATCATTATATTCATGATTTTATAAAGTTAAATTTCCATTCAAAAATCAATATTTAGTAATAATTCACATATTAAATTCCAACATTCAAATTTAAATTCATTAAATTAAATTCTAACTTAACACTTAAGTTTACATTTTCAAATATAACTCATTCTCATTTATTTACTTAACTTCAAAATTCACTATTAAAACAAGATTCATAAATTCCAATTTAAGTTATATTTCCAAATTTCAACTTAAATATTCATTCATTTAACATTTCAACTTTATTCAAAAATCATTAATATATATAAAATCATTTTAAATTCATTTTAATTCAAAATATCATAAATTTATCATATTTCCATATTTAATTTAAATTCCATTTATCACCAAATTAAAATTTTCAAAATAACTTACATTTCAAATTTTCTAACTTTGCCATTAATTTATTTCACTTATAAATTCTTAGAAAATCAATAATACTTTACAAAAATCATTTTTAATTAAGTTTAAATCAAAATATTATAGTATTTACATTTCAAACATATTTTAAAAATTTTAGAAAAATATAATTTAACAACGGGTCTGTATATAATTTTCTAGCCTAGGTAAAGTGATACGGGTAATATATCATTTCAACCCGTAATTTACAAAGAAAACCAAGGTTTTATCATTTCATACTCGCAGTCCCAAGTAAATGAAAAATAATTGAAAATTATTCAGGCCTATCATTTCAGCCCATAACGATTTTCCCCTATTCTAAAGTCCGTTCGGGTATGTATCATTTCAACCCATAGTGATTCTAATCTAAAAGGAACTTGCAGTGTGATAAACTGATAAAATTAACAGAACAACATAATATAATAGTAATAGATGATATAACAGGTAAATAAACATGGATGAACATCATATGATCATAATATAGCAGATATAATATGGTGATGCATTTTACAGATTCACATATGATCGATTTACTAGTTATATAAGTACAAAACTGTCTGGTGAGAATAACTCACTGGTATAAGCTGGAGATGACAACTGAAACACACAAACTGAGATCTTCAAAACATGATAGCATGATAACAATTCGAGTGTGAGGGCCAAAGATTAATTTCCTTGAATACAATTCATACAAAACAAGTATAAACAACATAAGTTTCAACCAAAATACGATTAAACAATGGTAAAAATGACTGCATAAATCATCTCCAAACCACTTGCACTTGCCTTCTACCACCTATGCTTCAGCTATAGGTCAGAAACACATGACTAAGGACTGGGTTTTGATTTGGTTTTGGGTTGAATTGGGTCGGTCAAACATGCATGGTGATGGAGCAAAGGTAGTGCAGAGGAATAAATGCATGGGTAACAACTACAAAGGCAAACTACATGGATACAATGCAACATTAGGCTCGGCCCAAGCAAGACCAGGCACGTCCATCTCTGTAGTGGGCTGGAGGATGGTGTGGCAGAGGGTTTCAGGTCGTCCATGGGTGGTGGAGGTGGAGTAGGTGGTGGCCAAGGGGTGGTTGAAGGTGATGGTGATGTATGGTGCTCGGCTATGGGTTATAGGGTGAAGTTTTGTGCATTTTTGTTGGATTTGGTCACATGGGTGCGTGGCAATAGGCTATGGCATAGGGCCGGAGGAGGTGGTTGGTAGTTCAGGTGGTGGCGGCGGCAACCATGGCGAAGGAGGAGCTAAGGCCGAGCTTATAAAGTTGAAGAAAGCAAGTGAAAATCAACATAACAAGTAGAAAAGCAATGGAAAAGAAAAAGATTTTTACCCAAAATTTCTCCAGGTTGAAGGCCGTGAATTTCAGGGTTGAGAAGCCATAAGATATGTGTGAAAAATGAATAAGGAAGTCGGCTGAAGAAATGATAAGGAACAGCCAAATGAAAGCATGTGTTGGTTGACATGAAAGGACAAGAATACAAAAGGACAAAGGCAAATAAAGAGTCACAAAACCATTTAAATTTCCCATATTTTCTTTTTATAAATTTAAATAACTGAAATACTTATAAATTCAGTTAAAATACGAAAATATAACAACTAAACAAAATATAAATAAACAAATATTAATTATATATGATTAAAATAAGAAAATAGCACAGAAAATGAAAACTAGTCTAGAAAATTTAAAAATAAATGGAACAAACTTTGGAAAATTTTTATGTACATGAAAAATATTTATAAATAAAGATAAGAACATAAAATAAAATTGCATTCACAAAAAAAAAAAATTTTAATAAAATATAATTTAAATGAAGAAAATAGCAAAGAAAATAGAAACTAGGCTTTAAAATTTGAAAATAAATTCAACAAGCATTCGAAAAATTCAAACATCACTTTAAAAATATTTAAAAGACAAAAATATATGTAAAAAAAATGAATAAAAATTAGAATAAGATATGCCAAACAAAAATATTTTTTATATAATTTAAAATAAACAATATGGTTAAATAAAACAATTTACACCAATATTGAAAAAAAAAACATAACTTTCACAATATAATTCTGATTTCAACGAAACGTAAAGTAGTATTCTTAAAATTTAATCTATTTTCATAATAAAAGATAAAATTCAAAAATTTGAATATTTAAATTTAAAATTTAAAAGTTAAAGTTTGACCATATTGACCAAAATTTCAATTTCTAGAAAAATATTCAATTTTACAAGTTTGGAAATATAATTCACATCATAATCAGAATATATATTTAAATAACAAAATTTATTCATTTAATAAATAAAATAAAGTTTTTAAATCGGGAAATTCAATTTAAAAGAAATAAAATATACAATAAAATAATCACTAAAATACAAGGTTGTTACATTAGTCATAAGGACATATAACTTTCTTAATAGCTATAGGGATTAACTTCAAAGAATGGGGGTTACCATGCCATGAAAAATGGTTTGGAGCAGCATTAATCATATTGATGTGTTTGAAAGGGAGAATAAAAATCCTGGCATAATATGAACATATTGGTGTTGCTATGGACTTAATCGCCACTAGTCTTCCAATAGTAGACGGTTCCAAATTAGGCCAAGAGGATAACTTTGCAATAATTCTATCATAAAGAGGTAAGCATTGACTAGATGATATTTTAGAGGAAAGGAGGGGGCTCCAGGGTAGATATCATTAAGAGGTAAGGCTGTAAGATAGATATCCTTATAAGATCATTGGTAACAGTATTAGAGACACTAGCAGTGAGCAACTTGGATTTATTTTTATTTATGGATAAACCATTATAAATATAAAAATTATCTAATGTTTCAAGGACGACGCCAACGGATTTATGGTTTGGTTTAGTAAATAAAATAAGGTCATCCGCAAATATTAAGCAAGTTATTCTAGTAAACTTACACATGGGGTGTAAATCAATTTCTCTCTGAAGGACGGCGTTGTTGATCATGTATGTGAGGAGCCCCATTATGGCAATGAAAGTATAAGGGGACATGGGGTCTCCTTGTCTAATGCCTTGAGTACCCTTGAAATATCCAAAAATGCCGCCGTTAATGGATAATGAATAGGTAACTTGGAGATGGTAGTATATATCCATCCTTAAAAAGGAAAAGGAAAATTTATGACATGGGGAATGTTTATTATTGAGCTCCATTGGATGGTATTAAAAGCTTTTAAATGTCAAGCTTTATAAGGCATCTAGAGGAGACATTTTTCCAGTTGTAACCTCTCATTAATTCTTGGCATAGTAAGACATTATTGATTATAAATCTGGTTGGAAAAAATGCATTATGATTTAAAGAAATGATAGGGGCAAGGGCTTGTTTCATTCCTGAAGCAATAATCTTTGAAATACATTTCTAGATAAAATTACATCATATTATAGGTCTAAATTGAGAGACACTTGAAGAAGGACTATGGCATGCTTTGTGGCATTGATACGAAATAGAATTTTCTTACTTTAAAAAAATTCCTGACAGCTCTAATAACATCATTACCAATAATATCCCAAGAAACTTTATAGAGTGGGCATTGAAACTATCAGGGCCTGGAGAACAGGAAGAGTTCATGGAAAAGATTATTTATTTAATTTGCCAAGGAGTGACTTCAACAATAAGATTTATCTTGGAGAGATTAGATGTTTTTGGAAGGTTGTAGTGGCTTGGAGAGGAGAAGGAAGGGCTGATGAGATTTTGGTTGGCTGATATAAATATTCAAGAAAAGTATTTTGAATAATTTCAGGATTATTGCATAGATTGTTGTTGATGTCATTGATATTTTCTATGTTGCTTCTGCAATGTTTTATTCTGATAAATTTGTGAAAAAAAGAATTATTTTTATCACTACACCTTTCCCGATGATCTTTTGATTTCTTCTTAACCATCTTTCAATCTGGATAGCACTTTGAAATATTTCCTAAGCTCACCTACATAGCAAGGGATGCGTTAGAGGGGTTTACATCAAGATTAATTTGAGTAGCATGAAGGTTGTTCCTGATGATAGTAGATTGATTAACACCATTCCCATATATTTTGTGAGCCTAAGCTTTAAGAGCACTTTTTAATCCTTTTAATTTTGTCTGCAAAATAAACATAGGATTATGATAGTCATTAGTGTTCCAACAAAAATTAACTAAGCCAAAAAACTTTGGATGGTCAGTCCAATTGTTAAAAAATGAAAATGAGGAAGGACTTTTAATGACAACTTAAACCTAATCAAGAATACTACGAGAATGGCCAAAGAGTGAAGGAAGAGGGACAAATAAGTTAGGCCATGTGGAGAGAGATTGGTAATTATAGTAAACCCTATCCAATTTGAAAAATGTTCTTATGCCTGATCTACTAGAATTATTCAAAGTATAAAAACATCCAAAGGAGTTAACTGGGAGGAGATAAGTAGAGTGGATGCAATTGTTAAGTGGTCTGGTATCACTGAAAGAAAGAGGAGAACCACCATTTTATCACATGAGAACTGAACACGGTTCCAATCCCCAAAGCAAATCCATGGAGTAGTATGGGATAAAGATGGAATAAGATCAAGCATGGATTGCCTTTGGACTTTGATATTTTCAGCATAAATACTAGTTAAGTGAAAAATTGAGAAGAGGAAATGAGTGTTATTTGAGAGTTAATGAACTTCTTGTGAATAAGAAGAGGGGATACATTAAATATGAGAGGATTCCAACTATCAATATTATATACCTGTTTGCACCAAAATTGGTCACAACACTCTTCGGGAGTCTTTGAAGAGATAATAACGAAGAATGAAAATTGAAAATGAGGATTATCTAACAAAAACTCCAAATAACAGTAAAATAAATGCGTAGACAAGCGATTTATAGTGGTTCAGCGTGTTGCCTACGTCCACTGTGAAGTTTTTGCAATTTTATTGATTCTCTTTCAATGATTACAAGTGATTACAGCGAGCAACAGCAAGTTACAACTGGAAATTCGAAATCAACAACAGGAATATGATGTAGAATGATGGAGATCTCGATCCGGCAGAGTCTGGGCGGTTGAGAGTCAAAAAGATCCTTTTTCAGTTGGCTCTGGGGGTCTATTTATAGGCGTAGGAGGTTGAGATCACGCTCAAATCTCGAAAGACTTTTTCTGGCACGTGAGTGGGCCCATGCGACCAACCTCAGGAAGTTTCGAGTCGATCTGTGATCAATACGAAGTCATTTCGTATCGATCAAGATGATGTCCAATTGTGCTGAAATTTGATGGAGACGTTCCTCGGTATGTGTGCAATCTCCAATGAAAATTTCATGGCATTTGGATCAGTAGATCTCTAGATATCGTGGATACGAAATGAAATCCTTCGGTTGCTGTTTGGTTCGAATCGATTCCTTCGAATCGATTGTTTCGAATCGATCAACTCACGTGGTCCTGTGATGATGTGGAGCGAACACTTCGCCTTGATCCGGTCTTTGCTCCGAGTTGACCGCGTCGACTCCATATATCTCGACGCATTCGCATCGATGGATGACACGTCACCTAGGCTTGATGGCTTGATGGATTCGAATGAAGCCTCACTGATGGATTCGAACAAGGCTTCACTGATGGAGTCGAAACAACCGATGGTCGATGGATATGAACAAGCCTTTCTCTGATGGATACGAGCCTTATAGTTTCTCCATGGATACGAAGTCGACCGATGCGAACTTGAACCCTTCGATGGATACGAAGGATGGTGATCTGACGGATGCGAAGTGGGCTTTCTGCTGATGGGTTCAAATGAGACCGAGTCGAACCGAGGCATGATGGATTCGAACTTGATCGATACAAACGGCGGCACTTCGATGGATACGAACTTGATCGATACGAACGGCGGCACTTCAATGGATACGAAATTGATCGATACGAACAGCAGCACTTTGATGGATACGAAGTTGATCGATACGAACTACTGATGGATTCGAACCGGAGTTCGATGATGGATACAAAGTCAACAGCGGCAATGGATACGAACGCTGGGCCGTTTCCTCTAGATTGAATCGATCATAATTCGAGCATATGAACTCGGATTGACTTGAAATTTGAGATGCTGACTTCTATGGCTTTGCTTGTCATGTCCTATCAATTGTAGCTCAATCTGGACTCGGGTAGAATTCAGCGATATCCATAGTGAAGCAAAGTATGACCAATCTCTGAGACGAACTGTCCTTTGTTTTCGATCGATCTTTTGGTATCACGGCTTTGCCAAAAAGCGGGATAACATTTGTCCCCCAAAGTGCGTCTTGTGGAAACATGACGTGCTTTGAAAAGCTGCAATTTCTCTCTGAACAATCATTGCTCTTTTGTCGAAGGTTGTATCCTTGCGTTGATATGATTGATTGCTGTATAATAGTGCTTAGCTGTTGGTTGTTATATGTAATATCCCGGAATTTTGGACAATATAAATTTAATAATCTGTGTTTAAATTTATATTGAACTGATAAATTTTTGTTAATAAATTTGATTTGATTTAATAATTTTCTTTATTTAAATATTTAATTTGTGAATTTATTTTTAATAAACTAATGAATCTGTTTCTATTTAATAATGTATATGTATTTATATATATTTTAAATAGATAAGTTGTTTTAAATAAATTAGTATAACATAATTTTAATAATTTGAAATTAGGAATTTTGATTTTATTTTTAATTTAAGCTTCTTAAAAATATTTAATAAAATACTAAATGATTTTAAATATATGAGATAAATGTTTTATTGGTTTAAAAATTCATTTTAACTTAAGCTTGAATATTAAAAATAAGTTATAAAATATTTGTGTTATTCTTTTTAAATATTAATTTATAAAATGAGGTTTGTTAATTTAATTTGAAATTTAAAATACAATTTAAAATATGAACATGCATTCATTAAGTTTAATTTTCTTTAACCTTAATTAAAGTAACAAAACATTTACAAATACATGTGTAAACTTATCATCATTTTAAAGTGACAAATGTAATAGCTCAAGCCATGTGTCATTGTTTGAGTTTGTTTTCCTTTAATTTTAATTTAAATCAAACATTGTTATTTAAACTTGCATATATTCATTTCTTTAGCTATTTCTCATTTTTTTCATTCTAAATCAAAATTTCTTTCAGCTGAGAAATTTTGTTCATCTCTTCAAACTGCATTGCTCAAATCTGTAAACATGCATTGCATTCAACTCCTCTCTTTTTCAAACATCCAAAAACCTGCAAATCATTCCCTGTAAACACTTGCATTTCTCGAACCTGCATTACACAAGACCCTGTAACTCCTCAAACCCAAAATACAAACCTGCATGCAACCATGAAAAAGCAAGAAAACCTGCATATGTGTAAACTAAAGCATGCATTCATTTTTCAAAACTTTGGAACATGCAAATTAAATCAAGTTGAAGCCTGCATTTCATCTGGAACATGCATATGAATCTGGAGATAAATGTGAATGAGTCTGGAAACACAAAGGGGCCTGCATTTCATTTGCAAGCATGAAGCCTGCATTTTTTTCAAAATAACCTGGGGATTTGCATCTGCATTCAAACTGGAAGCATCTTTTTAAAACAATGTGGCTCTGTTCTTCATATTAGATTCAGGTGAGTAACACCTAATTTAAAATAAACAAGTAGGATTGCATGCTTGTTTATCTGATGAATTAAATTGTGCATATGTTTTTTTAGTCTGCCTGCCTGTGTATATAAGAAATGTAATGCATGTCAGATCTCCAAGGTTTTGATTTCATAGTTTAAGTTCAAAATTGAACAAAATCTGTTTGTTTTAGAATAAAGTAAATACAAATTTTATATGATTTAAAATGGAATTATCTGTAACTTGGAAAATCAAGTTACACAAAGTGATTTAGCATAAAGGAAATTCAAACTTTATAATTTGATGATTCAGATTTATACATAGCATCATCAAGCAAATACATGAATTTTAAATCAAATATTAAAACTTTTAGTGTTTTAAATGAAGAGCAGATTTGAATATACTGTATTTTACAATTTGGTCAAGTTCAGTTGATGCATGCAATTGAATTGGTTGAAATTGTTTTTGGAGACAGTGTGTCTATTTTAGAATATAGGAAAAATATTGAATTGAATTAAAATTCAATCTTGGTGTTGCAATTTGGGATTTTTGGTTATGAACCCTAGTTTACTGGGTATAAGGGATTTGAGTGCCGCGGCTTCAAAAGTGAACCAAGTTCTGAGATATTTAGGGGATTGGTAGATGAAGGGTTGATGGAGTCATCGCCGGAGTTTGGAGTGAAATAGTGGCCGGAGTTGGGTGAGCTTGCCGTTGACAGGCTAGGCACCGATAAGGAGAAGGTTGTTTCCAGGTTTTTGTTTAAAAACTTGAATTCAAATTCAAGTTGAATCATGGAATTTTGAAGGTGGAAGGTTGATGAGAGGTCACTGGTGGATGGGGGATGGTCGTTGATAATGGCCAGAGATGGCCGGAGATGGGGAGTGGGTGCACAGTGTGGTTGTTGTGCAGGTGGGTATTTGTTTTTGGTTGTAGAGTTTTACTTCGGGAGGGTCTCGGGGAAAATGGGGAGTAACTCGAAGCAGAGGATCATTTGTCTCGAAGTAAAATTTTGGTAGCTCGGGTTTGAGTAATGTTTCAGGATTTGGTATTTAGACAGTAACTTGTTTTCCAGGTTTCTAAATTTTCAAGTGGAAGTAAATTTCAAACAAAAATCTAAAAACTAATTTGAATCTGAATTTAAACATAAATTCAATTGATTAAATTTTGGGTTTTTGAAATAATTTATATTTTGAAAATTTTTAATTTGTTTTAGAGATTGATCAGGAAACTGTTTCAGGTTTTACAAATTGAAGTAAAGAATATTGCAATCAAATCTGAAACTGTGTTTGAATCTAGAATTGAATTTGAATTCTAAATTTGGACCTCTGAAATAAATTTTAAAATTCTTTTAAATTTTAATTTGATTTCAAAACAAAACAGAAACTGTTTTCTGTTTTATTTAAATTTAAAAGTAAGTTTAAATTTGTAAAATTAAGTTCAAACAGGGAATTTGCAAACCTGGAATGTAATTGTGTATTCAATAATTTAAATCATGGATTTTGGAACAATTTGAATTCAAAATGTAAGATGTTTTAAATTAAAACAGGAAACTGTTTTTCTGATTTAAATTTAAAAGCAAATTTTAAAATGCAACTGAAACTTAAAAACAAGTTTAAAATCTGGAAAACAGAAATATGGAACCTGTGTTTGAATTTAATTTAAATCTGGAATTTAAATTTATATTTTTAAACTTTTTAAAGTATAAAGAAACATTGGTTTTGTATTTAAATTATGAAATAAGAATTTAAAATAAGTTTAAATTCAGTTTTAAACCTGGAATTTGATTTTTATGACAGTTTTAAAATTCAATAAGTTTTTAAATTTAAATTTGTTTTAACCATTTTTAGAAAAGGTTAAATAACTTGAATTTAAAAATGAAGATGGAAGTGTAAGTAAAGTTTTAATTTTTAAGATTGAATCTGAAATGAAATTTAAAATTGTGTTTCAGTTTGAATTTAAAAGAAATTTTTAAATTTGAATTTTTGTTTGAAACAAAGTGTTTAAAATACTTTGTATAAAGTAGAATGTTTTTTAATTTTAAACTTAAGGAAATTGGTTTCATTTAAATTATTAAATTAATTTAGATGGAATATTAATTATTATTTAATTATTAATGTGAATGATTAATTAAGTAATTAATATTTTTTTTATGTTAATTAATTAAGATTTGAGATTAATTAATTAAGGTTAATTAATCTATAATTAGGGATAGTTAATTAAATTTTAATTTATGATTAAGATTTATTTAATCAAGTGATTAATGATTAATTAAGATTTTAATTAACACTTAATTAACTAATAATTAGAGATTAATTAAATGATAATTAAATATTAATTAATTAATAGTTAATAATGATTAATTATAAGTTAATTTCTTAATTAAGTAATTAAGAAATGTTAATGAAGGTCATTAACTTAAGATTATTTTAACAATTAATTAATGTGATTAATTTTTGATAATTAATTAGATTAATTAATTAACAATAATCAATTGTTTAATTTCTTAATGAAAGTAATTAATGAATTAATTACTTAGTGTGATTAATTTAATTAATGTGATTAGTTTAGATTAATTTAGTTAATTAATTTAAACAATTGTTGATTGTTTGATAATTACTTTATGTAATTTATGAATTTGTAATTACTTAAGGAAGTAATTAAATAATAATTACTGAATGTAATTAAAGATATTTATTATAGAAGTAATTTGGATTTAAATTACTTTGAAAATTAAATCAAGTGATTAATGAAGATAATTAATTAAGGATAATTAATTATGGGATGAGTAATTAGAGTAGTTAATTACTGGTTATTAATCATGGGTGATTAATATATATGGTTTAAATTGAAGATTAATTACTTATGTAATTAATTTATATTTAGAGATTGATTAAATATAATCAGAAATCATTAATTAATTAATTAATGATGTAATTTGGAATTGATTAATTAAGGTATAGTTAATATTAAATGCTAATTACTTATTGTAATTAGAGATGGTTAATCAGTAATGATTAAGTGAAATGAATATTGAGTTGATGATTTATAAATTGATTTGCAATCAATTGAAGATTAAATTAAGCAGGATTTTAATGATGAAGTAATTAATTTAATTTAATTTAAATTAATTAGAGATTAAGTAATTAATTTAATTCATTTTAAATTAATTATAAATAGTGTGATCATTAGATAGCTGCTTATGTTTGATGAAAGGTATTGATTGTCTGGTATGGTTTGTAATCTCAGTTATGAGATGAGTAGTGTATGTGATATGGATGCATTGATTTCTTTTGGACGATAGTATGAATTATCTGATTATGATATGAATTATCTGTTGATAATGATAAGGTTGATTATCTATTGTGTTATGAATTATCTATCTGTGTATATTTAGATAATTAAATTGAATTGTTTTAAACTTTAAAACAACTTGGACCTTAAAAGACACGCTTTGGATTTCGATGAGACCGGGATCGGGTTTGCATATTTGGATATCCGAAAACCACATCGATTCCAAAATAACGTTAGGTCGTTAATCCAAGTGGAGCGAGTCAAGACTCGAGGTGTAAGGGCTATACGTCAGTATAACTCTGTGGGTAATTCCGTAATGAGTTTGACGGAATAGTACTTATAGATTCGAGATGGTGATTTAGAATGCAAGGGTTATTGTCGTTAACTCTGAGGGTGATTCCAATACAAGTGTAACGAGATAATGCCTTCGGTTTCGTTCGAACCCGGAACAAACTTGTATGGATTGAATGCTTTCAGAACATCGTCAGGTGGACGATGAGCATTCTAAGTGATATGTCCTATAAAGGTAATCGTAGCCTCAAGCCTTATTAACCGGGAATGGCTAAAACAGGGGAGGTGCAGCAAAGCTTCGTGGGTAGCCCCCACTTGAGAGCAAGATTTATCCCTGTCTAGAGGTCCCTTTATTTTCGGCTTAGTGGTCCGGTTGCTGATCACAACTGCGGGGTTGTCTTGTTTGGAACTGTTCAGTAAGGAACGGGTCCGGCTTTATGTTGCAGGGGATTTGGAGTAATTCTCGGTACGGTGATCTAGGCCACGTACTGTGACGGGCGGTACCCCAGTAGCCCAGCCATTGATGGAATCCAAAATCCAATAAGTGCCAACGGTTTTGATTGTATTACCCACTTTTGTGGCTAGTAGCTGAAATTTAATGAATGTAACAATTTCGGCTATTTCTTATTTACTTGAAAACCCTAGACCTATTATAATATCATCAGATTTCCTATCAAATGTTTTGGTTAGCGTAAGGTAAAAACTTTTCCATGTTTATGTGTGGGAAGTCTTACGTGATACCTTTTCTTTTCAAAGGTTTTTCAAAGTTAAGCAACTTTAACCTGTTACTCACACCAGACCCATGTATGACCCGGAGTTATTTCTGTTTTTCTATAACTCTTGGGTACTCAAATTTTTACGAGTAGCCAAGGGAATTCAGGTTAGGATTCAGGTTAGCTTTGACGAATTGTGGAGGAACAAATGGAGCAGGAGGCTTCTGCGTATAGTTATATAGTTTTCCGCTGTGTTAGTATCTCTGAATGTTTCTATAATGTATTGAGTTGTAATAACTAGACATGTGTTTATAACTGTCTAGTATGTGTTGTATTGACTGTATATCTCTGATATTTGATGTATACTTTGTAATACTTATGTTATTAATATAATTTTTTCGTTCCGCTGTTGAGATTCTTGTGTTGTTTCTTCTTTCTCTTCTTTCTTTTCTCTTTTCTATCCCTTTCTTTCTTAAGGATGATACGATTTTCCGGGAGTGGAAAGTCGGGTCGTCTCATTATAAGTGAGATGAGTATTCGATCCCTGTGAATGTTGAAAATCAAATATTAGTCTGACATATATACATATATGTTAACTTGACTCTCGTTAGCGTTGAGTGTTCACGAGTCATTGTCAGTTTTGTTTGTTATTGAATTTCGTATCGATTCTCTCCTGAACTGATTTGAAATTTGAGTTGAAACAACACTTGATGGTTGTTTTTGACTACCCTCTTGTATCGATCCTCTCCTCAATCGATGTAAAAGGTTGAAAAGTAGTTTTTCATATCGATGCGAGTCGAAATGATGGATACGAAATGATAGTTCGTATCGATGAGCTTGGATGGATACGAAATATCTGTTCGTATCAATGAGGAATGATGGATACGAAACTGCTGTCCGTATCGATAGGTTTTAGTGGATACGAAATTGCTGTTCGTATCGATCTACAGTGGATTGAGTTGTGAACTTGTTGATGCGAACGAGGGCTTTGAGCCGATGGAGTTCACAATCTTCAGCTGTCCTTGGTGCTTGCTTCGTATCGATGGATCTACTGTCCATTTCGAATCGATAGAGAGTCTTGGTCCGATGGATTCGAAAAAGGCGTTCGATTCGATTCGAGGTTTGAACGGTTGCGACCGGTTAAGTGGACTGGGAGGCGAATCGACCCAGTTCCTTCTAGGCTTCATATAAATAGCTAGGACTTAGCCATTTTTCACCTTTTTACTTTTACTTCCGCCTTTTGCTTTCGTATCGATAGAGAGTCCAAGAGAAAGAACTGTTTTAGCCTTCGAATCGATTCAATCCTTCAATCCTTCAAAATTAAACATTAAAATCAGGTAATTAATGGATAGAATCATGTTCAGAACGATGAAACTCGAAATCTCAACCATCCTTCTTGCTTTTATTACCGGTTTTGATGAATTTAAGATCTGGACGAGTGAGAGCAAGATTGGGGATGGAGCGCGGCCATGGAGTTGAGGCCTTTTTGGAGAAGGAGTTATGGAGGAACGACTCTGCCTTCGTTTCGTGTCGATCTATAATAGGAGTTTCCGAATCGATCCAGATTATATGATTTCGTATCGATGCGAATACGAGAGCAGCGATCGATGCGAAGCCAGTGTTCTCAGATCGATGCGAACTGGCATGCCCTCGATCGATACGAAACGTATCGTTTCGAACTGGATCGATACGAATCGTATCGATTCGAACCGGATCGATATGAAACGTATCGAGTCGAACCTGATCGATACGAAACGTATCAAGTCGAACCTGATCGATACGAAACGTATCGATTCGAACATGGTCGATGATATATCTCCGACTCGATACGAATTTGGACTGCGGCGACCGATTCCAAGTTGAAAGTAGACGAATTTAGAGAACTTTTGCACATTAGAATACTTGACTCCGACGAGCTTTCTGCCTTGCGTGACTGAACTTGACCGTAGAGCTGCATATTGGACTACCTTTCGAAGCTCGCCGATGGAACCGTAACTTAACAAAAATATAACGAACTTCAACTTTGATCGACCACTTGCGTCTGGATGGCACGGTTGTGACGGTCAGTGATGATGGTCATTTCCGGTTTGATTTTCAGAGTTTTGTCGTTCATACATTTCAGTTTATTCTGTAGAATTTGCTCTAGTAATGCCAGCACTGCACGACCCATTCATGCACTTTACACCGGGAATACACGGGCTCTTTAGCATCTAACGATGATTTCTCATGAGTTAGCTAGTTATGGAAACTTCAAGTTCGCAGCCGCAAGAAACTTAGAGTTCAGTCCCTCCCGTGTTTGAAGTACCGGAGATTGAGATTGAAGTTATCGGTCCAGCTCTGGACAAGTTACCTGACGCATCCTTCATTAGTAACCCGTCAGACTCTGTTCCGTCCAACATTTCGAAAGACATGCTAGGAAGGATATGCTTAAGGTATGGTTTGTCGATGGATGACGTGTTACTGCCGGGGCCAAATGATAGACCGCACAATCCACCGGAGGGATATACCGCATTCAATCGCCACGCGTGCGCAGCTGGGACACTCCCTCCGTTTAACCAGTATATAAGAGAAGTATTGTCTTTTTTGAGGATCGCCCCATCTCAGCTGCATCCGAATGGATATGCGTCACTCAATAGCTTGTTCATTGCATTTATAGAGTATCTCTATCGACCGCCACTCCCGATTGAGATCAGATACTTGTTTAACTTCAAGAGTCGGGCCGATAGTCCATCTTTCACATTCCTGGAGGCGGTAAGAAATTGCTAAGTGATCACAGGGGCTTGGACTAGATTGAGCTACTTCAAGACGGAGTGGTTTTATGTTAGGTGCCCCCCAGGGTTCGCTTGGCGATGGCTATTTAGACGTGAGTATTGCTATTCTTTCGGGTAGTTGATAAGACTGATGTATTCGAAGTCGAACTCACATCTCTTTTCCTTTTCAGCCGTAATTCAGCGACCCGAAGGTGAACGTTTCAAGGAGATAGTTCAGGTTTTTCAAGAAATCCCAAGTGAAGAGAGGAATATCGAGTTGCTATTGACAGATAGGAATCTTAGGATTCTTGGACTGAACAAAGACAAAGCATAATGCTTGACGGTGTCTTAAGAATTGCCTTGAAAGAACGAGTTAAACGAAGAAAGCCTAAAGTTGTAATAATTAAGGAGGCTGACTCCGAGAGAAATCATACCGATGAAGAAACATTGGGAGAATCTGCGGATGTAGCCCAAGATACCGAAGAGCAAAGAAAAGGCAAGGCAGCCGTTGTTAAGCCACCCGAAAAAGAAAGATGGAAATCGGTTGTCACGGCCCGACCCGCCTCTGGAATTAGAATTTCGGAGATGTCTCCCCCGAGAACTGAGAATCTTTATGAAGGGCTCGCCGATCTTCCAATTCCGGACGATGTGTCTTTGCAGCATGATGCCGGATTGGACGAACTTTCAGAAGCCTTAGTTTTAAGCGAGTCTCTGCCCACTAGTGCGGTTGATACATCTGGTTGGTCGGGGGTTGCACCTACATTCACACTTCACGGCACTACACGATTTCTAAGTGTAATACGTTTACTATGAGAGATTACTAATCTCGTTTTATGTTTTTGCTTCGCAGATACCATGTTTGGTAGAGGTTCGATGCTTGGTAGTCTTCGTAAGAAACACAAGTCTTCTTCATATTGTGAATCATATAGGGGGGAAGGAGATATAGACTATGACCATGGGCGCTCGATCCATGAGCGCTCTGACAGAGACAAAGATTATAGGCGTCGGTCTCGATCTCGCACGCCACCTCCTAAAGCTCCCGCACCACCTCCGGTTCATGTTTCGATGCCTCCAGAAACTTCACGGCCCAAGCCGTCTTCCCAATCATCGAGCTCTAACACTCATCGCAGAACGGAGATCGCGGCCTCCCCGTCAACAGAGCAGACATTGACAGAGCCTTCGGGAGAAGGAGCAGTTAGGCTTGCTCAGCTGAAGAAAGATTTTCCTGAAATTTGCTTTGACGGGTTCGTCTTTCCCCCGCATCTAAAAAGGATACCGACGATAGTTGCACCTATGATGCATGACTATCTCTCAGACGTATTCTTCCAGTATCAAGAATGGTCAAAAACTGCAAAGAAAGCGTCAAAGATGGCCTTTGATCGAGCGGCTACGATTGAGAAGTTGGAGAAAGAACTTGGTCAAAAGGACCGCATTATTCAGGCGCTCGACAGTGAGGCCAAGTCCTCTCGAAAATCAGAGATTGAAGCTCTTAGAAAAGCTGATGAAGCTTAGGCAGCAATGGATAGGATGAAGCGTGAGCATTATGCTACGGTGGAGGATATGGGCCACAGAAACACCATCGTAACTGCCGAGTAGGATGCGGCCTTGAAAGAGCTAAATGAGCTCAAGGCCAAAGTTTCAGAGATTATGAAAGAGAGGGACACCGCTAACGTTTTTGCACAGGAAGCGTGTGATCAGGGGGTGGAATTTCGGAGGGAAAGAGATGCGGCCTTGGAAAAGGTCCACAAGACAGAAGCCGAAGTCGATGAAACAGTTCGTCAAGCAGAGACTAAGCTAGAGACAGAGATAGAAGAACTTCTCATTACTTATAATGCTAACGTGCTGAGGCACAGAAATTTGACGTGGCTTGAAGATTATCCGACACATTTGTTCAACGCCTGAAATTTATTAGTCGAAGAAGAGAAAGCATCACAGCCAAACGAATTTTTTGATGAGTTCGAGTTGGAGAACCGTATATTGACTGATGATGAGAAGAAGGTTCTCCACGATTTCATGATCTCTCATGCTAGAGAGAGGCTGGGTACCCAACACTTGGAAGTTGGTGAGGGGTCTGGTGTTGTGCATCCAGTTACAAGTTCAGAGATGATTACTTCATCTGGATCGGAGCCGACGCCAGCGACTGAGCCGCAACTGGTCCCAGGCTATGACCCTGAGCAGCCACACTTATCTCCCATAAGGGAGCATTCTTCTGAAGCTGTTCAGTCAGCCACGAGTCAAGTTGAGGAAGGTACTCTGCACAAATCTACTGTGTGTCTGAACTGAAGTATTTGTATTGAAGCGTGTTCTAACAACTTCTTTTCTTTCTTGTCCAGTGAGCAAAGTTACACCGACAGCGCCTCTTGCAGTCCAAGAGTCACATCAAGAACAGGAGGCCATTATTACTGAAGCGATCGCCACGACGACAGCCGCGCCGACCGAGATGACACAGGGGGGTTCAATTACTTTCGACGAACAGATGATGAATGAACTCTTGAGCCAGCACAGTGACCCCTTTGTTGACATGCCATTTGTTCTTGACGTGTTCCCACCTATTTCTATTGTATCATCACAGTCCACCGCTGCCTATCGTGAATCTCGCGCTGCTCGTGAGGCTGAGATACTTGCTCAAATCGATGCAGAGATGGAAGCAGCAGCACATGGCGTTAATTCTGAGTGTGTTACGACGGCGATTGGCCCCACTCCTCTTGCGGCGATATCTTCTGGGGACGCGCTTGTCGGAACCAGTGCGCCCATTCCGCCCCCAGTGGTAGACCCGACTCCTCCGACTCCTCCAGAAGAGAATATTCCTTTAAGTTCAAGTCCGGAGGAATATATCGATATCATGCCTTCGTCAGAGGAAGATCCGCCAAAGGGTACGGGATCGAAGCAGAAGACTGTTAGTGGTTCCAGTGGTTCCGCGTTGAAGAGAAAACCGAAGAAGAAAAAGTAGACGATCCCCTCTGTTGCATTTTTGGCAGTTAGGAAGTCACTTTTATTTTTCTTTCGTAGGCTATGTATAGATGCAGGCTTGGCCCCTTGCTAGTAAGAATTTTTTGGAAGAACTTGTACATGAATCTTCACATACAGTTGGTTGAAATAAAATTCAATTTCTTTGTTTTAATTTTCATTTCTTTTGTGATTAAGTATTTGCAGTATTTGTCTTTCAGTCCAGTGTACTTGTGGTGTTCTTACCGTCAAGTAGAGCTCGTTTTATTTGCCAAGTCTGAAAATCCTGATCACATGTCGTGATTGATGAATGAGTTGAACTTTGGACATTGTATTGCTTCGGTTAGTGATTAACACTTAAGTTTTTTGCCCCCCAGTTTCGGGGTACAACATTTGTATTTCGGTGGTCGATCGCACTTATTGCAAATCTTAAGCACATATCCACACTCTGGGGACTTAGGATAATTTGTGATCGATAATCTGGTTCGCACTGTGGGAATTTGAGAGTTATCGATGTTTGTAATACAGTTCGCACTCCAGGAACTTTGATTGGTATTTACGCTCCAATTCACACTCTGGGAATTTGGAGATAGCATGTATGTTTGGGTTCGCACTCCGGGAACTTGGAATTTTATACTCCAATTCACGCTGTGGGAATTTGGAGTTAGCATTGATTTTTTGGTTCGCACTCCGGGAACCTGGGATTGATGTTCGCACTCAAATTCACGCTCTGAGAAGTTGGAGTTGGCATTGATGTGTCGGTTCGCACTCCGGGAACCTGGAATAGATGTTTATACTCAATTCACACTCTGGGAAGTTGGAGTTTGCATTGATGGGTTAGTTCGCACTCCGGGAACCTGGAATAGATGTTTATACTCCAATTCACACTCTGGGAAGTTGGAGTTTGCATTGATGGGTTGGTTCGCACTCCGGGAACCCGGAATTGATGTTTATACTCCAATTCGCACTCTGGGAACTTGGATTTAGCCGATAGATGGTCAGTCACACCTATTTGGGCTTTTTAGGAATTCGTTCACACTCTGGGAACGATGGGTTTATACTCCGGTTCGCACTCTGAGAACCTAGAGTCCGTTCACACTCTAGGAACGATGGGTTTGATGTTTATACTCCAATTCGCACTCTGAGAATTTGGAGTCCGTTCACACTCTGGGAACGATTTATTTGATGTTTATACTCCAATTCACACTCTGAGAATTCGGAGTCCGTTCGCACTCTGGGAACGATTTATTTGATGTTTATACTCCAATTCACACTCTGGGAATTCAGAGTCCATTCACACTCTGGGAACGATTTATTTGATGTTTTATACTCCAATTCACGCTCTGGAATTTGAAGTCCATTCGCACTCTGGGAACGATTTATTTGATGTTTATACTCCAATTTACACGCTGGGAACTCAAAGTCCGTTCACACTCTAGGAACGATTTATTTGATGCTTTATACTCTAATTCACACTCTGGGAATTTGGAGTTAGTTGTAGGACTGTCGTGTGTCGG
This sequence comes from Allium cepa, assembly GCA_030765085.1. NCBI lineage: Eukaryota > Viridiplantae > Streptophyta > Magnoliopsida > Asparagales > Amaryllidaceae > Allium > Allium cepa. Next base: position 791,660,179 of record CM060932.1, read on the forward strand.
TCCAGTTCAGCCTTTGATGTGATGGCTTGCCCCCGAGCTAAGGTTTCACTTAGTGAGTGGCCGGTCGTATCACAGTCACTCGCTATTTGAATAAATTCCATTGTTCGATGGAACTTAGCTCTTCGTGCGTCGTGATTGTTGAATGTTGCATTCGGTGAATCACAGCTCTAGCTTGAAGAGATAGTAATTTATTGCTGGAACGGAAAAACATGGCAAGTCAGTGCCTTATTACAAATTCAAACTTCATAATGTAAAGGAAATTGCAAAGTATTCATAGATTGAATAGAGCCTGTTATGTGTAACAGTGACAAAGATCCTCGTCGTTCCAGGCTCTTGACAAAGCGGGTCCGCCGCTGACGGCGTTTATCACCAATCTGCCATCGGGGCGGGTAGGGTCCTCATGTCCCGGTCGATTGGGTTCATTATTTTGATTTGATGGGCCCGCTTCTCCAGGCTGCGGCGTCCGAACAAACTGTTCCAACTTCCTTTCTCTAATCAATTTTTCTACGAGATCTTGTAAGTGACGACATTCATTCGTATTGTGCCCGTAGCTTTCATGGAACCTGCAAAAATTTTCCGTCTGGATTTGCCTCTCCGACGACGGTATTGGTGCAGGTTTTTAGTACTGAATTGTATTACAGGTTTGTAAATACGAGTTCTCCAGTGATGTATTCAAAGGAGTATAACTGTCGAACATAGGATTCTTGCACTGTGGGCCATGATTTTGATCTCGTTTTCTAGTTTGATTCATGCTCTCTCTTCGTCGAGTTTGTTTGTTTTTAACGTTCAACCGAACTTCCAGAGCTCTCACCGAACTGTTTGATCGCGACATTGCTTTCGATTCCTTCCGTGTTTGGCCCTGCATCAGTCTGTTTCCTAGACTGTTTCGCGTCTTCTCTTCTCAGGAATTGAGCCGCCTTGGCGTGGAAACGGTCCAATGATGCAGGTGATTTTCCAGCCAACCAGTTGCCAAACTCAGAATCGGGGTCGATCCCCTTAGTCAATGCCATAAGGATGGAGTTATCGTTCGGATTGCTGATCTCCGCACATGCAGTATGGAATCTCTTTAAGTAGTGTTTGAGCGTCTCTCCAGGAGCTTGGGTGACGCTAGACATACTGTTGAAATCTTTTGGATTTGCGATGTGCATGCGGAATTGCTCAACAAATTTTGTGGCCAACTGGTCAAAGGAGGAAATGGATCGAAGTGGCAGTCGAGTGAACCACATGGTAGCGATGCCTTCCAAAGATATGGGGAAACTACGACACTTCACTGCATCGTCAGCTTTGGCAGCGCTCGTCGACCATTCGTATTTCAGAATATGTTGGTTGGGGTCGGAGTTTCCCTCGTACATGGTCGGCATCCTGAATCGCCGTGGGGGTTCAGCAGTAAGAATATCGTCCGTAAAAGGAGTGTGACTTCGGGAAATTCCCCAATCGTCATTGGTGAGACCCTGGCTCTCACGGATCATCTGACGTATCATGGTCGGAAGATCCGGCATTTGTATGTTCTGTGCGACTCGTGCCGGAATGTGATTGAATCTCGCATCCTGGAGTTGGACCGGATGCTGTTGGCGGTCCAAATTTTGCCTTCTTGGCTCATAATCCTTTGGGACGTATGGTTCAGGGGTATGCCCATGCTGAGGACTGTCCGGCTTTGACTGACTTGGGGCATCGACCCTTGGTTCATCCACGGCATTCGTGGCGCGGTATTCTGCGGTGCAGTGAGGAATGGCACCTCCTCGGGAGGAGGGCCTGGTTTGGAAACTGGCTGATGGACCAACTCTCAGTTGTCCAACAGTCATTGCCGGTTGATTTCCAGCAGCTTGTATGTGACTCTCATCTAGCCGGGGTCGTGGAGATTTTTTATGATAATCAGAAGAGGAGGAACTTTCGCTGGAGGAGCGAGAAGCATGGTCTCTCTTGGATCTCTTTCGCTTCTGGCGATCAAGCTGGTTGATCAGCTCGGCGGTAGCGCGTAGCTGTTCTGTTAGTTGTTGCCGACTCCGGGTCAGCTCTTGGAGTGGCAACTAGAAATCTTGCCTAGTAACTGGACCTGATGGTTCTGAGTGTCCAGTGGCGTCTTTGTTAGAGGGAGGTAGTGGTGCAGGATTCTGTCTATCCTGTTCCTCTTGATTGATAGCGTTAGAGGTGGTCCTTGTGCTAACCATCTTGAAAGTTGAATTCCTTTTCTAGACTTTATGCAAATCTGAATAGAAGGGAAGGAACTTAGATTTGTGATCTGGATCTCTCTCTTAGATTTATTCAATCCGGTATCGATGACAGATCCAAAGAGCAGGAGAAAATCTGGATTTTCTCAGTGAAAGCACCAAAGTGTTTGCACCAAAATTGGTCACAACACTCTTCGGGAGTCTTTGAAGAGATAATAATGAAGAATGTAAATTAAAAATGAGGATTATCTAACAAAAACTCCAAATAACAGTAAAATAAATGCGTAGACAAGCGATTTATAGTGGTTCGACGTGTTGCCTACGTCCACTGTGAAGTTTTTGCAATTTTATTGATTCTCTTTCAATGATTACAAGTGATTACAGCGAGCAACAACAAGTTACAATTGGAAATTCAAAATCAACAACAGGAATATGATGTAGAATGATGGAGACCTCGATCCGGCAGAGTCTGGGCGCTTGAGAGTCAAAAAGATCCTTTTTCTGTTGGCTTTGGGGGTCTATTTATAGGCGTAGGAGGCTGAGATCGCGCTCAAATCTCGGGAGACTTTTTCTGGCACGTGAGTGGGCTCACGCGACCAACCTCAGGAAGTTTCAAGTCGATCTGTGATTGATACAAAGTCATTTCGTATTTATCAAGATGATGTCCAATTGTGCTGAAATTTGGTGGAGACGTTCCTCAGCATGTGTGCAATCTCCAGTGAAAATTTCATGGGATTTGGACTAGTAGATCTCTAGATATCGTGGATACGAAATGGAATCCTTCGGTTGCTGTTCGGTTTGAATCGATTCCTTCGAACCGATTGTTTCGAATCGATCAACTCACGTGGTCCTGTGATGATGTGGAGCGCACACTTCGCCTCAATCCGGTTTTTGCTCCGAGTTGACCGCGTCGACTCCATATATCTCGGCGCGTTCGCATCGATGGATGACACGTCACTTAGGCTTGCTGGCTTGATGGATTCGAATGAAGCTTCACTGATGGATTCGAACAAGGCTTCACTGATGGAGTCGAACAACCAATGGTCGATGGATACGAACAAGCCTTTCTCTGATGGATACGAGCCTTGTAGCTTCACCATGGATACGAAGTCAACCGATGCGAACTTGAACCCTTTGATGGATACGAAGGATGGTGGTCTGACGGATGCAAAGTGGACTTTCTGCCGATGGATTCAAATGAGACCGATTCGAACCGAGGCATGATGGATTCAAACTTGATCGATACGAACGGCGGCACTTCGATGGATACGAACTTGATCGATACGAACGACGGCACTTCGATGGATACGAAGTTGATCGATACGAACAGCGGCACTTCGATGGATACGAAGTTGATCGATACGAACTGCTGATGGATTCGAACCAGAGTTCGATGATGGATACGAAATCAACAGCGGTAATGGATATGAACGCTGGGTCGTTTCCTCTAGATTGAATCGATCATAACTCGAGCATATGAACTCGGATTGACTTGAAATTTGAGATGCTGACTTCTATGGCTTTGTTTGTCATGTCCTATCAATTGTAACTCAATCTAGACTCGGACAAAATTCAACGATATCCATAGTGAAGCAAAGTATGACCAATCTCTGAGACGAACTGTCCTTTGTTTTCGATCGATCTTTTGGTATCACAGCTTTGCCAAATATGATAGGATTCTAGTTATCAATATTATATACCATAAGGAGCATGGTAGAGGTTATGAAGGACGCACGATGATGGATTTATGAATTTAGCCAATTTGTATGATGATTCACAATTGAGCTTTGTTTCAAAGATAACAGCGAGTTATGACTTTTGAGAGTGAATCATGTTTTTGAGCTCAATATGTTTCTCAAATATACGAGCACCCTTTATATTCCAGACCTAATTTTGTCTATCATTAAAGAATTTGGGATTTTGATGTGAACCTGGTCTACGCTTCAGAAGATGGAGAGTTAGGGATATCATGTTGGTTTAGAGATATTTGTCTAATGAGTACGAGATGCTTTTGTCAAGATCAGTTGGGTACAAAATTTGTGTAAATTTTTTTGGTCTTCCGGGTTTTCTTTTGTTATCAAGAGATTGGTCAAGTTGAAAGTTTGAGGATTGATGGTTGCTAATGACAATAGAAATGATGTTGTTTGATGGCTTAATGGATGAGTAAGGGCTTTGGGTTTGGATAGAAGAGGGGTTATGGGGATTAAATATTCAAACGTATCAGCATGCATGGCAATTTCTTTAGAAGATATATAGACAAAGAAAGAGAAGGTAGCTAGGGATGGAGAGATGGGAGCATTTATGGATGCCAGTTTTTGGATTGGAAAGTAAGCAATTAGACAGATCATCATCATGCAATCCTTCTTTAATATCAGAAAGAATGGCAAATTGATTGTGAAGAGGGAAGATAGTAGCAATGTTTTATTTACAAACAGAGAGGGATGAAGAAGTAACTGATATTTGAACCATGATCTTTATTACGATTCCCATAAAAATCAATACTTGTTTCCATTGCACCGACCAAGTTCACTTCAGAATTGAACTCCATATGCAAAACAGACATATCCTCCTCAACCATGTCTACCAGAACATCCATTCCTGACTTAATCAAATCAGAAATATTCTCATCCAACACATCATCCACCACAACATACCCACAACATCATACACTAAATCTTTATCCACTACATCAGTAACATTTGCTAAACCAGGAGTAGCCACATCCAGAAATATGCTTACTAGACTATTATTTGGGTCTTTACCTTCAGCACGTACAAGTAAATCAGAATCAGGCCAGTAGATGTACCTTCCCTTTTTTGAATCATTTTTAATTTGTTTTACCCTTCTCCATCTCAAGTGTTGCTTTTTTTAGTTTCCTTGTATCCACCACAATCTTATCTTTTCCGTTTGCCCCTTCTTTTTTATTGTTTAAATCATCTCCCTTCCCTCCATTGGGTTTCAAAGCAATGGGCTCTTTCCTTTCCTTCTCCTTCATCTATTTTGATTTTTCCTTTATGATAATGAAGCTTTAAAGCACATTCAGTAGTAGCATGACCAAATTTTTTACATTTCATACATATTAAAGGATATCATGAATCTTCAGTTTGAACTTATCACAAACATCCTTACCATCACCAATACAGATGCATGCAGGTAGCTCTTTCTCATGGGAAACTTCTATAAGACATTTGGCATATTCAAATCATTTCATCTTCTCAGTATTTCCATCATAGCAGATTAATTACCAATGTGGTGGGCCAGCCAGTTGAGACCTGTTAATGTCCATGCCATAAGGGGAATCTTATGTAGGTGAACCTAGATAGGAACAGATTTGATTTTAGATTGGGCAGAACCAAAGCTAGAGTTCCAAGCAGAGACAATGAACATCTGCCCTCTGATGAAAGTAGGATCAATTTTTTGAAATTTCATCTTGTCTCTTGGCATGAGAACTTGAAATAAAAATTTTACTGTCAGCCAACATCTTGTAAGAGCCTTTTAGTTTCCAATGCGTATTTAGGTAAGCTTTAACAGCCATGTAATTAATGGCGTCACCTAGAAAAAATCCAACTAGAAAGTCAGATCAAGATTTGATCCCTGCATTGATGACTGCTGAGGGAGGAGGGATAAGACAGCCATTGTAGGAAATGTCAAAGTGAAAAGGGACATAAGAAACCGCATTATAGGGTTTGTTATTGATAAGCTGAGACCATTTAGGGATGGCAGAATGAGGTAGAAGAGGAGGCAAAGCTGAAGAAGAAGGAAGGACAGAGGAGGAAGAAGGAAAGTAAGGAATGAGTGGGGAGAAATGATCAAGATGGAGAGGAGGTGGAAGAGGAGGAGGGTCAGGAGGTGGAATGGAAGGGATAGAAGTAGGGTTGGGAGGATCATAAAGAATGGGAGGAACAGTTGAGTTAGAAGTTTGGTCAGAGGAGCGGGATGGAGAAGTAAGGTTGCCATTAACAGCCATATATGTATATTTATAGCATTTTCGAATATTTTGAAAATTTATATTATAACTTTTATAATATATGTTTTATTTTAAATTTAGCTTTTAAATTTAAAATTTTTACTTTGATCTTTAAAAAAATTTGAAAATCTATATTATAACATTTATAATATTTTTCTTGTTTTAACTTTTATTTGAGTTTTAATTTTTTTTTGAAATTAGTCTTATACTCATTTCAAATTGGGCATTTTCTATTGGCGATAATATTTTGGGCCTACCTCATCGTTTCAGGCCAAGCTAGTAGCCAAGTAGGGCAAAGTACTTGATTACCCAAACCCAACCTTAGGGACTACTTTTCTGAATACCCTACTATATAGATAGGCTTTAATAAATTAGCCATAGTTTCACTAATTTGGAGTGTATAGACTATTTGCTTTTGATACCATTGTTATAACTGGGTCAGCCTGTAGTAGAGGAATTGGGTAAATTTCAAAAAAAAAAAATCATTATTGGATCTTTAGTGGGACTATGTAGTCTAATTCACTTAGAACTTTTCTAAATTTTCTTCTAAATAAATCAATATTTTATTTAAATTTAGAAATAAAGTTCTATTTTATATAATTTATGTTATACTTATATATGTGTATCATATACACACATAAATGTGTGCGTGCGTGTGCAACAGGGTAATGTGTATATGGTTTGATATGCCCATGTGTAGATGTGGCGATTTATAACGCAGTGGATATGCTAGCCCCTCGTGTATAAAAATGAATTGTTTAAATGTATGTATGTATATATATACATCAAAATATTATATATATATATATATATATATACACACACACATGTGCGTGTGTAAAATTATAAAATTACAATTACATAATATTATACATTATTATTTACATAAAGTATTTATTAAAATACATATACAAATATACGTAAAAGTATATAAATAGTTATAATTAAATTGTAAAATTATTTAAATATTATTTTGTAATTAATTTAGAATATTTATAATGTGAAAATTCAAACTGAATTATATATATATATTAAATTAATTTAAATGTATATTACATATAAACATAAAACTAGTTATAATTATATATATATATAATTAAATATATATTAATTTTAGTAGGGGTTATCGAAGACAAACAATGTTGTTTGTGTAGTTTATAAGATGAAAACCATTTGCATTTGTTTTTCAATTGTGAATTTGTGAAAGTAGTATTGGAAGCTTGTAAATCAACAATTAAATTAGCAATTAATACAACTGATCTACAGAAAAGCATCTCTTACCTGGTCAGTCGAAGACATAGCAAAGATCTGGAAACCAAAGTGTATGGAATCGGCTTGACAATTACTGTATGGAGCGTATAGAACGGACACAATAGACGAAATTTCCAAAATCAGAAAGGAAACTCAAAGGAGGTTAGTGATTTAGCTCTTTTGGACATGCAAATTGTAATTAAAAGAATTGGAGAAAAAAAATTACCATGAGAAGGGGATGAGAAGAAGTCGTGACTGGAGTAAAGGATATCAGGCGGGGAATGGCAAATATCCCAAGTACGAGTACGAGTGACTTTCGACCACCATGACTATCATTGAAGCTTTTTGTGAAGAGCTAAAAAAGGAGAGAAAATGAATATTCTTTGTACTTGTTAACATGAGTTCTTGCCTTTTTCTTTGTAGTTATATTCGAGGTTTCTTTGGGCCGACCTGATGTTGGGCTGAGATGCCCTAATAAAATTTACCCAATTTCAAAAAAAAAATGATAATTGAATATATATATTGGTGCTACTTTCGACCAAAGAGAATTTTTTATTAATTTAATTTTAATTTTTAAATATTTAATAATTAAAAACTTATAATTAATTAAAACCCTATGGAATAAATAAATAATCATTTTTGAAACTATAATGTGTATTTAATATTATACAAAATTTTATAGAATTTTATATTATAAATAAATATATATATATATACATTGTATTTATCTAAACAATTTTGAGTTAAATAGCAGTATATATATACATACGCACACTATAAATATCTGAAAAATTGATTTTTTTTATTATTGCCGAATTTTTTTAACAAAATTAAATTTTGTAAAATTTAAAACATATATTATGTTGTGTAAATATTTTAAATTAGATTTAATATTTAAATATCATATAATGTATTATTATTTTAATTTCAAATTTTTTTATTTATTTTAAGGCCGAACGCATATGCAAGTAAATATACATAAAAAAGATTTTATTTTTTATTTTAATATATACACATTTACTTATATAAAACCATAAACATGTGACAATCCATCGATATACCAATTCATACTATTTCTAACAAACAATATATTAAGCAATGATTATATAAATATTTATATAAAATATTAAATTAGAAGAGCGTCTCTCACCAAAGCCTAAATCTTGCACGTTGAAACGAAGAAGTGAACTCCTTGAATCTAATTCCAACTTTGAAGTAGCTAACTCTTGAATTGCCTTTCCACTGACGATTATTTGATTTTAATTTGTATTTAATTGCTTGAAAATTTGAGGAGTGGAGGGGGGAATATTTTGGCCAGCAAAAGGAATGATGGAGGCAGCAAAAAATTTAAAATAAAATGAGGGTTAAGATGTTTATATATCGAAGAGAGTAAAGAGCAAAAGTAGGATGAAGATCCTTAATTTTTTTTTACCTATTCTCCTCTTTTAAACATTCAAAACTCCCCTCATATGCTATCAAATGACCGGCCTATCATGCCTACTTCATGGCCGAAATTATCAAGCCCCATATATGCCTCAAATTCACTTCAAGCCCAAACAATATTTATTGCATTTAATCCAATTTGAATGTGTATCAAAATCGTACATCGATTAGTATTATACAACTATTATGCACACTAATTTATATATTATTCAATACACGTCAAATAAAATTTTATAATTAATATTTCATAAATACTAATTAATTTAATTAGTTTATAACAATTACAAATTAACTAAATTGAATGGAAAAAGGAGCGTTCAACATTTCGGTTATGTGGCTCTTACGTGTAAATTTGGTCAGCGATTGATATGTAACAATTCGAAGATTAATGTTCATATTTCACTTAGTAGTGGGGTGACGTTATGGCCAAATTTATTGTTTATTTGGTTTTGGCAAAATCCTATTTTTTTTTATTAAGCGTTACCCAATAGTGAGAATTATTTACACCAATTCTCTTCGTCAAAACTATATCACTTTAAACTTATGGAACATAGTAATGATCAAAATTACAGTATCGTTCATATTCAGCTCTATATTCAAAACATAAAGTCTTTGGTTCAATGATAACTATTATTATTGACTATACTACTCTAGCTAGAGACTTTGACTTTGAGTTGACTTCAATTAACCGTGATACTTAACTCATATAACTGAGGAGTCAAATCCTCTCTTGAATAGTGTTACACTTCCAATGCTTCCACTTGACCTAATTATAGTCATTTGATGGACACCGTGCCATGATTTAATTATAATCAAAGCAGAGCTTTCACATTGAAGATCAATAGTATTCTTAAGTTAAGAGAACTATGTAATTTTGTCACATTGATATTTTATGTTTGACCTTAGTTATATTAACCAGTAAAAAACTATCGAGTGAGTCATTCCGTAGTTATCCAATAACTATCAATACATAATTGCTTTTCCAACATTCGAAGATCATTATGTACTCTAATCTTAACGGATGTATCGATATCCAGTCTCGATACATTTTGACTAGGAATACTTAAAATAGTATGTTTAATTTGATTGTGTTAAATTACTCATAGTTACAACATTTTGTAACTACTATCACAAAAATACCATTTATGGATCTTCTATTAAATACACTTTTAATTTAATTAATTAATCAATATAACATATTATATCAAGTATATAATAGAAAAAAAAATCTTCTATTTCAAACAAGATTGGTTATCGAGTTAGATATACATAACAAATTGCATAATTACCCCTAGGACATACCGCTAACTCTATCAGAATCATATTTTGATTATGGTTCAGTGTACAAACGCATAATGAAAGAAGCTTCTATTCCCATAAGTCCTCTAGAAAGTCTTATTGTTTTACTATCAAATCTACAAACACCGCTAGCAGTCATCTCATTTTGGTGTTGACTAAAGGTGGTAGTATGGTGAAGCTTGTGGCTAAGTGAAAAACTTCTCTTCCTATTTTATCCATTATGGTTCCCTAAATTAAGATAATAGACATATATGTTTGACTGGTCGGTGAGTGATGAAGTGCCAGTAAGGCATAGTCTTATTTATAGAGGGTAAGTTATGGTTTTGAGTGCTCGCTCTACAAAGGTGTAACATCCCCCGTTCTAGGATCCAAAATTAACTGCTACAAATGCTGCATTCATCCATAGTTATCAATCCCCAGTGAGAAAATGTGGCTATGTTAACCATATCAATAATCAGAAGTATATGAATATAAAAAAATTCAACAGAATTCAAAAATGATTTTTACATTCCATTTCAAAATATGATTTCATATTCATTACATAATCCCATTTGTGATTCCATATTAGAGAAATATAACTATTACGAAATACTATAAGAGTGACATATAAAGATGTCCCCTTGATTGATCAAAGACAAATATTTGGCAATTTTACAACTTTGCTATTATATCCAAATGAATTAAACCAAACTACACAGCGGAAATAGATAAAGCTCCTAATAGCTAAATTTTATCCTATACGTCTGTGGAAGCTTATTCGTTTAATTAAAACCTAAATCCCTTACTCCCGACCTACTCGAATGAGTACCCAAGAGTTCAAGGGGAAAATCAAAAATTTTGGGCGAGACAATGGTCTGGTGTAAATAATAACCTACCATCTTGAACCAAAATATATATCTAGTGAGACTATGCCACTGCACGGAACAGGTTTTCACTAGTATCTTAACAAAAAAATAACAACCATATACCGTGCAACTACAACCATAATGGTTATAAAATAGAAAATAGCATTTACAATCATGCAACATATATTGGATTAATCATCCCAGTTCATTAGATTATCCATCTTAATTTCAAATGACTACCTGACATGACTGTAAACTTGCTACCCATCTTATTTTAATTTGTCTACCCATCTTATAATTATGTGGACTATCCATCTCACATATAAGCATATTCAAAATTGGACTATCCATCTCATATGTAATTATTGCTTGGGTTACCTATCCCCTACCATATTGACTACCCATCGCATATGGTTTAGTTATTTAAAATTATGTGGACTATCCAGCATACATATTCCATTTAACTTAAAATGATGCAAACTATTCATCACACTTCCTATAGTTTTCCTAGTATGACTATGAATCCTTCATTATCCTTATAGAGACTATCCATCTCAAGCATGATGGAGGACTATCCATCTTATATCCCATAGTTTTTCTAGGATGACCATGAATCCATCAGCTACTATTTAACTCTTATTACCCACATGTTTCAATTTAATTCATGTTACCCACATGTATCAATTTAATTCATGTTATCCACATGTATCACCTTATAGTTATAACATTTCAAAGTGACATAACATTGGTATCCCTAAATGATCTATGTTGAAGTCAATAAAAATAGATGTTGGTGTCCCCAAGGTGGAAATAAAAAATCATATGATACGTGGCTTGCCACTATTAAATAATTTAAATTTTAAATCAATTTCGAAGTTCATCTATATTGGTGTCCCAATGAGTGTCGAAGTTTACAATTTAAAATGGCATTGGTATCTCTAATGATGACGTAGAAGTAGAAAACCTAGGCTCTTTGCCCTTTGATGATTTAGTATAAATCAATGTCGATGACATTAACAATGTGGACATAAAAATCTAAGGCTCTCCGCCTTTAATCATAACACACACGTGGTTTTGAAAAAATGCTGACCTTTATCCAAGGTCGAAGACAAAAACTTAAAATTCTTTTAAGTTTTATTATTCAATATCGAAGATGATGTTGTAAACCTTCATAAACTATACGCTATCCACCCATTAAACAAAACTTTAACTTTATATCGTTATAAGATCGAAGTCATATAAAGCAGCATCACTGCCATAGTCTTAAAAAACAGAGTGGTTAAATAGGGCATCATTGAACACAGCGATGAAGACATGCAACGTCGCCGACATCGATATATAGCCTTTTAAACTCTTAGTTGAATTACAAGAAGACAATGCCACCATTCATGGGTTGTTGTCGTTGTCCGCTTCGAAGCGGTTGGAATCACTCCATAACTACCTAAGTAGTTATCATGTGCTTTCCACCTTGTTGATGTTGAGATTCATGGAGGCGTTATTCCTTTAAGCCCGATGAGGATATATGTGGCGTGGCGTTATCGTAAGTATAAAGAAATCTAATTTATTTCCAATAAAAGCAACTACTTTTTACCGAATCTTAACCTTTCGTCCAATTTCTATCGGATAAACAAAACCCTTTTTCAATTTCTTTTCAGAAATACCGTCGCGTATTATTTATAAGTTCCAAAACATATTTAAAATAGTTAATCAATGTTTTTAATTAATTATCCTTTTAAATGTGTATCCAACATAATAGATTCATTATAAACTAAAATCACTTGGGTAAATCCTAAGAAATCACTTGGGAAAAATCCTAAAAATTCATAGAAATTAGATAATATCCTTCTCTTTACCATATAAAAATTTCGAAGCTAAAATTATATTTAATTTGATTTGAAAAATTATGAAATTAAAAACCCGTCTTCAAAATAATGTTTTATACAACATATCAGAAAATCAATTTGGAGAATAAAACGTTAGGTTTTACCCTTAAAAACTTATTTAAAACAAATTCATAAAAGTTCCAATAACTATTATTATATCCAAACAATGATTAAACAACCATATCTTGGCAAAATAAACATCAATCATTCGGGTATTATCCATAACCGAATTCAAAAGGAAAAAAAGATATGGAACACTTATTATCCATCTTTGATTGATTGTTGAAGTTGAGATTTGATTTGATTTTAGTATCCCTAAGCTTCTTCCCCTTGAATTCCTTTGATTTTGATCCCCCAGCTTGAGTTATGGTTGGCCTCTTTTTCTTCTTTTTTGATTGCGTTGTGAATGGGTAAGGTGAGAAAAATATGAAAGGGATAGGGTTTAAAGAATAAAAGGTGGATCTACCTATTTTGCCCCTCTCATATATCCTCTTATGTGTTTTAAGTTTAAAACAATCTTATTACTTTGTTCATTAAGGCATGACCTTAGTATTTTCAAATCTCATTCTCTTTAACTATTTACATTATTCAATTTAATCTATCCAATTAAACATCCTGAATAATTTTTAACTAGAAATATGGGTGTTATAGGGTTCGCTCCTTAAAGAATTTCATCCTTGAAACTCAATGAGGATGGCAAAACAAGCACATCAAACATGCAAACAATGCTAGTATATCCTACAAGCTATAAAGTCTATATACAACAAATATAGAACATACAATCATAATAGCTCAGGATAAGTATCTCTAATCATGTCCTCTGTCTTCTAAGTACAGTCTTTCTCGTTTCACGCCACTGGACTGTCACTAACTTGACCATAATGCCTTAATCTCTTCACATCTATTGGTACAACTCGAACTGGTTATCTCATAAAAGTCAGATCCGTTTCTACTACTAAATCTTCTAGTACAGACCGAGAAATAGTAGTCTTCGGATCATGCACGTGCTTCATAAGATGAGAAACATGGAATACATTATGGACACCTGCCAAACTACTCTGTAACTTTATTCAGCATGCGAGTTTTTTTATCCTCTCTATAATAAGGAACAATCCAATATATCTCGGTGTCGGTCTCCCTGACTTTCCAAATCATACCACACCCTACATCGGTGGTATCTTAATGAAAACATAATTTCCAACTAAGAACTCTAAATCTTTACGCCTTTTATCTGCGTAACTTTTCTATCTAGACTGAGCTTCTCTCATCCTATCTCAAATTAACTCAATCTTCTCTATGGCTTATCTCACAATATCTGGACCAAGGACCAATCTGTCTTCGGTCTTCAACCAACATGCTGGTGATTTGCATGGCCTTCCATACAAAGCTTCGAAAGGCGCCATTTCTATAGTAGTCTGATAACTATTGTTGTAGGAAAACTCAACCAAGTGCAAATGGTATTTCCATAACCCACCAAAATCTAGCATACAATCTCTCAACAAATGCTCGAATACCTTATTAACTCTATCTGCTCGTCTGTCTAAGGGTGATAAGAGGTACTCATTTTAAGCTTGGTACCAAACACTTCCTGTAGACTCTTCCGGAACTAGCTAGTAACCAATGCATCTTTGTCACTAACTATACCACAAGGAATTCCATGCAACCTAACAATGTTTTCCATAAATAACTTAGCCAAAATAGGTGACGTCCTGGTTGAATTAACAGGAATGAAATGATTGCTCTTGGTCAGTTTGTCCACTATGAACCATATACTTTCATTTCCTCTCCTTGAACTTGGAAGCCCGTCTATGAAATACATGGATATCAAATCCCATTTCCAAACCGGTATGTCCAAAGGCTGAAACAGTCCACTTGGCTTCTGAAATTCGATTTTCATTTGCGGGCAATTTGCACATTTCTTCACCCATAAGCTTACATTCATTTTCATAGCTTTCCAGAAAAAACTTCTCTTCATATCTTGATACATCTTGGTTCCCCCCGGATGAATCGTAAACTTCAATCGATGACATTCCTTAAGAATTTCTCTCCTAAGGTCACCAACATCTAGAACACACAATCGTCCCTTCTTCCTTAACCATCTCCTCTAGTCAAGATTAAAATCCTTTAGATCATCGATCTTATTTCCACCTTCCAAACTTCTTATGTTCATCTATCAATGGATCATCTCTCTGCTTAGAAGCAATCCTTTCGATCAGCATCGGTCGAACTTCCAAGCAAGATAACATGGTAAACTTTGACTAGAACTAGTAGTCGATCTCAATTGCACACTACAAGTAGTCAATGCCTCTAGATCTTTCCATTCTATCAACGGAGCTAACACCACATTTTGATGTTTCCTGCTAAGTGCATCTGCAACTTTATTCTCTTTCCTTTGTTTATACTCAATAGCAAAATCATAAGCTGATAAAAACAATAACCACCTTGCTGTCTCATATTCAAATCTTTTTTGGAGAATAAATATCTTAAAAACTTATGATTCGTGTACAATTCGAATCATTCTCCTAAAAGACAGTGTCTCGACACTTTCAATGTGAAAATCACCATTGACAACTCCAAATCATGAGTAGGATATCTAACTGCATGTGGTTTAAGCTGTTGAGAAGCGTATGCAATCACTTTACCCATTCACGTCAATACAACATCTAACCCTATTCCACATGCATCCGTATACACCATTGGATCCTGATTTCCATTTGCAACAACTAACACAGATGCATTGGTCAACAAATGTTTTAGCTTCTGGAATGCCTCCTTAGATTTATCATACCAAATAAACTTCATGTCCTTTCTAGTTAGCTTAGTCAAAGGTGTTGCTATTCATGATAAATCCTTGATAAATCTCCGGCAATAGTCAGCCAGTCCAAGAAAACTTCTTACCTCGGTCACTGTCTCGGGCCTCTTCCAACCGTTAACAGCTTTAATCTTAGTTGGATCGACTAATTGCCCAATATTCAAAAACTACATTACCAAAAAGCTTCTTATCTTTCTTTCAAAAATGACACTTCGAAAACTTTGCCTTGAGTTGATGCTGCCTTAACATCTCAAGTACTAACGATTATTGATGCACAATCTTAACGACCCGTCCGATTTCTTCAAGAACACCGTGGCCGCTCTCCAAAATGAACTGCTTGGTCTAATAAAACTATTTCCTTCTAAGTCCACTAGTTGCACTTTAAACTCCTTTATCTCCGTAGGTGCCATTCTGCTAGGTGATCTACTTAAGGGTTTAGCTCCCAGTACAAGATCTATGCAAACTCAATAGATCGTTTTGTCGTAGTCCTGTAACCTGCTAAAAGATATCTATAAATTCCCTTGCAACTAAAACCCGATTCACTTCGTCTTTTACTTCTATGGCTCCCAAAAAAGCATAATATTTTGGACTTGTATTCTCAACCGAGTATACTATTCGGTCACCACTATTAGGGTGTCCCGATGATATTTTTCTATCTTGGAAAAATATCCTAGCATCATATCTACTTAACCTCCATACCCAAAATAATCCCGAAACTCGCAAAATCAAATACATACAAACTGCAGGCAAAAGTATAACCTAGCAAATCAAAATCTAGATGGTCACATCTCATCCTAAAGTTATGTACCCTCCTATTGGATTAGCTATCCTTAAGGAAGTAATAAGATATAATAGTTCTAGCTTTAACTTATCTACCAAACACTTAGATATAAAAGAATAGGATGCTCCTGTACCAAACAATATTCTAACTGATATGCTACAAATAAAAAGCATACCTTCCATCGTTGAATTTCCTTCCTCAGCAACAATTGGTTTAGGAGATGATGGTTCTAAAGAAAAAACCCTCTCCTTATCAGCCTGGACTGGTTCTGGACATTCATTCTTGAAGTGCCCAACCTAGTTGCGGTTGTAGTGTGTCACATTCTTCTTTCCTACAACCTTATTCTCCGAGGCTTTTTTCCATTTCTAGAGCGATACTCATTAGCATAGTACCCATTCTTATTTCAGCTATAGCAAACTACCTCAGACTTCTTCTTTTTAGAGGGTCCACCTTTCTGAGCCCTTTCTTCTTGATGAATTTCCCCTTATTTCCTCGAGAACCTTGAGTCACTACGGACTTCTCCATCCCAAAGGCAGAAAGCATTTCTTCATTCTGGATAGTTATTCCCACCACTACATTCGACGGATCCCTAAGAAGCGGCGTCATCGCCTTAGCAATCTCCAACCTCAACCTCTGGATAAACTTCTTATTTCTCTTAATTATAGTGTCAATAGTAGCATATCCATATCTAGATAGTTAATCAAACTTAGCATAATTCCAATACCTCCATATCCTCTGGCTTTAATTCCATAATCTTCCTAAGCAAACCAGACTTTAGCTACTTCGGACATAAATCTTTCCTATAATCTCCTTCAAAAATCCACCCAAGTCAACTCCTCCTTAACCTCTACGGTAACTCTGTTCCACCAGAATAAAGAGGCTCCCTGCAACAGTCTCAAAGTCAAGCTCCTTCTCTACTCATCATTCAGATCCAAATCAGCAAAAATCCTTTCAAAATGTAATAGTCGGTTTTCCTTTTCTACAACATCCTCAGTTCCTAAAAAAGACTTCCCACCCAGATCGATGTAATCTCAACTCAGCTTAGCATGGTTATTACCAACTGGCGCTACAAGATTGACTCCTCTAGCATTAGCATTATTTCTTCCATCTACCCCTACAACTACTGCAGCTTGCATCAAGTTGACAAAGAACTTATGCATAGCCCTCATATGAAGCACCTACCTGGCATTTGCATTTGCATTTTGATTAGCATTAGTCTGTCAACCCTGGTTCCTCCTGGTGTTGGGCCATGCATTCCCATTATTTATGTTGCTTCCTCACCAAAATTCACTCTTTCGTTTCTTGCCTCCATATCTTTCATTCTCGTAAATCTACATACGAGCCTTAATAAAATATAGAAGAACGGTCAAAGATTTAAAGGAGAATAGAGATGGAATGCATACTTTTATATAGTAATACAAGTACATTATTATAACATTATTCCATATTCCAATTTTATTCTCCGATTCATTAGGATTATGTTTTCCAAAAATCTTTAGGTTTAATTTTTTTTTAATCATAAACCTATGCCTTGATACTAACTTGAAGCGTCCCTGTAACGACCCGTAATTTTTGACAATTAAAAATAGTAAATTTAATAAGATTTTGTAGTTAAATGTGGAAGAAATTAAAATTTAAGATTTATAACTGGAATAATACTAAAATGAAATGCAACAATATTAATTAAAGCAAATTATTAACAATTTGGATGGAATTCCAATTAATTGAAATAGAGTAAGGTTATATTTGGTTATAAAGTGAACATAGGAAAAAGAATGTAAGTATTGAATTCATTAATGAAATGATACATTGTCAATGGAAATTGAATAAAATTCATGTTATGAAAGAAATGGTAACATTTGTTTGTAAGTAATAAACTTAAATGTAATTAAAGGCTAAATGGTGCAACTATTATATATATTACCTATTTATTTGGTCTATTAAATTTAATTGGATATAAATGTCAATAAATTCCTTTAATTAGTGCAATTAATGTATGTTTAATTGATAATGGTAAAAAGGTTGATTATATACAGTGTAACCAACGTAAATTTTTATCATAGTATGATCTTTGATTTGAATAAAAGGATGGAAATCAGTTTACTCAAAATTTATTGGAATTGGAAATTTTAATAAGTGAATTTATTACAATCAATGAAATAAAAGGTTACGTAAATGAATGGTAAGATGAAATGGTAAAATATTGGTGTAATGGAAGATATAACAATGTTGACTATGCATATAAGGTAATAATTGATTTAATAAGAGAATGAAACCAAGGTAAATTAATTAATTGAGACTTTAATTATAATTAATGTGTGAAATTGACCAAAGTTCAATAAAATGGAAATATAGTAGTTAATGCAAATAAAGGATGGAAATTGGGGTGTATTAACGTAATGAAATATAGAACAAATGTCAACTATGTTATTAGATCATAAGTTTGGACCATAAATAAAATTCTAAAAAAAACAACAAAACTACAATGACGCAATGAACTAGATGGTTCTAACGCATATTAGAATATAATTTAATAACAGGAATTGGAATACTTAATGTCAGTTTTAATGATGAGTTAAATGAATATTGATTGATAGAGAAAAAGATTTATTTAGTATGTAATTTAATGCTTGTTGGAAACTGTAATTCTATAAACATGTTTGCTTGACTATAAATAAGGATTACAATGTTCACGTATTTATTTAATTGATTTCATCAATTAGGGTCTGTTTTGAAGTGGAAATTAAAATTAATTGGAAATAAATTTATTAAAATCTTTCAATTGAAAAAGGAAAAGAAACAAAGTGCAATTAATAAAATTAATGTAAGAATGTTTTCATTATGAATGTACATTATTTGGAAATATAAGAATGGATTTAATATTGTATAAGTTGATCATTTTAGGATATAAGAATGTTTACATTTATGAATTGCAAGTAACGAATAAGCATTTTAGGGAAAATAAAAGAATGTTGAGGAAATAAAGTGAACGTTTCCATTCTGAATATAAATAACGTTGTAAAAAGAGAAAATTGAAATTTTAAAAAAACAACATTTTACGGTAGTTAAATAGCAGGCATAGGTTGCACGGAAGTGAGTTTATTACTAACCTTGAAATTTAAAATAAATTAAATAATTGAGTTCATAATTACGTGTCGAGAAAAATGTTATTTTTAAATTTGAATTTAAATCATGGTTCATATTTTATTTATGTATACGCTGTCCCCGTTATGTAAATTGGCCTTTTTAAATTTAGTTATGTTGTGGTAATTAAATCTTTAATGAATGTCAAATTTGGTATGTTTGGGGTTAAAAAAAAAAATTAATTGGGTGAACAAATGTTTTGAAATTTGAATTCTAAAAGTTTGTTTATAGAATAGAGTTGGTCCATTTATTCCCTTTCTAATTAATAATTGTCACACCTTTTTTTTTTATTGTTTCCTTATTTGTTTCATTACTCATTTCCATTTACATGGTCTAAAGCCTTTTCATTTCATGAACGTTACATACTTTTCATATTTTTTATTTCTTTCTTTGACCTCTTTTAATATCTACAATTTTTATTGGGTTGTTCATATTTTTACTTTATTTCAATTCCTACTTTGTTTATATTTAGCTTTATTAGCTTTTCACTAGTTTCATTCCTCATTCTTGTAGCTTCATTTCATTTTTAAAATTTCATCTTCTATAGCTTCATTTTTTTGTCACTCTTCACATTCCTCCTTCTTTTTTTCATGTTTCTTCTTTAAATCACCTTTCTTTCTTTTTTTCCAAAGTTTTTTTTCCTCTTTCTTCTTCTTATTCTTCGAATCTTCTTATTTTTCAAAGTTTCCTTTTCTTTTTTGTTCTTCTTCTTCTTTAAATTTTTTTTCTCTTTTAAACCTTCTCTTCTTTCCATGTCTTTTTCTTCAAATCCAGATTTATATAATCTTCTCTTCAAAACTTTCTATAAAAAAAAATTAATATAGCAAGGAAACAAAACAAAATGAGAAAGTAGTTGCAGATCCAAATCTCGCTAAGCAAAAAGGTATGCAATACCAAAAATTCCATTGCAAGTTAAATAAAATATATGATGTGATATATTTTTTTTTTCTTTTTTTGAAATTTCAATCACCATTAATGTGTATAACTTTCTCCTACGAACTCAGTTTCACACGCGCTTTTCTCTGCTAGGTTCGTATTGGAATTCCAAACATTTAGATGCTGGTTTGAACGAATTCTGAGACCGTCGAATTTTTGGGTTTAAATCGGATTTAAATTCGATTTAAATTCAAAAGGTGGGTGTTTTAACCCACTCACAACTTCTAAAATTTCTTATGTTGTTAAATTGATTTAAGATTTGAGTAGAAATTTGTTTATGACTGTTTGGCATGTTTTATTCGTCATCTCTGTTAAATCGCATTTATTTAATTTAACTGTTAATTAATTTTATTTATTGCATTTAATTTGACAGTTAGAATTTATTTATTTGCGTATTAACTGCCTGTCATAGTTATGTTTATTTTTATTTCATATTAACTGCCAGTTAAATTTATATTATATTTTGCATATAAACTGCTAGTTTAACAATAATTAAATTTATTATTGAATATAAACTGTTAGCTAACACATGTTATTTATTACTTGTAAAATTTGTATGCTCTATATTGATGTTGTTTAAATTGGATGATGATTGTAATAAATGGTTGATGATTGATATTTGGATGAATGGATGCTGTATTTTATATTGTATAAACTGCAAGTTATCGTGCATGTCATTCATTCGGGATTGCGGTTTGAAATGATATACAACCGCATTTTTATTTTAAATTTCGTATTGAAATGATAAACATCCGTATCACTTGACCATATGGTAGAAAATTTTATACAGGCACCGCGGTATATATATATATATATTTTGAAATGTTCTTCTATGATTTTGAAAAGTTATATATATATATATATATATATATATATATATATATATGGTTTATGGGATATTGATTTGGTTATTGATAAAGGTTATTATATATATAGTAATTTCCGGTTTTTAAGCTTTGCATAAATTTGATTTGAAGTTTAAAATTAAGTTTGATTTTAAGATCAAATACAATTAAGCATTTATTTAAAATTTAATTTCTGGAGTTTCATTGACTTAAATGAGAATAATGTTGGAAAATGAATATTAAGTTAAATTGGAATTAAATAAAAAGTTAGAATTTTTAAAGGATATGATTTTATAACTTGATTTTTGTGTAGAGTGATCTAAATGAATACCAGGTGGATTTAAATGAATATATCAAGTTTAATAAATTGAAAGATTTTCCAATTATGTGAAGTTAAAGGTTTTACTTAAATTATATTGAATTCATTAAGTAAAAATTTCAAGTCTAAATAATAAGTAATTGAATCTGATATATATGGGTTTGTCAAATGAGTTGGTTTTTGAAATGGTGAAATATTTAAAGCTTTGAAACATAAGCATTAAAAATGGTATTTGGAAGTTTAAATCGATATTTGGAATTGATTTGTGAAATGTAAAGAAGCTATTTTGTTTTATAAAAGAAATTTAATATTTAACCATTTGAGAGATGGAAATTTGTTTCAAAGTTATGATTTTCAAGGTAGTATAATTTGGAAATATTATATTCCAGAGTTTTGATTCTAAATATTTTACTTTGAAAACCCTATGAGTTTGGAAAGAATATATATTGGAAAATAAAATGACATTATATTGGTTTGGGCCTAAATGATATCGTATTGATTTGGGGTTTTAAAAATATAAATGATATCGTATTTATATGGGTTTAAATGGATATTTTATTCTGGTTTTAAAGTTTAAATTATTTTAAATGACCGCGGTGTTATAATAACGTTTGGTTGTTAAAGAGACCGGGATCGGAAGTTGTCATACTCTCTGCCAACTCCGAAAACCACTTTAACAACCGTGTACGCGGTGGAGATTCCAGAATGAAGTAGGTTGGTGGAGGTGTTTCCTGCAAGGTAAATACGTGGACCCGACTCCCGTGAGTTGGCATAAGGTGGTTAAAACAGGAGCGATTCTCGGGCCAATGAGGTCGTTCCTCTGATCGGACACTCCTCTTCGATATTATACTTTGACTTTGGATTGATTCAGTGGCCACTTTTACTTTGATTTTTAGGGAGTTTGTTTCTAGGTGGGCGGTAGCTGCGGCTACGCATTTCCATCAGCCCGGATAGCAATTGGTATATCTACCCTGGCATTTCCTAGTTGTGCCGTGTCACCTACCCTATCGCGCCTTGTACTAGTTTGGATTTCTCCCGTAGCCCGTGTGGTATCCTCTGGTGGCTTCCCGATCAGGAGGGACTATGATATTGGATGGACTACTGGGACTATTACGTGTTAAGGGCTATATCGGTAACCCCTTAATGCTAAGAAAAAAGTAAGTTTACTTTACAAATAGGCACTATTATAATAGCGCAATATACTACATAGTAAATAGTTTAACGGATCCTTAGGAGGTGTAAATCCCGAGCATCTCTTGAGTTATTGCACTCATATTTATTTCTGTTAATTTAACTCACATAAGATCTTTTAGTTCTGACTCGAGTGTTTTTGTCTTTTCAAATTCACTCGGGTCAGTCCGAGCGTTTCAGGATTTGAAGATTTTATTCTGGAGGACGAAGACGAAGATTTGTAGTATTACTATGTACTAAAATATCCCACTACACTATTTAATTCCGCTGCATCGATATTATTGGTATGTGAACTCTGATATTTAATTGTATAAAGAAGAATCAAATGTTTTGTAAATAGTTTTATGAACTGTATATTTTATTATTATATTTTATCCTTCCGCTATGAGATTCTGTTTTCTTTTTATTTCTTTCTTGTTTTTCTTATTTACCCCATAACAATCCGCCCTTCCGTATGGTTTGAATTGGTCGTGTGTCGATTTATAGCATGCGAAAAGGCGGGATGTTACAGTCCCCCATTTCGAGGCCTAAAATTAACCGCTACAAATGCTGTAGTCATCCATAGTTATTAATCCATGACGACAAAATGTAGTATGTTAACCATATTAATAATCAAAAGCACATGAATATGAAAATTTTCAACATAATTAAGAAACGACTTTTACATTCCATTTTAAAATATGATTTTATATTCATTGCATAATCCTATTTGTGATTCCACATTCAAAGTAAATATAACTATTTCAAAATAATCTAAGAGCGACATATAAAGATGCCTCCATGGTTGACTAGAGTCAAATAATTGGCAATTATACAACTTTTTCATTACATACAAAAACCAAACAACATAACGGAAATAGATAAAGCTCCTAATAGCTAGATTGCCTCTCGCATGTCTTTGGAAGCTTATTCGTCTAACTAGAACCACATGTTTTTATGATAGCTCCTAATAGCTAGTTTTCATAGGATGACTATGAACCCTTAATTATCCTCATAGAGACTATATGTGACGGCCCTGACTCGACCTTCGAAAATCGGCACCGAATACGACACTCATATTCAAATGCTGCAGATCCAAACGTCAAATCTGGTTCGTCGAAGCTAATAACACCTTGAGTATCACAACACAGTGGAAGAAAAAGAATATCAATATATATATATATATATAACATTGATACAATGACAGATACAATATCTGATATAATATGATACAACAGAATGATACAATATATATCAATACTATCAGAGATACAAGACACAGCGGAAGGAATATCCTCAATAGAATGTATCTCCAAATCCAATGCTCCAATCCAAAGCTAGCTCGAACCAACATCACGCTTCACAAAGATAAGAAAGTGCAGTCGTGGTCCAAAGACTAGACTAACTCCAGATAATGTACTAAACCTGACTATTTGAAAAACTCAACTCTAGACATCCCGTGTAGAAAAATTGTGGGCACCCAGAGTTTAGGAAGGGAACAATAATCTCCAGGTCAGTCATGGGACCGGTATGAGCAAACAGAACAGTTTATCTTTTAAAGCAAACAACAAAAGAATTTAAAATAAATCCGCAATGCTTTTAGGAAAATGAAACCACCATAAGGCCTCCCGCCACACACACAATGCAAACGCAGAATTGGAGGAGATTTCTCCTTATGATAGTCAAATATGCTTGATACGAGAAAATTTCTTTGATATTATTACTAGTGCATAGTGTAGAAAAACCATTTTGAAAGTATAATATAAATCCTAGCCAGCATAGGCATTTCGCACTTATGCCTACCATAGCTACCATGTTCAATAGCAGGTTACCACCAGATTCCATGGCAGGTTATACAACTAAAAACGTATAGGGCGCATATTATTTTGTTTGGATTTGCAACGAATGGTCAGGCTAAGGAACTTCCTACTGTCCATGGGTATGCCTCTAGCGGGACGTCCCGAGAACCTAACCGGATCTCTGCCAACACAAGGCCGGGTTACCTCTGTAACTAGGTAACTACTACTCGAGCATGCCAACCCCCGGTCCTTTGGGACCTTTATCCGAGGCGCCTCTCAACCAATAACCACAAAGCAATCTCAAAGTAATAGATTTGCAGTGACCACATGAGTAAGCATCTGGGCTCCATACCATGATACCACCCTTTTCCAGAAGGAAATGACACACCCTAAAGGGCGCGACCCTCATAACCTTGTCGCATCTTTCCTGTTTTGACCATTTCCAGGGTGTGAGGTCCCGATACAGTCTCGTCCATAAAGCTACGCTTTACACAAAAGCTATGCTTTGATCACGAATGATCAACAAATGATCATCAACACACAACATCACTTAGCATGTCGCACTACCAAATTGGGAGTATATCACTGATAACCTTCAATTACATAATCTCTAAGCTCGTACGTCTCAGAAAAGGGTGTTAAGCTAAGAGAATAAATTCTCCGCCACCAACAGATATGTATTTGAAAGAAATCTTCTTTATATCTCAAAGTGTAGTGTTAGACATACAACCATACAAGTCTGTTTCGGGTTCGAACAGAACCGAAGGCACTTCGTCCAATAAAGGAAAAAGCCCTTGCAAATCTTGGTATTCACAATCCTGATCGGACTTCCCATCACTTAGGGAATCTCCATACTGTAGCTACTCGGTGCAGAGACAATCGATAGGTTATCCTATCGTTCTCACAAACACTCGGTCTTCAATACCGGTCTTCATCGCAATCCATAACGTCGGATCACTATTCGGAATGGGTTATATGACACAAGGTCCTCTCCCGGCTAAACCGAATAGTGAGCGCAATATTTAAAATAAATGGATATGGGATTTCAGTTAAGTCACAACTTCTAAAAACCCAAAACCTTTCTTCAAATGGTTTAAACAAATTACCATTTCAAATCTTTAAACAAAAAGATTTATTTCACAAAGGTTCGCCCAGTTTCACAAAGATCCATTTACGGATTTCAAAACAATTTCCATTTCAATTGGATTAACTCATTAAATCTTTAAATCAAAGATTTAAATTGTAGCTTTCAAACCGTTTCCAAAGATTTATTCATAACTTGGAAAACCATTTTCATTTTAGACTTGAAATCCTTTGAACACAAATTGGACGTTCATTTCTTATGTGAAAGCTTTTATTATTTAGAAACAAATAGTTTTCGTTTCGGAAAAATCCGATTTCATTTACACAAGTTAAAATCTTAGGTTAAATTCAAATTCCCAAAACAACACTTTTAAAATGGTTTAAAAAAACCCATATAAACTCATTTATAAGTTGAATAACCTTTTTAAACCCTAGTTTTCAAATCATAGAATTCAATTTCAAATATTGAATTCAAATATAAATCAAATTATTTAAATTTCAAAACTCAATCAAGTTATTCAAAATAACTTTTATTTTTGAAATTCATTTTCAAAAACTTCCAATTCTAATTCTAAAACTATTTTGGATTCAAAACTTTAGTCTTTAAAATTGTTAAAAATCCGTGACTTGGTCGATTTCCTCGTGCAATCCATATTTGTGTGTGTATGGTGTAGTCCAGGGGTTTCACACAATAGTGCAACATCATCAATCATCACAAGTAAAGTAAATTTATCAATCACAAAGATTCACCATTACGATTTGATGTGGGTTTCGGTTAATCAACTGGAATCCGACTCCTTGTCGCATCGAAATTTAAATGTCGTTTTACGGGCGAAAAGGGTTTTCGCATACACATAGAAACAAATCATAGTTCAGCACAAAGCATAGCATCACAATCACATATCAGAAATATCAATCCAGTACACAATATTTGACAATTGACTTAAATTAATCAAATTAAACTCAATTAATTACAATGAGCAATTAATTTTTTTAATTACTTTCATAAAGTAATTACACTTACACAATTTCATAAATGATTATCATTAATTAATTAATCTAATTAGTTGTTAAAATTAATCACATTAATTAATTTTTTAAATAATCTTAGTTAATGACCTTCATTAACTAATAACAATTGTTTAATTACTTTGCTAAAGAAATTACTTACATTAATCATCATTAATTAAAATTGATTAACCATTAATAACTCATTAATTTATCCTAATTATTTAATTAATTAAGTGTTAACTGTAACATAATTAGTTCTTAATTACAATTTAATTAATTCCTAATCATTAATTAACTTAAACCTTAATCCATAAATTTAAACCTTATATCTACTAATTAAATTGATACAAAACATTAATTATCCATTCTAATTAACTTAATAATTTACGAATTACAAATCAATAAGTTTTATTAACTTTAAAGAAAGCTTATTCTTATCAATGATTTCATTTATCACTCACAATATGTTGAAAACATTTATTTCAAATTTACTGCTTAAATTTTATTTTAATTTCAAGTTTTAAAATGAATACCAATTTAACTTATATAAAGTTAAAAACTAATTTAAAAAACCCTTAAATTTCCATGTTTAAGTAATAATTTCGTTATAAAAGAAATTTGAAGAGTTTAAATCAAAATCCTTTTTAAATTCGCATATTAAAAGAATACTTAACTTTTAAACTTATTTAAACATTTAAATTATATAGAACTTTATTTAATTTCAAAATCTAGAATTCAGATTTGGATTCAAGTCCAGGTTTAAAATCCTGATTTAAACTTTGTTTTAAATGCTTCCTTTACAAATTCAAGTTCTATTTTAAATTTCAAACTCCTTTTAAATACACTTAAACTTAAACACTTTTAGTTATTAAAACAATTTAAATTTACAAACTTTATTCTCAACTAGGCTTCGAACTAAACTTGAATTTATTGCTTAATAATTTAAATTTAATTTTAAAATTTCAAACAAAGACAGAACAAGTTTTGTTTTAAACCTGTACAAGCATTTCTACCCGAGCCAATATCACATTTGCTTCGAGCCAGCACTTAAAACTTCGAGTAAATCACTCGAGATACTCGAGAAAATCTCGAGTTCACCCTGCTTCATCCCAAACTACCCAAGTTTCCAGATTACCAGAAACTCGTGCACGGTGCACTTGCACGGCATGGTCGCTCACCTCTAGACGTCTTCTCGTCGTCGAACAAGTCGACGACCATCCATGAATCCATCCCTGATCGCCAGAACTCATACATCTTCTCGAATTCAAAATCGAATTAAAAAAGTGAAACCTGGAAATAGCAATCTGGAACCACCTCCAAACCTGGGAAACGCCGCGCCTTCGCAACCTTGACCACCAGAAAGTCAGCATCTCTGGTCATCCACTAGTCGACACTTCCTCTTCCACCTCCCAAAACCTCACAACACTCGATCAACTCCAGACGACAAACGAGGCCAAATACATAACCACGACAAAACTAGGTTTAAAAACTACAAACGTTCGCAGCCGCCGCCACGTTCATCTGTACACCCTCTCACTATTTTTCCTGCAACCCCTGATCACTCCTCCACCTCCAAGAGTAAGCTCGACCGCTCCAACCATCAAGATCACCAGAGATAACTCAAAATGCACAATTCGAACAAACCCAAACTGCTCCTAAATCCTAGCTCTAAAATTTATGATTTAAGCTTTAAAAATCATGTTTAAGTATACGAATTCAGTTTATATACCTGAAATCGTAAATTAAAAGCCTGTACATTTTAAATTTCCCAGATAATCATTGATTTAATCTAATGAAATTTATTTCTAAAATTTAAATCATGTTGAAACAAACAATTTTTTTTGTTTAAATTCTAAAGCTTAACAAAAATCAGTGGAGAAGAAATTTGATTTCAAACAGGTTTTGAAAACCTGTTTCCAAACAGAGGTAGTATGCTTGATACTGGACATGCATAATCATTTTAAACACATACATATACACATCTTTGCATGCATAAAGATACTTCACAATTTCTACTTCAAGCATGATTCAAACCACAGACTAAACTTCAGAAATCTCAAAAGTGTACTCACCTGGAATATGTTTGAATAGAGAGCTGCTTTGTTTTGAAACTGCAGTTTTATTTATTTATTTTCTTTCTTTCATTAATCTCTTTTCTGTTTTGTTGAATTGAACTTAAGTTTTGTAAGAGAAATAGTGATGTTTATATTTTCTAGAATGCTAAGTTTTTCTGAATGAAATGAAACAATATGGATGTATATATGTAGAGAAAGGTGTTTACAGAGGGGAGGTATTATCTGGTTTAGCTTGTTTTTTTTCCTTGCCTACATTTTTTGACCAAAGATATTTTTATGAATGGAGGCTGAGATGATTTCTGTTTTCAGCCGACTATACTTTGTGCTGAGATGATAGGGGTAAGTACATATGTTTCCATCTTAGTCTACATGCATTATCATCTCATTTGATCTTTTATTTGTATGTAGATTTTTTTTTGTTTTTGAGATGATATTAGTTCAGATTTTCTCAACTTGGAATGGTCGAACTGAAATGAAGATGATTGATATATAGAAAGAAAGCTTATAGGATAATATGTTTGTAAAGGGTAATTATTTTTGTTTTGTACAATACCAGACCAGAGATTTTTTTCCTTTTCTCATTTCTTTTCATATACATATTGCTATAGTTTAACTATCAAACAATTAATTCATATTAATATATCAATATGCTTTTAAAACTAACTACCCATAAATAAATTTACATAAATAATATTTTTAAACCCAAATCATTTTTCTAAGTCATTTATTTAAATTTTAAATTCAAATACAAATTCAATATTCAAGTTCAAACTCTAAAGTCAAATTCAAATTACTCATATATACATATGCATATATATATTTCAATTTCAAATTTATTCCAAAATTTACATTAACTATTAATTTAAATTGAATCTAAAATTGGGATCGTTACAGACTATACATCTACAGAATGATGTGGACTATCTATCTCACATCGTATAGTTTTTCTAAGATGACTATGAACCCATCATTTACAATTTGATTCATATTATCCACATGCTTCAATTGAATTCATGTTACCTACATGTTTCATTTCAATTCATGTTACCCACATGTATCAATTTAATTCATGTTACTGCGACGACCCTGGATTTTGAACATTTGAAATTGGAATATTTAATTGATTTTAAATATTTAAAAGTTAAATTCTAACTTGAATTTCAAAGATCACCATTTATTGGATAATTTAAAAATTGAATTTAATAATTGGAAATTGGGTAAACTAGGAAATCTGGAGTTTCAAGCTTGTTAAAAATATTTTAAAGGTTTATAAAATTTATAAATTTATAATGATGATACTGAAGATAATAGAAGTGTTAGAATTTAATTTAAGGATGATTTGTTCAGCTTTGAAAATATATCGCTTAAATTGATATTTAAAAGTAGCCTTCCGAGGCATAGTCTTGAATTTCGACGAAACATGTTCCATTGGATCCGTAATAGTGTATTATTATCGGATTTTAAATTTCGTAGTGTTAGGAGTGTTGTGTGATCGTACGGTATATAAACGCGCTGAAATCTATATCTGTAATAGCCCGCAAACCCGTACACCTTGAGTCGACACTATTCGCCATCAATCAACTCAAGATGTACGGAAATACGAACCATGGGGTTAACGAAGAAGAGGTAGAAGAAGAAAATAGGAAACAACATCAGAATCTGACCATCGCAGCGGAATAAAATATAATAGTAATAAATGATCTTTACACAAAAACAAATATATTTGTTTATACATTACATCATCAGAGTTCAACAACATCAATAACATACAACAGGACAGTCATATAAACCTGTCCTCAAAACTGAATACACAGCGGTATAATAATCAAGTATGGAAGTACGTATCGCCATCCAGCTCGTCTCCTGAGCTCCACAGCATCATATCTTGTATTCTATAACACTCGGTCTGACCCAAACATTATAGTTAAATAACACCTGAGTCAGTCTGGAATATCAGCGTGAGAAAACCACACTCAAATTGATTATTAAAATTTCAAATCCTTTGAAAATCAAAAGCATCTCGTAAGACCACGCCACAAATAAACATGTCGGGTTTTTACCTTACGATTGCTAAAACACTTTTTATTAAAATCCTCTGATATTATAATAGTGTTTATATACAAATACTTATTCAAATAACTGAAATTGTTACATGATTAAATTCCATCTACTAGCCACAATCGTGGGTAATACAAAAAAAACCGTAAAAGGCAAGCAGGGAGAATGGATTTCCAACTAATGACTAGGCACTGGGATACCACCTGTCACAGTACGTGGCCTAGATCACTGTACCGAGGATTACTCCCAATCCCCTGCAACACAAGACCGGGACTACCCCTTACTGGATAATCCCGAGTAAGATCACCCCACGGTTGGGATCAGCAATCGCACCACTGAGCTGAATAAAAAGGGACTTCTAGACAGGGATGACCTAACCCTAACGAGTGCTACACACATAGCCTTACTGCATAACCCCTGATTTTCTGTCATTCCCGGTTGATGAGGCTTGAGGCTAAGCGTTACCTTTTAGAACGTTTCTCTTAGAATGCTCATCGCCCACCTGACGATGTTCTAAAGGATTCATCCATACATGTCCATCCCGGGTTCGAACGAAACTGAATGCACTATTCCTACTACATCCATTTTGGAAACATCCTCAGGATTAGTAGCGACTAGCCCTTGCACTTCACTACTCCATCTTCGACTCCGAACTCGTCTTCCTCATGAAAACGTACAAACCGGATCGAAGTGGTTTTCCAGAAATTAATCCTGATCCCGGTCTCTTCGAAATGATCAACGCATTGACCAATATTGATAGTCGGTGATTTAACTATCAATTAACATTCACAACAACCATCAACCATAAATAATTTCTCCATATTATTTATTAATCTCAAAATATCTTCGCAAGTATATTTTCATTTTCAACCCTTCTTGAAAACAGTTTTCAAACCACACTTTTCTCATGAAGTAAATTCCCAACTATTTATTTCCACTGAAAGCACCAAGCACAAAAACTCTAGATTTTTTTAAAATAATTTAAAACGCTTTATTTTGAAATATACTTTAAAACATTTAAGTTAAAAACTACTTCAATACTTTATTTAAAATACATACTACATGAATATTTGAAAATAAGGTTACTTTATGAAATATAAAACTAGATTTTCTCTTTTTAAAACAAAATACCAGGTCACCTTTTAAATAATGACTACGATAATAGATTTGAAAAACATTTAATTTAGAATTTAAACATTTAGAAATAATAAATTTTCCAAAACATGCTTTTTTAAAACAACATTAAAACTTTTTTATTTATATTTAAAATTTTGCTTTGAAACGTACTTGGCTATCCAGGGAAATACGCTTCCCATCACATCCTTTAAAAATAATTCACTATTTATTTTAAAACAAATTTTCTTATTCCTTCAATAAATTCCCATCGTGAATTTATTCTTTCAAATATCTACTGGTATATTACTTCACTTTTATAAACCCAGTTTATAAATTCCAAAGTCTCACTTCTCTTTTAAAAATCCCGGTTTTACACACTTAAATCGATTCCCAAATTGATTTCCAATTTACTTCACCTTTAAATAAATTTCCTTACTTACTTCATTTATTTCAAAATCCATTAACTTCAGATTTTTGTTCCTTAATTATGATTTAAAATCTTTTAACTGAAAATACCAATTTCATATTCCCCAAATTCCTTCTTTATCTTTTCCAATAATTTAAATCTTAAATTTAAAATAAATGCGTTATTCCTTTAAATAATAACACTTAAGTTTAAAATTCATTATCTTCATGTTTATTCAAAATCCCCCTTTCATACACGGAATTTATTTATTAAAATTTTAAAATCACTTTTACCTTTTCAAATTCATTCTTAAATTTATTCAAATTTTCTATGATTATTTTACTTAAAAATCCACTCTTTTATTTTCTTTTCAAAAATCCAATTCTATATATTTTGATAACTCGGTGTACCGAAATATATTAAAGCAAATCACAGCATTCAATATTCCAATTATCAATAATATTCATCACAAAATATCAAATATTCATAACACAGAATATTAAACAATCTAAACAATTTTGAGGAATCCAGTTAGATCCCTCCAACCCGTTTCCCTGCATCCACAGATGTTAGCACAACATAAAATACCAATTCCACTTCGAGGCGGAATATCCCGTATATGGGATTAAATAATATCATCCGCTATTATGCGGCGCATATGGTCTCATCCGCTATTATAATGCAGGAAATCAATTACTCCAATATACTATATACTATTATATATAATATAGCACATCAAATCAGTTCAATAATTCAACCATTTATTTAAATTTAACTTAAGACCAGATGAGTGAGATTAACTCACCTTTGACTCATGTTTTGCAACCCACTACCAATCCGGCTTGCTTCTTTTAGATTCTGACCTTGTATAAATATTTATACGGTTTATTAATGTCTGAATAAATTGAACAATTAATTCTCTTACTCCATTATTTAAAATAACTTAGTAAACTGAAATATGTATATGCATAATCATTTTTTTATATACACACAAATCTATACATTGAAGAAGAAAAATAAACTACTTTATAAAACTATCTATAATAAATTCTCTGTTCAGATCCTAAGCATACATACATACACACATACATACATACATACATATATATATATATATATATATTCAAAAGAAAAAATATTATACCTTACTGGATGAAACCCTCCTAGCTCATGAACAACAACCCTAGCCTCAACGAATACAGTGCCGTTTCACTCAAATCGAACGCCATGCCAATGACTGTCGCGTCTCCTCCAAGCCGTCTTGAACTTCGACCTGCCTCCCCATTCGCGTGCGTGAGCGCGCGAGCCTCCCATGTCGCGACCTTACCTCGCGCAAGAGCGCGTGCCCAACAGCCTCACGCTCGAGCTCAGCTATGATCAAACCTTCAAACTCTCATGATGAGCCGCCCACCACTATTGTGAAACCCAAATCAAACAAACCTAGCCGCGCCTACGCGAAATCACGATCTGAAACGAGATTGATTTTGATTTTCGAAGCTTCATTAAATCCATAAATTCGACTGAGCTTCGGCCATTAATTGATTTCGAAATTTTGAATTGGGAACGTGATGAATGCACGATTTAAATTCGCAAGAGAGAGAGTTGAGTTTTGGTTTGAATTGAAAGAGCGGCCATTTTTTTCTCTTTCGTTAGTTTTGAATTCGATTGAAAGGAAGTGTCGTGCATTTGAAAGAGAGGGCAGAACAAAACATTTGCGTGTTGATGACGCCTTGCTACAGTAACCTGAAGTGAATAAAAAGACAACTGATGTGAAGGAATTTCAACTGATGTCTGACCAGGATATAAATATAAATTAATCCAAATTCAAATCCAAATTGTCCCGATTTACGTAGCTTAAAATCTTGACATCCTATCGAGTTGTGCCGCTAGGCGTTTATAATGTTATACCCCTATTCCGAACGCAATGGAAAAGGTTTCGAGCCCTAATTCGATTGTATGGAGAAGATAGCTTTTTGGACCCAGTTATTATATTAAATTTTCAATATAAATTTCAACGCGTTTGCTTATCGTACGACCAAACGGTCACTCCAAACACTATGAAAATTGAAATCCGATAATAATACAATATTACGGATCCAATGGAACTGGTTTCGTCGAATTCCGAGACTGTGCCTTAGAAGGCAATTTTTTAACGTCAATTTAAACGATATATTTTCAAAGCTTAACAAAACACTATTAAATTCAATTTTAGCACTTTTACTATCTTCAGAACTATCAGTATACATTTTACAAGTCTTTGAAATAATTTTATTCAGCTTAAATCCAAGATTTACCACTTAAACCAATTTCAAATGTTTTAATTTAATAATTAAATTATCTAATAAATAGTGATATTCGAATTCAAGTTAGAAACTAACTATGAAATATTTAAAATCGATTAAATATTCCAATTTCAAACAATCAAAAATTCCAGGTCGTCGCATTCCTCCCATCTTAAAAGAATTTCGTCCCTGAAATTGCTAGTTAACAAGAACGATCCAATACCCATTACTATTTTCCAAAACCAAACAATGCCAAACTATTCTCAAAACAATCTTTTTATTAAAGACACACTAACCCTTTTTCTAGCTTTCTAAACTTATCCATAACCCCCAATAATATTATTTATTTACCGATTAAAATTTGAATTTAAAACTAAATTTTGAATTATCAAAATTTTCTCAAATTTTTTCTAATTCCCTAAATTTTCGAAATTTTTTGCCAGCGTCTCCTTTGCGCGGCTAGCTCGGTACAACTATAAAATACCTCTACGGCTCCTAAATTCCAAAGAAAACAAAAGGCCAAGTGGCTAGATAAAAAACCCAATCAAATTTCATATAGAAATTTAAACACATACCTTTTTGTCGAGCAATTCAAATTTATCTTCTGAAATCAAAACCAATTTTCCTTTCCCTTTATAATACATGCATATCCTATTTAGCAATAATATCCAATCATAGCTTTTAAAATCATTTTATACATTTCCTTACATAAGTTTTCATATCTACTTCTATTCAAATTAGTTTTCCCATTTCCATATGAATTCAATTTATCTTCAACTCTGAATATTGAATTTTATCTTCCATTTATAACTGATTCATATCATTATTTTAAAATAGTTTCGTCCACTAATTTATTTCAATTTCCAATTTGAAATCTTTTTGTCGCTAACAAAATTTTTCTAAAAATTTTCAAAAATTTTCTAACTCCTAAAATTTTCGAATTTTTTTGGCAGAGTCTCATTTGTACGGAGGAGCTTTTGCAATTTGACAGGGGATATAAATATATATACATCGACCCACACTGTCGGAAAAACAAAAACAGTTCATGTTTCCTATTTTTATTGCATAGGCGTACCTTATTTAGCATTTTTAAGCAATGGCTTATTATTTTAGCAATTAGCGCGACCAAAATCCTACCAAACAGCATTCAGGTACCTGTACGTACTCAATTTAAACATATAAGTGCCACATATATGAAGTTTAACAGCATTTCACTTATTTGCAATAGTTAAACACATGAATTCTAAAAGCAATGCACACTAAACACTTTCCGTAAGCAATTTATATGGTTTTAATACTAAATCAACTATTTTCAATTAATTCATATACCATTTTCATTCAATTTGAATGGTTTACAACCCACTTGCTTACATTCAATTCATTTTTAATTTTAAACAAACCCATATCATTTCAATTGATTTAAAAATCAATTTTATTCACTTCTGTTAATACGTTTACTTTCGTTTACGGCAAATGACTAATTTTCTGTGCAAATTTGATGTTATTCATGCAAATAACAATTACTTAAGCTTATAACCCTTTTAAATTGATTCCACTCAATTTATATTAATTCTATTCCATTCTACATTACTCACACCCCATACACTTGCATTTTCATTTCATATCTGTATTTGTTTATCCAAAACTATTTTATTTAACTCGAAAACTATCCAGGCTATTTCATTCAATAACTATTTCTCAACTTATTTAAACCACTCTTCTATTTGAGTTCAGTTTTCATTCAATATTTACTTAAGTTAACAACTTAAGTTCATTTCCACTTTGAAATAAATCCTATCCTCGCTTTTGTCAAATCCATTTCGGTTTGCATCAATTTATTCAATTAGTCCCTTTTAACTCTAAATTCAATATTCTGTTCATTAAATAATATCCAAGGCCATTATTCATTCATACTCACTTTGATTTCATTTGCAATTCAAACCATCACTGTTTTAGTCCAATTTCATTTTTATTCGACACATTTCCAATTATATTTAATTTGTTAACACTTTAAGTCGAATTTTAATTAATAATTCAAGTTCTGATTCTACCATTCACTTTTAATTCACCATCCAATTTTATTAACTCACAATTCAATTTCTATTTAACCAATTGAAATTCCATTAACAAATTCAATTAATTAATTTATTCCAAATTAGTTCACTCCCAACTTGCAATTCAATTTTTGATTTTATCTTAAAAAATCACCTTAATTAATTTACTTGAATTCAATCTATTTTATTTTTAAGTTTGGATTTTTATTTCATTCCCAAAATATCTAACAAAATTTATTTTGGCTTATTTATTCCCTTTTTACATTTTTATAAGCTACTCACTTATTAATATTCATACTTCTCCATCCATTTACAGTCAATCACATTTTCACTTTACTTTTAACTAGGGATTATATTTTTATTTCAATGCTTTTCAATTCTTTTATAAGCTTCCAAAGTTTTATTTATCCCAATTCAATACTCACTTAGTTTATGCTTATTTATTTAAGTAAGAATTTTATTTCATTCAATATTATCTATAAGTCAACTGAATTTATTTCAATTCAATTTTATTTAACTTCGCTTCAGTTAAATCTAGCATCATACCATTTTTCTTTATTCCATTCAATCCACTTGAATTTAAATTAAGTAAGAACTTACTTTCACTTCATATCATCTACATCTCAATTTATTTCATTTCAATTCAATTTCAACTTAATTCAAATACAACCGGGTATTATTTTCAGTTTAATTCAATTTATTTCAATCCAATTAAATTTTATCCCATTTCAAATTTAATTTCTATTTTCCCATTCCAATCACATTCAAGATTTACTAATTATTTCTTCCAATCATCCCTTAAATTCTCCACAATTTAATTTCTCCAAATAAAATTTATTTAACCTTTTCACTTTAAATTTTAATTCCAATATTCAAAGTTCATATTTTCCTCCCTTATTTAAAAATCATCTCATCTTTACAAGTTTATAACTTACCTCATCAAGATTTTCAATTCAAATAAGGATTCAGGATTTCAAACGCCCGGCTTTTGGTTGAAATCATTTTGAAACCACCAATATCTAAAAATCAAACTTCTCAATTTTTTAAACCAATTCATCACTTGGAAACTTGAAAATGAATATTGATGATGTTGCGCAGCCATCACCCGGAGAAGTGAGCTCAATGCTATATTCCTTTCCCAAATTTATTTGAAACAATTTCTTTTCAGAAATACCTCCAAAATAATAATGCTATTATTTATCTTCAAAACACTTCCAAAATCTCCGGGGTTTTAAATTTTCAAATTTTGATTTAAGTCAAATGTTAACTATAATTCATTTGTATAATTTAAGTTGATACAAATTTCCATTTGATTATACAAGTCATACCAATTTTTATAATCTTATTTGTTTAAAATATTATCATCCAAACATCCAAGTTATATATCAATTTAAGGAAATATTTCTTTTATATCAAAATATATTTTGGATAAAATTATTTCATTCACCCACCTTTAAAACAATACCGTGTCAATTTATCGTGTCAGGTGTTTATAAACTCTTCTCAAATAGCGGCCAACTTACTCAATCAGAATTCATATTCCACTCAACCAATAAGTCAACACAATATTAAAACAACTTATATTCACTAACAAATACACGCTCATATCTATTAATACACTCAAACTCATTCTAGAGTACTACGGACTCTATTTTCTATGAGTAATCCTCATCAGAGCCAAGGTTATCACCAACCGAAGCTCTGATACCAAATGTAACAGCCTGCAAACCCGTACCCCTTGAGTCGACACTATTCTCCATCAGTAAACTCAAGATGTACGGAAATACGAACCATGAGGGTTAAAGAAGAAGAGGTAGAAGAAGAAAATATGATACAACTTCAGAATCTAACCATCGCAACGGAATAAAATATAATAGATAATAAATGATCTTTACACAAAAATAAATATATCTGTTTATACATTACATCATCAGCGTTCAACAACATCAATAACATATAACTGGATAGTCATATAAACCTGTCTTCAAAACTGAATACATAGCGGGATACTAATCAAGTACGGAAGTACGTATGCCATCCAGCTCGTCTCTTGAGCTCCACAACATCATACCTGTATTCTATAATACTCGGTCTGACCCGAGCATTATAGTTAAATAACACCCGAGTCAGTCTGGAATACCAGCGTGAGAAAACCACACTCAAATTGATTATTAAAGTTTCAAATCCTTTGAAAATCAAAAACATCTCGTAAGACCACGCCACAAATAAACATGTCGGGTTTTTACCTTACGATAGCTAAAACACTTTTTATTAAAATCCTCTGATATTATAATAGTGTCTATATATAAATACTTATTCAAATAGCCGAAATTGTTACTTGATTAAATTCAACCTTCTAGCCACAATCGTGGGTAATACAAACAAAAACCGTAAAAGGCACGTATGGAGAATGGATTTCCAACTAATGACTAGGCACTGGGGTACCACCTATCACAGTACATGGCCTAGATCACCGTACCGAGGATTACTCCCAATCCCCTGCAACATAAGACCGGGACTACCCCTTACTGGATAATCCCGAGTAAGATCACCCAACGGTTGGGATCAACAACCGCACCACTAAGCTGAATAAAAAGGGACATCTAGACAGGGATGACCTTAACCTAATGGGCGCTACCCACATAGCCTTGCTGCATAACCCCTGATTTTCAGTCATTCCCGGTTGATGAGGCTTGATACTAAGCGTTACCTTTTAGAACGTTTCTCTTAGAATGCTCATCGCCTACCTGATGATGTTCCGAAAGCATTCATCCATACAAGTCCGTCCCGGGTTCGAACGGAATCAAAGGCACTATTCCTACTACATCCATTTTGGAAACATCCTCAGGATTAGAAGCGACCAGCCCTAGCACTTGACTGCTCCATCTTCAACTCCGAACCCATCTTCCTCACGAAAACGTACAAACCGGATCGAAGTGGTTTTCGAGAAATTAATCCCGATCCCGGTCTCTTCGAAACGATCAACGCATTGGCCAATATTGATAGCCGGTGATTTAACTATCAATTAACATTCATAATAACCATCAACCATAAGTAATTTCTCCATATTATTTATTAATCTCAAAATATCTTTGCAAGCTTTATTTCCATTTTCAACCCTTTTTAAAAATAGTTTTCAAACCACACTTTTCTCATGAAATAAATTCCCGACTATTTATTTCCACTCACAGCACCAAGCACAAAAACTCTAGATTTTTTTTAAAATAATTTAAAACGCTTTATTTTGAAATATACTTTAAAAAATTTAAGTTAAAAACTACTTCAATACTTTATTTTAAATACATACTATATGAATATTTGAAAATAAGGTTACTTTATGAAATATAAAACTAGATTTTCTCTTTTTAAAACAAAATACCAAGTCACCTTTTAAATAATTACTACGATAATAGATTTGAAAAATATTTACTTTAGAATTTAAACATCTAGAAATAATAAATTTTCCAAAACATGCTTTTTAAAACCACATTAAAACTTTTTTATTTATATTTAAAATTTTGCTTTGAAAACGTACTTGGCTATCCTGGGAAATACGCTTCCCTTCGCCTCCTTTAAAAATAATTCACTATTTATTTTAAAAAAAATTATTATTCCTTTCATAAATTCCCATCGTGAATTTATTCTTTCAAATATCTACTGATATGTTACTTTACTTTTATAAACCCAGTTTATAAATTCCAAAGTCTCACTTCTCTTTTAAAAATTCCGATTTTACACACTTAAATCAATTCCCAAATTGATTTACAATTTATTTCACCTTTAAATAAATTTCCTTACTTACTTCATTTATTTCAAAATCCATTAACTTCATATTTTTATTCCTTAATTATGATTTAAAATCTTTTAACTGAAAATACCAATTTCATATTCCCCAAACTCCTTCTTTATCTTTTCCAATAATTTAAATCTTAAATTTAAAATAAATGCTTTATTCCTTTAAATAATAACACTTAAGTTTAAAATTCATTATCTTCCTGTTTATTCAAAATCCCCCTTTCATACACGGAATTTATTTATTAAAATTTTAAAATCACTTTTACTTTTTCAAATTCATTCTTAAATTTATTCAAATTCTCTATGATTATTTTACTTAAAAATTCACTCTTTTATTTTCTTCTCAAAAATCATATTCTATATATTTTGATAACTCAGTGTATCGAAATATATTAAAGCAAATCACAGCATTCAATATTCCAATTATCAATAATATTCATCACAGAATATCAAATATTCAAAACACTGAATATTAAACAATCCAAATAATTTTGAGGAATCCAGTTGGATCCCTCCAACCTGTTTCCCTGCAGCCACAGATGTTAGCACAACATAAAATACCAATTCCACTTCCAGGTGGAATATCGCGGTATATGGGATTAAATAATATCATCCGCTATTATGCTGCGCATAGGGTCTCATCCGCTATTATAATGCGGGACATCAATTACTCCAATGTACTATATACTACTATATATAATATAGCACATCAAATCAATTCAATCATTCAACCAATTATTTAAATTTAACCATTTAAATTTAACTTAAAACCAGATGAGTTAGATTAACTCACCTTTGACTCCTGTTTTGCAACCCACTACCAATCCGGCTTGCTTCTTTTTAGATTCTGACCTTGTATAAATATTTATACAGTTTATTAATGTCTGAATAAATCGAACAATCAATTCTCTTACTCCATTATTTAAAATAACTTAGTAAACTGAAATACGTATATGCGTCATCATTTTATATATATATATATATATATATATATATATATATATATATACACACACACACACACACACAAATCTATACATTGAAGAAGAAAAATAAATTACTTTATAAAACTTACTATAATAAATTCTCTGTTCAGATCCTAAGCATATATATATATTCAAAAGAAAAAAAACAGGTTATACCTTACTGGATGAAACCTTCCTAATTCATGAACAACAACGCTAACCTCGACGAATACAGTGCCATTTCACTCAAATCAAACGCCACGCCAATGACTGTCGCGTCTCCTCCAAGCTGTCTTGAACTTCGACCTGCCTCCCCCTTCGCGTGTGTGAGTGCGCGAGCCTCCCACGTCGCGACCTTACCTCGTGCAAGAGCGCAGCCCAGCAGCCTCACGCTCGAGCTCAGCTACGTTCAAACCCTCGAAATCTCACGATGAGCCGCCCACCACTGCTGTGAGACCCAAATTAAACAAACCCTAGCTGCGCCTACACGACGATCTGCAACGAGATTGATTTTGATTTTCGAAGCTTCGTTAAATCCCTAAATTCGACTGAGCTTCGACCATTAATTAATTTTGAAATTTTGAATTGGGAATGAGATGAATGTGTGATTTAAATTCAAAAGAGAGAGTGTAGAGTTTTGGTTTGAATTGAAAGAGTGGCCATTTTTTTCTCTTTCGTTAGTTTTGAATTCGATTGAAAGGAAGTGTCCTGCATTTGAAAGAGGGGGCAGAACAAAACATTTGCGTGTTAAAGACGCTTTGCTATAGTAGCCTGAAGTGAATAAAAAGACAACTAATGTGAAGGAATTTCAACTGATGTCTGACCAGGATATAAATATAAATTAATTCAAATTAAAATCCAAATTGTCCCGATTTACGTAGCTTAAAATCTTGACATCCTATCGAGTATCGCCGCTAAACGTTTATAATGTTATATCCCTATTCTGAACGCAACAGAAAAAGGTTTCGACCCTAATTCGATCGT
This sequence comes from Allium cepa, assembly GCA_030765085.1. Taxonomy (NCBI): domain Eukaryota; kingdom Viridiplantae; phylum Streptophyta; class Magnoliopsida; order Asparagales; family Amaryllidaceae; genus Allium; species Allium cepa. The sequence continues at coordinate 791,702,670 of CM060932.1, forward strand.
ATGGAGAGGATAGTTTTTTGGACCCAGTTATTATATTGAATTTTCGATATAAATTTCAGTGTGTTTGCTTATCGTTTGGCCAAACGGTCACTCCATACACTACGAAAACTGAAATCCGATAATAATACAATATTACGGATCCAATGGAACTAATTTCATCGAATTCCGAGACTGTGCCTCTGAAGGCTATTTTTAAACGTCAATTTAAACGATATATTTTCAAAGCTTTACAAAACACTGTTAAATTCAATTTTAGCACTTTTACTATCTTCAGAACTATTAGTATACATTTTACAAGTCTTTGAAATAATTTTATTCAGCTTAAATCCAAGATTTACCACTTAATAATTAAATTATCTAATAAATAGTGATATTCGAATTTAAATTAGAAACTAACTATGAAATATTTAAAATCGATTAAATATTCCGATTTCAAACAATCAAAAATTCTGGATCATCACAATATCAGAAATTCAATATAATAACTGGGTCCAAAAAGCTATCTTCTACATACGATCTAATTAGGACTCGAAACCTTTTTCATTGCGTTCAGAATAGGGATATAACCTTATAAACGTCTAGCGGCACACCTCGATAGAATGTCAAGATTTTGAGCTACGATTTTAGGATGGTTTAAATTTAACATTTAAATATATAATATACATATTAAATTGACTGGTCAATATAAATCAACATCGGCATATTTTCTTTTCCATCTAAACTTTTTGCTTTCTTTTCCATCGTTGTAGCAAGTTAGTCTGAACACGCTAATATCTCATCCTGTCCCCTTCATTTTCATTTTATAAAATCTCATTATCAAATTCATTTGCAAAAAAAAAAAGAGAAAAATGATTTCGTTAAAAATAAAATCAAACAATGGCCAAACATAACAAATCAATACTCGAATGAAAGGCGATCGCAAATTCCTTTTCTTCTTCCAGTTCGAGCTGCTCCTCCCCAATCCTTCGAGTTCATATGAAATATATATGCATATATATTCTATCAAGTAAGTTGGCACGAGCAGTTTAGGGTTTTAAATCGAGCAAAGAGGGGATGAGCGAGGGGACGCACAGGTCGTGGTATCGGGCCAGGCGAGTACTAGGGTATCGGCGGCATTCGAAGATTTGGGGTTTGACAGTATCGCGAGGCGCTTGCCGAAGTCGATGGCGCGAGCGAAGACAGCGGCGGTGCCAGGGGAGATTCATGAGGTTTGCAGCGATCGAGCAGGCTCGCGAAGGCGTTCGCTGGTGGAAGGTGCGTGTGGGTTTGGGTCGCAATGGCGACGAGAGGATGGTCAAGATCGTTGGGTTATCGTTAGTGAGGTTTATATGTGTATATATATATATATGATTCCTTTTTCAATTTAAAATTTTATAATATGTGTGTATATATATATTATATACAAAGAAAGAAATATATACACAGTGAGATATATATATATATATGAAGTTTTTAATTTATGTATACATGTACATAAAAATTATATAACAAATCATAGTGAGGTATAAAGTAAATTTTTGTTGACATTCACAGAAAACAGAAAATTAGTTTATATAGATAAAGTGTGGAATATAGAAATTTATATAAAGATTTGATTTTATTCAAAGAACTATATGGATTATTTTATAAATATTATATATGTAGTTTCTAAATGAGAAATACCTATATCCATTCTAAACTTACTAGTTTATTTTAAAGTAATGCATTATAGTGATTAACGTGTTTAATTAAATTATTTATTTTATTTTAGTTCTTAAAAATAATTTATTATAGAGGAAAATTAGTTAAAATTTAATTATTAGTTTAAAATAAAATAATTGGTTAATTAAATTTATCAAATGGAAATTTAATTGTTCAATTTCTTCGAATATTAATAAAAATCATCTAATGATTGTACAAGGTCCAAAATCGTAGAGAGACAAGCTGGCTTGGATCGAATTGCAATTAAAAAGTCAAAGGTGAGTTAATCTCACTCATTTGGATTACCGTTTAAGTTTAAATAGTTAAAATTAACATTATTGGTTGACTAAATTGAATTAACTGGATATGATATTATATATAGTTGTATATATATTAGAGTGATTGATATTCCGGTATTGTATAGCGGATGAGACCCTATGCGCCCCGCATAATAGCGGATGACCCTTTATACCACGATATCCCCCTCGAAGTGGGATTGGAATTATTATATTGTGCTAACATCTGTGGATGCAGGGAAACAAGTTGGAGGGATCCAAATGGATTCCTTAAAATATTGAAATTATTTTCATAAACTGTGATATGTTTTATTGATATCCTGTGATAGATTGTATTGGAAATCTAAGTTATTCGGTGCTATGGTTTGGATGAATCTATTTTGGTATTTTAAATATAGAAATATGATGAATTGGGTTCTTAAAGGAAATGAAAAGAGAATTTTTAAAATAAAGAATGGAATTGATGTTTCAGATATAATAATGGATTTTGGAACTGATTTAGGATAAATCAAGAGCTAAATTTTAAAGGGAATTTAACACAGGAAATCGATTTGAAATCGATTAAGTGTTTTGCAAACTATGATTTAAAGGATAATGAGGAACGGAAATTTATAAACAGGGTTTATAAATAAAGTGAAATATTTATCAGTGGATAAATTCGAAAGTATAAATTCACGGTGGAAATTTATAAGAAGATGGGAAATGTGTTTTAAAAATAAAAGTGGTTTTATTTTTAAAAGTGTTAAAAAGAAATTTACGGGATTTGGACATAAATTAAATTGGGGTAAATCGAGCAGGATTTATAAAAAATGAGATGGACTATATTGGAATGGAAAGTGTATTTTCCTGAAAAGCCAAGTATATTTTCAAAGAATATCTTTAAGTATAAATTTAAAATTTTTAAAAGTGTTTGAAAAGAATGTTTAAAAAAGTTATTATTTAGCGGTTTAAATTTTTTTTTAAAGTAAATGTTTATTATAGTAGTAAATTATTTTAAAGGTTAAGTAGTATTATGATTTAAAGGATTTTTTTAAATATTTATATTTCATAAATAACTTATTTTATTTAAGTAGTTTGGTCAAAGTTTTACTTAGAGAAATTTATTTATTTTAAATTGTCTAAAATTTTAAAGTAAATATTTATTTAAATTTAATTATAGTGGTAATTATTTTAAAAGGTCAAATTAGTATTATGTTTTAAAAGATAATTATTTAATATTCATACTTTATATAATAATTTATTTTAAAAATAGTTTGTGGCTAATGTTTTACTTGGAAAATTATTATAGAATTTCATAACTATTATTTTGAGTAAAGTGATTTAAGTAGTTTTATTTCAAAGGTTTTAAGTGCATATTTTAGGAAAAGTGATTTAAATTATTAAAATCTAATTTTAATAAGACTTGGAGGTTTTCAGTGGAAATAAAATAATTGGCTAATTGATTTTTTATTTGATAGTTAAATAACCGACTATCAAATCTGGACCCAAATATGACTTTGGAAATATCTAGGAGGAGTATGGGAATTATATGGTACAGTTACCGTTCATGGTGCTATATTGTACGTATAAACTCATTCGTTCTTCTAGGATGTTGATAAGGAAATCCATCCACTAACGGTTAGGACGTGAACTCCGAGCTTATTCTCATCTGTGTATTTCCTAAAGAACCGGGGTTGAGTTTACCGAGAAATAGAGAACGTTGTTTCGAAGAGACCGGGATCAGATTTGTGATCCGAAAACCACTTCGATTCAACGAGTACATTTCGTGATGAAGACAAGAGCTTAGAGTCAAAGATAGAGCAGTGAAGTGCAAGGGCTAATCGCTGCTAATCCTGAGGGTGATTCCATAATGGATGTAGTAGGAGTAATGCGTTCAGTTCCGTTTGGACAGGGAACATACTTGTATGGATGAATGCTTTCAGAATATTGTCATTGGAGGACAATGAGCATTCTAAGTGAGATGTGTTTTAGAAAGGTAACGCTTAGCCTCGAGCCTCATTAACCAGGAATGATTGAAAATTAGGGATATACAGCAAGGCTAAGTGGGTAGCACCCAATTAGGGTAAGATCATCCCTGTCTAGAGGTCCCTTTTTATTCAGCTGTGTGGGCGGTTGTTGATCCCAACCGCGGGGTGATCTTATTCGAACTATCCAGTAAGGGGTAGCTTCGGTCTTGTGCTGCAGAGGATTGGGAGGGGTCCTCGGTATGCTGATCTAAACCAGGTACCGTGACAGGTGGTACCCCAGTGCCTAGTCATTAGTTGGAAATCCATTCTCCCTACGAGCCTTTACGGTTTTGATTGTAGAGCCTAGTATTGCTGGAATTTAATGAATGTAACAATTTCGGCTATTTGAATAAGTATTTGTATTTAGACACTATTATAATATCAGAGGATTTGATAAGAAATATTTTGGTTATCGTAAGCTAAAAACCCGACATGTTTATTTGTGGCGTGGTCTTACGAGATACCTTTGATTTCAAAGGATTTTGAAACTTAAATATATTCAAATTGAGTGTATTTTCTCACGCTGGTTTTCCAAACTGACTCGGGTGTTATTTTATTATAATTCTTGGGTCAGACCGAGTATTATAGAATACAGGATAGGACGCTATGGAACTCAGAAGACAAGTTGGATGGCGAGACGTATCACACGTGCTTGAAGTATATTCCGTTGTGCAGTATAAGCTGTATAGTCAGCTTTGTGAGGACAAGTTAATATAACTGTCCAATAATTATTTTGATTGTGATGTACTCTAATAATCTAATGTATAAAACAGATATAGTTTTTTGTGTGTAAAGATCAGTTATTATCTACTATATTTTGTTCCGTTGCGATTGTGAGATTCTGATGTTGTTTTATTTTCTCTTCTTCTAGCTCCTTCATTCTTTTCCCTCAGCAATCTGTCTTTCTGACACTCGATCGTTCGGCATATTATACAGTGGCGTATTTGTGTCGATTTTCGAGGGTTGTGAAGGGTGGGTCGTAACAGTTGGTATCAAAGCTGAAGGTTAAGCGAGAACCTTGGCTCAGGTGGGGATTACTCATTAGAAGTTGAGTCAGTAGTACTCTAAGAATGATTTTGAGTGTATTAATATATATGAGCACGCATTTGTTAGTAAATATAAAAATCGTTTTGTATTGTGTTGATTGGTTTGTTGAGTGGTTTATGGATTCTAATCAATATGAGTAAGTAACGTTATAGATAGGGATCTCTAAACACCTGTACAGAATAATTCGACATGGTATTTTTTTTAATAGGGTAAATAAAATATTTTTTCTATAAATTATCATAAGTGTATATGGTTGCTTGGTTGTTAGAGAATGATAATATTAAATTATTATCATTATTGTGTGGAAACTGAAATAAGAAAATAATGGAATAACCAAAGTTAAGAATTATTTCACATAACAGAATAGAATTTATAAATGTGAATTATAAATGTGATTTATTATTGGAAATGAAATGAAATTCCAGAGTAATATTTAAATATGAGTTGAAAGGATTTGGAATTTGGAAAATTAATTTCGTGAAAATAATTTTCAAAGACTTTGGAGGAGTAATAGTGATACTACTTCTAAAAATATTTTTGAATTGGATTTGAAATCTGGTGAGATTTGGAATTAAAAATATTTGGAAATGCCTTTAAAGAGGTAAAAGCACTAAACTCATTTCAGTCGTTAAAATAACTTCGGTGATGATAACTTCGGTGATGACTGCAGCATCATCGATATTCATTTTTGAGTTTTCAAGAGAGGAATTGCTGCCTAAATGTTTTAAGTTGAAGTTGTTTGCAAAACCGGGTTTGGTTTTAAAATTCAAAGAATAATTTGATATGCAAAGAAATAACTAAATATACCAAAGGATTTGGATTTAGTTGATTTCGAAAGTGATTTTGAAATGTTGAGGAATGGTTTAAACTCTAGGAGTTTGATTAAAAATGTTTATGAAGTACAAATAAGTTTGGAACTTATAAAATTTGAATTAGATCGGAATGTAAGTAAATCTAGTTAAGCAAAAGTGAGTTTGAGGACGCGTCTAAGTAGACTAAATAAAATGGCCATTGAAATAAAAATTCATTAAGTTAAAAATAATTTGTGAATAAACAAATTTATTTAGCGTACTAAATGGAAATTGGAACTGAACATTTCAATAATGTTTAAATTTGAATTACGTCAAAATAAAAGAGTAAAATAAACCAATTAAGTGAAATGGGTAAGTAAATATAATTGAAACTGAAGTATTGGAATTCATTTTGAATTGGGTTAAGTAAAGTTGAAGAATTAATTCGAAATGGACTAAAATAATAAAAGTTTAGAAATAAAATTGGTTTGAGATAAGATGCAAAGAACTCAATATTTAAAATGAAAGGTAAATTGAATTCAGAATGAAATTGAAAACTTAAGTTAAATAAAAATAGATGTGAAAGCTAAAGTGGTGAAGTGAAAAATAAATATTTAAGTGTGTAAAATATTTATATTGAACTAAAGAAGAATGGTGAAATTCTTAAGTAAAATTTGGTATTGGGAGAATATTCTAAGTTAATACTAAATAAAGGTTAAGTAAAGTTGTGAAATGAGATAATTGTGAATAAGTAAATGAAAATCAAAATAAATGTGAATAAAAAGAAAATTGATATAGCTAATAATCAATTGAGATAAAATGCATGGATGTATGAATATTATTTTATTCGCATAGCTATTTGATTTGGATTCGGGCAAAGAATTTCGAGATAGTTATATTGATCCAAGTTGGGATTTTTCACTCGATTTTCAACGGCGAACCCTGGATATGGATTTTTGATTAATTCTGAAAATTTTCTATCATAATTTGTGGCTATGCAAGGAGAATGACGGTTTCTGATCAAGAAACCAGATTTGAGTCTGCACTAGGAAGTCGGGTGGACGATACTAGTTTGTATGTGAAATTGTGTGAGCGAGTGAGCGATCGGACCTGGTATTGCGTGCGAATGATATGGGTACATCATACGGACTTGAGTGAAGATATTGAAAATTGAAAATTTCATAAAGAAGTAAATAAAATGATCTTGAATGGTGATTGGATATTATTGCTAAGTAGTAGTATATAGGTATTTAAAAGAAAAAGGAAATTGATGATTTTGATTTCAGAAGATAAAATTGTTGCCTGACAAAAAGGTATGTATTTAAATTGTCATATGAAATTTGATGATTTTCTGATTTAGCCACTTAGCTTTTGTTTTCTTTTGAAATTTGGGGGCCCGTAGGGGCATTTTGTAGTTGTACCGATCTAGTCGCGCAAAGGAGACGTTGGCGAAATTTTTCAAAAATTTAGAGAGTTGGAAATTTTTTAAGAAAATCTTGATAATTTAAAATTTGGTTTTGAATTATAATTTGAATGGTTGACTAAGTAATGTTGATTGGGAAACTATGGAAGAAATTGGAAACTTAGTAAGGGAGTTAGTGTGTTCTTAATAAAAGATTGTTTGGGGAGTCATTGAAAAACTGTTTGGTTTTGGGAAAAATAATAACGGGTATTGGACCGTTCTTCCTAAATAGTAATTTCAGGGATGAAATTCTTTTAAGGGGGAAGAAATTTGACGATCTAGGATTTTGAACATTTGAAATTGGAATATTTAATTGATTTTAATTATTTAAAACTTAATTTCTAACTTGAATTTCAAATATCACCATTTATTGGATAATTTAAAAATTGAATTTAATAACTGAAAATTGGGTAAAATAGGGAATCTGGAGTTTCAAGCTTGTTAAAAATATTTTAAAGGTTTATAAAATTTATAATGATGATGCTGAAGATAATAGAAGTGTTAGAATTTAACTTAAGGATGATTTGTTCAGCTTTGAAAGTAAATCGTTTAAATCGATATTTAAAAATAGCATTCCAAGGCACAGTCTCGAATTTCGACTAATCCATTTCCATTGGATCCGTAATAGTGTATTATTATCGGATTTCAAATTTCGTAGTGTTGGAAGTTGTCATGTGATCGTATGGTATATAAACGCGCTGAAATCTATATCGAAAATTCAATATAATAACTGGTTCCAAAAAGCTAGCTTCTCTATACGATCGAATTAGGACTCGAAACCTTTTCCATTGCGTTCGGAATAGGGGTATAACCTTATAAACGTCTAGCGGCACGCCTCGATAGGAGGTTGAGATTTTGAGCTACGATTTTGGGACGGTTTAAATTTAAAATCTAAATATATAATATACATATTAAATTGACTGGTCAATATAAATCAACATCAGCATATTTTCTTTCCCATCTAAACTTTTTGCTTTCTTTTCCATTGCTATAGCAAGTTGGTCTGAACACGCTAATATCTCATCCTGTCCCCTTCATTTTCGTTCTATAAAATCTCGTTATCAAAGTCATTTGCAAAAAAAGAGAAAAACGATTTTTTTCAAAATAAAATCAAACAATGGCCGAACATTCCAAATCAATACTCGAATGAAAGTGGATTGCAGATTTCTTTTCCTCTTCCATTTCAAGTTGCTCCTCCACAATCCTTCGAATTCATATATATATTCGATCCAGTAAGTTGGCACGAGCAGTTTAGGTTTTCAAATCGAGCAAAGAGGGGATGAGCGAGGGGGCGTATAGGTCGTGGGATTAAGGCAGGCAAGAAATAGGGCATCAGCGGCATTCAAAGATTTAGGGTTTGACAGTGTCGCGAGGGGCTTGCCGAAGTCGATGGCGCGAGCGAAGATGGCGGTGGTGCCAAGGGAGACTCGCGAGGTTTGCAGCGATCGAGCAGGCTTGCGAAGGCGTTCGATGGTGGAAGGTGCACATGGGTATAGGTCACGGTGGCGACGAGAGGATGGTCGAGGTCGTTGGGCTATCATCAGTGAGGTATATAGGTATATATATGATTTCGTTTTCAATTTAAATTTTTATAACGTGTATATATATATATATGTCTGTAGATATATATTATATACAAAGAAAGAAATATATACACAGTGAGATATATATGCAGTTTTTAATTTATATATACATGTACATAAAAAATTATATAATAATCACAGTGAGGTATAAAGTAAATTGCTGTTGTCATTTATAGAAAACAGAAAATTAGTTTATATAGATAAAGTTTGGAATATAGAAATTTATATAAAGATTTGATTTTTAAAGATCTATAGGGATTATTTTATAAATATTATATATGTAGTTTCTAAATGAGAAATACCTATATCCATTCTAATTTAGAGTTTATTTTAAATTAATGCATTATAGTGATTAACGTGTTTAATTAAATTATTTAATTTATTTTAGGTCTTAAAAAACAATTTATTATAGAGGAAAATTAGTTAAAATTTAATTATTAGTTTAAAATAAAATCATTGGTTAATTAAATTTATCAAATGGAAATTTAACTGTTCGATTTGTTCGAATATTAATAAAAATCATCTAATGATTGTACAAGGTCCAAAATCGTAGAGACAAGCCGGCTTGGATCAGATTGCAATTAAAAAGGTTAAAGGTGAGTTAATTTCACTTATTTGGATTACCTTTTAAATTTAAATAGTTAAAATTTAAATTATTGGTTGATTAATTGAATTGACTGGATGTGATATTACACACACACACACACACACACACACACATATATATATATTGGAGTGATTGATATTCCCGCATTATATAGCGGATGAGACCCTATGCGCCCCGCATAATAGCGGATGACCCTTTATACCGCAATATCCCCCTCGAAGTGGGATTGGTATTATTATATTGTGCTAACATCTGTGGATGCAGCGAAACATGTTGGAGGGATCCAGCTAGATTCCTTAAAATATTGAAATTATTTTCATAATCTGTGATATGATTTATTGATATCCTATGATAGATTGTATTGGAAATCTAAGTTATTTGGTGTTGTGGTTTGGATGAATCTATTTTGGTATTTTAATATAGAAATATAATGAATTATGTTCTTAAAGGAAATGAAAAGAGAATTTTTGGAATAAAGAATGAAATTAATGTTTCAGATTTAAATAAGGATTTTAAATCAAAATAAAGGGTGAATTTGGTGTTAATGTATTTTGGAATTGATTTTGGATAAATCAAGAGACAAATTTTAAAGGGAATTTAACTCAGGAAATCGGTTTGAAATCGATTAAGTATTTTGGAAACTGTGATTTAAAGGATAATGAAGAATGGAAATTTATAAACTGGGTTTATAAATAAAGTGAAATATTTATCAGTGGATAAATTTGAAAGTATAAATTCACGGTGGGAATTTATAAGGAGATGGAAAATTTGTTTTAAAAATAAAAAGTGGTTTTATTTTTAAAAGTATTAAAAAGAAATTTATGGGATTGTGACGTAAGTTAAATTGGGATAAATCAGCAGGATTTATAAATAATGAGATGGATAATATTGAAATGGAAAGTGTATTTTCCTGAAAAGGCAGGTATATTTTCAAAGAAGATCTTTAAGTATAAATTAGAAATTTTTAAGTGTTTGGAAAGAATGTTTAGAAAAGTTATCATTTAGCTGTTTAATTTTTTTTTAAAAGTAATATTATAGTAGTAAATTATTTTAAAGGTTAAGTAGTATTATGATTTAAAGGATTTTTTTTTAAATATTTATATTTCATAAATAGCTTATTTTGTTTAAGTAGTTTGGTCAAAGTTTTACTTAGAGAAATTTATTTATTTTAAATTGTTTAAAATTTTAAAGTAAATATTTATTTAAATTTAATTATAGTGGTAATTATTTTAAAAGGTTAAATTAATATTATGTTTTAAAAGATAATTATTTAATATTCATACATTATATAATAATTTATTTTAAAAATAGTTTGTGGCAAAGTTTTACTTGGAAAATTATTGTGGAATTTCATAACTATTAATTTGAGTAAAGTGATTTAAGTAATTTTATTTCAAAGGTTTTAAGTGCATATTTTTGGGAAAGGTGATTTAAATTATTAAAATCTAATTTTAATAAGACTGGAGTTTTTCAGTGGAAAGAAAATAATTGATTGATTGATTGATTGTTTGATAGTTAAATAATCGACTATAAAGTCTGGATCCAAATATGACTTTGGAAATATCTAGGAGGAGTATGGGAATTATATGGTACAGTTACCGTTCGTGGTGCTATACTGTACGTATATACTCGTTCGTTATTCTAGGACGTTGATAAGGAAATCCGTCCACAAACGGTTAGGACGTGAACTCCGATCTTATTCTCGTCTGTGTATTTCCTAAAGAACCGGAGTTGAGTTTACCGGTAAATAGTGGAGGTTGTTTTGAAGAGACCAGGATCGGATTTGTGATCCGAAAACCACTTCGATTCAACGAGTACGTTTCATGATGAAGACAAGAGCTTGGAGTCGAAGATGGAGCAGTGAAGGGCAAGGGCTAATTGTTGCTAATACTGAGGGTGATTCCAAAATGGATGTAGTAGGAGTACAGCCTTCGGTTCCGTTCGTACCGGGAACGAACTTGTATGGACGAATGCTTTCATGACATTGTCATTGGAGGACAATGAGCATTCTAAGCGAGGTCTGTTCTAGAAAGGTAACGCTTAGCCTCGAGCCTCATCAACCAGGAATGAATGAAAATCAGAGGATATGCGGCAAAGCTAAATGGGTGGCACCCAATTAGGGTAAGGTCGTCCTGTCTAGAGGTACCTTTTTATTTGACTGTGTGGGAGGTTACTAATACAAACCATGGGGTGATCTTATTCGGACAATCCAGTAAGGGATAGCTCCGGTCTTGTACTGCAAGGGATTGGGAGGGTTCCTCGGTATGCTGATCTAGACCAGGTACCATGGCAGGTCGTACCCCAGTGCCTAGTAATTAGTTGAAAATCCATTCTCCCTACGTGCTTTTACGGTTTTGATTGAAGAGCCCAGTATTGCTGGAATTTAATGAATGTAACAATTTCGGCTATTTGAATAAGTATTTGTATTTAGACACTATATACTATTATAATATCGGAGGATTTGATAAGAAACGTTTTGGTTATCGTAAGGTCAAAACCCGACATGTTTATTTGTGGCGTGGTCTTACGAGATACCTTTGATTTTCAAAGGATTTTGAAACTTAAATAAATTCAAATTGAGTGCATTTTCTCACGCTGGTTTTTCAGACTGACTCGGGTGTTATTTTATTATAATGCTTGGGTCAGACCAAGTATTATAGAATACATGATAGGATGCTATGGAACTCAGAAGACGAGCTGGATGGCGAGACGTATTACACGTACTTGAAGTATATTTCGTTGTGCAGTATAAGCTTTATAGTCTGCTTTTGTTAGGACAAGTTAATATTACTGTCCAGTAATTGTTTTGATTGTGACGTACTCTGATGATGTAATGTATAAAACGGATATAGTTTCTTTTTGTGTAAAGATCAGTTATTATCTATTATATTTTGTTCCGCTGTGATTGTGAGATTCTGATGTTGTTTTGTTTTCTCTTCTTCTACCTCCTTCATTCTTTTCCCTCAGCAATCTGTCTTTCCGGCACTCGATCGTTCGGCCTATTATACAGTGGCGTGTCGATTTTCGAGGATTGTGAAGGGAGGGTCATGACAGTTACCCAAATGTATCCTCTTATAGTTATATCATTTCAAAGTGATATAACATTGGTACCCCCAAATGATTTATGTTGAAGTCGATAAAAATGGACATTGGTATCCCCAAGGTTGAAATCAAAAGTCATATGACACATGGCTTGCCACCATTAAATAATCTAAATTTTATATCAATGCTGAAGTTTGTCTACAGTGGTATCCTCAATAATAGTGTCGAAGTTTACAATTTAAAATGGCATTGGTATCCCCAATTACGACATATAAGTAGAAAATTTAGGCTCTCCGCCCTTTAATAATTTAGTTTAAATCAATGTCAACGACATCAACAATGTCGACATAGAGGTCTAAGGCTCTCCGCCTTTAATCATTACACACACGCGGTTTTAAACAAATGTCGACATTTATCCAAGATTGAAGACAGTAACTTAAAATTATTTTAGGTATTAATATTCAATGCCTAAGATGTTGTTGTCAACCTTCATAAACTATTGGTTATCCACCCATTAAAACAAAATTTTAACTTTTATAAGTTATATGGCAATTTGCCAAAGTTATAGGGTCATCGACCCTCTTAAAACAGAGGCCTCTTCGTTCTTTTAAAACATTTTCGATTTATGTAAAAACAAGCCTTCCGGCATAAAAAAGATGAGATGCGACGTCGTGGACATGAGGCATCGACTCTAAAACATAAGTTTGTTGACCTTGATGCACATCGACCCCAGGACCCTCGACGTCTTAATAAAACCTTTAAATTTTGACCCACTTTGGCTACTATGCCGCTTATTATCTTTACAAAGTCGAAGTCATATGAAGCGGCATCACTGCCATAGTCTTGAAAACAATCTAATTACTCGGTGCAACATCATTGAAAACAGGGACGATGACATGTGACATCGCGGACATCGACATCTAGCCTTTTAAATTCTTAGTAGAATTACGAGAAGGTACTGTCGCCATTTATGTGTTGCCGTCGTTGTCCACTTCGAAGCGGTTGGAATCACTCCATAACTACCTAAATAGTAATCCCGTACTTCCTACCTAGTCAACATTGACATTCTTAGAGGCATTATTCCTTTAGGCTCGATGAGGCTATAGGCGGCATGACATTAACATAATTATAAAGATATCTGATTTATATCTAATAAAAGCAACTACTTTTTATCGAATCTTAACCTTTCGCCCAATTTCTATTGGATAAACAAAACCCTTTTTCAATTTCTTTTCAGAAATACTACCGCATATCATTTACAAGTTCCAAACATATTTTAAATAATTAATTAATATTTTTAATTAATTATCCTTTTAAACGCATCTATCATAATAAATTGAATTTCTCGAAAAATTCCTTAAAATTCATAGAAATTAGATAATATCCTTCTCTTTAACATATAAAAAATTGGATCCAAAAACCATATTTAATTATTTTAAATAATTAGAACCCGAAATTAAGCTATTTCCTCCTTCGGAAATTCATAAAATATTCAATTTAATTTGAAAAATTATGAAATTAAAAAACTATCTTCAAAATAATGTTTTATACAATATATCAGAAAATCAAAGCATTTGGAGATTAAAATATTAGGGTTTACCCTTAGAATTTCACAAAAATTTCAATAACCATTATTTTATCCAAACAATGATTAAACAACCATATCTTAGAAAAACAAACATCAAACATTCAGGTATTATCCATATTAGAATTAAAAAGAAAAAATAGGTATGGAACACTTATTATCCACCTTAGATTAATTGTTGGAGTTGAGATTTGATTTGGTCTTAGTATCTCTAAGCTTCTTCCCCTTGATTTCGATCTGCTAACTTGAGTTATGGCCGACCTCCTTTTTCTTCTTTTTATATTGCTTTGTGAATGAGTAAGTGAGAATTATATGATAAGGAAGGATTTAAGGAATAAAGGATGGATCTACCTATTTCGCGCCTCTCATATCCACATATGTGTTTTAAGTTTAAAACAATCTTATTACTTAGTTCATTAAGGCACGATCTTAATATTTTCAAATCTCATTCTTCATAACCATTTACATTATTCTATTTAATCTATCTAACTGAATGTTCTAAATAATATTCAACTAAAAATAGAAGTGTTACAAAAGGCGTCTATTTTAAAGCTACAGAGGGACAACATCAGAATCAAAACTCTTCAAACACATAGCATCACCCTATTGGTTATACGTTACCACAGCTCAGGAAAAAAATCAACAAAAGGATTCACGTGAAACAAATCACATTAGTCTACAAATAGGAAGAATGAATGAAACAAATCATATTGTTAAAAATAGAATTGTACGAACATGAAGAATGAATAAAACAAATCACATTATTAAATCAACATAAAATAACATTCGCATGAAATTTTCTTAGAAACTTAAAAGTCGAAATACATAGTGGCTCAACTAGCCACAGTCATACATAGACTTCCATTATAAAATAATGAGAGATGGTGAGATGGTTAAATGTTTTAGTGTAGCTCCAAGTTTCTTCACGGTAGGATAACTACACAAATTACAGTAAGATATGTTTAGAATTAAAGTTAAAAAAAAGAGCAACTAATCTGAGCATACAAAAAATGAAGCATGGATCAAAGTTGACTAATGAATTAAATAATACCTATTTAAAGAAATTTTTCCCATATTGAGAAATAAACTAACATGTATCGGTATAGGAAATACAATGGATCTTAACCCGTGGACGTAAGATTGAAAAGAATCCGAACCACGTAAAAATTTATGCATCTTATTTACTTTCATGCATCATTATTTATTTATGTTTATTATGGATTATAATCCATTGTAAAAATAAGAATGATTTGATATTTTAATAAATAGTTGAAGTGCAACTACATAGTTATGTAAGCATCTAGCAACATAATTACTACCTAAAAGCAAGCTTAATACAAGTTAAGTTTGTTGATTCAAATTTGTAAATAGACGTTTACAATTACCAGTTTACAATTACTAGTATTTTTGTTTCAATTATACTATTGGTATAAAATTAGATTAATATATACTATTTTATTTTTGATTAACTATCCTAAAAGTACGAATTTGGAGCATCCTTCAAAGAATAAAAATAAAAGAAGGATCTAAAATGAAAGATAACTCCATGAAAAATTACACTATAAAGTAAGATAAATCAGCATTTGAATATGCACAAACATAGGAGGAAATACATAATCAGATTACCAAAAAATTCATTTATCTCTAACAAAGCCGGATCAAAAAAGGTGAAAGCAGCATCGTTTTAATAACCGGTTTGGGCAGTCTGATATCCCTATGTCCAGTTCGGCCGAGAAGCCGATCTGCGTTGAGTAGTGTTTTTGATGGCTTGTTCGGACTGTCTAATGTCCATACGTCCAGCGTGAGTTCTTATCTACGTCAAACTAATTAATACAGAAAGATTTTTATACTAGTTTGGGTTGTCTAATATCCCTACATCCAGTTCATAAGTAGTGCGATTGCTCAAAATGAGGTCTGAGATTTTCAGCATAGTATTGAATGCTTGTCTTTCATAGTTATAGTCGGTGCTTCGACTTTAGCTTCTCTACCAAATTTTGAATCCATCGTGCTTTCGATCTAGGCTATCTGTCCGATATGAGTTTTCCCTCTAGTTAGGGAGGGAAGCATCAATAATGCTGACGCTGACAGTTAGGTTTCTAGTGCCAATAAATGTTTGTGAGATTTTTCTTTCCATAACATCTCGATTGATTAGACTGGTAATTGTACATGTTTATTTGCAAATTTGAATTTACAAACTTAATTTGTATTAAGCTTGCCTTTGGATAGTAATTATGTTGATAGATGCTTACATAACTATGTATTTGTATTCCTAATGTTTGTTAAAATGCCAAACTGAATTTGTATTTTTTACAATAGATTATAATCCATAATAAACATAGACAGATGATGATGCATAAAAGTAAAGAAGACATAGAAATTTTATATGGCTCGGATTATTTTCAATCCTACGTCCATGGGTCAAGATCCTTTATATTTGCTCTACCGGTACATGCGTTTTTCTTCAAAAATAAGAAGAGGCAATTTCTTTATTTCAAAAAAGAGAAAAAAAGTAAAAGTCCCCTAAACATTGCCGATCATCTCTTATTTATCATGTTGAGGGTGGATGCTGATTACCATCACTCTTGCTTTGCCTTCACATTTCACCTTTGAATCATGCCACGTGTTCCTTATCTGCATTGTTGGTTCGATTTATCTGGATTGCTGACATGTCTTTTGGAGGAAAGCCTTAATTTGGATGGTTGTATTGTAGTCTTTGGTGGGATGTTTGAATTGGAGATGGGAACACCTAAAATTGAAACGGTAATGTTTGAAATTGGAAGGGGAAACCTCAGTGGGTCGCACCTTTCCGATCTAATATGGTGAAGGGTTTACACGTTGGTTTTTGGGGTTTCGCCGATATACTTGAAGTGAGGCTGTGCTGGTTGATGTGAGACATTTGCGTAATGTTGCGTTGCCTGCCTGATTCTTAGGTGCTACCATCTTGAGCTGCTTTGAGCTTCAGGGTTTGTGATTGGCTTGGCTTGGAAGTTAGTTTAATAAACGCTTGAATATGATTTGAACTGATTTAAATTGGAGCTGACTATAATTTGAGTTTCCCTTATTGCATGAATTAGGATATGGGTGGTTTATCTCTTTGTTGTCTACCTATAAATACAGATCTGCATTGGAGCATTGTCTGAGCGACCCTATGTGCAGCCCTTTGGGATGTTTCTAACCCCGTATGGTACTGCTTAAGTAGCCATCGGTATGTGCAGTGTAGATCTCCTCTTAAAGGTGTGAACAAAATGTAAGCTCTGGGGGTGTTTGACTGTGTAGTTCAATCGCTCATCTATTGTGGCAAATGACTACAGTATCTCATTACCTGTTTCCCATGACTATGCCTAGCATTAACATCTTTGTGTAATACAGGAACTAAGGGATGGGCGCAGATCTGATCCCTTTGTGGCTCTCCTTTGAGTGTAGTATTGTATTTCGCTATAGCTTCTTTGGCTATCGCTTTCTTGCACAGCACAGATCAGACTGTCTCAATTATTTTGGTCTTTACTTTGGGAGCAGTTCTTTTAGACTTGTATATTTCTTAACCCATTTCTATCATAGCTTGGGAAATACAGGTGTGTGTAACACACAGTAAGATACAAATCCTCATAAATTGTTGAAAAAAGTAATACGGTGGTTATGCAAACTAGTACTTAATGATTTACAAAGAGAAGCTCTAATAGCCACATGTTTTGTCATTATTATTTTATCAACCATCATCAAATTTTGCACCAAATTACCTTGCGATAAAGCCAAATATCTCTTCAATGTTGAATGTTGTTTTTCAATCATGTTAGTTGTTTGGTTTCCAAAATGTATTACGTTATTTGCTCATGCAACCATAAATTTTTCTTTGAATGGCTTCATCCAACTATCTTCAATATAGCAGTCTATTGTATTTTTCACTTTTAATTTTAAAGCATTTCCATGCTTCATTAAGTGACTATCGGTAGAAAAATCAATTAAGATATGGAACTCTTGAATGAAATTATTCAACTTCTCTGTTGTTTTGAATATCGTTTACCATTTGCTTCAATATTATTTGTGATATGAAATGTAAATAGTAAATGGAAGACAGTTGGATATATTACATGGTTGACATTCTTCAAGGACAATTCTCGATTAGTGATAATGATCGAATGAGTGCCGGCAGTAGGACCAAGAATTTCATTCAAACATTATAAAGCCGATATGTAACTATTTACCATCTCACGTTAAAGAAAAGCATGTGCTTTTATAAATATTTTCCATGTTGATGTAACTCCAACTCAAATGGTTATCACGACGATTAGTTTTATACGTGCAATCCATGATCAAAGCATGTGGAAAACATCTAATAAGCGTCATGGAATGTGGATGTCCAAAAGATATATCTAGTACTTCTTCTATATTTTCAAATTTATGATGAAATTCGATATACTTTTTCTCATCCAACATATATAACAATTGTTGCATATAAGTCCTTCCTTCCATCTCTTTAGTTTGATATTTAGCTTTAAAATTGTAAATAGTTTGGATTGTCGAATCATTGTTCGAATAGTTCTCTTTGAGAACGTGAAGTACTTCTCTAGCATTTACATCACATATGCTCATTTTGATTATGTCTTCCTCTTTATTTTTGAAAGTCTACCAATACATGAATGACCTTTATAAATTATAACACAAATAACTTCCACTCTCTATTCATCCAACATTGGTAATTTAACTTCTTTTAGCAAGAAAGGACATCCACATTTTTTAGTTTCCATCTTTTAGCCTTTATCTAATTATAAACAGTTTGTTTTCTTTCTTTTCAACATAAATACGCTTCTTTCATATCAATATGATATCCGACCTCTACGACCATTGTTTGAATTTTCCATTTGTTTGATAGTAACAACTACCCTTTAAGACTTTCCAACAGTTTTGCACCATTATGTAAGTTCATCACGCCAATGGAAATACCTAAACCATATATAAAAAACTGTATGACATGTGAAATAATTACATAAATTGTTATCATTGCCATATTAGAATTTGATTTTTCAGGATTGTCCGAATGTTGTTGTAAATCACCCATGATGTTTTTGTTTTCTTTTTTTAAGGCTAGGAGAATAATTTGAGTAATCCTCCATAAATATTTTCACTAATACATAGAAAAAGCATCGTAAGTTTGACAATATTTTTTATGACTATTATTAATATTAATTATTAATCTTCCACTTTTCCTCCGGCAATCTGAACAAAAGATTGGATGCACGCCTTATAGTACAAAAGCATCTTATACAAAAGCATCTCATATGGGTAGGCAAAATATTAAGTAGAAAGAAAGAAACTTGGTGGGTGGATAAACTGATTGTTTTTTAAATTAATTTGAAAGGTCAAAGATGTTATTTTCGTGGGTGGACTGAAGACTAAAAACGTGGGTTCATATAAACTTACCTTAAATTACTTAAGCCTTTAACAAAAGAAAGAGGCTAATGTGGCTAATGTTTCTATTAGAAAATAAAGAAACATTGAGCATAAATGGAAAATTTATACCGAAATCTCGGAGAATCAAGTATATATTAGAGCTAAAATTGAATAAGGAGAGAGAATTCAAAAATAAGTGGTTGAAAAAAAAAATAAAGTAAAAAAGGCATAGGTTTTGCCTTTATTAAATCGTTGATTGAATTAATTGAACATTAAATGAAAGATGTTAGTATTTCATCTTAAGATATAAAGAAGAAAAGGTGGACTTAAATGAAGATGTCACAAAAATAATATGTGAAATATATTCAATATAATTGATACACAAATTGAACATTAAGTTAAAAGAATTATGGTATGTAAGTATGGTGTGTATGTTTGCAGTTACCATTGTATGTGGAATACATTAAAGAATTTATTATCGAAAAATTCACATAATATAGCAAATAATACATTTGAATTAAAAAAAAAGGTAAGAAACATGATAATGCAATAATCACAAGGGACGGATTCCTTTGTCTTATTAACTTGATTAATTATGGAATTTTCGAGCATCAAATGGAATATAGGGTTAACGTTAGCTGGCTATGAAATAAAGAGAAAATATAGCACTTGAATGAAAATTTTACATTAAATCAAGGAGAATCGAGTATTGCGGTTGAAAATGAATAAGAAGAGGGAATGCAAATGATATCATACTCTCTTTTATATATAATAATAATAATAATAATAATAATAATAATAATAATAATAATAATAATAATAATAATAATAATAGAATAGATAGAATAAATATTTACTGTAATATTATATTGAACTTAAATCTATTATTCACAGAAGATAAGAGTAGGATAAGCATTGGAATAATTATCATCAATGCATGTATATAACTATTGGATGGATATATGATTTTTACGAGAAACTATTCAATGAATATATCATTTTGATAATTCGTACCGTTAAAGACACGGAATAATGAGTCAAATTAGCAATCATTGCAAACAGAAATTGTCAAACTTTCGATCTTTACACTATATAGCATTTGATTCAATTCTTACTAGAATTTGCCAGTAGAAATTTCACACTAATGACATTTCCTTAAATAAATATCAGTCAAATCCCAATAAAGAAACCTAGAATCCGTAGAATTAGCAAAACTAGCGAAATTCAATTAATGTATCATTTTTCACAATTCAACTTCTCCGAATCAGTATTAATTAGAAAATCTTTGTCACAATTCAACTTCTCTGAATCTAGTAATAATAGGAAAATCTTTGTGGATGTATACTATTATGTACATACCTAGCTATTTTCTACTTTGAATTAAATCAAGACTGCAGATACATCCCCTTTATTAAGCTAATAATATTGTATATCATATCTATCGTATATCATGTCTATCCTTTCTTCATTCTAATTATTTACCCCTCCTTTTATAGATATATAAAACAATATTGCTATTAAGATCCAATTTCTTAGACCTAACAACAGAAAAGAAAGCATGATGGCAATGGAGTCCATATCCCATGCAGAACCATCCAGTGAAGAGGATCAACGTCCTATCTTCATCAAGTCTAAGCCTCCGACTACTCTTAAGGTATTTATTCATTTCCACTCAAAACAACATACATTTTAATCTCCTTCAATTCATATATGACCCTTTTTTTTGTTCCTACAAGTTCGTCGATGTTCTATACACAATCAAAATCAAAGCTCAAACGACCGACGATTCGAAGAATAACAAAGAAACAGAAAGGAAGATCCTAAATGAGGTTTCAGGAGTAGTCCATCCAGGTGAAATGCTAGCTTTAATGGGGCCATCAGGCAGTGGAAAGACAACTCTACTCACTGCCCTCTCTGGCCGCCTTCTGATCACCAGTGGGGACATAACCTACAATGATAAACCCATCTCCAGTGCCATTAAAAAGAACATAGGCTTCGTGTCCCAAGATGATATATTATATCCGCACCTGACGGTAAGAGAAACCTTAGTGTACACTGCATACCTCCGTGTCCCTAGCAAGACTCATACAAAGCAAGAAAAGGCTGCCCTAGCAGAAGCCATTATAGAAGAGCTCGGCCTTTCTGCGTGTAGAGACAGTATGATAGGGGGACCTGGGATAAGGGGTGTTTCAGGAGGAGAGAGGAAGAGGGTGAGTATAGGGCAGGAGCTTCTGATCAATCCTAGTGTCCTTTATTTGGATGAACCAACTTCGGGTCTTGATTCTACTACAGCACAGAGGGTGGTGTCGACCCTTTCACAGTTGTCTAAGGAAGGGAGGACTATTATTATGACTATTCATCAGCCTTCAAGTGGCCTTTTTTATATGTTCAATAAGGTCATGCTGTTGTCGAAAGGTAGCCCTGTGTATTTCGGAAAGCCAGTTGAAGCCATGGGTTATTTTGCTGATGTAGGATATGTGCCTTCCATCCCGATGAACCCTGCTGATTTTATTCTCGATCTTGCTAATGGTAAGTGATAAACAATATATCTATATCTTTAATATTCAAACAAAATATCTCCTGCACCACATCGTCATGTCTTTGTATGCCTATCCGTCTTATTCGTTCATTATTAAATCAAGTAAGGGCATCCACAATGTTGAGTAGGAAGCTTTCCTACACGGGATTGTGTTGGCTAAAATTTTCATTTGTACTCTAATAGGGGCATGTAACACGATTTACTAGCCAACGAAATGCAGATTCTAATTGATCTATTGAATTATCCGATGTCCTAAACATCAAATAAGTCAAAATTCCAGAGTAGCTGGTTTTAGCTATGAGGTAGCAAGAAAATGAACTATAATACTCATTTAAAGCTCCATCGCTTTTTCTTTTTTTTTTCTTTTTTTTTTTCAAGTATGAGTACTCAAAAGATAATTCTATTGGGATGCTCTATTAAGATAACATATTGCTACTTTAGCTAGGAACTGATATGAATAATGTTACAGGTATCAGTGGTGATGAAACAGCCGAGGACAGATCGGCTGTTCAAGAAAAAATTATTGCAGCCTACAATCTCCGAACAAGAAACAGTTTGAAAATGGAGATAAATGAAGTCGGAACACAATCAGAAATAGTAGAAGAAAGCAACCATGATGCAGAAAACGAAAATAACTTGTGGGCAGCATCTTGGTGGGAACAGTTCGATGTGCTAGTTAGAAGAGATCTCAAAGAAAGAAAACACAATGCTTTTGCACCTACAAATATCATACAAATTGCTGTTGCCTCCCTCGTCTGTGGCGCTGTCTGGTGGCAGTCTAAAAACCGCTTTGATGATAAGGTTGATTTCCTTTTTTTTTTTTTTTTTAAAGAAACATATAGCTATATATGTGATACGATCTATTTATATGTATGCAGGTTGGTTTTTTATTCTTTACTTCAACATTTTGGGCAGTCTTCCCATCCTACACAGCAATATTCACATTCACTCAAGAGAGAATAATTTTAACAAAAGAGCGAGCATCAAAAATGTACAGACTCTCCTCCTATTTTGCTGCAAGAATGGTTGGAGATTTGCCAATGGAACTAACGCTTCCAGTCATGTTTTCACTGATCACATACTGGATGATAGGATTAAAAAATACATCCACTAGCTACTTCACGTTCCTTGCAGTCATACTGTTAACAGTGTTAGTTGGGCAAGGAATCGGGCTTGCTGTTGGAGCAGTCATTAGCAACCTGAAATCCGCAACCACTTTTGCTGCAATTGTCTTGCAAACCTTCTCTCTTTCAGGTGGGCTATATGTTCAGTCAGCCCCGATATGGATCAGGTGGATCAAATACATTTCGTACATGTTCTATTCTTTCAAGCTTCTTTTGGTTTCTCAGATGACTGCTTCTGATACTTACCAGTGCGGTCCTAATGCTACGTGTAAAGTTACTGAGCATCATACCATAAAATTTGTAGGCCTGGACAAAAATTATGCAGCTATAGTTTTCTTGATCGGGCTGCTTATCCTCTGCAGAGTTATCTCTTATGTGGCCTTGATGAAAGTTGGGGTCCCAAGTTGAAGAAGAAGAAAAATATATTGGTTATACATGTGTTGAACATATACAGCAAAACGAATCTGTGTTTTTGTGGCTGTTTCAGTTTATGTGCAATAATTGAGATATGATCTGGAGCTACAATATCAATGGAATCCATCGGTTATATATAAATGTATCGAACAAAAATAGATCTCAGAGTTTGTATGAACAAATTTAGATCTGTTGAACAAAATTTGTTAAGTGCTTTCCAAATGAAATTCGTTGTTTGATTTTTTGATGTTAAACAATGTATACATGTTAATTAATGTGGAGCAAGCCATCCATACTGTTTTAGTTTTATTACTATATCAGCGCCAAAGGAAATCTGATATCTCTTCACGCTTAAAAATACCAGTTCCACACACCACTAATTTCCAACTACCCCAATTAAAAGATTACTCAGCGTTTGTCAAAATCAGCCTGGTATTTAAGTAGGCTACACCTGAGGACAATTTTGACAATTCTACAGGTGAAATCACATATTCATTTTTCTGATAGAGCTAATAGTATTGCAGATTTCAGAGAAACAAAAGTTTCCGAAATAAATCACCAATCTTGCAAAATATCATGGAATACTTTCTACAAACAGTGTTCTCCGATATAAATACATTTTAAACCCCTTTTTGGACCAAAATTATGCATAAAAAGCTACAGAAAATTATCAGAGGTATCTAAAATAAGTACTTTAATGCTGATAACGATTACAATATCAATTTGCTTCCACAGATCACTACTGTATCACACTCAAACTTGTAACCATTACAAAAAAACATTGACAATTTTTCTCCCACTTTATTGTATTCGGTTGAAAAGCATCATCACCGTGTCTCAAGCACACCAAGATTTTGCTGTAGATGAATTCATATATAAATCGATCGAAGTCATTTTTCTGGTGATGTAAATCTAAAGCGATCTCTTTTCCTACTTGTACTTCTACCTAAATTAGGAGAAGCTCTTACTGCTCCAGTTCCTTGCTGCCGCAAGCTTTCTGCAATTGCAATTAAACAAGCATTGAACAAAAATTGGAACCATACATGAGCAAAAAGTCAAGGTGTACATTATGCAAAGTACAATCTACAAACAATACCAAGTTCATCAGCCAGCTCTTTTCTCCATTCGTCCTCCTTTTTGGAAAAAGTCTCACTATTGATTTACAAACAATATCAGTCATGGAAAAGCAGTTTTATACCAAAAAAAATTGATAACAAGTATTCTAAACAAACCTTGGTTCACCAAGTTCATTGTGCCTGGGTGACTGTATTTCCTTCAGAATTCTATTATTGTCTGCATCAACACAAGAATATCGCCTGCTTGAAAGCAAGGGGCTTATACTCTTTTTTACAAAATCCATATGTGAAGCAGCTTTTGAGGGAGATTTTGGAGGCAATTTTGGAGTATTTGCTGCTGTTTCCTTGCCGTTGTTCTTTAATTCAAACTCTTCAAACAATGGTGTCTGTAGCTTCTTTAATTCAAGGGCCTGATATGTGATAAAAGCTCAGTGAATTAATACTGATGCAAATAGAAATGTAGCCAGACAGAAAATATCATCAACAAACCTTCTCATCCAAAAATGCTCTAATTTTTGACTCGATAACTTCATCATCCTGTTCGCAAACTGCATCGGAGATTGAAGTGTTCACTGTCACATTGCAGATTGATTCACTCACACAACCATCAAAGGCCATTTTGCATTCTGGATTTAAGTCGAATTTGGATGACCAGTCATCAAAGGGCTCTGACATTGGATTAAAGCTCTAATACAGAGATTTTTATACAGAATATTAGCACATAAAGTAACCATAAACACAAATAATATATTCATCGTACTAAGAATAATGTTCATTCATACCTTAACATTATCAAATTGACACATGTTATCACTACTATTGCCAGTCTCCCACAAAGGACGGAGTGGTAAATCCTTCTCCAGGGATAAAATAGAAAAGGTCTCATTTCCATATTCTTCATACCTTGGGATCCCATGCACTGGACTTAGGCTGGCCATATTCATTAGAAGTCATATTTTGAGTAACATTACAGAATATACTACATCTGAAAAATTACGTCTTACTTGCTTGTTTTGAGAGTTTTTGAGATTGGAAGTATACTTCTACTAGGTACCTGATTGACAAAATGTATCGGAGAAATAAAAATATTACTTCAATTTTACAGGAACTCAAAAAAATTGAAAAAGTGAAGAAAAGGAAAGGCATTGGGTAAACTAACCATGCTGGAAGAATTGCGTAGTATGTGTGAATCCTGATACTCCCTTGCCACAAAAGGATGCTGCATAAAAGATAAATTTTCAAATATCATTTACTTGTTTAAAAAAAACCAGAAAGGAAGGAAGAAAGAAAAAATCTGTCTAATATGAGATATGATGCAACAAAACAATCTGCAAAAAACCTGCAGCAATTTGGATGCAGTAGGCCTCAAATTCGGTTCCCTATATTAAAAAAAATCAGTCAGGATACACTATTTCATTGTAACCAAATATAAGTGAGCGATGTTACACCAACGCTCTCAAAATTTGATAATTCATAATTTTGACTTGTTGAAATTATAATTTCATGAATGTAGGAGAATTAGAATAGGATATACTGTTGCAAGCATTTTAATAGGAAGTCTTTTGCATCAGAGGAAAGATGCTCAGGGATAGGGGGATGAGATTTTGTTGTCCCGACATGGAACAAAGCTGCAACCTGAGAAATCAACCAACATTCCATATGTCAATAAATAATAGAAAACTTTCCTATATAAGGATGAAATGAAGAAAATTAACCTCTTGATACTGCTGGCTCCAAGGAGGTTTCCCAGTTGCCATCTCGATAACAGTACAACCAACACTCCATATGTCAGCGGAGCTGTAGATTTTAAGAAAATAAAGCAAACGTAATAATCAAATGATAGGGAAATATCATCACTAAATAGCATGTGAGGGATTTAATATCATAAGGGGACAAACAGGTTAAAATATTGAGTTATAATGATAACTCAAGTAAATATTTTAGGCTAAACTGCTGTAAAAAACTCAGTTTTCTAAAATATGGAAAAATGATTTGAAGTGTTTGAATCAGCATGCTAGGGAGTGGCAGCAAGGAAAGAGTCGAGTCCAGTAGTTCTGTCAGGGGTAGAGTATATAAGTTAGAATATCGGCAGGGCACCTCAACTAATAGAAAACCTCTTTCAAGCAACCCGCTTCCTATCGCAACATCAAATTTATATATACGTCTACAGAGTTTTAGGCATCTTAGATATCGCCCTAAATAGCAGAATGCATTTGTATGAGATAGCTTGCTAATATAGGAAAGCTTTTACTTTATTTTATATTTATGTACATATATGTTAGCAAATTCACAAAGTCAAATAATGCAAGTCTTTTCGAGAGATGAACATAACCTCTCGTGATAAGGGATTATAACTTAATTTAAAGAGGACCTAGTACTTACAAAATTAAATCTTACCCACTTGAACAAAAGGTAACCAATATTCCAAAGTTATATACAATGAACAAATGATCACGTGCCATTCAACATCTAATTAGCAAAGCATCACGTAAAACATAAAACTTGCACATGAATTACTACTGGTACTATTTTTTGAAATTCAATTAAAATGTGTTAAACCCGTACATTCAAAAGACAAGTACTTATATTTATCAGAAGACAACTGTCCGATATTTATTGATTGTATGATTTGCACATACAATTACTTTTGATTTTTTACAAGAAGACTATCAAGAGTTATGCAATATACTGATTGGAGATCAAAGTAAAATATTCGACATTATACCTTAGAATGTACTCCAGAGATAATATTGGAAACAAGCCTGAAGAAGTACTTAAGAGTCAACTACTTTGTTTGTTTAGCATGCCATTTTTTTAAAATTTCAGCTAAAACGTGATAAACCCATACATAAGATTTATATTTACCAGAAGACAACTACTTCGTATTTCACTGCATTCAAAAAACAACTACCTATATTTATTAGAAAACAACTGTCCAATATTTATTGATTATATCATTTGCACATACGATTACTTTTGAATTTTACAAGAAGACTATCAGGAGTTTGGCAAAATACGGCTTGAAATCAAATTAAAATAATCGACATTATACTTTAGAATGTACTCCAGAGATACTTTTGAAAACAAGCTTGAAGTACGAGTCTAAAACCTAGTCAAAATGATCGTTTACTTGTGTACAGAAAGCGATCATTTTGAGCAGTCAGAATGATCCCAGAAGGGGTTGAAATGATCCAAAATACTGTCGAAATGACCCAGAGTGCTATTGGAAATAAGGGGGGTTGATCGAAATGGACCAAAATGTGTCGGTTGAAGTGTGTATAAGGAGGGACCAATTTGAGCAGTCAAAATGATCCAAAAGAAAATAAATAAAATAAATCAAAATGATCTAATAAAAAGGCTATCAAAAATAACCCAAAGAGGCTTGAAATGACCTAGAAACGGTCTAGGGCTATCAATTAGTAAAGGGGATCGGTCGACATGACCCAGAAATAGGTCAAAGTGATCCAAAAAATGATCAAATGTAGAGGGTTGAAATGACCCAAAAGGGATCAAAATTGACCTTTGGACAAATTTTAGATTGGTCAAAATTCGATCGAAATTTATTCAAACAAGGAGATTTTTTAGGGGAAGCTTATTCAAACTCTTAGATCCGCTTTCCAAAGGATATTTTTGGCTACAGAGCTCTATAAATAGTAGAAAAGCTAAAGAGAAAAGGGATCCTCATTCAAATACTCATAACTCATAATCTAACCAACTTTTTAGTCAAAAACCCTTGTACTTCCAAAATCTTTCATTACCAAGGTCATAATACAATAAATCAATAAAAATGATAGTGAATGTAGGTCAAAATTACATTGAACCATCATAAATTTTAGCATCTTCTTACTTTTATCGTACTTTTTCTTTGTTTCTGCGATATTTGTTTGAATGTTTATCAATTATTATTTTCTAAAAAATTGCCTTAAACTCAATATTAGAACCAAAATATGCATTTATTTCCCTAATTCCTGTAAAGAAGAAAACAGGATTTATAGTGATGGTTTTTCTTCTAACGTTTCAAGACTATTACCTAGCAACAATTAATTATGGAGGACACCATGCTTTGGAGTAATGTAAGTGAAATTAAAGAATAAGAAGAGAAAATTATCTGACTCTTACAAGCTATATCCACTCTGAACTATCACTTCTGGTGCCATCCAATATGGAGTTCCTTTCATTGACTTGGCTGGATTCATAGTTGCCTATGCATAAGTTAAATACTCAAATGTGAATATACTATTAAATGCAGCTTACTTAAAACTAAATTCAAATCTATGAGGCTTATGATCCACAGTCTATTTAACTGTTACATAATTGGCAGTCACAAGAAAAGTTGGATGAGTACCAGTTTGGCTACTTGCTTGGATGCTCCAAAATCGGCGAGTTTAATGCAACCTTTGTTATCAACAAGTATATTCGCTCCCTGAAATATACAGTTTAAATTAGAACAAAAATTCATTTCAGCAATATTTGATGTAGTGCAACAAGGCACGCACCTTTATATCTCTGTGTATAATGTTATTATGATGAAGATACTCAAGTCCTTGTAAAAGCTGTTTTGTATACATCCTTATCACCTATGAAAAAATAATTAAAAAACAGATTGATTATTTAATATTTCAATTAACTTTACAAATTTTTGGTGAAATACTAATAGTTCGTAACTCACAGCTTCCGGAAATGAGCCAAATTTGCCAAGTAATGATGAGATGGATCCTCCAGGCACAAATTCTAGCAATATATTCAATGTATCATCTTCCCTTGCTGTCCCTAAATATCTCTATTTAAACACATTTAGACAGAATAAACCATTAACCCCGAATATAATAATAAAACAGCACAGCAATGACAACAACAAAAGATACTCACAACGATATTAGCATGAGAAAGATTCTTCAGAAGCTTCACTTCCTCCTCCAACTCCCTTATATGCGCCTATTACACATTAGACAATACACATAAACAATTTTAAAATATGTTCTAAACTAGGATACAAAATAATATAATGAACTCACTTGGGCTTTCTCCTTTGATGCACTGCTCACTCCAATCATAACCTGCAAATATTAACTCCGTGAATCAAAACCTAACCCCTAAATTCTGGACAGCAAATCACAAAAAAATAATTATCTTTAAACCTGTTTAACAGCAAGAAGCTCTCCGGAATCGAGATTCATCCCCATATAAACATGTCCAAAAGCGCCACATCCAATCAATTCTCCTTTTCGCCATCTAATCGAATGCGTTTCCTCTTCTTTTTCTTCTTCAGTAATTGTAGGAGGTGACTGAATCTTAAAGCTAGAAAACCCTATTCCAAGACTGGCTTTCGATTTTCGCAAGGATGATCCTAATTTCTCTGTCAAATTTCCAATGGAAGAAGAAACCAGAGAGTTTTCTTCAGGATTTGAGCAAGGTCGAAAGACCAGTGATTTACGTACTGAACCGAAGAAATCACCCATTCCTCTCCTTCTTCCTCAATTGGATCCTATAGTTTAGTCAATTCTCCTTTCTTTTCTTTGCTTTTTTTCCTTCTTCTCCCTTTCCCGTTCAGTTCAGTTTGGAAAGAATAGGAAATAATTCCAGTGAGAAGAGGGAGGTTTGTCAGTTATTATTTAATTGCCTTTTCAAATAAATTGGCAGAAATGCCTGGAATACCCTTATTAGACCGTTAGCCTTCTAAGTGAAAATTGACAATCCCGCAAGTGCGAGATACGTGATAAGAATCGTCGTCAAATAAGCAGACATCCGCATTCTCTTCTATTCTATTTGTTACCGGGCCCGGTAGTCTCTCAAAGACTTTGGCCTATGGATATCCAAAAGTCTGAAATCCGTCGACACCTACATTCGAAAAACAGATAAATATCCGATATTCAGAAAAATGGATGCGAATACGGATACTGTTTGTGTCAAAATTGGACACAACACTCGTCGGAAATTTTTGAAGAGATAATAAATGAAGAAAGTAAATTAAAATGTGGATTATCTAACAAAAACTCCAAATAACATGAAGTAAATTGCACGAGAGACAACGATTTAGAGTGGTTCGGCGTATTGCCTACGTCCACTATGAAGTTTTGTTACTTTATTGCTTGATATTCGGAGAATACAACTTTTTTATGTCAAAGTACAGCAAGTAGTAAGCCAAAATTCGAAATCAAAGGCAGCGGTGGTGCTCTGAAGCAATTCTGGCAGCGTCCGAGCGTTCTCTTACTCTAAATATTCTCTCCCCCTTTTCTGAATGGCCAGAGGCTCTATTTATAGGTGTAGAAGGCTGATATTTCGCCTAAAATCAGGGGAGAACGTTTCTAGCACGTGTGGAGGGCCCATATGGCCGAATTCTGGAGATCTGGGCCCACTTTGGGATCGATTCGACCCTTGGTTCGAATCGATCAAAAAAGTGTCTAATCGTGATGAAACTTGGTGTGGACATTCTTCTATGTATATGCAAGTTCCTGTGAAAATTTCATAGCATTTGGATCTGTAAATCTCGAGTTATGATCGATTCAAGATGATGTGTTTCGCCCTATGGATTCGTTCGAATCGATATGGTTCGAATCCATAGGGTCGAATCCATGCTTCTGCACGTGAAGGTGATGACGTGGTGCGCGTGCTTCGGGTCAATCCTCCTTTTTCTCCGAGTTTACTGGGTCATACCCTAGGTTTTAGCCGCGTTTACTTGGTGGATTCGAGATGTTGGATTCGAAGGTGTGCTTCCTTCGAATTGATGGAACCAGTACTCATTCGAATCGAATAAAATATGGTACCGTGGATCGATTTGAAGTTGTCTCGATGTGGGGATTCGAAGATAAGCAGGGAATGGAGTCGGAGCTCCCTCAATTGCATGGATTCGAAGGTGGAAGATGGTTTCATGGATTCGAACTAGGGCATACGAGTATGGATTCGACGCATGGCTCTTTGAGGGTTTGCTCGATGGAGTCGAAGTAAAGGTACTCCTCATGGATTCAGAGCTATATGCGTCTGATGGATTCGAACCAAATCATACGAGGGTGGATTCGAACCATTGCTATCTTGATGGATTCGAGGCACGGCTACATCTCATAGGTTCGAACTAATGAAAGGATGATGGATTCGAACTCAAGGCTTGGTCCTGTTGGGTTCGAACCAGGACTATTCCTTCCACTTTCCAATGGCAATGACTTGAGCATACGAACTTGAATTGTCTCGAAATTCGAAACGTTGGCTTCTATGGCTTTGCTTGACGTGCCTTAACAATTATAGCCCGATCCGGACTCGGGCAAAGTTCATCGGTATTTGTAGTTATCCGACAATCATCCAATGTCGAGGACGTGTGATCCCGTTTTTCCAGTCAACTCCTTGGTATCTCGGCCTTGCCAAAAGGCGGGATAACATTTGCCCCCCAAAGTACGTCTTGTGTAAACATGACGTGCTTTGAAAAGTTGCAGTCTCACGTTGGACAATCGGGACATGCTCTTTTGAAAGTTGTATTCTTTATTGCTGCAATTAACCGTCGTATGATTGTGATTTGACTGTTAGTCGTTGAAACCATGACGAGATGAACATTTGATCCCTGTAAATGTTAAAGATCAAGTGTTAGTCATACACATGTGCATATATGTACCACTTTGGTTTTGGTTAACGTTGCGCGATTGCCAGAGGTTGTCAGTTCGGTTTGTTATCGAATTCTGCATCGGTCCTCTCCTGAACCGATCTTGAGATTCGAGTTGAGATACTGTTTTATGATTGTCTATAATCGTCCTCTTGTATCAATCCTCTCCTGAATCGATATAAAAGGTAGACAAGTAATTTTTCAAATTGAAGCGATTCGTCCGTTCTCATCGGTGGATTTTGATGGATTCGAAGGCATGTAGGTTCGAAGCGACAGCTTTCGAATCCATGGTTCAATTGGTCTTCGTGCTTCGAATCGATTGGCTTTTCAATCCAACCTTTGCTCGATGGCTCCTTCGAATCGATAATGCCTCGCATCGATCCCGCAGGGATGGATTCGAACGTGCAATGGATAGGAAGACAATGGATTCGAAGCGATGTATGGACTCGGCCGTGTGATGGATTCGAAGCAACGTCTTGACGCTAGGATGGATTCGAACGTAGTGGGTGATTGAGCGGTCGTTCGAATCGATGGAGCGTGGCGAGTGACCGGTGGTAAAAGGTCAATACGACCGGGAGACGAAGGGCCACAACTCATTTCTTGAACCCATATAAATACGCAAGGCCATCTTCACTTTCACCTTTTATTTTTTTATCATTCACTGTAGCTATTTCTTCGACTCGACCCTTCAAAGTAGGAAACTACCGTGTCTCTGCACGAATTGATAAAATTCCACCAAGTCTTTATTTGCAATCGAATCCATTCAGGTAACCAAGGGATCGATTCGAGCGTAGGGAATAATAAAACTGGGGTTTCCAGCGTTGATTCAATCCTTTCTTCTGAAAATCATGAAGGGTTGTGAGATCTGGAATGGGTCGACTCGATGGGCCTGAGGAACGAAACCATTCAATTCGTATCGATCGTATAATGCTGTCTTGGAGGAGCGTAGATATTGATGGACGCTATCTTCCTTCATGGCTTCGCATCGATCCAGGAATGAACAGTTCGAATCGATCTTGAGTGCAAGGCTTCGAATCGATGGTCGTAAAGGAAGAAGGGTCTCGTGCTGATCGATTCGAAGTAACGGTATTTCGATGGATTCGAAGGTGTTCAATATTGATCGATTCGAAGTTAAGCGGAGCTCATGGATTCGAATTGCTTCTCTGTCCCAAGGCCTCACCGAGTCGAACTACACGGAGTCCGGGCGTATCGATTTGAAGTTCATCAATTCGACTCGTATCGATTCGAAGTTCGCCGATTCGACTCGCATCGATTCGAGTCGATTGATTCGAACATCCTTGCTTCTGGGACTCCCACTCCTCTGATTTGTTCCAACATCTGAACTACGACCAATTTCAAGTTGAACTTTAACGAACTCACTGAACTTTAGCATACTTGACTCCGGCGAGCTTCGGCCTTGCATAATCGAATTTGACTTGATCTCTCTTTTGGAGCTCGTCGATGGCACCATGACTTAACCAAAATATAATGATTTTATACTTGAATTGGTCAGTAGCATCTGGATGGCGTGGAAGTGACGGTCAGCGATGACGGTCATTTTCATTTCCAAATTCCAAAATTTCGTCGTTCGGACATCTTGTTTCAACTTTTGAAATCTGCTTAAGTTATGCATAGCACTTGCACTGCACGACATATTCATACACTTTACACTGGGGGAATGCATGGGCTTTTTATGTATTTAACGCCGCTTTCTGGTGAGTTAGTTAATTATGGAATCTTCGAGTTCTCAACAACAAGAAGTACAAAGCTCGCCTCCTCCAGTGCTTGAGATTCCGGAAATCCCTCCTGAAGTTATAGATCCGGCTCCGGATGAGTTGCCGGAGGCCATATTCATCGAAGATCCTGTCGATTCTGTCCAATATCTCGGAGTCTC
This sequence comes from Allium cepa, assembly GCA_030765085.1. Taxonomy (NCBI): domain Eukaryota; kingdom Viridiplantae; phylum Streptophyta; class Magnoliopsida; order Asparagales; family Amaryllidaceae; genus Allium; species Allium cepa. The sequence continues at coordinate 791,736,792 of CM060932.1, forward strand.
TGTTGGGCCGGATATGTTCGAAACATAACATATCCCTGGACGATGTTTTATTACCTAGTGCCAGTGACAGATCACATAACCCACCTGAAGGATATACTGCCTTTTACCGCCATGCCTGCGCGGCTGGATCTCTCCCTCCTTTTAACCAATATATCAGAGAGATGTTGTCGTACTTAGGAATCGCTCCTTCACAACTCCATCCCAACGGGCATGCACTGCTGAATAGCGTCTTTGTCATATTTATGGATTGCCTTTTTCTCCCGCCAAGGCCAAACGAGATCAGACACATATTCAATTTCAAGAGTAGGGGTGATAGCCCATCTTTCACTTTTCTGGAAGCGGTCAGAAACTGTAAGGTTGTGACTGGGGCCTGGACCAGGCTTAGTTATTTCAAGAATGAGTGGTTTTTTGTTCGATGCCCCCCAGGGTTTGCTAGGAGATGGTTATCCAGACGTAAGTATCATAAGTCATCTTTGAATGGCCACTCTTAATACTTGTACTAATACTCTGTTACTCTTACAGCCATCATTTCGAGACCTACCGGTGGGCATTATAGAGGCATCGTTCAAAGCTTGCAAAGGGTCCCAAGCGACTCAAGGCACATCGACTTGCTGTTGACCGATGATAACTTAAGGACACTGGGTTTGATTGGGATGAGCCAGAGTATTGTAATTGAAGGGTTGGCAAAATCGGCCTCGAGGAAGAAGAAGAAAGTGGCAAAAAGAAAACCTGGCATTGTGATAAGAGAAGCGAGCGATGAAGAAAGAACGCCCACGAACACTGAGATAGCAGCCGACCTTTCCCGAATAGAAGAGGGTCAAAAAGGCAAGGCTGCTGTACCTAAGTTTAAGAGATGGAAGTGTGTAGTCGTAACCCGTTCCAAACCTGGGGTTACTGTCTTCGGCGCCTCTCCTTGCCAGTCCGGAGACTTTTTTATAGGGTTGGACGATATTCCCATTCCGTACTACGTATCTCTCCACCACGGGTCCGGGTTGGAAGAGCTCCGGGGAGTGCTTGATATAAGCGAATCTTTACCCGTTAGTGTAATCGACGCTTCTGGTTGGTCGGGGGGTTTGCGCATTTATACACTTTTCACAACACTTCACGACTTCCACATGCATTGTAGTGCTTTTTCTTGGTACTTAATTGAATTGTTTCTTCTTTACAGGTGCCATGTCGGATCATCCTTCTACACTTGATAGACTTCAGCGAGTGCATCATTCTTCATCTTATTACGAATCTCGCCGTAGGGATTCTGACCGTGATCATGAACGGAGGCATTATGAGCAAGAGCATCGTGAAAGGGATCATTCACGATATTATTCTAGCCAGGAGCGTTCTGATAGGGACCGAAGGTACCGTTCACCCTCTTGTTCTCCTCCGCCACCCAGAAGCCAGGCACCTGCAGTTGAACCTTCGCGACAATAGCCATCTCTACAGATCTCAAAACCTGGTCCACATCGTTCAAGGACTGATATGGCTACGACCGTAACTGTGGAGGAGGCCCCGCTCGAACCATCTGGTGAAGGGGCTATAAGAATTGCTCAACTGAAGAAAGATTTTCCAGAAATATGCTTCGACGCTTATATCTTTCCACCCAATCTCAAAAGAATTCCCGAAGAGGCTGTGAACACCGCCCTTAGCTATACCCGTGATTTTTATGCTCAGTATAAAGAATGGTACAAGGCGGCTGTCAAAGCATCGAAATTAGCCTTCGACCGAGCCAAAATTATTGAGAAACTGGAAGCCGACTTTGCTCAGAAGAACTGCATTGTTGATATACTTCAGTCTGAAACGGAATCCTCTCGTAAGGCCGAGGTTGAGTCGCTGAAAAAGGTCGATGAGACATTAACTGAGATGGCGAAGATGCAACAGGCGCATTGCACTTTAGTTGAAGATTTGGGCCATCGGTACAAAAATGTTGAGGCCGAGCGGGATGCGGCGGTCAAAGAACTTGAGGAATTAAAGGCTAAGTTTGCCGACTTGAACAAGGAAAAAGATGATGCTAACATGGCCGCACAAGAAGCGTGCGAGCAAGCCGTGTCTCTCCGAGCTGAGCGTGATGCGGCGGTTGCTAAAGTTAAAGCGGTGGAGGCAGAAGTGGAAGGGAGAGTTCAAGCAGAGATATTCAGGGTAGAAGCCGAGTTTGATGAGCTTCTTGACACTTACAATGCTAATGTGCTTGAGCACAGGAATCTCTCGTGGCTCGGAGATTATTCTACGCTTCTACTCAATGCTTGGAGAAAATTGGTGGCGAACAAGAAAGCATCTCTCCCTGAAGGTGCCGTGGATGAATTTGAACTCGAGTCTCGCTTGTTGAGCGAGGAGGAAAGGAAACTTCTCCATGAAGCGATGATTTCTGCTGAGAGAGAGACTTGGTTTTCACCATGTGGAGACTGGCGAGGGTTCTGGAGCTGCACATTGTAGTGAGGATGTTTCAGTTGATGCCCCGATCTCGTTTGGAGTTACTGCTACAGTTGGTCCACATGTTGTTCCTACTTATAACCCGGATCGACCGGAACTGTCTCTTGGTACAACTACTGTTTCCGAACTCGTCTCATCACCGAGCCGAGGCAAAGAAGGTATTTCAAATGTTCCTTAAGTGTTTTTAGAATGACGAACTTGGAACAGATCGTTTGACTAATTATTCTCATTTCTTTTCGACCAGTGACTGAAAGTGATGCGCCAGCACTTCCAGTTGCACAAATTTCGCAGCCAATGCAAGGAGCTGTCGTTACTGCGGCTATTACAACTACTGCCGTAACCGGCGAGATGGGAGAGGGGAGTTCAATGTCGTTTGATGTTCAGATGATTGAGGAACTTCTCAAGCAGCCATGTGAACCTTTTACCGATCCTTCCTTTGCAATGGGTGGAGTCCCCCCAACTTTTAGCTCGTTTATGCCGACTATCAGTGTGTCCAGCGCTGCTCGATCTTCCCGAGAAGAAGAAATCCTTGCCGAAATAAGCGCTGAAATGGCTGCGGTGACGACGGTCGGTGGTTCCGGAAGTGATGTTGCTCCACCAAGCTTAACTCCTTTAATAGTTACTTCTCCCGCCGGCACAGCTATAACTTCTAGTGTCGAAGCTCCACCACCTGTTAAGGCTTCTCTGCCTCCGGTTCGTCCTCACAAAAGGATCTCTATCCCTTCCAGCTCTGAGAAAGACGTTGATATTATGCCAGATCCTGAGGATGCTCCAAAGAAGGACAAAAAAATCTCGCAAGAAGCTGGGTAGTGGGTCTAGCAGCTCAACTCTGAAGAAGAGACCCCGGAAGAAGAAGGAGTAAACTTCTTGTTTTATCATGCGGTTGTGAAATGGCAATTCTTTTTATTTCTCCTTTTTTAGGCCGTGTATAAGTGTGGATTCGGCACCCACTTTATGGACTGTTTTTTGTTTTGTCATGTAATCAAACCCCTTTTTTGTTTGTTGATAAAATGAAAAACAACTCTTTTCTCTTTTGCTTAAGTATTGCGTTGATTAGCTCGTGCTCACATATGTCAAAAGCCTTGAATACATGTCCACACTTCAGCGACTTAACACAATTTGCAACTAACAGTTCGGCGCATATTCTGGGAACTTATTAATTATCAACGTTTATGACTTAGTTCGCTCTCCGAGAACCTGTAATTGATGTTTATACCCCAATTCGCATTCCGGGAATTTGGAGTTAGTGATTTATACTCCGGTTCGCGCTCCGGGAACCAAGAGTCGGTGTTTATGCTCCAATTCGCATTCTGGGAGTTTAGAGATAGAGTTTTATATTCTGGCTCGCACTCCGGGAACCAAAGGTTGAAGTTTATACTCCAATCCGCACTCTGGGAATTTGGAGTTAGCTCACACTATGGGAGCGATGAATTTATATCCCGGTTAGCGCTCCAGGAACCGAGAGTTGAAGTTTATACCCCAATTCGCACTCTGGGAATTTGGAGTTGGCTCACACTCTTGGAGCGATGGATTTATATCCCAGTTCGCGCTCCGGGAACCGAGAGTTGAAGTTTATACTCCAATTCGCACTCTGGGAATTTGGAGTTGGCTCACACTCTGGGAGCGATGGATTTATATCCCGGTTCGCGCTCCGGGAACCGAGAGTTGAAGTTTATACTCCAATTCCACTCTAGGAATTTGAAGTCCGTTCGCGCTCCGGGAACGAATTGCTGAATGTTTATACTCCAATTCACACTCCAGGAATTTGGAGTCCGTTCGCACTCTGGGAACGAATTGCTGAATGTTTATACTCCAATTCGCACTCTAGGAAGTTGGAGTCCGTTCGCACTTTGGGAACGAATTGTTGAATGTTTATACTCCAATTCATACTCTGGGAAGTTGGAGTCCGTTCGCACTCTGGGAACGAATTGTTGAATGTTTATACTCCAATTCGCACTCTGAGAAGTTGGAGTCCGTTCGCACTCTGGGAACGAATTGTTGAATGTTTATACTCCAATTCACACTCTGGGAAGTTGGAGTTCGTTCGCACTCTGGGAACGAATTGTTGAATGTTTATACTCCAATTCACGCTCTGGGAAATTGGAGTCAGTTCGCACTCTGGGAACGAGTTATTGAATGTTTATACTCCAATTCACGCTCTGAGAAGTTGGAGTCCGTTCGCGCTCTGGGAATGAATTATTGAATGTTTATACTCCAATTCACGCTCTGGGAAGTTGGAGTCCGTTCGCGCTCTAGGAACGAGTTATTGAATGGACTGTCGTGTGTTGGTCCAGTTCAGCCTTTGATGTGTTGACTTGCCCCTGAGCTGGGGTTTCACTTAGTGAGTGGCCGGTCGTATCACTGTCACTCGCTATTTGAAGAAATTCCATTGTTTGATGGAACTTAGCTCTTCGTGTGTCGTGATTGTTGAATATTGTATTCGGTGAATCACAGCTCAAGCTTGAAGAGATAGTATTTTATTGCTGAAATAAGAAAATACGGCAAAGTCAGTGCCTTATTACAAATTCAAATTTCAGAATGTAAAGGAAACTGCAAAGCATTCATAGATCAAATAAAGCCTGTCATGTGTAGCAATGACGAAGGTCCTTGCTTCTCCAGGCTCTTGACAAAATAGGACCGCCCAATGTCGACAACAAGAACAGGTCATCCCCGAATTTCTGTTCAATTACACATGGCCCTTCCTACGTTGGTTTCACGTGCGGTGGCGTTGAGTGTACTCTTCCGTAGACGAAATCACCAATTTTGAAGGTTTGGGGTTGATCATGACATCGTGCGACCGGGAAACTCGCTTTCGGAGTATGATGGTCCTTAAGTCGGCCTGGTCTCCCATAACAACACCAACTCCTTTGTCAGTGGGGAATTTTAAGGTTAGGCACTATGGGGCGATAGCAGCCTTGAATTCAACAAGGGCTGGTCGGCCCAAGAAAGCATTGTACGGTGAATCTATGTCCATCACCATGAATCGCAACGTCCGGATTCTGCAGCATTGTCCTGTTCCCAACTCTGTTGGTATTTCTAGTTCTCCAACGGGTATGGCCGCGCTCCCGTCAAAGCCGTGAATACTGGATTGGCACGGTTTCAAGTTTTTGGTATTCAGATTCATTTGATCGTAGGCTCGCTTAAATATTATATTGACGGAACTTCCGCTGTCAACCAAAATCCTTTTCATCCACACATGGCCTACCTGAGCTGATATGACTAGTGGATCGGTAGTCGGGACTATGATTCTGTCATCATCACTACACTGAAATACGATGTCGTCGATCATTGCTTTCTGTCGTTTGATCTGAACTCTATCTTCCAAATGTCTACGGCATGCAACATCCGCATGCCTAGTAGGGCTGGCATATGACTTCATCTCATCCCAGCTCCGCTTTGTTGGATGAGAGATACCTCCAACAGCATTTACTACCAACCTCCAGCCGGTGGGGGTGGAGTCTTCCTGCATAAGATAATTGGATTCATTACTTTGATTTGATGGGCCCGCTTCTCCCGGCTGCGACGTCTGAACAAACTGTTCCAGCTTCTTTTCTCTGATTAATTTTTCAACGAGATCTTGTAAGTGACGACACTCGTTTGTATTGTGCCCGTAGCTTTCATGGAACCGGCAAAACTTTCCCGTCTGGATTTGCTTCTCTGACGACGGTCTTGGCGCAGGTTTTTGATACTGAATTGTATCACGGGTTTGTAAATATAGGTCCTCTAGTGATGTATTCAGAGGAGTGTAACTGTCGAACATTGGATTCTTACGCTGCGGGCCACGATTTTGATCTCGTTTTTTAATTTGATTCACGCTCTCTCTTTGGCGGGCTTATTTGTTTTTAACGTTCAACTGGACTTTTCCGGAGCTCTCACTGGACTGTTTGATTGCAACATTGCTTTGGATCCCCTCTGTACTTGGTCCTGCATCAATTTGCTTCCTAGACTGTTTCGCGTCTTCCCGTCTCAGGAATTGAGCTGCTTTGGCATGGAAACGGTCCAATGATGCAGGTGGTTTTTCAGCTAACCAGTTGCCAAACTCAGAATCGGGGTCGATCCCCTTAGTCAGCGCCATAAGGATGGAGTTATCGTTTGGATTGCTGATCTCCGCACATGCCGTATGGAATCTCTCTAAATAGTGTCTGAGCGTTTCTCCAGGAGCTTGAGTCACACTAGATAGAGTGTTGACGTCTTTCGGCCTTGCGACGTGCATGTGGAATTGTTCAACGAATTTTGTGGCCAACTGGTTGAATGAAGAGATGGATCGAGGTGGCAATCGGGTGGACCACATGGTGGCGATGCCCCCCAAGGATATGGGGAAACTACGACACTTCACGGCATCGTCGGCGCGAGCAGCGGTCATTGACCATTCATATTTCAGAATATGTTGGTTGGGGTCGGAGTTCCCTTCGTACATGGGTAAAGTTGGCATTCTGAATCGCCGTGGGGGTTTGGCAGTAAGGATATCGTCTGTAAAAGGAGTGTGACTTCGGGAAACTCCCCAATCGTCATTTGTGAATCCCTGACTCTCATGGATCATCTGACGTATCATAGTTGAAAGATTCGGCATTTGCGCGTTTTGTGCGGCCTGTACCGGAGTATGATTACGTTCCATTCTCTGGGGCTAGATCGGATATTGTCGATGGTCCAAGTTTTGCCTTCTTGGTTCTTGGTCTTCTGGGACGTATAGTTCAGGAGTACATCCGCTATGACGACGGTCCGGGTCCGACTAATCTTGGGCGTCGACTCCTGGTTCAGCCGCAACGTTAGTGGTGCGGTATTCTGCGGTGTGGGGAGGAACGGCACCTTCTCGGGAGGAGGGTCCGGTTAGGAAACTAGCTGATGGACCAACTCTCAGTTGTCCAACGGTCAGTGCCGGTTGATTTCCAGTGACTGGCATGCGACTCCCATCTAGTCGGGGTCGTGGTGATCGATTGTGGTAATCAGAAGATGAAGAACTCTCGCTGGAGAAGCGAGAAGCGTAGTCTCTCTTGGACCTCTTTCGTTTCTGGCGATCCAGCTTGTCGATTAGCTCTGCGTTAGTGCGTAGCTGTTCTTCTAGTTGTTGCCGACTCTGGGTCAGCTCTTGGAGTAGCAACTGCAACTCTTGTTGGGTAACCGAACCTGACGGTTCGGAGTGTCCAGTAGCATCCTGATTAGATGGAGGTGGCGGCACAGGATTCTGTCGATCCTGCTCTTGTTGATTGATAGAATTTGAGGTGGTTCTTGTACTCACCATCTTGAAGTGTTGAATCCTTTCCTAGACTTTGAACAAATCTGAATAGAACGGAAGGAATCTGAATATGAGGTCCGCATCTCTGTCTTAGATTTATGCAATCCGGTATCGAAGATAGATTCAAGGAGCAGGAGAAGACCTGAGTTCAAACTCTCAGTGAAAGCACCAAAGTGTTTGTGTCAAAATTGGGCACAACACTCGTAGGAAGTTTTTGAAGAGATAATAAATGAAGAAAGTAAATTAAAATGTGGATTATCTAACAAAAACTCCAAATAACAGGAAGTAAATTGCACGAGAGACAACGATTTAGAGTGGTTCAGCGTATTGCCTACGTCCACTATGAAGTTTTGTTACTTTATTGCTTGATATTCGGAGAATACAACTTTTTTATGTCAAAGTACAGCAAGTAGTAAGCCAAAATTCGAAATCAAAGGCAGCGGTGGTGCTCTGAAGCAATTCTGGCAGCGTCCGGGCGTTCTCTTACTCTAAATATTCTCTCCCCCCTTTTCTGAATGGCTAGGGGCTCTATTCATAGGTGTAGAAGGCTGATATTTCGCCTAAAATCAGGGAAGAACGCTTCTAGCACGTGTGGGGGGCCCATATGGCCGAATTCTGGAGATCCGGGCCCACTTTGGGATCGATTCGACCCTTGGTTCGAATCGATCAAAAAAGTGTCCAATCGTGATGAAACTTGGTGTGGACATTCTTCTATGTATATGCAAGTTCCTGTGAAAATTTCATAGCATTTGGATCTGTAGATCTCGAGTTATGATCGATTCAAGATGGTGTGTTTCGCCCTATGGATTCGTTCGAATCGATATGGTTTGAATCCATAGGGTCGAATCCATGCTTCTGCACGTGAAGGTGATGACGTGGTGCGCGTGCTTCGGGTCAATCCTCCTTTTTCTCCGAGTTTTCTGGGTCATACCCTAGGTTTTAGCCGCGTTTACTTGGTGGATTCGAGATGTTGGATTCGAAGGTGTGCTTCCTTCGAATTGATGGAACCAGTACTCATTCGAGTCGAATAAAATATGGTACTGTGGATCGATTCGAAGTTGTCTCGATGTCGGGATTCGAAGATAAGCAGGGAATGGAGTCGTAGCTCCCTCAATTGCATGGATTCGAAGGACTCTTCCTTGATGGATTCGAAGGTGGAAGATGGTTTCATGGATTCGAACTAGGGCATACGAGTATGGATTCGACGCATGGCTATCTGAGGGTTTGCTCGATGGAGTCGAAGTAAAGGTACTCCTCATGGATTCGAAGCTATATGCGTCTGATGGATTCGAACCAAATCATACGAGGGTGGATTCGAACCATTGCTATCTTGATGGATTCGAGGCACGGCTACATCTCATAGGTTCGAACTAATGCAAGGATGATGGATTCCAACTCAAGGCTTGGTCCTGTTGGGTTCGAACCAGGGCTATTCCTTCCACTTTCCATTGGCGATGACTTGAGCATATGAACTCGGATTGTCTCGAAATTCGGAACGTTGGCTTCTATGGCTTTGCTTGACGTGCCTTAACAATTATAGCCCGATCCAGACTCGGGCAAAATTCATCGGTATTTGTAGTTATCCGGCAATCATCCAATGTCGAGGACGTGTGATCCCGTTTTTCCAGTCAACTCCTTATTATCTCGGCCTTGCCAAAAGGCGGGATAACAGATACGAAGACATCCGTATTCGAAAATTATCCGTTCGTTTTTGTCAAGATTATAGTTCAAATTATGTGTGTTTTAGTACAGTGAAAGATATTTGTTTATTATTTTATCGTTTTAATAGTTTATATTTTATGCACTTAATGCTTTTTAACTGCTCGAAACTATTTATTATCATCATATTTGTTAATTTTTTACACTTTTATAATCAATGAGATTGAAAATTATTTATGTTAAACTAAAATTTTCTTTTGGTTTATCGGTAGTTGGCGGATAGGATAATTATCCGATATCCGTCCGTATGTTGATATCCGATATACAAAAATGATTTCGGATGCGAATATGACATTATACGCATCTGAAAGCATCCATTGACATGCCTACTTTGGTCAATGACAAAACCTTCGGTGGTGACGAAGAGGACAATAAATTCTTTCATGTTATTGGAGAAGTTCGGATATAAAACTGTATAAGGACAATATATCACAGGATGGCGCTTGATGATTTCAATTTGGTTTGTTTGGCTCTTGATTAGGATTTAATTCTCACAATCAACCATTTTGTTTATTTATGAATAATCTCAGTTATTTAATTTTACTTGAATATAGCTGGGGTAACCAATTTTCTTTGGATCGATCCTGCTTGTTACGTCTTCTCCTTGTTTGATGAAATGCTTGGTTGAAATTAACTAAAATTTTCATTCGCTTAGCTTCATATTAGAGCTTCTACTTCCTTAATGTTTCCATACTGTGTATTTTAATATTTGGCTTTTGCTACGACAACCAGGTGATTTTCTCATTCTTCATCAGGGCAGAAACAATTTTTGTGGTAGAAAAGGCATATCTCAAGGTGGAGTCCTATGTTTCCTCCCTAGATTGGCGAGAAATTAGGGGATTTCTATGGTGGGATTACCATTTCCTTATTAGTTTTATGTGTTATTTTCTTCTCTAATGCAGGCAAGCTCTGTGATCTATCTGGATGTTTCCAAAAATGAGGTACCCTTTTTCTTTTCTTTTTCTCTTTTCAATTTTATCATTTCACGTGTTTGGATCAGCTATGTCATGCACTGTTATTTTAGTAAAGTAAATGTATTTTTATTTTTAAAAAAAAGTACCTTTGATCATTTGTGAGAATTTAAGGTCCATTCTTCAACAATAATTCAATGAATGGTAGTTATAACAAACAACAATTCCTTGAAAATGCATTTTTGAATACTATGAACGAAGTGGGCGAGTTTGAATGTAAGGTTTTCTTGGACACTCGAAGAAAAAAAATTAAGCTCACATTTGATGCACCACTTCTTCGGACGTAAGTTTTACATTCATTGTGAGCCCCCTTCCCCACCTCGTTTTTTTTGTTCTATTGGTCCTTTGGAAGAGTTAGTGATTTGCCATATGAGAAATTATGTAATTTGATGCATATATCTAACTCTACGATTTATCTTCTTCGTAATGAAAGTGTTTTATTTCTATTATATACTTTGTTATATTATAATATATAAGTAATTAAGTAATCAATTTAAGGTATATAATAAGAAAATTATTGGATAAAATGTTATGTGCTTGTAGTTGTAAATAGTTATAATCCTAAGCATTGATAATAAAATAAAATTTTATTTTAAATATTCCTATTCAAGATGTTTCGAGAAAGAATATCATAACTCTTGTTGAGACCAGAGTGATCTTCAAATGTTGGACAATGTATTACTCATAATGAAGGTATCGAGGTGTCGCATGCTCGTTGTTATTGAATAACTATAGAATGACTCGTCCGATAATTTCCTATTGTTAAAACAACTAGATCAAATAGGAAATCTCAAGATGGCAATGTTACGCAGTTCCCTCGACTTGACAATACTATGGAGCTTCAATATGATTACTCCACTTTGATTATAGTCAAATAATGTGACGACACCATCGAGCTACTATAGCTGGGTCTGACTTGAAGCATTGGAGTAAAGCACTATTCAATAAAGAATTTGTCTTCTTTGTTTTATGAGGTTAGTACCACGATCAAGTGTAGCAAATTCAAAGTCAAAATCTTTGGTCAAAGTGGCATGGTTAATGAAAAATGTTATTATTGAACCAATGACTTTATTTTTAGGCAAATCGTTGAATGTTGACAATATTGGAATTTTAACCAATGTCAAATTCCAATTATCCTAAAATGTTATTATTTTGACAAAGAGAACATGTGTAAATCATCTTTACTAAAAAGCACCACTTAATAAAATGTGAAATTGGATTTCACCAAAAAAATCTGTTGTAACGAACCTAGCTTTTCGACCCTTAGAAGTTGACGCTAATATATCCTCGGTATTCACATGCCGAACCATCAAATGCCGAAAAGGAAGATTGTTAGGGGAAAGAAAGTAGGAAGGAAAGATAAGTAGAAACTGAACAACATAGAATCTCAAAATGCAATGGAATAATATATAATATAATCAAATCTTTACAAAATCTAAGACCTTTTTTTAATACATATACATATCAAAGTTGAATAGTTATAACACTCGTTCTTACAACAGTAGACAAACTACACATAACACATACACAACGAAAGATATTCAAAATATGAGAGTACGTCATAGGCCTCCAACTTGACACCATAACTCCAAAGCATCTAAAGCTAACCTACAAACATGATCGACCTGACCCGGGCATTATACGGAAATAACGCCCAGGTCAGTCAAGAATACCATAAAATCAAATCACAATAACTTTATTGATTTATTAACTTAAAAAATCCTTTGAAGTCAAAGGATCTCGTAAGACCTCGTCGCACATAGAGCAAATCCAGTGATATTATAATAATGTCTAAGAGTTCAAGGTAAAATATTAAAATAGTTGGAACGCTTGCATCTCACGTTCCAACATATTTGATATAAAACTAAAAATGTAAAGCTCGTATTGGAGAACGGATTTCAATTAATGACTGGGCTACTGGGGTACGGTCTGTCACGGTATACCTCTAGAACAATGTACCGAGATCGTACCTTACGACCCCTACCAACACAGGATCGGCCTACCCCTTGCTGGATAGTACTGAATATGTCATCACCCCGGTTGTTCCCAACCGTTTTACTGAGCTCATATGCATAACTGAATCTGGAAATATGAATGGTCATCTAGAAAGGCGATGTCATACCTTAATGGATGCGACCACATAGCCCTGTTGCATCTTCCATGTTTTAGTCGTTTCTGGTTGATGAGGCTTGAGGCTACTTACCTTTCTTTAGCACTTTCCACTTGGAACGCTAAAACCGCTCTTCAAGCATCAATGCAATGCTAGAATTCATCCATATAAGTTCATTCCAAGACTGAACAAAATCGAAGACACTACTTCTATTACATCCATTACGGGGAATCCCTCCCATGGAAAATATGAAATACCCCTTGCACTTTAAAACTCCATCTTCGATTCCATGCTCTTCAAGGTGTCTTCAATACGAAACGTTGAGTTGGATCGAATGGTTTTCAGATAACATATTAGATTCCGATCTCTTCGAAAACAACTTCCGATAGTCCCGGTAAACTCATTCTCAGTTGTTTAGGAAATAAACAGACAAAGATAAGAGCGGAGTTCACATCCTAACTGTTAATGGACGAGTTTCCTTATCATTCGTCCTAGAAGAACGAAACGAGCTTATACGTACAGTATAACACCTTCGACGGTAACTGTACCATATAATTCCCATGTTTCTCCTAGATATTTTCGAAGTTACGTTTTTGTCCAGATTTGATAGTTGGTTATTTAACTATCAAATAACAAACGTCCAATCATGGTTTAATTTCCATATGGGATCCCTTAAGCTTTTATTAATTATCTTTAATTAATAAAACCACTTTATAAAACTTAATCAAGAGATCTTTTCAAAACACTATTTCCAAACCCCTTACATTTCCTTTATACGTAATTGGAAAACATTTATGTACTTTGTCAGGACCCGATTCTTCGACTTCCGAAAGTCGACATCAATACGTCCACTATATCAACTGCCGAGCAATCGAATGCCGAAAAACTGAACCATGAGGGTTATAAAGAAGAGGTAGAAGAAAAAGATAGAAGAAGTAAGAAAACATAACAGAAACAATATCAGAATCTCATGTATCGTAGCGGAACAACATATAATAGATAAACGAATAATCTTTAAAACAAAGAACTATCTCAATTATTACATCACATCATCATCAGAGTATACAACAACAATATACAACACAACAAAACAATGGACAGTTATACAAACATGTCCTTGCAAGTGAATTTACAGCGGAAAGATAATATCATATACAAGTAATACGTCTCGCCATCCAGCTCGCCACTTGAGCTCCATAGCACTTCTGAATCCAGAATGACCTGATAACCTGACTCTAGGCTGCCCGTGTGGAAAATAATGGGCACCCAGAGTTTAGGAAGAGAACAATAAACTCCAGGTCAGTCATGGGACTGGTGTGAGAACTCAAAACAGTTATTTATCTTTAAAACAACAACAACAAGGGAAGTGGAAATATCCGCAATGCTTTTGGAAAATGAAACTACCATAAGGCCTCCCCGCACACACACAATGCAAACGCAGAATTGGAGGAGATTTCTCCTTATGATTGTCAAAGATGCTTACTACGCAAAACAAATCATTTTTTGATATTATTATTAGTGCATAGTGATGAAAACATTTCGAAAGTATAATATAAATCTTAGCCAGCATAGGTACCATTATATTATGCCTGCTATAGCTACCTCCTGGGGAGGCAGGTTATACAATTACAATCGTAAAGGGCTCGTATTGTTTCTTTGGATTTCCAACAAATGGTCAGGCTAAGGAACTTCCTACTGCCACATGGGATCGCCTCTGGCGGGACGTCCCGAGAACTTAACCAGCTTTCTGCCAACACAAGGTCGGGTTACTTTTGTAACTAGGTAACTACTACACGAATATGCCACCCCCCGGTCCTTTGGGACCTTTATCCGAGGGCCCTCGATCACAAAGCAACAACCACACAGAAAATGAGATTGGAGCAACCACATAGGTTAAGCATCAGGGCTCCATACCTGACACCACCCTTTTCCAAAAGGAAATGACATACCCTAAAGGGCGCGGCCCTCGTAACCTTGCCGCATATTCCTGTTTTGACCATTTTCGGGGTGTGAGGTCTGACAAAGTCTCGTCCACAAAGCTACGCTTTTTCACAAAGCCACGCTTTGATCAACAAATGATCAATAAATAATCATCACACAGCAACACTCAACATGCCACATTACCAAATTGGGAGTATATCGCTGATAACCTTCAACTACAAAACCTCCAAGCTCGTACGTCTTAGAGAAGGGTGTTAACTAAGAGAATAAATTCTCCGCCACCAACAGAAATGTATTTGAAAGAAATCTGCTTTATATCTCAAAATGTAATGTCAGACACGTAACCATACAAGTCTATTCTGGGTTTGAACAAAACCGAAGGCACTTCCAAAGAAGCCCTTGCAATCCGGGTATTCACAATCCCGATCGAATTTTCCATCACAAAGGAAATCTTCATACCGTACCTAACGGTGCAGAGACAATCGATAGGTCATCCTATCATTTTCACAAATACCCGGTCTTCAACACCGGTCTTCAATGCTATCCATTACGTGGTATCACTATTCGGAATGGGTAATCCGAATAACGAGCGCAATAATTTAAAAATAAGTGTAGCATTCAATTTCAACCAATTCACAACAAATAGCCATTTAAGGGTCAATATTGATAGTCGGTTATTTAACTATCAATCAATATTCACAACATAACCCGATTCCAAATAATCTTCCCAAATTATTTATTTCCAAAATATCTTTATAGATATATTTTCCACACTTCAACCATTTGAAAACAAATTTCAAATTATTTTTCACCTTTCAATCTTTTGAAATTAAATTTCAAATCATTTTCCTTAAGCGAAAAACACTTACAAATAGTTATTCATTTTCACTGGAAATCTGCCGAGTTCAAAATTTTAAAATAATTGAAAATTTCTTATCCAAAAATATATCTGGAAAACACTTTTAAATAAAACTATTTTTCTTTAAACACTTTACTTAAGATATTAGTTATAAAATATTATACCTATATTATATAAACTTAAAACCAAACTAACTTTTCAAAATAAAATTAGTAAATATAGTACAACTATTTAAATAACTATTTTCTAAAACAATTACTGATTAAATCTTAGAAATAATCATTTCTATAAACAATTTAATAAATCTTTACTTAAAGGATTTAAAATAATTTAAAAGGTAAATTTCTTCAAAGTATCCTTTTCAAAACCAATACTAGAATTATATATATATATTTCAAAACTATTCAAAAAATCTTATTCAGCTTCCCAAGGAGAATACACTTTCATTTCAAAATGGTTTATTCAAACCAATTAAATAAATCCTTACCGATTTATTAAATTTACGTTCCAAATCCGTAAATTTATTTCCACACTTTTAAAAATAAATCAATGTTTATTTTTAAAACAAATTTCCCTTATAAATTTCCATTGTGAATTTACATTTCCAAATATTCACTTTTTGTACGATTTTTCAAATCGATTTCAATTATTCACTTTCAACACCAAAATCAGTTTTCAATTGATTTCCAAAAACACCAAATCAAATTCCATATTGATTTTCCAAGAAATTAAACACTAAGTGAATTTCATTCAAATTTCAAATTGAAATCAATTTCTACTAAACCTCAAATTAATTTCCAAATTGATTCCAAATTCATTTCAAAACACCAAATAAATTTCCAAATGGATTTCCAAAAGATCTGTTTTCAATTACCAAAATCAATTCCCAAATGGATTCCTAAATTTATTTCTTTTCAAAATAATTTCTTTTTTAAAGAATACAAATTCTTTTATTCTCCAACTCTTTAAAATCCATATTTTGAATAAATTTTCAACCTTTGAATAATATTATCGAAAATCCATTTATTAAGCCTTTTTACCATATCTTGGAATTTTATTCAATAAGATAAAAATAAAACTTTATCATTTTAAAAATTCCTTCATCTGAATTAATCCAATTCCCAAAAATAAATTTTATTACAAATTCTCAACTTAAATTTTCAAAAATCCAATTTTTATCTATTTTCGGTATCTAACGATACCAAAAATATATTCGGCTAAAATTTAGCCTTTAACGATTTCAATCACAGAGATAATCACGCAGATTATAAATCAACCAACACACAACATATGAAATAAATTCAAATGTTTGAGGAATCTAGTTGGATCCCTCCAACCTGTTTCCCTGCATCCAAAGATGTTAGCACAATACCAATTCCACTTCGAGGTGAAATATCGCGGTATATGTGATTTATAAAATATTATCCACTATTATGCGGCGCGATAGGGTCTCATCCACTATATAATGCGGGAAATCAACTCCAAATACATATATAATACAAATTCCATATCAAGTTGGAATTATCGCGGTATGTGTGTTTAATAAATAACATCTGCTTAATATACGGCGTATATGGTCTATTTCAATACAACCGATAATAACTATCATCCAATCACACAATCAAGCAATTTTAAATCTAACTATTTAAAATTTAAATCGAAACAATTCGATTGAGTGAGAAGTTCTCACCTTGAGTTTCCGATAAAAGTAGTAGCGTTTTGTTTTGAATTAAATTAAACGTGCGTTTAATTTAATCCAAAATTATCACTAGCTCCAAACGACTCCAAACTAGCTCCATTGCATAGTATTCGACAAAACGAACCCAACGCAACTTGTTTCGTCCAATTCCGACCTCGTATGAACAAGTTATAATATTTTAAAGTTCATAAAAATTTTAATATAAAAAAATTTACAAATCTATTTATTTTTTTATAACCTAAGGTAATCTGGGCTGTTGATTCTGAAAATGAAATCATGGCCGCAACTTTTACTTCTCCTTCCCCAGGCAACGTTCGAAAGCAAATATACCCATAGCCGCCATTTATCCTTTGAATTATCCTTCCACCTCGACCATTTTTATGATGATCGAAGGCCATCGTTCCAAGCGCCGAAGCACACTCCACCATGCCCAGTGACCGGCCCCACTTGGCTACCTCCGTGGCCTAGAAAATCGTGCGCAAGCAAGCACGAACGGAGGCCAAAAACTCCGCCTATGGTCGACGATTCGTCGACCTACCGTATGGATTTGAAGCTCTCGTTGTGATCTTTATTTTTGTAGTTGATGATTTTGGATGAAAGTGAATGGATGGTGAGATAAACGAGGTGGAAGCTCGATAATTCCTGGCCATCGAAATAAAAATGGTGGCCAAGGTTTCTTTTCTAGGGTTTCTGAAAATATGAAGATAAGGGTCCTTTTATAGAAATCTTTCAACGCATTATTCATCCGTGATTTTCCAAACTCCAAATCTCGCGCGGTGACCGGCGTTTCTAGGGTTTAACCCACGTTCCGGACACAATGGAATGTATTTCGGAAGCTAATTTGATCATATGTGCGAGTTACGGAAATAAACGATCAAATTTAAGTTAAATCGATTAAACTAATTTCTATGCGTTTTGGCTTGCCTCGGACAAACCGTAAATCTGATTGACACGAAATTTGAAACTATACAATAATATAACATTACGGATCCGATGAAACTGGTTTCGTCGAAATCCGAGACTATTTAAAAAATGTCAATTTTTTACTCGTCAATTAAATATTAAAATATTCAATTTCCACAAATTAACTTTTATTTAAAATTTAGAAGTTCACAAACATTGTTCTAACTGCAATATGATTTAATATAACTTTATAAATCATTTTTATTCACATTAACCCCAATTTTCAAATTTTTCTGTAATTTCAAATATTAAATTGTCGATTTAATTATCCAATTAAATCCAGATATTCGAAAAATAAATTATTCAACTTATAAATTTTACTTGTTGATATGTAAAATCAAATATATATCTGAATTTCAAATGACAGAAATTCTGGGTCGTTACATACTTATCTCAACGGTATAAGTATATTGCCAAAATATTTTACTTTTCATGCCTTGCAAAATAAAATTATATATATATATATATATATTTACAAACTTTTTCAAAGTTTTCTTCTTTCCAAATCTCATATTAAATAATCAAACATTTCTTCCAAATAAAACATCCCGCTCATCCTTTATTAAAAATTTCTTTTTTAAAAGCTCATCTCATATTTCAATTAACTTATAACTTTCAAAATAAAGTTATAACCCACTTTTATAAACCCATAAGTTAATTTATAAACCTCTTTCCAAATCTTTGAAATGATTTATAATTTTTTTTCCTATTTTTAAAACTCTTTATATAAACCATTCTACTCCTTTATAAAATATCCTTTATAAATATCATTTACAAAAAATCATTTGTAAAACACCTTAATAACCCTTTCCCTTAGTAAAACCCCTTTCTATAAACAAATTATCATTTATTTATAAGAATTATATAACTAGAAAAACCATTTATAAACCCTTAGCCTTAAATTGATTAAAGAATTAAAGTAAATTCAAAACCATATTTTATAAATTCCAAATGAGGCATAGTAGTTCCAATGATACTAATTTAAGTTACCATTTAATTTCAATTCGATTCCCAAATCACATAACAATTATTTACATAGGCTACCATATATGTAAATATAGTTCATATCCAATTAGGGAATAACACGTCAATATAACTAATTAGCATATACAAGTCCAAATAACATAACAATAGGATGTTGATTTATCCTGCTAAATAAATGTCCAAACAATTTAATCAATTTATAGTAGAATGGAGATGTATTCTTCTTAACACATGTCCACACAATCAAATCACTTACACCATAGTAGAATGGTGTTTTGTTATGCTAACGGATGTCATTTAATTCTCCTAATCATATGGGTTACTTAAGGGTCCAGACAAGAGATCCTTTGGTTTGGAATCAGTTCGCTTTAAAAGGAAAATTTATTTAAAACACATCCATTTCAGTTTTAAATCACCTTGGAAAGATTTAAATAGATTTAATCAACTTAAACCCTAATTGAATCTTAATTAACCCTAACTAAATCAAGATAAATCATAACTAAATTCTAACTAGTCTTAATGAACTTGATTATATACTAATTAACCTCCTAATGCAACTTGGTTAAGGTTAAATCAAGTTGTTTAAAAGTTAAACCCTAATTAATCAAATATTAATTAAATAATCCAGTAATTAAAATAATAATTAATATTAATTAAATAATTAATTAATCACTTAATTACTTCTTAACCACATTAAGCACTAGTTAAAACTTCATTAATTAAATAGCAGTCATTAACTTAACTTAAGTGATGATTAACCTCTAAGTACCTTCTTAATTGCCAGTTAAGTGCCAATTACCTTTTAATTAACTAATTATTTAATTAAATTCCAAACTTAACTACGTTTTAATATTACTAATTATGTTTGAAAACTTTTTACAAAACAGTTTTAAAGTAAAAAAAATTGAAACGGAAATTCAAAACTTTAGTCGAAATTGCATCCATAGCGACTATCGCTATGAGTGCAATTTGCTTTAACATACTTTTGAAGCATAAACACCTCACTAACTTTACCATTTCATGTTTATAAACTTTTTAGAAAGTTTTTACAACTTTAAACTTAGATATACAAACTTTAAAAACCAATTTAAAACTTTTAACTCTTTTTAAAAAAAATAAAAAACATGATTCCATTTGGGTCTTGGATCCATCACAATTACATACAAAGTTGCTGACTTTGTTTCTAAACATCATGGACTTAGTTCATATACACAATCATACATCACATAACATACATCATCCTTACCATATACCACATATATACTCACAAAGATTCTTGCTTACTAACTACATAATATCATTACCAAATCGCATAACCAAATCCAACGACTAACACTATTTAGATTCATGGTTATCAACATCATAACTAACCAATATTAACATTATATACTCATCGCATATAATTTCAACATTTAAGCTAACCATTAAACTAAAAAGTGAGTTAGTTTACTCACCAAACTTTCGCAAAATCTACTCGAACTTATGCTAAACTTACCAATGACTCACTAGCTTTGAAGAACGAAGACTTTAGGTGCTAGCAACCCTCAAAATGGGCTTGGCCTAGGTGTATGTAGGTTCGGCCAGGGGTGTGTGGATTGATGTGGGGTAGTAGCTCGAAGGTAGAGGAGCTTCGGGTAATCATCGATTTCAACAAAAATGGATAGAAAATGGGTCAAATTTTCAATGATTTTGGGAAAAGTAAATCACAAAATTTTAAAAAGTAGGTAAAATAAAGATTTTAGAAAATTCTTTCCTCTACATCTAAAAAAAAATCACTCATTTTTGATTTTATTAAAGAAGTTATGATCAAAAGAAGAAGGGTAATTTTCGGATTTGAAATTATGGGTGAAAAATTACTTTGCAAAGATTAGATATTCTGAAATAGCTATGATCCATAATCGAGAAAGTGGTCAACTAGAATATTGTAGCCACTGGAATTTTAGGTAATCTGAAAAAAAGAATATCACCATTTGAGGTAGGAATGAAGAAGTTATGATTAGAGGAAGAGGAGATAAGAAACTGAGAAATTCAAGGGCTATTTATAAGCAAGATCTCACGCCTCATCATTTTATCAAGTCACATCATCTCTTCTCTTCCTCTCTCGTATCAAATCCCTCCCCTCTCTAGTTATATCACTTAAGTAATTATGGCTAATGATGAAAATATCAAGTGATATGACAAGATATATGCGACGACCCGACTTTCCACTCCTGGAAAATCGCATCATCTTTAAGAAAGAAAGAGATAGAAAAGAGAAAAGAAAGAAGAGAAGAAAGAAACAACATCAAAATCTACACAGCGGAATGGATAAATTATATTAATAACATAAATATTACATAGTTTACAACCATTATCAGAGTACACAGATATGTAACACATACTAGACAGTTATAAATACCTGTCTAGTTATTACAACTCAATACAAAAACTCAGAGAACACACAGTGGAAAACTATATATATTTACACGCAGAAGCCTCCTGCTCCATTGCTCCTCCACAATTCGTCAAAGCTAACCTGAATCCTAACCTGAATCACCCTTGACTACTCGTAAAAATTTGAGTACCCAAGAGTTTACGAAAAACAAAATAAACTCCGGGTCAGACATGGGTCTGGTGTGAGTAACAGGTTAAAGTTGCTTAACTTTTAAAAACCTTTTGAAAAGAAAGGTATCACGTAAGACTTCCCACACATAAACATGGAAAAGTTTTTACCTTACGCTAACCAAAACATTTGATAGGAAATCCGATGATATTATAATAGTGTCTAGGGTTTTCAAATAAATAAGAAATAGCCGAAATTGTTACATCTATTAAATTACAGCTACTAGCCACAAAAGTGGGTAATACAATCAAAATCGTTGGCACTTATTGGATTTTGGATTCCATACAATGGCAGGGCTACTGGGGTACCGCCCGTCACAGTACGTGGCCTAGATCAACGTACCGAGGATCACTCCCGACCCCCTGCAACACAAAGCCGGACCCATTCGTTACTGAATAGTTCCGAACAAGACAACCCCGTGGTTGTAGCTAGCAACCACCCACACAGCCGAATATAAAGGGACTTCTAGACAGAGGTAAATCTTGCTCTCCAGTGGGTGCGACCCACGAAGCTTTGCTGCACCTCCCCTGTTTTAGCCATTCCCGGTTGATGAGGCTTGAGGCTACGATTACCTTTATAGGACATATCACTTAGAATGCTCATCGTCCACCTGACGATGTTCTGAAAGCATTCGATCCATACAAGTTCGTTCCGGGTTCGAACGAAACCGAAGGCATTATCTCGTTACACTCATTTTGGAATCACCCTTAGAGTTAACGACAATAACCCTTGCACTCTAAACCACCATCTCGAATCTATAAGTACTATTCCGTCAAACTCATTACGGAATCACCCACAGAGTTATACTGACTCATAGTCCTTACACCTCGAGTCTTCACAAAGCTCCACTTTGATACACGACCTAACGTTATTTGGAATTGATGTGGTTTTCGGATATCCAAATATGGAAACCCGATCCCGGTCTCATCGAAATCCAAAGCGTGTCTTTTAAGGTCCAAGTGGGTTTAAAGGTTTAAAACAATTCAATTACAGTATCTATATACACACAGATAGATAACTTATAAATCATAACTGATAATCAACATTATCACATAACAGGTAATTCATATCATCAATATCACATAGATATTCCATATAATATCATCACTATAGATAACTTATGTTATCATCACAATACAAATCAAACATCCATACCACACAATATTATTTATCTCATTACTGAGATCGCAAAGCATCCGAGACAATCAAGTTCAACCATTCATCCATAAGCAAGGATTTACTCATCCCAATATAATTAATTTAAAATGAATTAAATTAACCATCTCTATATTTAATTAATTTAAAATGAATTAAATTAATTACTTCATCTATAATCAATTTAAAATAAATTAAATTAATTACTTCATCTATAATCAATTTAAAATAAATTAAATTAATTACTTTACCAATATAAATCTTGCTTACTTAATTATTTAATTGATTACAATCAATTAATCATTCATTATTAATCATCTTAATTAATCACCCATGATTAATTTCTCTTAATTACATTCATGTAATTATCCTAAATTAATTTCATAAATTAATTATCCTCAACTAAACAGTAATTAACCTTTAATTACTTCAATTAATTAATTAATCATAATTAATTTCATTAATCCTTAATTAATTACATTAATTAATTACCTTTAATTACTTATTATTGATTAATTAATAATAATTAATCAACTTTAATTACATCATTAATTAAATAATTAATGATCCTTAATTATTAATTACCTTAAGTAATTAACTTATAATTATTAATCATCATCACAGATTAATTACATTTAGTAATTATCTAACTTAATTACTATATTAAACAAATTAGTTATCCTTTGATTTATTACATAATTAATCCCTTGATTAATTATTAAATAATTAAACCAAATTACCTCACACTTAAACATCTCCACTTAATTACAATCATGTAATTATTAAACAATTACTTAACTGAGTAATTTCTAAATCATTAATTACATAAAGTAATTATCTTTAAATCTCAAGTGTTTTAAAATTAATCAAGCTTAATTAGTTAAAATAAACAATCTCATTAAATTAAATTAATTACATTAAGTAATTAATTTCTTAATTACTTTATCAAGTAATTATACTCAAAACCATTCATAGTTGATTATTATTAAATTAATTAAACTAATTAATTATAAAAATTAACTTCATTAATTAATTGTTAAATAATCCTGGTTAATGATCTTCATTAACCATTCTTTAATTATTTTATTTAGTAATTAACTTAAATTAATTACCATTTAAATTATCTTTAATCATTCATTAATTAAAGTTAATTATTAAATTTATTAACCTTAATTTAAAACTTAATTACATAATTAATAATATTCATTTATCGTTAATTAATAATCTAATTAATGATCTTAATTATAAATTGATTAATCATTAATCAATTATTAATTCCAAATTCAATTAATTAATTAAATTAATAAATCTTAATTACCTTGTTAATTAAATTCTAAAACATAAATCTTAATCAAATTTTCAAAAACATAACTTAATTATGTTAGAACAATTTAATTGAAACAAAGAGCTTGTTTGAACTACTTTTAAATTTCCATTTTTAAATACAAGTTTAAATTAAAAGTAATTTAAACTTATCAATGTTTGAAAATTTTAAAAACTTATTTATATTTCAAAACAAAACAAAGGTTTGTCTTAAAAATAAAATCATAAAATTTTGAAGTTAAATTCATTTCAAAATTTTGGAAATTCAATTCATTCTTAGTTTCAACTTCAAATTTAAATCTTCTTTTTAGATTTAAACTGATCTTCATTTTTAAACTTAGATTTCCAGATTTTTAAATAAACTTCAAATCCACTCATATTTTTTAAATCATATTATTAAAAGCTTCAACTATTTCCAAAATGAAATAGTTAATTAAGTCAAATTTTGAAACTTTTATTTAATTTAAAAACTGGGATTTGAATTTAATTCAGAAATTCAAACTTGCATTTGATTTTAAACCTAAACCTTAGTTTAAACCTAAACTACAGATTTAAAAAGTTTTAAAACCCATATTTTTAAAAACAACACAGTTTTACTGTGAAACCTGGAATTATGCAGTTTAACCCGAGAAACCAAATTTTACTTCGAGTTTTCAGCCTTCCTACTTCGAGTTTCTAATATGCTAGCTTCGAGTAAAACACAGACCTACCCTAACCTTTCCCCTGTTCCACAACCAACTCAAACAGATCACCAGAGAATCTCGTCGCTGCCACCTCTGCCGATCATCTCAGGTGATCAAGCCACAACCAGAAACTCATGAATACCCTAATACCAACACAAGATCTACCAAATAAACATGAATTCAAAATTTAGCTCTGAAAACCCCCAAATTCAAAAACCTGGAATTTTTTTTTTACAGGTTTCTGTTCAAAACCTGTCAACATCCATTCCAAGTTGCTCCGATCACCAGAGGCTCACCCATTCCAACCTCGAACTCCTTTAAACACCTACCACACATTTCCCAAGTACCAGAATGCTCGATCAACCCTACACCTCAAACTGACTAAATGCTCAAACCCACTTCAAAACTAGGGTTATATTCTGAAAATCAAAACTGCATCTTTCCAAATCAATTATATTCATATTTCTGATTTTACTAAGAATCTATGTTCCTTTTACTATATCTCAGAAGAATTTTATGATTCCTCAAGTATCAGATTGTAAGTATTGCTCAAATTCATCTTTTCGGTTTAAGAACAAACTGCTACTCTATCAAACACCTAAAAATATTAATACTTGATTTAAAAATCAAGTTTCAATTAATACATAGTTTAGTGATACTGAAATATAAGATTAATTCATTAAATTTTTGTTTTGAATTAACATGCAGAGGCTACACTACTTATATATTTAGCTTGCTAAAGTTTAATTATCTTCAGGCAGTAAATCAATTCACCTAAAAATATTTGATTCTAATCTAAATAAGCAAACAAATCTTAGTTATTTTAAGAACAGATACTAACACAAATTTAACAATATTTAGTGGATTCCATTAAATAGGAAGATGAATTCAAAATCACAGCAGAGCATAGACAATCATGCATTCACAAACATATTTACCAAGCTTTCATAAACACAAACATTACTAAGTTATATCTAATATTATCATGCAACCTATTTAAATTTAAAAATTTAAGTTACTCACCTTTTGAAAAATGCAGACCACTGTTACGATCCTTTGAAATTTGTAGGAAAATGAAAATTGCAGGCTTGCTTCCTCTGTTGAAATCTAAATGCTCATGCTTATAATCTCAGCCTAAAATACTTGCATGCAAATGTATTTGACAAGCTTCAAACTGAGGTTGCTTTGTTTGATTTAAAACTGCTGCTTGCTATTGAAATTCTGCTTTTGAACAGGCCTTACTTTGAAAAGGTGCAGGCTTTATAAAAATGCAGGTGCATGCAGACATCATTGCATATTAATGATTGAGGTAAAGGTAAGTTTGATTTTGAGGAAGTGTAGATTTTCTGTTGAATTTTGCAGACATCTTTTGATTTTGAGATGAAGGTGGATTTGATTATGAAGAAGTGAGATATGTAGGTTTTACTTTGATTGGAAATGCGGATTTGTACAGGGTTTGATAAATTTGTATATGCAGATTTTGGATTTGAATATGCAGGCCATATGATAGATATGAAGATGAGTTTGATCTTTTCTCTTTTGATTAAGGAATGAAAAATGCAATATGTATGAAGATGCAACTAAACCAATGTATTTTCAGATTTTAATGAAAAAAAAGAAAAATAAAAACTAAAATTTTAACGCTTGTCAATTGAATGCTTATGAATGCAACACATGTTTAATCAATGTATATGAATCTAACACTTGTTTATTCCTTTAAAGGTAATTAGTTTTCAAATTTAACAAAGTAATGCATGTGTTAATCTAATTTAGTTTGTTAGTTTATATTAGATATGTGTATGAATTTATAAATGAAATAAAAACAAACAATGTTTTACAAATTAACTTATACATATTAAAATTAAAACAATTAAAATTTATACTTTGGAATTTAAATTCAAACTAAATTCAAAACCAACTATTTCAAATTAAGTTATAAATAAAAATTCAATTTGAAATAAAAATTACAAATCTTATTCAAAATTTATTTAAAAAGTCATTACAATATCAATATTATTTTTATAAATCTCTTATTATTAAATTAAAATCATTTTACAAGAGATTATATTTTTATTAAATAAATAATCCATTTTATTAAGTCATGAAATCATTTTGTTAAATTTATTCTAAATTTAAAACTCAAGCCAATTTAATTTAAACACTTTAATATTTTTCTTATCAATTTTAAAATCATATATTTATTTATGAAAAAGTTTCAAAAACTCAATACTAATTTAAAACAAAATTTTCCCAAATTAAAATGTCTATATTAGAATTTTAAAACATGATTCATCTATTAAATTTAAACCAAAATCATTTATTAAATTTTGAAAAGCTTAAATATTAAATAAAACAAATTTCCCAAATTACTACAAATATTAAAACTAGAAAATATGCTTTACTTATTTAAAATAAAAACAATGCCAATCTATTTAAAATATAAACCAAATATTTATATTGTAAACAGAAATCAATTTATTATTTTTAAAAGATAAAATAACCAATTTAAATATTTATTGAAGAAGATTATTAAATCTATCTGAATAATTATTAACAGAATTTCAATATCAATTTAATTTTAACTACAGATTATTAAATTGATATTGTTAAAAATTCCGGGACATTACAATCCTTCCCCCTTAAAAGAATTTCGTCCTCGAAATTTAAAACAAAGGTAATCTAATAATCTTATTAAATTTTAAATTTTAAATTTTTAAACACAAGCATATATCAAACATATGCTAACAACCAAACAACCAATTCAACCAATCAAACAAATCTAATTATCCAGACAAATTCTGGATAGAAATTTTTACGAGTTTCCCCAGGTGTATATATATACCGGGATACTCGCTGTAGAGAATCCAAACAAACAATACTTATGAAGCTACAAAGCTCCTATACAACTATATCTATAACACTAGACAAGGTATCAGACTACAAACAAGTCTGACTCAACAACCAAAACTCCAGAACTGCTGGTTCCACAACCAGAGATAGATCATACACGTACTCCCTCAGAGATACGTGAAACTCATCGAATTCTAGTTATCTAAACTGGCAATTCCATCCTATAGATCAATCACTAAATCTCCTAGATCACAGAAAAGATCCAAAACACTTCAGAGCTAACTTCTCAGACTTACCAAATCTTATAGCTCACTTATGATCGGAGACAACTTATCCAAACAAATCTCCGACTTCAGAGTCCAAATCTCTCCAATTCTTATCCACAAAATCTCTTCGGACAATCCTGGGCTGTCTACAAACTTACTGATCAGCTCAACCTTCGCTGACGTCTCTAGAAACAAACTAGACCAATCAACACAACAAAATGATCTCCTCAAGATCAACCTAAACCAAGAACTCAAACTCAACTTCTCAACATCAGAGAACAACAACTCACTTCTGCTGTCCGGGGAAAAGAAAAAGCAGATACACTTCCCAACTGCTTCCGCTGCTCAACTCTGATCCAACATAGAAGAGAATGCTGAAGAAGAACGCAAGCACAACTCAACAACACACCCAAAAATATGATCCAACAAATCCATAAGAAATTCAGAAGTTCCTCCAAAACTCCGAGCTGCTACACCAACTCAATCTTCTAGGAACCATTCCTCTATAAAGCTGAACCACCAGTACCACTCCTAGAATTCCAGAAGATAAGAAAGCTCAATCTCCAGATGCGAACCAAACTCTGACTTCCTGAAGATATCTAGAAAAACTCAGATAATCCAAGAGAACATTCAAACAATCGCAAGTCACTTTTGCGATCCACCAAACCAAATCCAAGGAAAAACTGTTCTCCCTTAACCAAACAGAACAACTTACACTTAATCAGCCAACCCATCGAAGAAACGGATCCACTCAGCTGCTTCTGAACTCCACTTTAGAAAAACTACTAAGCCAAAAGATCTCTTGCGAACACTACAAGCTGCACTGCTGACACCGACGCCAAAGACTTCCTAATCCAAAACTCTTCGAGAAACTCGGACCTCAAATCAACAGAAACTCCAGCCGAACACAACCACAACACTGAAGCAGACTCACTTCCATAACTTGTTCCAAAGAAAACATCTTCGGGAACATCCATAGTCACTGCATCTCATCACGCAGCTACTACTTCCTTAAGGTATCAAAATACCATCACTCGCTTCAGCTCAATCAACAAATCCAAATTCTACTCACTCAACTTCAGAAATAAACTCCAAACCTTAACAGGTTTCCTTCAGAGATCAATGAAATCCTTCATCACTACAGAACTCACTCGAGACGGTATAAGGTCTACAGTCTCAACAATTACACTTCCAACCTCAAACATTCAAACCCCAACAAATGGTAGGTCGTGTTACACACACTACTACCCCATCTACCTTTATAACTTATATCGGAAAACCTGAACAGGTAACCCAACAGATAGGTAGAAATATATATATATATATATATATATATATATATATATTAAAAATTACAAATACGCTCTCTCACGAAAGACACCACTACAGAGCCTAGGTATTCACTCAACCTAATGCTCTGATACCAAGTGCGACGACCCGACTTTCCACTCCCGGAAAATCGCATCATCTTTAAGAAAGAAAGGGATAGAAAAGAGAAAAGAAAGAAGAGAAGAAAGAAACAACATCAGAATCTACACAGCGGAATGAATAAATTATATTAATAACATAAATATTACATAGTTTACAACCATTATCAGAGTACACAGATATGTAACACATACTAGACAGTTATAAACACCTGTCTAGTTATTACAACTCAATACAACAACTCAAAGAACACACAGCGGAAAACTATATATATTTACACGCAGAAG
Source organism: Allium cepa (assembly GCA_030765085.1). Taxonomy (NCBI): domain Eukaryota; kingdom Viridiplantae; phylum Streptophyta; class Magnoliopsida; order Asparagales; family Amaryllidaceae; genus Allium; species Allium cepa. Next base: position 791,766,289 of record CM060932.1, read on the forward strand.
CCTCCTGCTCCATTGCTCCTCCACAATTCGTCAAAGCTAACCTGAATCCTAACCTGAATCACCCTTGACTACTCGTAAAAATTTGAGTACCCAAGAGTTTATGAAAAACAAAATAAACTCCAGGTCAGACATGGGTCTGGTGTGAGTAACAGGTTAAAGTTGTTAACTTTTAAAAACCATTTGAAAAGAAAAGTATCACGTAAGACTTCCCACACATAAACACGGAAAAGTTTTTACCTTACGCTAACCAAAACATTTGATAGGAAATCCGATGATATTATAATAGTGTCTAGGGTTTTCAAATAAATAAGAAATAGCCGAAATTGTTACATCTATTAAATTCCAGCTACTAGCCACAAAAGTGGGTAATACAATCAAAATCGTTGGCACTTATTGGATTTTGGATTCCATACAATGGCAGGGATACTGGGGTACCGCCTGTCACAGTACGTGGCCTAGATCAACGTACCGAGGATCACTCCCGACCCCCTGCAACACAAAGCCGGACCCATTCCTTACTGAATAGTTCCGAACAAGACAACCCCGTGGTTGTAGCTAGCAACCACCCATACAGCCGAATATAAAGGGACTTCTAGACAGAGGTAAATCTTGCTCTCCAGTGGGTGAAACCCACGAAGCTTTGCTGCACCTCCCCTATTTTAGCCATTCCCGGTCGATGAGGCTTGAGGCTACAATTACCTTTATAGGACATATCACTTAGAATGCTCATCGTCCACCTGACGATGTTCTGAAAGCATTCGATCCATACAAGTTCGTTCCGGGTTCGAACGAAACCGAAGGCATTATCTCGTTACACTCATTTTGGAATCACCCTTAGAGTTAACGACAATAACCCTTGCACTCTAAACCACCATCTCGAATCTATAAGTACTATTCCGTCAAACTCATTACGGAATCACCCACAGAGTTATACTGACTCATAGTCCTTACACCTCGAGTCTTCACAAAGCTCCACTTTGATACACGACCTAACGTTATTTGGAATCGATGTGGTTTTCGGATATCCAAATATGGAAACCCGATCCCGGTCTCATCGAAATCCAAAGCGTGTCTTTTAAGGTCCAAGTGGGTTTAAAGCTTTAAAACAATTCAATTACAGTATCTATATACACACAGATAGATAACTTATAAATCATAACTGATAATCAACATTATCACATAACAGGTAATTCATATCATCAATATCACATAGATATTCCATATAATATCATCACTATAGATAACTTATGTTATCATCACAATACAAATCAAACATCCATACCACACAATATTATTTATCTCATTACTGAGATCGCAAAGCATCCGAGACAATCAAGTTCAACCATTCATCCATAAGCAAGGATTTACTCATCCCAATATAATTAATTTAAAATGAATTAAATTAACCATATCTATCTTTAATTAATTTAAAATGAATTAAATTAATTACTTCATCTATAATCAATTTAAAATAAATTAAATTAATTACTTTACCAATATAAATCTTGCTTACTTAATTATTTAATTGATTACAATCAATTAATCATTCATTATTAATCATCTTAATTAATCACCCATGATTAATTTCTCTTAATTACATTTATGTAATTATCCTAAATTAATTTCACAAATTAATTATCCTCAACTAAACAGTAATTAACCTTTAATTACTTCAATTAATTAATTAATCATAATTAATTTCATTAATCCTTAATTAATTACATTAATTAATTACCTTTAATTACTTATTATTGATTAATTAATCATAATTAATCAACTTTAATTACATCATTAATTAAATAATTAATGATCCTAAATTATTAATTACCTTAACTAAATAACTTATAATTATTAATCATCATCACAGATTAATTACATTTAGTAATTATCTAGCTTAATTACTATATTAAACAAATTAGTTATCCTTTAATTTATTACATAATTAATCCCTTGATTAATTATTAAATAATTAAACCAAATTACCTCACACATAAACATTTCCACTTAACTACAATCATGTAATTATTAAATAATTACTTAACTGAGTAATTTCTAAATCATTAATTACATAAAGTAATTATCTTTAAATCTCAAGTGTTTTAAAATTAATTAAACTTAATTAATTAAAATAAACAATCTCATTAAATTAAATTAATTACATTAAGTAATTAATTTCTTAATTACTTTATCAAGTAATTATACTCAAAACCATTCATAGTTGATTATTATTAAATTAATTAAACTAATTAATTATAAAAATTAACTTCATTAATTAATTGTTAAATAATCCTGGTTAATGATCTTCATTAACCATTCTTTAATTATTTTATTTAGTAATTAACTTAAATTAATTACCATTTAAATTATCTTTAATCATTCATTAATTAAAGTTAATTATTAAATTTTTTAACCTTAATTTAAAACTTAATTACATAATTAATAATATTCATTTATCGTTAATTAATAATCTAATTAATAATCTTAATTATAAATTGATTAATCATTAATCAATTATTAATTCCAAATTCAATTAATTAATTAAATTAATAAATCTTAATTACCTTGTTAATTAAATTCTAAAACATAAATCTTAATCAAATTTTCAAAAACATAACTTAATTATGTTAGAACAATTTAATTGAAACAAAGAGCTTTTTTGAACTACTTTTAAATTTCCATTTTTAAATACAAGTTTAAATTAAAAGTAATTTAAACTTATCAAAGTTTGAAAATTTTAAAAACTTATTTAAATTTCAAAACAAAACAAAGGTTTGTCTTAAAAATAATCATAAAAATTTGAAGTAAATTCATTTCAAAATTTTAGAAATTTAATTCATTCTTTGTTTCAACTTCAAATTTAAATCTTCTTTTTAAATTTAAACTGATCTTCATTTTTAAACTTAGATTTCTAGATTTTTAAATAAACTTCAAATCCACTCATATTTTTAAAATCATATTATTAAAAGCTTCAACTATTTCCAAAATGAAATAGTTAATTAAGTCAAATTTTGAAACTTTTATTTAATTTAAAAACTGGGATTTGAATTTAATTCAGAAATTCAAACTTGCATTTGATTTTAAACCTAAACCTTAGTTTAAACCTAAACTACAGATTTAAAAAGTTTTAAAACCCATATTTTTAAAAACAACACAGTTTTACTGTGAAACCTGGAATTATGCAGTTTAACCCGAGAAACCAAATTTTACTTCGAGTTTTCAGCCTTCCTACTTCGAGTTTCTAATATGCTAGCTTCGAGTAAAACACAGACCTACCTTAACCTTTCCCCTGTTCCACAACCAACTCAAACAGATCACCAGAGAATCTCGTCGCTGCCACCTCTTCCGATCATCTCAGGTGATCAAGCCACAACCAGAAACTCATGAATACCCTAACACCAACACAAGATCTACCAAATAAACAGGAATTCAAAATTTAGCTCTGAAAACCCCCAGATTCAAAAACCTGGATTTTTTTTTACAGGTTTCTATTCAAAACCTGTCAACATCCATTCCAAGTTGCTCCGATCACCAGAGGTTCACCCATTCCAACCTCGAACTCCTTCAGACACCTACCACACATTTCCCAAGTACCAGAATGCTCGATCAACCCTACACCTCAAACTGACTAAATGCTCAAACCCACTTCAAAACTAGGGTTATATTCTGAAAATCAAAACTGCATCTTCCCAAATCAATTATATTCATATTTCTGATTTTACTAAGAATCTATGTTCCTTTTACTATATCTCAGAAGAATTTTATGATTCCTCAAGTATCAGATTGCAAGTATTGCTCAAATTCATCTTTTAGGTTTAAGAACAAACTGCTACTCTATCAAACACCTAAAAATATTAATACTTGATTTAAAAATCAAGTTTCAGTTAATACATAGTTTAGTGATACTGAAATATAAGATTAACTCATTAAATTTTTGTTTTGAATTAACATGCAGAAGCCACACTACTTATATCTTTAGCTTGCTAAAGTTTAATTATCTTCAGGCAGTAAATCAATTCACCTAAAAATATTTGATTCTAATCTAAATAAGCAAACAAATCTTAGTTATTTTAAGAACAGATACTAACACAAATTTAACAATATTTGGTGGATTCCATTAAATAGGAAGATGAATTCAAAATCACAGCAGAGCATAGACAATCATACATTCACAAACATATTTACCAAGCTTTCATAAACACAAACATTACTAAGTTATATCTAATATTATCATGCAACCTATTTAAATTTAAAAATTTAAGTTACTCACCTTTTGAAAAATGCGGACCACTGTTGTGATCCTTTGAAATTTGCAGGAAAATGAAAATTGCAGGCTTGCTTCCTCTGTTGAAATCTAAATGCTCATGCTTATAATCTCAGCCTAAAATACTTGCATGCAAATGTATTTGACAAGCTTCAAACTGAGGTTGCTTTGTTTGATTTAAAACTGCTGCTTGCTATTGAAATTCTGCTTTTGAACATGCCTTACTTTGAAAAGGTGCAGGCTTTATAAAAATGCAGGTGCATGCAGACATCATTGCATATTAATGATTGAGGTAAAGGTAAGTTTGATTTTGAGGAAGTGTAGATTTTCTGTTGAATTTTGCAGACATCTTTTGATTTTGAGATGAAGGTGGATTTGATTATGAAGAAGTGAGATATGCAGGTTTTACTTTGATTGGAAATGCAGATTTGTGGATTTTTATATGCATCTGTGAATGCAGATTCGTAACAACCCGCATATTTATCGATTTTTATATTTAAATATTTTATTTAAATATTTTATCGTTAATCAGATTTTGGTCCGAAGCTACTTTTTGCAAACGGTCAAATTAGGACTCGAGACCACTTCCATTGAGTTCGAAACGTCGTTTGCAATCTTCTAAGTATAAACATTGATATGTTTGGGGTTAGTGGAATTTCACCACTTTTTCACTCGAGCCTTTGGTTTGGACTTTTAGCCCATTAGTCCCAAGTTCCACCCCCCCTTCTTCTTCATTGCTTCATTTCATTTCCTAACACTAAAGCTTCAACAAAAATGGTGAATGGAATGAGAAATTAAAACTCCAAAATCTTTGTTTTATTGCAACTCCAACATTCAACTCCAAATTCAAGAAGAAGACATCGGATTCAAGCTTGTGGTTGCTTCTCCATTTGCCTTCAAGCTTTGTTCTTCATTTTCATTGGGTTTTGGAGCAAAGGTGAGATTTTTATCTCACAAATCTAGTTTATATTTATCTTGGACTGTTGGGAATGATTCCCTATCGTGTTTGCACGCACATTTGCATTTGGTTTGGATTGGATTGGCGAAAAACTCCACTTTTTAGTGTTTTTGGTGAAAAACTGCCCCTAGGTCGTTCTGCCTTAGTTAGGTCGTTCTGTGTGAAAAGTCGCACTGGAGTTAGGTCGTTTCCGACCTTAAAATGGCCTATACCTTTAAGTCGCTCGGAGTTATCTCATTAGGTCGTAGGTCGTATGGACCTTAGGTCGTAGGTCGTTCTGGCCATTTCTAACGTCTTCGGAGTTAGGTCGTATGACCTTAGGTCGTAGGTCGTATGGACCTTAGGTCGTAGGTCGTTCTGGCCATTTCTAACGTCTTCGGAGTTAGGTCGTATGACCTTAGGTCGTAGGTCGTATGGACCTTAGGTCGCTAGGTCGTATGACCTTAGGTCGCTAGGTCGCATGACCTTTATATTTTTAGGTCGTGCCTCTTTTAGGTCGCGTCTCCTTTAGGTCGCTCTCCACTGGAACCCTCAAGTCGTTTGGCCTTAGGTCGTTGCACCGTTAGGTCGCTCAACCATTTATATCGTTAGGTCGCAAACCCACTTAGGTCGCTTAACCTTGTTTTCCCTCTAGGTCGCGTGGCCTTTAGACCCTTAGGTCGCGAGCAGTTAGGTCGTTAGACCTAGGTTGCCTTTTCTCCGTTAGGTCGTGAACCTTGTTAGGTCGCTCATCCTTAGCCCGCGAACTTTCTTAGGTCGCGTACCTTTAGGTCGCGTGTCCCCTCTACCTCGTTAGGTCGCAAAGAACATTAGGTCGCTCGACCTCCTTACCCACCAGGTCGCGCACTTAGTTAGGTCGCTCAGCCATTGTGTTAGGTCGCGTGAACCTCTTAGGTCGTTAGACCTCATTTTGTCTTCACTAAGTCGTACCGTTTTGGACGGGGCGCTGCCCCCTGGACCCCCGCGACCTGACCGGGCAGGTCGAACCCCGTAAGCGGTGGCGTTGCCCCCGCACACCCACCTTGAGGGGTTGCCACCCCCCCTGGACCCCCCCTCCGTAGGGGATCTTATCTGAAAAAACATTGAGCTGATTTCCTTGGATTTTATTCACATCTCCGTATGCGATTTTTGGGACTGATTGTTTCTACAATTGCTTCTGTGTTTTGTCACTTTATAATATAAAGGTTTCAATACTAGTAGTAAATATCAAAACTCTTTTAACAAACAATTTCAACTCTATTTTTAATAACAAAGCTCTTTCCTTAAACCGTTTTCCAATCTATTAGTATATACAAGCCTTTACCTCACTCGGATGAGAAATCTAATTAAACGACTTAGTAAAACAAGTGGTATGAAACGTTTGCGTTCACTTCGTCGGTTAATTCTTGGACTTGTTCGATTGAACCTCTTGTGACAATTTCATTAGTGAAGATTTACAGTTTGTTCGTAAATATTTAAGTTAAGCAAGTGGTTATGGGACATGAAGCTAAACTTCTATATTTACTAGCTTAGTGTAATTGACACTTTTCGTTGATCTTGATGATCGCTTTATGAATTAGACTAGCAATTGCGCGATGTCTCTTTCATTGCAAGGTTAGACTAGACACCACTTGTGTGATTCCATTCACACATACCTTTCTGCTTTTTGGTTAGTCTTGACCTCAATCTGTGTGATTCCACTCACACATGTGGGGTAGCTCCCCATGGTCTTCGGACCGTCATGTGATAGGCCTCTTTCCCTTTTTATGATTTCTGGATTTCTTGTGTTGATTTCTGGAATTTATCTCTTTGACTTGTCATGAGTACAAGTTTAGGGTATGATGCCCTCTTTGGATCTTTGAGAAGATTCTTGTGATATTGATTTATCTCTTATCGGTTGATCTCCTGTTGATCATTAATTGCATACTTATAGTAGTATGTCAGTATGGATATTTTATGTTTATGCCATATCTTTTATTTTATATCATGTCATCTGATATTTATAGCTAGACTGATCCGTTTATTATTTTCTTATAAATAATACTCGGGTCAGGCCGAGATGTTACAGGTGCTACTGCTTGACTCCTCCCCCAGTGATTCACTACTCAGACTTTTGGCTACTTGTTTAGATTAACAGCTTTTGTTGTTTACACTTGAGATATAGACTCATAGTTGTATTCTTTTGTATAGCACGCGTTGCTATTCTTTTGTATTATCGTGGATCTTTTTAGACCACTACTCTGATGTACACTTTTATGTGATATATATTCATATCTCTTTCCGCCTTTGTGATATGGATATCTGTGATTGATTCGCATGTTATGCTTACTTCTATATTTGTTTCCGAAGATCATTTTATAGCCACCGTGTGATAAGAAATTACACGAATGGTCGCTCCTCAACAGCCTTATTCTCCGCGCTAGTTGACAGCACTACACCGTAGTGTTCTTGGCTAGCGTGGGTTTAGAGGTGGGGCGTCACAGCTTGGTATCGGAGCCAAACTTCGGAACATTGTAGAATAATTTAACAAGGATCATGTCCTAAGTCTTTCTTAGGATTTGTGCCTTAGGATTTAATTCGAGTCTTCGTACCGATTCATCCTATTTTCTTTATGATTCCTTGTTTTATCAGCCAAGATTGCTTGATATTCATTCTGAGAATAATCTTTTCCTTCTTCTTCTTTTCTTTCTTAAAAAAGAAGAAGAGATGGTTAGTTCTGGCAGTCCTAGCGCTGGTCAATCCAGTAGTCCTTCTCTCGATGGCGTATTCATGTCTGCCCAACAACTTTTGGATCTTGCTCAGAATCAAAGGTTTATCTGTGCTTTGGATAAGGATCCCGAAATAGTTTTACCTCTGAAACTAGAAGTTCCTTTCGACCAACTTGTAGATATCATGCTACAAGAAAAAGAGGCTGATAGAGGAATTGATAGTGATATTGGGATTTCCAAGAAGAGGCGTATTAAATTCAAAAGCCCTCATCCCGATAGGAAGGTGAAGCAACCTATTTTTGGAGCAAAGACTCCAATCCTTAATTGTGGAAAATGCTACAACTGTGGTTCTAGGGACCACTATGCGAAGGAGTGTCCGGAACCACTCCTTTGTCGTTACTGCAAAGATTCCAGTCATCATATTTCTGTCTGCCCCATACTTCTAAGTAAGAAGAAGGTGGGACCAGAAACTTCGGTAGCCAAGCCATCTACCTCTAGTCGTAAACGATGCTACAATTGTGGTTCCTCAGACCATTATGTAACTAAGTGCCCGGAACCCCTCAATTGCCGCTATTGCAAGGGCTCGGGCCATTATTTGTCTACATGTCCCACACGACCTAGTAAGAGAGAAGGAAAGCTAAAAGCTTCTAACGAAACTTCTCTGGGTCAAGGTATTCCTTATTTAATCCTTGATTTCATTTGTTTGCGATTATCCGATTCGAGTTCTTTTTGATATGGGTTTCCCTCATCATTTTTATTTATCAGAAGAACTTGTTGATTCTCTTTATTTTTATATTTTGGGCTTGATGACTTCTTTGAGGATTGTGAATCCGAATCAGAGGATTCGCAACACTCAATTTGCTTATTATTGATGTCGAAATTATTACATGTGATTTTTCTTTCCGAACCGATTTGCGTATTGTGCATTGCTTAGGTTTCGGAATTGATTTGCGTGAAAGGATTGGCTTAATCACTTTGAAGCCCATATCCAATTGTTCCGAATGGACAATTCCTTTTTCGACATTTTCAATCTGTTAAGCAGATTCATATTTTTCCTTTGTGATTTCGATTTCAAATCGATGGCATCATTTTATTCTTTAAGCTCACATGTTGAATAAAGAGATATCTCGCTCATTCATATCGGTTGAGAATTCTCCGATATTTTTGAGTTTGTCTTAGGATCATTACCTAAGCAACCTTTTAAGTGGTGTTAAGGTCTTTCTAGTTTGACCTTGCCACCGAATTTCAATCACTACGAGTTGCGGAAGTTAGCCTTCCACATACCGCATTCCGCACTCATTATGATTTATATGAATGACATATTGTGTCATTCAATTTATCCAGTCTATTTCATCCATTTTATAAATCGAGTATTCTATGAATATCTCAAATAATTCCAATCTTATATTTATTAATTTTGAATGAGAATAGAAATTTAAAATTTTGCAAATCTTTTTAAGAAGAAAATAATTTTGTGTTGTATTGCCCATTTAGTGTTTTAAGATTTCTGGTCGATGCACTTGATCAACGCTATCGATAGGGATTTCCTAAACGCTTTGATGAGACAATCAGACACAATAAATTGACTTGTAAATTATAAATTTTTCTATAAAGGTAATTGTGATTTTTTAAAGTTTTAGCTTTTTGGGAAAGAGGACAAAATTCCTTCTTTTCAATATTCTTATTCTTGTGATTCCCGAAGAGAACGTGCAATCACTTTTGCTTCTAAATCTTTAAAGCCGATCGAGACTAGGAATGCCACTTATGATCTGGTACTCGCGGCTATTGATTTTGCTTTCAATATTTGGCATCATCATCTTTGGTGGAGAAATTTGTTCTCTACCTCAATTATAAATCATTGGGATATCTATTTCTCATAATTAAGTTGCGTCAACCATGTTGGCTCGAATTTCTTGCATCTTATGATCTTGATATTCTATATATACTCCCTGAAAGGGGAAATCTTGTTGCCAATGCACTAGTCGTAAGCAACAAGTAGTTGTTTTCTATGGTGATATCCGAATGGAACGATCTCGAGACTCTATTCACTTGAGAGATTCGAGATCGCAAAATCCGGTTTATATGCATCCCTTGTTTTATGTAGTCTAGAGGTTCCTTATTCTTTTTAGACTGCATTCTTGTAGCTCAAAGGGCTAGATTCTGAATTGGCTCTTCTTAGCCAATGTTGTAGGGATAAAATTATTATTGAAAGTTAGAAAGACTTCGATATTGATTTTCGTGGCGACATTTAAAAGTTTGGTAGACTTATCGTACCAAATATTTGTGATCTTCGTCAATATATTTTTGAAGATTCACATCGTTCCAAACTTACCATTCATCCTAGAAGTAGTAAAGTGTACGTAGATATGAAGCGACTTTATTATTTGGAGTGAATGAAATCTGATATCGCTAACTTTGTTAAGTGTTGTATGACTCGCCATCTTGTCAAGGCCCTACACTAAAGGCCTGGTGGGTTAATGCAACCTTTAGAAATTCCAATTTGGAAGTAAGACCAAATCCCCATGGATTTTATAGATGTCTTTCCCCGTTCCCGTTCGGGTCATGATAGCTTATGGGTCATAGTAAATAGACTTACTAAATCCGTCCATTTTATTCCTCGTTCGGATTAACCGAACCGTTCCTCTTTTGGCCCAAACTCTTTGTTAAAGGAGATGTTAAATTACATGGAGTTCCTACTTCTATCGATAGCGATAGTGATCCATTGTTTACTAGTGGATTTTTGGAAGTGTCTTCAAAAAGCTTTAGAAACGAAGCTTAATTTAAGCACCGCTTATTACCCCAGTCCGATGGACAAGTAGAGCGTGTGAACCAAACTCTGGAAGACCTTCTTTGTGTTGTGTGCTTGATTTTTGTGGAAGTTGGGAAAATCATATTTCTCTTATTGAATTTTCCTATAATCATAGCTTCCAATCTAGTATTGGTATGGCATTCTTCGAGGCACTCTAGGAAATGCTATGCCAATCTCCTTCTTGTTGGCTTAAGGTCGGTGAGAAGCTGGTTTTAGGTCCAGAATTTTTACTCGTGTTTCACCTATGATAGGTGTTGTACGTTCCCGTTGATAGGGAAAGATTAGCGCCTCAATATATTGGGCCATTCCCTATCACCGTACGTATAGATTCCATGGCTTGTTGCCTTGCATTACCGGCTCAGTTTTCTACTATGCACGACATGTTTCACGTTTCTCAATTACGGAAATGCCTTCGGGATTCCGATTCCATTCTTGAGCCTGCTGTTGTGGAAGAAATTGAAGTTTCGCCGAATTTAACTTATGAGCAGCATCCTATTCGAATTATTGCTTCGGTGGGTAAACGGCTTCGAAATAAAGATGTTCCGCTTGTGAGGGTTCAATGGTCCACAAATCCTAAGGATTGCTCTTGGGAATCCAGAGAATTCATCGAGCGAACACATCCGGACTTGCTTACTCCTGCTCTTTGAGGTGAACTTCTAATATCAAATTTCTTTAGTATTAATATGCTTTTATGGTTGTTACTTCTTATTTCCACCTTATATATTGCGTGGACGCAATTTCTTTAAGGAGGGGAGTCTGTAACAACCCGCATATTTATCGATTTTTATATTTAAATATTTTATTTAAATATTTTATCGTTAATCGGATTTTGGTCCGAAGCTACTTTTTGCAAACGGTCAAATTAGGACTCGAGACCACTTCCATTGAGTTCGAAACGTCGTTTGCAATCTTCTAAGTATAAACATTGATATGTTTGGGGTTAGTGGAATTTCACCACTTTTTCACTCGAGCCTTTGGTTTGGACTTTTAGCCCATTAGGTCCAAGTTCCACCCCCCCTTCTTCTTCATTGCTTCATTTCATTTCCTAACACTAAAGCTTCAACAAAAATGGTGAATGGAATGAGAAATTAAAACTCCAAAGTCTTTGTTTTATTGCAACTCCAACATTCAACTCCAAATTCAAGAAGAAGACATCGGATTCAAGCTTGTGGTTGCTTCTCCATTTGCCTTCAAGCTTTGTTCTTCATTTTCATTGGGTTTTGGAGCAAAGGTGAGATTTTTATCTCACAAATCTAGTTTATATCTATCTTGGACTGTTGGGAATGATTCCCTATCATGTTTGCACGCACATTTGCATTTGGTTTGGATTGGATTGGCGAAAAACTCCACTTTTTAGTGTTTTTGGTGAAAAACTGCCCCTAGGTCGTTCTGCCTTAGTTAGGTCGTTCTGTGTGAAAAGTCGCACTGGAGTTAGGTCGTTTCCGACCTTAAAATGGCCTATACCTTTAGGTCGCTCGGAGTTATCTCATTAGGTCGTAGGTCGTATGGACCTTAGGTCGTAGGTCGTTCTGGCCAATTCTAACGTCTTCGGAGTTAGGTCGTATGACCTTAGGTCGTAGGTCGTATGGACCTTAGGTCGTAGGTCGTTCTGGCCATTTCTAACGTCTTCGGAGTTAGGTCGTAGGTCGTATGGACCTTAGGTCGCTAGGTCGTATGACCATAGGTCGCTAGGTCGCATGACCTTTATATTTTTAGGTCGCGCCTCTTTTAGGTCGCGTCTCCTTTAGGTCGCTCTCCACTGGAACCCTCAAGTCGTTTGGCCTTAGGTCGTTGCACCGTTAGGTCGCTCAACCATTTATATCGTTAGGTCGCAAACCCACTTAGGTCGCTTAACCTTGTTTTCCCTCTAGGTCGCGTGGCCTTTAGACCCTTAGGTCGCGAGCAGTTAGGTCGTTAGACCTAGGTTGCCTTTTCTCCGTTAGGTCGTGAACCTTGTTAGGTCGCTCATCCTTAGCCCGCGAACTTTCTTAGGTCGCGTACCTTTAGGTCGCGTGTCCCCTCTACCTCGTTAGGTCGCAAAGAACATTAGGTCGCTCGACCTCCTTACCCACCAGGTCGCGCACTTAGTTAGGTCGCTCAGCCATTGTGTTAGGTCGCGTGAACCTCTTAGGTCGTTAGACCTCATTTTGTCTTCACTAAGTCGTACCGTTTTGGACGGGGCGCTGCCCCCTGGACCCCCGCGACCTGACCGGGCAGGTCGAACCCCGTAAGCGGTGGCGTTGCCCCCGCACACCCACCTTGAGGGGTTGCCACCCCCCCTGGACCCCCCCTCCGTAGGGGATCTTATCTGAAAAAACATTGAGCTGATTTCCTTGGATTTTATTCACATCTCCGTATGCGATTTTTGGGACTGATTGTTTCTACAATTGCTTCTGTGTTTTGTCACTTTATAATATAAAGGTTTCAATACTAGTAGTAAATATCAAAACTCTTTTAACAAACAATTTCAACTCTATTTTTAATAACAAAGCTCTTTCCTTAAACCGTTTTCCAATCTATTAGTATATACAAGCCTTTACCTCACTCGGATGAGAAATCTAATTAAACGACTTAGTAAAACAAGTGGTATGAAACGTTTGCGTTCACTTCGTCGGTTAATTCTTGGACTTGTTCGATTGAACCTCTTGTGACAATTTCATTAGTGAAGATTTACAGTTTGTTCGTAAATATTTAAGTTAAGCAAGTGGTTATGGGACATGAAGCTAAACTTCTATATTTACTAGCTTAGTGTAATTGACACTTTTCGTTGATCTTGATGATCGCTTTATGAATTAGACTAGCAATTGCGCGATGTCTCTTTCATTGCAAGGTTAGACTAGACACCACTTGTGTGATTCCATTCACACATACCTTTCTGCTTTTTGGTTAGTCTTGACCTCAATCTGTGTGATTCCACTCACACATGTGGGGTAGCTCCCCATGGTCTTCGGACCGTCATGTGATAGGCCTCTTTCCCTTTTTATGATTTCTGGATTTCTTGTGTTGATTTCTGGAATTTATCTCTTTGACTTGTCATGAGTACAAGTTTAGGGTATGATGCCCTCTTTGGATCTTTGAGAAGATTCTTGTGATATTGATTTATCTCTTATCGGTTGATCTCCTGTTGATCATTAATTGCATACTTATAGTAGTATGTCAGTATGGATATTTTATGTTTATGCCATATCTTTTATTTTATATCATGTCATCTGATATTTATAGCTAGACTGATCCGTTTATTATTTTCTTATAAATAATACTCGGGTCAGGCCGAGATGTTACAGGTGCTACTGCTTGACTCCTCCCCCAGTGATTCACTACTCAGACTTTTGGCTACTTGTTTAGATTAGCAGCTTTTGTTGTTTACACTTGAGATATAGACTCATAGTTGTATTCTTTTGTATAGCACGCGTTCCTATTCTTTTGTATTATCGTGGATCTTTTTAGACCACTACTCTGATGTACACTTTTATGTGATATATATTCATATCTCTTTCCGCCTTTGTGATATGGATATCTGTGATTGATTCGCATGTTATGCTTACTTCTATATTTGTTTCCGAAGATCATTTTATAGCCACCGTGTGATAAGAAATTACACGGATGGTCGCTCCTCAACAGCCTTATTCTCCGCGCTAGTTGACAGCACTACACCGTAGTGTTCTTGGCTAGCGTGGGTATAGAGGTGGGGCGTCACAAGATTTGTACAGGGTTTGATAAATTTGTATATGCAGATTTTGGATTTGAATATGCAGGCCTTATGATAGATATGAAGATGAGTTTGATCTTTTTTCTTTTGATTAAGGAATGAAAAATGCAATATGTATGAAGATGCAACTAAACCAATGTATTTTCAGATTTTAATGAAAACAAAGAAAAATAAAAACTAAAATTTTAACACTTGTCAATTGAATGCTTATGAATGCAACACATGTTTAATCAATGTATATGAATCTAACACTTGTTTCTTCCTTTAAAGGTAATTAGTTTTTAAATTTAACAAAGTAATGCATGTGTTAATCTAATTTAGTTTGTTAGTTTATATTAGATATGTGTATGAATTTATAAATGAAATAAAAACAAACAGTGTTTTACAAATTAACTTATACATATTAAAATTAAAACAATTAAAATTTATACTTTGGAATTTAAATTCAAACTAAATTCAAAACCTAAAATTTCAAATTAAGTTATAAATAAAAATTTAATTTGAAATAAAAATTACAAATCTTATTCAAAATTTATTTAAAAAGTCATTACAATATCAATATTATTTTTATAAATCTCTTATTATTAAATTAAAATCATTTTACAAGAGATTATATTTTATTAGATAAATAATCCATTTTATTAAGTCATGAAATCATTTTGTTAAATTTATTCTAAATTTAAAACTCAAGCCAATTTAATTTAAACACTTTAATATTTTTCTTATCAATTTTAAAATCATATATTTATTTATGAAAAAGTTTCAAAAACTCAATACTAATTTAAAACAAAATTTTCCCAAATTAAAATGTCTATATTAGAATTTTAAAACATGATTCATCTATTAAATTTAAACTAAAATCATTTATTAAATTTTGAAAAGCTTAAATATTAAATAAAACAAATTTCCCAAATTACTACAAATATTAAAACTAGAAAATATGCTTTACTTATTTAAAATAAAAACAATGCCAATCTATTTGAAATATAAACCAAATATTTATATTGTAAACAGAAATCAATTTATTATTTTTAAAAGATAAAATAACCAATTTAAATATTTATTGAAGGAGATTATTAAATCTATCTGAATAATTATTAACAGAATATCAACATCAATTTAATTTTAACTACAGATTATTAAATTGATATTGTTAAAAATTCCGGGGCATTACAATATATATATGTGTGTGTGTGTGTAAGTTTTAAACCCATGAGTTGTCACATCATAATTAAGATAATATATTCTTAAACGTATAATTATATAGTTAATTATCTATCGTATATGTGTATATATAGTGTACAAAGACGAATAATGTTTTCGACAACTTTCCGGTGCCGAAAGGCCGAAATTTCAAAAAAAATCTTCGATCACATTTTCTGTTTTTCTACGAACTATTTAATTTGGTAAACAAATTTTGAAAATGATTTTACCAGCATTATTAATAAATTAAAATGAGTCTATTTATTTATAAAAATTCATTTATTGTCTATATATATATATATATATATATATATATATATATATATAATTGCCTAGTTTAAGTGACCAAACCCTAGGTCGTTACATCTGTAAACGATAAATTTGCACAAACTATCACAGCATTAGGTAAGGTGAGGTGTGAACGTTAATATTTGAATTGTGCAATATTAATTGCCGACTAAACTCACAACTCTGCATCTCGCAACCGCATTTTGGAATTCTCCGAAAAACCATAAGATTAAATTAATTTATAAAATGCTATAAATTAATTAAATAAAATATTTAAGAAATGTTAATTATAAATTTATTTGGTGTGTTGTTAGTAATTATTTGGATGTATATATAAAGCTATATATACACGTATCGACATACGATGCCAGTATATATTTAAATGGGTTTTGAATAGAGATAATTACTTAAACGAGTTTTTGGAAACTAGATATCCGACCATGCTAAGGAGTGGATTGGATTGCTTGATGATAATTGAACTGTAATTAAAGAAGGGAAGTTTTAATAAGGAGAATAGAAATGGTTCCATTATTCCCATTAAAACAAATATCCTCTTATTCATTTCTTTCTTAAATCGTATTTCTCCTTCAGTTCTCCATTTTTATGGCCGACAACCCTATATAATTTCTTCCCAAAAACCAACTCTAAAATAAAATATAAACATCACACAAAATTAAAGATACGTGGTTCATTCGATTTTAACAAAGTTGGATGTTATTCTGGGAACTTATTAAGATTTTCAAGTGAATGTGTCACTAATTGACCGGATCTACAAGGTACATCCTAAATTGAGACTTTTATGTATTATTTATATTATTTTTATCACAATTTTATACATGTATTATTACCTCATCTTGATCTGGAATCAATGATACATTCTAAACAAATAATTGATTTATTTAGTTTGATTTAATTTAATAGATTAAGTTCAAAATACATATATATTGAAAATTATGTTTTAGCCATGAATATGTTTTTAATAAACATGTAAAAGCTCTTGAAACATAGTATACAATTCTATAATTCGGTTATTTAGTTTGAATTTTGATCATTTAGAAACACAAAATTCATTGATCTCTTATTTAACCTAACGTATGTTTTTTGAGTTTAAACTTTTGGTTGTTTTAAATTAGAAAGAAAGGGTTTTTGCAAAAGGTTTGTGTGTATGTATTTTTATATGTATGTACTTGTAAATGGATTAAAACAGTTTATCGTAACATGTATATGTATTTTGAATTAATAAAAAAATTATTTTATTATTATTATCACACACACATTAGTACAAAGTCAATTAGAGATATTTTACATTGGTTAACTTAATCCAGATCTAAATTTAGATATATTATATAAGTCAAGCTTAAATCTTTTAGTCTACAACTTTGAAATTGTAAGCTTATTCAACCAATCTATGTTAGATGTTGTCGTTCAACCTTTATGTTCTTACGATATGCATTTTAAGAATACTTTATATCCATATATATGTATTTCTAAACAATTAAATTGAGGCTATATATGTGTACATATATATGTGTGTGTATGTATGTATGTATGTATAACGATATATACATGGAAGATCAAAATCTCAATATCTACACATATGTACATTAACTTTGTCATTGTTTGTCATATCGCCACATTATACCCTATGTGTATTATTAATAATTGTGTGTATAAATATTAGATGTAATAATCCATATAGATAAATCATTATTTGATTGGCTACACATGGAAGAATGTGATCAAATTATTGGATCTAAAACTGAAGAAATTTTAAAAAAGAGAAATTAAAACGTTTCCTTTACTAAATCAATCCAAACCATCCTTTTTCGTTTGACTGAATTTGATTTAGTTTATTCTTTATTTTATGGTTGACCACGCTCTCCTACCTCTCTTAATTGTATATTCACATCAAATATATTTAACCAATTGATTAATTACTTAATTAATTAATAACTTATTTAAATAAATTATGTTTTATTAAATGATTAGATTGGACCCAATGCTAGTTAATGGACTTTGTATGCCCATTAAGATCCAAACTGGACTTACCAGAATGAATCTAGGAGAAGCAAGAATAGGACTAAGTAGCCCTTAAGGGATGAGCAAGAATGATTGAACGTTGAAACATTGTATACAGATTGTAGAAGAACGTGGGAATGAGAGGTTTATTTTTTAGGTAAGCAATCTTGGTTGGCATTCTTACTCGATAGGATACTTGAATATTTTTCTACAGTGAACACAAATTATTGGCTAAGGCTACTAAATGGCTTCGTTATCCCAGACATATAGTGCCATGCTAATTTGAGTAGGTGATAGGTTTAGCAAGCTAAGCAGACCTGCTTGTTGACTGTGTAGACATTGTTTATGGTCTTTCTTTTCTTGGTAGGTAGGGTTTTCGTGATAGATGATAACTTTGTAGGAGCAAGTAAATTCAAACGATCATAAGTTAAACATGTTTTTTTATAGCAACTTCGTAGATGGAAAAACAAGGGCGTTCGGTAGACCATTTGTGTCGAGCAGGTATAGAGATGAACATAATCTCATAGCCAAGCAAAATCATCACCTAACTAGGTTTGCCAATGGATACTTGAAAAATTCAAACCGATCTACATCTATATCTGAAGAATGAAACAATTATCCGAAATCGAAAAAACGGATACCCTAATGATGATATGATCTACATCTAATAATTATTCATTCGACTTTGGTAGAGATAGTAGTTGAGATTATGTATCTTTTAGTATATAAAATGATTGACATTTATTGTTTTATCAATGTAATAATTCATATTGTGCATGTAAGAATGATTATTTGCTACTCAAACTAATTTAAATTATCATATTTTATGTTTTAGATATTTAAATTAGCGTTATTACTAAAAATGATTTATACCGAACCAAAATATTCCATTTATTTTCTTAAATTTATTAATTATAAGCGAAGTAGATAAATATCTGATATTCCTTATCTGTGGATAATATTCGATAGTTAAAAATGATTTTAGATACGGACGTAGATATGATGCTGTCTACATTTCTAAAGCATCCATTTACATGCTACACCTAAACAATTATGTTAGGTGCATTAAATGTGTTGGATACATGTCGACTTGCAGTGGGTGATAATTGCAACGAACCGAATTTTTGATGTTTTAAATGAGAATATTAAATTTATTTAAATATTGAAATTTGATTCAAATATGATAAATAATAAGAAAATCAATTGTTAGTAAAACGACTTGATTTTGACATATTTTATGGCAAACGTTGGTATTTTGAAATTTCACAGAATAACATAACTAGTGTATTTTATTATTGTTTTGAGATCATGTTGTATTTTTGTGCATGATCGTATTTTATTTTTTATCGTTCATGAACAAAATATTGTGTGCGAAGTGCTTGAAATTGTAAAATAAACATCAGTTAACACTTAGACTTTTCGTCATATGCTTTTCCCTCTCATCATTTTCACTTTCCCCGCTCTTTTCTATTTATTATAAAAAGAAATAAAACGCACCATATTCAAAAGTCAAAATCAAATAATTTAGGTCACAAGAAAATGCAAAGTTAGATTCTTTGAACTCGTGAGGCTAAGATCTTCAAATCCATATAGGCAATGGGTGGTGTGACGTCGATTTAGGTTGCTCGATGTGAAAAGCATGGACTACGATTTGGGTAGATCAGCGTTCTAGGCAACAATATGCTTCGGGAAGGATTGCATCATGTTTCTCATATCAAAGAGAATCTTGTGGCCAAGTTTGGTTTGTTGTAGTTAATTGTTGCAAACCGCGACTTGAGGGGGGAGGGGGCGACATCAGGTTTTGTGTCGATTTGGGGGGCGGTGGATCGAATGCTACGAGATGGGGTGGGATGCGGAGAGGAGGAGGCAATGTGAAGTTCATTGCAATTGTCGGATTTTTATTTCGCTGAGTGTGGGTCGAGTGAAAGCGTGCATGCACAGATGTGCGAATATGCACGTACATGTGAGGAAGAAGGCGATTAGAGGGGAATGAGAAGTATTAAGGTGGGATTAAGTGATTAGTTTAATAATTAACTATATTTTCATCTTAAATACTTACAAATGAATAATTTCTTCATACGAGGTCCTATTAAGACGCGGTTTTCTAGTTGTGCTAGTAGGAGGGTTATCTACTCACTGTAATTAGGTTCGTCAAGTTTGGAGCTAGTAGAATTTTGAGCTAAAATCGAACGTCGATCAAACCGAAACACTTAAGTGTCCGCTGAAATTTCGGTAAGTTAACTCACATCTGATTGAATGTTATACGATATATGATAGATATAAATTATTATTTTGCACTTAAATGATTTATTGGTTTGGTTTATTTGAATTTCCGCTTCGAAAAGAGAATGACATATAAGATGAAATACAAGAAATTCGATAGAGGAATCTGGATTCCTTGTTATTATTGATTTTAATTTCAGTTATATACTTACTGTATAAATTGTTGAATATCAAAACATGATAGTTTGGCCATATTGGATATGATATTGGTATATGTTAAAAGTTGAACCATTTTAGTGAAAAATGTAGTAATAGCATTGGTTTATGCTATGCTAGCTATTGTCTTCGTTATAGTGTTTTGTAATACTATTAATTACGGCCTTTACCTATAATTTGTTTTGATTCATAAAATGATTTTAAATGTGACTTTAAGAATTTAGCGAGGAATTTTATTTAAAAATGGCTTTTGAACTTCTCTATTTTAATCCAACCGTTTTGAAATGTTTTAAAATATTTTGTGAAGTATTTGTTTTCATAGAAAAGTTATTATAATAATGGATGTTTATTTTAAAGGAAAACAAATAGGGGTTTATCTTTCAAACTAAAGTGATTTTGTTTTAAAAAGAAGATAGAAATGCTTTGGAAAAAATATTTATGGAATGTTTTATATAAAATATTGTGTAATGAATAGATTTATAAATGATATTTTATAATAAAAGAGAGATTTATAAATGGTATTTTATAAATAAAAGAATAGATTTATAAATGGCATTTTATAAATCTGAAAAATTATATCATTTTGATAAATTGGAAAATAAATAACATCTATGAATTTATAGTGATATAGGGAATGATCTTTTTAACGAAAGTATATGAGATTTAAATAAAGGAGTTTGGTAAATAGAAATGGGGTTTATAAATGATGTTTTATAAGGAGATTAATAATACACAGTTTATAAATGAATTTCGAAATTTATAAAAGGAGTATATAAAAGAATTTGGAAATTTATATAAGGAGTTTTGTAATTATATTTGGAGATTTATAAAAGAAGTTCTATAAATAGAAAAGAGTATTATAAAGGGAGTTTCATAAATGAATTTGAAGTTTTATAAAAAGGGTTATAAATAAATTTGGAGATTTATAAAAGGAGTTTTATAAGTGATAATTTATAAAAAAGAGTTTGTATATATAAAAGAGTTTTATAAAGAGTAAAGAGTTTTATAAAAGTACTCTTATAAAAGAGATTTATAAAAAGGAATTATATAAAAGGAACGAGGTTTTGATTTCTATAAATGATCGTTTCAAATTATGATAGTATGTAAAGTATTCTTCCATACTTAACACCAAATTCTAAGGTATGGAAACTCATCTCTATCTTAAGAAGTAAGAATGTGTGTCGAGGCAAGGTTAGTACGCTAACTTATTCGACTACATTATTAATCTAGGGATAGTACTATTTGAAATCGAAAAGTGGTGGTATGTATATTTGGTCTAATTTCTATACTATCTATTTACTTGCACAAAAAAGAGGTGGGTTTAGAGTTTATATTAAACGGTGTTTTTAAATGACAGTTGTTTTAGATCCAATTTAATATGGTTTGGAATAATATGAAAGCTTCATTAAGATTTGGGAATATACCTATACCTTTGAGATAAATATATAAATACATTTCTAAGTATTGGAAGTTAATTGTTTTGTGAGTATACTTATACAGTTGAGGTATGTATATTAATATTTTTCTAGTATTGAAAGAATTAAAGAAGGTTTGTGAATATATCTTTTGTAAAAGGTATTTTGATTAGAAAAATTGAAAAGTGATTTTAACTAATGGCAGGATAATTAAAGAGGCTTAGTGGTTGTGTAACGACCCGAGGTTTTGGTCACTTAAACTAGGCAATTTTATATTTTATATGGTCAATAAATGAATTTTTATAGATAAATAAAATCGTTTTAATCAATTAATACAAATTTTTTTTACCAAATAAAATAGTTCGTAGAAAAATAGAAAATATGACCGAAGAATGTTTTTCGGAATTTTGACTTTTCGACATTGGAAAGTTGTCGGAAACCTTGTTCGTCTATGTGTACTATACATACATACACATATATATATAATAGTTAATTAACTAGAATAATATATACTTAAGAATGTTATCTTATAACTAATTTTAATTTAACAAGTGATGTGATAAAACATAATAATTATATATATATATATATATATATATTTATAAAGAGATTGATGTGACTAGACATAATAATTATAATTATACATATATATTTATAATGAGAATGATGTGACAACACATAATAATTATATATATATAAAGAGACTGATGTAACAACACATAATAAATATATATTTATAAAAGTAGTGATGCGACTAGACAAGATTATTATAAATTATTATATATATATATAAAAACAAGTTGATGTGATTTGAGATTTTCTGCTTATAAATAACCATAGGTTTTTCATTTTTTTTTCATTTCTATTTTTTTTTCAAACTCTCTTATTCTTAATTTTAGCCTTTAACGGCTTCCTTAGCATTTTAAAGTTTTATATTTTCAAGTTTGAACTTTTAAAAACTTTTTATACTTAGCTTCAAACTCCTTCTTTTCCATTCAAATTCCTCTATTTTACCTGAAATGGTTTTGCTATAACTTCTTATAAACAACTCTAAAACCACATTTTCATTTTTTCAAAAGATGTATGTTTCTAGTGGCTACAAATTTTTAGTTTACAACTTTTTCTGATTTCGAGTTTAGATACTCCAAAAATTCATTTTTTGCAAGAGTGTTTTTGAACCAAGATTTTTGATGTCCGAAAATTACCCTCACTCTTTTGGCCCTTACTTCCCCAAATTTAATCTTTTTGAGCAATTTTTTTTAAATGATAGAGGAAAGAATAATCTAAAACTTTCCATTTGACCACTTTTCCAAAATTCGAGAGGAAAAGGTGCAAAATTCGAGTGCAAATTGACCCATTTTCGAGAAGAATTCATGGTTTTTCAAGCTTTCCGAGCGCTAAAGTATTTCATGTTCTAAAAAATTTTGGCGAGTAAATTCCTAATTTATGTAGAAAGAACTTTATCTTATATGTTATATTTATTTTAAAGCTATATGTATGTCATATATGATTGGATCTTGGTATATATGAAATATGTTGATTAGTATTAATGTATGGCTTAGCATTAGCACTCAAATGGATATGTTTAAATGATGATCGATATATGCTGGTATTTGATTATGTTATTGAATCAGGTTGTTGTGTATGTGAATTTAGATATGTGATTGTGTGATTATGGAAGGTAGTATCTTGAAAGTGAAGTGGACCTGAGATCCGGTTGCAAATCAAATCATTTACTTATTTTAGTAAAGATTTGATTTGTTTTTCTTAAATTTGTTTTCAAACTTTATTAAAGTTTTAAAATTTCTTCCTTTAGTAAATGAGAGTGAAAAGTTTGAGTTTTGGGATAATAACTTAAAAATGAATCCTAGGTTACTGCAACCACAGCGATAGTCTCTATGGATGCACTTTAGATTTTTCAAAATTTCAAGTTCTAAGTTTCCTTCTAAAAATGTTTTGGAAATCCTTTACAAAATAGGTTAGCGATACTTAAGTTATTTTTAACTTAATTAAGAAAGTTTATTAATTATAATTAATTGGTTAATCAATAATAATTATTTATTTATTAATTAAGTAATCAGGTTAAGTAATTAGTATTAATTAATATTAATATTAATTAAGTAAGTAATCATTTGTTAATTAAGAAGTTTTAATTAGTGACTTACTTAGGTTAAAAAGGGTAATTAATTTTATTTAATAAATTTTAATTATTTTATTAATTATTTAATTACAGTTTAAATTATTTTATTAATTATTAATTAATTAAAGGTTAATTATTTACTAAATTATTACTTAATTAAGGATTAATTTTAAGTAAATGTTTATTTGGTTAAAATTTAATTATTAATTAACTTTTAATTAATTAAGTTTTAATTAAAAATTATTTTACTATTATTATTTCATTAAATAATTAAGATTAATCAATATTTAATTATTAATAAAGGTTAATTAATTATTTATTAGTTAGTAAATTATTAATTTGTGTTTAATTAATAGTTAATTAGGGGTTAAATAATTATTTAAAGTTTTAATTATTTATTAATTATTAATTAAGTTAATCTAAGATTTAATTAAGTTCTATTATGATTTAATAAAGAGTTTAACTTAAATTTAAAAGGGAGCTTAAGTTTTAAATCCTTGTTTTCTAAGAATCAAATCATTTAAACGAAACTTCTGTTCCAAGGATAGTTTTGAATATAAGAATTCAAGTGCTGATACCGTGAAGTAGACAAATAACTATAAGCTATAGGGTTGATTGACTGTATTGTTTGGACATCTAATAACAGAATAAATCACCGTTCTGCTATAGGGTAAGTGTTGAGTGTTGTGGATATAGAATAACAGAATAAATTCTCATTCTGGTATAAATTGATTGTTGATTGTGTGGACATATGTTAGTAGAATAAATCACCATTCTACTATATGTAATGATTTTGTTTGGACATCTACATGGCAGGACAAATCACCATCCTGCTATTATGATTTGGACATGTATGTATTAGTCAGTTCATACTGACATTGTATTTCCTTGATTTGGATTTGAGTTGTATTTACATATATCTTGACCTATGTAAATAATTATGAAGTAAATTGGATCTAAAATTGAATGGTAACTTAAATTAGTACCATTAGGAATTCTTAGCCTTGTTTTGAAATTATAAAATATGATTTTGAATTATTTTAATTCATTAATCAATTTGAGGTTAAGGGTTTATTAATGGTTTTGCAAGTTATATTATTATTTTATCAAGATATTCACAGATGATAAGTTGTCTATAGAAAGGAGTTTACCTATACAAAAGGTTTACTTAATGGTGATTATAAATGATGTTTCATAAAGAATTTCTTTAAGAAGGTTTATAAGAAGTTTATAAATAGGAAGACAATTTATAAATCATTTCAGAGATTTGGAAAGAGGCTTATAAATTAACTTAAAAGGTTTATAAAAGTGGGCTATAACTTTATTTTGAAAGTTATAGGTTAACTGAAATATGAGATGAGCTTTTGAAAAGGAAACTTGTTTGGTTATTTAATATGGGATTTGAAAAGACGAAAACTTTATAAAGTTTGTAAGTATACTTATACCATTGAGATAAGTATATGAATATTTTCCAAGCATAAAGGAAATGGAAGGTTTTTCGAAATAGTGTTTTGAAAGGATCTTTTGATCAAGTTTTATAAAGTGGTTTATTAATTAAAGATTAATAAATAAAGGCTTAGTGGATCCCATATTGAAATTGAACCATGATTGGATGTTTGTTATATGATAGTTAAATAACCGACTATCAAATCTATAGCCAAAACGTAACTTTGAACAAATCTAGGAGAAACACAGGAATTATATGTATAGTTACCATCGATGGTGCTATACTGTATGTATAAACTCGTTTCGTTCTCCTAAGACAAATGATGAGGAAACTCGTTCATTCAAACGGTTTGGAGGTGAACTCTGCACTTATTTGTTTGTCTATTTATTTCCTAAAGAACCGGGTTAAGTTTACCGAAAAATATCAAAGTTGTTTCGAAGAGACCAAGATCGGATCTGCTTGATTTATTCAGCATGATAGGGGGTTCTCGCTTTATGAACAGTGACGAAGCTTAGGCTCTTACCTCTACATGTCCCTATTGTGAAATGGTTGGTTGATAGTCGAGAGGCTTGCCACAAAAGCAGATTCGAGGTACTACTTGTGGTCAACTCCATGTTGAAAAGCAGGCGTACCCACATGTTGAAAAGCAGAAGGGTAGCGGGATGGTTGAAAAGCCTACTGGGGCGGGTCCGGAGAGGCCTGTTTGCTACATTTGGTATCAGAGCTTAAGTTGAGCAAACACCTAAGCTTTGTTAGGGTAGACTCATTAGAGATAGGGTTAGTAATACCATAGAATGAATTTGAGTATATTATATAAGAGTGCGTATTTTTTAGTGGTATAAAAAGGTTTTATGCCGTGTTGTTTGACTGTTGAGTGGCTTTAGAATTCCGGTCGATGCGTTTGGCTAATGTTATTGATAGAGATTTGCTAAACACTTAAACAAGTTTAATGGACATAGTATTGTTTGATATTGGGTAAATAAAATAATTTTACCCAGGATATGTTTTATATAAAAAGAATGATTTCAAAAATAGTGTTGTATGTATAATTAATTGAAGTATCGTAGTTAGGAGATAATAATATTCTATTAATATCATTTAGGGTTTGTTTAGTCGTACTCGTGCAATTGAGCCTCGACTATTCTTAGTATGTACATTTAGCTTCCTTATTAAGATTTTAGTTGGGTAGATTGAAATTAGGAAGCATTGAAACTGAACACCATCTAAATTAAGTTTCATAATTTGGCTATAAGGCATTCGTTGTTAATGTTGATGTAGAATTGGATTTCAAAGTTAGAATATTTTGGGATAAATATTTAAAAATGGTTCAATAGAAGTGATATATAGAATGGGTTTATAGAAATGTATCATTTAAATTGGAAGGAATTTAGGTTGAAAACTTTAGGATCAAAATCCCGGTGCTTTTGAAAAATGATTTACATGGTTTTGGTAAAATAATAATGTAACGATCCCGGTTTTTGAGTCAAATTTAAATTTATAATTAATATAAAATTTTGGATTAAATTGTGAATTTATTTAAGTTTTTTCCAAATAAAATAAGATATGT
Organism: Allium cepa; assembly: GCA_030765085.1. Taxonomy (NCBI): domain Eukaryota; kingdom Viridiplantae; phylum Streptophyta; class Magnoliopsida; order Asparagales; family Amaryllidaceae; genus Allium; species Allium cepa. Next base: position 791,793,231 of record CM060932.1, read on the forward strand.
GTTTGTTTAAAATTGAATATAGAAATTTGATTTGGAAATTAAAAAATAAATATATGGAAATAAATTTGAATTTGAAAACTCTATAATTTAAAAATAATAAAAATTTGTTTTGAAATTATAATATGTATATGTATATATACATTGTGATTTGAAAGTTATATTTTGAATTTAATAAGATATATTTTCAAAAGCTATTTAAAAGATAGATTTTATATTTTTAAGACTTATACATAATATATATGTCTTTATTTATTTATGTATCATTAGATTTTAAAATCCATTTCTTTAAAGTTATAAATATTTATGAAAGAAATATACATGTATAAATAGTTATAAAAGGAAATATAAATAGAAAATAATATAAAAATATATTTAAAACATAAATTAGCATGCAAAAACATGTGTAAGTATTTTTAAACATGAAAGAATACAAGTGTAAAACATGTAAGGTAAAAATATAACAAGTGTCATCTTCTTTTTATTTTGAAGAAAAATAAATATAAGAAAATTTAAGTATATGTACTTATCTACTCTCATATTCTTTCATTTTCTTGATACATTTCAATACTAAATAAAATACAAAGCAAGCTAAAATCTGAAAACAACCTGAATCAAAACCCGAGAAAACAATCTGGAATCAAGAAACAACCTCATGCATTTTAAATCTGAAGCTAAAATTCAGTTCAAACTCAAAGCAAGGTTTTAAAAAATTAAACCTGGAAACAAAAAGCAAAATAAAGATTTCAAGTTTCTTTTCAACTGAGCAGTAGTTTCAAAAAAATCAAACAAACGGTCTTCAACCTGATCAATGCAAGATCATCTCAAACTTCAAGTTTCAGATCAGATCAAAAGATTCAAGATTGTCTTCCAGGCTTCAAAACTCTGTTCTCTGTTTTCAAAACTATGAGTAAACTCTTAACCCTATATATATATGTATCTTGATCTGCCTGTGATAAATGCTTGATTGTGTGATAGTGAAATGTTTGTATAGATGTAAATATCTCTGCATGTATTTGTATACATAAACATAAAATAATTGATGCATGTCTGGTATTTACATGTACATCTCTGTTATATTACACAGGCTCAAATTTCACTTAAAGGAATTCGTATCTTCTTATCTAATCTATTTCAAGCTATGATTCCTAAAAGAAAAATGATTGTATAGATGCTATTTTACTTTTAAATTGGTTCCATGTGTTTATATTAAGCAATTAATTCAAAAACAATGAATTACAGTAAAAAGAAAACCAAGTCAGGAAATTCAATTATCAAATTCCTATGATTTGATTATATAATTGGAATCGTACTCGAAAACGATGAATTTTAATGATAAAACCATGATTTTTAGTTTTGATTTGAGGTGGAATTTTAGGGGTTGAACGGAAAACTTATTTTGTTGATTCTCGTCGATCGGCGACGAATTGGATGACGTGATCATTGGTGAAGGAAGTTGGTGTGATGATGATCATCAGAAAAATGGCTGGAGAGTTTTTAAGTGACCGTAGCGGCGGCGTGGCGTCGATATAGGGTTTTAGGGGTTGATTGAGACGTCTGGGTTTGCAAGGCAAGTGCGATGTAGATGGAGCATCAAGTTGGACCGGACTAGGTGGGATCAGAGCGTTGATGAGTAGTGCTACTTTGGTCGGAGTGGCATGGATGCTAAGGGCCAGAATCATCGTCGGTGAGGCAATTTTGGTTGATCAGGATATGGCTCCTGTAGGCGTGGTTAGCTTGATTTCGATTCCTGTCGAATTCATCAAAGATGGATGGTCGAAGCACTCATGAAGGTCCGCGACAATGTGTTGGAGGCGGCGTGGTTGGTCAATGATGGTCGGAATAGTAGTGCACGTGCACGAGTGCTCGTTTATGTGTCTGGGTGTATGATTATATCGGAGAAGAAAGTGTTTACTCGGTGCTTGCTCGAAGTTTTCGTGTGTCTGCCTCAAAGCAAAGTATTGGCGCGAGTTACTCGGGGTTGTACCATAGGATTTTGATGATTAGGTCGAGTTTTCTTGGGTAAGCAAATAAGGTTTCAAAAACACGATAAAATGTTTAAGTTTTAAAATCAAGTTTTAAAGTATATTAAAGTAAATAAGTTTTCAAAGAAATATAATCCAAGTTTTCAAATTAAAATTATAAACAAGTTTTTAAAACAAGTTTTAAAGATTTAATTTGAAAGTTGAAATGTTTCAAAATTATTTTGGTATTTAATAATTTTATATTAGTTAATTAATTAAATAAATTAACAAGTGTTTTCAAAATTATAATGTCATGATGGAAAAAGTAATTAAGAAAGTGTATTAATCCTTAATTAATCAAGATGATCTTAAATGATTTCGTATGATAATAATTTCAAGTATTTATCCTAATTTAATAAGATTTAAAGGATGTAATTAAGTGATTAAGTAAGGCTAATTACTTTGTGTAATTGAATTAAAGAGAATTAATTACTTAAAAGATAATTACTTAATGACCGTAATTAAGGATAAATTAATTAATGATTAAAGGTAAATTAATTAATAATTAAAGGTTAATTAGTTAACGATTAAAGATTTATTAATCAGGCAATTAAAGGATAATTACTTAATGTAAGTAATTTATAGGATAATTAATTAATTAAATGTTAATTAATTAATGAAAGTAATTAAGGGATAATTAATTGCTTAAAGATTAATTACTTAAGGTAAGTAATTAAAGGATAATTAATTATTTAATTAACTTAGGGTTAGTTAATTTATATAATTAATTAAGGATAATTAATTAATTAAAGGATAATTGATTAAGATGGATAATTAAGGTTGATTAATTAAATTCATTAATTAATATCAAATGGTTTGTAATTAATTAATGTTAATCAAGCAGGGTTAGGTAATTAATTCATAGACAACTAATCTATTTTGAGATTAATTTAAATTAATTATAAATTATGTGATTGATTAATCTTGTTTATGAACGATTGAATTATATTGAATCCTTGAGTTGTTTGATATCTCTGATGTGTGATATTCTGTGATATGATTGAGTTGTGAACTGTGATTTACTTATCTGTGATGAATTTACATATTTATCTATGAATCTGTGAATGAAAATAAGCGTTATAGGATTATACCGCTTATCGATATGGTTGTGCTTGAATTGATGATGATTGTGATATGTTATTATTGTGTGGATTTCATGGGAAATTGGTTAAGTCACAGATATTTAGAATGTAATATTATTTTATCCAAAGTGGTTTTAATAGTTGAATTTTGATTCCAAAATGATTTGGAAATGGAATTGGGTTGAATATGGAAAGCTTTTAGAAATGAAGTTTTGAAATTGAAATTCAGTTTGAATATAATTTATCTTGTTTAAGTTTTGAAATTATTTTGGAAACTATGATTTGAAAGGGTATTCAAGTTATGCAATATATATTTGGATATTAAAACCGTTTTGAAGTATACTGAATAAATTATTTTGGGAATTTAAATTTAATGCAAATAAAACTTGCCGAGGACACAGCAGTTGCTAACTTTCTAATGTATATTTTTAAAAGCTATAACTTAAGTAAAGTGAATCGGATTTTCCCAAAATGTAAATCATTTGTTTAAATGATAATGGCTTTCATATAACGAAAGAATTTCCAGTTTTTGTTGAAAGGATTTCAAGCTATGTGATTTGAATTATAAATAGTTCTGAAAGCTATGAATGAATCGTTGTGAAAGATTGGTGAACTTTGTTTTCAAAGTGTAGAGGATCTTAAAAGTGAATCTTTTTGTTTAAAAGATTAAAAGTGGAAATTTGTGTAAACTATTCAAAAAGAAAGGTTTTGGGCTTTAAGTTGTGACTTAACTAAGATCCCAATATCCATATGCTTTTAAAATTAAGCGCTCATTATTCGTTTTAGCCGGGAGAGGACTTTGTGCCATATAACCCATTCCAAATAGTGATACAACGAAATGGATAGCATTTGAAGACGATGGTGAAGACCGTGTATTTTCGAAAACGAAAGGATTACCAGTCGAATGTCTGTGCATCATGGCCTCTGTATAGAGATCTCCATATGTGATGGGGAGTCCGATCGGGATTGTGAATACCTGGATTTGCAAGGGCTTATTTGAAGTGCCTTCGGCTCCGTTCGAACCCGGTACGAACTTGTATGGTTGTATGTCTGACATTACACTTTGAGATGTAAAGCTGGTTTCTATCAAATACATTTCTGTTGGTGGTGGAGAATTTATTCTCTTTGCCTAACACCCTTCTCTGAGACATGCGAGCTCAGAGGTTATGTAGTTGATGGTTGCTAGTGATACATTCTCAATTTGGTAATGTGGCATGCTGAGTGCTGCTGATCATTTGTTGATCGAAGCATAGCTTTTGTGAAAAGCGTAGCTTTATGGATGAGACTTCGTCGAACCTCACAATTCAAAAACGGTCGAAACATGAAGAATGCAACAAGGTTATGAGGGGCGCGCCCTTTAGGGTATTTGCATTTCCTTCTGGATGAAAGGTGGTATCATGGTATAGAGCTCAGATATTTAACCTATGTGGTTGTTGGAAATTGTTGGTGTTGAGCGCTCGGATAAAAGTCGGTGACGACCGAGGGATGGCATACTCGTGTCAGTAGTTACACTAGTTATAGAGGTAAACCGGCCTTGTGTTGGCAGAGATCTGGTTAAGTTCTCGAGGCGTCCCTCTAGAGGTGAACTCATTCGGAAAGGAAGTTCCTTAGTCTGACCATTGTTGGAAATCCAAACAAAACAATACGAGCCTTTACGATTGCAATTGTATAACCTGCCACCTTAGGTGGTAGCTATAGCAGGCATAATATAATGGTATCTATGCTGGCTAAGATTAATATTATACTTTTGAAATGTTTTTTGCACTACGAACTAATAATAATATCAAAAGGATTTTGCGTATCAAGCATGTTTGACTATCAGAAGGAGAAATCTCCCTCAAGTATGCGATTGCATTGTGTGTGTCGGGAGGCCTTATGGTAGTTTCATTTTCCAAAAAGCATAGCGAATTTCTTTCAATTTCCTTTTGTTTGTTTTTGTTCAAATAAAACAGTTTTTGTTTGCTCACACCAGTTCCATGACTGACCTGGAGTTTATTGTTCTCTTTCTAAACTCTAGGTGCCCATAATTTTCCACACGGGCAGCCTATAGTCAGGTTATCAGATAATCGGCTAGTAGACGTAGATTCGATAGCCTTCAATCTTTGGAGTCTTTGGTTTGGCGATCGCATTTCGCACCTAGTTTGCTACATTACAGCATGATGGGGGTTCGAGCTTCTGGCTTGGAGTTTCTTGGAGTTTGGCAATGAAGATTCAGATATTCGATTCTCTGTTTTGGAGATGTTATCTTTCCGCTGCTATTGCTATTGTTTTTGTTGTTTCTTTCCGCTGTTGTATTCTGCTCTGATATTGTTAATGATATTCATTTGTATCAGACCGTTATATCAATTGTTGTGTATCAATGAAATTTAGCATTTGTTTCTTTCCGCTGTGTTGTATTTACTTAATGTGTTATAAGCTCTGACAAACCAGATTCGACGTTTGAATCTACGACATTCAAATACGGGTGATGTATTTGGTGCCGATTTTCGAAGGTCGAGTTAGGGCCGTTACAAATAATAATAATATTTTGAATCCAATTTGGTTTAAGTATAAATTTTTGGGAATAAAAGTGCAAGTAAGAAGTGTTATCTTTGGATTGGATAGGGCAAATGAGTCTTGATTGTTTTGTGATAATCGGAATAATCTTCTAAGTCACGATCAGATGTTTGCCTAGGCGAACATTGTGAGATACTTAGTAAATTATCCTCTTTATCATTATAAAATTAAAACAAGTTTACCCGAACGAACCTAAAGTAAGTTGATGATAAATGTTTTGTTGAAAAATGTGAAGTATTATTTCAAAAATGGGATTTTGGAATAAATAGAATATTTTTAAGTTAACTAGTTCAAGTGGCTCGAAAATGAACTAAAATTGGGAAAATGGATGTGTTCAAATGGTAAACACTTCTCTTAAATATTACTCTTCTTCGTAAAGGAATGTATAATACCGTTTGGTAGTATCCAGTTTCTTAGTATCATTTTGGAGTTACTCAGGCTATATTTATATATTTGTATGATTTAAGTATAGAGTTCCTTTCATAAAGTTTTTGAAAATAAAAACCGTGTATTTGGATCTTGAATTTCCTTAGCGAAGTAAATAAAAAATGCAGTAGTTGGATCTAATAAGAGTATATACTCTTAGGATGTAGTAAAGAATTGTATAAGTTGCACATAAGTTAGTTTTATGAAATGTTTTCATAAGTAGCTTTTGTGGAAATAGAATTGGTATTAGGGAGAACCAATTAAATGAGTGTGTAGGACGGGCATAGATCATTTATCTTTCTCATGTAGTTTTGACCTAAGATTCAAGTATATGACTTTGAGGTGTTTTACCCCCTTTCGAATAAGGAAATATTACTCGATTTTTGTAGGCGAGCATTTGATGGGAATTTTTGGTAGGGGACCAAAGTTTTCTATCATAGTATTTGACAATGCAAGAAGAACAGAGGTTCCAAATTAAGGAACCTGATCAGAGGCCGCACTAGAGAATCAGGTAAGCGATACTAGTTCGGAGGTGAAGTTATGTATTTGAGTGGTGATCGATTCAGGTTTCCTTATGAATGATCTATGCACATCACGCTGACTTATGGATAGCACTAGGATGTTCTTAAGGTGGAATTTAAGGGATGAAATTCTTTTAAAAGGGGCAAAATGTAACAACCTAGGGTTTTGGTCACTTAAACTAGGCAATTTTATATTTTATATAGTCAATAAATGAATTTTTAAAGATAAATAAATTCGTTTTAATCGATTAATAATAATGGTAAAGTCGTTTTCAAAATTCGTTTGCCAAATTAAATATTTTGTAGAAAAATAGAGAATGTGACCGAAAAACATTTTCTGGAATTTTGACCTTTCGACATCGGAAAGTTGTCGGAAACGTTGTTTGTCTTTGTGCGCTATATATATACATATATCTAAGAGTTAATTAACTAGATAATAATGTACTTAATAATATCTTATAATTAATTTTAATTTAACAAGTGATGTGACAACATATAATAATTATATATATATATATGTATGTATATTTATCAAGAGTGTGATGTGACTAGATATAATAATTATAAACACACACACACACACACACACACATATATAAAGAGAGTAATGTGACAACACATAATAATTATACATACATACATATTTATAAAGAGACTGATGTGACAACACATAATAATTATATATAAATATATATTATAAAAGGAGTGATGTGACTAGACAAAATTATATATATATATATATAAGTAGATGTAATGTGAGATTTTTTGCTTATAAATAGCCATAGGTTTTCCTTTCTTTTTTTCATTTCTATATTTTTTTTCAAACTCTCTTCTTCTTAATTTTAGACACTAATTGCCTTTAATGGCTTCCTTAGCATTTTAAAGTTCTATATTTTCAAGTTTAAACCATTTAAACTTAGCTTCAAACTCCTTCTTTTCCATTCAAATTCCTCTATTTTTACCTAATATGGTTTTGACCATAACTTCTTACAAACAACTCCAAAACCATATTTTATTTTTTAAAACCATGTATATTTCCAGTGGCTGCAACTTTTTAGTTTAACACTTTTTTTGATTTCGAGTTTAGATGCTCCAAAATTCATTTTTTGCAAGAGTGTTTTTGAACCTAGATTTTGAAATCCGAAAATAGCCCTCACTGGGCCCAAATTTAACCTTTTTGAGTAATTATCTTTTTTAAATGATAGAGAAAGAATATTCTAAAACTTTTCTTTTAACCACTTATCCAAAATCCAAGAGGAAAGGGTGCAAAAGTCGAGTGCAAAATGATACATTTTCGAGAAGAATTCGTGGTTTTCCAAGCTTTCCGAGCGCTAAAGTATTTCAAGTTCTAGAAAGTTTTGGTGAGTAAATTCTTAATTTATGTGGAAAGAACTTTATCTTATATGTTACTAGTATAGCAGCACACAAAATGCATGCTTGTATAACCATAATATATCTTTATGGATGTTGTTACAATTTTAAAAGAATGCTTTCAATTGAAAATATTCTTTGAAAAAGAATTCTCAAGAATTTGATTGTGACAGAGAAATCCTAACATACCATTGAACATATTCCATCAAAACCATTTCATAAAATTACACTAAAATCCAAACATAACAGCATATGCTACAAAAGTTTCTAAAATCAGCATCATTAACCAAATGAATCAATAATGACAATCCCTCCTTGTACAAAATTTATAATACATTTGCACTATCCAAAAATCCAGATACACATTTTCTTGTCATACAGCTTCTCTTCATCTTCCATAAAAATAACCAAAGCTTTACAAATAGAAAACGTAGCATAAATATAAAGCATGTGTCACGGAACAAAAATCAAACATAGAAAAATAATGTGCCCAACAATTACATTAAGAATTCATAAACACTATTTAAGGTGACATCTAATTACAATGAGCCTATAAAATCATGTTTACACCAAACTACATATTCTTGCACTAAAAAAAATGCTGAAACCTCAAAAATATTAAAAATAACAGTTCAACAGAACTCATAAAGTTTACAAATACATCTCTATGAATTCGAAAAAATCCTCGAGCCAGCGTAAGCATCAACTTATAAGTAAACTATATAATTAGTTGTTGATTATAGTAGCTTTTCTCTTTCTTTTTTGTAGTAGTAAGTCTAGCGTTATTGGCATTATCCAAATTACAGGCTCTATGAATAGAGGATCTCATTTTAGAATACACTTTTTGTTATGCATATCAATGTGTAAATTCTTATACAAACTATATCCAAACACGATTTTGCCCACTTCAGAATACATCATCGAACATTCTTTGATTTGAGTTATTAAATATTGGACTCTTCACGCTATAGTAAGAAATCCACTCCTTAACAATTTTTTCATCGTGTTCTTGTTCAACCATATAACTATTGAATTCTTTTCTATCAATAACTCATGAATGTGTGAATTTGCCAATTAACATACTATATTACTTCCTTAGTTCTGTACAAAGCATGCTATCAATGATTATTTATGATAATTCCCATTTTTATTGAAATTTTTTTACTTTCCAAAGAGTTTAATATGAGCTATCTAGAAGATAATTATGACTGTAACAAAAGAAAAACTAAAGTCCATGTTATTGACTATAGGAACCCAGTTTATAGCAATTCAATAAGTGAAAAAAAGTTCCTAATCTACAAACTATTGGTATACATGCTCAAGATGGATCCCTTACTCTTTACAATGAAATATGGTACATTTTCACTTATTCATGTTAATAGCCTTAAAAATATCATAACTTAGATCAGAAACATACAAAAACATAACTTCAATCTTATTAAAGGAAAAAAATAGAACAGATCACAGTTACATTACCAAATTCTGGCCATTACCGACACAGCACTTGTATTGCATGAGAACCCTCAACTGCACTCTCTAGCAGTCCAAATTCACGGCCGAAACCCCCACCCTTCTCTGCACTACATAAAAGACCCCATTGCCCTCGCCTCTGCACATAGAACTACTATTGATCTTATAATTTACATATGCATAATCAGGATATAATTGACATCTTTAATTATATGATCCCCTCCTAACTCCCATTTAAATCGAACAGACCAATATAATCTACATTACTAGTAGAATAAGAAATGAAAATGAAAAAATATATACATCCAGACATTTGGCTTTTGGATAATGTTTCTTCTACAGAAAAGGGGTGGGGATCAACGATGAGAAATAAGTGCACATTTTCACCGTAATGGAAAACTTGATGTAATAGTCGTACAACAATGTACGTGAACTAGAGACTATTAAGAGCTCTTCATAGCTGTCATGGATGTCTTGAAAGCAACCGATGGTTGCTAGGAATAACAAAGCAAGAAAGAAGAGAATGCTTTTGGAAATGCTTTCATACAAAGCAAAAATGATAAATAAAATTTGGATCATCATCGACATAATATATTTGATTTATTTCTATGAACGGAATAAATGAAAAAAAATGAATATCAAGTTTAAATTAAAAACCATAAAATAGGACATCTCTATATCTGAATAAATCTTTTATATGTTAGTTTCATGAGGCAAAATCTTTTCTGTAATTTCAGCTAGGTATTAAGTATTAACAGTATTGACATTTATATTTCAGTTTTTAGTGATCAAAGGCCTTGTGCATTTATATTCTCTATCCTCTCACTTATTTGGAGTTACTATTTAAGTATTTTTTCTAAAAATTGATGCTTTTGTGTTATATCAAATTCTATAAAGACTGCCATCAAATTTTAAAGATAATTGCAAAATATGCAGTAGTGATATTTTGTAATATTTGAGTTAAATAAAATGAAATATATATAAAATATACACCATCAGTATTGCTTCTTAGAAGGGTTTAATTCATGTACGCATGGGCATGTGTTCTAGCCACAAAACATTTACATTGCAAATAGGCTTCTACTTGTATTTATTATCGTTTTTTCACCAATTTTGGTGATGGAAAAATGTTAGAAATACAAAATATCAAATAATTGAACACATAGAAATCTAAACAAAGGTCTCAATACTATAAAAAATAGGAAGCAAAAAAATACAACATTATCAAATGTGCTATATTATGAAACTGAAATACTAAAATTTAGCACCTTTGCCTTACATACTTGGTTACAAAAATGTACGTAAATAATAAAACTTGGTTATACATTGTGTTTTTTTGTTTGAAGGCCAAGATAGTTAAAATAATTTGCTTGGATTCATAAAGTAAATCCATAAGGAAAATAATAAATTTATAATGCAAAACAGAATGTTAAAAAAACTAACTATGATTATATTTTTCCTTGCACATGATCACATGAAAGTGGTGCTACATGTTAACATCTAAAAATAAAACTAAGAAATTAAATTTTAAAGCCACGGAAAATGTGTAATACACATGTTACATCATGCACTCTGTGCTCCCAGATAGGTTTTTTAACATGATTATTAATTTATTAATCTAAAACCAAAGCTAAGTAATAATATCTTAAAGCACCAATTGAAGCTCACATTGTAGTCATATATAGCGTCGTGTGTCTTCATAATGTTAGCATATTCAAATTTTGAGTTTGAATAAAAATTCATATTACACCCCGAATAAAGGTTAAAATAAATTTTCTTTTTCAAAATGAATAGAGCTTTGTAAAACAAATATCGTATAGTTTTAATAAGCGTATTAACTAAAATACAATAAGTACTATATTCTTGTTATTCAAGCAACTTCTTTTGGAAAATCATGAACGTATTTCCTTAAAAGCTATCATTCTAGAATTTAAGATATTAATGTAGTTCAAAGGTAACCAAATGCGGTTTTGTATTTTCTTTAATAAAATAAGAATCGGTTGGGATTTTAACTTCACATCAGTCGGTATTTTAATTGCACAGCGATAAGGATTTTAATTGACGTTTTAAATGTTAATCAAATAAAAATGGTTAATACTGTTACAATATATGTAAATCATAAAATGAGTATGCTTTTATGTTCTTTTGTTTAGTCCCACATCGTGGAATATACTAAATCCTTAGCTCTGAAGCCTTTATATAAAAGAGGCTATGTAATGTAAATAAAAGTCTAATTCTCAAGAATGAATAATATATCTTTTGCCTCTCTCTCTACTGACTTCTACTTTCTTCATTTCATAACATGTTATCAGCACGATCTTTTTCTCGAATGTATTGGATATTCTAATCCAGAAGATTAAATCCGTTTTTTTTCCATGTAGATAAATCTTTCTCTTATTCAGTTACTGAAATCAGATCTATCTCTTCCTCTTATTCAACCATTGAAATCAGGTTTGAAATTTTCTAGATATGCTTTTCTAGATTTATTTTGCGATTAATTTAGAACAATATTTAAGTACTCTTGTTTCACAATTCTGTATCTATTTTCTAATTTTTCAGATTTGGATTTAAGTTTTAATATATCATATCTTTTCAAGATCTTATTTTGTCGTAGATCTAAATTTATAGATCTTATTCCACTATACATGTATTTTTGTTATTGTATTTCAGATCTCATCCTACAATAGATCCCATTTTTTTTTTCTTATTTTTTCTGATCTCTTTATATTATAGATCTCAAAATCACACCCAAATAATATACCTTTGAGATTTGTACATTGTTTAAAATAAAATGTTGTGATTTTTTGAATTTGGATTTTAATTGATTTCAAACTTGCTTATTATTGCATGTTTTTTTGAGTTCATTATTTTGGAAAGCAGGTTTTGAATTTGACAATTTATGTTGTTGATTCAAATAAATTTATTGACCTTGATTGCATTTTGGTTTGTGATATAGATCTAAGTAATCTATGCATGTTTGATAAATAAATTCATTTTGAAAACTCTTTGATTTGTATTTTGAATTTGGAAATTATTTTGATATATATATATATATATATATATAGTTTATATTTCCAGAAGAAATATTTTATTATTTCTTAGAGAAACATATACAAGAATAATGCATATTTAAAAGATCATATTAGTTTAGATCCAATATTAATATTGATTTAGTACACCTGAAGTGAATGGAAACGTTAATGAAAACATATACGGTAAACTTAATTTCTAGCATTTGAAATAAAAGTTAAGAACCTGCAGTTCCTATAATGCAAAAAGCTTGAGTTTCCATAAATTATTAAATTTCAAGTTTTCTTATAATAAAGAACCAGAAGTTTCAATACAAGAGCAGAAACTTGAATTATAAAAAAAAGATATATATACATACATGTATGTATATACATACATGTATGTATATACATACATATATATATATATATAAGATTTATTTTAGTTATTTTAGAAATTTTGACTATTAAGAAATAAAGTTTCTCTTATGGTATTCATTTAATTTTATTATTTAGTATATTAAACTTAGCTTTGAGATTAAATTTTGCTAACTAAAGTTAGTTAGATTGATTTATTTGTTTGTAAAGAAATAAATTCGTTGTGATAATATTTTGTATTTTATGCCACAATAATGGTAAATTGCATTCATTTTTTAATCATAAATGCATTAAATGTTGTCGTCATGGTAATAAATTAAATTACGATATCATCATAAATGCACTGGCTACAGTAAATTAAATGATGTTGTATTTTTATGGTTGGAATAAGAATAGACATATGGTTTATTATATGGTGTATTCATTTTGGCAAACAATGCTCGATATAATGAAAGAAATAAGTTTGAACAACAACCTGAAGTTGTGCAAAGATTTTTTTTTTCCAACCAGAAGTTGTATAACTCAAAGTCCAAGACCTGAAGTCTTGAATTATGAAAAGATTTCTGATAAACTTTACAAGCTCGAATTCTTGTCAGTAATTTTTTGTCAAAATGTACAAGTCTTTAAAGAAGAATAGACTATTATTTTGTAACAATATGGTACACAAAAAAGGGAAGAAGTTTACACAAAATTTGAGAACCTGAAGTTCATAACAAATTAATGAACTTGAAGTTCATGAATTAGAAGCCCGAAGCTCTATTGAAATTATGTAAAATGATAAGGTTGTACTTCCTGAAGAATTTAAAGAAAATTAATAAATAATCATATGAGAAAATGATGCTGCATTCAAGAGAATACAAAAATCTCCAAATGAGTTACACCTTACCTTATATCTTATCATTTACACTATATTAACTAAATATCCTAAAGATATTATGCTATATGATATTTCAAACATCATTGGATGTGTGTGTATATTAATCTCCTGAAAAGATGTTTTAGAGATTTATTTATATTTATATTGCAAAATCTAACATCCCAGAAGAGATGTTATAGGAATTTTATTTTTGTTACATTGCAATTCCTTAAAAGGAAATACTATATTCCCTGAAGGAATAATGATATAATTTTTTTTTGAGTAATAACAATAATTTATTCAAAAAAATGATATTGTATACCAATGTTATACTTGAAATAGTACATATATATATATATATATATATATATCTAGAAGAGAAAGTTACACTCCAGAAGTAGTGGTTTTATCTCTTGCATCTTACTTTCAGTGGGTGAAGTTTTATCACCGTATTTAAAGTTTGATATGCCATTTTAAAAGAAGTTACAGCAAAAATCTCCAGCATGGATATTTCATGCTACTGTAAAAGTAGTAATTATGTAATTTATATAAAATAAATATTGTATATTGATATGGCATTCCAATAGTGCATATATGTATCCCTAAAAGAGACCAATAAATTAGGAAATATAACATATCTCTAGAAGAGATTTGCTTATATATTTGGTAATTTTATTAAACCAAATAAATGCATAGAAATTTGATTATAAAGGATCCTAATTTAGTTTAGATTAGATCCTAAAAGTTTGAGAGCTATGCGACATGTATCATATATTTCATTATAATTATATCAAACATGAGAAATATTACTCGTATAATTAATTCTTGAAGATATATCTTTAAATATTCTCCTGAAGAGATAGTCTATATTTCATATCATAAGTTTCATGCAAGCTATACATACGGTCCTGAGGAAATCTGTATCTGTAACATTCCAAGTATCCAGAAGATACTATTATTATTTTTACTGTAATTTTTTTTACAGAACTCTCAATAGAGATGTGTAGAAATGTCTATATGCAATTAAAAATTATTCCTTGATAAGTAATCATAATTAGTGTTCAAAACTGATATTTGAGATATAATTAAGAAATAAAACTTAATAACTTGAAGTTGTGTGCATATTTTGTTCGAACCAGAAGTTCAATATGGTTTCAAACCAAATGTTTTGATCGTTATCATGCGGTTTTGACAGGTTTGCATTGACATTGATTTATAAATAGAAATTAATAGTTTGGATCCTTGTAATAGTTTGTTCTAAAAATCATTAATTCAAATGAGAAAGAATATGAAAATTTTATAATATATATGTGATACGTGGACGCACGTATACATCCATATATGTAGATATTTAGCTAACAACCTGAAGTTTGTTATAAGCTATTATTTAGTGAATATGCATAGATATTATTTAGTGATTTAAATTTCAATCAATATAAATGTTGAATGACCTGAAGTCATGTATGTATTCAAATGATCTACACAATAAGTAAATTCCTCCAATAGCTTAGATCAATGAATGAGAACAAACTCTAATAATCAACATCAATTGAATGCATCTTATCAACTAATAAAAGAATTATCCTCCTATTATTAATATGTACGATATATTTGCTAGTAGCAATATCATAATGGATCAAAATAAGTATCCAAAGATGATAATTATTCAATGTTCGTAAACATTGAGGGGGAGGATTGAAAGAGATACAAGTACATTTTGATTATCGAAATTAAATATTGGTTGCAAAATATTAAGTAACTTGAATAAATTATTGACAATATCCCTAATATACTTGCTCCAATATAAGTTAAAACCCAAGAAGAACTAAAAATGGTATAAATCACATCTGAAGTGTGATAAAGAAGTCAGGTGGAAATATTTTTGGAGTAAGTAATAAAGATGCAAATAATGGAGGTGAGTGTTCTTGAAGAAACACTTAAGGGTGCTCTTGAAGAGACCAATGACATGATTGTCAAATTACCCAGAAGTGGTTTAGGTACCTAGAACATAATTAAAGAGATCTCAATAAATCATGTCTAGAACTGACAAGAAATAATCATCGACGATGAATTTGTAAATAATAAAGCGCTCATATTTATAAATAGATTAAGAATCTTGAATTAGGGGAAAAACATGGCTGGCCATCATGAATCCTTTAATAGTAGAGAAATATGGACATGTAGTCCGCAAAGTACCGAAAGTACTTGAAATGCTTAATATACCCTATAGGTATATGTGATTTAAATCATATTAAATAATGAAAGTATACAAATTCCTGAAGAATATAAATAACTTTCATTGTTATAAAGAATGCAAAGAACAAGGAGAGTAGATTTCAACCTACTTTTAAGTATTGTTGTAATGAAAATCTTGATATAATTTATGATGAGTAAATTACTTCCTATTTTTAAGTATCGTTGTAATGAAACTCTTAATATCCATTGAAGTGATAGTTGCGATATGCAAATACTTATTAAAGTATACAAATTTATGAAGAATATATATAACTTTTGTAGTTTTAAAGAATGAAAAAGACATGAAGTGTAGATTACAAATTTCTTCTAAGTATTGTTGTAATGAAAATCTTGATACATCAAGATGAGTAGATTACTTCCTGCTTTCTAGTAATGTTGTAATGAAATTTTTAATATTCATGAAAGATGTATAGTTGCAATAAGCAAACCTAATTTGAAGCACAAAAATGAAAGCACATAAAGTGTTTTTCATAAAAGTAGCATACAAATGCATAAAATGCAAACCATATTTGGAAGAAATAATCTTAGAAAATTTGATTGTATCGAAGGAAACTATTAATAAATTGTATTATTAAAGAGATTCATATTTATAGATCTAGAAGTATCTATAACCAATTTGAGTTATCGAAAGACGAATATAAATTTAGAGGAAAATTTTAAATCAGGGGGAGCATCCATAAGTATTTTATAATGCACTCTTTTTCCTTAACTAAGATTTTTCCCACTGGGTGTTTATTAGTAAGGTTTTAACGAGGCATTATCTGATCCAGAAGTATCAACTCCTTGGTAACATTTGAAATAAGTTATAATGTGCTCTTTTTCCTTATTTAAGATTTTTCCCACTGGGTTTTTCTTACTAAGGTTTTAATGAGGCATTATCTTGATCTGGAAGAATCAAATGTTTTTTTTAAGAAATAATCTCAAATATGTTAGTCAAATTGTATTTTTATCCTTGACTAAGGTTTTTACCATAGGGTTTTCCTTTGTAAGGTTTTTAATAAAGAATTGTATTGATCCAGAAGTATGAAACTCTATTTGATTCTATAAATGATTGAAATATGTAATACTATATTGTACTTTTTTCCTTCACTAAGATTTTTCTCATAGGGTTTTTCTTAGTAAGGTTTTAATGAGGCATTATTTTGATCCTGAAGTATCAGACTCTTAGAAGGAATATCATTTTGAGTATGATATTTATGATTTCACAAGTTACACTCTTTTCCTCTTTCAAGGTTTTTCCCATTGGGTTTTCCTTATAGAGGTTTTTAATGAGGCAACAAACAATATCTATATCGACTGAATCGATAAATGCAAGAAAGGTAATAATGAGGGGGAGCAATCATCGTACATGTTTCGAAATGGAAATTTTCAAGTTATCAGAGCATTCAAGATTTTGAAGACGCATATTCAAGGGGGAGTGTTACAATATATGTAAATCATAAAATGAATATGCTTTTATGTTCTTTTGTTTAGTCCCACATCGTGGAATATATTAAATCCTTAGCTCTGAAGCCTTTATATAAAAGAGGCTATGTAATGTAAATAAAAGTCTAATTCTCAAGAATGAATAATATATCTTTTGCCTCTCTCACTACCGACTTCTACTTTCTTCATTTCATAACAAATACTCAATATTTGAATAATCAATAACTACAGTGGTTAAATTATTTATTAAAAATTTATGCGGACTCGGCGTTGTTGTTCATAACAAATTTTATTTTTTGAATCAAAAGTCAGATGGAAAAAATATTTCGACGCCATATAGTCGCAAATCAGAGAAAAACCTAAAATAGTGAGTAAAGATGTCAAAAGTTGTCTGGATTCAGTGTTTTTGTTTATAACAAACAATTTTTCATGAATCAGAAATCAGATTGGAAAAATTATGTTCTATGTTACCAATCGGATTAATTAAAACAAAAAATAATGAGTAACAATGTCGGAGCAAATCGAAGAATGTAAACATTTAATTGAAATACATACAATATAAAGAATTATACCTTTGAGAAGAAGAAAAAGGTAATAGCATGCCAGAGCTATCTCTAGCGGCCCATCCAATTGCTTGTCATGGACGCTATGCATCTGACGACATTTCTAGTAGCGTTTCGCAAGTAAGATAAATAGAATTTTAAGATCGATTGATAGTGATGAATGGAATCAAGGTTTGGAGGAACTGAATTTAGGGATGTAAACGAATTTGGGAGAAATAGAATTGGGTTTATGAATCGACAGGGAAAAGGGGAGCCGCGCATGCGAGAAGATGAGTAATGTAAAGGCATTTCGGGTATTTCAGAAAGACGCAATTGAAATCAAGTCATTGAATTTACATTATTAGTAGTAGAGATGTTGATTTTAGAGCTATATGTATGTCACATATGATTAGATCTTGGTATGTTTGAAATATGTTGATTAGTGTTAAAGTATGGGTTAACATTAGCACTCTTATGGATATGTTTAAATAATGATCGATATAGGCTGGGATTTGGTTATGTTATTGAATCGGGTTGTTGTGTATGTGACTTTGGATATGTGATTGTGTGAATATAGAAGGCAGTACTTTGAAAGTGAAGTGGACATAAGATTCGGTTGCAAATCAAATCATTTACTTGTTGTTTTAGTAAAGATTTGATTTGTTTTTCTTTAATTTGTTTTCAAACTTTACTGAAGTTTTAATTTTTTTTTACTTTAGTAAATAAGAGCGAAAAGTCTAATTTTTGGGATAATAACTTAAAAATGAATCCTAGGTTATTGCACCTATAGCAATAGTCGCTATGGATGCACTTCGGATTTTTCAAAATTTCATGTTCTAAGTTCTTTTTAAAATATTTTGGAAATCCTTTTCAAAATAGGTTAGAGATACTTAAGTTATTTTTAGCTTAATTAAGGTTTATTAATTAAAATTAATTGGTTAATCAAGAATGACTATTTATTAATTAATTAAGTAATCAGGTTAAGTAATAATTAATTTTAAAAAATATTAATTAAGTAAATTAATCATTTATTAAATAAGAAGTTTTAATTAATGACTTACTTAGGTTAAAAAAGGTAATTAATTTTAATTATTATTTAATTATAGTTTAATCGTTTAATTAGATATTAATTAATTAAAAGTTAATTTTGTACTAAATTATTGCTTAATTAAGGATTAATTTTAAGTAAATGTTTATTTGGTTAAAGTTTAATTATTAATTAACTTTTAATTAATTAAGGTCTAATTTATTATTAAAGTTTTAATTAAAAATTATTTTACTATTTTTATTTTGTTAAATAATTAGGATTAATTAATATTTAATTATTAATGAAGGTTAATTAATTATTTAATAGTTAGTAAATTATTAATTTGGGTTTAATTAATAGTTAATTAGGGGTTAATTAATTATTTAAAGGTTTCGTTATTTTTAATTATTAATTAAGTTAAATTAAATTTGATTAAGTTTAATTATTATTTAATAAAGAGTTAACTTGAATTTAAAAGGGAGTTTAAGTTTTAAATCCTTGTTTTCTAAGAATCAAATTGTTTAAAGGGAACTTCTGTTCCGAGGATAGTTTTGAACACAAGAATTCATGTGTTGATACCATGAAGTAGACAAATAACTATGAATAAGCTATAACATTGATTGACTGTATTTTTTGGATATCTAATAGTAGAATAAATCACCGTTCTGCTATAGGGTAAGTGTTGATTGTTTTGAATATAGAATAACAAAATAAATTCTCATTTTGTTTTAAATTGATTGTTGATTGTGTGGACATAAGTTAGTAGAATAAATCACCATTCTACTATATGTAATGATTTTGTTTAGATATCTACATAGAAGGACAAATCACCATCCCGCTATTTTGATTTGGACATGTATATAATAGTTAGTTCATATTGACATGATGATTTCTTGATTTGAATATGAGTTGTATTTATATATATCTTGACTTATGTAAATAACTATGAAGAAAACTGGAATTGAAATTGAATGGTAACTTAAATTAGTACCATTAGGAGTTCTAAGCCTCGTTTTGAAATTATAAAGTATGATTTTGAATTTATTTTAATTCTTTCAATTTGAGGTTAAGGGTTTATTAATGGTTTTGCAAGTTATATAATTATTTTATCAAGATATTCATAAATGATAACTTGCCTATAGATAGGAGTTTACCTAAACAAAAGGTTTATTTAAAGGTGATTACTAATGATGTTCTGTAAAGGATATTTTGTAAAGAATTTCTTTAAGAAGATTTATAAGAAGCTTATAAATAGGAAGAAAATTAATAAACATTTCAGAGATTTGGAAAGAGGCTTTATAAATTAACTTAAAAGTTTTATAAAAGTGGGAATAACTTTGTTTTGGAAGTTATAAGTTAACCGAAATATGAGATGAGCTTTTGAAAAGGAAACTTGTTTGGTTATTTAATATGGGATTTGAAAAGAAGAAAACTTTGTAAAGTTTGCAAATATACTTATACCATTGAGATAAGTACATGGATATTTTACAAGTATAAAGGAAACGCAAGGTGTTTGGGAATAGTGTTTAGAAAGGATCTTCTGATAAAGTTTTATAAAGTGGTTTATTGATTAAAGATTAATAAATAAAGGCTTAGTTTATCTCATATTGAATTTAAACCATGATTGGAAGTTTGTTATGTGATAGTTAAATAATCGACTATCAAATCTATAGCCAAAACATAACTTTGTAAACATCTAGAGAAATGCAGAAATTACATGGTACAGCTACCATCAGTGGTGCTATACTGTACATATAAACTCGTTTTTTTTCCTAAGACAAATGATAAGGATACCTGTTCATTCAAATAGTTAGGAGGTGAACTCCGCACTTATTTGTTCGTTTGTTTATTTCCTAAAGAACTGGGTTTGAATTTACCGGAAACTATCAAAGATGTTTCGAAGAGACCTGGATCAGATATGTAATCCGAAATCCATTTTGATCCAACTAAGCATTTCGTGATGAAGATCTCTGAAGAGCTTGGAATCGAAGACGGAGTTTGAAGTGTAAAGGCTAGTCTTTATTAATCCTTGGGAGGGATTCCTTGTAATGGACATAATAAGAGTAGCGCCTTCGATTTCGTTCTGTCCTAGAACGAACTTTTATGAATGAATACTAGCATTGCATTGATGCCGGGAGGGCAGTGTTAGCATTACAAGAGGGAAGTGCTATATGTGAAATGTAAAACGTAGCCTCAAGTCTCATCAACTGGAAATGACTAAAATAGGGGAGATGCAACAAGGCTAGGTGTGGGTAGCTCCTACAATGGATATGTTATCACCTTTCTAGATGACCATTCATACTTTCAGATTGTTATACATGAGAGAGCCCTATAAAGGTTGGGAACAACCGGGGTGATGGCATATTCGGTACTATCCAACAAGGGGTAGGCCGGTCCTGTGTTGGCAGGGGTCGTTAGGTACAATCTTGGTACATTGTCCTAGAGGTGTACTGTGACGGGTGGTACCCCAGTAGCCCAGTCATTAATTGGAATCCATTCTCCAATACGAGCTTTACAGTTTTAGTTGTATACTAAATATGTTGGAACGTGAGATGCAAGCATTCCACCTATTCTAATATTTTACTTCGAGACATTAGATATTATCTTAATATCATTGGATTTTTATATAAAAATGTTTTGGTTATCATAAGGTAAAAACTCATCTGTGTTTATGTGCGATGTGGTCTTATGAGATACCTTTGATTTCGAAAAGAGTTTTTAACTTAATAATTTAGACATTTGAGTTTACTCACACCAGACCCATGTTTGACCCAGAGTTTTATTTTTTCCTCTAAAACTCTTGGGTGCTCAACTTTTTATGGGCAGCCAAGTAGTTCAGGTCTTACAGATGCATTGAGCAGGAGATTGGAGTAGATGGCTTCATCGATAGCTAGTTATTATCTGGTTTCCGCTATATCATATATATGTTGTATCTGTTATGTAAGGACATGTTGTTATAACTGTCCTAGGATAGAGTATATTGGTATTACTCTGATGTATTATTTTGAAATGACCATGTAAATAATTATTTTATTAATATATGTTATTCCGTTGCGTTGTGAGATTCTCTGTTTATTCAATTTTTCTATCTTCTACCTTCTTCATTTACCCTAACAAATCGGTATTTCCAGCACTTGAATGTTCGGCATGTAATACAGTTGACGTATTAGTGTCGATTTTATTTTCGAAGATCGAAAATCTAGTTCATTACAGGTTGCTTATGTACTTAACCATGTTTGGTTTCCATATAAAATTGAATCTCTGATTTGATTTGTTTATTTGATAGTCAAGTAACCGACTATCAAATTTTGGCCAATTTTAAAACTACCTGATGTTGATTCGTAGAGACCATGATCAGATAAACATGAGTTATCCAAAAACCACATCGAACCTGCATAAGCATTTGAATTAAAGATTCTTGAAGATGATGGAATCGAAGATGGAGTTCTTCGAAGTGCAAGGGCTACTTAATACTAATCCTGAGGATGTAGTAGAAGTAGTGCCTTCAGTTTGTTCATATCCTGAACAACTTGTATGGATGAATGCTGGCATTGCACTGTTTCTTGGAGGTCAGTGTTAGCACGCCTTGTGGGATTTGCTAAAAAAGTAAAATGTAATCTCAAGCCTCACAACTAGGAATGAAATGAAATCAAGAGAGATGCACAGGGTTATGTGGGTCGCACCTATTAAGGTATGTCATTACCCTTCACTTTCTATGAATTTATGTATATTATGAGCTCGAGGAGAAAGGTTGTAAAGCAACCGGACTAATGACATATTCAGTACTATCCAGTAAGGGGTAGGTCGGTTTTGTGTTGGAAGGAGGTCTAAGAGGGGCCATTGGTACATTTTCTAGAGGTGTACATTACCCCGATGCTTTGTTATTATATGGAATCCAGCCTCCAATATGTGCCTTTACAGACTTAGTTGTGTACCTAATATGCTGGAATGTAATTAGTGGTTCCTACGATTACATATTTATTTTAAATCTTAGACATTATTATAATATCACAAGATTTCTTATAAAATGGTTTGGTTATCTTAAGGTAAAAACCCATCCGTGTTTATGTGCGACGTGGTCATACGAGATACCTTTATGTTGGAAAGGTTTTATAACATTAAAATCATTTGGTTTGCATTTCTCATGTTGGTGTACTAGACTGATTTGGGCGTTATTTCTTTATAATGCTTGGATTAGCCTGAGCATATTTCCATATTTAGCTTTAGATGCTTTGGAGCTTCAGGAGACGAGCTGGACACCTCTAGGACGTATTCACATATGTTTTATTTCCGCTGCATTTGTTGTTTTGTATTTATCAGCATTTGTAATGACAGGTTGTTATAATTGTTCAGACTGATGGTCGATAGTTACTCTGATTGATGTGTGTGCATTACAGTTTTCTTTTGTAAAGATCTATTGTATATTATATGCCACGATGGAAGATTTTTCTCTGCCTTTTCTTTCTTTCACCTAACAATTTGTCTTTCCAGCACTTAGATGTTTGGCACGTGAATACTGTGGCCGTATTAGTGTCGACTTTCGAGGATCTAAAAGGAAGGTCGTTACATGTGTTATTAGAGCTTAGGTTGAGCGAACACCTAGACTATGATGAGGCAGACTCATTAGAGGTAGGGTTAGTAACATCTTGGAGTAAGTTTGAGTGTATATGTGTGCGCGCGCACACACACGTATAAGAGCGTGTACTTGTTAGTGCTATAAAAATGTTCTATATTGTGTTTATTTATCAGTTGAGAAGTTTATAATTTTTTAGTCAATACAGTAGGTACAGCTGTATCGATAGAGGTTTCTTAACTCTTAAAGAAGGCAAACCGACACGGTATTGTTCAGAAATGGGTAATAATTTTGCCTAGATTTTATTTTTACATTCTAAAGAATAATCTTTTAGAAATTGATATAGTTGTTTATGATGTGTTTGTTTGTTTCAAAATGATAGTATTAAATTATTATCCGTTATTGTTTGGTTAAATTAAATACGAATACCTTGTGAATTAAGCTTCACAGTTCGATTATAAGGCGTTCAGTGATAATGTTGGGTTAAACTTTAATTCTTGTAAAAGTTGTTTATTATCATCTAAATAAGGATATACATTTGTGAAATGATTTTATTAATAAAGCATATATATATATATTTGTTGACCCAAAAAATGGACCAACACCCTAGTTTGGATCTGAAAGCAATAACTCTGTCTTCACAGAGTAATATGACAGATCACAGAAATAGAAAAGAAGCAATAAAGGAAAATAGACAGAAGATTTTTGCAGTGATTCGACTGTTAACAAAGCCTACGTCCATTTTATAGTTTTATTATAAACTGACTGCAATCACAAAGGTTGTTTGATTACAAAGCTATGGCTAATTCCAAGCTGAATTAGATCTCTAGAGTTAGAATCCACTATAAAATCACAGTGTATTCCTTCTGAGATTGTTGTGAGGGAACTAGAAGTAAAGAATAACCCCAGCAGAGCTTCAACAATCAGCTTCCCGAAGATCCTCGTTATGTTGTAGGAGGTATGCTATTTATAGAGATTGGAGGGTTTCTGGCCAAGCTCGTTATTTTTAGGTCTCAAATATGGCATAGGCGACCTAGGGGGATTAAGTGGTTTAAAATTGCCAAAATCCATGGGTCGCATGCAAACCATGAACCATGGGTCGTTGGCGACCTATAGACTTAGTCTATTTCGCCCATTGAATTCTTTCTCCTTCAATTGTATCTCGTAACTTTATTTTTCGTGGTTTTGAAGGAGTACATGGGTTGCCGTTGATCTGACCATAGAGGTCTATCCTGGATTTCGAAATTGGAGATGTCTTCTTAGGTATTCATCATTGTAGTCACATGCTGATGGTAAGTTGCTTGCTGCTTATACTTAAATACTTGTTAATCCGCAGGGATACTAGTCTCTTGGCTTCATTGACTCCTATCGTCAACTTAACCGTGTAGCTTGGTCCTTGTCGAACACTAGTCATAACATCTCCGGTTAGTTCTTGAATCATCCCGCCGCTTAAGGTTTCCTTGCTTTCTGTTGGTACCCGCTGGGTTAAAACCCTGGATAACATTTTCCCCCCAGAATATGTCTTGGTTGAAAACAAGGCGTTCTCTTGAAGTTATCATTTTTCATATCCATTTGTTAATTTTCAAGTGGTTGTATTGGAGCTCTACACATAGAATAAACTAACGTCGTCGATTATTTTCCTATGGTTCTAGCTATTGTTGCTTGCCTCAACCTGTCATGCTTTTGCTTGCCATTTCCTGGCATGTCTTGGAGTGACGAACAATCGCGATTGACCAAATTTGAAGTGGCTGGACGGAGCTTTCTTTTTCAAGCATAAAAATATGAAAAGTATGCAAATTTCTATTACACATTTGTATATATTTATGTTTTATTTATTCATATATTATATATATATATATTATATGTGTTCGCTAGGGACCCAAGGGGGTAGTTCGCTAGCGACCAAACTTATCAAAGCTTCAGGTCGAGTCGCATGCGACCTGTAGAGGGTCGGGTCGCTCCCGACCCCAACACTTAGCGAAATTATTTGGTCTTTGACTTTTCTTATTTATAACCCTCGGCCGACCTAAGTCACTTTACTCAGCCTGATCCTTTTTCATTCTTCCAGAAGATTTCTCCTATTCCTTCGAACGATTGAGTGCTCTAGTGATTCCAACCAGGTTCCAGTGCTTTATTTGCTTTGCTCGATTCATATACCGCCACTGAGCTATCATCTTGTTGAGCCTAAACCCTAGCGGACCCGCTTCATTCGATATTAAAGTGTAGTCGACCCATCATCGCCTTCGAATCCTAGCCGACCCGCTTTGTTCAATCTTAAGGTGTAGCCGACCTATTGCTTTATGGTACATGAGCCAATCCTCCATTAGCTCACCCACGACCTAGTTTGTAGCTCACTAAGTTCAATTTATGACTCCTCTTGTTCCATTTAACTAATTTGAGGTAGGTTCATTTGGCTGAGTTGTTGATTGCAATGTTGGTATGACAGTTTAACGCCTTGCTTTAGCTTGTGACATTGTCTACAAAATTTCATTCTAATTATGGTTCTTTGGAGAAAGATAGGAAGTCAAATCTTGAGTCGTCTTTCGGGATAACATTTGATTTTTGGCATAAGAACCTCAACGCGTTTTTATTATCCTTGACCATCGAACCAGACTTGGATTGTTACTAGTTTGCAGATGTCACTTGCATAACGCTTCATCAGTTGACCTTGATTCTCCTAAGAACTTGGGCTTATCACGTTTTACCTATTTCATGCTTGGTGTCCCTGCTATGAGAAGAGTTTCCCCTGTCGCTTTAGACAACGGATCCGTTATCGACTATAGACCGATAACGGCAAGCGTGCAAGCAGTATAACCAAAAGTTGGAAGCGAAATTTTATAGGAAGTTTTTCTCTACTTTCACTGCAAGCGAACTATCTACACGGGATAACCTATTTGCGGCACTCTAGACATCGAGTTTACCTCATATAGATAGCACACTGCACTTGCCTCAGTTCGTTCTTTAAATCCGATGTGCTAATCTCAAGTTAATGTTGCATCGGATTTTAAGTGTGACAGGGAAAATTCATAAGGATAGGATAGATTTGTCAATAGAATTACCCGACCTTTTGCAGATGCGAGTTCTGTCATATAGAATGAAACAACCATTCACATGTTGCAAGCCGAGTGGACAAAGTTCGATGCATTCTTAAGCTGAATCGTCATCCACTTCACAAGCTGAGTTCGATCAACTAATTTCAGTTGGGCTGATCGTGGATCACACCCTCCCAACTTTTGAGTTTTACTCAATCCGCCTGAAAAAGCCTTGTCGGTGATCTCCGCTAAGGTTCTCTATAACATATGTTTACAGCACGAGCTTCCCGAAGAGGATGTGCACCTTCCAAAGAAAGATGAGTTCGCTCACATGCCTCCCCTGTTTACAGCTTGCCATCGGTTCATGTGTTTGAATGGAGCTGTGCCTCCCTTTAACGATATACTTTGTGAAACGCTATCGAACTTGGGAATTGCCCCATTCCAGCTTCACCTGAATGGTTATGCCATCCTCACTTGCTTGCATATCCTTTATATGCGGGTATTTCATCGCGCTCCAAGTTTCGATGAGTTGCGGTACTCCTAGCATTCAAGAGGAGAGATGATTTCCCCTCCTTGATTATAATTGCGGCCCAACGAAATCGGAAAATCATTCTGCATTTGCAAAGCAACTTATCTCAATTCAAGACATAGTACTTCTTCGCCAGGTGCCCCGAGGGATTTAATCGTCAATGGAAGACAAGGGGTAAGTTTCCTTATTCTCCTTTGCCGAGCTTTGAACTGATGTGATAGAGTCTCTAATTGATCACTTGCTCTTTGCAGTTATCTTAAGGACAAAAAGAGAGACGACTCTTAATGAAACCTGTCAAACTGTAAAGGCTACTGATGTCGAGGAGCAGAGCGCCAGAGTCTTGCTCACTGACGAGAACTTGTGCCAATTCGGAATATTAGGTCCAAGAAGGTCTGTTGCACAGATTGAAGCTCCCTCTCCCAGCCAAGCTAGAGTTCACGCAAGGCCTTCTTCTTCTTTATAGGATTCTGCTGAGGTCATGAAATAGGCGGCCTCTCTGAAAGTCCTCCCGACGAGACTCATGAGGAAGGCATCGCTGCTGGTCTAAGCGGTTCTACTAGAATATACCCGATCCAGGAGGAATTAGAAATTGGGCCCATGTAGAGAGAAGGGAAAGCCACGATAGACTCGGAGAAGGAGGAAGGGGAATTTGAAAGCAGCAGTGATGATTCAACAGCTAGTGACTATTATCTATCAGAGTCCAAAGGTAAAGACTCAAAGTCATGTGATGAGACACCGAGCATCAGTCACATCCTTTCAAATTCACCCCCTTTCAATACTGATGGTAAAGATAAGGCCCTAGAGGCCGGCAAGGGTCAAGATTCCCCCAGTAAGGCTACCAGTGTAGATTTTGGAGATATCGATGATGTATTCGTCGACTTTTATGTCCTTATGAAGGACGAATTCAACTTTGATGTGACGCCACCCTGTTTTGGAGGTATCGTGCCATCCTCCAACCCGACTTGCTTGCAACAACCAAATTCAGCCCCATTCCCTACCTTCATTCGTCCACTCTGGTTTGTGACGACGTCTAAGGCCTATTTTAGGAATGCACGACACGACACATTAGGATTGCTCTTATATTTACTTTCCATTCTCTTGTATGTTTGCTCAATGCTTTATGTGTTTCTGAAGTGTCTCATGTATGCTTTATTTCAGGTATGATGAGAGGGCGTGGTCTTTATGACGACTTCAAGGATTACACCAATTCACAAGGGTACTCGAAGCGTTCTTTCAGTCGCCACCAAGTTCGGGAGTTGGAGGAAGAGTATAGGCGGAGGAAAGAGCATGAGGTAGAAACACATCGTCTGGAGGAAAAGGATAAGTATCGCTTGCATAGAGGCAATTACTAGAAAAAATGGTCTCACAATGAGTGGGAATAGTCATCGAAGAAGTCTAAGCTCGATCATCACTCCCACCCTTTCGAACTTGTTCCAAAACATACTTCGGTGGGACAAGAGATTACCACTTCTTCTGTCCCCATTTCGCCTTCAACACACGTCTCATCTTCTTCTATTGTTGCTACTATCCCTGTTCCTTCTCATTCCTGCCAAAGACTGGCCTACATTCTTACCACAGGCCCACCTAAGCTTGAGGCAGCTCTCCCAGTTTGGTTTCTAAAGGGTGTTAAGTTTGATATGAATATTCATCCCATTCGGGGAGACTCATATATGCCGTGCCTTCAAGCCATTCGGGCTGATTTGGAGAAGGGCCAGAAGTGAGAGAGGCTTTGTAAACAACTCGTAGATACTAATAGGAATAACTATCAAGATATCCTCTCCTGTGAAGCCGAAAACGATGATTTTGAAAAGGCGTTAGCCGAGCGGGATGCTAAAACTAAACAACTGGAGAAGGAAAAAGTGGCAGCGCTATGAGACAGTACGAGGACTGCCAGCTTGATGCAGGAGATGAAACATGCGCACGAGAGAGCCGAAATCGTTTGAAGAGACAAAATTAAGAAGATGCATGCAGAAGAAGCCATGTTGAAGGAAGATGTGGTTGCCTACAATGCTATTATCCAAGCCCAAAAGAAGAGAAATGCCGGCCACAATCTGGTTGTAGAGGGACATACCAAAACAATCTCCAATCAGGCCAAGACAATTGAAGAGTTGCAGGGACAATCGTAGGATTACAAGCTCAGGTTGCACAACTTAATGTTGACAAAACCACAATTGAGATGGAGAAGGCTGTACTGACAACAAATTATCTAGAGCTCCAGCATACTTTTGACCAGAAGATGGAGAAACTAGACTCGTGATCATGAATTTCTATGACAACTCTATATTGCATCAGGGGAGTCTCTCTTATCTTGGCCCGAAGTTCCCACGCACTCTTCCCCTTGTTTGGGAGGAAATCTTGTTTCGTTTTGCCGAGAACGGCGATGTATATACAGATCAGGAGTTGCGAGATGCCTATATTAATTAGCAATCTAACGTGTTACTTGAAGGCCAAGAAATTCTCTGAGCGGAAGGGGAGATGGAAACCGCCGAAGCGGCTCTGACAGTTGCCATAGGTGTACCTGCCAAGCCTTCAATCTCTAGTGCAGATGAACCTTCGGGGCAGCTTCATGATGAGCCGACAAGCTCGAAGCTCGATGTTGTTTCCCATGTGGTGGAGATTTCCAAAAAAGATGAAGGAAATGAGTTCGAGGTTGCCGTTCGGACCCTTCCTCCAGTGCAGGCAATGATCACAGTTCTCTCGAATTCATGGGACTATATCTTATGCCACAAGAGCAAGAGGAGTTTAATGCTTTTCTTTTTGATCTTATAGGTCCCTCTACTCTTCCTATTGACGCACCATTTACTTTGGCGCTTATACATGATGCTATCTTTACATCTTATGAAATTGTATCGGTTCCTATTACTACCCCTACATCAACACCTAGCTCTCAACCAGGATCGGAGGCTGAGAAGATTGAGGTGCTTCATGGCATGGATGATCCTTCGGCGTCCCTTGAAGGTGATACGACTACCGTTGAGGCCAAAGGGCAGGAGACACCGACAGAGCAGCCAACAAAGTCTTTGCATGATCTGGTTGCCGTTAAGAAAGAGAAAGTGGAGGCGGCCAAGGCCTTAAAGAGTTCTCGGAAGTGGCGAAAGCGCAAGGGGTCAGGAAGCTCTGTTGGAAAGCTTCCGGAGGAGGAGGAGATCGCTATGGAAATACAAGTGGACATTACCGGCAGCGACACCTCTCCAGAAAAGAAGCAGAAGTTGCCTACCAGAGGTGGCAAAGGAAGTGGTGGTAGAAAGCACTGATTGGCCCGTTCGAGGAGGGACTGTGTTTTTTCAAATAGCTTGCGGGAAGGTTGAATCGTTATGTGTCTTTTTGTGTGCTTATACCTAAGTGTCGAGCATGTATTTTGTGCCTTGGCCGTGGAGTATGTAACAAAGAATTTTTTGTTGACCGCCGCTGTGTGAGTATGGCCCTCACATTTTGATTTTGTGTTCATCAGATTGCAAACAATACCTGGCATTTTTACTTTATTTTTGTTTATCCTTCCACATATGCTCTGTATGCATATGTACGTTTCATTTCATTCTTTGCTGACAACACTTAGAGGATTTTTGTTGAGAATTTCATAAAACTTTCGAAAACTTTCGAAATTGCTTAATCTTGTTTGGAAAATCCTTAAAGCTTCAACAATGTCGTCTTGGAAATTTTCCTTAGGAAGTTAAACTTCCGCATAGGATTCTTTGTTAACTTTTAAGATAGAACTCGTGAGTTTATTGTCATTTGGAGTAATAGGGCTTGTGGATTCTTCGCATTCGAGTGATTCTATCTTCGTACAAGTACATGCCCCCTGTTCACAGGACTATTCACTCCAAATAAACTTTAAGCATTCGACATCTCCGAGCAACCCAAGAAGTTTCAACTCGAGTGCATGGCTTCTGGGGTTGCTTAACACTGCTTGTCTCCGGGTAACGCAAGGAGTTGGAGTTTGGGGTTTCTCGACATTGCCTATCTATGGGTAACGCGAGAAGCTTAAATCTGGGGTGTTTCTACATCGCCTATCTTCGAGCGATGCGAGAAACTTAAGTCCAGGGCTTCTTGGCGTTTCCTATCTCCGTGCAATGTGATAAACTCTCCTCTTGAGTTCCTCGGCATTGCCTATCTTCGGGTGATGTGAGAAACTTAAATTGGCTTCTTAGCGTTGCCTATCTCCGAGCAATGTGAGATGTTGTGTCTTGAGTTCCTTGCTGTCGCCTATCTCTGGGAAATGCGAGAAACTTGAATCTGGGGCTCGTCGGCGTTGCCCATCTCTGGTCAATGCAAGAAGATTGCATCTTGAGTTCCTCAGCGTCGCCTATCTCCGGGCGATGCAGGAAACTTGAATTTGGGGCTCCTCCACATTGCCCATCTCCAGGCAACATGAGAAGCTTGCGCCTTGAGTTCCTCGGCGTCGCGTATCTCCAAGCGAAGCAAAAAACTTAAGTTCGTGGCCCTCTTGATGCAGCTGGGGCGGCACCTTTTTTTAGAGGGTCGGGATCGGGTTCCACCGATCCGACTATTTGAGTCGGTTTACCTCTGCCGGCTCATCGGGTAATTACTATGCACACAATTTGAATGATTCAGAAAGCAAACTTTATTAAGAAAAGCATGGCCGATTCTTTGCCTATTTATAACGCCACAGACATTCACATAATAGCTATTTTTTTGCTAAAAATTTGAAAATACATAAAGTAGCTTTTAAATGAAATATCGATGGACCAATTCGCTGTTCCAAGATTTAGGAATTGTGATACCAACTTGAATGTCCCATCTCTAAGTTTTTGATAAATGACGAATGTCCTTCCCAATTCGGTCCAAAGGCTCCCGGGACTGGGTATACTCGCTTAAGCATGAGATCTCCAACTTCGAAGGTTTGACTGCGAATTTTGGAGTTGAAGTTTTGTGTGACCCTTTTTTATGGGCGGTGATTCTCAATTCTGCTTCCTCTCTCTTTTCATCGACCATGTCAAGTGATCTGAGTAGGATTTGCTCATTTTATTGTTGGTTGAAATTCAGCCGTCGGTAAGAGGGGACTTCTACTTTGACATGAATCATCGCCTCTGAACCATATGCCAATGTGAATGGAGTATGGCTGATAGCAGCTTTCTATATTGTTCTATAAGCCCATGGTGCAAGTGGAAGCTCAACAACCCAGTTTCCCTTTGCTTTCATCAATCGCTTTTTGATGGTGGACTTGATGTTCTTGTTTATTTCCTCCACTTGCCCGTTTTCCTGTGGACGAGCCACTACGGAAAAGCTCTTCTCAATTAGGAAGCGATTGCAGAAGTCATTGAACTCGACGCTTTTGAACTACGTTCCATTGTCAGTGATGATTTTCCGCGGCATGCCAAACCTACAAATGATGTTTTTAGCAACGAAGTTAATAACTTTCTTTGTGGTTATGGTGGCCAGCGGTTCCACTTCGGCCCATTTCGTGAAATAATCTACGGCCACTATTGCATATTTGGCTCCTCATTTTTCCATTGGAAGGATGCCAATCAAGTCGACCCCCCATATCGCAAATGGTCATGGGCTAACCATTTTTGTTAGCTCTATTGATAGAGTTCTCTTAATCTTGTTGAATCTCCGGCAGTGATCACATCTCCTGCATGATCTGCGGCGTTGCGATTTACCGTTGGCCAGAAATACCTGTATCGAATGATTTTCTTTGCTAGAGTCTGCCCCTCAGTGTGGTCTCCGCACTCGCCTTCGTGCACTTCTTCCAGGATTCGGTATACTTTGTCTTTGGTCACACACCTGAGAAGAAGGGTCGAGAATCCCCTTCGATAGAGTATTCCATCCTGTATATGAACCGTGGCGCCTTCCTGAGTAATTTCTTTCGTTGGTTTCAGTCTGCCAGAAGAGTTCCTGCCAGAAGATAATCTTTTATTGGTGTCACCCACGTGTTCTGTTACATAGATTTCTCAAGAATCCATTCTACATTCATTTTATTAATGCTTGGATTGGCTAGGGTTTTGACTGCGATAATTTCCAACGACCGGGCTTCTCTGGAGCTTGCTAACTTGGCCAAAAAGTATGCCTTGATGTGTTTCTCCTACGGTATGTGGGTTATGGTGTAATGTTCGATGTTGCTCAGTAATTCTTGCTCTTTGGAGAGATATGGAGCCAGATTCTCACCGCGCGCCTGATACTCTCCCTTCACTTGACACACAACCAGTTGGGAGTCACTATATATATATGAACACACTTTATTTTGAGTTCCTTCACAACTTTCAACCCTACGATCAGTGCTTTGTATTCCGCCTCATTGTTCATGGAAGGGAATTCCAAACGTAGAGCATAGCTAAGGCCCACCCCTCTAGGGTTTCAAGCACTGCCCCTACGCTCGAAGATGATTTGTTCGATGCTCCATCAAAAAAAACTTCCATTGTGTGTCTACATGCGACTGAACTTCCTCTTCATCGTCTCTTATTATGAACTGAGCAATGAAATCGACCAGGGCTTGCTCATTGATTGCCTTCCTTGGGTGGTAAATGTTATCATATTGACTCAACTCTATGTTTGGTCGGATGTTCCTAGTCGGTATAAAACTTGTTTTAATGGCCGATCAGTCAATACTTTAATTGGATGAGCCTGGAAGTACGGCCGTAATTTTCGAGATGCGATCAGAAGGAAATATGCTAACATCTCTAACTTCGAGTAATTCTTCTCGGCTTCGGTGAATCACTTGTTAATGTAGTACACAGGTCATTGGATCCTCGCTTCTTTCCATACGAGAGCTGCACTCAATACGTGCGGGGGAACTACTAAGTAAATGAATAAGTCTTCTCCATCGACTGGTTTTGATAAGACCGAAGGAGTTTCCATATGTTGTAGTAGCTCCTCGAAGGCTGTTTGACAAGTTTCATTCCATTCAAAGTTTTTCTTTCCCTTCTTTAGCGTGTCAAAGAATGGTATACACTTGTTAGTAGCTTTTGAGATAAAATAGCTTAATGCTGCGACTTTTCCATTCAAACTTTGACGTTTTCTCTTATTCTTAGGTGCTTGGACTTTATGTAATGCCGTTATTTGCTTCGAATTTGGTTCAATGCCCTGGGCAGTCGCTATGAATCCCAAGAATTTCCCGTAAACCAGCTCGAAATGACAATTAAGTGGGTTAAGCTTCATTCCATACTTACAGAGTATCTCGAACATCTTGGCAAGATTATCTAGGTGGTTAGTAGCTACTTGGGATTTGACTAACATATCGTCCACATAAACTTCCATACTTTTCCTGATTTGGCACTTAGACATAGTATTCACTAGTCTTTGATATGTGGCCCCTGCATTCTTTAAACCAAATGGCATCACTCTATAGTGGTATAACCCTAAGTCGGTGATGAAGCTAGTATTTTCTTGATCCGGTTCGTGCATTAGGATCTGGTTATAGCCTGAGTACGCATCCATAAACGTCAGCAATTCATGTCCCGCTGTCCCGTCCACAAGTTAATCATTTCTGGCCAATGGGAAGCTATCCTTTGGACAGGCTTTATTGAGGTCTGAAAAATAAATACAAATTCGCCATTTTCCATTAGACTTATTGACTAGTACAGGGTTTGATACCTATTCGGGATAGACTGCATCCTGGATGAAGCCATTGGCCATTAGCTCATCCACCTCTTCTCTCAACGCCTTGGACCGTTCAAGGCCCAAGCTGCACCTTTTTTGCTTCACTGGAGTGAATTTTTGATCAATGTTAAGGGCATGACGGGCAATTTTAGGCGATACTCCACACATATAAGCATGCGTTCCGGGGAAAACATCTAAGTTGGCGTGAAGGAATTTGGTCAATTACGATCGCATCTTGTTTCCAAACCGCGACACGATTCTTAGGACCCATGTGGCGTCATCCATACTAACTGGGACAGAAACATCGGTTCAGCTGGTGCCGCCCTATCCTCCCTTGAGCTTTCTTCCTAGGGTCTAAAGCCTTGTCAAATCGGCTATGGTCCCTAAGCCAGAGACAGTTCTATAGTTGCTATTCAGAGGGTTCGTGGATGTGGAGAGCTTTCCCCATATCCCATCCTTTCTCCCTTCTTTAGATTCACATAATTCTGCAATATAAAACTCTCTAGCCACGCATTGGTCTCCTTTTACAATCCCGACTCCATGCTCGGTAGGGAATTTTATCGTAAGACACCATCGAGCCAGTGTTATCTTAAAGTCAGCTAATGCAGGCCTTCCCAGAAATGCATTATATGTTGACATCACATATGCAATCACAAAAGTCTAAATGAGGGTGACTCATCGCTCACTATCTCCAAGCTTTACAGGTAGGTCATTGGTTTCCACCGGCTGCTTAGGTTCTTCGGTAAATCCCTGGATCTTTATTTGGCACGTAGATACACTTTTCATACTTACCTTCATCTGATCGAAAGTACGATTGAAAAGTATATTAATCGAGTTTCCGCTGTCAACCAATACTCGTCGGACAACTACGGGACCGATTCCCACTGTTATCACCGTTGGATCAAGAGTTTGTGCCTCAATTCCTTCGGTATCATGATCACAAAATATTATATCATTGCTCAACATCTTTTTCTCTTAACCAGAGTTTCACCACCTATTGTCAAACACAACCCCTTCGAGACATGTTTTAGCGAGCTTGCATATCTCTCTATCTCCCCCTAACTTCTTTGTGCAGGATGCGGTCCTTCGGATATTGTTCCGATAATGAGCCTTCGGTCAGGTCATTTTGACCCTTGGTCACTAGTTCTAGCTTGATTTCCTTGCTCCTTAGGTGGTTGAGGGACTATAGCCTGGCTGAGTTTTCTTGGTCCTTTTACATATTGCTGAAGCTTTTTGTTGTAGATTAATCCTTCAATGAGGTCCTTGAGGTGGTGGCATTCATTTGTGTTGTGCCCTTATGTCTCATGGAAGCGGTAGAATTTCCCTAAGGGCTTCTGCTGCTCCGTTGCCTCCATTTTTAGGGGTTTCCTATACTCTTTAGTTTCTTTCGTTGCGAGATAAATATTTTCTGAGGTGACATTCAGGGAGGTATAATCTCCTAGTCCAAACTATCTAAACCTTTTGTTACGACCACCACTAATTTTCTTGTTAGAGTTCTAATTTCCTCTCTTCTGGTTTCCATTCTTTTCTGCGGCACCTTGGCTATTCTTGGAGTTGTGTGTATTCTGATTAGAAGCTATGCCATTCTGTTCGATATTCATTTGTTGTGTTCCGGCAACCTTTCTTTCCAGCTCCTACGCCTCTTCCAACCTCAAGTATTGGCTTGCATTTGCGGTTGAAACCTTTCCTGTTGGTGAGCTGCTTCATCTTAATCCATTTCTCAAATTTCATCTCCGGATGAATAGCACGGACTAGGGCCATAAAAACCATGTCTTCATTAGGATTACTCAAATCTGTTATCACCATGTTGAATCTATTCATAAATGATCTCAATGGCTCATTGCGCCCTTGAACTAGTCTTGATAGAGACATGACGTCTTTCTGTTGGGTGGTACGAAGTCTGTTGCAAGTTGATAAAAAGTAGCGATAGATCTTGGGGGAAGTCTGGTAAACCACAAGATGCAATGCCTTCTAGGAAGAGGGAAAACATCGGTAGTGTACAGCCTCCGAAGCGTTGCCTCCATCCATGTAACAACTATATATGTACAAATGGAGTTTAGGATCCTAAATCCCATCATAGGAAGGGATGGTTGGCATGGTAAACTTGTCTGAGTATCTTTAATTCGGGTTTGACTTGGGGTAGTCCCCCATTCATCGTCTTTCCGACTCTTACTCTCATCCATCAACCGCTTGACCATGTCTGCTATGTATACCTCTGATGTCCGGTGGTCCTGGGGGTGGCACTCAGCCACTGCACCAAATGTTTGATTCGGCCAACGATCTTGGCGCAGGGTTGATGCCTAGGCTCTCCTGTCTTTGGGGGAGCCATTCCCACGGTGCCCAGTTGGCTTTCATTCGGCCAAATTGGGGCATTTTGAACGTTTTTAATGTTATCAAATGCATTGGCATCTTCCTTTAACTGATTGGCCTGCTCTCCGCCTTCTGAATCGGAGAGGTTCACAACCACATCCTCCAGTAGGATCTTAGCCCCTCGATTCAAATTCAAATTTAGATATCTTTCCTCAAGTGGGTATTCTCATTTTCCTCCAAGTTACACCCTGTGGTTACCCTTCTCACTGGCTGCTTTCCATTTCTCCTATGCAAGCTGAAAACAGAGGAGTTTTCCTGTTATAAGGAAGTAGCTGGTTTAGGGATGGTCTTTGAGTAGGGTTTGACTGTAGAGTTGTCAAGGCATTGAGCTTCTCCATCAGAGCCTCTTGACTATCTTCCATTCTTTGGTTGATTTCTTCAGCAATCTTATTTAACTCATCTCTGCTAACAACTTCATGCTGAATAAAGGACCTCGACGCTTGATTCCCTAAGCTAGCAGCATTTACTTCAGCCCATTGGATATTAACACCTTCTACAGCTATCACAGCTCCTATGGACCTACCAGAGGCCGTCCTTTTCTTTTCGGGAGACATTGACTTTTTAAAACAGTAAGAGCTTAAAGATTGGAGACCTAACTTTTGGATCTATTCAATCTAAAGTAGATAGCTAGATCTGGATTCTAGGTTGAAAGTGGAGATCTAACTTCTGGATCTATGCAATCCAAAGTAGATAGCTAGATCTGGATCCTGGGTTGCAGTTCTCAGTAAAAGCACCAAAATGTTGACCCAAAAAATGGACCATCACCCTGGTTTGGATTTGAAAGCACCAACTCTATCTTCACAGAGCAATATAACAGAGCATAAAAATAGAAAAGAAGCAACAAATGAAAATATATAGAAATTTTTTATAGTGGTTTGGCCGTTAACAAAGCCTACGTCTGCTTTATTGTTTTATTATAAGCTGACTGCTATTACAAAGGTTGTTTGATTACAAAGCTTTAGCTAATTCCAAGCTGAATTGGATCTCTAAAGTTAGAATCCACTGGATAATCACGGTATATTCCTTTTGAGATCGTGGTAAGGGAGGTTAGAAGTGAAGAATAACCCCAGTAGAGCTTTAGCAATCAGCTTCCCGAAGATCCCCATTATGTTGCAGGAGGTATGCTATTTATAGAGGTTGGAAGGTTTCTGGGCCAAGCCCGACATTTTAAGGTCTTAGATATGGCACAGGCGACCTAGGGGGATTCATTGGTCGAAAATTGCCAAACTCCATAGATCGCTAGCAACCTATGGCGTTAGGTCGCAAGTGACCCATGAACCATGGGTCGTTGGCAACCCAAGGGCTATGGGTCCCATGCGACCCATAGGCCATGGGTCGCCGGCGACTAGCGACCCATAAACTTAGTCTATTTCGCCCACCGAATTCTTCCTCCTTTAATTGTATCTCGTAACTTCATTGTTCATGATTTTGAAGGAGTACATGGGTTGCCGTCGATCCGGCCATAGAGGTCTATCCTGGATTCTGAAATTGGAGATGTCTTCTTAGGCATTCATTATTATAGTCACATGCTACCGGCAAGTTGTTGGCTGCTTATACCTAAATACTTATTGATCCATAGGGATACCGGTCTCTTGGCTTCATTGACTCCTGTCTTCACCCTAACCGTGTAGCTTGGTCCTTGTCGAACTCTAGTCATAACATCCTCGGTTAGTTCTTAAATCATCCCGCCGCTTAAGGTTACCTTTCTTTCTAATGGTATCCACTGGGTTAAAAACCCGGATAACAATAGTTATAAACAAAAAGGATATAAAGCTGAGAATTTGAAAACTTAAATCGTAATATTTTTGAAAATTGTTTTTCAAAGTTTTGGGGAAAAAATAATAGTATTATTTAAAAGTATTTATATACTGAATTAATTTAAAGGGATTTTAAAGGAAATAGAAAGCACTGAACTCACTTCTATCTTTGAAAAATAATTCTAGTGATGACGGCAACATCATCAATATTTATTTTCGAGTTTCTAAGTGAGGAAATGCTATGTAACGACCTGAACTTTCACCACATTCCGAATATTTAATTAATTTTAAATATTCAAATAATATGTTATATGATTAAAATAAAAACTCTTTTAAATAATAAATAATGAAGATAAAATAGTTTTAAAAAATAATTTACAAAAATATTTAATTAGAAGAAAAATTGAAAATGTGACCGAAAACTGTTTTTCGAATTTTTGACGTTTCATCGTATAAAAGTTGTTTGAAATGTTGCGAACCTTATTTATAATTGAAACAACATTTAAATAGTTAAGAATGTAAATTAGTTAGTATATGTATATAAATGTGTATTAGTGTATGTGTATATGTATTCATAACTAAGTATATAAAGTTTAAATAAAAATATAAATGTCACATCATTAGAAACATTTTGGAAACTAAGTACAAAACATCTTTAAACATGTTTTCTGATGAAAAAAGGAAGGAAAACCAAATCGGGGCATGAGTACATGAGGTGGAGGAGTGTAGCATCTGTAATTTTCGATAATTAAATTTGTTAATTAAATAAATTTTAGAATTTAATGTTGTGAAAAAATAAAGTTTAAGATTTAATAATGAGAAAAATAACTTGAATGTAATTTAATAATGTGATTTAGTGTAATCAATAACTATTTTAATGTAATTTCAATTGATTGAAATGATTGTAAAGTCAAATTTGATCATAAATTGTAAATAAGAAAATAAACCAAATGTTGTATTAAATGGTGAAATAATATGTAATTAATTGAAATTGAACATAATCAGTGCTGTGTAAGTAGTTATAAAATTTGTTTGTAGATAATAAACTTATAAATGTGATTTAATTAAGTAAAAGGTAATAATTGTTATTATCACCTATTTATTTAATCTGTTGAAATTAAATTGGAAATCAATTGAAATTAATCTACTTAAGTATTGTAGTTAATTTGAATTAAATGATAACTGTAGAATATTGATGTAACAAATGGTAAACTAATGTTAAGTATATCCATAAGATGATCGTTGAGTGAATAATAAGATATAAATCAAAATAAAAGAGTTCATTTGAAATTAAAATATAATTAATTGGATTTTTATTACAATTGAAATTGAACACCAATATTTAACATTGGTCCTGAAATGGGAAGTGATAAATTAATTTAATAATAATTTTTTTAATTAACGTGAAATAGCAATTTTGGCCATTGTCTCGGATTTCGAAGAAATTCATTAGATCCGTAACAGTGAATTTTTATAGGATTTCAATTTTCGTAACGACTGGACTTTTCGTTTGATCGTGCGGGCTCGAAACGTGTAGAAATCAATTTAATGAATTCAATTTAAAATAAGATGATTTTAAAAGCTAACTTCTTCATACAATGGAATTAGAACTTGAAACCTGTTCCATTGAATTTAAAAATATCGAAAACAACTATTTTGATATATGAGATTACCTACTTTCATTTAGAAAGCAGAACGGGCTTTTCGGGAAGTTATTGTCGTTTCAAACCAAACCTGCCTATATATAGGCTGCTATAAACCGTAGCTGTTTCTCATTTCATTATTTCTGTATGTACATCTTCTTCCTCCTTTTC
Source organism: Allium cepa (assembly GCA_030765085.1). Taxonomy (NCBI): domain Eukaryota; kingdom Viridiplantae; phylum Streptophyta; class Magnoliopsida; order Asparagales; family Amaryllidaceae; genus Allium; species Allium cepa. The sequence goes on from CM060932.1 coordinate 791,833,802, forward strand.
AAACGACAGAACATCAAACCTAATTTCAATTTCAAAAAAAAATTGGGTTACTTTAGGTTTACTTCGAGTCAGTAAGAGGTTCATTTCGGGTTCCAGAGGCGAAAACCCTGCAGGGACTTCGGGTCAGAGAAAGTTCCAGGCCAAACAAGGCCGATCTGGAGCAGTCTTGGGTTGCGCTTCGGGTTCCATAGGCAAAATCCCTACAGTGACTTTGGGTCAGGAACCAAATGACTTGGGTCTTTGGTCATTTTGGCAAAAACTCAGAGCAGGCACTAGGGATTTGAGGCGGCAGACTGAAGTAAGACTCGAAGACGACTCAGGACCTAAAATTTTCAATCTTCTAGCGTTAATAAGTTTGCATATGAGCTTGGATTCATGCGTGATTTTCTCCATTGCGATCGTATCGAAATTCCGGACGATATGAAGCTAGTTTGGCTGCTTTTGGAGACTATTGGAGTTTGGGCTATTTTTGGATTTTAAATCGTCGATAAATAAAAGGTGAGTGTTTTAACTCACTCACAACTATTAAATTGTCTTATGTTAGTTAAATTGAATTTATGATGTGATTACAAGTTGACTGATTGTTGTTTGATATATTTAAATAGTCATTCTAGTTAAATCTGACTTTTGTTGAATATAATTGCGATCTAATTTAATATTGAATTTTAAATCGCCATTTAATACCTGTTAGTTATAATCAGTTAATTGTTGTTTTTTAATGGTTGATTTGAATGATGATTGTGATGGATGTTGATTGTTGATATTGGATGACTGGATGTTATATTTATATATTGTTATCACACTGCAAGTTCCCATAGTTTATTGTTGGGAAAATTACCGCGGTACATACCGGAACGATCTGATAGATTAGGGAAAAATCATTATGGGTTGGAATGATAAACTCGAACGATTTTATGGATTTTGAAATTTAATTCGGGATTATGGGTTGAAATGATATATACCCATAAATTTAAGTTTATTGCGGGTTGAAATGATATATATCCGTATCACTTGACCATAGGATAGAAAATTATATACGAACATCGGATTGGTTAAATTAAATGATTTTTAAATCCTTAACTTTTGAATTCAATTAAATAACAGTTTAAAAATAAAATTTTATTTATATAAACTAAATTAATTTCGAAAATCCAAACTTTAATTGAAATTTAATTGGTTTAACTGAATTGTTTAGGATTTAAATTGAATTTTTAGGTTGATTTTGAAATATAAATGAAATTTATCAAAATTGATTTATTGAAAATGTTTGAATAATTGAACTCTGAAATTTACTAAATGCGAAGTAGTTTAAATTTATAGTTCAAACATGGATATGAAATTGACATAGAGTTAAATGGTTTTATTGAGAATCTGGATTGAAAGATAAAAATTGAGTTTGTTAATTTGAAATCTGGATATGGTCTAGATTTGTTGAAATGGAAGAAATAGTTTAATTTGATATTGCTTTTAAATTAATTATTTTAAATATAAACTGTTTAAAAATATATTGTTTTAGATTCATATTTATTTAGATTTCTAATCATTTTATATTAAACTATTAAACTATATTAAACCACCTTTTACCTATTTTAAACCATTTAAACTAATTCAATCCATTTAAGCGATTTAATCTATTTTAAACTATTTTAACCTATTTAAACTATTTTAATCTAGTTCAATCTATTCTAAACTGTTTAAACTATTTTAATCTATTATGAACTATTTCAATCTAATTTAAACTATTTAAACTGATTACACTATTTTATCTATTTTAAACTATTCTAACTATTTTAAACTGCTTTAAACTATTTTTAAAGTATTTTAAACTATTTTAAAACTATTAAACAATTTATGACTATCTAAATTATTTTTCTAAATTCCAGACTATGTAAAGTTGAAATATTTATATTAAAATCCTTGATTTAAAAGTGAATATAGTTAAATGATGTTATAACCTAAGTTGGGATTTGAAATGATATTTTCTAGTGAAATAACATATTTGAGTAAATTTGATGATTTAGAAATGAGGATTTAACCTATTTTGTCGATATGATTTTGAAAGTGAATATGATTTTGAAAGTGATATGGTTTTGAGAATATGATATTTGATATCAAATATGAAATGGTTTTGGGAAATGTAAAAGAAACATCTGGTGTGAAATAAATGTTTGGTTGTTAAAGAAACCGAGATCGGATATTGTCATACTATCTGCCAATACCGAAAACCACTTTAACAACTATGCACATGGTGGAGATTCCTGAATGAAGTAGGATAGTTTGACGAACGATTCTATATGAGGTTTTATTTGATGCCCCACCTCTATACCCACGCTAGCCAAGAACACTACGGTGTAATGCTGTCAACTAGCACGGAGATTAAGGCTGTTGAGGAGCGACCATCCATATAATTGCTTTGCGCGAGCACCGATATGTCAGATGGTATAACAGGCCTTTTATTTCAAGTGGAAAATCTGACATACCGATACAAACACAAAACTACTACACAGTGGCTATAATAATATTCGAAAGCAAATATAGAATAAGCATAACATAAATCAATCACAGATAATTCATATCACAAAGGCGGAAGAAGATATGAATATATAACTAACACATGAAAGTGTATATCAGAGTAGTGGTCAAAAAGATCCACAATAATACAAAAGGATAGCAACACGTGCTATACAAAAGAATACAACTATGAGTCTATATCTCAAGTGTATACAACAAAATAAACTACTAATCTAAGTAGTTTGCCAAAAGTCAGAGTAATGATCCTGGATGAGAAGTCAAGCAGAAGCACCTGTAACATCTCGGTCTGACCCGAGTATTATTTAATAAGAAAATAATAAACGGATCAGTCTAACTATAAATATCAGATGAAACGATATAGAGTAAGAGATATGACAAAACACATAATAATCACAATGCCAAGCTGTGATATATATATATATATATATATATATATATAATTGAAAATCAACAAGAGATCAATCAATATCACAAATTCTACACAAGAATCAAAGAAGCGTCATACTCCTTATTTCGTTCATCAAACCACAAATATTGACAATTGTATCAATGTCAACCACAAAAGTCAGTGACACACAAATTCACCAATGCACAAATATTGATAAAACTTATCAATATAAATCGCGAAAACTGATGAAATACAAATTCTAGAAATCATCTCAAGAAATCCAGAAATCACAAAAAAGGGGGGAAGGCCTATCACAAACGGGAGCATAAAGCTTACCAATACGTGTATCACAAACGGAACGCTAATTCCATGGTTGCTAACCATCACAAATTGAGCCAAAGCTCCACAAACGGCCCGAAGACCATGGGTTGCTACCCCACCAATTTGAGTCGAAACTCCACAAAACGGGGTTTAGTCTCCCTCGCAGACAAAGAGACATCGCACATTGCTAGTCTAAATCACAAAGATGATCGTCATGATCAACGAGAAGTGTCAATTACACTAAGCTAGTAAATATAGGAGTTTAGCCTCATGTCCCATAACCACTTGCTTAACTCAAATATTTACGAACAAACTGTAGATCTCCACTATAAAATTGTCACAAGAGATTCAATCGAACAAGTCCAAGAATTAACCGACGGAGTAAACGCAAGTGTTTCATACCACTCGTTTTACTAAGTCGTTTAATTAGATTTCTCGTGCGAATGAGGTAAAGGTTTGTATATACTAATAGATTGGAAAACGGTTCAAGAAACGAGCTTTGTACTAAAATAGAGTTGAAATCATTTGAAGAAAGAGTTTTGATATTTACTACTAGTATAGAAACATTTATATTTTTAAAGTGACAAATCACGAAGAAGATTGTAGGAACAATCAATCACTAAAATTCACATACGAAGATGTGAATAAAAATCCAACGAAACCGATAAAGAATCCATCAAAATGGATATTCAAAAATCCCTAAAAAGGAGTCATCAAAGTCACAACAAATGATAACAACACATGGGAAACAACACGAATCGATTAAAGTTGGAAATTCAAACAACTAGGTGAAATAGGCAAAAATGCACCAGGTCGGTCGGCCGGCTACAGAGCTCGGTCGACCGGACCCTGTTCTCAAAATTCCTCGGGAAGCAGGTCGGTCGGCCGAACCCTGTAATTGGTCGACCGAACCTTAAACAGAGAAGTGCTTATGCACTTGGCAGCAGGTCGGTCGGTCGGCAGCAGGGCTCGGTCGACCGGACCTGTTGCCAGTCCCTTCCCAGCCCATCCAAATGAGGTCCAACCTCGACCAAATTGCATTCTCTCGAGCAACAGCGCTAAGGGATTATGCCAATCGACTACCTGGCCCTATAAGCTCTTCGATGCATAACCAAATCACATTAAAACATCAAAGTTAAGATTTTTAAAGATTTGAACCCAAAACACTAAAAATTGGGATTTTCACCAAATCAATCCAAACCAAAAGCAAATGCACACGAATAGGTGTTAGGAATTCATACCTAACAATCGAAGATAGTTATAGACTAAGATGTGAGATAAAAATCTCACCTTTGAACCCAAGCAATTGAAAAAGAAGCTTGAAAGCAAAAGAGAATCCACCACTCTTCAAATCCAACTCAAGAAGCTTGATTCTAAGCTAACAAGAGAAATATTTCCTAAATTAGGTTTAGGAATTTCTGAAATTGATAAGAGAATGAGTTGGAGAAGAAGAAGAGAAGCTTACCAATGGGTTCTTCTATTAGTTTGGAGCTAGAGCTTGATTTGCATAAGGAAACTAGGGTTTTGGAGTTTTAATTTCCCATCTCTCCCACCATTGATGTTTTAAAACTGAAAAGAGGAGAAAGTGAGGGTGAATGGGGAGGAGTGGCTCAGATTTGAGTATAAGTTAAACATAGGGCTGAGCCCAAACCCAAACCCAAAGTGAAAAAGTAGCAAAAATCAACTTTCTCCAAACATATCAAAGCTTATACTCAAAAAGGTCGCAAACGGCATTTTAAACTCAATGGGAGTGGTCCCGAGTCCTAATTCGACCATATGCAAAAATTAGCTTTTTGGACTAAATTCCGAGTATCGATAAAATATTTAAATAAAATATTTAAATATAAAAAATCAACAAAAATGCGGGTTGTTACATTTTATCGTAGCCCTGACTCCCTCGGGTCAACTTGATGTGACTAAAACAGGAGCCACGTCGGGCCTAGTGAGGTCGCACCTCCGATTGGACATGCTTTTTCGATACCATATTATGACTTCATGATTAGGGTTGTTAATTTTGTACGAGTGTCCGATGTCCGTTCGTGTCTGTGACCGAAATATGTCCGTCCGAGTACGTTCGACTTTCAATTAGGACATGAGTTAGGACAACAAAATTTGCACGAGCAAAAATCTCGTCCGGTACGTGTTTGTTCGAATTCGTCCGAATTTCTTATAATTTAGTATATCCTCTATGTTTCTCAAAACATATATGACAACTATTTGGTCGTTTAATTGAGTAAGGATTCATAAAATGCTTATAATTAATACACATTGATAAACATAATATAGTCGATGAAAATTCTTTTAAACAACATAAAATTTGATGTAAATAGCAATGTCCATCCGTGTCCGTTTGAGTCCGTGTTAAAAAACGTATGTACGTGTCCGTCCGATTTCATTTAGGGCACGAGCTAGGACAACAAAAATTGTACGAAATATAAATCTTTTTTAGTACGTGCCCGGTCCGATTTTATTTAGGACAGAAACTAAACACACCTCCGTCCAGTCCGGTCTGTCCGATTTACACCCTTATTCATGATTGATTTGGTGGCTACCCCTTGATTTTGATTATAGGAGTGTGTTCCTAGGTGGACGGTAGTAGCTGCTATGTGTTACCACCCGTCCGGATCTGCAAAACGGTAGTATCATACCCGGGGCATTGCCTCGTGTGCCTTGTCACATGCCTTATCGGCCCCATTACGAGTTTGGTTTGTACCATACCTATAGAGTGCCCTCTGATAGCCCTTCGGTTTACGGAGGAATTACGATATTATATAGACTATGTGAATATATAAAAATGTGTTAAGGGGGATATGGGTAACGCCTTAATGCTATTTTAATATTTTACTTTACTGATAGACATATTAAAATAGCGTATATTACTACATAGTAAATAGTTTAATGGATTCTTAGGAGATGGTAATCCCGAACATCTCTTAAGTTATTACATGCACGTTAGACACTGGATAGGTGATGTAAAACCCCGTAAACATATTTGAAGCCATTACACTCATATTTATTACTGTTGATTTAACTTACATAAGATCTTTTAGTTCTGAATCGAATATTTTGTCCTTTCATTACGCTTTGGCCAGTCTGAGTTTTTCAGTGTATTGAAGACCTTATTTCTAGAGGACGAAGACAAAGATTTAGTATTATTATTATTATTTATTATATTTATCCCACCGCATCATGTTATTCCGCTACATTATTATTTTATTTATGCTTTATGTAACTCTGATCTGTATTGTAAAAGTGTAATCAAATGTTATTTGTAAAACAGCTTCATGAACTATTATTTGATTATTATATTTTATCATTCCGCTGTGAGATTCTGTATTTATTTTATTTCTTTCTCTTCTTTTTGTTATTTACCCCATAACAATCCTCCCTTTTGAATGGTTTGAGTTCGACATGTGAGGTTTATTGTCGATTTGAACCTCCCAAAAAGATGGGTCATTACATTTGGTACCAGAGCTTTCGTCTAGCGATAACTTATCTTTGCGGGGTCTGACTCATTGGAGATAGGGTAGTAGTACCCTAAAATGAGTTGTCTGAGTGCATAAGAGAGAGCGTACTTGTTAGTGTTATATAAATGTTTTATATTTTGTTAATTTTCTCTGTTTAGTATTTAAAAATTCTAGCTCGTACATAGAACGCTATGGCATCGATAGGGATTTCTAAATACTTAACAGGGTAGACCGACACAATATTGGTTTTGAAGTGTGGGTAAATGAAATAAGTTTACCTAGTATTATGTTATGTATATAAAATAGTAATTTTTATAAATGATATAGTTGGATGTGATATATTGTTTGTTAGGGAGTGAAATTTATAAGTATTGAATTGTAAAATAGGTACCAGTAAAGTAAATAAGAACTGAAATTTGAGAACGTATGTTCTGGGGTTCTGAAATTTGTTTTCAAAAGATTTTGGAATATAATATTAGTATTATTTGGAAGTATTTTCAGATAAAATATTTCAAAGTGATTTAGAAGAAATGTTTAGTTTTACTACACATTTGTTTTGATAACAAATCATAATTTTCAATTTCTAAATATGATTTGGGTATATAAAAGATATGATTATATATATATATATATATTATCTTAAAATGATTTGGAAAGGAACGGTATTTAGTTCTTAAGTTTCTGTAAATTAGTAGTTTCAGTTATTGTAATGAATGAAATCTTAACCATTTTAGTAGTCGGAAACTTCTAAAAAAGAAAATAAGAAATTATGAGTTAAATGATTAATGAAATATATATAAGAAACTTGGAATTTGTTAATTGTATATTAAAAGAGTAATGAAATTTGAAGATGTAAATATTGAACATTTTGTTAACTTGATGAATAAGATAAGCTTGTGTAACATTCAACTACATTCTAAAAGACATATATATAACTTACAAAAAATGATTAAAAAGTTGTAATGTTAAGTAGGAATATGTAACAGAATATTATACAAGTAAAACTTAAGTAATGAAAGTTCAAATAGAGTTATTTATAAATTAGAACTTTGATGTTACAAAAATGTTATGAACTAAAGTTAATAATTTGAAATGCCAGTAATTGAATTTAAGAGGAATACTATAAGTAAATGATTATAAACTTAAGTTAACATTTTAAACTTTTTATAATCAGATTGAATAGTAACGGTGAATCATATATTAAGTAAATGACTATAACTTCTAGAAATGTTGAAATGATTCAGAAATAGACTTAATATTCAATTGACATTATAAAAAAAAGAGTTAATGTAAACTAAAGGTAGAAATACTTAAGTATGAATTTTTTTATTTATTGGAAATCAAGTATATCATTAAATAATAAATGTGAATAATAAATGAAAGTGAATGGGAAAATAAAATATTATATGAATGAATGAAAATAAATAAAAAGTAAACAATGATCCAGAAATAGATTAAATGTCCAATAATATTAAATATGAAAGAAATAAATGTGAAAAAGAAATAAATAATGATGATGAATTAAATTTGTAAAGAGGCTTACATAATATTTAAGAACTGGTTATGGATTATCTAAATAATTGAATAGAAATAAGTTATGTAAGTAACTGGATGTAGGGTAGTGAAAATGGCATTGTATGAATAAATGGGAAATGAATTTTTATAAGTAATGAATGTAAACTAATGAAAGTAAGCATTTATTAATGAATGAAACTGAAGAATAGTAAATAATGTGAAAGGAAATTAATAGGTATAAACTTCAACGATATTGGAAACTATTGGTTGTTTTGGCTTATGGGATCGTTGGAAAAGGAAACTTTTAATTGTATAAAGATGTATAAATAATCTATTAAGTTTTATCTAAGACTGATGAGTGTATGGTATACTTAGTAGTTTATTTATCATTTTATACGATTAAAAGTTTCTGAACCCGAACAAACCATTTGTTTAGATTATTATGGATGGATGGTTAATTACTTTGATTGCGTGTGATGATTGTTTGGTTTAGTTTGCAAGCGACAATTGTTATGTTGTGTTGATTGTTTTATTATTAACTGAAACAACTTAAATATCTCCTTTATACATAATTCACACTATTTTGGATTTTATAAGTGAAATACATGCTTATGGAAACAATAACTACTACTTTTGGTTTCATAAAAAAAGCGTTGTTTGCCCGACTAATAGTTACGTTTTCGGATTACGGTTTTATAGCGATATTATATTGCTTTGTTGTGGTTTGTGATATTTTATTTTGAAATATGATATATATGGTTATTATTGATATTTTATTTCTTCCGAACCTCTTCGTACAAAGGAGACTCTGCCAAAATTTTCCATGAATTCTAGTCTTTTTTTTTCAAAATGGAAATGTTTTTCAAACTTTTATTGAACTTGAATATGAAAGGATTTAATTGTTTATAAATTGATACATTTTATTTAAATTATTTAATTATATAAGTTAATTGTTTATAAATTGAATACGTTGAATAAGGTATATTAACTCCTTAGTTCCTTCTTTTTCCTTTTCGAGGACGAAAATTTTTGAGTGGGGGAGAGTGTAACGACCCATAATTTTCGATAATTAAATTTATTAATTAATAATTTTTGGAATTTAATGTTGTGAAAAATTAAAAATTTAAGATTTAATAATGAGAAAAATAACTAGAATGTAATTTAATAATGTGATTTAATGTAAGCGATAACTATTTTAATGCACTTTCAATTGATTGAAATGATTGTAAAGTTAAATTTGGTCATAAATTGTAAATAAGAAAATAAACCAAATGTTGTATTAAATGGTGAGATAATATGTAATTAATTGAAATTGAACATAATCAGTGTCGTGTAAGTAGTTATAAATTTATTTGAAGATAATAAACTTATAAATGTGATTTAATTAAGTAAAAGGTAACAATTGTTATTATCACCTATTTATTTAATTTGTTGAATTAAATTGGAAATCAATTGTAATTAATCTACTTAAATATTGCAGTTAATGCGAACTAAAATAATAACAGTAAAATATTGATGTAATAAATGGTAAACTAATGTTAAGTATATCTATAAGATGATAACTGAGTGAATAATAAGATATAAAATCAAATTAAAAGAATTTATTTGAAATTAAAATATAATTAATTGGATTTTTATTACAATTGAAATTAAACACCATTATTAGTGCAATATTTAACATTGGTTCCGAAATGGGAAATTGGTTTTAAAAGATTGTTAATTTCTGTGTAATTAGAAATAAAAAAATTATTAGTTATAAAATTTAAATTTAAAAAGGTGATAAATTAATTTAATAATAATTATTTAATTAACGTGAAAATAGCCATTTTGTCCACTGTCTCGGATTTCGATGAAACTAGTTTCATCGAATCCGTAACAGTGTATTTTTGTAGGATTTCAAGTTTCGTAGCGATTGGACTTATCGATTGATCATGCGGGCTCGAAACGCGTAGAAATCAATTTAATGAATTCAATTTAAAATAAGCTGATTTTAAAAGCTAACTTCTTCATACAATGGAATTAGGACTTGAAACCTGTTCCATTGAATTTAAATATATCGAAAATATCTATTTTGATTTATGGGATGACCTACATTCGTTTCGAAAGTAGAACAGGCTTTTCGGGTAGTTATTGTCATTTCGATCCAACCCCGCCTGTATGTAGGCTATTATAAACCCTAGTTGTTTCTCTTTTCATTATTTCTGTACGTACATCTTCTTCCTCCTTCTCAAACGATAGAACATCAAACCTAATTCTCATATTCCAAAACCATATTTCAATTTCACAAAAAAATTGTGTTGCTCTAGGTTTACTTTGAGTCGGGAAGAGATTCACTTTGGGTTCCAGAGGCAAAAACCCTACAGCGACTTCGGGTTGGAGAGAGTTCCAAGCCAAACAAGGTGGATCTGGAGCAGTCTCGGGTCGTGCTTTGGGTTCCAAAGGAAAAAACCCTGTAATGACTTCGGATCAGGAACCAAATAACTCGAGTCTCGGGTCGTTTTGGCAAAAACTCATAGCATGCACCAGGGATTTGAGGCGGCGGACCGAAGTAAGACTCGAAGTCGACTCAGGGCCTAAATTTTCCATGTTAATAACTTTTGCATACGAGCTTGGATTCACGCGCGGTTTTCATTGTTATGATCGTATCAAATTTCCGGATGATATGAAACTGGTTTGGCTGCTTTTGGAGCCTGTTGGATTTTGGGCTATTTTTGGATTTTAAATCGTCGGTAAATAAATGGTGAGTGTTTTAACCCAGTTACAACTACATTGTCTTATGTTAGCTAAATTGAATTTATGATGTGATTAGAAGTTGATTGATTGCTATTTGATATATTTAAATAGTCATTCCAGTTAAATCTGACTTTTGTTGAATATAATTGCCATGTAATTTAATATTGAATAATAAGTCGCCATTTATACCTGTTAGTGTAATCAGTTAATTGTTGTTATTTATTGGTTGATTTGAATGATTATTGTGAAGGATGTTGATTGTTAATATTGGATGACTAGATGTTATGTTTATATATTGTTGTCACACTGCATGTTCCCTTAGTTTATTGTTGGGAAAGTCACCGTGGGTTGAAATTACATGCCTGAACGATCTGATAGATTAGGGAAAAATTATTATGGGTTGAAATGATAGACTCGAATGATTTTATGGATTTTGAAATTTAATTCGGGATTGCGGGTTGAAATGATATATACCTGTAAATTTAAGTTTATTGCGGGTTGAAATGATATATATCTGTATCACTTGACCATATGGTAGAAAATTATATACGGACACCGGATTGGTTAAATTAAATGATTTTTAAATCCTTAATTTTTGAATTCAGTTAAATGATAGTTTAAAAATAAAATTTGATTTATATAAACTGAATTAATTTTGAAAATCCGAGCATTAAATGTTGAAATTTGAATTTGTTTAACAGAATTGTTTAAAGGATTTAAATTGAAATTTTAAGTTGATTTTGAAATATAAATGAAATTTATTAAAATTGACTTATTGAAAATGTTTGAATAATTTAACTTTGAAATCTACTAAATTCGAAGTAGTTTAAATTTATAGTTCAAAGATGGATTTGAAATCGACATAGGGTTAAATGGTTTTATTGAGAATCTGGATTGAAAGATAAAAATTGAGTATGATTTGAAAGCTAGATATGGTCTAGATTTGTTGAAATGGAAGAAATAGTTCAATTTGACATTACTTTCAAATTAATTATTTTAAATATAAACCGTTTAAAAATATATTATTATAAATTCAAATTTATTTAGATTTCAAATCATTTTACATTAAACTATTAAACTATATTAAACCGATCTTTACCTATTTTAAACCATTTAAACTAATTTAATCTATTTAAGCTATTTAATCTATTTTAAACTATTTTAGCCTATTTTAACCTATTTAAACTATTTTAATCTAATTTAACCTACTTTAAACTGTTTAAACTATTTTAATCTATTTTGAACTATTTCAATCTAATTTAAACTATTTAAACTAATTTAAACTATTTTATCTATTCTAATCTATTCTAACTATTTTAAACCGCTTTAAACTATTTTTAAAGTATTTTAAACTATTTATGACTATCTAAACTATTTTTCTAAACTTCAGACCGTGTAAATTTGAAGAGTTTATATTTAAATTCTTGATTTAAAAGAGAATATGGTTAAATGATGTTATAACCTAAGTTGGGATTTGAAATGATATTTTCTAGTGAAATAACATATTTGAGTAAATACGACGATTTTGAAATGATGATTTAACCTATTTTGTGATATGATTTTGAAAGTGAATATATTTCGAAAGTGAATATAATTTTGAAAGTGATAAGGTTTTGAGAATATGATATTTTAATATCAAATATGAAATGGTTTTAGGAAATATAAAAGAACCATTTGGTGTGAAATAAGCGTTTGGTTGTTAAAAAGCCCGAGATGAGATATTGTTATACTCTCTGCCAATACCGAAAACCACTCTAACAACTATGCACATGGTGGAGATTCTAGAATGAAGTATGATGGTTTGGCGAACGATTCTGTATGAGGTATTATCATAGCCCTGACTCCCTCGAGTCAGCTTGATTTGACTAAAACAGAAGCCACGTCGGGACAAGTGAGGTCACACTTTCAATCAGACATGCTTCTTCGATACCATATTATGACTTTGTGATTGATTTGGTGGCCACCCCTCGATTTTGATTATGGAAATGTGTTCCAAGGTGAGTGATAGTAGCTGCTATGTGTTACCACCAGTTCGGATCCGCAAAACGGTAGTATCCTACCTTGCCTCACGTGCCTTGTCACATGCATTATCGTGCCCATTACGAGTTTGGTTTGTACCGTACCTATGGAGTGCCCTCTGATAGCCTTCCAGTTTACAGAAGAATTACGGTACCATACGGACTATAGGAATATATACAAATGCGTTAAATGGGATATGGTAACGCCTTAACGCTATTTTAATATTTTACTTTACTGATAGACATAATAAAACAGTGTATATTACTACATAGTAAATAGTTTAATGGATCCTTTGGAGATGGTAATCTCGAACATCTCTTAAGTTATTACATGCACATTAGACATTGAATAGGAGATGTAAAATCCCGTAAACATCTTTAAACCCATTACACTCATATTTATTACTGTTGATTTAACTTACATAAGATCTTTTAGTTCTGACTCGAGTGTTATGTCCTTTCATTACGCTCGGGTCAGTCTGAGCTTTTCAGTGTATTGAAGACCTTATTTCTAGAGGATGAAGACGAAGATTTAATACTATTATTATTTATTATATTTATCCAACTACATCATGTTGTTCCGCTGCATTATTTATTAATTCCTGCTTTATGAAACTCTGATCTGTATTGTAAAAGTGTAATCAAATGTTATTTGTAAAACAGCTTCGTGAACTGTTATTTGATTATTATATTTTGTCATTCCGCTATGAGATTCTGTGTTTCTTTTATTTCTTTCTTTTCTATTTCTTATTTACCCATAACAATCTTTCCTTTTGCATGGTTTGAGTTCGATAGGTGAGGTTTGTTGTCGATTTGAACCGTCCAAAAAGGTAGGTCATTATAAAGAGGCAAAGTGAGGTGGCAAGAAGTAGTGGAGGGTAAAGGACATTCGGTGTTTAGGTAATTTACACTTTCACTTGCTTATAAATATCACTATCACTTCTTCAATTTCACCTCTTTTAATTATGCCATATCATTCTCAAAACTTAACCAAATGGGGCATTTCATTATTTTAAACCATAGAAAATTCTAGTGGCTACAACTTTCATCTTGATCACTTGTTCATATTTCGAGTATATCAATGTCAAAATATCAATTGTTTCAGGGCATTTTCGAACCTAGAATTTCATGTCCGAAAATGGTTATTCTTCTTTTAACCATATCTTCTTCAAAACTAATCAAAATTGATTAATTCTTTTTATGAAATTGTAGAGTTCAGAATTTTCTAAAACTTTACTCCTTATGACCTTTTCAAAATCCTAGAGTAAGTAGTCAAAAATCTAATTGGAAAATGACCTGTTTTCAAGTTCATTTTTGAGAGTTTGATGATTATCCAAAGTCACTCCACCTTACCAAAGCAAGTTTCAATTCGTTCTTATTTAAAGATCAAGCCTACTTAGTGTATTAAGGATCCAAGAGCCCATCTTTGACTTAGGAATGGAAGTGCTAGGTTATAACCTAAGTTATCAAAGGTGTGGATAGCTTTCGATGAGTTTTACTCTTAACTTTTTGGGAAATATTTTACTTTAGTTACATTATTATTATATTGCTTGCTTGGTTTGGATATGATGTGAATTTTTTCGTGTTCGGTTTGGAAATTTATATGTGTGATGGATGCAAACATGTTAAGTAAATGTTAGTTGGCAAACTAGTTAGTAAGTAAAGTTTTACTCTCAAAAACCAAAGCTTTAAAACTATATTTGTTAGGAAATCCAATCTATGTTTTCAATGACAACAACTATACAATGAAACGAATATACATATATATTTATATATATATACATGTACTTGCTAAAACAACATCACTAGAAAGACAAGAACGAGGCTCAAAGGATACTACAAGAGACTACAAGTTGATAGGAACAAGGAAGTAAAAGAAAAGATGCACAAAAACTGACATGCACCATATCAGACGTCTGGGTGGACCAGCCAGACGTCTGAAATAGTTCTCTGGAACAACAAACAAGCTAATCCAGACATCTGGTAATAGCACTTAGACGTATGATCCTTTATTATATTCAAAAAAATATAGTATCAAACGTCTAAACAAATACCAGACGTCTGAATTCAAAATCGAACTTCAGAAATGAATTGCAACTACCACATGTGAATGGACATCTCGCTTCTCTTCATCACAACTCTTCAGCATCAATAGAAGCAACCTTAGAAGATTCATTAATGGATGTAACTACTCAAGATACCTATCTACAACTATATATAGCATTAAGAATCAAGAGAACAAAAACTCACTTCACTTACATACGCTTTCTAATTCTATACTCTATCCTATATTCTTGATCTCTGCATTCTAGCAATCTTTACTTGTATTCACTCTTCCATATACTCAGTTCTTCATAGAAAATATTCCTTAGAAATATATTGGAAGCAATCGTACTAATTAATCAACATCCGTGTTATATTAGAACACACATTTGACAAAAACAACTCATTGTAACCAAGCCTATTCCTCCGGGCGAAGCGAAGGTTTTTGATAGTTGAATTTCGAAGGGGAGCTTCAGGACTGGACGTAGGACGGGAGGTCCGAACCAGTATAAAATTCTGGTGTTCTTATTCTATATTTACTTAGATTAATATTATTTTAGTTGCATCATATATTTTATCACATATACTTGCATATACACTACACAATCCACCCCGTAGACTTTCAATTGGTATCGAAGCTTGGTTTGATTAAAGTATAGTAACACGTATTTGAATCACTTTAATATGGAAAGTATTTTTCAAGACGGCTAATCCACTTTAATATTGGTCAACACGTATGAGAATTTTTGCGGAACCTATTGGATTAGAAATTTGGTCAGCCACTCAAAATAAATATGAAGCACCTGACACTGCTATGAACACATGTAATGATGCACGAAAAACCACAGCTTCTAATAATGCCAAAGCTATGAATTTTTTGTTTTGTTCATTAGATAAGAATGAATTTTCACGTGTCATGTTATGTAACACTGCATATGATATTTGGCATACCTTACAAATTACACACGAAGGCACGAACGAAGTTAAGCAAACTAAAATTTCAATATTACAAAATCAATTTTCATTATTTAAAATGAAACAAAATGAATCTATAGTGGACATGTACTCTAGATTCCAAACTATTCAACATGATTTAATGTCACTAGGGGTTAAATTCACAAATGATATAGTATCTAGAATACTCAATTATTTAACTCCAGAGTGGGAAAGAAAAGTATTAGCTATTGAAAAAGCTAATGACATCTCAACACTCTTAGTTGAAGAATTGACAGGGAATTTAATGTCCTATGAAGCTAATCTGTTGACAAGAAAAGAACAAAATTCGGAGAAGAAAAACATAGCATTTTCAACAACAAATGAAGACTCTGACTTAAATGAAGAAGAAATCATATTTATTGCCAAAAAATACAACAAATTCAAGAAGTTTAGGAAAATGACCAGATATCAGAAAGTAGGAAAATCAAGCTCAACAAATTAAAAGTCAATCAAATGCTATGAATGTGATCATTTTGGACTTATGAAGAAAGATTTTCCCAAGCTTAACAATGATAAAAAGAAGAAAAAATTTGAAAAATTCAAAAAGAAGAAAGCTTTCAAAGTAACATGGGATGACTCGGATTCTTCTTCATCATCAGATAGTGATAGCGATAGTGACGGAGAACAAACTAATATAAGTTTTATGGCATAAACTGATTAGGTATGTCCTGAACTTAGCTATGATGAATTATTAGAGCTTAGGAGTTAGATGATAAATTTAGACAAGTTAAAAAATTGAATAAAGAAGACATAGCCAGAATAAATCGTTTAGAACTTGAAATTGGAATGTTAAAAGATGAAAAAATTATTTTAGAGGAGGAACCAGAATTATCTCAAGAAAAAAAAAAGTAGTTTAGTTGAATATGAGACTATATCTATTGATTTTGAAAAAGTTAAACTAGAAAAGGATAACTTGTTAAAAGAAAATATCAACTTGAAAAGTAATATAAAAATTTTGAAAATTTAAAATTTTGAATTAAAAGAAAAATTAGATAAAATTACAAATAATTTTTTAAAATTTATAAAGGGAAACAAGATTTGGAAAATCTTATCAAAACTTCAAAACCTACAGGTAGTAAAAATGGGATAAGATTTGGAAATATTCCTAAACAAAAAGGGAATAATATTAAGAGGTATAGTTTTATTTATCAAAAGACTAATAATAATTTGATTAGACAAAAACATATTGATTAGACAAAAACATATTGATAATTTTCTAGTTAATGTAGTTTATAATAAAAATTATGTTCATAAAGGTACCAAACCTTCTTGGGTGTGGCTACCTGCTCCTCCTAACATCTAAGATCCTAACAAAGTATATAGGTACCAATTAAATCATTTTTATCCTGTAGGTACCCAAAATAAAAAATAAGGAGAAATTGATACTTGATAGTGGCTACTCCAAGCATATGATCGAAAATGCAAAAATGCTATCAAATATAACATACATCAATGGTGGAACGGTAACTTGTGGAGATAACTCCAAAGGATACGTCATTGGCATCAGAGAAGTCATCAACTCTGGTATTTCTAACTCTCCTATTATTACAAATGTTTTGTTAGTAGAAAATTTTAAACACAACCCACTTAGCATTAGTTAATTATGCGATAAAGGTTTTCAAATTAATTTCGAAAAAGATTGTGACGACCCGGATTTTTAACGTCAAATAATAGGGTAATTTACTGATTTTAACTATTGAGATACTGATTTTATAATTCAAACAAATAAAATTTTGATAATTAAAAATATCAGGACATATATAAATTGACTTAAAAACTATCTAGGATATTTAATTATGAATCTTAAATATGTTAAACTTAAATATATATATATATATATATATATATATATATATATATATATATTAAATATAGAAACTCTACCATGTAAGTTAAGATAAACATCCAAAAACTAATATATATATATATATATATATATTTACTTATACATTTTATACAATATTCTTTAATATTTTATTGTATAAAATGTATAAGTATATATATATATATATATGTAAATATATGTATACATACACCCTTATCCACATACTTTTAATATAATTTTTTTAAATTTAAATTCTACGTTTTTAAAACATTTGAGATATGTATATATATAAGTAGTAATTAAATGTTAATAACTTAAGTTTAAAATTAAAATAAATATAAATAAAAATAAAACTTAAAGCTTAAAAATACAAGTTTATGGAAATGGACATATGTAAGCTAGGAAATGGCATATGCACACAAGTGTCAAAATTGTTTTCTTCATTTAATATATAAAAAATGATGGAGAAGAGAAACCGGGTGCTGTATCAGGCAGCTTACTTATATATATATATATATATATATATATATATATATATATATATATATATATATCTCCAACCTCTTTCTTTCATTCTTTAAGAAAAAACAAAACAATATCAAAAAAAGAAACAAATAACCATCACTTTACAACTGAAGAAACAAATTACAAATTCAACATGAACAAAGAAGTTCAGATCAAAGAATCTAGCTTGCAGTCTTTCAAAATCTTGTATTCCTCTGTTCAAGTTTGTACAGTGAGTATACTTTAACCTTTTAAGTTAAATCATCTTTATAGCTTGTGCATGCAACAATTGATGGTAGTAATGACTTGAATATGATTTTCATGGATGGGAAATTTGTTTTGCCAGGGTGTATAAGTTAAAGTTGCTGTGTGAATATATATATATATATATATATATATATATATATATATATATGTGTGTGTGTGTGTGTGTGTGTGTGTGTCTTTGTTTGTTCTAATAGACTCAAAATCATTCAAACAATTCAATTCTCTTCACTCAATATCTTTTAGGTTATGATCGTTAAAGGAAATAGGTTTGTATTAACTAAATTCTATTTTTAAAAATGTTTTTATGTGAAATTAGTAAGTAATTTTATTGAGAGGAAGAAATTATAGTGAAGGTGAAATATATCAGAAAAATCAACCATCTAACTTCCGTGGTAAACTTATATAATCAGATTCGTCTTTAAAAATGTGGATTTTTGATGGTAATATCATAATTTTTAAGTTAGTATATAGAGAGGAATCATGGATTGATCGAAATCGCGTTTTTGGTCAATTTACGGCGATCGGAGGTTAGGGGGAAGTCGAGGTTGTAGTTGGAGGTAGCTGGATGGTCAGGGGTCGTGGGAAAATTGGTCTTCAATTTTTTAGACCAACATGGAAGCGGGACGACGATGACGTAGGGTTTAGGGCTTTGCTCGAATCTGCAATGTTTGCGAGGCCAGTGCGACGTCAGGGAGGCGTCGAGTTGACTAGGAGGTGGAGGAATAGAAGGCTGGGTGTTAGGCGCAACTGCTGGTAGGATGCCGTGGCTTCCGGTGGTCTGTGGCGGTGGTACAAGGGGCGAGAAGGTGTCGGTTTTCGTTCAGGCGATGGCGCTACTGTTTTTTTTCGTTCGATTTTGATTTGTGTGGTCGACGTGGGTTTTGGGTGGTCGAATGGGTCGAGATGATCATAGATGACTTAATGGTGTCGTCGACGAAGTTCGGCACAGATTCGGTCATTCCTGCACATGCACGGTGCACTGGTACCAGAGAGTTTGTAGGCAAAGGTTAGGATCAGGTATAAGAGAAAGGAAATAAAGAATAAAATAGAGGAAAAGGAGGGAAATTTTTCATGGGTTTTGGGCCTGAAAATTTAAAAATAATAATAATGATAAAGAAAAGTTCAAAGTAATTTCAAGCCAAGTGTTATGGAAGTTAAATGCTTTTGAAAACTTAGGATAGTAAGTGACCAAACCTTAGGATAGTAAACAAAGTAATGGAAGTTAAATTCTTTTTGAGATATTGGAAGTTAAATGCACTGATTATGGAAGTTAAATGCTTTTTAAAATTTTCTGATATAAACAAAGTAATTTAAAGATTTAAATTAACCAAACCTTAGGATAGTAAGTGACCAATGTAAGTAAATGTTTTGAACTTAAATAAATTTGGTTCAGGATAATTATATATAGGCTAATTATTCATTAATTCCTAAGTTTAATAAAATAAAATAAAATAGTGTTATTAAATAAATAATCAAGGAAAATAAAATGTTTTAAACTATTAAATGATTTTAAAATATTTAGTCCTTATACATATTAGTAATTATCTAATTCCAAATATTTTAATTAAAATTAAATAAAATAGGAATAAATGGCTTGTAATTAGTTAATGTAAATTAAGCAGGATTTATAAGTAATTAACTTATTTTGTGTTAAATTTAATTAATTAGAAATGGTGTGACCAGTTTATCTAGCTTATAAATGTTTAATTTGAATTGTATGCTTTGGATTTCTTAATATCTCTAGTATGTTAAATTGTGATATTCTGTGATATGAAATGCCTTGGATTGAACTGTGATAAATGTAAGTTATTTATCTGTGATGAATTCCTATGCGAATATGACTTTCTGAAATTTAAATAGAATTGTTTTACTTAAACAACTTGGCTTAAAGATGGCGTTGGATTCGAAGAGATAGGGTTCAGATATCAGCAATATCCGAAACCACTTCGATCAGTATCTACCATAATTCTTTATAGATTTTATTTTAGAATCAAATAGGCTGGAATGGAATAAATTAAGTAAACCTGGCCATTTAAACTAAGTAACGGTACTTAGATATTATTTTGTGAAATAAGTGTTTGGCTATAGCAGGATAAAACTCGTAGTGATGAACGAGTTACCTGGGTTTCCAAAGAAGCTTTACAACTTAAGTATTCCATATTAAATGGGTTTACTCACGCTGGTTTCTAGCCTGACTCGATGTTACTTTCTTGTAATGCTCGAGTCAGACCGAGCATTACAAATTTTCAGGTTAGGACGTTCTGGAGCTCAGGAGACGAGCTGGATGGCAGGGACGTATTGATTATATTCCGCTGTGAAGTAAAGATTGTCTAGACTGAATTTAGGGATAGGTTATTATAACTGACCCGTTTATTTGTGAATGATTGTACTTTGATATATTGTATATAAATTGACATTTACAGCTTTCTTTGTGTAGCTGTTATTTGTATATTATATTTGATCCACTGCGATTGTGAGATTCTGCGCTGTTGTTTTTTGTTTCTTCTTCTACCTCTTTTTCTTCTTTACCCTAATAGTCTGGTATTTCCGGCACTCGATTTCTCGACACTCTATACAGTGAACGTATTAGTGTCGAATATTCAGGTCGAAAATTCCGGACCGTTACATTTGGTATCAGAGCTGAAGGTTAAGCGAGAACCTTGGCTCTGGTGGGGATTACTCATTAGAGACAGGGTCAGTAGTACCCTAGAATGAGTTGAGCGTATAAGCGTATTTGTTATTTTCTTATATAACAATTTTAAAAATGATTTGCATATAAGCCTATATTTTGATATATAAAGAAATAATTTTTCTAATTATCATATGTATTAAGGTAATTGGTTGTTGATTATTGAAATTAAATATAATAATAAGAATTAAGTGGTAATATATATACAACCAGATAGAAATTTGGGTAAGGATTAACTATACAAATACGTTGAGCTAAAAATGGATTCAAAATTGAATTTAAATCCTAGAAATTGAAAAGAATTTTCAAAGTATTGAAATAAGTTACCTTGATTTGATTTTCCAGCAAATGATTATGGAATATATGGTGCGTATGATTTCTAGATATGATAATTATCACAAACTGGGTATTGTATCTTAATAAAGGGATGTTTATTTTTCTAAAATAAACAATGATAAGCGGAATGAAATGCTTTAAGGAAGTAATAATTTAGATAAGTAAGACTTGTAAATTGGAATGGATTTAAATTGTGAAGTTTTAAAATCTAAGTCCATAAAATTTGAAATTGTTTCAAAGTGTTAAAAGATATAATAATATTTTTGAATGTAGGAATCTTATTTAAAAACAAGAGCTGTTTTAATTTTTTTAAAGGAATTTGTTTTAAATTAAAAAACCAAGAATGGTTTAAAATTGAAAGTATGACTTGTAGTGCAAATAAAATAAATACGTATATATATGTAGGATATACATAATATTAAAGTTGATTGGAAGTAAACACTAAGTGTTGAATTCTAAATTCCCTAGAATGAGATGTATAACCCAAAGAGAAATAAGTTTTTGAGCTTATAAGCGAGAAGGGATATTGATGGGAAAATTTAAATTTGAAATGAAAATTTAAATTGAGAAGTGTAAATGGATTAGTGAATTGGAATTTAACTCTGAACAAGTTAAATAAGTTGTGGACTTATAATCTGAAATGGGAGATTTCAAGATAAAATTGAGATTTAACTTAGGGTAAGTTAAATAAATTTAGAACAAACAACCTGAATTGGAAATTTCAAGGTGAAATTGAGGCAAGTTAAATGGGTTGAATTGAAAAGGGAGTTATGTGTAACAACCCGCATATTTATCGATTCTATATTTAAATATTTCACCGTTCGTCGGATTTTAGTCCGAAAACCTACTTTTAGCAAACAGTCGAATTGGGACTCGAGACCCCTTCCATTGAGTTCAAAATGTCATTTGCAACCTTTTTGAGTATAAGCTTCGATATGTTTGGAGTAAGTTGATTTTTGCTACTTTTTCACTTAGGGCTTTGGTTTGGGCTGAACCCTCTTACTAACTCAGTCCCAACCCCCTCTCCTCTTCATTACTTCATTCCTCATTTCCTAACACTTAAAGCTAAAGCAAAAATGGGGGAAGGAAGAGGAAATTAAAACTCCAAGCCCTAGCCTTCATTAGCAAATCCATCTTCTAGCTCCAAATTCAAGAGAACCCATTGGTAAGCATCTCTTCTTCTTCTACAACTCATTCTCTTATCAATTTCAGAAATTCATAAACCTAACTTTGGGAATGTTCTTCGTTTAAAGCTTAGAATCAAGCTTCTTGAGTTGGACTTGAAGAGTGGTTGATTCTCCTTTGCTTTCAAGCTTCTCCTTCATTGATTTGGGTTCAAAGGTGAGATTTTTATCTCACATCTTAGTCTATAATTATCTTCGATTGTTAGGTATGAATTCCTAACACTTATTCTTGTGCAATTGATTTTGGTTTGGATTGATTTGGTGTATGTTCCAATTTTTGATGTTTTGAAATCAAAATCTATGAAAATCCTTTTATGGATATTTGGACATTGATATTTGAGAAGTATCGGAGAGCCGTTAAGGCTGGGTTGTCGCTCGTGTAAATCCTTAGTCGTCGTTTCCTCGTCCGAATCACTTCCGATATTCGTTTGGCCATTTTTGGCCTAGGTTCAGGGAATGCCCTGAACCCAGGTTTCAGACGTCTGAAACGTAGTATTCAGACGTCTGAACATTATACTGGGAATTTTTATTCCTTAGTATTCAGACGTCTGAATCTATATTTCAGACGTCTGAATTGGTTCATTTGAAACCAGAAAGGAAATAGGTTAAAATGTGCCTATTTCAGACGTTTGAAATCAAAAGATTCAGACGTCCGAATTCTGTTTTGAAAAATATTTTATTTTCCAGATTCAGATGTCTGAATCCTTGATTTCAGACGTCTGAATCTGCACTCTTTTGCCTATTTGCCTATTTGCTTGAGAATTCCAACTTTGATCGATTCGTGTTGATTCCCTTTTGTTCTTATCACTTATTATCAACCTTGATGACTTTTATATCGGGATTTTTGGGAATATCCATTTCGATGGATTCCGTAATCGATTTCTTTGGATTTTATTCATGTCTTCGAATGTGAATTTTGATGATTGATTGTTTCTACAATCCTTTCTATGATTTGTCACTTTAAAAATATAAAGGTTTTCTATACTAGTAGTAAATATCAAAACTATTTCATCAAATGATTTCAACGCTATCTTATTACAAAGCTCGTTTTCTCAAATCGATTTCCAATCTATTAGTATATACAAACCTTTACCTCACTCGTATGAGAAATCTAATTAAATGACTTAGTAAAACAAGTGGTATGAAACGCTTGCGTTTACTTCGTCGGTTAATTCTTGGACTTGTTCGATTGAATCTCTTGTGACAATTTTCTAGTGGAGATCTACAATTTGTTCGTAAATATTTAAGTTAAGCTAGTGGTTATGGGACATGAAGCTAAGCTCATATATTTACTAGCTTACTGTAATTGACACTTCTTGATGATCGATGATGATCATTTTATGGTTTAGACTAGCAATGTGCGATGTCTCTTTGTCCATGTGGAGGACTGTACCTCATTTTTATTGAGCTTCGGCTCACCAGGAGGAGCTTCGGCTCAAAGTCCGCAATGGGGGACTATACCCTGTCAAGAGGAGTTTTGACTCACCAGGAGGAGCTTCGGCTCAAGGTCCGCAATGGGGGACTATACCCTATCAGGAGGAGTTTTGACTCACCAGGAGGAGCTTCGGCTCAAAGTCCGCAATGGGGGACTATACCCTGTCTGGAGGAGCTCCGGCTCATTTTTCTGGGATTGGCCATCCTTTTCTTGTGATTTCTGGATTTCTTATTGATGATTTCTGGAATTTATGTTTCACCAACTTTTACAATTGGCATTGACATGTATGTCATTTTCTTGTGGCTTGGTGAATGAAATAAAGAATATGACATTCTTTTGATGCTATGAGATTCTTGAGATATTGTATGAATTTTGTGGATTTTCTAATGTATACTTGTCGTATATGACATTTTTGGTTATCATGCGTCTTTTTATTATATCTCTTATTCTATATCGTTTCATCTAATATTTATAGCTAGACTAATCCGTTTATTATTTTCTTATTAAATAATACTCGGGTCAGACTGAGATTTTACAGGTGCTTCTGTTTGACTCCTTATCGGACCATCATCTGATCTTTTGGTTAACTACTTAGCTTGTAGTTTTTGGTTGTGTACAATTTGAGATATAGACTCCTTGATGTATACATATTCTTTTGTCTAGCACTTGTATCTATTCTTTTGTGATATTGTGGATCTTGTTAGACCACTACTCTAATGAACACTTTTATGTGTTATATATATATATTCATATCTATTTCCGCCTTTGTGATATGAATTATTCGTGACTGATTTATATTATGTTTATTTCTATATTTGTTTCCGAAGTCATTATAGCCACTGTGTAGTAGCTTTGAGTTTGTGTCGTTATGTCGGACTTCCTCCTTAAATGAATTGCATGTTATATTATTTGGTATATCGGTGCTCGCACAAAGCAATTACACGGATGGTCGCTCCTCAACAGCCTTATTCTCCGTGCTAGTTGACAGCATTACACCGTAATGTCCTTGGATAGCGTGGGTATAGAGGTGGGGCGTCACAGCTTGGTATCAGAGCCAAACTTCGGAACAATGTGGAATAATCTAGCAAGGATCGCGTCCTAAGTCTTTCTTAGGAGTTGTGCCTTAGGATTTATTCGAGTCTTCGTACCATCTAATCCTATTTTCTTTAATGATTCCTTGTTTTATCAATCAAGTTTGATTGAAATTCATTTTGTGCATAACTTTTTTTTCTTCTTTCTTTCTTTCTTTCTTTCTTTCTTTAAGAAGAAGTAATGGTTGGATCTGGAAGACCTAGCGCTGGTCAGTCCAGTAGCCCTTCTTTGGATGGCGCATTCATGTCTGCCCAATAACTTTTGGATCTTGTAAAGAATCAAAGGTTTACCTGTGCTTTGGGTAAGAACCCCGAAAAGATTTTACCTTTGAAACTTGAAGTTCCTTTCAATCAGCTTGTGGATATCATTGTTCGATATGAAGAGGTTGGTAAAGAAAGTGTTAGTGCTATCGGGATTTCCAAGAAGAGGCATATTAAGTTCAAGAGCCTTAATCCCAATAAGAGAGTGAAGCAAACTACTTTTGTAGCAAAGACTCCAATTCCTAATCGTGGAAGATGCTACAATTGTAATTCTAAGGAACACTATGCAAATATGTGTTCGAAACCCCATTCCTGTCGCTATTGCAAAAAACCGGGTCATCTTTTATCTGCATGTCCCAAACATTTGAACAAGGACACGAGAAAGCTAAATATTGTGCAAACCCCTAGCAACTCTTCTCTTAGTCAAGGTAGCCATTCTATCCTTGATGACATTTGTTTTATGATTTTCCTCTTCGAGTTCTATTTGATATGGGTTTCATCTTACTATTTTATATCAAAAGAACTTGTTGATTCTTTTTCTTTGAAAATATTTTGGGCTTGATGACTTCTTTGAGAGTTGCAAATCCGGATGGTAGATTCGCAACACTCAATTTGCTTTCTATTGATGTCGAAATTATTTTACGTGATTTTTCTTTCCGAGCCGATTTTTACTTAGGCTTCGGAATTGACTTTTGTGAAGATTGGCTTAATTATTATGAAGCCATATCCTTTGTCCCGTGTGGACTGTTCATCTTCGATATTTTCTATCTGTTAATCAGATTTCTATTTTTTCTTTTGATTCCGATTTCAAATTTTTGAAGGCATCTCTTTAAGCCCTCAAGATGAGAAAAGTGTTATTTCTCTTATCTAAATAATTTGTGAAACTTTTTCAGTATTTTTGAGTTTGTCTTAGGATTATCACCTAAGAAATCTTTTGTGTGTGTTAAGGTCTTTCTAGTTCGACCTTGCCACCGATTTTCATTTGGCTACGAGTTGCGGGAGTTTACATTCCACTTACCGCATTCCGCACTCGTTACGATTCTTATGAATGACTTATTTTGTCATTCAGTTTGTCCAGCTTAATTCATCCATTTTATAAATCAAATATTCTATGAATATTTCGATGAGACCATTCTTGTATTTATTGATTTTGGATGAAAATAGAAATTTAAATTTTTGCGAATATTTTTCATAAGATTTATTTATAAGTACAATTGGATTTTGATCATAAAACGAGCAGAGAATATTCTCGAAACTTTTAAGAGATATTTTCATCATATAGAAGATGATTTTGTGATTGTATTTCCCGTTGAGTGCTTTAAGAATTCTGGTCGATGCGCTTGATCAACGTTATCGATAGGAATTTCCTAAACGCTTTGATGAGACAATCAGACATGATATATTGACTTGTAAAAATGTAAATTTTTCTAGCAAGATTATTACATAAAGATAAATGTAATTTTGAAAGTTTTAGCTTTTCGAGAAAGAAGATTATTTGAAAGAATTTTTTTCCGATACTCCTATTCTTGTGTTTCCCGAAGGGAACCAAGATTTTATATTTTGTACCAATGCTAGTCATATTGGTTTGGGTGCCGTCCTCTTGCGAAAGAGAACGTTCTACCACTTGTGCTTCTAAATCATTAAAGCCGATCAAGACTAGGTATGTCACTCATGATCTAGTGCTCGCGGCTATTGTTTTCGCTTTTAGAGTTTGGCATCATCATTTTTGGGGGAGAAATTTGTTCTCCGCCTTGATCATAAAATCTTTGGAATATTTATTTTCTCATAAGGAACTTCATGTTGACTTGAGTTTCTGGCATCTTATGATCTTGATATTCTTTTTATTCCCGAAAGGGAAATCGTGTTGCCAATGCGCTTTGTCGTAAGAAACAAGTGGTTGATTCTTTGATGATGTCTGAATGGAATTATCTTTTTATTAATTTCATCGGACGTTTCGATATACTTCGTTTTATTGAGCTTTATCTCATTCCTTTTATGGACTAGTGTCCGATGTTCTTTTATGGTGTTCGGTTCATTGGACATACCGTTTTTGTACTGCGTCGGTGTTCCGAATTATTTGAACTTTGGTTCATTGGACGTACCGTTTTTGTACTACGTTGGTGTTCCAAATTATTCGAGTTTCTAGTTTCTCGGGTGTACCGTTTCTGTACTACGTCGTTGCACCGGCTCAATTTTTTTTGCTATCCTTGACGTTTTCCACGTCTTTTAACTATGGAAATGCTTTTAAGTTTTTGATTTTTATTCTTGAGCCTGGTGTTATAGTAGGGATTGAAGTTTCACCAGATTTGACTGATGAGCAACATACTCTCTTATGCTCTTTATGGTTAACTTCCTATTTCAAATTTCATTTGTGTTGATATATTTTTATGGTTGTTACTCTTTATTTTCTTCTTAAGTATTGCGAGGACGAAATTTCTTTAAGGAGGAGAGTCTGTAACAACCCGCATATTTATCGATTCTGTATTTAAATATTTCATCGTTCGTCGGATTTTAGTCCAAAAACCTACTTTTAGCAAACCGTCGAATTGGGACTCGAGACCCCTTCCATTGAGTTCAAAATGTCGTTTGCAACCTGTTTGAGTATAAGCTTCGATATGTTTGGAGTAAGTTGATTTTTGCTACTTTTTCACTTAGGGCTTTGGTTTGGGCTGAACCCTCTTACTAACTCAGTCCCAACCCCCTCTCCTCTTCATTACTTCATTCCTCATTTCCTAACACTTCAAGATAAAGAAAAAATGGGGGAAGGAAGAGGAAATTAAAACTCCAAGCCCTAGTCTTCATTAGCAAATCCAACTTCTGGCTCCAAATTCAAGAGAACCCATTGGTAAGCATCTCTTCTTCTTCTCCAACTCATTCTCTTATCAATTTCAGAAATTCCTAAACCTAACTTTGGGAATGTTCTTCTTTTAAAGATTAGAATCAAGCTTCTTGAGTTGGATTTGAAGAGTGGTTGATTCTCCTTTGCTTTCAAGCTTCTCCTTCATTGATTTGGGTTCAAAGGTGAGATTTTTATCTCACATCTTAGTCTATAATTATCTTCGACTGTTAGGTATGAATTCCTAACACTTATTCTTGTGCAATTGATTTTGGTTTGGATTGATTTGGTGTATCTTCCAATTTTTGATGTTTTGAAATCAAAATCTATGAAAATCCTTTTATGGATATTTGGACATTGATATTTGAGGCGTATCGGAGAGCCGTTAAGGCTGGGTTGTCGCTCGACGTAAATCCTTAGTCATCGTTTGCTCGTCCAAATCGCTACCGATATTCGTTTGGCCATTTTTGGCCTAGGTTCAGGGAATGCCCTGAACCCAGGTTTTAGGCGTCTGAAATGTAGTATTCAGACGTCTGAATATTATACTGGGAATTTTTATTCCTCAGTATTCAGACGTCTGAATCTGTATTTCAGACGTCTGAATTGGTTCATTTGGAACCAGAAAGGAAATAGGCTAAAATGTGCCTATTTTAGACGTCTGAAATCAAAGATTCAGAGGTCCGAATTCTGTTTTGGAAAATATTTTATTTTCCAGATTCAGACGTCTGAATTCTTGATTTCAGACGTCTGAATCTGCACTCTTTTGCCTATTTGCCTATTTGCTTGAGAATTCCAACTTTGATCGATTCGTGTTGATTCCCTTTTGTTATTATCACTTATTATCGATCTTGATGACTTTTATATCGGGATTTTTGGGAATATCCATTTCGATGGATTCCGTAATCGACTTCATTGGATTTTATTCATGTCTTCGAATGTGAATTTTGATGATTGATTGTTTCTACAATCCTTTCTATGATTTGTCACTTTAAAAATATAAAGGTTTTATATACTAGTAGTAAATATCAAAACTCTTTCTTCAAATGATTTCAACGCTATCTTATTACAAAGCTCGTTTTCTCAAACCGATTTCCAATCTATTAGTATATACAAACATTTACCTCACTCGTATGAGAAATCTAATTAAACGACTTAGTAAAACAAGTGGTATGAAACTTTTGCGTTTACTTCGTCGGTTAATTCTTGGACTTGTTCGATTGAATCTCTTGTGACAATTTTCTAGTTGAGATCTACAATTTGTTCGTAAATATTTAAGTTAAGCTAATGGTTATGGGACATGAAGTTAAGCTCATATATTTACTAGCTTACTGTAATTGACACTTCTTGATGATCAATGATGATCATTTTATGGTTTAGACTAGCAATGTGCGATGTCTCTTTGTCCATGTGGAGGACTGTACCTCATTTTTATTGAGCTTCGGCTCACCAGGAGGAGCTTCGGCTCAAAGTCCGCAATGGCGTACTATACCCTGTCATGAGGAGCTTCGGCTCAAAGTCCGCAATGGGGGACTATACCCTGTCCGGAGGAGTTTTGACTCACCAGGAGGAGCTTCGGCTCAAGGTCCGCAATGGGGGACTATACCCTATTAGGAGGAGTTTTGACTCACCAGGAGGAGCTTCGGCTCAAAGTCCGCAATGGGGGACTATACCCTGTCTGGAGGAGCTCCGGCTCATTTTTTTGGGATTGGCCATCCTTTTCTTGTGATTTCTTGATTTCTTATTGATGATTTCTGGAATTTATGTTTCACCAACTTTTACAATTGGCATTGATATGTATGTCATTTTATTGTGGCTTGGTGAATGAAATAAAGAATATGACATTCTTTTGATGCTATGAGATTCTTGAGATATTGTATGACTTTTGTGGATTTTCTAATGTATACTTATCGTAGTATGACATTTTTGGTTATCATACGTCTTTTAATTATATCTCTTATTCTATATAATTTCATCTGATATTTATAGCTAGACTGATCCGTTTATTATTTTCTTATTAAATAATACTCGGGTCAGACTGAGATTTTACAGGTGCTTCTGTTTGACTCCTTATCGGACCATTGATCTTTTGGTTAACTACTTAGCTTGTAGTTTTTGGTTGTGTACAATTTGAGATATAGACTCCTTGATGTATACATATTCTTTTATCTAGCACTTGTATCTATTCTTTTGTGATATTGTGGATCTTGTTAGACCACTACTCTGATGAACACTTTTATGTGTTATATATATAGTCATATCTATTTCCGCCTTTGTGATATGAATTATCCATGACTGATTTATGTTATGTTTATTTCTATATTTGTTTCCGAAGACATTATAGCCACTGTGTAGTAGCTTTGAGTTTGTGTCGGTATGTCGGACTTCCTCCTTAAATGAATTGCATGTTATATTATCTGGCATGTCGGTGCTCGCACAAAGCAATTACACGGATGGTCGCTCCTCAACAGCCTTATTCTCCGTGCTAGTTGACAGCATTACACCATAATGTCCTTGGCTAGCGTGGGTATAGAGGTGGGGCGTCACATTATGTGTGATCTCAAAACGGGTTTGAGCTCTGGAAATGGGTAATGGATGCTATTGATGGATGTTTAAGATAATTTGGATGTTTATTTACTTTGACATGTCCTGCTATCATCATGTTGTTATTAATAATCTATAAAACTATGAATTGGATTATTTTAAATGAATTAAGAAGTGGATTGAGATAATATATATCCATTACTGCAATTAAATGGAAATAAAACTATATTTTGAAACTATTTAAAAGATTTTGATTTTTCAAACGAAATTGTAATTATGGGAATGGAATCACTTTAAACTTAAGATTTAAATGTTAAAAATGAACTTGCAAAATGAAATTGTTAAGAATTAGTTCCAATGATAGAAGTTAAAATTGGGTAATAAATTTAATTTCGAAGATTAAATTGTTTAAAAAGATTTGAACTCTTACTTGAACCTTGAAATAAGTTGAGTAAAGGTAACTTAAATTAATATTAGAAGTTTGGACTCAGAGTTAAATTGTTAAAGACTTGGATTGTGAATAAAAGGTTAAGGGTTAATTCGATTTAAGGTATTAAATCAACATTTGAAAATTTGACTCAAATTCGTATAAATTGAGATGATTTAAAATTTGAAAATGGAATTAGAATTAATTCAAATGTGGATTGAAATAAATTAATTGGGTGTGTAATCGAAGTTGTATAAGTTTAAATTCAAATGGGAATTGATTTGAATTTGGAATGGAAATCGAGGTTAATTCTAATTGAATTGGAATTGAATCAATTTAATGGGAATGAGAATTGAGATGGGTGAAATGGGAGATTGAACAGTTTGGCTCTGAACTATTTTCAAACAAATTATTTTAATATAAATCATTTTGAATCTATTCCCTTAAATATTTAAACTATTATGATTACTATGCAAACCTTTCTTTTTAAAAAACTCAAACAATCTTATATTAAATAATCACTATTTTACAACTACTTTACAACTAATTACTATTTTACAACTATTTTGCAACTATCTAACTATTCTACGACTATTTAACTATTTTACAACTATTTTATAACTACTTAACTATTCTACAGTATGTTACAACTAATAACTATTTTACAACCACTTAATTATCTTAAACTTTTCAAGCCATTTTCTAAATTCAAGCTGGTCAGAGTGCAAACTGTTTATAATTAAATACCAATTGAGATAAGAATTAAAGTGATAACCCAAATGGAAATTGAAGCAATTGTGGTTTAGTGAATAAAAATCAAAATGAATGTGAATAAAAAGAAATTTGATTTAACTAATAATCAATGAAGATAAATACGTAGGATGTATGTATATTATTCTATTCGTATAACGATTTGATCCAGATTCGAGCATAGAATTTCGAGATAGTATATCGATCCGAGTTAGGATTTTTCACTCGATTTTCGACTGCGAACCCTGGATATGGATTTTTGATTGATTTTGAAAGTTCTCTATCATAGTTATGGCTATGCAAGGAGAATAACGGTTTCTGATCAAGAAATCAGATCTGAGTCCGCACTAGGAAGACGGGTGGACGATACTAGTTCGGAAGTGAAATTGTGTGATCGAGTGAGCGATCGGTTTGATATTGCGTATGGATGATATATGTACATCGTACGTGCTTGAATGAAATAGATATTAATTTTTTTGAAAAGAAATGTAAAAAATGATTTTTGAAATGGAAAAGTATATTTTGAGAAATATATGATGAATAAGAGTGGAAGTTAGATATCACTATAACTAAAACTCATTTTATAAAAAGTAAGTAATGTGGCAAATAACTTTTTAAAGGAAATCGAATTTGAATGTTGATTTGGCATAAATAAAGTTATATATATATATATATATATATATATTTGTTATATATGATAAACTCCCCTTGTTGAATCTATAACCAGAAGAAAAGATCTTTGAAAAATATTTAAAGTATAAAAAGGAATTTATATAAATAGGAAGTAATTCAAAAATATTTTGTTCTTGTTAAAAGATTAAACTTATATATATATATATATATATATATATATATATATATATATAGAAATCATTTTTTGAAATTGGGAAAACGGTTTTTGGAACCCATTCAATTTTGAAAGTCTTTTGATTTTGGGAAAAAGCAAATTTTAAGAAATTAGAAAGCCAAGTTTGGGAACTATCGATTTTGAGATATCAATTTTGTGAAAATGGAATTTATATGTGATACGTATAAGAGTATGATTTGAAAGATACTATATGTGTATAGTATAAAATATTTTGAGAATGCTGTGGGGAAAAAGGCGCTCCCATTTAGAGTTGGTACTTGGAGTAGGAGATCCACAGGGTGGTTCTGCCTTGAGCCCTAAGGGGGTTCTAAATTTTGATCCCAGAGGATGTCTGGAATAAACTGTAGTTCTCGAGGATTGTGGTTGGGGTAGTGAAAGTCGAGAGCGCTGATGCCTACAGAGACATTGGGGTTATGTTGTGATGGCAGTGTAACTGGGTGTAACTGCGATCTACTACGTTCCATAGCGTAAGTCGAGGGGTAGCGATTGCCTAAAGTCTACGTTTGATTTCGCTGGAAGAGCGACGTAACATCGGTAGACTGCGATCTATGAGGACAAGCGAAAGTCGTATGGTAATGAGTGCCTACATGCTACATTGGGACTCGATTGATGTAGTCTGCGATCTATGTGGTGAAGTTTCATTTGGCAGCGAAATTCGATGGCGCTGATGCCTACAGTTACATTGTTTTCGTCGGGATGGCAATGTAACCCTAGGTGTAACTGTGATATATGGCGGTTCTATGGTGAAATCGAGGGGCGCAGATGCCTATAGTTTTTGTAACATTCTCGTTTTTAGATAAAATTTAAATTGGTAATTAATTTAATTTTTAGAATTAAATTGTGAATTTATTGGTGAATTAATTTGAAATTTTTTTAGAAAATAAATAGATTGTGAATGGAATAAAATTTATATTTATAAAAAGATATTTGTTTGTTTACTCATTTATAAATACAAATCGATTGTATATTAATTTTTTAATTTGAGATTTAAAAAAATAAATGTTTTGAATAATATATTGGATTCGGAAACTCTATACTAATAGAAAAATTTGTTTTGTATTTATAATATGATGATTTGAAAGTTATATTTCGAAATTGATATAAACAAATTAACAAAAGTATAAATAATGGAAAATGTATAAATATAAACATATGTAAATATAAAAATTAAGTAATTTATAAAATGATAAGGGTTAAATATAAAAATTAAATAAAATTAATAAGTAAAGGGTTTAACCATAAAATGCTTTATATGACATTTGTAAAATAATGAGATCATGCATTTAAACACATGTAAGCATTTTAACAAAAGATTTAGAAATGTAACTATTTTAGACATAAATTTAACAAGTGTTTCAATACGAATTACAAGTGTCTTTTGATTTTCCAAAATATAGATAAAAATGTAAATAAGTTTATATATCACTCTATATCCCTCCCTTTCATTTTATTTTCTAAAATTCTTCTTCATCTTTAAAATTGAAAACCAGAAAAGAAATTTTATCAAAAGAAATCTTCAGCCTGAGAATGAAAACCAGAAAACAAAATCAAAATTTGTTTCCTAAAATCTTCAACCTGGAAACAAAAATTCAAAAGCATCTTGAATCTGAAGTATCATCACAAGAAAATTCAACTTATATATAATCAAATTAAGGTCAAAATAGATCAACAAATCAAAATGCAAATTAGATCAGGTTCAAATTCAAAAACCTGGAAGCAAGCCAACAACTCAACTTAATCCAGTCCAGATCAAGATTTAAACAAAGCCTCAGTCATCATTAAAGGTCCTGTTTCTCTGTTCAAAATCTAAAAACTTGAGAACAAGATGAAGAAATGTATAGGTTCAACTCAGTTTGGATTCAGATCATCTCAATCCTCAGGATGCAAATAAAAAAGAAAGCCAAGTCCTAATCAAAATTCAAATTTCTAGGCTTTGTGTTCCATGTCTCCTTTAAACCAGGTGAGCAAACCTTTATTTTAAACCTGATCTTTTTGAATCTTATGCCTGTGATGACGATGACTAGGAAATGTTGTAGAGAAGTAAATTTATCTACAAAAATATTCATATGTGTGTGTGAATGGACGTATGCATGTCTATGTTTTGCCTGTATATCTCTTTGTTGAACATTTACAGATTAAATCTACTTCAAAAAAATCAAACCCTCTTCATACATCCTAGTATAGTGATGATGTTCAAAGGGAAATTGTTTATAATGATGTAATACTAATTTTAAAAATGATTTCAAGATTTCATATTTAGTAATTAATTCAAAAATATAAAATAACAGTAAAACTACATATAAGTCAAAAATCAATGATTATGATTTCATGTTTGGATTTGATGAATGAATTCGTGTTAGAAAACTATGAATTTTGATAGTGCTTTCAAGATTTTTAAGCTTGGGATTATCGTGTTATTTCTAGTTGAACGGAATTCGTATTATCGTCAATAGCTGTCGATCAATGGCGAACTAAAGCTCAGGATTGATGTCAAGGGTAACTTGCAGGTTGCTGATCATCAGAAAAATAGTTACTTGATTTACAGATCAACGAGGAGTTTGGGCGAGGTCGAACTAGGGTTGGTGGGGTCATTTGGTCGTCGTTGAATTTGAGGTTCGTACGGCGTTGTTAGACCACCGGAAGTGATCACTTATGGGGGAATCATCGGTGGGTCATCGAGGTAGCTCTGGTCGTAACGGCGAGAACTGAAATGGTTATAGGTGGTGTGGTGATCGGGTTTTGTTGATGGGTTTTTTGGTTCAAGTGGATTTGAGTAGCTCGATTCTGAATTCCGGCGAGTTTGAGGGTACTGAGTGACCGGGAAGTTTGAATGGGTGATCGTCACTGTATGGGAGGTCGTGGCAATGACCCGAGATGGTCGGAATTCTCGTGTAGGTGCATGATGCATGATCGTATTAGATGTTGATTAAAGGTTTAGAGAAGAAGAGCTGAACTTGGGATCGACTCGAAGAATTTCGCGAAGAAGCTCGGGGAAAAGAAGATGTGGGATAACCCGAAGTTGAACTCGCGTAAACAAGAATTTGGCTCGGGTTACTCAATATGTTATCTGATTTTAAAAATGCGAAGGAAAAATTTATTTCAGGATTTATCATAAAACAAGTTCTCTTTAAACAAGTTTTCTTTAAACAAGTTTTCTTTAAACAAGTTTTAAAGGTAAATTTAAAGATTAAATGTTTTCAAAATTGTTAATTAACTTAAAGGTTTAAGTTAATCTATGGGTTAATAATAAATTTTATTTCAAAGGTTAAATTTTAAAGATTAACTGTTTTAAAATTTATTGATTTGGGTTTAAAAATAATTTTTATTTAAAACCCCAAGTGTTTTCAAAGTGTAATAATGAAATTAAGTAATTAATGAAGATAAGTGGTTTATCTTTTAATTTAATTAAGGTCTTAATTAATTAAAGGCTAATTACTTAATGTGATTAATTAAAAGTTAATTAATGTGAGTAACTGAGGATAATTGATTAATGATTAAAGGTTAATTAATCAATTAATTAAAGGTTAATTATTTAATAATTAAAGGGGGGTTAATTTGTTAATTAATTAATTAAGGATTAGTTATTTAATTACTTAAAGATTTATTAATTAATGTGATTAATTAATTAATGCGATTAATTGAAGGGTAATTAATCAAGGTGATTAATTTATTTATGTGATTAATTAAAGGTTGATTAATTAATAATTAAGGTTAATAAATTAATGATTAAGGAAAGAATTAAGTTTAATAAATTAATGATTAAGGATGAATTAAGGTTTATTAAATATTGATTAAAAGTTAATTAATGATCAATTAAGGATTAATTGATTTGTAATTAAGGAAAATTAATCATTAATTAAGGATAATTATTGAAAGTAATTATGTGATTAATTAATTATAATTAATTAACATGACTGTAATTACTTAGTAATAAAGCAAGGTTAGGGAACTCATTACAGTCAAATAATTAATTAATCTTGCTTGTGTATGATTGAATTGTATTGAATGCTTGAATTGATTATTATCTCTGATCTGAAATATTCCGTGATGTGCATTATTTAAATTGAGTTGTGTGTGTAATTTATTTATTTATCTGTAATATATTTACATATCTATCTGTGAATCTGTGAATGAGGATAAGCGTTATAGGATTATACCGCTTATCGATACTGCTATGCCTGAATCTGTGATGATTGATGATGTTGCACTATTGTGTAAAATCCCTGGACTACACCATACACACAAATATGGATTTCACGAGGATTCAGTTAAGTCATAGATATTTTGAATTTAATATTATTTTATTCAAATAATGAAATGATTTTGAAGATTGAATTTTGAATCCAAATGGTTTTGGAAAAGGAATTGAACTGAATATGGAAAGTTTTTGGAAAGGAAATTTTGAAGTTGTAAATTAGTTTGAATATAATATATCTTGTTTATGTTTTGAAATTGTTTTGGAAATTTGGTTTGAAAGGTTTATACAAGTTATATAATATATATATGGATTTCCAAACCATCTTTAAAGTATTTTTAAAAGTATTTTTTTGGGAATTTAAATTTAACCCAAATTTATACTTTAAAGGATATAACTTGTGCATATTTGATCGGATTTTTCCGAAACAAAAACCCTTGTTTTCCATATAGTAATAGCTTTCATATAAAGAAAGAATTTCCTATTTGTGTTGAAAGGATTTCAAGTTTGAAATGAAAATAGTTTTGAAAGCTGAATGAATCTTTGTTAAAGATTGGTGAACTTTGTTTTCAAATTTAAGAGGATCTTAAAGGTGTATCTTTTGTATAAAAGATTTGAAATGGAAATAGTTTTGAAAACTATGAATGAATCTTTGTGAAAGATTGATGAACCCTGGTTTCAAATTGAAATGGATTTTAAAAGGGTTAATCTTTTGTTTAAAAAGATTAAAAGTGAAAATTTGTTTAAACCATTCAAAAGAAAGGTTTTGGGATTTAAGTTGTGACTTAACTATGATCTCATATATCCATATGTTTTAAATTAAGCGCTCATTATTCGGTTTAGCCGGGAGAGGACTTTGTGTTACAACCTTTTCGGAATAATGATACGACAATATGGATAGCATTTAAAGACCGGTGGTGAAGACCGGGTATTTTCAAGAATGAAAAAATTACCCGTCGAATGACTCTGCACTGAGTAGCTACAGTATAAAGATCTTCATATGTGATGGGGAGTCCGATCGCGATTGTGAACATCCGGATTGCAAGGGCTTGTTTGAAGTGCCTTCGGTCTGTTCGAACCCGGAACAGACTTGTATGGATGTGTGTCTGACATTACACTTTGAGGTGTAAAACTGGTTTCTATTAAATACATTTCTGTTTGGTGGTAGAGAATTATT
The DNA here is from genome assembly GCA_030765085.1 of Allium cepa. Lineage (NCBI taxonomy): Eukaryota > Viridiplantae > Streptophyta > Magnoliopsida > Asparagales > Amaryllidaceae > Allium > Allium cepa. The sequence goes on from CM060932.1 coordinate 791,872,201, forward strand.
CTCTTAGCTTAACACCCTTCTCTGAGACGTACGAGCTTAGAGGTTATGTAGTTGATGGTTACTAGTGATACATTCCCAATTTGGTAATGTGTGTGAGAAATGCGGAATACGGATCTTAAGGCTAGGATTAACACTAGAAGGGGGGATGGATAGTGTTTAAAGGAATTACTAAATCTTTCTGAGTTTTTGTTAATTTGAACACAAATGTATGCAATATTCAGACACAGATATGATCACAGAATCAAACACAGATGCAGAAATAAAGTAAAAGCAATAAAGGAAAGAACATACCAGATTTTATAATGGTTAGGAGTTACCCTACATCCAGTCCCGCACACAAGTACAGATTTCCTTTCAAAAGCAATTGTACAATTACACCCTCGATTTCAAGGCTACGAGGTACACCCTCCAGATTCACAATCCTCTGGGTAGAGATACTTGATTTCACGGGCAACAAGTTCACCCAACTGATTTCCAGGGCTACAATCACACCTTTTCTCACTTGATTGATTTCCAAGGCTACAATCATACATTTTCTCACAGAAATGATTAAAAAGAAGCCTATAACTCTGATTAGCATTGAAGATCTTGTCGAGATAGTGATAGGGAATCAAACTTGAAATGATCTAGTTAGATTCAATGTTGGTTTCGGCAGAGTAATGGTAAGAATATGTATAAAGAAATGTGGAAGAAGAAGAGGAGTGAAAACTAGAAAAATATAATTAGAAATTCATTGAAAACAGCCCCTATTTATAAAAGAAAAACAGCCATGTCCATTCTTGAAGGGATATGACGAATAGAGACTTCTTTTGAAAGTCAAATTTTTTGAAATCAACTGACACTATGTCGACATGGGTAACTTGGGTATGTCGACATCCCAAAGGAAATTTTGGTGTTTTGTTTTTCTTTTGAAAATAACATTTATCTTATATTAAAACTATTTTAAACTTTTATAAATATACTTAACTATAGTTAAAATACATAAATAAATATAAAGAATAATATTTTGGTATATATAAAATTTTACTATAATTTTATATTTAAATCTAAGTATAAATATTAAAAGTTAAATATATTATTATTAAAAGATAGTTTAAAACTAAGGATAATTTGATTTTGAAATTAAAGATTATTTTGAGGCGAAAAGTATTTAAAACCAGGATAGATGATTTTGATTCTTTTAAAAGAAAGGTTTTGAAATCATTTTGAAAACAAAATATAATTTTGTAAAATCATTTTGAATAAAAGTTAGTGGATACAAAACAATGTCCCACTATATAATATTTTGGTATATATATAATTTTACTATAATTTTATATTTAAATCTAAGTATAAATATTAAAAGTTAAATATATTATTATTAAAAGATAGCTTAAAACTAAGGATAATTTGATTTTGAAATTAAAGATTATTTTGAGGCTAAAAGTATTTAAAACCAGGATAGATGATTTTGATTCTTTTAAAAGAAAGGTTTTGAAATCATTTTGAAAACAAAATATAATTTTGTAAAATCATTTTGAATAAAAGTTAGTGGATACAAAACAATGTCCCACTAGATTTTTCGTTGGTTCCATCCTACTTAGGGTTCCATCCCTTTAAGGGCTCGAAGTGGATTCCATTCCATGAATAAATTGGATTTTAAGATGCCAGTGCTTTTATAGGAGTTTTAACAAAATTCCTAATTAAATTACTTATTCTTGAAATATTGAGCTCTTGATAATCTTGGTATTCTTGATACTCATAAAACTTCAATTTTGATATCTTGAATCTCTATACTGTACAGTCTTCATTCTTGGTACCTGCATGGTTAAATCGTGCATATACATATATTTCTAAACTATAATGTTAGTATTTATATTTTATAATCCTATTCTAAGTTTTTGGTCATCAAAACCATCATCTCAAGGACTAACAATCTCCCCCTTTTTGATGATGACAACCTTTGTTTATAAAATATTACTTCTATCCTAATAACTCCCTCTTAATCTATGCCTAACTATCCTATTTTATATTTCTCCCCCTTTGTTATCAACAAAAACGATCCTAAAGCCATAAAACTATACAAACCCCCCTTAAACTAATACTAGAATAAAGTATAGTAAATGGAATGTGAAAGACATTAACATAATTATATTACAATTATTCAACACATAAATATGTATAAGTATATTTCAGACAATCCAATCAACATGCACATCAAATCCAATCATGTCAAACAATCAAACAAATCAACCAAGTCAAACAAGTCAATCAAGTCAAACAAGTCAATCAAAACATACCAAACAAATCAAAAACTAATAATCCTAAACTATAAGACAATACTACAAACTCCCCCTAAATAAAATACACTCGTTATGTATACCTGTGTGCAATATGTAGTTTGTAATGCTGTATGAAATGTATGACATATGCAATGAAACATGAGATGATATGCTGAATGAAGTGCAATTTGTGATGCAAATGCTTATGATATTTCATGCATTGTAATTTATGATGTTATATGCAATGAAATGTGATATGAAATAGGATGCACAATGATATGTAATATGAAATAAAATGTAACAAAGTAAAAATAATAATATGCAGAATTAATAATATGTAGAATGATATGATGGTAAGAGATATTCAGATTATAAGATAAACATGAGTGATAAGAAATATCTAATTGACAAGCATATATATATATATATATGCGTGCGTGTGTGTGTGTGTGTGTGTGAGTGTGTGTGTGTGTGTGCAAGTATGCATATATCAAACTATTTATTACAAATTACTTCAACCAAACAAAGGTAATAAATGGTATTAAAACTATAACATATTCATGAAAGGTAGTAATCAAATTTAATATCAAAATCAAATGCTAAGAAATATGGACTTAAACTATATATGATCAAATATGTTTTTATAAAAATCAATACCCTCCTTACTTAATTCTTTTTAATTTTTTTTTAAGAATCCAGACTTTCATGTTTATAAAATACTTAACTTATTAATTAAAACCTATATATTAAATTATTATTGATTAAAATATTTAGAAACATGTTTAAACACCTTGTAGTTTAAAAAATAGCATAATGAAATATGATATAACAAAGATTGAAAAATTAAAATAAACATGTGTCATATTAAGGCTTCTTACATTAAAAAATTTAATTAATTATTAAAAAATGTTTAAGCATGAAATTAATTTTAAAATATTCTAATATAAGTTTGAAAATAACTCCAAAAACAATAGAGAAAAATACTTAATTTAAATATTATTTTTACATAGTTTAAAGTTTCAAATAGAAAAGACATGTGTAAAGAAACTTAGCATTATGCATGTAAAAATGCTTCTATTAAAGAACAAGTGTAATGACACATGTCATTCTGCATGTATGTCTCTATCTACTCATATGACAAGTATCATGTGATATGAAGCAATCTTATTAATTGAAGAAATCTATAAATATAGCCGTATTCTAACATTCTAAATTCATTTTATTAAATTCTTAAAGACATAAAATTAGTATCTTAAAAGAAATAGAGTACGAGAGGTAAAAACAACGATAGAAAAGTTGAAATCACGAATGAAGGTATGCTTTTCTACAAAGTATAGTTGCAATAAATAAGTAGTAATATTTTATTTGAAAGAAAATACATTTCTTAAAAACTTTGTTTAAAAAAAATTAGACTGGTATATCGATATTTATACTATGATGTGTCGATATATGGACCAAAATATCAAAACTTATAAAAGAGGTAAATTTCTATACCTAATTAAATGCATAAATCTGTATTCCTAAATGCAACAATAACGATGAAATAATAGTAAAGCGTACCAATTTTTGCACTCCATCTTTCTAACTTTGTTGTTCTTCCATTGTCATGAACCACACATTTATGTCTTTTAGAATTTGACGACGAGATCTGTTCTATTGCGACGGGCTCGTTTTTCTGATCAGCGTAGTATATTCATTTGCTGAATTTGAAGATCATATGAGAAAGATACAGATGATTTTGTAGATTGACCAACTTGGCACCAAAACTTTGAACTTGAATTTTGAATGAATGGACATTTCAACCACTATAAATAGACTCAACGGTCACCACTTCTCATAAAAGTTTCTCTTCTTCTTCTTCTTTCCGTTTTTCTATTTACTATCAAACTTCTAGAAGGCATATCTCCTTTGTTTCTAAACGGAATTGGATGAAACCAGCAGAAAATCGAAGAGGAAGGCAAGGGCTACGATCTAGTAATAATTTGGTGATGAATTTAAAAAATATTGTGATGCAACGGGCCGAATTAGTAAGAGAAATGGAGGAAATCCCGTACACAGTTTTCAGTTTTGAATAGCCAACTTCAAACTGTCATATCTTACTCAATTTTGATCGGAATTTGATGATCCACCCATCAATACGACCGTGAGAACAAGAAATATAATCTTGAAAAGGAGTAGGAACAAAATACTCAAATATGTTGATGCAATTTGAAGAATACCATTAACAGTTTTGCTTTCTTTTTCTCTTTGTTCACCGAAACTTCATTTGATCATAACTTGATCATTTCTTGACGGATTCGCACGAAACCAGTGACATTGCAAAGTAGATGGAGAGAAGTACAGTATCATATCAATTTGTAGATGAGAATTAGAAGCTTTGTATTGATTTGGTACCCATTTCATTATCTATTTCCATTATATATCCATTTGTTCTTCTTGATTGATGAATGATTATCTGGTATCTTTTAACCAATAGTCATTAGACATAATTCTTCTCCTGCAAAATAACATAACCTTTTAAAGAATCAAATGACTTTTCAAAATAACTAAATATAATTTTAAACAATAATATCATGATGATTCTGTGACATAATCATACGAAAACAGTGTTAATAATTTTATAAAAAATTGCCATTTTAAAAATTTTCAAAATTCAGATTATGAAAACTTTGAAAACCTTGCTCTGATACCAAATGTAAGAAATACGGAATACAAATCTTAAGGCTAGGATTAACACTAGAAGAGGGGTTGAATAGTGTTTAAAGGAACTACTAAATCTTTTTGAGTTTTTGTTAATTTGAACACAAATGTGTGCAATATTCAGACACAGATATGATCACAGAATCAAACACAGATGCAGAAATAAAGTAAAAGCAATAAAGGAAAGAACACACCGGATTTTATAATGGTTCGGAGTTACCCTACATCCAGTCCCGCACACAAGTACGGATTTCCTTTCAAAAGCAATTGTATAATTACACTCTCAATTTCAAGGCTACGAGGTACACCCTCCAGATTCACAATCCTCTGGGTAGAGATACTTGATTTCACAGGAAAAAAGTTCACCCAATTGATTTCCAGGGCTACAATCACACCTTTTCTCACTTGATTGATTTCCAAGGCTACAATCACACATTTTCTCATATAAATGATTACAAAGAAGCCTATAACTTTGAATTACACTGAATATCTTGTTGAGATAGTGATAGAGAATCAAACCTGAAATGATCTAGTTAGATTCAATGTTGGTTTTGGCAGAGTAATGGTAAGAATATGTATAAAGAAATGCGGAAGAAGAAGAGGAGTGAAAACCCGAAAAATATAATTAGAAATTCATTGAAAACAGCTCCTATTTATAGAAGAACAACAACCATGTCCATTCATGAAAAGATATGACGAATAGACACTTCTTTTGAAATTCAATTTTTTTTTGAAATCAACTGACACTATGTCGACATGGGTAACTTGGATATGTCGACATCCCAAAGAAAATTTTGGTGTTTTGTTTTTCTTTTGAAAATAAAATTTATCTTATATTAAAACTATTTTAAACGTTTATAAATATACTTAACTATACTTAAAATACATAAATAAATATAGAGAATAATATTTTGGTATATATAAAATTTTACTATAATTTTATATTTAAATCTAAGTATAAATATTAAAAGTTAAATATATTATTATTAAAAGATAGTTTAAAACTAAGGATAATTTGATTTTGAAACTAAAGATTATTTTGAGGCTAAAAGTATTTAAAACCAGGATAGATGATTTTGATTCTTTTAAAAGGAAGGTTTTGAAATCATTTTGAAAACAAGATATAATTTTGTAAAATCATTTTGAATAAAAGTTAGTGGATACAAAACAATGTCCCACTAGATGTTTTGTAAGTTCCATCTTACTTAGGGTTCTATCCCTTTAACAGGCTCGAAGTGGATTCCATTCCACGAATAAATCGGATTTAAGATGCCAGTGCTTCTCTAGGAGCTTTAACAAAATTCCTAATTAAATTACTTATTCTTGAAATCTTGAACTCTTGATAATCTTGATATTCTTGATACTCGTGAGTCTTCAATCTTGTTATCTTGATTCTCTATACTGTATAGTCTTCATTCTTGGTACCTACATGGTTAAATCCTACATATACATATATTTCTAAACTATAATGTTAGTATTTATATTTTATAATCCTATTCTAAGGTTGTTGTCATCAAAACCATCATTTCAAGGACTAACAATGTGGCATACAAAGTGCTGTTGATCATGTGTTGATCGAAGCATGGCTTTTGTGAAAAACATAGCTTTGTGGACGAGACCTCGTCAGACCTTACAACCCGGAATGGCCGAAACAGGAAGGATGCAGCAAGGTTATTTGGAGGTAGTGCCCCCTGAGGGAATGTCCATTTCCTTCTGGATAAAAGATGGTATCATTGTATGGAGCCTAGATATTTAACCTATGTGGTTGCACAAACTTATTGCTTTATGGTTGTTGGTGTTAAGGGCCCTCGGATAAAGGTCGGTAACGACCGGGGGTGGCATACTCGTCTCAGTACTTACCTAGTTACAGAGGTAACCCGGTCTTGTGTTGGTAGAGAGCTGGTTAAGTTCTCGGGGCATCCCTCCAAAGGCGTACCCATATGGCCCAATGAGTTCCTTAGCCTGACCATTTGTTGGAAATCCAAAGAAACAATACGTGCCCTGTACGGTTTTTGTTGTATAACCTGCCATGGAATGTGGTGGTAACCTGCTATTGAATATGGTAGCTATAGTAGGCATAGTACGAAATGTCTATGCTGGCTAAGATTAATATTATACTTTCGAAATGTTTTCTGCACTATGCACTAATAATAATATCAAAAGATTTTCGCGTATCAAGCATGTTTGACTATCATAAGGAGAAATCTCCTCCAATTGTGAGTTTGCATTGTGTGTGTGGCGGGAGGCCTTATGGTAGTTTCATTTTCCAAAAAAGCATTGCGGATTTCAGTTTTAAAATCTTTTGTTGTTTGGTTTTGTTAAAAAATGTTTTTGTTTGCTCATACCAGTCCCATGACTGACCTGGAGTTTATTGTTCCCTTTCTAAATTCTAGGTGCCCACAATTTTCCACACGGGCAGTCTAGAGTTAGATTTTCAGATAATCAGCTAGTAGACGTAGATACGATAGCTTTCTATGTCTTTGGTTTGGTAGTTTTTGGCAATTTTGGAGTCTTTGGATTTTGGGGATCGCATTTGCTCACTTCATCGTGATGGTGGTTCGAGCTTGTGGTTTGGAGCTTTTGAAGTTTTGGAGATGCAGTGTTAGATTCTCTCGCTTTCTCTCTATTCGAGTTTCTTTAAGCTTTGGCATTGGAGTTATTGCTTTTCCGCTTTTGCTATTTTTTTCTTCCGTTGTTGTCTTATATCTCGCTGATATTTCTTTGTATCTGATGTTGTATCAAATGTTGTATATCAATAAAATTATTCATTCTATTTCCGCTGTGTTGTATTTACTTAATGTGTTATAAGCTCCGGCGTGAATCAAATTTCAATGGTTGAATCTGCGGCATTTGAATACAAGTGAAGTGTGAATGTCGATTTTCGAACGCTGAAATTTGGGTCGTGACAGTTTTCTATGGTTTCCCCAGGATGGCGACGTAATCATTGGGCTAACTGCGACCATGGTGGGGGTGATGATTTTCAGAGCATTCTCACAAAAAAATGTTTTCAACATTTTCACAAAAATGTTATTCTAAGTATTTTCACTGGGTGTTGAAAACGGGTCTGCTAAGTACTTATAGATTTTCAGTACTACGCCTGATCAATGTGTGACCAAATTTCTGTGAGAACATGGATGGACTTGTTGAGACATCGAGTTATAAAAAGTATTTTTATAAAGCTATTTTGGTTATATTATGTATATTTAAAGTGCTTTAAAACTTTATAATAAAAAAGAGCAAAGAGTTAAAAATGTTTAAAGAGTAATTTAACTGATAATAAACATTGTAATAAAATTCTTGCTTTGTTCCTTTTCGAGGACGAAAAGTTCTAAAGGGGAAAGGAATGCGATGACCCAGATTTTTAACGTCAGATAATTGGGTAATTAATTGATTTTAACTATTGACATACTGATTTTAGAAGTCAAACATATAAAATTCCGATAATTAAAAATATCGGGACATATATAAATTGACTTAAAAAACTATATAGGATATTTAATTATGAAATCCTTAAATATGTTGAACTTTAAATATATATATATATAATAAATACAGAAACTCTACCATTTAAGTTAAGATAAACATCCAAAAACTAATATATATACATGCCTATGAAATAAAATATAAGAGAATATTGTATAAAATGTATAAGTAAATATATATATATATATATATATATATATATATGTATATATGTATACATACACCCTTATCTACATACTTCCAATATAATTTTTTTTTTAAATTGAAATTCTACATTTTAAAAAATATGAGATAATATATATATATATATATATATATATATATATATAATTAGTAATTAAATGTTAATAACTTAAGTTTAAAATTAAAATAGGAATAAATAAAAAGAAATTTTAAAATTTAAAAATACTAGTTTATGCAAATGGACATTTGTAAGCTAGGAGATGACATATGCACACTAATGTCAAAGTTGTTTTCTTTATTTAATATATTAAAAAAAAGAAAATGATGGAGAAGAGGAGCCAGGTGTTGTATCAGGCAGCTTACTTATATATATATATATATATATATATATATATCCAACCTCTTTCTTTCATTCTTTAAAAAAACAAAACAGTATCAGAAAAAAAAGAAACAAACAACCATCACTTTACAACTGAAGAAACAAATTACAAATTCAACATGAAGAAAGAAGATCAGATCAAAGAATCTAGCTTGCAGTCTTTCAAAATCTTGTTTTCCTCTGTTCAAGTTTGTACAGTGAGTAAACTTTAATCTTTTAAGTTAAATCATCTTTATAGCTTGTGCATGCAACAAGTGATGGTAGTAATGACTTGAATATGATTTGCATGGATAGGAAATGTGTTTTGCCTAGGTGTATAAGTTGAAGTTGCTGTGTGAATATATATGCATGTCTCTTTTCGTTCCAATAGACTCGAAATCATTCAAACAATTCAATCCTCTTCACTCAATCTCTTTTAGGTTATGATCATTAAAGGAAATAGGTTGGTACTAAATAAATTCTATTTTTTAAAATGTTTTTATGTGAAACTAGTAAGTAATTTTACTAAGAGGAAGAAATTACAGTGAAGATGAAATATATTAGAAAAATCAACTATCTGAATTCCATGATTCACTTATATAATCAGATTCGTCTTTAAAAATGTGGATTTTTGATGGTAATATCGTAATTTTTAAGTTAGTATATAGAGAGGAATTAGGAGTAGATCGAAATTGGGTTTTTGGTCAATTTGCGGCGATCGGAGGTTCGGGGGAAGTCGGGGTTGTAGCTGGAAGTAGCTGGATGGTCAGGGGTTGTGGGAAAATTGGTTGGTAATTTTTCAGATCAACGTTGAAACGGGATAGCGATGATGTAGGGTTTAGGGCTTTGCTCGGGTCGGCGATGTTTGCGAGGCCAGTGCGACATCGGGGAGGCGTCAAGCTGACTAGAAGGTGGGGGAAAAGAAGGCTGGGTGTTTGGCGTAACTGGTGGAAAGATGGCGTGGCTTCCGGTGGTACGAGGGGCGAGAAGGTGTCGGTTTTCGTTAAGGCGATGGCACTACTGTTCGTTTTTGTTCGATTTTGATTTGTGTGGTCGACGTGGGTTCTGGTTGGTCGAATGGGTCGAGATGATCATAGATGACTTGGTGGTGTCGTCGGCAAAGTTCGGCACGGCTTCGATCGTTCGTGCACGTGCATTGGTACCAGAGAGTATTTAGGCAAAGGTTAGGATTAGGCATAAGAGAAAGGAAATAAAGAAGAGAAGAGAGGGAAAGGAGGGAAAGTATTCATGGGATTCGGGTTTGGGCTTTGGGCCTGAAAATTTTAAAACAAATAATAATAAAACAAAGTTCAAAGTAATTTCAAGCCAAGTGTTATGGAAGTTAAATGCTTTTGAAAACTTAGAATTTTCTCATATAAACAAAGTAATTTGAAGATTTAAATTAACCAAACCTTAGGATAGTAAGTAACCAATGTAAGTAAATGTTTTGAACTTAAATTAATTTGGTTTAGGATAATTATGTATAGGTTAATTATTCATTAATTCCTAAGTTTAATAAAATAAAATAAAATAGTGTAATTAAATAAATAATAAAGGAAAATAAAATGTTTTAAACTATTAATTGATTTTAAAATTTTAAGTTCTTATACATATTAATAATTATCCAATTCAAAATATTTTAATTAAAATTAAATAAAATAGGATTAAATGGCTTGTAATTAGTTAATGTAAATTAAGTAGGATTTATATAAAATTAATTCATTTTATGTTAAATTTAATTAATTAGAAATGGTGTGACCAGTTTATCTAGCTTATAAATGTTTAATTTGAATTGAATGCTTTGGATTTCTTAATATCTCTAATATATTAAATTGTGATATTCTGTAATATAAAATGCCTTGGATTGAACTATGATAAATGTGAGTTATTTATCTATGATGAATTTTTGTGAGAATATGACTTTCTGAAATTTAAATAGAATTTTTTTTACTTAAAGAACTTGGCTTAAAGGATGGCGTTGGATTCGAAGAGATAGGGTTCGGATATCGGCGATATTCGAAACCACTTCAATTAGTAACTACCATAATTCTTTATAGATTTTATTTTAGAATCAAATAGGCTGGAATGAAATAAATTAAGTAAACTTGGCCATTTAAACTAAGTAACTGTACTTAGATATTATTTTGTGAAATAAATGTTTTGCTATAGCAGGATAAAACTCGCATTAATGAACGAGTCACCTGGGTTTTCAAAGAAGCTTTACAACTTAAATATTTCATATTAAATGGGTTTACTCACGCTGGTTTCTAGCCTAACTCGGGTGTTACTTTATTGCAATGCTCGGGTCAGACCGTGTATTACAGATTTTCAGGTTAGGACATTCTGGAGCTCAGAAGACGAGTTGGATGGCAGTGACGTATTGATTATATTCCGCTGCGAAGTAAAGATTGTCTAGACTGGATTTAGGGACATGTAGTTATAACTGTCCAGTTTATTTATAAATGATTATACTCTGATATATCATATATAAATTGACATTTATAGATTTCTTTGTGTAAATGCTGTAATTTGTATATTATATTTGGTCCACTACGATTGTGAGATTCTGTGCTGTTTTTTTCTGTTTCTTCTTCTACCTCTTTTTCTTCTTTGCCCTAACAGTCTGGTGTTTCCCGCACTCTATACAGCGAACGTATTAGTGTCGAATTTTCAGGGTCGAAAATTTCGGGCCGTTACAAAGATAGATGTAATATTTTCGACAATAACAAACAACTTATCTTTGAAGGTTTTAGAAAAAATATATTTATGTTTTAAATATAAATATAAATCAAAATTCAAACTTATGCTTAACCTCCAAACATGACGATCCATGGTTGTAGCATAAATGATTCTGTCATATTAATTTTAAATATATTAATAAATTAGCAAAATATGAACTAGTTAGAGGTTTACCTAAAATAAATTATAAAGTAGAAAATTTATGTGACGCTTGTCAAATCTCTAAACTAAAGAAAAGCTCTTTTAAATCTAAAAATAATATTTCTACAAAACAACCATTAGAATTATTACATTTAGATTTACTTGGTCCAACTAAAGTACTATCTATAAATCACAATGAATATGTTTTCATAATCGTTGATGATTTTCAAGATATACATGGACCTTATTTTTAAAACATAAAAGTGACACTTTGGGTATGTTTAAATTTTTGCTAAAAGAATTAAAACTCAAATGGATTTGAAAATTAAGAATATTCGAAGTGGTCATGGTGGAAAATTCAAAAATGATCTTTTAACTAATTTTTTAATAAAAAGGGAACTAATCATAATTTCTCTTTTCCCCACACACCACAACAAAATGGTGTAGTAGAAAGTAAAATCGTACGTTACAAGAATATGCACGAACGCTATTAAATAGTAGTGATTTACCAAAGCACTTTTGGGCTAAAGCTATTGCTACGGCTTGTTATATTTTGAATCGAGTAACCATACGGCCTGTGACTAAACATACTTGCTTCGAAATGTTTTTTGAAAGAAAACCTAAAGTATCATACTTTTAAAACTTTCAGATCAAAATGTTTTATATTAAATACAAAAGATAATTTAGGAAAATTCGACCCCAAGGCCGATGAAGGAATCTTTGTTGGATATTCGAATCATAGCAAGGCATATATAATTTTTAATAAACGTACTAACACAATTAAAGAAAGTTTAGATATTTCATTTAATGAAAATTTTCTTAACAATCATACTAATGATGATGAAGAAATTATTCCTATAACGAATACAACAAACTCATCTAATAATGAGAAAAATGCCCAAAATAATACTGTAGTGTCACCCCTAGAATTCTAAAAGATCATCCAAAAGATAATATCATTGGGGATCTTAATTCCAGAGTAACTAGAAATCGACTTAACCAAATAAGTCTTATTGCATTTGTGTCAAATTTTGAACCAAAGAATTATAAAGAAGCATCAAACAATTATATTTGGATAATAGTCATGCAGGAAGAATTAAATTAATTCGAACGTAATAATGTTTGGGAAATAGTACCAAGACCAGAAAATCAATCAGTTATTGGAACGGAATGGGTATTTAAAAACAAAGCAGATGAAAGCGGAAATATAGTTAGGAATAAAGCACGTTTAGTCGCTCAGGATTATAATCAAGAAGCTATGATGAAACTTTTGCTTTGGTAGCAAGACTCGAAGCCATACGTACATTACTTGCTTTTGCAAGTCATCACAATTTTAAATTATTTCAAATGGACGTCAAAAGTGCTTTTTTAAATGGTTTTATTAAAGAAAACGTATATGTTGAACAACCTCCATTATTTGTTCACGAAAAATATCCCGATCATGTTTTTGAATTGCGAAAGCCCTATATGGTCTAAAGCAAGCCCCCCATGCTTGGTACGAATGTCTTAAGAATCATTTAATTGCATCTGGTTTTCAAATAGGTAAAATAGATATGACTTTATTTATTAAATGAGAAAACAATGACATATTAGTTGTACAAATTTAAGTAGACGATATTATTTTTGGTTCAACTAACGAAAATCTTTGTAATGAATTTTCAAACATTATGAAAAATGAATTTGAATGTCTCACATGGGTGAATTAAATTTCTTAGTAGGTTTACAAATAAAACAACTTGAAAATGGTATTTTTATTCATCAAGAAAAATATTGTAACGATTTATTACGTCGTTTTGGAATGGATAAAACTTCGAGCAGACCAACACCAGTGAGTACCGGTGTTCACTTAGAAAAGGATGATAATGGAAAAGATTTTGATGAAAAATTATATCGTACTATGATTGGCTCCTTACAATATTTGACAGCTAGTCGACCCGACATTATGATGAGCGTATGTCTTAATGCATGATTTCAAGCAAAAACAAAAGAGTCTCACCAAAGGGCTGTTAAACATATCTTACGATATTTATCTAGTACTAGAGATTAAGGTTTGTTTTACCCTAAGGAATCATCATTTGAACTTTTTTCATATAGCAACGCAGATTTCGGTGGATGTAAAACAGATTGTAAGAGTACTAGCGGAACGTGTCATTTTATCGGACAATCGTTGGTTTCATGGTTTAGCAAAAAGCAAAACTGTGTCTCTTTATCCACTTGCGAAGCAGAATATATTTCAGTGGCCTTAGCATGTGCACAAGTGATATACATGCAACAAACTCTTAAGGATTTCAAAAAAGTTATCGATAAATCACCAATATATTGTGATAATACAAGTGCAATAATTTATCGAAAAACCCTGTTAATCACTCACGTACTAAACACATAGATATACGACATCACTTTTTACGCGACAATGTAGAAAAAAGAATTATTACATTAAAATACGTAAATACTGAGAATCAAATAGCAGATATTTTCACAAAACCACTAAATGAACAAACGTTTGTTAAACTACGACGCGATTTAGGAATATGTTCTCTTAATGATCTTATTAGCTAGTTATAAATTTCATTCATTCTATTTTTTGGTTAAAAAGCTTTTAATCCACAAACAAAATCTTTTAACGTTGACCAACAATTTCTTTAGAATGTTTGTTTTCTGAAAATAACTATTTATAACCATTTAAAACATGAATAAATAACTTCTCCTTTTACAACTAAAATACAGATTGTATATTGGTTCTTTTTGAAACAAAAAAAAGCAAAACAAAAACATGTCTTTCGATAGCTCTCACCCCTCTTTTTCAACACCAACCTCGAATAGTTCAGCGGATACCCCTCAATGACTTCCTACTTCTGCACCAGGTCAAGAGCCGACCTATAAATGGTCCTCCTACCACATGGGATTCACTCCCGACAAAAAATGGTCCAAACGATCTCTATTTGTATCTCCTAACACCAAAGAAAATGTAACGACCCCGAATTTTTATGAATTTAAATTGATAACTTAAATGAATTTTTGAATAAAAATTTATAAAATTAATTATAAATGGAAGCGAGTTTCCTCGATTCAAACAGAAAATATATTAAGTCATATGAATTTGATAATTTGTATATATGTGAATATATATGTATATATTGGATTTGAAATAAAAATTTTAATAAATGGTTTTAAAAATAAATAGAAATAGAAATAAGTATATTTATATATGATGAATTATAAATTATGAAGTAAATAAAATTAGACGAATTTCAAATAACATAGGGACTATAGAAATTTATGTACATTGTAAAGCAATGTACAAAGCAAAGAAATAAATATAAAGTGATGGCACTAGAATAAAAATTTAACAACATAATAAAAATAGAATGTGTTCATATGACAAAACAACAAGGCAAAGTAATAAAGCTTTAGACAAAATAAAATAAATATATTTAAGTATAAACAAATCAAACATAATAAATACAAACAAATATAAAAGTAAGTATGCAAGTGAAAGAACATAAAACAAAGTAAAAAAAACAAGCTAATAAATGCAACCTTCATGTTAAAACAAAAGAAATCCATGGCAAGTAGAAATGATCTGCATAGTTGATAAAGCAAGAAAAAAAAATAAGTATATTGTACAAACTAATTAATGCAAGCCTTAACATATCATCTCAGCCGAGACAAACAAATAAAGGCAAAGTAATATGTACATAAAGTAAAAGAATAAACAAAGTATAAAACAAGTATCTTTAGTACACTTAAACTAGAAACAAAATTGCATATGCATTTAAAATAGCATAAGACAGCAAATATATCTAGCACACAAAATCTATCAGCCGAGACAAGAAGATATAATCAAGTATGGGCAAACTAAATAAGGATAGATTTGTACAATGGCATTTAATGTTTATACCTCTAGCCATTAATACAAGCATGGTCAGCCACCCTTTGAAGAAGGAAAATCTCTGATATAATTTTACAAAACATTATAATATGCCTATTGTACTAAGTAATATAATCCACCTGCACTACTTTAGTTCGTTCATCTCAGTTTCTTCCATTCATTTTAAACTGAGCAAAAGAAAAAAAATGAACAAAACAAAATTCAAGTCTGAAAGCAAATTAGGCAGAGATTCAATTCAAGGATCAAATTCAAACAGCAACTATGCAACTTAAAACATCAAGCAAAGTTTGAAAAAAACAAATCAAATGCAAAGATTCAACTCAATGTGAATATCAAGTATCAGAGAAAAGATAAAGGTTTTCAAAATAAAATATGCAGTTTCAAAAAAAAAAAGGGCAGCGCTCTGTTCTTCAGTAGAAGACAGGTGAGTAAACTTTTGTTTTAACCTTTAAATTCTTAATATGACTTGATGTTGTGATAGTAAGGTGATGAGAGATGTTTGGAAGGGGGCCAATATGTTTATATTTAAGTTTAAATATGTAAGTGTTGTATGTATTTGTCTGTGAACAGGCATACTACTATCTGTCCTTGGTTTACAGGTATAAATTCAAGGAAAGAAAAATCTATATCTTCTTTGTTTAAACGATTCAAGTCATGAATCCTGAAAAGAAGACGTTTATAATATTATAAAGTCATTTTTTTTAAAGGTAATTTCAGAAGAAAATATTTTGTATTCAAACCAAATAGGAAGTAACAGGAAAGATTAGAAATTTAAGTTATATTCGAACATTTTAGTTTCGAATTTTGATAATAGAAATGAATTTGTATTACAAAATCATGATTTTTGAAAATCATCTCAGAATTTTTAAGTTTGTATTTGGAGGTAAAATGCGAGTTGATCGAACTCGCTTAAATCATCAATTTCAGATGATCGATGTGATTATTATCATCGAGGTTGCCAGCGAAGATAGCTGGAAGGCCGTTGATCTCAGAAAAAATGGCAAATAATTTTTGTTATCACCGTGGTGTTAGAATTCGATCGGAGTAGGGTTTAAAGGCTGAGTTTTATCGCCATTGTTCTTGGGTTCGTACGCTGGCAGGGGAGGATCGAGTGCTACCGCACCTAGGGGGATCGTTGCAGTGAACTTCGGCGAGGGTCTGGATGCAGTGGCGGGGCGTCAGATCGACGGTGGTGGTGATGCGTGATGTTTTTAGTTGATGGGTTTCGCCTGGTCAGGATCCAAAACTTCAGATTTGGATTGATTGATTTTTTCACGAGTTTGGGTGGTCGCGAGGCTCGAGAGTATCGTTGTTGACTTGCTGGTGATCACGGCAGTGATCGAAGGCGATCGTAGCCAGTGTGCACGTGTACGTGTTAGTATGTGCACGTTGATTGCAGGTAAAAGAAATGGGAAGAGGGGAAAGGAAAGAAAACTGGGAAAGAAGAAGCAACCGTGTGTTGCAGGGGAGATTCAGGGAAGAAGGGAAGTAGCATGTGCTGCAGGGATGACTCGAGTGTTTTGGGTAGGAAACGCGAAGTGCTACTCGGGTTTAGCAGAGGTATTCTCGAGTTTTTCAACTGTAGTTTTTATAAAGGGTTAAGTAAACTGTTTAATTAGTCTTAACACTACAAGTTAGGGAAATGGTTAACAAATTAGTTAAGTCCTAAATACGAGTTTTAAGTAATTAAGTTAAGTTCAGTATAGAAATTATTAACATTTAAAGTTATAGTTAATTATAAATTTATTTATTTTTCAAAATTTAAAAAAAAAGAGACTTATAAAAATGTTAATTTAAACGAACAATTAATATTAATTAATTATTTTTGGCAAGTAATTAAGAATGGTTAAATGTTCAATTAATTTTTTTTAGAAGTAATTAAGGATAATTACATAATAATTATAATTAGAGTTGAACTAATTAATGTTTAAGTAATTAATAAAATTTTGTAATTAATTACTTAAGTTAATTAATGAATGATTAATAAGATAATTAATTTAAAATTTTAATTATGAATTGATAAACGATTAACTAAGTAATTAGTAATTAATGATGAATAATTAATTAAGTAATTAAGGCTTAATAATTGATTACGTAATAATTTATTAATTAAATAATTTGAAATGGAATAAGAAATTGATTGATAATTAATGAGAGTAATTAAGGATTAATTACTTATCGTAATAAATTTTGGATATTTTGATTAATTAAAGGTTAATTAATTATGTAATTAACTCAAAGTTAATTTAATTAATGTGATTAATTAAGGGCTAATTAATTATAGGTAATTGATTAAGATGGATAATTAAGGATTAATTTATAAATTGATTAATTAATATTAAATGATCTGTAATTAATAAATCAAGATTGGATAATTAATTCATAAGTAATTGATTTAATTGGAAATAAATTGAATTGATTAGGATTAAACGATTAATTGATCCTGTTTATAAATGACTATTGAATGCTTGACCTTACTTATGAATGATCGTATTATACGAAATGCCTTGTATTGATTGTCCTATTTGATCTGTGATATTTTGTTCTGTAGACTGTGGTATGTAAAATTTATTCATTTATGGATGATACATCTGTATATTATCTGTTAATCTGTGATGATTAAATGTTGTTGCACTATTGTGTTGAACCCTTGGACCACACCATACACACACAATTATGGATTTCACGAGGAAATCAGTTAAGTCACAGATGTTTGAAATAGTTTAAAATTTGAATTTTTAAATTCAAATGTTTTGGAAATGGAATTGGAATAGAAGTGAAAAGCTTTTGAAATGGAATTTCAAAGATGGAAATTTATTTTGAATAACTGGATTAAGTGTTGGAATTTAAATACTTTAATTTAAATTTGAATTCAATATTCAAATTGAATTCTGTAATTTGAAACTAGGGATTAATGATATTATACTAGTCATTATGAGTTAAATCATTTTTAAAGTATTATTTTTGGGAATTTGAATTTAACCCAAGGAATTGAACTCGTATAAATGAATCAGATTTCCAAAATGAAAACTGTTGTCTTCAAATGATAAACACTTTTAGATAAGAACTGAGATTCCAGTTAATTAGGGGAATTTCAAGATTGAATAGAGAAATGATTTTCCTAAGTTATGAATGAATTCTTTTTGAAAGATATGAATTAAATCTGTTTATTTTTAACAGATTTAAATTAATGATTTGTTTAAATCAAATTGAAATGAAATTGTTTTGAAGGCTATAAGTTAAATCTTTGATTTAAAGATTTAACGAGTAAATCAAATTGAAATGAAAATTGATTTGGAAAATCTGTGAATGAATCTTTTGTTTAAAAGATTAAAATGTGAAAATTGTTTAAACCGTTAATGGTTGTGAAAATGAATCTTTTTGTTTAAAGATTGAAAATGGTAATTTATTTAAGCCATTTGAAGAAAGTCTTGAATTATTAAGTTGTGACTTAATTGAAATCCCATATCCATATATTTTTAAAATATTGCGCTCACTATTCGGGTTAGCCGGGAAAAGACCTTTGGGTCGTATAACCCATTCTGAATATGCGATTCGACGTTATGGATAGCATTTGAAGACCGGGTATTTGCGAAAGCGATAGGATGACCTATCGATTGTTTCTGCACCGAGTCACGCCGGTATAGAGACTCCATATGTGATGGGAAGTCCGAACGTGATTAGTGAATATCCGGATTGCAAGGACTTCTTTGTAAGTGCCTTCGGTTCTGTTCGAACCCGGAACAGACTTGTATGGATTGTATGTCTGACATTACAATTGAGATATAAAGCTGATTTCTTTCAAATATATTTCTGTTGGTGGCGGAGAATTTATTCTCTTAGCTTAACACCCTTCTCTGAGACGTACGAGCTCAGAGGTTATGTAGTTGAAGGTTATCAGCGATATATTCCCAATTTGGTAATGTGACATGCTAAGTGTTGCTGTGAAATGATCATTATGTTGATTATTTGTGATAGGATCATTTGTTTGATCGTCTATCTTGGTGATCATTTCTATGATCATTTGTTGACCCATAGCACGGCTTTTGTATAAAGTGTGTTTTTGTGGACGTGACTTCGTCGAGCCTCACAAACCGGTAATGGTCGAAACAGGAATTGTGCGGCAAGGTTTTGAGGGATCGCTTCCCTAGGGTATGACCATTCCTTCTGGAAAAGGGTAGTATCATGGTATGGAGCGCAGATACTTACTCATGTTGAAACACTTATTATTATGGTGTGATGTTGGTTAGAGAGCTCTCGTTTAAAGGTTCCAAAGGACCGGGGGTGGCATATCTGAGGGTTTGTAATATTCCTTGGGAAAAGGGATTCCCGGCTTTGTTTAGCGGAGAACGGTGGTTCTCGGGGCGTCCATCCAGAGGCGTTTCCATGTGGCAATGGGAAGTTCCTTGGCCTGACCATTTGTTGGAAAATCCATTCTTCAAATACGAGCCTTGTATGGTTTTAGTTGTATAACCTGTCATGGAATATGGCGGTAACCCGCTATTGAACATGGTAGCTATAGTAGACATAGTTCGAAATGTCTATGTCGGCTAAGATTTATATCTTTATTTTCGAAATAAATTTTTCTCTACACTATGCACTAGTAATAATATCAAATGTTCTTTTTAATGCGTATCAAGCATCTTTGACTATCATAAGGAGAAATCTCCTTCGATTCTGCGTTTGCATTGTGTGTGTGTGCGGGAGGCCTTATGGTAGTCTCATTTTAAAAAGCATTGCGAATTGACTTTGAAAATCTTTTGTTGAATGTTTTAAAAGATAAACTATTTTTGTTGCTCACACTAGTCCCACGACTGATCCGGAGTTTATTGTTTCTTTCCTAAACTCTGGGTGCTCATTATATTTCTACACGAGCAGTCTAGAGTTGGGTTTTCAGATAGTTAGATATAGTGGATTATCTGGAGTTAGTTCAGTCTTTGGATCACGCCAGTCTTGCTTAGCTTGGTGCATCGTTATTGGGGGTTCGAGCTATTGCTGGATTGATTCTTGGAGATGGAGTTGCAGTTCTCGGAGTTCTCTTTTGAAGACTACCTTAGAGTTATATTGTTCCGCTGCTAGATGTTATCGTTTTCTTTTCCGCTGCTATTTATTGTATCATATCTCTGATGTATATTGATATCTATTGGATCATCTGTTGTATCAGATATTGTATCAAAGCTGTATATCAATGTATTATTCTTTTATTCCGCTGTGTTATTTACTTAATGTTGTTATAAGCTCCGGCGAATCGGATTTGAACGGTCGAATCTATAGCATTCGAATACGATATGAAGTATGGATGTCGATTTTCGAGCGCGAAAAATCCCAGTCGTTACATTTGGTATCAGAGCTAAGGGTTGAACTTTAGCTCAGGAGTATAACAAATTAAGTAGCTCATTAGAGATAGGGTGAAGTATCCCTAGAATGAGTGTTTCCCTAAGATATCCGTTTGAATGCCTCAGTAAATTCTCTTGCTATCCAGTGATAGCAAGTATAAGTGCAAGAAGAAAACGAGATAGGGGACGGGAAAATACGACTATAATTAGTCAAAACTCTGTAACAACAGTGGGAACATCTTTCTTATCAATCTCTTTTGATTCGTTTCCAAATTTTTTTGATTGCTTCGTGACAGCTCCAGAAAGAAGTTTCGGTGTGATGATGGCCTTATGAATCATTATAGGAAATTCTTACTTCGTATCCTCATCAGTTTCTTATCAGTTTTTCGATTTAAACTTTAATGAATATGAATTTGAAAATTGAAATTGGAGATTTTAAATGAATTAGAAATTTTAAATTGAGTTAAAATTGATTAATAGAATATGAAGGATAATTTGAATTGTATCAATAAAATGATTTCGTTTGAAACCAAATTTGAAATTCTATTATAATTTCTTGTATCTATTGTTGATATTCTGATTTGGTGAGCCAAATGCAGAACTGATATCCAGTTTGATCTGAAAAGATATTTCTCTATCTTTCATCTATCTCTGTGTTGTTTTCGTGCCTGCAAACTTCGAGGACGAAATTCTTTTAAGGGGGGAAGTTTGTAACGACGCCGAATTTTTATGAATTTAAATTGATAATTTAAATGAATTTTTGAATAAAAATTTATAAAATTAATTATAAATGGAAGCGAGTTTCCTCGATTCAAACAGAAAATATATTAAGTCATATGAATTTGATAATTTGTATATATGTGAATATATATGTATATATTGGATTTGAAATAAAAATTTTAATAAATGGTTTTAAAAATAAATAGAAATAGAAATAAGAATATTTATATATGATGAATTATAAATTATGAAGTAAATAAAATTAGACGAATTTCAAATAACATAGGGACTATAGAAATTTATTTACATTGTAAAGCAATGTACAAAGCAAAAAAATAAATATAAAGTGATGGCACTAGAATAAAAATTTAACAACATAATAAAAATAGAATGTGTTCATATGACAAAATAACAAGGCAAAGTAATAAAGCTTTAGACAAAATAAAATAAATATATTTAAGTATAAACAAATCAAACATAATAAATACAAACAAATATAAAAGTAAGTATGCAAGTGAAAGAACATAAAACAATGTAAAAAAAAAACAAGCTAATAAATGCAACCTTCATGTTAAAACAAAAGAAATCCATGGCAAGTAGAAATGATCTGCATAGTTGATAAAGCAAGAAAAAAAATAAGTATATTGTACAAACTAATTAATGCAAGCCTTAACATATCATCTCAGCCGAGACAAACAAATAAAGGCAAAGTAATATGTACATAAAGTAAAAGTAGAAACAAAGTATAAAACAAGTATCTTTAGTACACTTAAACTAGAAACGAAATTGCATATGCATTTAAAATAGCATAAGATAGCAAATATATCTAGCACACAAAATCTATCAGCCGAGACAAGAAGATATAATCAAGTATGGGCAAATTAAATAATGATAGATTTGTACAATGGCATTTAATGTTTATACCTCTAGCCATTAATACAAGCATGGTCAGCCACCCTTTGAAGAAGGAAAATCTCTGATATAATTTTACAAAACATTATAATATGCCTATTGTACTAAGTAATATAATCCACCTGCACTACTTTAGTTCGTTCATCTCAGTTTCTTCCATTCATTTTAAACTGAGCAAAAGAAAAAAAAATGAACAAAACAAAATTCAAGTCTGAAAGCAAATTAGGCAGAGATTCAATTCAAGGATCAAATTCAAACAGCAACTATGCAACTTAAAACATCAAGCAAAGTTTGAAAAAAACAAATCAAATGCAAAGATTCAACTCAATGTGAATATCAAGTATCAGAGAAAAGATAAAGGTTTTCAAAATCAAATATGCAGTTTCAAAAAAAAAAAGGGCAGCCCTCTGTTCTTCAGTAGAAGAGAGGTGAGTAAACTTTTGTTTTAACCTTTAAATTGTTAATATGACTTGATGTTGTGATAGTAAGGTGATGAGAGATGTTTGGAAGGGGGCCAATATGTTTATATTTAAGTTTAAATATGTAAGTGTTGTATGTATTTGTCTGTGAACAGGCATACTACTATCTGTCCTTGGTTTATAGGTATAAATTCAAGGAAAGAAAAATCTATATCTTCTTTGTTTAAACGATTCAAGTCATGAATCCTGAAAAGAAGACGTTTATAATATTATAAAGTCATTTTTTTAAAGGTAATTTCAGAAGAAAATATTTTGTATTCAAACCAAATAGGAAGTAACAGGAAAGATTAGAAATTTAAGTTATATTCGAACATTTTAGTTTCGAATTTTGATAATAGAAATGAATTTGTATTACAAAATCATGATTTTTGAAAATCATCTCAGAATTTTTAAGTTTGTATTTGGAGGTAAAATGCGAGTTGATCGAAATCGCTTAAATCATCAATTTCAGATGATCGATGTGATTATTATCATCGAGGTTGCCAGCGAAGATAGCTGGAAAGCCGTTGATCTCAGAATAAATGGCAAATAATTTTTGTTATCACCGTGGTGTTAGAATTCGATCGGAGTAGGGTTTAAAGGCTGAGTTTTATCGCCATTGTTCTTGGGTTCGTACGCTGGCAGGGGAGGATCGAGTGCTACCGCACCTAGGGGGATCGTTGCAGTGAACTTCGGCGAGGGTCTAGATGCAGTGGCGGGGCGTCAGATCGACGGTGGTGGTGATGCGTGATGTTTTTAGTTGATGGGTTTCGCCTGGTCAGGATCCAAAACTTTAGATTTGGATTGATGGATTTTTTCACGAGTCTGGGTGGTCGCGAGGCTCGAGAGTATCGTTGTTGACTTGCTGGTGATCACGGCAGTGATCGGAGGCGATCGTAGCCAGTGTGCACGTGTACGTGTTAGTATGTGCACGTTGATTGCAGGTAAAAGAAATGGGAAGAGGGGAAAGGAAAGAAAACTGGGAAAGAAGAAGCAACCGTGTGTTGCAGGGGAGAATCAGGGAAGAAGGGAAGTAGCATGTGCTGCAGGGATGACTCGAGTGTTTTGGGTAGGAAACGCGAAGTGCTACTCGGGTTTAGCAGAGGTATTCTCGAGTTTTTCAACTGTAGCTTTTTATAAAGGGTTAAGTAAACTGTTTAATTAGTCTTAACACTACAAGTTAGGAAAATGGTTAACAAATTAGTTAAGTCCTAAATACGAGTTTTAAGTAATTAAGTTAAGTTCAGTATAGAAATTATTAACATTTAAAGTTATAGTTAATTATAAATTTATTTATTTTTCAAAATTTAAAAAAAAGAGACTTATAAAAATGTTAATTTAAACGAACAATTAATATTAATTAATTATTTTTGGCAAGTAATTAAGAATGGTTAAATGTTCAATTAATTTTTTTAGAAGTAATTAAGGATAATTACATAATAATTATAATTAGAGTTGAACTAATTAATGTTTAAGTAATTAATAAAATTTTGTAATTAATTACTTAAGTTAATTAATGAATGATTAATAACATAATTAATTTAAAATTTTAATTGTGAATTGATAAATGATTAACTAAGTAATTAGTAATTAATGATGAATAATTAATTAAGTAATTAAGGCTTAATAATTGATTACATAATAATTTATTAATTAAATAATTTGAAATGGAATAAGAAATTGATTGATAATTAATGAGAGTAATTAAGGATTAATTACTTATCGTAATAAATTTTGGATATTTTGATTAATTAAAGGTTAATTAATTATGTAATTAACTCAAAGTTAATTTAATTAATGTGATTAATTAAGGGCTAATTAATTATAGGTAATTGATTAAGATGGATAATTAAGGATTAATTTATAAATTGATTAATTAATATTAAATGATCTGTAATTAATAAATCAAGATTGGATAATTAATTCATAAGTAATTGATTTAATTGGAAATAAATTGAATTGATTAGGATTAAACGATTAATTGATCCTGTTTATAAATGACTATTGAATGCTTGACCTTACTTATGAATGATCGTATTATACGAAATGCCTTGAATTGATTGTCCTATTTGATCTGTGATATTTTGTTCTGTAGACTGTGGTATGTAAAATTTATTCATCTATGGATGATACATCTGTATATTATCTGTTAATCTGTGATGATTAAATGTTGTTGCACTATTGTGTTGAACCCTTGGACCACACCATACACACACAATTATGGATTTCACGAGGAAATCAGTTAAGTCACAGATGTTTGAAATAGTTTAAAATTTGAATTTTTAAATTCAAATGTTTTGGAAATGGAATTGGAATAGAAGTGAAAAGCTTTTGAAATGGAATTTCAAAGATGGAAATTTATTTTGAATAACTGGATTAAGTGTTGGAATTTAAATACTTTAATTTAAATTTGAATTCAATATTTAAATTGAATTCTGTAATTTGAAACTAGGGATTAATGATATTATACTAGTCATTATGAGTTAAATCATTTTTAAAGTATTATTTTTGGGAATTTGAATTTAACCCAAGGAATTGAACTCGTATAAATGAATCAGATTTCCAAAATGAAAACTGTTGTCTTCAAATGATAAACACTTTTAGATAAGAACTGAGATTCCAGTTAATTAGGGGAATTTCAAGATTGAATAGAGAAATGATTTTCCTAAGTTATGAATGAATTCTTTTTGAAAGATATGAATTAAATCTGTTTATTTTTAACAGATTTAAATTAATGATTTGTTTAAATCAAATTGAAATGAAATTGTTTTGAAGGCTATAAGTTAAATCTTTGATTTAAAGATTTAACGAGTAAATCAAATTGAAATGAAAATTGATTTGGAAAATCTGTGAATGAATCTTTTGTTTAAAAGATTAAAATGTGAAAATTGTTTAAACCGTTAATGGTTGTGAAAATGAATCTTTTTGTTTAAAGATTGAAAATGGTAATTTATTTAAGCCATTTGAAGAAAGTCTTGAATTATTAAGTTGTGACTTAATTGAAATCCCATATCCATATATTTTTAAAATATTGCGCTCACTATTCGGGTTAGCCGAGAAAAGACCTTTGGGTCGTATAACCCATTCTGAATATGCGATTCGACGTTATGGATAGCATTTGAAGACCGGGTATTTGCGAAAGCGATAGGATGACCTATCGATTGTTTCTGCACCGAGTCGCGCCGGTATAGAGACTCCATATGTGATGGGAAGTCCGAACGTGATTAGTGAATATCCGGATTGCAAGGACTTCTTTGTAAGTGCCTTCGGTTCTGTTCGAACCCGGAACAGACTTGTATGGATTGTATGTCTGACATTACAATTGAGATATAAAGCTGATTTCTTTCAAATATATTTCTGTTGGTGGCGGAGAATTTATTCTCTTAGCTTAACACCCTTCTCTGAGACGTACGAGCTCAGAGGTTATGTAGTTGAAGGTTATCAGCGATATATTCCCAATTTGGTAATGTGACATGCTAAGTGTTGCTGTGAAATGATCATTGTGTTGATTATTTGTGATAGGATCATTTGTTTGATCGTCTATCTTGGTGATCATTTCTATGATCATTTGTTGACCCAAAGCACGGCTTTTGTATAAAGTGTGTTTTTGTGGACGTGACTTCGTCGAGCCTCACAAACCGGTAATGGTCGAAACAGGAATTGTGCGGCAAGGTTTTCAGGGATCGCTTCCCTAGGGTATGACCATTCCTTCTGGAAAAGGGTAGTATCATGGTATGGAGCGCAGATACTTACTCATGTTGAAACACTTATTATTATGGTGTGATGTTGGTTAGAGAGCTCTCGTTTAAAGGTTCCAAAGGACCGGGGGTGGCATATCTGAGGGTTTGTAATATTCCTTGGGAAAAGGGATTCCCGGCTTTGTTTAGCGGAGAACGGTGGTTCTCGGGGCGTCCATCCAGAGGCGTTTCCATGTGGCAATGGGAAGTTCCTTGGCCTGACCATTTGTTGGAAAATCCATTCTTCAAATACGAGCCTTGTATGGTTTTAGTTGTATAACCTGTCATGGAATATGGCGGTAACCCGCTATTGAACATGGTAGCTATAGTAGACATAGTTCGAAATGTCTATGTCGGCTAAGATTTATATCTTTATTTTCGAAATAAATTTTTCTCTACACTATGCACTAGTAATAATATCAAATGTTCTTTTTAATGCGTATCAAGCATCTTTGACTATCATAAGGAGAAATCTCCTTCGATTCTGCGTTTGCATTGTGTGTGTGTGCGGGAGGCTTTATGGTAGTCTCATTTTAAAAAGCATTGCGAATTGACTTTGAAAATCTTTTGTTGAATGTTTTAAAAGATAAACTGTTTTTGTTGCTCACACCAGTTCCACGACTGATCCGGAGTTTATTGTTTTTTTCCTAAACTCTGGGTGCTCATTATATTTCTACACGAGCAGTCTAGAGTTGGGTTTTCAGATAGTTAGATATAGTGGATTATCAGGAGTTAGTTCAGTCTTTGGATCACGCCAGTCTTGCTTAGCTTGGTGCATCGTTATTGGGGGTTCGAGCTATTGCTGGATTGATTCTTGGAGATGGAGTTGCAGTTCTCGGAGTTCTCTTTTAAAGACTACCTTAGAGTTATATTGTTCCGCTGCTAGATGTTATCGTTTTCTTTTCCGCTGCTATTTATTGTATCATATCTCTGATGTATATTGATATCTATTGGATCATCTGTTGTATCAGATATTGTATCAAAGCTGTATATCAATGTATTATTCTTTTATTCCGTTGTGTTATTTACTTAATGTTGTTATAAGCTCCGGCGAATCGGATTTGAACGGTCGAATCTATGGCATTCGAATACGATATGAAGTATGGATGTCGATTTTCGAGCGCAAAAAATCCCAGTCGTTACAGAAAAAATCGATGATATACATCATTACCAAAAGCAAAAAATGGATTTAAAATGAGAATTATACTTCGAACAAAAAGTTACTGCGAGATGACTGAGTTTTCTAGAGCAAGTAGCATTCAAATTTTGCAACTCACGAAAAAAGGATGTACATGAACCACTTTCGATTCCTTGTAATCCTCTGGATCCTTCTACCTCTTATCATACACCTTGGGATTCTCCACCTAGGCAATTCTCTGGTTCACCAAGAACCAATGAACGTGGAAATATTCGGTCTCCACTCAAACCATGGAAGGATAGAAAATTTGAAGATCGCAATGCTCCATCTTCATCTAAATAATTTTTTTTATTTTCATTATATTTTCATCTAATTATGTTTGTATTTGTTTTCAAAAATAATATATTGTGTTTCAATAAAATCGATCACTCGAAAATCAAGCAAAACCTTCCAAAATCATACTATTTTTAGACATACTAGAGATTTCAAACGTTTAAACAATACCATCAGACGTCTAACACCCTTGTATCACACCATTTTTTAATCTTGTGCATACATCAGACGTCTTATATAAACAACCAGACGTCTAAAAATTGTCTCTGCCTTCTTAACATAAAAAACAGTCTAATTTCAGACGTCTGATATTATATCGAGACGTTTGACAAAACATCCTGTCTTCAAAATTTATAATTCTGCCTTTTCCAGACATCTGCCAGTAACACCCAAACGTCTGAAAATGTTTACTATCTTCAAATTAGGGTCAAATCAAACGTCTGACTCGCTTCCCAGACGTTTGAAATTCAGTCGACACCTATTTGTGATCTTAAAACAACTATTTTTACCAAATATCCAATTCACATTTTCATTTTGTTTCCTCTTTCAAATCCAAAACCCTAATTATCCAAATCACTATCTTCATAATTTTGCTCGATTTCATGGCGCCCAAAACTAAAATCCCTAGAATTTCTAAGAGAAAGCAAGATAAAGCTACATCCTCCAACCCACAAGTATCCTCTGATGATCAGATTGAGAATTGGATGAATCGAGTACCTCATTCTATCAAAAGATATGAAGATATCCAAAAGAAAAAGCTACACACAGGTCCCTTCTACAATTTTCTTAAATTCTCTATGTATGATTTGGATGAGAAATGTGAAAATACTGGGTTACAACAGTTGATTTCCTATAATTCGAATAATGTCCAAATCGATTAGCTTACGATATTCCTTTTCTACGCTAATCTAGATAGCGCTGCCGTATGGAATACCGATAATGATGATAATTGGCTTTGGTCGAGTTTTTACAGTAACATTATTCGACTTACTCCGGGAATTATAGGCCGTACTCAAGGTTGTTCCGACTCAAGAGAAGATTTGAATGACATACCAGATATGCGCCTCAAACCAAGAAATAATATTACTCGTCAAATTTGGGAAGATGAAATGCCACGATTTGCTTCAAAATATTTACGACCTAAGGCAAGGCTACTCACTAGGAGGATTATCAACACAATCGTTCCTCGACTTGACAGCCATGAGAAAATAACAGAATTGGAGCACAGAGCTCTATATGCTATCTTTAGTGGTATGAGGGTAAATTGGGCGAAATTTATATTTGACGAGGTTAAACATTATTGGACTCGATCATGTCCATTAATCATTTACACTACCTACATCATGCGCCTTCTTCAAAGCCACAACATTCCATCATATTTAGCGACTTTTGAGGAGATTGCCCCTAAATACGCCTCCATAAAATTCTTCTCTCGTATGCACTTACCAGAAAATCCCTCGGATTTTGTTTCATTTAACGAATGGACGCAATGTTGTCAACAAGCTGGACAGGCTAGGCCTCAACCCAAACAACATCCACTACAACCATCACAAGAAGAAGAACAACATCACGAACACACTTGTGACGCCCCACCTCTATACCCACGCTAGCCAAGAACACTACGGGGTAATGCCGTCAACTAGCGCGGAGGATAAGGCTGTTGAGGAGCGACCATCTGTATAATTACTTTGTGCGAGTACCGATATGCCAGATAAAAATATAACATGCATTTCTTTATAAAGAGGGGAATCCGACATACCGACGCAAACTCAAAGCTACTACACAGTGGCTATAAAGGTCTTCGGAAACAAATATAGAAATAAACATAACACAAATCAGTCACAGATAATTCATATCACAAAGGCGGAAATAGATATGAATATAACACATGAAAGTGTTCATCAGAGTAGTGGTCAAACAAGATCCACAATAACACAAAAGAATAGATACAAGTACAAGACAAAAGAATATGTATACATCAAGGAGTCTATATCTTAAATGTATACAACAAAAACTACCAAACTAAAGTAGTAAGCCAAAATCAGATGATAGTTCCAGATAGGAAGTCAAGAGAAAGCACCTGTAGAATCTCAGTCTGACCTGAGTATTATTTAATAAGAAAATAATAAACGGATCAGTCTAGCTATAATTATCAGATAAAAATGAGATATAAGAAGAGATATAATAGAAGGACGTATGATAACCAAAGATGTCATACTACGATAAGTATACATTAGAAAATCCACAAAAGTCATACAATATCTCAAGAATCTCATAGCATCAAAAGAATGTCATATTCTTTATTTAATTCACCAAGCCACAATAAATGACATACATATCAATGCCAACTGAAAAAGGTGGTGAAACATAAATTCCAGAAATCATCAAATAGAAATCCAGAAATCATAAAAAAAGGATTGGCCAAGACATGGATGTAGTGCAAACGGTACATCCAATGAATCTAAAAGCAAAGACATTGGTGTAGTATAAACGGTACATCCAATGAATCTAAATGCAGAGACATTGATGTAGTACAAACGGTACATCCAATGAATCGAAAAGCAAAGACATTGATGTAGTACAAACGGTACATCCAATGAATCCAAAAGCAAAGACATTGATGTAGTACAAACGGTACATCCAATGAATCAAAAAGCCGAGGCATCGATGTAGTACAAACGGTACATCCAATGAATCAAAAAGCCGAGACATCGATGTAGTACAAACGATACATCCAATGAATCAAAAAGCAAAGACATTGATGTAGTACAAACGGTACATCCAATGAATCAAAAAGCCGAGACATCGATGTAGTACAAACGGTACATCCAATGATCAAAAAGCAAAAACATTGATGTAGTACAAACGGTACATCCAATGAATCAAAAAACCGAGACATCGATGTAGTACAAATGGTACATCCAATGAATCGAAAAACAAAGACATTGATGTAGTACAAACGGTACATCCAATGAATCAAAAAGCCGAGACATCGATGTAGTACAAATGGTACATCCAATGAATCGAAACACAAAACAATTCGGAACACCGACGTAGTACACACGGTACGTCCAATGAATCGAAACATATTAAAAGTACATGGGTTGCCAGCCCACGAAGAAATGAGACGAAGCTCAATAAAATGAGGTACAGTCCTCCACGTGGACAAAGAGACATCGCGCATTGCTAGTCTAAACTATAAAATGATCATCATCGATCATCAAGAAGTGTCAATTACAATAAGCTAGTAAATATATGAGTTTAGCATCATGTCCCATAACTACTAGCTTAACTTAAATATTTGCGAACAAATTGTAGATCTTCACTAGAAAATTGTCACGAGAGGTTCAATCGAACAAGTCCAAGAATTAACCAACGAAGCAAACGCAAGCGTTTCATACCACTTGTTTTACTAAGCCGTTTAATTCAATTTCTCATACGAGTGAGGTAAAGGCTTGTATATACTAATAGATTGGAAAACGGTTTAAGAAACGAGCTTTGTAATAAAATAAACGTTGAAATCGTTTTGATGAAAGAATTTTGATATTTACTACTAGTATAGAAAACCTTTATATTTTTAAAGTGACAAATCACAAAGAAGATTGTAGGAACAATCGATCACTAAAATTCACATACGAAGATGTGAATAAAATCCAAAGAAACCGATAAAGAATCTATCGAAATGGATATTCCCAAAAATCCGTAAAAAGAAGTCATCAAGGTCGATAATAAGTGATAACAACTAACCGGATCAACAAAAATCGATAAACCTTGGAAATTTACTCAAAAATAGCCAAAATAGGCAAATTAAACAGTTCCAGACGTCTGGTAGGTGTTTCCAGACGTCTGGCCCTAGGTTCTGGAAGTATATGTGTTTTCTCCCTTCTATTTTTGATTCCTGGGCCATTTCAGACGTCTGAAATTTTCAACCAGACGCATGAATTTGATTTCAGACGTCTGGATTTTGTTTCAGACGTCTGGATTTAGTCTCTGCCTTTTCCAGACCCCTTTCCAGACGTCTGGATTATTCAACCAGACGTCTGGATTTGGTTTCAGACATTTGAAATTAATTTCAGACGTCTGAAATCTTCTGCTAGGCAAAAAAACAGCCTAGACCAAAAATGGCAAATCCAAACCGAAATGCGATCGAACGAGCGATGGATGCTAAGGATTTATGCCAATCGACAACCCAGCACTATAGGCTCTTCGATGCATTACCAAAAACATGTTCAAACATCAAAGATTGAATTTTTAAAGATTCGACTACAAAACACCAAAAATTGGAATATTCACCAATTCAATCCAAATCAAAAGCAAATGAACATAAATAAGTGTTAGGAATTCATACCCAACAATCAAAGATAGTTATAGACATAGATGTGAGATAAAAATCTCACCTATGAACCCAAATCAATGAAGGAGAAGCTTTAAAACAACGGAAGATCAACCACACTTCAATCTCAACACTAGAAGCTTGAATCTAAGCTCAAAAGAAGAACATTCCCTAAGTTAGGTTTAGGAAATTTCTGAAATCAAAGAGAGAATGGGTTGGAGAAGATGAAGAGAAGGCTTACCAATGGGTTCTCTAGAATTTGGAGCTAGAAATTGATTTGCAAATGGAAACTAGGGTTTTGGATTTCTATTTTCCATTCTCTTCCACCATTAATCTCTTTAGAACTGAAAGTAGAGGAAGAGGGAGTGAATGAAGAGGGGGTTTCAGTTTGGGGTATTAAGTTAGAACATTGGGCTGAACCCAACCTAAACCCAAAGCCCTAAGTGAAAAGTAGCAAAATTATACTATCTCCAAACATATCGAAGTTTATACTCAAAAAGGTCGCAAACGTCATTTTGAACTCAATGGGGGTGGTCTCGAGTCTTAATTCGATTGTTTGCAAAAAGTAGCTTTTCGGACCAAAATCCGACGAACGATAAAATATTTAAATAAATATTTAAATATAAAATCGATAAATATGCGGGTTGTTACAGACTCCCTTCCTTAAAGAAATTGCGTCCTCGCAATACTTAAGAAGAAAATAAAGAGTAACAACCATAAAAGCATATCAACACAAAAGAAAATTGAAATAAGAAGTTCACCATAAAGAGTACGAAAGAGTTAGCACGAACGGGATCACTCGATGAATTCTCTAGATTCCCAAGAGTAATCCCTAAGATTTGAGAACCATTGAACTCTCACAAGAAGAATATCTTTATTCCGAAGGCGCTTAACCTCCGAAGCAATGATGCGAATGGAATGTTGCTCATAATTCAAATCTGGTGAAACTTCAATTTCCACAATATCACCGGGCACAAGAATAAAAACCGGAATCCCTAAGGCATTTCCGTAGATAAAAGACGTGGAGAACGTCAAGAATAGCAGAAAATTAAGCTGGTGCAACGACGTAGTATAATAACAGTATGCCCGAAAAACTAGAAACTCGAATAATTTGGGACATCAGCGTAGTACAAAAATGGTACGCCCAATGAACCAAAGCCCGAATAATTTCGGAACACCGACGTAGTACAAAAACGGTACGTCCAATGAATCGATAAACCAGAACAACGATGTAGTATAATAATGGTACATCCATTGATCCAGATAAGACGGAACATCGATGTAGTATAATAACATTACATCCGATGAACCGAACACCATAAAAGAACATCGGACGCTAGTCCATAAAAAAAATGAGATAAAGCTCAATAAAACGAAGTATATCAAAACGTTCGATGAACTTGATAAAAAGATAATTCCATTCAGACAACATCAAAGAATCAACAACTTGTTGCCGACGACAAAGCGCGTTGGCAACACGATTTCCGGAATATCAAGATCATAAGATGCCAGGAACTCGAGTCGACATGAAGTTCCTTATGAGAAAATAATTATTCCAAAGATTTATGATCGAGGTAGAGAACAAATTTCTCATCCAAATATGATGATGCCAAATTCCAAAAGTAAAAACAATAGCCGCGAGCACTAGATCATGAGTGGCATATCTAGTCTCGATAAGCTATAATGATTTAGAAGCATAAGTGATAGCACGTTCTCCTTTGCAAGAGAATGGCATCCAAACCAATACGACTAATATCGGTACAAATAGCAAAGTCTTGGTTCCCCTTCAGGAATCACAAGAATAAGAGTATCGAAAGGAAGAGTTCTTTTAAATAATCCTCTTTCCCGAAAAGTTAAAACTTTTAAAATTACATTTTTATTTTTATGTAATAATCTTTCTAGAAAAATTTATATTTTTACAAGTCAATATATCGTGTCTGACTATCTCATCAAAGCGTTTAGGAGATTCTTATCGATAACGTTGATCAAGCGCATCGACCAGAATTCTTAAAACACTAAATGGGCAATACAATCACAAAATCAAATTCTATAGGATAAGTAAGTTTCTCAAAAATTTCTAAGAATATTCGTTGTTCGTTTTAAGAACAAAAATCCAGTTATACTTCTAAATAAATCTTATGAAAAAGATTTTGCAAAATTTTAAATTGTTATTTTCATCCAAAATCAATAAATGCAAAAAATGGAATCATCGAGATATTCGATAGAATGCTCGATACCTAAAATGGATGGAATAAGCTGGACAAACTGAATGACATAATAATTCATTCATAGGAATCATAACAAGTGCGGAATGCGGTAAGTGGAATGCTAACTTCCGCAACTCGTAGCAAATGAAAACCGGTGGTAAGGTCAAACTGAAAAGACCTTAGCACCACACAAAAGATTACTTAGGTGATAATCCTAAGACAAGCTCAAAAATACCAGAAAATTTCTCAAACTACATGAATGAGAGAAATAACACTTTCCTTATAAGTGGGCTTAAGGAATAAAATGATGCCATCAAGTTGGAATCAAAATCATAAAGGAAAAATAGAAATCTGCTTAACAGATTGAAAATGTCAAAGATGAATAGTCCACACGGGACAAAGGATATGGCCTCATAATAATTAAGCCAATCCTTACAAAAGTAAATTCCGAAGCCTAAATAAAAATCGGCTCGGACAGAAAAATCACATAAAATAATTTCGAAATCAATAAAGACAAATTGAGTTTTGCGGATCTACCATCCGGATTCACAATCCTCAAAGAAGTCATCAAGCCTAGAAATGTTTAAAGAAGAAGAATCACAAGTTCTTTTGATATAAAAATAATGAGATGAAACCCGTATCAACAAGAACTCAAATAAGAAGATCACGAAATAAAACAATGCCATCAAGGATTGAGTGAAAAATACCTTGACCAACAGAAGAGTTGTTAGGGGCTTGCAGCTTTCCCTCTCTCTTGTTAGGAAGCCTAGGACACGAAGATAAAAGATGACCCGAACCTTTGCAATAACGACAAAAGAGGGGTTTCGGACACTCCCTTGCATAATGGTCCGTGGAACCACAATTGTAGCATTGACCACGACTAGAGGTAGGAGTCTTTTCTACCGGAATTTGTTGCTTCCCTTTCTTATTAGAATTGGGGCCTTTGAATTTGATAGGCCTCTTCAAGTTATTGTCGAAGTTCTGTTGGGCACGCACAACTTCAACATCACCTTCATTATCGGCCTCTTCAAGACGAAGAGCGATATCAATAAGCTGATCAAATGAAACCTCAAGTTTAAGAAGTAATGGCTTCTTAAGATTCTTATTCAAGCCATAGACAGATCTCTGATTTTTCTTCAATGGGGTATTAATGTATTCAACCCCGTATTTGGAAAGAGATTCGAAAGATGCGACATAGTCTGTCACAGAAGATTCACCTTGAACAAGGTCAATAAAACGTCGGGCCAAAATTACTTTTTCAGCCTCCGGCACAAATTTCAATTCGAACCTTTCCCGGAATTGCTCCCAAGTGAGATCCGCTTCAATGATTTCAGAAATTAAAAGCTCATACCAATCTAATGCTCTTTCTTGGAGCATGCTAGAAGCCACTTGGACTCGATGTAGATCAATAAGGTTCATGCGAGAAAAGATGCGATCACATGATTTGAGCCAAGCTTGAATTTCTATAACACTCTCGGATCCCCTGAATGGCCTTCCACCCAAATCGGTATAGTCTCTGCACAAGCGTGCAAAATCGGATCTAGGATGAGTAGGCTCTGGAATGGGACCGACAGCTTGAGCATTCTTTACTAGATCAAGAAGCTGCTGGGCAGACATAAATACTCCATCCAGGGGAGTAGCACTAGATTGACCATCGCTGGGACGGCCTGGTCTAACCATTTCTCTTCTTTAAGAAAGAAAGAAAGAAGAGGAAAAATTTATTCTCAAAATAAATATCAAGCAATCTTGATAGATAAAATAAGGAATCATAAAAGAAAGTAGGATAGAACGGTACGAAGACTCGAATAAATCCTAAGGCACAACTCCTAAGAAAGACTTAGGACATGATCCTTGCTAAATTATTCTACATTGTTCCGAAGTTTGGCTCTGATACCAAGCTGTGACACCCCACCTCTATACCCACGCTAGCCAAGAACACTACGGGGTAATGCCGTCAACTAGCGCGGAGGATAAGGCTGTTGAGGAGCGACCATCTGTATAATTACTTTGTGCGAGTACCGATATGCCAGATAAAAATATAACATGCATTTCTTTATTAAGAGGGGAATCCGACATACCGACACAAACTCAAAACTACTACACAGTGGCTATAAAGTTCTTCAGAAACAAATATAGAAATAAACATAACACAAATCAGTCACAGATAATTCATATCACAAAGGCGGAAATAGATATGAATATAACACATGAAAGTGTTCATCAGAGTAGTGGTCAAACAAGATCCACAATAACACAAAAGAATAGATACAAGTACAAGACAAAAGAATATGTATACATCAAGGAGTCTATATCTTAAATGTATACAACAAAAACTACCAAACTAAAGTAGTAAGCCAAAATCAGATAATAGTTCCAGATAGGAAGTCAAGAGGAAGCACCTGTAGAATCTCAGTCTGACCCGAGTACTATTTAATAAGAAAATAATAAACGGATCAGTCTAGCTATAATTATCAGATAAAAATGAGATATAAGAAGAGATATAATAGAATGACGTATGATAACCAAAGATGTCATACTACGATAAGTATACATTAGAAAATCCACAAAAGTCATACAATATCTCAAGAATTTCATAGCATCAAAAGAATGTCATATTCTTTATTTAATTCACCAAGCCACAATAAATGACATAAATATCAATGCCAACTGAAAAAGGTGGTGAAACATAAATTCTAGAAATCATCAAATAGAAATCCAGAAATCATAAAAAAAGGATTGGCCAAGACATTGATGTAGTGCAAACGGTACATCCAATGAATCTAAAATCAAAGACATTGATGTAGTACAAACGGTACATCCAATGAATCTAAAAGCAGAGACATTGATGTAGTACAAACGGTACATCCAATGAATCTAAAAGCAGAGACATTGATGTAGTACAAACGGTACATCCAATGAATCCAAAAGCGAAGACATTGATGTAGTACAAACGGTACATCCAATGAATCAAAAAGCCGAGGCATCGATGTAGTACAAACGGTACATCCAATGAATCAAAAAGCCGAGGCATCGATGTAGTACAAACGGTACATCCAATGAATCAAAAAGCAAAGACATTTATGTAGTACAAACGGTACATCCAATGAATCAAAAAGCCGAGACATCGATGTAGTACAAACGGTACATCCAATGAATCAAAAAGCAAAGACATTGATGTAGTACAAACGGTACATCCAATGAATCAAAAAGCCGAGACATCGATGTAGTACAAACGGTACATCCAATGAATCGAAAAACAAAGACATTGATTTAGTACAAACGGTACATCCAATGAATCAAAAAGCCGAGACATCGATGTAGTACAAGCGGTACATCCAATGAATCGAAACACAAAACAATTCGGAGCACCGACGCAGTACACATGGTACGTCCAATGAATCGAAACAAATTGAAAGTACATGGGTTGCCAGCCCACGAAGAATTGAGACGAAGCTCAATAAAATGAGGTACAGTCCTCCACGTGGACAAAGAGACATCGCGCATTGCTAGTCTAAACTATAAAATGATCATCATCGATCATCAAGAAGTGTTAATTACAATAAGCTAGTAAATATATGAGTTTAGCATCATGTCCCATAACCACTAGCTTAACTTAAATATTTGCGAACAAATTGTAGATCTTCACTAAAAAATTGTCACGAGAGGTTCAATCGAACAAGTCCAAGAATTAACCAACGAAGCAAACGCAAGCGTTTCATACCACTTGTTTTACTAAGCCGTTTAATTCAATTTCTCATACGAGTGAGGTAAAGGCTTGTATATACTAATAGATTGGAAAACGGTTTAAGAAACGATCTTTGTAATAAAATAAACGTTGAAATCGTTTTGATGAAAGAATTTTGATATTTACTACTAGTATAGAAAACCTTTATATTTTTAAAGTGACAAATCACAAAGAAGATTGTAGGAACAATCAATCACTAAAATTCACATACGAAGATGTGAATAAAATCCAAAGAAACCGATAAAGAATCCATCGAAATGGATATTCCCAAAAATCCATAAAAAGAAGTCATCAAGGTCGATAATAAGTGATAACAACGATCATATAACAAAGCTTCATGAAACTTGCGGCAATGGCGGCAAAGGCGTATTCCACATCCCCCCCGCTCTCCAATTCAATCGCTCGCCCCCCTCCTTCTCCTCCGGCTCCACCTCAGATCTCCTTCGTCCCCAGCTCCTATAAATCCCTTCCAAACTCATTGTCCCACTCCGCACGAAATCCAGCTCACCCCTCCGATCGTAAGCTCGCCACCCCTCAACAAAATCCAGCCACACTTAAATCATACGCTCAGGCCCTGGGTACAAGACCCCCGACCCAACCCAACCCTCCTCAAATTCAGCTCCGTCGAAGAGTGATTCCAGATTTCATATCCGTGCAAACTACAATCGATTTTCTGAAGTTGAAAGGTCGTTGCCTAAGGTGCGCTGGATTGGGACACGTGGCGAAGGCGTGTAGGGATCCAAAGATTTGCTATCTTTGTAGCTTTTTCGGACATGCCAGCTCGCATTGTCCCAATAAAAAGTTCCCTAAACCCAATAAATCCAACCGAAGCTTTTCCACAAAAGACAAGTCCAAACGCCCTTTCAATCCCGCAGTGAAGGTCCCACAGCCATCATTGCATCTCGAAAAACAAAAAGCCCCTCAGCAGCATCCCGATCCTTCTCAACCCCCCACCTCTCACAATCCTCTTCACACTCATCCCATCTCTCATACCACACGGAAATTTTCCATGGCAGACCCCTCACTCTATCTCACTGCCAAGATCATTGACGGCTTCTGGTCCGTTGAGACTCTGCACAACACTCTCTCGGCTACTTTTGGCCATGAAGAGTGGCCTCTCTGGATACTTGCAGATGACCGCTTTATCTTCTGCTGCCCCACCTTCGACATCCGTAACCTCGCCCTTCAACTAAAATTCTTAAGGAAGCCTGGTGGTTCGGTTCTTCTTCAAAGATGGGAGGATGCAGAACAAAGAATCCCAGAACTTGAACCAGCATCGTGGGCCAGAATCAGCGGCTTCCCTGAATTCCTCCGAGATAACCCGATGGCGGTTCGCGAGGCGCTCAGATCGGTTGGCAGATTTATTGCCTTTGACGACTGTGACTGGGCAAACATTGACCACAGATTTCTCCTTGTCTGTCTGCAATTTTACAAGGGAGTAACCAATCCTTGCTCGTTGATAGTACACCTAAACGACGCGGAATACCTCATCACGGTAGAGAAGTGGGTACATGCCCATCCTACACACAGACCGGAGCAAATGCTCCTGGGAGCCGACTACGACATGGATGTCAGGGTCTTTGACGATGTCGGTCTCCCAGTCGACTCGAATGAGGACCGACTGGATGCCATGTCCCTGGACCCATCCATCCCACAGCCCCTGCCCGTGGCAGACCTTCAAGCATCCCACGAAGTCGATGGCCCGCTGGGTATGAATTCCGGGCCGTTGGATCCACCGGATGTCCTTGCAGTTATCCTCAACCCAAACACCCAAGCCGCCGATGATATGTACCGGGATCCTCCACTCTCCCCCACTGGCCTTTTCAACCCTATCCCTAGTATCCCACCTCCCTCCCCGGCCCTCGTTCTCCACTCTAGCCCAATCGACCATGGTTCTCCAGGCATGAATCCCATACCTTCACAACCCTCTGTTGACCCTTCCAATCATGATCCTACGACCACGCTTATCCCTGTTGAAGCCCAAGCCCCCGTCGCCATCGCTCACAATTCCAGCCACCAGACCCTTGTTCCTGACCAGCTGGGACGCTTTTCGCCTGCCATTGTTCGCCGGAGCTCAAGAATCAGTCGTGCCTCTTCTCTTCCTGGTAGTTTCTATAAAACTGTTATTTTTTCTTCTTCCAATAAAAGTTTAAATAAAAAAATGAGTCGTTGCATGGGTGTGAGTTTAAATGATGAGCAATATCGGGCCATGCAAGCCCTAGAATCAGAGAGAATTACCCTCTCCCAATGAAAGTGGTCTCGTGGAATGTTCGGGGCTTGGGGGACCCACACAAAAGACATGCAGTTAGTCTTATCCTAACCCCACACAAAGCAGACATCCTTTTCTTACAAGAAACAAAAATATCCGATCCCCCTCAATCTTTCATCTCACACATGGGTGGGCCAACCCTAACGGGTTGGGCCCATATAAACGCAGTGGGTTCTAAAGGAGGGTTAATCACTGCCTGGAATGAAGCAGCTTGGACCCATTGTAACACTTTTTCTCACTCATCTGCTTTACACGTAACCCTAAGACACATCCAATCCGACACTGTCTTCTTCTTCACCAACATTTATGGCCCACAGAGTTCACAAGAAAGATGTAAACTCTGGGCGGAATGTTTCTCCTTTGCCTCTTACCTCAACGGCCCTTGGATAGTAGGAGGAGATTTTAACACAACTAGATCACCTTCTGAACGCAACTCGGATAGCTTTTCAGTAGATTCAGACTCCTTCAACTCCTTTATCAACGATTGTTCCCTCATAGACCCTCCGATCAACAACCGCCAATACACTTGGTCCAATCGCAGATCAATCCCCACCCTAGCTAAACTAGATAGATTTCTTTATAATTCCTCATGGGAAGACCTATTCCCCCTTTCCTCGGTCGCCGGTCTGGCCTCATTGATTTCCGATCACTGCCCCATCATTTTAGACACTGGTTCTCGGTCCCCCATCTCTCGTCCCTTCAGATTCGAACGCCTTTGGCTAATGGAACCCTCTTTCGACAATTTCATCCACCAACTATGGTCCCAGCCATCGCCAATTCACTCGGCCTCCGCCAGAATTGTATCCAAACTTCGTTCCCTCAGAAAAATCATCAGACCATAGGCCAGATCTATCTGGGGATCGATCCGCAAACGAATCTCAACTACCCAGGATGAGATTCTGAAACTCAACATCATGGAAGAATCTAACCCGTTATCTGACTCGAACCGGGCTCGCCTCCTCTTCCTTGAATCAGATCTGGACAGATTGATCAAACAAGAAGAAATAGGCTGGAAACAGAGATCTAAAGAGAGGTGGTTAAAAGATGGAGACAGAAACACCGCATACTTTCATCGAATGGCCAGTGGGCGCCGCAGATCGCTTCTTATCTCAGAACTACTTCATGATAACTCCTCCTTCTCGGACCCGTCCGACCACCTCCGTCTATTTACTGACTACTTCAGAGACATCCTCGGTAAGAGTTCCCCCC
The DNA here is from genome assembly GCA_030765085.1 of Allium cepa. NCBI lineage: Eukaryota > Viridiplantae > Streptophyta > Magnoliopsida > Asparagales > Amaryllidaceae > Allium > Allium cepa. The sequence continues at coordinate 791,914,355 of CM060932.1, forward strand.
CCCCTCCCTGATATCAATTGGTCACTCCTCTACCCAGCCCAACCCAGCATCCACATTGACCACCCCTTTGCGGAAGAAGAGGTATGGGTCGCATTAAATGATATGGCAGATGATAAAGCGCCTGGCCCGGATGGTTTCGGTCCTATTTTCTTCAAACACTTCTGGAATTTGGTCAAGTATGACATTCTAGAAATGTGTAGAGAATTTCAATCTGACCCTTCCACCATCTCAAGATTAAACTACGCTAAAATTATCCTCATCCCCAAGGTCCCAGGCGCCAACTCACTCCCCGACTTCCGTCCAATTAGCCTCCTCAATACAACTTTTAAGATCATCACCAAGGTCCTTGCTAACCGCCTCCAGAGTGTCATCGCCCCTCTAGTCGGCTCTGAACAATCGGCCTTCATTCTAGGAAGGAATATCATGGATTGTATTGCCTCGACCCAAGAAATCATCTCTTTCTGTCACCACACTGCCACACCTGGAGTTCTTCTCAAGCTGGATTTTACCAAAGCCTTCGACACTGTAAACTGGGACTTCATTCTAGAGCTTATGTCACACAGAGGCTTTTCCTCCACCTGGTGCTCTTGGATTAAACATATTCTATACTCGAGCATCTCTACGGTCTCGATTAATGGTGTATCGGGTGGTCACATCAAATCAGCTAGGGGGTTGAGACAGGGTGACCCCCTTTCACCTTTGATCTTCGTTCTGGTGGCTGATGTCTTTAACAGAATGCTGAAATTGGCCTCAGCTAATGGCCTATTCTCAGGAATCTCCCCCCCTGGTTCGTCGGTATCAGTCTCCAACCTGCAGTTCGCAGATGACACTATCATATTTGCATCCCCCCAACAAAAATTTATCCACTGCTTAAAAGTAGCACTATACTCCTTTGAAAGAATATCTGGTCTCTCAATCAATTTCAGCAAAAGTTCAGTCATCATGCTAGGTAATTCACATCATCTGGGTCCTCACATTTCCTCTATGCTTAATTGCAAGATATCAGACTTCCCACTGTCATACCTCGGCACAACCCTCCGGCCCACCAAGCTCTTTAGAACTGATTGGCTCCCCCTCATCTCCAAAATTGGTTCCAGGCTTTCGGGCTGGAAGGCCCAATCGTTATCCATCGCGGGTCGCCTTGTCCTCGTTAAATCGGTACTCTCTGCCATTCCATCATACTGGATGTCACTTCATAAACTTCCCTCTTGGGTCATTAATCGTATAGACAAAATCAGGAGAAACTTCTTATGGAATGGGGGTGGTGTTAAAATTCTAATTAGTTGGGATACCGTTTGCTTGCATAAACGCCATGGGGGCCTGGGCATCCCTAACCTCAGTGCCCTCAATATTGCCCTTTTAACTAAATGGCTCTGGAAATGTCTCTGCCCAGATTACTACATTTGGAAAGATCTGGTCCTTTCGCAATACTATCGCTCCAAAACCCACCTTATCCTTCACTATCCTCCAAACATAAAACCCTCACCTTTTTGGGCGGGAGTGATTCAATGCCTACCTCGTGTCAAATCTCTATTCCACATAACCGTTGGCAATGGCGAAAACAGCTCCTTCTGGTTTGACACGTGGCTTGATCAGCTCCCCCTCGCCAAAGTCTTACATAATCTCTTCCTCCACTCGACCGATCCTTCGATTTCAGTCAGTGATTGTGTTCACCTTGGCCCTGACTCTCTTTGCCCTTCCTCTCTTTTCAGCCCTGCCACCTTCTCCGACCTCATCTCTGCCTCCATCATCCTTCGATCTACTCTCCTCTCCCCCCATCCTGACCGTGTCATCTGGGCGCTTGCACCCTCCAAAGGATTCACTGTAGCCTCATGCTACGCCTTTCTGACCAACCCCGGTTGCTCCTTCGGTTTCTCCAGACTCTGGAAATGTCCAATTCAGCCCCGAGTCATTTTCTTTCAATGGTGTCTCTCTCACAACCGCGTCAACACTAAAGATCGTCTCACTCGTTTTCTTACCCAAATCAATCCACTTTGTGTCTTCTGCTCGGAACATAATGAAAGCATCCACCACCTGTTTTGTCAGTGTGACACCACCTACTCGGTTTGGGCCGCCTCTTGCGCCCATACACTTGGTTTTGTTCCTGACAGGCCCATCATTTTCGATCACTGGCAGAACAGCTCGCATGATCCCAATCTCGACATACTCATTTCTATCTTCTGTTGGTGTATATGGAAAGAGAGAAATGCTCGGGTGTTTGGTAAACCTACATCACATCTTGATGGCCTATGCAGGCGTATTTCTCACCTATTCAATCAATATACAGGTTGCAGCCACTCAGCGCCTTTCAGGCTTCGCTTACCCTATCGCAATCCGTCACCGGCTAGCTCGCAAGGCAGTAGTACAGATGTCCCTCCTGGAGGTGCTTGATAGCAGAAGACTTTAACTCCCTAACAGCTTGCTGTTTTGTTTTTGTTGTTCTGGTTCTTTTGCTAGTTCGTAATATGACTTTGGGGTTTTGTAGTAGTTTTTATTTTGCTGATGGTGCTACCGATCAAGCATGTTGATCGGATATTATACTGCTTTTTATATATATAAGTATATTTCTAACCGGCTATGTAGTCTCGCGCTACATACCCGTCTTTCTCCAAAAAAAAAATAAGTGATAACAACTAACCGGATCAACAAAAATCGATAAACCTTGGAAATTTACTCAAAAATAGCCAAAATAGGCAAATTAAACAGTTCCAGACGTCTGGTAGGTGTTCCCAGACATCTGGCCCTAGGTTCTGGAAGTATATGTGTTTTCTCCCTTCTATTTTTAATTCTGGGCCATTTCAGATGTTTGAAATTTTCAACTAGACGTCTGAATTTGATTTCAGACGTCTGGATTTTGTTTCAGACGTCTGGATTTAGTCTCTGCCTTTTCCAGACCCCTTTCTAGACGTCTGGATTATTCAACCAGACGTCTGGATTTGGTTTCAGACGTATGAAATTAATTTCAGACGTCTGAAATCTTCTGCTAGGCAAAAAAACAGCCTAGACCAAAAATGGCAAATCCAACCCGGAATGCGATCGAACGAGCGATGGATGCTAAGGATTTATGCCAATCGACAACCCAGCACTATAGGCTCTTTGATGCATCACCAAAAACATGTTCAAACATCAAAGATTGAATTTTTAAAAATTTGACTACAAAACACCAAAAATTGGAATATTCACCAATTCAATCCAAATCAAAAGCAAATGAACATAAATAAGTGTTAGGAATTCATACCCAACAATCAAAGATAGTTATAGACATAGATGTGAGATAAAAATCTCACCTTTGAACCCAAATCAATGAAGGAGAAGCTTTAAAACAACGGAAGATCAACCACACTTCAATCTCAACACTAGAAGCTTGAATCTAAGCTCAAAAGAAGAACATTCCCTAAGTTAGGTTTAGGAAATTTCTGAAATCAAAGAGAGAATGGGTTGGAGAAGATGAAGAGAAGGCTTACCAATGGGTTCTCTAGAATTTGGAGCTAGAAATTGATTTGCAAATGGAAACTAGGGTTTTGAATTTCTATTTTCCATTCTCTTCCACCATTAATCTCTTTAGAACTGAAAGTAGAGGAAGAGGGAGTGAATGAAGAGGGGGTTTCAGTTTGGGGTATTAAGTTAGAACATTGGGCTGAACCCAACCTAAACCCAAAGCCCTAAGTGAAAAGTAGCAAAATTCTACTATCTCCAAACGTATCGAAGTTTATACTCAAAAAGAAACGTCATTTTGAACTCAATGGGGGTGGTCTCGAGTCCCAATTCGACTGTTTGCAAAAAGTAGCTTTTCAGACCAAAATCCGACGAACGATAAAATATTTAAATAAAATGTTTAAATATAAAATCGATAAATATGCGGGTTGTTACAACACTCCTCCTCCTCCTGCACCTTTTGACTATCCAGGGCAAGATGAAATTTTGGAGACTCGCATTGAAACTAATCCAAATGAAAGCATCGAGATTTAACTCTCTAAAATCAACTTATCCTATCAAGAAATCAAAAACTATTGGCTAAGCGTATCGATAGCTTTGAAACAACATTTGTTTCTCGCCTAGCCACAATTGAAACATCGCTTTCAACAACATTATCTGTTCTAAAAGACGATCTCAAACGAGTCTGTGGCCCTACACCACCTTCGGAAGAATGGCCAACTCCAATGCCTTCTCCTCCTCCTTCAAAACATTCTAAACTTTTTGAAGAGGAAAAAAAACCTCTAGAACATACTCCAAAATCTCCTACAATACAAGCCAGTCCTTCCAAGAATAAAGATGAAGGAGATGATCAAGCCAAAGCTTCCGCCAAAAATCCTTAGATATTTTTATAGGTTCCGTCTTTTGTATTATAATGGAATCAAAAATATATGCATGTAATAACTATGTTTAATGGTTATAAAAATGCTTTTTGGCTTGTCACTTATGCGTAATTAGTTACTTTTTGTCTATTCATGATTATTGATTATATTATACATATTCTTATATTAATGCTTTTTGATAATGCCAAAGGGGAAGAAATAATGGTAAGCACATAAAATAATGGTAAGCACATATTCAAAGGGAGATTTATAAAATTATATCTAAGTACATTGTATAGATGTCATCATGAAAAAGGGGGAGAATGTTAGGAAATCCAATCTACGGTTTCAATGACAACAACTGTACAATGGAAATAAAATATACATACATATATATATTTATATATACAGGTACTAGCTAAAAACATCACTAGAAAGGCAAGAACGAGGCTCAAAGGACAATACAAGAAACTACAAGTCGATAGGAACAAGCAAGTAAAAGAAAAGATGCATCAAAACTGACATGCATCATATCAGACGTCTAGGTGAACAAGCCAGACGTCTGAAATAGTTCTTTGGAACAACAAATAGGCTAAACCAGACGTTTGATCCTCTACTATATTAAAAAATAATAGTATCAGACGTCTGAAACAAATACCAGACGCCTGAATTCAAACTCGAACTTCAGAAATGAATTGCAACTGCCACATGTGAATGGACATCTCCGCTTCTCTTCGTCACAACTCTTCACCATTAACAGAAGCAACCTTAGAGGATTCATTACTGGATGTAACTACTAAAGATACTTATGTGCAACTATATATAGCATCAAGAATCAAGAGAACAAAAACTTACTTCACTTACTTACGCTTTCTAATTCTATACTATCCTATATTCTTGATCCCTGCACTCTAGCAATCTTTACTTGTATTCACTCTTCCATATACTTAGTTCTTCATAGACAATATTCCTTAGAAATATATTGGAAGCAACTGTACTAATTAGTCAACATCCATGTTATATTTGAACACACATTTGACAAGAACAACTCATTGTAACCAAGCCTATTCCTCCGAGCGAAGCGAGGGTTTTTGATAGTCGAATTCCAAAGGAAAGATTTAGGACTGGACGTAGGACGGGGGTTCCGAACCATATGTAAATTATGGTGTGCTTATTCTATATTTACTTAGATTAATATTATTTTAGTTGCATCATATATTTTATCACATATACTTGCATATACACTACACGATCCACCCCGTAGATTTTCAATATTCATGTTCGTATTTATTGCGTATGAATGCCTGCTGCATCTATGCTTAAACCATCTCTATGTGATGTTTGGTTGTGCTGATAATATTATAAATTTTTTTCGAACTACCCATATAGCGACAATCGCTATATCGACACTTTCAGAAAATCACTTTTTACGAAACCGTTTGGTTTCATCTTTGTGCTTGGAATTGTTTTACAGGTTAAGGTAAGATTTTGATTAACGATATTTTTAGAAGTAATTAACCATTTTAATAATGATTATTTAATTTAATTAATTAATTAATTAATAAGGATTAAGGTTAAATAATTACTTAGTTAACGATGTGTTTTAAATTTAACTAATTACTTGGTTAATGATTGTTTAGTTCAATTAATCATTTTATTTAATGATGTTTAAATTATATTTATCATTTTATTTAATGATGTTTAAGTATAATTAATCATTCAATAATGATGAATCGGGCTAATTAATCAATTTGATAATGATGCTTTTAAATTAATAATTCTTTTTAATAAATGATATTTTAAAATTTATCTACTTGTTTTAATTCTAATTAATCTTTCCTTCATTGATGTTTATAATCAATAATTCATTTTTAAATAATGAGAATTAATTAATTAATTATTAATTTAATTTAATTAATCATATTTAAATTTATTAATTAATTGAATTAATAATGTTTTAAAGGTGATCTACCCTTTTTAATTAAAGTTTATTAGAGTTAATTAAGCAGCTTAATTTATGAAGTTTTATAGTGAATTTATCAAAGTAACAAGGATGTTTTGGTTTTTTTTATTGATTTATAAGTAATGATAATTAATTAGTCATTAACTTGATTAATTATGTTTTACTAATTAACTGAATTAATAAGGTTAAAAGTGGTTTACATTTTTATTATTTAAAAACATTTGAATTTCAAAATTCAAATTGTGTGATGAAGTTTAAAGTTAATTAATCAATGTATTAAGGATGTTTTAAGTTATTAAACCCTTTTTTAATTGACATTTGGAAGTTAGTAAATTTTTTTAACAAAGTGTCTTAAAGCTAATACTTGTAATGTGAGGCCAAGCACGAATTCGGGTTTTTAAAAGAAATTTTTTGATTCATTATGGAAATGAATTAATTTCTGTAAAGTGATTCACATATATAGGAATGACTTATTTGTATAGTTAGCACTAAATATCGAAGAAGTGGACTTGTCGCTATTTTAAAAGTTAAGAATAATAGTGAGACATGACTTTGAGGTAACACTATCTTGACTTGTCCGATATTATTGTTAACTAAGAAATAGTACAAGTTTGAATTCAATGAGTGGTGATAAGTACACATGACTTAATATCCATATACGATCATTTTGTATCCTCGATAGTTGGTTTCTCAGCTATCGGTTATTTCCGCTTCAATATTATCGTCATTCTAAGATGATATGTTGCTCTATTGAGATTTGATATCCTTTGTCAAAGATGACTAAAACTAAAGAGCGAGTGGAGGCCAAGCTATGTGGGGTTGCTCCCATTAGGGTATTTTCAGATCCACTTTAGATTGGATTCGGTGTTGTGCACTGAGATATGAAATACTTGGATACTCAGTAATAGTTGGTGGGGTCCAGCTTGGTGGTTTCCTAGAGCCATCGAAGTTCTCAAGTATATTTCTAGACGTATACTTTCGGTAAGGGGGGCGCACCCTCCTAGTCATTTGTTGAAAAAATTCCTTTCCTTATTTGATTCTAACCTTTGAATCTATTTTATTTAATCACAGTGGGAGAAGCCAAGCACTCTTCGTGGTGTTCAATTATTGGTTTTGCCTATTCTATCGAGTTTGAACAGTTATCTTGTTTAGTCCATTCTATCGAGTTTGGATTATTGTCTTGTTTTATCCAATCTATCCAGTTTGGGTTTTTGTTCAAACTATTTTCATTCTTTCAAGTCTGAATGTTATACTAATTATACCCATCATCTATGTTTGTATTTGTTCCGCATTGTTCGTTTCCATTTTAGTTATGTTTAGTTGTTGTTTTTGTGGGAGAAAACCCATTCCGCGTTAGCAGCGTGGTCCCACATGTTATTTTTTAAATACACTCTATTTGTTTCATAGTTTTGCACATACCAGATATTTTGTCTGACCCTTTGTTTATTTTCCCTAAATTCTCGGGTACTCAATTTTATTTGGGTAATCCGAGAATAGCAGGCTTTCTTTAGAGCTCTTTGAAGATAGTGATCGAGCAGGCGACTCCTTAGTTATCCAGTTATTTATTTCCGTTGTATAGTTATGTGTATGTATTTTATATCTAAGAAAAAGTCAGAATGTGTAGCTCCAAATTTTTTAGATGTGGTACTTTTTTTAGAACTCTAATAGCTACTTATAAGGAGTAACCTTCTGTACTATATCATTTTATATTATATGTAACCATTTCGCTATGAGAATTATCCATTATGTCTTGTTCTTTTATTTAATTTACTCTAAGATAACTTATCTTTCATATGCTTGGGAAACAACACACGAATACCAAGGATGTATCGAGTGTCGTTCCTAGGGATCATAAAGGTGGGTCGTCATAAATGGTATCAGAGATTAGGTCTAGCAAACCCCTAAGCCCTAAGGGGGTAAACTCTCTAAGGATAGGATTAGTAATATCTTAGGATAAAGTCTGAGAGTATAAGTATATAGTGAGTGCGTATTAGTTAGTGTTATATAAATATTTTATATTTTGTTGTTTGATCCATTGAGTGGTGTACGAATTCTGGTCGATGCGTCTGATCAGCGTTATCGATAGGCATTCCTAAACACTTGGACAGATCTACCAATATAGTATTGTTGTAAAATGGTAAATGCAATAATTTTACCTTGGAACATAGTTGACATATATAAGAATGATTTCAAAATTAATATATTTGTATAGTTGAGATGATTGTTTGGAAATGATAATATTTTATTGTTATCATTTAGGATTTGTTTAGTTATGCTCGTCCAGTTTGAGCATTAATTATTGTTGAATTGTTCACAAGGAATTTGTAACAACCGTGTATTTTGTAATTATTTTAATTGCATATTTTAATTATTTTAATTTAAATTCCAGATTTAAAAAAACTTTATTATTTTTATTAAAATGAATAATTTTGTTATTTTAAATATAAATTTTGACTTTGATGTGAATTAGAATTCCAAACATGAATAAATAGAATATTTTTCCAAAAATGAATTTTGGTCAATATGGTCAAACTTTAAATTTAAAATTTAAAATTTAAATATTTTGATTTTTGAATTCTATCTTTTTTTATGAAAGTAAATAAAATTTCAACAATACTGCTTTTCGTTTCGTTCAAATCTGATTTATATTGTGAAAGTTATGCTTTTTACAATATTGTATATACATTGTTTTATTTAACAAAATTGTTTATTTTAAATTATATAAATAATATTTTTGTTTGTTCTAATTTGTGTATATATGTATATATTACATGTTAGGTATTTATTTTATTTTTAAAACATTTTTTGAAAATGTAGATATAATTTTCTAATGTTCATTGTTTTTTGATTACAATTTTTAAATGCTAGTTTCAATATATATGCTATTTTCTTAATTATTTTCTATTTTTCCCTAATTTATATTTTTCTTTTCTTTTTCATTTATTTTTTTTCAGTTTTATTTTTATTTTACTAAACTTTATTTTGTTTATTTTGAACTAAAAGAAAATGGAAATACAAAGAGACAAACCTTTTCATATTACTTGTGACTTTTCACTTACCTTTGGCTTTACACCTTCTTTTGACTCTTCATTTTGCTTTAGCCATTCATTCTCCATTGCTTGGCCGTGTATTTTTCTTCATTTTCATGTGAGAAAAACTTCTCACCATCTTAAACTCACGGCCACATCAAATTGAGAAAAAAATTGCAAGTTCTAATGTCTTCTTCTTCTACTTTTCCTTCCTATTTTCATTGTTTTGCCTAGATCTCTCTTCAACTTTGCTTGGCCTCAACCACCCACCATCACCACCATACTCTCGGCCATCACCAGCCACAACAACCACCTCCTCCTCCTATGACCACCACCTCAAGCCGTGACCTTCAAATGGACCAAACACCACAATACTTTGCACAAACTCCACCAAACATTGCCTAGCCAAGCATATCTCCACCATCCCCTTTATGTTAGCCTCGGCCATCACCCCTAGGACCACCACCACCTACTACCACCACCTCTGGATATCCCCTCTCCCCTGACCTGACCTGTATGTGACCATGGCTGAGTCAAACATGACTAAGGCTGAGCCTATCATGCACCAAAACTCCACTATTTTTGCTTTGTCCTTTGACCTACCCTATGTTATAACTCCTACCTCTTCAAGCACTTTCCTAGCCAGGTGTTTTGATGCAAATCCGAGCCATATTGACACCTAGGCCATGCCTAGGGTGGGGAGATCTAGATCATTTGATCATATGACAAGCCATGTTGTCATGGTCAAACACTTTTGTGTTAAAACTGGGTAATGTTCTTTGTTGATGCAAATTTCCACTTCGTTTCAATTCACATTTGTATTGTATATATATGTTTATATTGTCTTGTTTATTTTTTGTATACAAGATCAATATCAAGGCTCTCCATTCATTCAAATCCAATCGTGCTTGTCGTGCCCTTGGAATCGTGCTTGTGTGTTGTTTTGGTCTCTAGCTTTGTGAAAGGTGAGTCCGTCTCACTCTGACATTTATACTTATAAAATAGTAAATGGATGACAAGTGTTTAGTAATTAAAATGTTATGCAAGTTAATGATGATTATATGTTATGTTATTCCATGTTATTACCATGTTAACTCTGATAATTATCACCTGATATCTTATATATGACATTATATTGTGATATTAACATGTTAGTATAATTGTTTATCTTGTTTATGCATATGATCACACTGCAAGTTCCTTGTTAGAATAAAATCACTATGGGTTGAAATGATACATACCCGAACGAACATTAAAATAGAAAAAAATCGTTTTGGGCTGAAATGATAGGCCTGAGCGATTTTTATTTATTTTTATTTGACTTGGGATTGCGGGTTTGAAATGATAAAACCCGGGTTTTCTTTTTAAATTGCGGATTGAAATGATACATATCCGTATCACTTGACCTTGGTTAGAAAATTATATACAGACCCCGTCGTATATTTTTAAATGATTTTTATTAAGATATGTATTTTTAAAAGTATGAAATTTGATCTAAAAAATTTATATTTTATGGTTTTAAGAAGGTTAAATATTAAGTTTTGAATTTGTGAATTTAAGTATGTAAATTTGAAGTAAATGTGATTTTGACTTTAAATTTTACTTTTAAAATGCAAGTAAATAATGGAGATTTAATTTAAAGTCTGAAATTGGTATTTGAAGTAAAATGTTAAGTTTTTGGGTTAAATTAATAAGTTAAGAAAATAGTGAATTTTGACTTAACAAATGAATTGAGTTTTTAATTGAATATTTGATTTTAAAATTTTGTCGTGATAAATCATATGTTAAAATTATTTAAATATGAAAATTTGAAATCTATAAATATGATTTATAAGTTTAAAATAACGAAAATTGAAGTTTTAAATGTTTTTGAAAGTTTAATAAAATCTAAAATTTTATTAATAGCATTTTTAAAATGCTATGGTCTTATGACAACATTTTTAAGTGCTATTGTTTTGAATTTAACTATGTAATAACTAAATATCAATTACGGCATTTTACAAATACCATGGTTCCTGAACTAAACTATTTTGAAAACTATAAGCTACGCTAGCACTTTATAAATGTTGTCATTGCTATAATTTGACAATCTTTTGAAATGTTATAGATTTTAACACTGTTTTGAGTTATAATTGAAAGTGTTAAATGATTTAACTTTTGGAATTGATTATTTTTGAAGTTTAAGAAGTTTGAATATATATAAATATTTAAATTTGTTTTAAGGAATTTTAAATTTAATTTGAATTTAAATAGTGTTTACTTTGTTATGTGATAAATGGAAGGAAATATAATGAGATAAATGAAATTTTGAATGGAATTTTGAATTGTGTTTTGTAATGATATTTGAAATAATAAATGAATGATATATTTGAATTTTAATAAAAAAGTATTTGAATTTGAATATTTGGATTTGAATTCAAATAATGATTTAATAATGAGGATTTGAAAGGAAATGATTTTAAGATGGTTTTGAATGACATAATCTTTATTTTTATAAAGAGTGTGAATTTGGAATGATATTTGATTTTCAATAAATGAATATATGAAGTTTATATTAATATGAAAGGATATTTAGTTTACTTGTAATTTGGATTTATTTAAATGATATTGAGTTTATTAAATACATATTTCAAAACTAAATATTATTAAATTGAATTAAGATGTATATGAAATTATAAAAGTTAGTTTTGAAATGTGTGATATTAAAGTTTTGAATTTTATATAATTTTTTTGGAATAGTCTACTTTGTGAAACAAATCTATATTTGAAATTGATAATATTTGAAATAGTTTATGGGGAAACTGAATTGAATTGATACTAATGGTTTGAATTGAATTAAATTTGAAATTTGAAGTTTGGGTTTAATTGAATTAATTTGTAAGTGTAAAGAATTAAAGGAAGGTACCATGATTTCAATGTATGATTTCGAAATGTTATGATTTTCTAAGTGTAATGATTTCAAGTATTTTGGTTTCGAAAGAGTTATAACTTTGAAAGTATTATGATTTTTTAAAGTGAATATACGTTTGAAATGGAAATGATAAAGTATAAATTATTTTGATTTGAATATAGTTTTGAAATAAAAATGGTTTTGGTTTCGAAGTATAAACTATTTTGAAAGGAATATAGTTTGGAAATGAAATGATTTGATTTTGAAGTATGAACTATTTTGAAATGACCACGGCGTTACAATAACGATTGGTTGTTAAAGAGACTGGGATCGGAAATTGTCATACTCTTTGCCAACTCTGAAAACTACTTTAACAACTGTGTACGCGGTAGAGATTCCAGAATGAAGTAGGATGGTGGCGACGTTCTTGAGGTATATTACGTGGACGTAACTCCTATGAGTTGCCTTAAGATGGCTAAAACAGGAGCGATCTCGGGCCAAAAGGAGTAGCTCCTCTAGTCGGACACATTTCTTCGATACTATACTCTTACTTATGGTTGATTTGATGACCATCCTTCGATTTTGATTTGGGAGTGTGTTCCGAGGTGGGTGTATGTGGCTGCTGCGTTACCACCAGCTTGTGTGCGTAATTGGTATATCTACCCTGGCATTGCTTCGTTGTACCGTGTCACCTACCATATCGAGCCTTTACTACGAGTTTGGTTTTCTCCCGTAGCCCATGCGTATCTTCTTGTAGTCTCCCGATCAGAAGATACGCAGATATTGGATGGACTACTGGGACTATTACATGTCTGGGGCTATATGGGTAACCCCGTGATGCTATTTTAAAGTAAGTTTATTTTACTGATAGACATTATTATAATAGCGCAATATTATTATATAGTAAATAGTTTAACGGATCCTTAGAGGATGGAGGATCCCAAGCATCCTTTAAGTTACTGATGCATTTTTGTTACTGTTCACTTGAGTTGATTTACAGTTCATAAGTATTTATGTCCTGACTCGAGTGTTTTCTGTTTTGCTTCACGCTCGAGTCAGACTGAGTGATTCAGCATTCAAGACTCACCTTCAGAGTTGGAGCTTTTCTTGAAGATCCATCCATCTATTTTGCTTTCAGTATCCAGTGATTCCAGTGATGTATTCTGATTTGTACTTGATGTATCTTGTTACTCTTTTGTTGTATCTTGTTTCACTCTGATGCATCTTATATATATTTATAGTAGATTCATGAACTACTATCTCTTTTACTTCCGCTGCATTATTAAATACTCTGTGTCTGTGATCTGTGATTATTTATTTACTGTATTATGAGATTTTTCAAATTTTATTTACAACGCGGTATTTTGAGCAATTCAAGTCCGACATGTGTGGATGCGAATGGTTGAAAATATCAGGTTGTTACATGTGTTATCAGAGCTTTGGTAGCTCTAGGAAAACTCAACATATATGGTAAATGTATTTACAGAATCACTTTCATTCGAGTTTGAATCTCTTCCCTTTTGACTCGATTCCTTTGAATTTTGGAACGTTCCCTGCGGTTCCAAAATCCATTCTTGTCCCTCACTATTCATCTTCATTTGATTTTGGAGTATCTTATAACCCCACTTCTAATATCTTTATAATTAGTCGACGGTCTCGCCAATCTCAAATTGATTTGTAAAGGGGTGAAACTCCTTTACAATAGCATCGATTCACCAAGGATTTTGTATCCTCGGTTTAGATGCTAGTATCTCTTATAATCCCAAACACTATCTCTTGAGATCGAATGTTGATTTACCCCAGAAAATCCACATCGATCTTATTCTTTAAGTCACGGTTGACCCGGTTAAGGTTTCCCGCAATTTATATAAGTTTATCCATCTTCCTATTCTGTTAAATCATCTCATCTTTGTTTCCAACTTATCTTTAAATCATTCTTGAAGTGTATTTGTAAACTAATATTTAAATGTTTATATATTGTGTTGTTTGAGTTGTTGATGTTGATTTGGATTTCCGATCAATTCATCTAATCAATGTTATCGATAGGATTTCCAAAACACTTGAACAGAGCAAACTGACACAATATGTTTTTCAAATTTGGTAATGAAATAAATTTTGTAACTATATTATAAATATTTTTTTGGATTTTATTGAATGGTTGTTAAGAAATAATATTTGATTTTTATATATCATTGTCTTTTGTTTCATATATAAATAATTGAACTATAAACATGTTATAAATTTATTTGGAAATTTAAAATAAATTTAAAATAAGAATTTGAGAATTTTATTTTCGATGGATTTCAAACCTTGTATTTAAAGTTTTAAAGGATATACTATTTAAAGTATTTTCGAATAGAAATTTGTCTCCAAAGAATTTTAAAGTTTAAAATTATTGCTCTTCGCTTTGTCGTTGGAAAATAATTTCGGTGATGAATGCAGCATCATCGATATTCATTTTCGAGTTTCAAAGTGAAGAGACCGTTCTATAGTCTTGGTACAGTTTTGTTTTGGGGAATTTAATTGATTTGAAATTATAAAATACGACTGGATTTATAAATTATGCTGATATATGATTTAAATTTGAATGTATATATATAGTATATGTGCATTTATTTATCTCTAAATAGTTTGGAATTTATCGGAATTTAATTCCTAAATTTTATCTTGAAGGATATTTTTAAGTATAATTTCAAGATTTGGATAAATATTCAAGCTTGAAATGATTGAATTAAAAGTTTTATTTGTATAATATTCATTCTAATATAACTTACCTAAATTTTATAGATGTTGAATATGTAATTGGATAATATACAATATAAAAGGATTTTATAAATAAAATTTGAGTGGTTAGTTATAAAAGATTAACAGTGGCTAATAGAAAACGGGGGGGGGGGGGGGGGGTAATGGAATAGTTTACAATATAAATGATGTTAAAGGAACTAAGAATAAATTAAAGCGGTTATAATAAGTGTAATTATATTTAACATAGGTGATAAAATATATTGAGAGGAATAAATTTAATTTTTTGGAATAAAGAAGAATTAAATTTATTGAGTACATTATGAGTATAATAAATGATTTTTTTCTTTCAAATCCGTGATTTTAGAAATTGTTAATTTAAGATAATTGGATGATAAGATAATGGAATTAGAGATAGTTAAGATTTATTTAACTTATATCAAATTAATTTCCAATTTAAGTTGAAATTTTCATGGTTTCAAATTTATTATCTTATTTTGTTTTTCAAATTTATCTTTTGGTTGTCCTTATTTCCCTTATCTTGCTACAGAATGGAAGGCTGTTGCTTATACAAGTCTGTTTAGAAATCTTTCTATAATCTTTGATAATCTTTGGTACTCATGTTTAAATCTGAGCATTGCTTGTCATTCACAGACCGTCGCTCAATCAGAAAGGGTGAATAAGATTCTAGAAGATCTTTTTCGTGCTTGTGTTCTTGATTCTGGGGGATCTTGGAAAGATCATCTCCGCCTTGTTAAACTTACCTATAACAACAGTTATCAGGTATAATTTTAATGTTCTTGTCATCTTGTCTTAATCCTATTTCGTTCTATTTTTTCTGTGCTTTCCCATACCTCATTCCTTTTCGGGGACGAAAAGTTTTGAGTGGGGGAGGGTGTAACAACCCTGTATTTTGTAATTATTTTAATTGCATATTTTAATTATTTTAATTTAAATTCCTGATTTGAAAAAACTTTATTATATTTATTAAAATGAATAATTTTGTTATTTTAAATATAAATTTTGACTTTGATGTGAACTAGAATTCCAAACATGAATAAATAGAATGTTTTTCCAAAAATGTGAATTTTGGTCAATATGGTCAAACTTTGACTTTTAAATTTAAAAATTAAAAATTTTAATTTTTGAATACTATCTTTTATTATGAAAGTAAATAAAATTTCAAGAATACTGCTTTTCGTTTCATTGAAATCTGATTTATATTGTGAAAGTTATGCTTTTTACAATATTTTATGTACATTGTTTTATTTAACAAAATTGTTTATTTTAGATTATATAAATAATATTTTTGTTTGTTCTAATTTGTGTATAAATGTATATATGTCATGTTAGATATTTATTTTATTTTTAAAACATTTTTTGAAAAAAGTGTAGCTATAATTTTCTAATGTTCATTGTATTTTGTTTACAATTTTTTTTTTGGCAAGGCCAGTGGGGTTAAATGGACCCCTACCATTTATTGATATACCAAGAAGAATTACAAGGAAGAGCAAAACAAGCTACCAAACAATAGTCAGGCAAGAGAACACAAAGAAACTAGATAACATGGAAACACGGCATACCAATGGAAAATTAAAAAAACACAAAACACAACAGTAAAGAGCACAGGCACGCTGACATCAGAGAGCAGAAAGAAAGGCTGTGTCGAAAGAATGAATCGAAGCCACAATGGCAGACCTCAGTCCTGCAAGAATGGAATGTTTCATCTGCGTAGTGGATTTCCTTTTATTTCTGAAGATTATAGCATTTCATTCATCGCATATCATCGAAGTAAATACCTTTAGAGTGAAAAGAAGAATATAAGTTGCCTCACATTTCCATCTAGTTGCCTTATGAATCAGATCCCATTCTACCTCACTAATCAAATCAAATCTTCTACTCGAGGTGAGGCCGACCGCAAAGCTCCATAACCTGTAGACATATGGACAGGAGAAAAACAAATGAAGGGGAGACTCCTCGGCCGATTGACAGAAAATGCACATAGAATCAATATTAACACCTCTCTGCCTCAACACAGTTTTAGTTTTTAACGCATTACTGAATATTTTCCATAGAAATAGGTTTTGTCTTTCAGAGTTGTGGTTGAGCCATATGCGCTTATGCCAACTAAAGGTAACAGCAACACCACGAGTCACCATAAAGTTGTACATACCACTAGTAGTGTACATGCGAGAACTGCAGGACCATGAAATGCCATCAAACTGAGATTGGATAGGCTTATACTTACGAAGTTGGTCCCAAAGAAGACGAACAACCTGGTTACTAGAGTATGGTAGATCAATACGACCGTGGTGGATAAACCTATTCGCTAATGCATTCATACCAATACCAGTTTGCAGCCGTTGATTGTAATTAAGAAAGTTGACAAGAATAACACCTGCCTTCACCCACGGGTCATTCCAAAAGGAGATTTTGCTATTAACCCCAATAATACTCTGTGCACAAGGGAGAACATCATGTCTGAGTTTGAGAATACTTCTCCACGTCCAGCTACAAGATTGAGGAGTATTCATGGTCCAGAAATTCTTGTGGCCGATAATGAACTTGTTAGACCACTTAACCCACATATTGTCTTTGTTGTTTAGCAGATTGTCAATGTATTGCGCAATGGCAGCATGATTCCAGAGGAGAAAATTCTTAATTCCAAGGCCTCCTCTAGATTTAGGTTGCTCAAGCTTGGAGAAAGCATAAGGAGATAATTTATTTGAAAACACAGTTCCATGCCAGAAAAAGTTGGACATAGCTCTTCTTATCATTTTGATCAGTTTAATAGGAAGGATAAAGGCCCTAGACCAGTATACTGTCATAGAGAACATAACCGAGTAAATGAGCATTAGCCTTCCATCTTGACTAAGCAACATGTTGGTCCAAACAGCAAGTCTTGCAGTGATTCTTTCGTAAAGTGGAATGCACTGAGCATATGAGATTCTCGAAGTAGCCAGGGGAATACCTAAGTACATGGAGGAGTCAGCATTTTGAGTAATAGAGGTAAGATTAGTGATTTGATTTATAGTGTCATTGCTCACTCCAGCAATCATCAATTCAGACTTGGCTAAATTGATAGAAAGGCCAGTGATACGGTAGAAAATATCTAGGCTGTCCATAATAGTCTTCATAGTGATCATGGTTGGTTTGAAAAAGACCACTAAGTCATCTGCAAACATAAGAGAAGTGATGAGAGGATCTTTGCATTTGGGATGGACAGAGAAGCTGCCACTAATAACATGCTGAACGAAAATTTGAGATAAAATTTCCATCACAATTATGAATAAATACGCCGACATAGGGTCACCCTGTCTGATGCCTTGTTTACTACGGAAAAAACCTACAGTATTGTTATTCACCAATATGGAAAACCTAGCAGTAGAGATACAAGCTTCTATCCATGCAACGAAATTCTTGGGAAAATTCATCAAACCCAAAATTTGAACCATGGCATCCCACTGCAAGGAATCAAAAGCTTTGGAAATATCAAGCTTGATCATAGCTCTAGGGGAAACCAGGGTGGTATTGTACCCTTTTAACAACTCATGAGACAGCAGCACATTATCAAGAATACTACGTCCACTAAGGAAAGCAGCTTGGTTTGGAGATATAATGTTAGGTAGCACTTGCTTTAATCTATTCGCAATGATCTTCGTTATGCACTTGTATATGGTATTACAACAGGAAATAGGTCTAAACTCATCAACATGGCATGCATTTTTAACCGTAGGAATAAGGACAATGTTGGTAGCATTTAATGAACCAATTAATTTGGCTTTGTTGAAAAAGTTATGGATTGCTTTGAGAAAGGATGGGCCAACAGTACCCCAACATGCTATGAAGAATTTGGCATTGAAGCCATCAGGTCCACCACAAGAGTTTGGATTGAGAGAGAATAGAGAAGATTTAATCTCGGCATCAGTAACACCAGAAGAGAGGAAAATATTATCATCTTGAGAGATTTTGGGGATGCAAATAGAGTCAAGGAGGTCAATTGAAGGAGAGAAATTGGTACTATTACCAAGCAGTTTACTGAAATCATCAAGGAACATAAGAGAAATAGTTGAAGGATCTGTAATATATTCACCATTGTCATTTTTAAGAACACTGGTAGTTTCCTTGTTTTGTTTATCTTTAAGGGTGGAATGATAGTAGAAAGAATTTCTATGACCATCCCTAAACCATTCCATTCTGGTTTTCTGCTTAACCATCAGGCTCTCATGCTGTAGCATCTCAAAAAGTTGCGAAGACAAGGCTGCTTCTAGCACTGCCCACTCTTGATTAGTAGGATTAGAAATCATCGACTCTTGGACATGTTGAAGTTTGAGGGAGAGGCTGGTAGAAGCCAAGTTGCTCTTGCCAAATTTACACGATGACCAAACTTTGAGCTCAGCTTTCACGGCACGAAGTTTACACTGCAAAACAGACATAGGATTACCATAAAATTTAGTAGACCAAGCCCTGTTCACAACAGAGAAGAAATCAGGTTGTAGAACCCAAACATTAAAAAATTTAAATGTGGATTTTCTCCTATTCATGGCAGCACCAAAGGATAGAATTTGGGGGGAGTGGTCAGATAGGCCAGGCATTGGGAGGAGATTACATACGTTCGGCCATCTGTTAAGAGCACAGAGATTAGAGAAGGTGTGATCAATTTTGGTGAAGGTACGAGGTGTGGTTCTTCTGGAGTTTTTCCAAGAAAAAGAAGCTACCACTGAAGGAATTTCAATGAGATTAGAAAGATCGATAGATGAGTTAAGAGGTTGTATTTCTCTCAGAGATAATGGATTACCACCAAGCCTGTGAGAAAGACGATAAGAGCAGTTAAAATCTCCCATAACGATCCAGGGGTGAGATTCTTGCCTAAACGCAGGTAGGAGATCTAGATATGATTGTCTTGCATTAACTGAGTTATATCCATAAATGACGGTGTAGTAAAAGGAAGTGGATGAAGTGGTATGAATACAATGCATATGAATTAGCTGGGGATTAGAAATGATAGGGGAAAGGGTAAAAACAGCGGGATTGAATAGGATCAGGATTCTACCGAAAGGAGCTTCCTCGAGATTATTTAGCATCTGCCAGGCAGGATTGATGAAGTTAGCAGCACGAAGGGAAAGAGAAGAGTTTAATTTAGTTTCGAAGATAGCAAGGAGGCTGAGAGAGTGAGTTTTGATGATGCTTTTACATTGATTTAGTTTAACATCTGAATGGGCACCTCTGATATTCCAAGCTCCTATGTTATTCAACATTGATCAACAAGTTGGTTGTTAAGAAGTTTCGTTTTGTTACCCCTAGTTAGCGGGGTGGTTTGAGCATTCAGTCCAGGAATGGTGGATGAGGATATGGATCCATCACACGGATTGAGATCCAAATCAGATTGGTGTTTTGATTTCTTGGTTGGCTTGAGCTTACGAATTGGGGAGAGACCAATGAGTGCTTCTGATACTAATTGAACAGCAGATTCAGGTGGGTAATTTGCTTCAGTTGGGGCTAAGGGGGGGCTTCCAGGCAAAAGGGGGCTGCAATGTGGTCATAAGGATTGGCATATAGTGGGATGGGGGAGGAAGGGTCAGAAGGAGAGGTACTTAAAGTTTCAGAGGGTAAAATACGATTTAAAATGATGGGGGTAGATTCAGCGTTGGTAAGGCAACTGTTTTGAGTGTGCACGTGCACAGCAGATACATGCACAGTTTCCTTTTGGGTATTCATTTGCTTCGAAACATGAGCTACTTGCTTCTCCCGATTTGAAGTTGAAGAGCTATTTGTTGGTTGAAAGTTGGTTTGGATACATGCACTTTCAGTATTAGTTGATTGAAAGTTTGTGGTAATAGGATTGATTGGTAAAGAAAGATCTTTGTGATTTTTGGAACAGAGGATGTCAGATGTATCCTTTTTTTCATTGTTGCAACTCGTATCAATACTAGGGATATGTAAAGGAGGAGACACTGGAACTTGACAATGCGTGGTACATGAATCAGTAGTGTTAAGTGTAACAACATTCCCAGCATAATTGTGAAAGTTGATAAACCCATCAGAGTCCAACTCATCAACATCAGCAAGCACATGAAATCCATTATTTTTCAGTATATCTGTGTCTTCGGTTATGCAATTTATAACTTCTTCATTAACTTTATCAGGAATAACATTATCAATTTCTCCTTCTTCGATCTCTCATTTCTTTTTTCTTTGTTCTTATCAGAGTTGGAGGCTACAGAAGCTTTCACAATATTGTTTCTTTTAAAGCTTGCTCCCATCCACTGACTTTTATATTTTCTCACAACCTTCCAACTTTTGTTTTTCTGACCTTTTAATTTTCCTGAGTCAGTTGCGCTATCTTTGGAGTTATTAACTGTAGTATCAGGACTGACAACTCCCAGAGATTTTTTATTCATTTCCGAACTTATAATAACTCCAGCCTTTGCACAAATCTCATCAGTATGTCCTAATACCTTGCAGAGAGAGCAGATATCGGGCTTCCATAGGTAATCAATATGTATTGATTGAGTTCCACCATCAAGCAGTTGCACTGGAAAAGAATCAATAAGTTGACGGTCAGGTCGAATTTCCACTAGACATTTAGCAAATGTGAGTCGCTCCAACTTCTCCGTTGATTCATCTAGACAAACAAGTTTGCCCAACCTACTAG
The DNA here is from genome assembly GCA_030765085.1 of Allium cepa. NCBI lineage: Eukaryota > Viridiplantae > Streptophyta > Magnoliopsida > Asparagales > Amaryllidaceae > Allium > Allium cepa. The sequence continues at coordinate 791,935,929 of CM060932.1, forward strand.
CTCACCAATTAATGCCAGTGTGAGACCAAGAAAACATAGGGATGTTGGAGAATTTCACCCACACTGGAACCGAAGTAATACACTCATAGGTATACCCACAAACGGATCCCACTGTTTCACAATGAAGAGCTTGTTTCTCATGATGATGGGATCCCCATGCAGAATTCTATTTCTGTCTTCATCACAAGACAGGAGGAAAAGAAAAAGGAACCCATTAGATCGAACTTTAATCGAACCCTTCAGTTTCTAGTAGTTCTTAAGGAAATTTATGACTGCAGTATAGGAGAGAGGCTTATCAAGGAAGAAGACGACGAGATAACTACTCCATTCCATCGCACCAGCTTCAATAAAAGAGGCGGAGGGATCAATAACTCATTTTTGTTTACAATTTTTAAATGCTAGTTTCAATATATTAGCTATTTTCTTAATTATTTTCTATTTTTCCTTAATTTATATTTATATTTTATTTTTCATTTTATTTTTTTCAGTTTTATTTTTATTTTACTGAACTTTATTTTATGTATTTTGAATTAAAAGAAAATGGAAATCTGTGCAGTTAATGGGCTTGGTAGATTCAAAGCGGTGGAGGTGTAAAAAGTCATAACGGGGTTACAGCGAGGATGTAGTGGGATATAGCGGAAATAGCGGGGATTAAAGCAGAAAGGCTATATTCTGGGGCTATATGAAAAAATCGTAGCGGTAGAAATCCGCTATGAGATATAGTGGGGTTGTAGCGAGTTAAAAGCGGGGCATTAACTACACAGATGGAAATACAAAGAGACAAACCTTTTCATATTACTTATGACTTTTCACTTACCTTTGGCTTTACACCTTCTTTTGACTCTTCATTTTTCTTTAGCCGTTCATTCTCTATTGCTTGGCCGTGTATTTTTCTTCATTTTCACGTGAGAAAAACTTCTCACCATCTTAAACTCATGGCCATATCAAATTGAGAAAAAAATTGCAAGTTCTAATGTCTTCTTCTTCTTCTACTTTACCTTCCTATTTTCATTGTTTTGCCAAGATCTCTCTTCAACTTTGCTTGGCCTCTACCACCCACCATCACCACCATACTCTCCACCATCACCAGCCACAACATCCACCACCTCCTCCTCTGACCACCACCTCAAGCCGTGACCTTCAAGTGGACCAAACACCACAATACATTGCACAAACTCCACCAAACATTGCCTAGCCAAGCATATCTCCACCATCCCTTTCATGTTAGCCTCGGCCATCACCCCTAGGACCACCACCACCTGCTGCCACCACCTCTAGCCGTCCCCTCTCCCCTGACCTGACCTGTATGTGACCACGGTTGAGCCAAACATGACCAAGGCCGAGCCTATCATGCACCAAAGCTCCACTATTTTTGCCTTGTCCTTTGACCTACCCTATGTTATAACTCCACTTCAAGCACTTGCCTAGCCAGGTGTTTTGATGCAAATCCGAGCCATGTTGACACCTAGGCCGAGCCTAGGGTGGGGAGATCAAGCTCATTTTATCATATGACAAGCCATGTTTTCATGGTCAAACACTTTTGTGTTAAAACTGGATAATGTTCTTTGTTGATTCAAATTTCCACTTCGTTTCAATTCACATTTGTATTGTATATATATGTTTATATTGTCTTGTTTATTTGTTGTATACAAGATCAATATCAAGGCTCTCCATTCATTCAAATCCAATCATTCTTGTCGTGCACTTGGAATCGTGTTTGTGTGTTGTTTTGGTCTCTAGCTTTGTAAAAGGTGAGTCCGTCTCACTCTAACATTTATACTTATGAAATAGTAAATGGATGACAAGTGTTTAGTAATTAAAATGTTATGCAAGTTAATGATGATTATATGTTATGTTATTACCATGTTAACGCTGATAATTATCACCTGATGTCTGATATATGACATTATATTGTGACATTAACATGTAAGTATAATTATTTCTCTTGTTTATGCATATGATCACACTGTAAGTTCCCTGTTAGAATAGAATCATTATGGATTGAAATGATACATACCCAAACGGATATTAGAATAGAGAAAAATCATTATGGGCTGAAATGATAGGCCTGAGCAATTTTTATTTATTTTTATTTGACTTGGGATTGCGGGTTTAAAATGATAAAACCCGGGTTTTCTTTTTAAACTGCGGATTGAAATGATACATATCTGTATCACTTGACCTAGGTTAGAAAATTATATACAGACCCCGTGGTATATTTTTAAATGATTTTTATTAAGATATGTATTTTTAAAAGTATGAAATTTGATATAAAATAAATATTTTCTGGTTTTAAGAAGGTTAAATATTAAGTTTTGAATTTGTGAATTAAAGTATGAAAATTTGAAGTAAATATGATTTCTGAATTTAAATTTTATTTTTAAGATGCAAGTAAATAATGGAAATTTAATTTAAAGTCTGAAATTGATATTTGAAGTAAAATGTTAAGTTTTTGGGTTAAATTAATAAGTTAAGAAAACAGTGAATTTTGACTTAACAAATGAATTGAGTTTTTAATTGAATATTTGATTTTAAAATTTTGTTGTGATAAATCATATGTAAAAATTATTTAAATTTGAAAATTTGAAGTCTATAACTATGATTTATAAGTTTAAAATAACAAAAATTGAAGTTTTAAATGTTTCTGAAAGTTTAATAAAATCTGAAATTTTATTAATAGCATTTTTAAAATGCTACGGTCTTATGACAACATTTTAAGTGCTGTTGTTTTGAATTTAACTATGTAATAACTAAATATCAATTACAGCATTTTATAAATACAGTGGTTCCTGAACTAAACTATTTTGGAAAATATAAGCTACGATAGCACTTTATAAATGTCATCGTTGCTATAATTTGACAATGTTTTGAAATGTTATAGATTTTAACACTGTTTTGAGTTATAATTGAAAGTGTTAAATGATTTAACTTTTGAAATTGATTATTTGTGAAGTTTAAGGAGTTTGAATATATTTAAATATTTAAATTTGAATTTTTAAGGAATTTTAAATTGAATTTGAATTTAAATAGTGTTTACCTTGTTATGCGATAAATGGAAGGAAATGTAATGAGATAAATGAAATTTTGAAATGTGTTTTGTAATGATATTTGAAATAATAAATGAATGATATATTTGAATTTTAATAAAAAAGTATTTAAATTTGAATATTTTGATTTGAATTCAGATAATGATTTAATAATGAGAATTTGAAAGGAAATGATTTTAAGATGGTTTTAAATGACATAATCTTTATTTTTATAAAGAATGTGAATTTGGAATGATATTCGATTTTCAATAAATATCATTTTTTGTAGTTTATATTAATTTGAAAGGATATTTCATTTACTTGTAATTTGGATTTATTCAAATGATATTGAGTTTATTAAATAGTAAATTGAATTAAGATGTATATGAAATTATAAAAGTTAGTTTTGAAATGTATGATATTAAAGTTTTGAATTTTATATAAATTTTTTTTGAATAGTCTATTTTGTGAAACAAATCTATATTTGAAATTGATAATATTTGAAATAGTTTGTGGGAAAACTGAATTGAATTGAAACTAATGGTTTGAATTGAATTAAATTGGAAATTTGAAGTTTGGGTTTAATTAAATAAATTTGTAAATGTGAAGGATTAAAGGAAGATACCATGATTTCAATGTATGATCTCAGGCCAAAAGGCGTAGCTCCTCTGGTCGGACACATTCCTTCGATACTATACTCTTACTTGTAGTTGATTTGATGGCCATCCTCCGATTTTGAATTGGAGTGTGTTCCGAGGTGGGTGTATGTGGCTGCTGCGTTACCACCAACCCGTGTGCGTAATTGGTATATCTACCCTGGCATTTCCTCATTGTGCCGTGTCACCTACCATATCGAGCCTTTACTACGAGTTTGGTTTTCTCCCATAGCCCATGCGTATCTTCTCGTAGTCTCCCGATTATGAGATATGTAGATATTGGATGGACTACTGGGACTATTATGTGTCTGGGGCTATATAGGTAACCCCATGATGCTATTTTAAAGTAAGTTTATTTTACCGATAGACGTTATTATAATAGCGCAATATTACTACATAGTAAATAGTTTAACGGATCCTTAGAGGATGGGCGATCCCAAGCATCCTTTAAGTTACTGATGCATTTTTGTTACTGTTCACTTGAGTTGATTTACAGTTCATAAGTATTATGTCCTGACTCGAGTGTTTTGTGTTTTGCTTCATGCTTGAGTCAAACTGAGTGATTCAGCATTCAAGACTCACCTTCGGAGTTGGATCTTTTCTTGAAGATCCAGCCATCTATTTTGCTTTCAGTATCCAGTGATTCCAGTGATGTATTCTGATTTGTACTTGATGTATCGTATTACTCTTCTGTTGTATCTTGTTTAACTCTGATGCATCTTATATATATTTATAGTAGCTTCATGAACTACTATCTCTTTTACTTCCGCTGCATTATTAAATACTCTGTGTCTGTGATCTGTGATTATTTATTTACTGTATATTCTGAGATTTGCCAAATTTTATTTACAACGCGGTATTTTGAGCAATTCAAGTCCGACATGTGTGGATGCGAATGGTTGAAAATATCGGTTGTTACGGAATTGTCCTTAGTAAGATATAGGTCAAGTAAATGGTTATTAGGGAATCTTTGAATGAATCCCTTATGAATTAAGTTTCACAGTTTGATTATAAGGTGTTCGACGAAAGATTAAGTTAAAAGTCAACTTTTAATAACGCTAACCGAAAATTAAGCTTGTAATAAAAAGTTGTTTAACATAATCTAAATGGTAGAAAAAATATATTATAGTAATAATAAAATAAAATAAATAAAAATTTAGAGGATGAATATTTGAGAAAATTTAGTTATAATAAAGGAGAATCGTTTAATTATAAGTTTAACTCACATCCAAATTTTCTATATCATATCTATGATACTATAAACTATTTTTGATTTCTTGAATGATAGTTAGATTTGTTTGATTGATTAATTGAAATTAATCTAGATATTCCATTTAAACAGTTTAAGTGTCATTATAGCAATTTTTGCTATACCTTCATTTATTAAATATCATCCCCTAAACCCTTGTGTGTGTTTGAACTTGAGCTTGTGTTTTCCCAAAAGCAGATGTTTAAAATTCATTATCATCTGAATTAATGATATTTTAAATTAATTAATCATTTTAACTAATAATGTTTTAAATTAATTAATCTTTTTTATTAATGAAATTTAGATTTAATAAATCATTTTTAAGTAATGATATTTGAATTTAGTTAACTATTTAAATTAATTATATTTGAAAATTTATAATCATTTTAATTAATGATATTTAAAAGTAATTATTCATTTTAATTCATATTTATTTTAATTTAATAGATTGTTTGATAAATATTTTTTTAACTTGGTTAATCTATTTAATAAGTGAGTTTAAAATAAATTAACTGATTTAATGAAAGTGTTTTGGAAGTAATTAACTATTTTATTAAAGATAACTAATTTGTTTATTAAAGGAAATTTTAAATTTAATTAGTTATCTTTTAGATAGCTAATATTGTTTTAGATTTATAAAACAGATTATAAATGCGATATATTATCTTTCAGGATAACTAATGTTATTTTAAATTTAATAAAAGAATTTAAATTTGATTTATTTTCTTTGGAAAATTTATATGATTTTAAGGTTTTAAAAAGAATATTATAAATCATCCCCTAAGACAATTAACATTATTTGGAATTTATAGAAGGTATTTAAATCGTTTTATTATCCTTTGAGATAATAAATATTGCTTCAAATTAATAAATGATGGTTCTAAAATGAGAACTTTTAAATAGAATTGTTATAATAAAGTAGAGTGTAAATTGTTTTAGGAAGTAAACGATGTTTAAAACGACATTTTTTTTACCCTTATTTTAATGCACTTAGTAGTATAAAATTTGTCTTTTAAAAGAACATTTTAAAAAAGTTTTTGAAATATTTAAATCCTAGAATTGTTTGAAATGATTTAAAAAGATTTTGAGAATAAGCAATAGTAATATTATTTGGATATATTTCCAGGTATAAATATTTTGAAATTTTTTCTTTAGGGTAATTCGAGAAAAAACATTTCGGTTAGTTTTATGGTAATCTAAATAATCTTCTAAGTGACGATCAAAAGTTTCTTAGGCGAATGTTGTGGTGTACTTAGTATTATCATTGTGCGATCAAAATGAATTCAAATCCTAACGAACCCAAAGTGAGTTTTAATAAACTAGATGTTTTAAGTTATTTTATAAAGGAAATGTAAGGAGTATACTTTTGGAAACGAGTTTTGAAACTAAAAACCGGGTATTCAATTTTTTAGTTCCCTAGAAGGGAATTGATTTCCAAAATAAAAAGTATTGTTGATAAGAGATTGTTTTAATAAATTAATTTTACCCTTAAATAATATACGAGGTAATTTGACACTGATTTAAGTGGATTAGATGGGATATGAAGGTTTTGATAACATTGTTTCATAAAAACCATAGAAATTATTTAAGTATCTGAGCAGTGTAAAATAATTTGTGTTTATTGGATTAGGTTATAAAAATGATTCATTATAACAGCTTAGTGTGAAAAGGTACGAAGGTTTTGATAGACACGGTTTTAATAAAACCGTTGTTTTTTTTTAAATCATGTAAGTAGTATAAAATATTTTTATTTTTAGTCAACCCATAAACATTATCAATTTTAACACTCTAAGTTAAAGAGGTGGGGAGGTTGACTCGGTTTTAAAAGACACAAATTTTGATTTGATCTTCACCTAAATTTTGAAAAGAAAAATAAATTTTGTATTTTGTATATACTCTTTGGATTTAGTAGGGTATTATACAAGTAAATGAAGTGGAATAAGTTATTATTTAGTGTTTATAAAGAAATGACTTTGTACAATATTTTTAAATTTAGATGAAAATTTATAAAATAATTCATAAACAATTTTGGTTTTGAATAAATATTATAAGCAAATTTATGTGATTTAGAAAGATTGGTGTAGTCAAGAAACCAATAATTTTAGAGTATAACTTTCAATTTTGTCCAAGTAAGTTTGGTTAATCCTCTAAGCAATAACTAAAGGCTAATAAGCAAAGAAGGGTACGCTCAGATAATTATTTATATTTTGGGCAATCAAGAAAGTTTTGAAACTAAATAAGGTGTTTTTTTTTAATCTTTTGACATTTTAAATGATGTTGAGTGTTATATTTTTTCCTTATGGAATTTGAATGATTGATAGTGTTAGCGTATTCCTTTATAGAATTTGAATGATATGACTTAATTGAAATTGATTGATTGATTTTATGGTCTTATATACCATAGTTTATAATGTCAAAAAAATTATAAGCCAAGATTTTTAAATTATTATTTATTAGGACTTAAAACCCGATGCTTTTGAAAATGTGATTTTGGAATTTTTTATAGGAAAGAGATAATAATTGTTCACTCTAATTGTTGTTTTTGGAAAAATCGAAACACCACTGGATGCTTTATGTTGTTTTGATTCTAGAGTTTTACATGTTTTGCTAGGAGGAACCCCTCCTAGTTATTTTTTATTTTGGTTTTAATATAATTCTTGAAGAGATTTGAAAATAAATTTATGAATATAAGAGCCCGGGCATTTAGTTCTAAATTACCTTTTGATATGATTGTATGCGTATTGTTTTATTTCAGGGTATTCTTTGAATTTGGTTGCATATAGATTTATATCATACTTGTTTTAGCTAGACAAGTTACATCTAATTAATGTGTTGGGTATATCTTGGATACTTTGTTTTCTAGGATAGGACTGTGGTAAATTTCGAGGTCGAAATTCTTCAAAGGGGGAAAGAGTGTAACGACCCGGAATTTGATCACATTCCGAATATTCAACTAATTTTAAATATTTAAATAATATGTTTTGTAATTAAAATAAAAACTCTTTTAAATAATAAATATTGGAGATAAAATAGTTTTGAAAATTAGTTTACAAAAATATTTAGTTTGAAGAAAAATCAAAAATGTGACCAGAAACTGTTTTTCGAATTTTCAACATTTCGTTATATAAAAGTTGTTTGAAATATTGTAAGCCATTTTTTATTTGAAACAAAATTTAAATAGTTAAGAATGTAAATTAGTTAGTATATGTGTGTATATATATATATTTGTGTATTAGTGTATGTGTATATGCATTCATAACTAAGTATATAAAGTTTAAAATAAAAATATAAATGGCACATGATTAGAAACATTTTGGCAACTAAGTACAAAATATGTTTTCTCATGAAATAAAGGGAGGGAAACCAAATTGGGGCATGATTACATGAGGTGGAGGAGGCTATGTGAGGCGGCAAGAGAGTACTTGAAGGTAAAGAACATTGGGTGTTTAGGTAATTTACATTTTCACTTGCTTATAAATACCCCTTCCACTTCTTCAATTTTTTCAAATTGTATAAAGTTCTAGTGGGTACAACTTTTATCTTGATTACTTCTTCAAATTTCGAGTATATCTATGTCAAAATATCAAGAATTTCAAGTCCAAAAATGGTCGTTCTTCATTTGACCATATCTTCTTCAAAACTAATCAAAATTGAGTAATTTTTTTGTTGAAATTGTAGAGAAAAGAATTTTATAAAACTTTCCTCTTTACGACTTTTCAAAATCCGAGAGTAAGTAATCGAAAATCTAGTTGGAAAATGACCTATTTTCAAGTTCATTTTTGAGAGTTTGAAGATTATCCAAAGACACCCCACCTTACCATAACAAGTTTCAATTCATTATTCTTTCAAGGTCGAGCCTACCTAGTGTATTAAGAGTCCAAGAGCCCATCTTCTGCTTAGGAATGGAAGTGGTATGTTAAACCATAAGTTAGCAAAGGTTTGGATAGCTTTCGGTGAGTAAAACTCTTATTTTTTTAGGAAATATTTTACTTTAGTTACATTGTGATATATATTGCTTGCTTGGTTTGGATATGAAGTGAACATGTTCATGTTTGGTTTGGTAATGTATATGTGTGATAGATTAAAATATGTTAAGTAAATGTTAGTTAGCAAACTTGTCAGTAAGTAAAATTTTACCCTAAAAAACCAAAGCTTTAAAACTATATCAATGTTCATATATATTTCCTATGAATGCTTGTTGTATGTATGCTCGAACCATTGCTATGTGATGTTTGGCCATTTTGATAATATTATAAACTTGTTTGTCGAACTGCCTGTATAGCGATAGTCGTTGTATTGGCACTTTCGGAAAATCACTTTTTATCGAAACCCTTTGGTTTCAGCTTCGTGCTTAGAATTATTTTGCAAGTTAAATAAGATTTTGATTAACGATGTTTTCAAAATTAATTAAACAATTTAACAATGATTATTTAATTTAATTAATTACTTAATTAATAAGGATTTAGGTCTTGGTTAATGATTGTTTAAATTAATTAATCATTTTATTTAATGATGTTTAAATTTAATTAATCATTTTATTTAATGATGTTTAAGGATAATTAACTATTCAATAATGATGAATAAAGTAATTAATCAATTTGCTAATGATGCTTTTAAATTAATAATTCTTTTTAATAAATGATTATATTTAAAATTTATCAACTTGTTTTAATTCTAATTAACCTTTCATTCATTAATCTTCATGATTAATAAATCATTTTTAAATAATAAGAATAAATTAATTATTAGTTTAATTATCTATATTTAAATTTGTTAATTAATTGAATTAATGATGTTTTAAAGGTGATCTACCATTTTTAATTACGGTTTATTAGAGTTTATTAATCCGCTTAATTTACGAAGTTTCAAAGTGAATTTATCAAAGTAACAAGGATGTTTTGACTTTGTTATTCATTTAAATAATGATAATTAATTAATCATTACTTTAATTAATTATATTTTACTAACTAACTGAATTAATAAGGTTTAAAAGCGGTTTACACTTTTTATTACTTAAAGACATTTAAAGTTCAAAAATCAAATTGTGTGATGAAGTTTAAACTTAATTAATCAATGTAATAGGGATTTTTAAGTTATTAAATCCTTTTTAAATTGATGTTTTAAAGTTAGTAAACTCTTTTAATAAAGTATCTTAAAGCTAATACTTGTAATATGAGGCCAAGCACAAATTTAGATTTTTAAAAGAAAAGGTTTGATTCGTTTATGGAAATGAATTAATTTCCATGAAGTGATTTACTTATATAAGAAAGATTTATTTGTATACTTAGCGTTAAACGAAGAAGTAGACTTGTCACTATTAGGGTAGATTGGTTTGTGCATCTCATTATGATATGTTGTTTGGAAATTTTCATTTTTTGAAATGGAATGTAATTTTTAGTAATTTTGGATAGTCAAAAACTTCATAATTAGTTAAGAATTTGAATCTAAGTCTTTTTATGAGAATAAAAGAGAATAAGTTTTTGTAACTTATAAATTTGAGAAGAGTATAAGTTAAACAAGATTTAAATTTGTTAAACATCTTGGTTAAGTAAAACAAATATAATATTGTATATATACTCTTAGGATGTAGTGAAGTGTTATACGAATATGAACTTAAGTATGGAATTATTTTGAAATAAATGGTTTTAGTATTAAATGAAATACTATTGGTTTAAATAAATATGATCTAAAAAAATTGGTGCAACTAAGAAACCAATGGCATAAATACATAAGTTGTACGTAGATCATTTTATTCGCATAGCTGTTCTTGATCCAGATTTAAGTATAAAATTTCGAGGTGATTTACACAGATCCGAATAAAAAATTTTCACTCGACTCTTGACAATGAATACTTGATATGGATTTTGATGTGATTCTAAAGTTTTCTACCATAGTATATGACTATGTAAGGAGAATAGAGGTTTCTAATCAAGGAAGCTGATCGGAGTCTGCACTAGGGAAGTTTAGTGAGCGATACTAGTTCGAAAGTGAAATTTGAATGATCGAGCGAGTGATCGGGTTTGGTATTTCATACAGATGGCATATGTACATTATATGGGCTTTAGTATAATCATATGCTTTTGATATTATAAATTGCAAGTTATATGGTTTGATGGCATTGTAAGTGAGATACAAATTCATAGAAGCAAAGGCTTACGAGTTGCTTTAGTTTCATAAGTAGAGTTTGATTACTCGATAAATAGGTTTGTGTTTTTTGCTTAACGAGTGTGTTTGCTATGTGTCAAAAAAACTCTATATGATATATCATAATCATATATTGTGGTTGATGATTTTATGCCCCAAATATAGGAAGCACTTTTGGGCTTTTGGTTTTTTGTTGATTTGGGCTAGTTGTGGCAAATTGTAGTTTTACGGATCGAATCACGCAAAGGAGTTGTTGTCAAAGAAATTCAAAACATATGAGATTTTAAAAGATTAATAGCTCATTTTAAAAGAAAGAGTTTTAAAAGTCTAAAAAGTGAAGACATTTTTCTTTCTTTGGAAATTTCGAGGATGAAATTCGTTTAAAGGGGGAAGAATGCAATGACCTGAATTTTTGACGTTTCAATTGGGAATATTTAATCTATTTAAATATTCAAATTTGATTCAAATGTGAGAAATAATAAGAAAATCAATTGTTAATAAAATGATTTGATTATTATTGTAGTATTTTTAATTTACAGGATTGTTCTATAATTTATAATTTGCAAAACATTTAAATTATCGTTTGACGTATTTGATGGCAAACGTTGGTATTTTTGAAATTTCAGAATATGTTAACGAGTGTATTTTATTATTGCTTAGAGATTGTGTCGCAAAAATTATATGCGATCGTATTTTTGTTTTTGTTATCCGTGTTTCGTACATGAACAAAATGCTATGTAGCAAAGTGTCGAAAATTGTAAAATAAACATCACTTAATACTTAGACTTTTCCTCACTTATTTTTCCCTCACATCATTTTCACTTTCCCTCTTCTTTTCTATTTACTGTAAAAGGAAATAAAACCCACAATATTCAAAAGTCAAAATCAAACAATATAGGCCACGAAAAAATAAACAGTTGGATTCTTTGAACTCGTGAGGCTAAGATCTTCAGATCCATGTGGGCGATGGGTGGCGAGACATTGATTTGGGTTACTCAACATGAAGAGTATGGACCAGGGTTTCGGTTGGTCGGCATTCTAGGCAAGGATAGGCTTAGGGAAGGGTTGCATCATGTTTCTCGTGTCGAAGAGCATCTTGTGGCAAAGTTTGGTGGGTTGCGGTTTATTTTAGATAATTGCAACTTGATGGAGGGGGCAACATTTGGTTTTGGGTCGATTTGGGGAGTAGTGGATTGAGTCTTACGAGATGGAGTGGGTTGCAGACAGGAGGTAACGTAGAGTTCATTGCAATTGTTCGATTTCGATTTCACTGAGTGAAGGTCGAGTGGGATCATGCATGCATGGATGTGTCATCGTGCATGTACATGTGAGGGAGAAGGTGAATAGAGAGGGAGGAGAAGGATTATGGTGTGATTAACTGATTATTTTAATAATTAGTTATATTTTAATCTTAAAAACTTATAAAATGAATAATTTCTTTATATGGGATCCAATCGAGACAGACTCTTTTATGTTGTGCTCGTAGGAGTGTTATCTATGCACTGGAATTAGATTTGTCAATTTTGGAGCTAGTGGAATTTTAGATCAAACCGAAACTCTTAAGAATCCATTGGAATTTAAATGATTTAACTCATTTTTGATTGAATATTACATGATATATGATAAATATAAATTATTGTTTTGTGCTTAAATGATTTGTTGGTTTGGTTTAGTTGAATTTCCACTTTGAAAAGCGAACGATATATAAAATGAAATATTGGGAATTTTATAGAGGAATACAGATTTGTATATATTGTTGAATGTCAAAACTTGGTAGTTTGGCCGTATTGGATATGATATTGATATATGTTAAAAGTTGAACCATTTTAGTGAAAAAGGTAGTAATAATGCTGGTTAAGTGTTATGGTAGCTATTGGCCTCGTTATAATGTTTAGAAATACTATTATTTGCTGTTTTGATTCAAAGAAATAATTTTAAATGTGACTTTTGGAATTTTACATGGAATTTTGTTTAAAAATGTGGAATTTCTTTGTCTTACTGTAATAACCCGCAAATCCGAACCCTTGAGTCAACACTATTCTCCATCATCTCAACTCAAAGTGAACTGAAATACGAACCATTAGGGTAAAGAAGAAGGAAGTAGAAGTAGAAACAATATCAGAATCTCACAATCACAGCGGAACAATATATAATAGATAAATGACTAATCTTTAAACAAAAGAACTATATCTGTTTATACATTACAACATCAGAGTACAATACAATCAACAACACAATTCAGGACGTTTATAATATCTTGTCCTTCCAAAGCTGAATATACAGTTTACACTGCATAGCAGAAATAAAAAACTACGGAAATACGCCTCGTCTCCAGCTCGTCTCCTGAGCTCCTCAGCATCCATTCAGAATCTATACTCTATAATACTCGGTCTGACCCGAGCATTATAGTTAAATAACATCCGAGTCAGTCTGGAAAACCAGCCTGAGAAAACACATTCAATTGGATTATTAAAGTTTTCGATACCATTTGAAATCAAGGGTATCTCGTAAGACCATGCCACAAATAAACATGCCGGGTTTTTACTGTACGATAACCAAAACATTTTTATCAAATTTGTCTGATATTATAACGGTGTCTATAGAAAGTAAAATAGAATCTAGCTGAAATGCTTGCATTTCACGTTTCAGCATAATTAGGCACAATCAAAAGCGTACATGCGTTTATTGGAGATTGGATTCCATACAATGGTAGGGCTACTGGGGTACCACCCGTCACAGTACGTGGTCTAGATCACCGAACCGAGGATCCACCCTGATCCCCTGCATCACAAAACCAGAACTACCCCTTACTGGATAGTCCGAATAAGATCACTACGCGGTTGGGATCAGCAACCGCCCACACAACCGAATAAAAAGGGACCTTTAGACAGGGATGACCCTACCCTAATTGGTTGCTAGCCACTTAGCCTTGTGAGCACCTCCCCTGTTTTATCCATTCCCGATTGATGAGGCTTGAGGCTATGCGTTACCTTTTTAGCACACATTCACTTAGAATGCTCATCGTCCCTTTGACGATGTTCTGAAAGCATTCATCCATACAAGTCTATTCTAGGTTCGAACGGAACGAAAGGCATTATTCCTACTACATCCATTTTGGAATCACCCTCAGCTTTAGTAGCGACTAGCCCTTGCACTTCATTTCTCCATCTTCAACTCCCAGCTCTTGTCTTCCTCACGTAAACGTTCAAACCAGATCGAAGTGGTTTTCAAAAAATAAATCCCGATCCCGGTCTCTTTGAAACGATCAACGCATTGGCCAATATTGATAGTTGGTTATTTAACTATCAGATAGCATTCACAAACAACCATCAGACTTAAAATAATTTTCCAAATTATTTATTTCAAAATTACTTCGCAAGCTATTTTCCATGCTTCAACCCTTTGAAAACAGTTTCAAACCACCTTTCTCTCACGGAACAAATTTCCCAAATATTGTTTATTTCCACTGAAAATCACCAAGTCCAAATACTTTAAATTTTAAAATAATTTAAATCACTTTATTCTAAAATATACTTTAAAACAATTAAATTAAAACTACTTAAACATTTTATTCAAAAATATATACTTTAAAAATATTTAAAACAAAACTACTTTATAAAATATAAAACTAATTTTTAAAATAAAAGTTAAGCCAAACTAAATTTTAAAATAAGAGTTACGAAATTCTATACAAGTTTCAAATAAAACTTTAACCAAACTATCTTTAAAATAAAACTATTTTATGGAATATAAATATTAATAATTATCTTTAAAATCAGAATACAAGTCAAACCTTTCAAATAATTACTACTATAATTAATTTTAATTAAATATTTACTTTTAAAATTATAAACAACTTAAATAATAATTTCTCAAAAAAATTCTTTTAAAACAACTTTAAAACTTTTAACTTATACTTAAAAATCTACTTTGAAAACGTACCTGGCTTTCCAGGGAAATACACTTCTCTTTCACACCTTTTAAAAATAAACCACCATTTATTTTTAAAACAAATTACTCATTCCTTTATAAATTGCCATCGTGAATTTATACTTCCAAATATCCGCTGATATCTTATTTACTTTATAAACCTAGTTTATAAATTCCATAGTCTTATCTCCCTTTTAAAACACAGTTTCAAACATTAAATAAATTTCCAAATCGATTTCCCGAAATGTACTTCATTTTAAAAATAAATTCCTTTACTTACTCAATTTTATTTCAAAACCCATTAATTTCAAATTTAACTTCTTTATTAAGATTTAAAATCTTATTTAAACTGAAACTACCAATTCCTTATTTATTCCAAAATTCTTCTTTTATTTTTCCTAAACCATTTAAATCTTGAATTGAAAAATAAACCTTTTATTCCTTTAAATGATATCACTTAAGTCCAAAGATTCATTTATTCCCATTTATTCGAAAATCTCCTTTCCCATACTTTGGAATTTATTTATTAGATTTTTAAAATCAACTTTTATTTTTTTCCAATTCATTCTTTAATTTATCCAAAGTCTCTATAATTATCTTACTTAAAAAATTTCTCTTTTATTTTCTTTTGAAAAATTCAATCTACATATTTTGATAACTGAACATTCCCAAGTATATTAAATCAAGCACATCATTCAATATTTTCAATCACCAATATAATCTATCTCAGATATCAAATAAATCATATCATAGAATATTAAAACAAATCTTAATGTTTTGAGGAATCTAGTTGGATCCCTCTAACCTATTTTCTTGCATCCACAGATGTTAGCACAACATAATAATACCAATTCCACTTCGAGGTGGAATATCGCGGTATATGGGGTTATATCATCTCATCCACTATTATGCGGCGCATAGGGTCTCATCCGCTATATAATGCGGGAAATCAATCACTCTAACACACACACACACACACTACTATATAATATACCGCATCCAATCAATTCAATCATTCAACCAAATATTTAAATTTAACTATTTAAATTTAAATAATAATCTAGATGAGTGAGATTAACTCACCTTTTATTTTGCTGTTTGCAATCCATTTCCGTCTCGACTAGTCTCCTTCACGATTTGGACCTTATAACAAACATTTTATGGTTTATTAGTATTTGAACTAATCGAACAATCCATTAGCATTTAATAATTTAATTGATGTTTTAATTTTAAACTAATATTTTTCCCTTTTGGTACTACATTTATTTTTATAAAATAATCTATATGTATCTAATTTTATATAAACTCCTCAACAGTTAAAATTTCCATTCCCAAAAATCTTATCTGTAGGTATATACTGTTATTCCTGTTTGTTTATATGCATAGATAAATATTTGTTTATGCACATTCCAAAAATCTAAGTTTAACTATATATATACATATTCATATATTCCCCTAAAAAGTTTTATGCTTTAACTTTATATATACATATTTTCGACCTGAATATATATTCATTAAATAACAAATTTTAAAAAAATAAACAGCCTTAATAAATTTTTTTAAAATAACCTAGTAAATTAAAATACCTATATGTATATTTATTTTTCTTTTGAAACCACATATTCTTACTTATAGAAATAATATATATATATACATATATATATATATATTTAAAAAAACAGCTTCCGTAAATACCCTTCGCCATTTAAATTTCTCTTTTTTTTCCATTTAATTATTAATATTAAGATATGTATGTGTATATATATTTACATATGAATAAATTAATATTTAATTAAAAAAAACTATACCAGAAATCAATTACCTCAGCTGCAGCTCTCCCCAACCCTAGCCGACGACGCGAAGCACTTCCAGGAACAAGCCCTCCTCCTCGCGTGGCCATAAGATCGCGACCCCTCACTCGAACATGCTGCACAAAAATCGAGCTTCCATTTGACTCGAGATCCCTCAATCCAAATCGCCATCGGAATACTCGATCCCCCTACGCATGCGCGAGTGTGCTCTCCTTCCAGCGACCGTAGTCTTCCACGCGACCAAACCCTTAGTTGGAGCCCGATAGAGGAATCGCGAAAAAAATGCAAACTCCATCGGTTAAAAATATTTAAGAAGGAACGAATTTGATTTAAGTTTTTTAAGGATTTAAGATTTAGGAAGGAGTTGTTCCAATCGGATTGAGGAAATGGAGATGGCCCGAGATTACTTCCTTTTATTTTCAGGCTTTGATTACATTAATTTAAAACGAACGCGTGTTAACATGGGTGACAAATGTTATACCCAAGGAAACACGTGTTAAAAGGAGAGAAAGGCCGTTGAAAAAAACTTTTATGAAATAATTTGAATATAAATTATTATTTAAACCCAAAACTAACTCGAATACGCAACTCAAAATCTCGACCTCTTATCGATGCGTGCCGCCAGGTGTTTATAATGTTATACCCCTATTACGAACACGATGGAAAAGGTTTCGAGTCCTAATTCGATCGCATGGAGAAGATAGCTTTTTGAACCCAGTTATTATGTTGAGTTTTCGATATGAAATTTCAGCGCGTTTATCTACCGTACGACCTCACGACGACTCCAAATGCTATGAAAATTGAAATCCGATAATAATACAATATCACGGATCCAATGGAACTGGTTTCGTCAAATTTCGAGACTGTGCCTCGGAAGGCTATTTTTAATTATCAATTTAAACTACATATTTTCAAAACCGAACATACTTAAAAATTCAATTTTAACACTTCTATTATCTTCAGTATTACCAATATAAATTTTATAAACCTTCAAATTATATTTAACAGACTCGAAAACCCATAATTCATATTTTACCTGATTTCCAATTGACAAATTAAATAGTTTATTTGTCAATCAAGTAGTGATATTTGAAATTCAAGTTGAAAATTAATTTTTGAATATTTAAAATAAATTAAATATTTCGATTTCAAATATCCAAAAATTTTGGGTTGTCACATTCCTCCTCTCTTGAAAGAATTTCGCCCTGAAATTACCAGTTAAGAGGAGTGGTTCATAACCCATTAACTATTTCCTAAAGCCCAACAGTTTTCAAATAACTTTCCCAACACAATCTTTTTATTAAAGACACACTATCACTCTTATTAACTTTACCAAACTCATCCATAAGTTTCAAACAATACTACTCCCTCAACCATTCAAATTATAATTCAAATTCAAATTTAAAACCAAATTTTAAATTATCAAAATTTTCTCAAAAATTTTCTAACTCTTTAAATTTTCGAAAAATTTCGCCAGCGTCTCCTTTGCGCGGCTAGATCGGTACAACTACAAAATGCCTCCACGGGCCCCCAAATTTCAAAAGAAAACAAAAAGCCAAGTGCCTAGACTAGAAATCCATCAAATTTCATACAGAAATTTCACACATACCTTTTGTCGGGCCAATTTTTTTTTAATCCTCTGAAATCATAAATCCCAATTTATCATTTGCCTTAAAAACACCTATATCCTACTTAACAATCATACCAATTCGTAGAGTCCAAATTCACTTTATTCATTTCTTTTCAAAATTTTCAACATTTGCCTCACTTAAGGCCGTACGATGCACATATATCATCCGTACGCAATATCAAATCCGATCGCTTGCTCGATCACACAATTTCATTTCTGAACTAGTATTGTCCACCCGACTTCCTTGTGCGTTCTCAGATCTGGTTTTCTGATTAGAAACTGTCATTCTCCTTGCATAGCCGCAAATTATGATAGAGAATTTCCAGAATCAATCAAAATCCATATCCAGAGTTCGTCGTCGAAAATCGAGTGAAAAATCCCAACTCGTATTGGTATAGCTACCTCGAAATTCTGTGCTTGAATCTGGATCAAATCATTATGCAAATAAAATAATATATGTACATCCTACGTTTTTATCCCATTTGATTATTAGCTATATCAATTCTCTTTTATTCACATTCATTTTGATTTCTATTCACTTATTTACAACTATCCCATTTCACAACTTTTTTCATCCAATTACTAACTTAGTATATTTCAACACTAAATTTACTTAAGAACTTTCACGCTTACTTTTCTTAAGTTTAATATAAGCATTTTATATACTCTTATATTATTACTTTCACTTTACCACTTGGTTTTTATCTATACTTAATCAATTTGGATTCCCATTTCATATAGATTCAATTTTCTTCAATTTACTAATTAATTTCAAATCTAAATACTTTTTCCCAATTTTATTCAGATTTTCATTTTCAATTGAACTTGAATTTAATTCATCTTCAAAATCTGAATATTTATCAACTATCTTCCATCACAACTGATTCATATCATTATTTTAAATTAGTTCCACCTAGTAATTTATTTTAAATCTCACATAATTTTTTCTTTTATTTCCAAACTTTTATTATTTTGGTTCACTTCCAATTAGTTCTATAACTTCACTTTATTTTACACATTTGAAATTAAATATCATCCAATATACAATTTCAATTCATTTGCTTACCCACTTGAATCAATTAGTTTACTCACTAATTTTATTTCAGTCCTTTATTTTATTTAGTCAAATCTTGGCTAACTTCCCTTTCACACAATTCAAATTAATTCCCAATATTCAGTTTCATTCCGATTTACTTACAAATGCAAATTCATTTGTCTATCCACAATTTTATTTCCAACTTATATCTTTTATTTAAGTAACCATTTCCCTTAGTTTACTTAGACTTTCTTAAAACTCACTTCAATTAATTAGCTTACCTCCCAACTAATTTTATTTTTCACACTTGCTTTTATTTAATCTCCTTCCAGTTAAATTTTATTCTGACCAATTTTCAAATTTTATAAGCTACCAAATTTATTTTATTCTATAAACATTTTTAAATAAGATTCCAGAGTCTTCTAAAACAATTACTCAATATTTCAAAATCATTTTGAAATCAATTATATGCATAATTCATATGCAAATCAAATTATCCTTTGAATTTTAAAACTAAACCCAGTTTTACAAACAACTCCAATTTAAAACAATTTGGCAGCAATTCCTCTTCTGGAAACTCGAAAACGAACATCGATGATGCTGCAGTCATCACCGAAGTTATTTTCCAACGACCGAAAATGCTTTTATCTTCTTGAAACCCCTTCAAATATTTTTAAATTCAAAATCTCACCAGATTTCAAATCCAATTCAAAAATATTTTCGAAATAATATCACAATTATTTCTCCAAAACCTTTGAAACCATTTCAAATTCAAAGGAATTTAAATTTCCCAAATTTTCAACTTTCAAATCCCTCCAATTTATTTTTAAATATTTCTATGGAATTCTATCTTAAATTATAAATCACATTTACAGTTTAATCCCATTTTTATATGAATTTATCTTTTAGCTTTTAGTTATGACTTCAATTTCTTATTCAAATTTTACACAGTAGTGATAATAATTTAATATTATCATTCCCTAACAATCAAGCAATCATATACTATTATAATTTACAAAACTATTATTTTATATACAAAAATAATTTGGGTAAAATTATTTCATTTACCCATTTTAAAACAATATTGTGTCGGTTTATCTTGTTTAAGAGTTTAGAAACCCCTATCGATGACATGGTGTCCCACACATCGACCAGAATCTATAAACACTCACCGATAAGTCAACACAATATAAAAACAATTTTTACATTCACTAACAAATATGCGCTCATACTATTAATACACTCAAACTCATTCTAGAGTTATCCCCACCAGAGCCAAGGTTCTCGCTTAACCTTCAGCTCTGATACCAACTGTAATGACCCGCAAATCTGAACCCCTTAAGTCGACACTATTCTCCATCATCTCAACTCAAAGTGATCGAAATTACGAACCATTAGGGTAAAGAAGAAGGAAGTAGAAAAAGAAGTAGAAACAATATCAGAATCTCACAATCGCAGTGGAACAATATATAATAGATAAATGACTAATCTTTAAACAAAAGAACTATATCTATTCATACATTACAAATCAAAGTACAATACAATCAACAACACAAATCAAGACGGTTATAATATCCCATCCTTCCAAAGTTGAATATATAGTTTACACTGCACAGCGGAAATATAAATCTACGGAAATAGGCCTCATCATCTAGCTCGTCTCCTGAGCTCCTCAGCAGTCCATCCAGAATCTGTACTCTATAATACTCAGTCTGACCCGAGCATTATAGTTAAATAACACCCGAGTCAGTCTAGAAAACCAACGTGAGAAAACACACTCAATTGGTTTATTAAAATTTTCAAAACCATTTGAAATCAAAAGGTATCTCGTAAGACTACGCCACAAATAAACATGCCAGGTTTTTACCTTACGATAACCAAAACTTTTTTATCAAATTCGCCTGATATTATAATAGTGTCTATAGAAAGTAAAATAGAATCTAGCTGAAATGCTTTCATCTTACGCTTCAGCATAGTTGTGCACAATCAAAACCGTACAGGCGCTTATTGGAGATTGGATTCCGTACAATGGCAGGGCTACTGGGGTACCGCCCATCACAGTACGAGGTCTAGATCACCGTACCGAGGACCACTCCGATCCCCTGCATCATAAGACCGGAGCTACCCCATACTGGATATTCCGAATAAGATCACCCCGCGGTTGGGATCAGCAACCGCCCACATAGCCGAATAAAAAGGGAACTCTAGACAAGGATGACCTTACCCTAATTGGTTGCTAGCCACTTAGCCTTGTGTGCACCTCCCCTATTTTAGCCATTCCCGGTTGATGAGGCTCGAGGCTATGTGTTACCTTTTTAGCACACATTCACTTAGAATGCTCATCGTCCTCTTTTCGTTGTTCTGAAAGCATTCATCCACACAAGTCCGTTTCGGGTTCGAACGGAACCAAAGGCACTATTCCTACTAAATCCATTTTGGAATCAACCTCAGGATTAGTAGCGACTAGCCCTTGCACTTTATTGCTCCATCTTCGACTCCTAGCTCTTGTCTTCCTCACGAAAATGTTCAAACCGGATCTCGGTCACTTCGAAACGATCAGCGCATTAGCCAATATTGATAGTCGGTTATTTAACTATCAAATAGCATTCACAAACAACCATCTGACTTAAAATAATTTTCCAAATTATTTAGTTCAAAATAACTTCGCAAGCTATTTTCCCTGCTTCAGCCCTTTGAAAACAGTTTCAAACCACCTTTCTCTCACGGGAAGAATTTTCCAAATATTGTTTATTTCCAATGAAAATCATCAAGTCCAAATACTTTAAATTTTAAAATAATTTAAATCACTTTATTCTAAAATATACTTTAAAACATTTAAATTAAAACTACTTAAATATTTTATTCAAAAATATATACTTAAAAATATTTAAAATAAAACTACTTTATAAAATATAAAACTAATTTTAAAATAAAAGTTAAGCCAAACTAAATTTTAAAATAAGAGCTACGAAATTCTATACAAGTTTCAAATAAAACTTTAACCAAACTATCTTTAAAATAAAATAATTTTATAAAATATAAATAGCAATGGTTATCTTTAAAATCATAATACTAGTCAAACCTTTCAAATAATTACTATTATAAATAATTTTAAATAAATATTTACTTTTAAAATTTTAAACAACTTAAATAATAATTTCTCAAAAACATTCTTTTAAAACAACTTTAAAATTTTGAACTTATACTTAAAAATCAACTTTGAAAACGTACCTGGCTTTCCAGGGAAATACACTACTCTTTCACACCTTTTAAAAATAAACCACTATTTATTTTTACAACAAATTACCCATTCCTTTATAAATTCCCATTGTGAATTTGTACTTCCAAATATCCACTGATATCTTATTTTACTTTATAAACCCAGTTTATAAATTCCATAGTCGCATCTCCCTTTTAAAACACAGCTTCGGACATTAAATAAATTTCCAAATCGATTTCTCGAAATTTACTTCATTTTAAAAATAATTTCCTTTACTTAATCAATTTCATTTCAAAACCCATTAATTTCAGATTTAACTTCTTTATTAAGATTTAAAATCTTATTTAAACTGAAACTACCATTTCCTTATTAATTCCAAAATTCTTCTTTTATTTTTCCTAAACCACTTAAATCCTGAATTAAAAAGTAAATCTTTTATTCCTTTAAATGATATCACTTAAGTCCAAAGATTCATTTATTCCCATTTATTCAAAAATCTCCTTTCCGATACTTTAGAACTTATTTATTAGAATTTTAAAAATCAACTTTTATCTTTTTCTAATTCTTTCTTTAATTATCCAAATTCTCTATAATTATCTTACTTAAAAATTCTCTCTTTTATTTTCTTTTCAAAAATCCAATCTATATATTTTGATAACTCAGCATTCCTAAATATATTAAATCAAACATAGCATTCAATATTTTCAATCATCAATATAATCTATCTCAGATTATCAAATAAATCATATCATAGAATGTTAAAACAAATCTAAATGTTTTGAGGAATTCAGTTGGATCCCTCCAACTTGTTTCCATGCATACACAGATGTTAGCACAACATAATAATACCAATTCCACTTCGAGGTGGAATATCGCGGTATATGGGGTTATATCATCTCATCCGCTATTATGCGGCGCATAGGGTCTCATCCGCTATATAATGCAGAAAATCAATCACTCTGATATATATATATATATATATATATATATATATATATATATAATACTATATAATATACCACATCCAATCAATTCAATCATTCAACCAAATATTTAAATTTAACTATTTAAATTTAAATAATAATCCAAATGAGTGAGATTAACTCACCTTTTATTTTGCTGTTTGCAATCCATTTCCGTCTCGACTAGTCTCCTTCATGATTTGGACATTATAACAAACATTTTATGGTTTATTAATATTTAAACTAACCGAACAGTCCATTAGCATTTACACTACAAGAAAATTTAGTGTTTACAGCACTCATTGTCAGCGTTTATAGCCTTATTGCTGTTCCACGCATTAATCCCTAATATCAAACTATGTATAAAACGTTGTCACATATTTCCCTCCTTTTAATTCTGAAAATTTGCTTCTATCCCGCTAATGTTTCCAATTTCACATTATATTCTCCTCTCTCCTATCTTTACTCTTCGTTTCATGTTTGTAAAAAAAGGAGCGAACCCTCGTTAATTCCCCTCTCTCTATCCATCAAGAAAATAAGTGATGAATAAAGTTTTCGGTGAATTCTCTCAATTTTCTCGTCGTTCCCCTAATTTGGTAAAATCTCTTTTTATCTTTAGATTCTTCCCCCTTTTCCTGAAGTGGATGTTTATGTAATTTTAGATGGCTCTGGTTTGAAGTTTATTGAAAGATTGTTGTACCACTACTGTAATCCTCAGCTGTGCCATATAATTGTTGAGAAACATTGAAGTTAATATCCAATCACTCTAAAGCTTTGTAACTGAATTTTAAATGGCATGGTCATGAATATCGACTCCTATGTCTCAATAAAATGAAGGCTTTTGATGATTATTTTGGGAATTATTTTATGCTTGATTTTCATATTAAGGAAAGGATAGTCCAAGAATCTTGGGCTGATGAGTTTGGGGTAGAGAAGGTAGAACTTTATTTATTTTGACTTAATACTGTCTCAAAATGTGCCAATTATTTATGCTTTAGAAAGTGGTCGAATTGAAGGATGTAGATGAGCGGTCTTGAGGAATTATTCCTTCGTTCTTTTATCAATCAGATTACTATTGTTTATTTATTAGTCACCTTGAAAAATTGATAGTAGAATTTTACCTGGTCTTGACTCTTGCCACCAGCTAACTTTATCCTATCTCTGGATAAACTCTTTTTCGAATTGCATTTTGATGATCTGGCTTGTATGTGAACAGTTTTTAAGAATCAAGGAGGAAAAATGAAAACTTGTTGTTTAACGCATTATGGAACATTTCCTGACCACTGGCTATTGCAAATCCATCATGTTTCTAGCAGAGCGAAATGCATCACATGTGCATAACAAGTTTTTTCACTTCTATTGTGTGGTTTTCTTGTTGCTTCCACCATTGTCATTACTTATACCTGCAAAAATTAAAAAATGTTAGTTTCTCATAACAATGCATCTTTATTATGCTAGAAATTCTCTAATTTTTATTTTAAATGGTTATAATTATGTCAGGCACATTCAAACTCACTACAAGAAATATTATGTTTGACAACACCTTAACACAGCGATTTTACACTACTTGCTGTTGTAAATCTCAACGTAAATAAAAAAAACTGAGCACAGCACAGCATGGTGCTGTATTAAGTTACTTTCCAGTACATTTTGATAGCCCGCTTAAGTTTCCCTCTGTTATTTTTACTTCCCGGTTAAAGGTTATTTTCCCCTTACTATACAGTAAGCAAAAGTCTCTAATCGCTCATGCCTTCTTTTCCTCTTCCCTTACTCCACTCTAAAATTTCAAACATAGACAATAAGAAACCTCTCTCGTTCGTGCTTTAAGTTTTGCTGTAAGGACTCGTTGAGTTCCTAAATTAGCTCAGCTAAAGAGGTCAGCTTAATTCATATTTATATGGTAGTTTATTGTCGACTTTAACTAAATAATATTCATATTTTCCTTTCGTAGATTTAGCTTTATTGCTTCCATGAGCTATTTGGTTTTATGATTTGTTTAGGCTACTGAGATAGTTTAGGGCACTCTTCCACGTTTTGTTAACAATTAGAAATATGGAGATCGTTTTCTCACTCTAATGTTTTTTCTTTTCATATAGTTATATAAAACTAAGCTTACCGGGGTTATTTTGGGACTGAATTTAGTTAGATGATTTATTAAATGTATGATTCATGTTTAGGAAAGTTTTAGTTAATTTACGCACTGATAGTTGAAGCTATATAAGTACCACCTATAAATTGTTTGTTATAAGTTCTGAATATTACCGAACATGTGCTGTCAATTATTGTTTTAATTTCAATTAGTATATATGAAGCTATAATATATAGTAAGTAGTTGAGTGTGTATGTAATGTGCAGCGTTATCAATTGGTTTTAATTCTAAGTAGTTGCGTGTGTGTAATTTATGCACTGATAAACGTGACTGCAGTGGTGTGTTATCAGTTTCTTCTAAACTGCCTTTTTTTCTTCATTCATTACTGCATAGATAGATCAAGTTGTTGCTAATGTGTTAATATTTTTTATTACCATTTGTTAACTTTTTAGCTTAGCTATGATTTGGTGAATGATGTTGGTCAATTGATTTGATAATTTGCACTTGTAATTGGTTACTTGGCATAAGATGGGTCAAAAATTGTTTGATGAGTAAATAAATTCATTGAAGTAATTTGGATATGATCTGGTAAATCATTAGCATGTAATATAAAAAGCTTAGCTGTTTAAATGCTCAAAAAATGAAATATATATATATATATATATATATATATATATATATATATATATATATATAATACAGTTAAACAATGTTCGATTTCAACCTCCACAGTTTAGTAGCTATAAATAAGTTCGCCCAACGTATTGTTTTATTTTTATATTTTCCACCTACCATGTGGTTATTTCTTGACCTATAGTCTCTTATAGCCAGTCTGATTTCTCAATTTTCCATTTTTTTCTTTTTTGAATCTACATACATGTACTTACAATTGATTATACATATTACTACTCTGTTGTCCAAACATAGTTTATCTTATGACATTTTCCAATTTTTTAAATTTTCTACATAGTGTGATTTAAGCCCAATACATTTAGGATCACGCTATAATGGCCTTACCAATTTAGTAGTGGTCCTCAGCCGTATCTTATATGACCTTTATGCTAGTTTACCTCATCAGTTGCTTTTTCCTCCTTTTTTTCCTCTCGTTGATATGCCCTTATGCAGGAACCTAAGTTTCCAATGGAGAAAAACAGTATAAATGCCCTACATGTCAAGTCACAGGCGGCACCCTTATTCTTCAAGTACATTAAAGGTTTTCAAAATTTTCAAATTCAATTTATGAATAAACAGTGAGTTTTAATAGATTCATGAGCTAAAAGATAGATTTATGAGCTATAATATTCTATCAAATCCTCAAACTTAAAAATACGTGTACATTCTAATTTTGCGATTGTCAAATAGGATTTTGCTGTTGGTTTGTTTTTGCTCTGTTTCTAGTTTTGTGTGCTACTTCTAATATACTCCATAAAGTTAAATAAATCGAAAAAATCGTAAGTAGTAGAAAATTATAATTTGAGATTACTTTTATATGACTAACATGAGAAGTTTGTTGATACAAATGTGAAATGTCTCAAAATATGATTTGATTTAATATTGCCTTGGTTATTTTTTTATTTCCTACATGTTGGTGTTTCTGTTATAGGAAATCTACAGCAACAAGAGGAGCTCTGCCGCATAGTGGGAAGCATGTAGTTAAGCCTACTGATCTTAAGATAATGTGAACAGCGACATAACATGGAGCAGTGTCAGAACAGTTGGGTAATTGTGGCATATGAAGAGCTAAATCTAAATCTCATCGAATTCCACTTTGATGAGGATGACATCATTCAGAACCGATTGAGTTTCTTTCAAAAATTTGAATAAGATTACACTTAAGAAAAGAGATGGCAGTGATAACCAGGATTAAAGCTATTACTTCTACCTTAGTGGTCGCTCGATTACTTCCATATTTAAGGCGCGGACCCTTCACTCTTTAATTTAAAGGTACTGTTTTTCAGGTTTAGTTAAGTAGTGACTTAGTGACTTAGAAACTAAGACTTGAATATGATTAGCATACCCATAGTAATAATAATAATAAAAACTAATCAAAAAGACGTATCAACATAAACTAATATTTATAATTTATATAAACTTGATATAGCAAATTTTTCTGCTTGATTTCAATAAATAAGATTTCATTTTTTCTTGATCCTAACTGATGGCTATAGGGCTTTTTCATACCATGGGGAAAATAGGCTTATTATGCATGATCCACGAATTCTGTTCCTGCCCAATGTACTATGCGGTAGCCTGGTGTGTCTGACTATCTAATCTGTTTTTATTTAAATCATTCACTTGTTTCCTAACGTTTTGTTGTAATCTAGATCGTTCATATGCAATGATATCTGAAAGTATTACACGACTTGTGACCCCTTTTTCCTGTCAATGTCATCCTTTTCTAATAGCAGAATTCTTCATCTTTTTAACCATTGTTAGATTTACTTAAATCTAGGAGTGCTATGGTTGCGGTAACTATTGTTATATCCCCAAACATAATCGTTGTTGATGGTTACAAAGATTTTTTACCGTTGCCACAGCTACTTAAAGCCACTTTGGGGTAACTTTATCCAACATTTATGGAGGTGCAGTTCAATTTTTCCTATAGGTCAATGATCATGCAGAATAAAAGTGAGTAATGCATTAAATTTGTGAACTATTATGTGTACCATCATATAATAACTGCTACTGTTTGATGCAGTTGACTACTTCCTTTGGGGTTCGCATTCTGATTCTGTTTGCATCTGCAAGCATCAGTACTCCCATACATAAAATGTTGATATGTCGTTGGAATGTGCAAATTAATAAGGTATATTTATTACATTTACATGATATTTGACCATGTATATTAGTTGCTTAGTTACAGAATTATAATGTATATAACTACACAATCAAAATTGTTTTTTCATTTGATGTAATGCGCTATTGACAGTAAGTTTGTATCACCAATTGTGACACTTTGACTATAGGACTTACTGAATTCAGATATTTTAAAGTTATGATCTGCTTTGCTATTATCTAATACCATTTCACCCATATGTCAAAGCTATTAGGGACGTTGGAATACAGCATTGTAAAGTTGATACATCCTTATTCATGGTTTAATCAATAATTTTTTTGAGTATAAGTGCGTATCAAACTCAAATATAATACCAAAATCATTTGATGGGAAAATCACTGCCCTTCAAATCTCTCTTCAAGTCCAAGAACACAAGGCCATTATTTCCATTCTCATGACATTTCCCTTCTTGAAGTGCTTTAGTTAGTTAAATATTGTCTGTATTTTTTTGTTGCTGCAATATCAGTTTATAATCATGTCAACTCAAGGTTCTATATATGTTGCACTATTTCATAAACAGGATCAGAACATCAAATTTTTGTTGCTTAAACATTCTTTTGAGGTAATTGGATAAACAAGTTTTTGATTCTTATAATCTTAATAGATGTTAAAAATTGTAGATGTTGCTTTAATGGCTCAAATTTTTGTTGTTTTAATGCCCAGGTTTTACTTGGACGTATCATTCCATAACAGATGGATTCGTGATGAGATGAACTACTTTTTAGGATATCTATAACAGGTTCTTATCCACATACCCTTTGGTTGAGTTTGACGTTTGGTTTTCCCCTCTTTCTCTCTTTACTTTGTTCCATAAATATAAAAAAGTACTTAAATTTTTAGTCAAACTTACATATGGTAAAATATGATTTATATTTTAATATTTTGTTATAAACAGAAATACTCTATGCTATTAACTCTAGTTTTCATTTTCTATAGCAGTTGTGGTCTTTTCCTTGCACTGGCATAATCTGGGAGGTTATGATAAAGGACAGTATACGCTTATTTGGTGATGTGTGGCAAGAGTGGAGTTGAACTGGGATGGTGATGGGTGTATGAAGTTTTGCAGCAGTGAAGTGTGTTTGTAGATGAATTGTGAAAGTGCAGAGGGGATGTACTGTTGGCAGTCGAAGTTGGCTATGTGACTAGTGTTGATGCAGGGTGATGGAACAGTTGATGATAGGGGAAGGGAATGTAACAGTGCAGAAGTTAGTTCAGGCAATAAAGCAATGTGGATAGTGGTGAAGTAATGGATGTAAGGGGGTGTTTGTAAGAAGCAAAGACAGTAAGTGTTCATGAAATTGTTTTGTGTAGTTGTGATATGGAAATAGTTGTAGTGATATATATGAAGTGATGTTTATGAATGGTTGTGGTGATGTTGTTGTTGATGTCAGAGGTAATGAGATGCATGCATGCACAAAGGTAATGTTGGTTTGGATGATGATGTGGGTTGGCACTGTGTTAGAGGAGAAGATATGAGATGTTGAGAGTTCGTGATGTATCAGTGATTATAGCAGTATAAGTGATGGTGGTAGTATCAGTTTGGGGTAAATCAGTGATTATGGCAGTGGGAGTAGATGTTATGATGGAGGTGCAGTTGTAATGGTGAAGGCAAAGGATGTTGATGATGTATTTGATGTTGGAGAAGTTGTGAGGCAGCAGTGTTTGGAAGTGAGGGGGGTATCTGAAATGAAACACATATATGGAGCACTGTTATTATCTGAAGTATGGGAATATTTGAAGGGAGGGTATATTTGAAGTGGTGATTCGTGGCGAGGAGGAGATATGTAAATATGGAGCAACAGTGAATTGAAACACAGAAGTTGATGGCAGTGAAATGAATACCAGAAGTGAATTATAAGCAAGATGATGATGTAAATATTTGCAGTGGTTAAGTGACAACAAGGGTTACTGGCAGTGGCCTGAGGTTGATAAGTAGAGTTGAGACTGTTTATATGTGGTTAAACGGTGGTCTGTAGTTGAACTGTGGCTGAAAGCAGAGGTAAATGATGGATGGTTGGTGAATGATTTAAGTGTTTCAGGTGGATAGTTGTGATGGAACTTGTTATTGCAGTGATGGGAAAATATGGCAGAGGGGTTGTATGGTAGTAGCAGTTGTTAGCAGTTGCAATTGCAGTCTTTTTTATTGATTTGCCGCAAGGAGTTGTTAGCAGTTTACGTATATATCATGTAATTGTAATATACTGAATGTATATATTTGTAATTGTAATATACTGAACGTATATATCATGTAAACGTTTATGTATCTAATTAATAGTTATTAGAACATGTTATATATGCTAGTTGCTTCAATATACTCAAAATATAATTCTGGAATATTCAAAAATAGAGTGGAATATTAAAGCTGTTATATAAATAGAAGACAGCGTTTGATTAATGCTGTCAATGAAGAAACAACAGCGTTTAATTCGTGCTGTAATTATCTTGAAATTGTCAATAACAGCGTTTTTTACATGCTGTCGAAATAGTTGATGATTCAATAACAGCGTTTTTAACATGCTGTCGAAATTGTTGATGATTCAATAACAGCGTTTAGAAAACATAATACAGCACGTTATAAACGCTGTTGAAAACATTATTGACAGCTCGTAATAAACGCTGTCACAGAGATGTTTCAACAGCGTTTATAGAAAAGCTGTTGTAAGTTATGTATATACGACAGCATGTCGTTATACAGCGTTTGAAATAACGCTGTTGTATCATATTACAGCGTTTATCAAACGCTGTTAAAAGCCTTTTGTGGTGTAGTGTTAATAATTAATTGATGTTTAATTTTAAACTAATATTTTTCCCTTTTGGTACTACATATATTTTACAAAATAATCTGTATGAATCTGATTTTATATAAACTCCTTAACAGTTAAAATTTCCATTCGCAAAATCTTATCTACAGGTATATACTGTTACTCTTGTTTATTTATATGCATAGATAAATATTTGATTATGAACATTCCAAAAATCCAAGTTTAACTATATATATACATTTCCTATATTTCCCCAAAAAGTTTTCTGCTTTAACTTTATATATATACATATTTTCAAATTGAATATATATTCATTAAATAACAAATTTTAAAAGAAATAAACAACCTTAATAAATTTTTTTTAAAATAACCTGGTAAATTAAAATATCTATATGTATATTTATTTTTCTTTGGAAACTACATATTCTTACTTATAAAAATAATATATATATATATATAGATTTAAAAAAACAGCTTCTGTAAATACCCTTTGCCATTTAAAATTCTCTTTCTTTCTTTTTCTGTTTAATTATATATATTAAGATTTGTATGTGTATATATATTTACATATGAATAAATTAATATTTAATTGAAAAAACTATACCAGAAATCAATTACCTCAGCTACAGCTCTCCCAAACCCTAGCCGACGACGCGAAGCACTTCCAGGAACAAGCCCTCCTCCTTGCGTGGCCACAAGATCGTGACCCCTCACTCGAACGTGCCGCATGAAAATCGAGCTGCCATTTGACTCGAGATCCCTCTATCCAAATCACCATCGGAATACTCGATCCCCCTACGCATGCGCGAGCGTGTGCGCGTGCTCTCCTTCCAGTGACCGTAGTCTTCCACGCGACCAAACCCTTAGGTGGAGCCCGATAGAGGAATCGGAAGAAAAATGCGAACGCCATCGGTTAAAAATATATGAGAAGAAACGAATTTGATTTATGTTTTTTTTGGGGATATAAGATTTAGGAAGGATTTGTTCCAACTGATTTGAGGAAATGGATATGGCCTGAGATTATTTCCTTTTATTTTCTAGCTTTGATTATATTAATTTAAAATGAATGCGTGTTAACATGGGTTACAAATGTTATACCTAAGGAAACACATGTTAAAAGGAGAGAAAGGCTGTTGAAAAAAAAAATGTTAAACAATTTGAATATAAATTATTATTTAAACCCAAAACTGACTCGAATACGCAATTCAAAATCTCGACCTCCTATCAATGCATGCCGCCAGGCGTTTATAATATTATACCTCTATTATGAACACGATGGAAAAGGTTTTGAGTCCTAATTCGATCGTATGGAGAAGATAGCTTTTTAAACCTAGTTATTATATTGAATTTTCGACATAAAATTTCAACGCGTTTATCTACCATACGACCTCACGACGACTCCAAATGCTACGAAAATTGAAATCCGATAATAATACAATATTACGGATCCAATGGAACTTGTTTCATCAAATTTCGAGACTGTGTCTCGGAAGGCTATTTTTAATTATCAATTTAAACTATATATTTTCAAAAAACGCACTTAAAAATTCAATTTTAACACTTCTATTATCTTCAGTATTACCATAAATTTTATAAACCTTCAAATTATTTTTGAGAGACTCAAAAACCCAGAATTCATATTTTAGCTGATTTCCAATTGATAAATTCAATAGTTTATTTGTCAATCAAATAGTGATATTTGAAATTCAATTTGAAAATTAACTTTTGAATATTTAAATTCAATTAAATATTCTGATTTCAAATACCCAAAAATTTTGGGTTGTCACATTTACTCTAACCATTTTGAAATGTTTTAAAAGTAATTTAAGAAATATTTATTTTTATAGAAAATTTATTATAATAATGAATGCATATTTTAAAGGAAAACATAGAGGAATTTATCATTTAAAATAAAGTGATTTTTTTTTAAAAGAAGATAGAAATGTTTTGAAATAAATATTTATGAAACATTTTATATAAAATGTTGTATAAAAGAATAGAATTTTAAATGGTATTTTGTGAATGAAATAGATTGATAAATGGTATTTTATAAATATAAGAATAGACTTATAATTGGCACTTTTTAAGTAAAAGAATAATTTTTTTTGGGAAGTTTTATAACAAGGAAAAATTAAATCATTTTGATAAATTGGGAAATAAATCACATTTGTGAATTTATAGTGACATGCAAAATAATCATTTTATGGAAAGTATATAAGACTTATATAAAGGAGTTTGGTACATAGAAATGAGATTTATAAATGACGTTATATAAGGAGATTTTTAAGAAGGAGTTTATAAATGAATTTGGAAATTCATAAAAGAAGTAAGTGAATTTGTAAATTTATAAAAGGAGTTTTATAATTATATTTGGAGATTTATAAAAGAAGTTTTATAAATAGAAAACAGTTTTATAAAAGGAGTTTTATAAACGAATTTGGAGTTTTATAAAAAGGTTATAAATAAATGTGGAGATTTATAAAAGGATTTTATAAATGATATTTTATAAATGATATTTTATAAAAGGAGTTTGTAATAAAAGAGTTCTATAAATAGTAAAGATTTTTATGAAAGACGTTTTTTAATTGCGATATATAAAAATGAATTTTATAAAAGGAATGAGATTTGATTTCCATAAATGATTGTTTTAAATTATGGCGGTATGGAAAGTATTCTTTTCATATGTAACACCAAATTCCGAGGTATGGAAACTCTGTCTTGAGAAATAAGAATGTGTGTCGAGGCATGGATAGCATGCTAACTTGTCCGACTACATTGTTAATCGACGGATATACCTATTTGAAATTAGAAAGTGGTGGTAATTATATTTGGTCTAATTTCCATACGATCTATTTACTTACACCAAAAAGAAAAGTATTTTTGGTCTATTGCAAATAATATTTTTAAACGATAGTTGTTTTTGACCCAATTTAATATAGTTTGGAGAAATATAAAAGCTTCCTTAAGATTTGAGAATATATTATACCTTTGAGATAAATATATAAATACTTTTCTAAGTATTGAAAATTAATTGTTGTGAGTATATTTATACTATAACGACCCATACTTTTAACAATAGGATATTTAAATAATTGATTTAAATACTAAA
Source organism: Allium cepa (assembly GCA_030765085.1). Classification (NCBI taxonomy): domain Eukaryota; kingdom Viridiplantae; phylum Streptophyta; class Magnoliopsida; order Asparagales; family Amaryllidaceae; genus Allium; species Allium cepa. Next base: position 791,970,389 of record CM060932.1, read on the forward strand.
CCGTTAATTAATTAAAAAACCAAAAAATGATTTCCGCATATGGCCAAATTAGGACTTGAGACCACTTCGGTTCAGTTCAGATTGAGGTTGCGAATTAATATTACTATAAGCATCGCTATATTTGGAGATCAGGCGATCCGATGGTCAAAACGATCTTAAAATGCACGAAATTATCATCTTGGGGGCAGTCCTAGATAATGATGGGATTTATACCATTGGAACCTAAAAAATGAGGAGATGTACTTAGACGAGTTTCGTTTCGAACGGACATGTCATGTGACCGTACGCGCTCAAAAGGTACGATGATTTATTTGAGAATTAAAATAAATCATAATATAATGTTAATATAAATATCACCAAACCCTTCCCTCTCTCAAAAGTTATTTCATTGTTCCATTGTAACAAAAATTATGGTCGCTTCCTCAAATCTTTCAAAAATTAAAATCAAGAAAACGCTCTATTGTAAATTATGAAACTAGATCCATTGAGATCGTACGGAGAAGAGCATCGCATTGACCATAGTGGAATTTGGTGTGATCATCGTTGGCGACGTCGACCTCCTCCATGGTTTATCTAGGTTTTTGCTTTAGCAGAGTTAGAAGGCTAAGTCAAGAAAATCAGAGAGCGGCATTTCCATTCTCTTGCAATAGGGAGTAGATGCGGTGATATAAAGATTAGCAGTGTCTTATGGTGGAACGCGAGATTTGGTTTGTCGTGACATAGACGTCAGGTCACATTATATTACGTACTTGCTATCAAGATCAAGTTTTGTTCATCGCGAAGCTCTTGCGTAGTGTGTCATGAGGGCAAAAATGGTTCATGTTTTCATCGAGTCATCAAAGAAAAATCGAAGAGAGAAGGATATAGGGATGGGTGCATACACTGATACGTGTACAGGTATGGAGGATCAATGTTTGGGAAGAAAGATTAAGGTAATAATTAGTTAATATTAAGTTAACTAATTATTTAGTTAATCTCATTTTTTATAATATCCATATCTTTTACATTGAGGTCCATTTTGGATGCGATTTCTTACGTTGCACTCATGTTGGAAAGCTCTAATGCCTTGGTGTTGTTTTGGAGAAATTTTGTTGAGATAAGCAATATTGTCTCCCGCCATACTATGATTGTTAGTATAGTATTAAGTTGATGTTTTGAATTGGTTTTTAACTTTAAAATGTGATTTTAGTATACTTAAGCACCGACCTGATTATTATAAAATAAAATAAAAATATTTTAAAATGGTTTTATATCGAATATCATGTTTTTTCAATTGATGTGCTAATTTTAAGGACTTACTAGATTTTGGATATATGAATTCCCTTATTAGTTGATATAGACACATTATATATGTTATGTACATACTATGTTGGATGAATGTATGCTTATTTGTTGCATGTTTTCTTGCTTGCTTGTTTTTGGTTGAAAACACCGATTTAGATGCAATCAAGTGTTTAGGAAATATCTCATGTGTTGGGATTTCGTACAAGTTGATCGAATACCTAATGAACAGGATAAGTTGTAGAAGAGTGTTAGGATATGTGCCAACTAATCCGAAGGTGGATGGGCTTTGAACTTCAGGATGGATGCCGGACGTTTCCAATTGGTTTGTACTTATCCATTTTTGGCTGAATACACGACTAAAGTGGTTGGTATTGACCACTGTAGAGTGGTCAGTGTCCATCACTATTGATGATTGACAATTTAAGGAGACTTCAAGCCATGTGACGTGATGATTTGTTCATATGAAGGACTTAGAGTCTTTATGATATTTCTCTACGGCGAGCAACTTCGATGGTTAGGCGATGATGTGACTCTTCGAGATGATAGTTTGGTACTTCAGATAGTGACTCGATGGTGTATGGAGTTAGGTCCTAAGGTTGATAGTTTTAGGACTCTATAAATCATGCTAGAGGTGTCGGCTCGTTCGCATCAGGGGTGGATGGCGATGTACAACATGATAAAAGCTTGTATCTTCGGTTTGTGACTCATGGTGGGAGTAGGCATCGAAGATTAAAACTCTGTATTCTTGGTTTATGACTCGTGTTGGGAGTAGGTACCAAGGAGGCTAGATATTTGAGGGAGCCGTGAAGTAGAGGAATGTAGGGGGGTTCCTAGATAATGGAAGCTGGATTGAGCAAGTAGGACTCAAATGGATATGCATATGCTAAGGGATCGTTGATAACTCGGAGTGTTTTTTGTTGTACTCGAAGCTGGGGTATTGTAAGTGAGGACTTCCATTGATCTTGTTGGGATCTGTATACCTAGACCTATGGCTTTGGGTCTAGTATCTAGCTTTCGATTACGAGACATGTATTAATCTTTGGGCTGTGTGATACTAGGGTACAATTGGAAACCGATATTTCCCATTAGTCCTTGGCATGATGGCCATACGACTTATAATATATCTAATGCACATTAAGTGACAGTTAGTATTGTTTAACGGATGATATGTTTGTTATGGTTGCTTCACTAGCCACCTATCACTCTAGGGATGTCATATGATGTAATTATTATAGATAGGGGTACCTAGGCATCACGACATTTTTCTTAGTGCAGAGTACCCTTTTATGATGTTGTAGAGCATCATATTATCGATGTTGTCTGTCGACTCTATAGCTGCAGGGACTTACTAGGTATGATTCGTATACCCTCTGTTTTATATACTATATTGACTTTTATAGTGTTTTGAGATTGTTTATTGCTCACACCAGACTGTTATCTGACCTGAGGTGTGGACGACATATGAAGTTCTACAGATGGACTAGTAAGAGGTGACATTTACTTATACTTATATTTGAGTTTGTTATTTAATATTCCATTGTATGACACTTTAGAGTCTTGACAGTGTTTGACTTACTATTATTAGAGACATTTTATCAACTGAGTTTATTTATCCGTTGTATAAAATCTATTATTGTTTTGTATAACGATATGAGCATGTATACTCTAATTTTGTGGTTCATGTAGTTTTTATGCCTCGCCTATTTTATATCTCTAATGACTACTATATTTTAATCGATGCAATGTGAGATATGTGATAGGTTGATGTTCCTCTCTCTTTACTTCTCTTTTATTTCTCTTCTTTACTTCTTTTTCTTTCCTTTAACAACCATCCTACATCTGAGGTGCAAGACGATTGTTGCATTTGGTATCAGAGCATAGGTTTCATGATTAACTTGAGTTGTTACCACGATCCACTAGAGATAAGGTAAGAGTTATTGCCATAGACTAGATCCAGAGTGTACATATACACGACAGAGTTCGTATTTGTTATATATTTTGGTTTGTAAAACTATATAATAGTGTATATGATATATAAGATGTATTGGACACGTGATCACTATTGATGCAGTTTTCTGTATGAGAGATTGATTATTCTTATAATAGAATCAGAATGATCTCACATACGAGAAATACTGCTATTGACTCTGTCTTCAAAGTTGAGGAGTAGGCAGGATCGGAGTCACTAATCCTGATTGATAGGATATGTCCACAGAAATGGTGCAAATAATTTTTTGGAATGCCTAAGTTGCTCTAAATGATTATGGTGCCCAAGTGAAAATGGCTATAATCGACTTTACCGAGCTATATAAAGACTATGTGAGTCTAGGAGGCAAATCGTTCTTTGGGATGGGGTCGACTATTGAAAGGCAATATTGAACGGCTACTTATAAAAGGATCTTCGATGACTTGGAGTTGGATCATGCAATGAGGTAGAAGTTTGCCTCTTGATAACTCTAGGGATGAACAATGAACTAGTGGAGTGCCTTTTTAGCTTCGGTCCTGAGGATTAATTTACTTGGGATTAGTTCATAGTTTTCTTAGAAGAAGATTTATCTTGAATTGTAACGACCCGTATTTTACGTGTCGACATATCGTAAAATAGTTACCATCAAGACGTGTGAATGCTTGATCGAGTGGAGCGACTTATGGGAGTCAACGACTTAGTGCTTAAGTCGTATGAAGTTAACTCGTGTAGAGGCTTAGGTTGAAGGGTAGCTTAAGTTGTTCGGAGTTGGGTCATGTACGAGTTACGACTCATAGGGTGGCCGACTTAAGGAAGGTGACCGACTCAAGGGGTGAACGGGTTATAGGAGTGTTTGACTTAGGAGCTAACGACTTAAGCTAGTAAACGACCTAAAGGATGTAACGACTTAAGGGTTAGTGGCTAACGGCTCAGAAAGGTAGGCCGACTTAAGGAGTGAACGACCTAAGGCTTAAGTCGTTATGGTATAAGTCATAGGGGACCTAGGCTTAGTGTTAAGTCGCGTGCACGTGTTAAGTCGTGTATGCTATAAGTCGTATACGAGTTAAGGTTAGGTCGGCCATATCGTTGAGTCGGCAGGGGGTTGAGTCGTGAGTCGACATGTGTTCTGGGTTTAGGTCGGCAGGGGACTAGGTCGTGTGACCCTGTGTAGCGTTAAGTCGTTCGAAGGCCTTAGGTTGTTAGGTCGAAGCACTGCCTGTGTTGAGTCGTACCTATGTTGGGTCGAGTCTGGGTTGAGTCGCGTGAGCGACTTAGCGTTAGGTCGTGAGCCTCTGAGTATTTAGATAAGTCGTGGGTCGTAGAGGGTTGAGCCGTGTTGTGTTAAGTCGTATAGTGCCTTGAGTCGTGAGTCGTGGACGACTCATAGGGGCGGACGACTCAGGGGGGGTTTCAGCCTATAAATAGAGGGGTTTGGCTCACTTTTTGGCATCGGATTTTGAAGCGACGAAGTGCTGCCATTTTGAGAGCTCAACTACAACACTTCTTCAATTCTTTTCTCCACTCTAATCTAGTGATTCCATCCATCCAAGATTGAAGATCAAATCGAAGATCCAAGAGCCAAAGTTGAAGATCTTCATCCATTGAAGTGAGATTTCATCGATTGAAGCGAGATTTTGCCGGATCAAGCTTTGTTCTTCGCTGTCCAGATCTGAAGTTAGTTGATTTTGAGGTGTTTAGGTGATTCGGTGAGTGGTAGTTATCTCTCACACGGACCCAAGGGAGTATATTGGATTGGTGGCTTGTTTACGTGTTAAAGATAGTGATTTCTTGCATTTTCCTAAAGTCTGCATGTAGATCTATCATCTATGAAGTTTTGATACCTATTTTGCTGCATGATTACTTGTATAAGTTCATTCATCAAGTTATAGAGACTTTTGCCTATGATTCATACTTGTTAGATTTGGACACGTTAATTACCAAATTACCATTATTGATGTAATTGCTTATTAGATCTTGTTGAATGTTTGATTGCTTGGATTAATGATTGATTTATGATTGATTTGATTGTTTCAAATTGGCTAGTAGTTGATTTGGACAAGTTGATCGAAGATGATTCAAAAGCTAAGTGGAAAGGCTTTTGAATAGTGGAAGCTGCTTGTGGCATATGAAGCGGATGTGGAAGCTCATATGGATAGATTTGATGATGATGGACTTTGCCATGATGCGATGAGGCAAACCATGATGTTGAGATGGGACTTTGCTATGATGCGATGAAGCGAAGTATGATGTGATGTAGTCTTGGCGTAATCCAGGCAGGGATCATTCCAAGCATGTTGATAACTCGAGGGATGGTTCGAGTTGGTTGATAATGGATTACTCGAGAGGTAGCTTGGGCTAGTATGAGAATAGTCGTCAAGGAGGATGACTAGGAGGCTTGGATCTCATCGTTTTTGAAGGTTCTAGTAAACTCAAAGCAAGAGTACGTGGGGCGTCCAAAAGACTACAGGTAGGTGGTCGGGACACCCAAAAGACTACAGGAAGGTGGTCGAGTACTCTGGGCAGAGTAGGTAAGTCCTAGGCACGGGTCACGATGACGTGCAGAGTTTATCTATATCGGGGTTACCATTAGCCCTTGACAGGCGGTCATTCAATTAACGGTGAAATCGAGGCAATGATAACAGTGATAGACAAAGTCATGGATGTTTGGTTGTATCATCATTCGGACTCAAGAGCGGTGTTTTCTGGGTGCTTATCTGATCTTGGTTTAGGCCTTGGGGGTTTGTGCTTGGAAAACATCGACCTTGACTCGAGTGATAATTACTTTACTTAAATTGTCTGTTTTGCTATGCTTGTTATGCTTAGTGGGTCTAGGGGCTATCACTGTAGAATGAGGTGGAGTGGGATGGTTGAGTTCATATTCCTTTTATCCTTTATGCTCTTTTGGTATGTTTGATAGTTAATTTGCTGCTCACTAAGACTGTTGTCTGACTCAAGGTTTTATGTTCAACTCTTATTACCTTGGGCTGTTCATCCATGTTGGGATGGGCAGACTAGGTAGCAGGTGACAGGTGCTGATCTTGGCTACCAACGCTATTGATGACGAAGACGAGCCGGAGGCTAGCATATTAGTTTTCTTACTATATGTACTGGATATTCCGCTGCTTGTATATGTTTCGAGTGTTATGTAGTGAGGCTTGATGTATTGATTGTTCAGATGTTTGTATCAAACCTTTATGAAGTCTATATGATGATATTCTGTTATGAGCTTCACTATATACATATATTTCTCTATTGTATTTTTTCCATGCGCTGTGAGTTGTACGATAGAGTTTCTGTTTTATCTTACCCTGACTATCGTCCATGGTTGCCTGGCACACCTTTCAGCGCACCATTCCCTTGTTTTGTGCGGGAGTCATGGGCGGTCGTCACATTTGGTATTAGAGCTTTGGTTAATCGATTTTAGCCAACGCTCGCTGACGTAATTACGTATGAGAGACGTAATTGTATTTTGATGGATGATTACTATATATATAATATAGTAGTTTAGAAGAATTTGAACTCCTTATGTAGTTGTTTCTCAAGGTGTTCTAAATCATTCCTTTTTGTAGATATTAAGGATGAGTCGAAGTGAGAGACAAGCTGCTAGGGAAAGCCGTGTTGCTGGGGGAGCTACTGACTATGCTGCAATGTTCGAAGCTATGATGACTTCGATCATGAGAAGGATACCAACTTCAGGACCGTCAGTAGATGTTGGAGTTCAAGTTCAAGCTCCAAGACCAGTGGATTTTGCTAAGTTGTGTAAAGACTATACTGCTCTTGGAGGGAAAGTTTTCTTGGGGACAGAATCAACCATAGAAGTTGAGAGATGGATTGATGCTTGTAGAAGGATTTTTTGTGACTTGGGAATCGAGGATGCAACTAAGAGGAAGCTTGCATCAAGACAGCTTCAGGGAAGAGCTGCTGATTGGTGGGGTTCTATCACTATCGATACTCCAGAGGAAGAGATTACTTGGGAGCAATTCCAAGTTAGATTTGAAGCTAAGTTCATCTCTACGGCTCAGAAATCTGTTCTTTTTAAGAAGTTTGTGGAGCTCAAGCAAGGTGAGAGACCAGTTCTTGAGTATGTTTTTGAGTTTGAAGCTTTGTCCAAGTATGCTCGGTCGTATATTGAATCCCCCTACCAGAAGAACGAGAAGTTTGTGACAGGCTTGGACTATTATCTGGGGAGACAGTTGGTGGATCATTTGGACGATCTGTTTGAGAAGCTTGTGGAGAAAGCTCTCAAGCATGAGAGTTTATTTCCTAAGGAAGGATCTGTTGTTGCTGTAACCAAGGAAGGGTCTAGGCCACAGCAGGGTGGAAACAAGAAGAGGAAGCAGCAGCAACAGAAGGGTAAGGATGGCCAGAAGAAGCCGAAGGGCGAAGTGACTTGCTACAACTGTCAGCAGAAGGGCCATCTCTCCAAAGATTGTAGGAATCCCAAGGTGCCGGGAAAGTGTTACAACTGTGATAAGCTGGGGCATATCAAGAAGGACTGTCCAAAACCGAGGAAAGATAAGCAGATTGTGCAAGCTTATGCTTTGGGAGCTGTTCCATCGTCTTCGAAAGCTCCTACTGTTGATGAGAGAGGGAAGAGTGTGGTGGTTCAAGGTACTCTTTCCCATTGTGGTGTTCCAGTTAGAGTGTTGTTTGATACTGGGGCATCGCATTCGTTTGTTTGTGATGATCTTGTAGGCCGGTTGGGTTTGGAACCGGAAATTGTTGATAGACCGTTGGTTGTGACTAATCCAGTTGGGGGTTCGTCGTGTTTGTGCATGGTATGCCGTGGTCTAGTAGTATCGAGTCATGATTGCTCTTTTGTTTGTGACTGTTTTGTTCTGAACTTTGCGGGGTTCGGAATTATTTTGGGTATGGACTGGCTTAGGAAGTATGCGGCAAAGGTTGATTGTGAGAAACTGGAGGTGACAGTCGGGAATGTGGAAGGGCGAAAGGTTGTGATACGATGTAAGCATGAAGAAGGCGTCTTCATGGGCTTCATGTATTCGCTGGTTGTTCCACGGGATGGACTGTCATCGATGCCGGTTGTGAATGGATTTGAGGACGTCTTTGACGAGGTCAAAGGGTTACCGCCGCATAGGGAGATCGAGTTTCGTATCGATCTAGTTGAGGGAGCCAGACCTGTTGTGATGCCTCTTAGACGGATGGCGTCGAGAGAACAATAAGAGCTGAAGGTGCAGGTTGATGACCTTTTTCGGAAAGGATTCATTCGGCGTAGTGTGTCCGAATTGGGTGCACCAGTTGTGTTCGCAACCAAAGCGGATGGATCGTTGAGGTTGTGTGTGGATTATCATGAGCTGAATAAGGTGACTGAAAAGAACAAGTATCCAATGCCAAGAATAGATGACTTGTTTGATCAGCTTCACGAGGCTAAGGTGTTTTCCCAGATGGATTTGGCAACGGGATTTCACCAGTTGAGAGTGGCTAAGGATAGTGTGTCGAAGACTTCTTTTAGGACACCATCCGGTTTTTATGAGTGGCTGGTGATGCCGTTTGGATTGACTAACGCACCAGCATATTTTGTGGATCTTATGAATAGAGTGTTCAGAGATCAGTTGAACAAGTTTGTACTTGTGTTTGTGGATGCTATTCTGATTTATTCCAGAACTGAGGAAGAGCACAAGACACACTTGCGTATTGTTTTGGAAATCTTGCGGAAACATCAGCTGAAGGCTAAGTTTTCGAAGTGTCACTTCTGGAAGAGTGAAGTGAGGTTCTTAGGCCATGTTATCTCTGGAAATGGAGTAGCGGTTGATCCCGCTAAGGTGGCAGCAATCCAGGATTGGATTAGACCTAAGAATGCATCTGATGTGAGAAGTTTTCTTGGATTAGCAGGATATTATCGTCGGTTTATCAAAGACTTTTCCAAGATAGCTGCACCGTTAACAGGATTGACGAAAAAGAATCAGGTATTTATATGGGATGATAAGTGTGAACAAGCTTTCGTAATCCTGAAAGAGCGACTGACAAGTGCTCCTGTTTTGATTATTCCAAGTGGGAATGATGAGATGGTGGTTTACACCGATGCATGTGGTACTGGACTTGGAGCAGTGCTAATGCAGAAGGATAAAGTTGTTGCGTATGCAAGTCGACAACTGAAGTCGCATGAAAGGAATTACCCGACTCATGATTTGGAGTTAGCAGCGATTGTTTTTGCTCTGAAGATGTGGGGACATTATCTATTGGGAGTTCGATTCGAGTTGTTTACGGATCATAAGTCGTTGAAGTATCTGTTCTCCCAAAAGGATTTGAATCTTCGGCAGCAACGATGGCTTGAGTTTTTAGCATCATATGATTTTGGTATAGCCTATACTCCGGGAAAAGGTAACGCAGTGGAAGATGCGTTAAGTCGAAGACATGCAGGATTGGAAGCCATGTTTTCGGAATAGAAGAATCTTGAGTATTTGGCTGGATTTGACTTCAGGCCTAGATGTGAATTGGAACCTGAGATGTTGGCAAACTTATCGATAAGACCTACTCTTGTGGAAAGGATTGGCGAGAGCCAAAAGCAAGATGATAAGCTTGTCAAGGTTATCCGTGATTTGGAATCTGGATTGAACCCAGAAAAGGATAAAGGATTCGAAGTCGATCAAGAGGGTTGGCTTCGGAAGCAAAGACGACTAGTTGTTCCCGATATAGATGAATTGAGAGATGAAGTTCTGAGGGAAGGTCATCACTCGAAGTTGACAATTCATCCAGGTGGAAATAAGATGTATCGGGATATGAAGAGAACCTATTACTGGGAAGGTATGAAGAAGGATGTTGGAAATTTTATTTCCAAGTGTATGAACTGCCAGTTGGTAAAAGCCGAGCAGAAGAAGCCCAGTGGATTACTTCAGTCATTGGAGGTTCCTACATGGAAGTGGGAACAGATATCGATGGATTTTATCGATGGTCTACCTAGAACCAGGGCAGGAAATGAAGGGATTTGGGTCATCGTAGATCGTTTGACTAAGAGTGCAAGGTTTATTCCTGTTCGATCAACTAGGACTGCATCGAAGTTGGCTGAGTTGTATGTTAAGTGGATAGTTCGATTCCATGGTGTTCCGAAGAGTATAGTGAGCGATCGAGACCCATTGTTCACAAGTGGATTTTGGAAGAGCTTCCAGGAAGTTTTGGGAACTGAGTTGTGTTTGAGTACAGCTTATCACCCCCAAACAGATGGTCATACTGAGAGAGTCAACCGAGTTTTAGAAGATCTCCTGAGAGCATGTGTTTTGGATTTCGGAGGATCATGGGAAGATCACCTTCATTTGGTGGAATTTGCATATAATAACAGTTACCAGTCAAGTATTGGTATGGCACCGTATGAAGCATTGTATGGAAGACCGTGTAACTCTCCGACATGTTGGTTAGAAACTGGAGAAAAGTTGATACTTGGGCCAGAAATGATTCGACAGACTACGGATTGTATAGAGATCATTCGGAGACGAATGAAGGCAGCCCAAGATCATCAGAAAAGTTATGCCAATAATCGTCGTAAGGATTTGGAATTCGACGTAGGTGATATGGTTTTTGTGAAGATTTCTCCTCTAAAGAATGTTATTAGATTCGGGAAGAAAGGGAAATTGACTCCGAGATTTGTTGGACCATTCCCGATCATCGAGCGAATTGGAAAGCTCGCTTATAGATTGGAGTTACCGGAAAAGATGGCGGGTGTGCACAATGTTTTTCATGTATCTTATCTACGGAAGTATGTGCACGACTCGAATACGGTGGTTTCTGCTGATAGCTGTGAAGACTTGGAGGTTGATCCAGCTGTTACGAGACCTCGTAAGCCGCTTCGTGTTGTTGAAACCGACACGAAACAGCTTAGGAGGAAGACGATTACGTTGCTTAAGGTACAATGGAGTGATGATGTTGACGACTATACATGGGAGGAGGAAGAGAGGATGAAGGCAGCTCATCCTGAACTCTTCGAGGTATGGCCCTAAGGTGTCGTGACATCTCACGAATTTGTAGCTTGTTCTAAGTCTTAGAATTCTGCATGCTAGGCTAGTAATTGGATGCATGGTTTGTTGATTGCTATGGATGGTAGGCATGCGGAATAACTTTGTTTGCTCTTGTTTGTTTGGAATTTCGGGGGCGAAATTCCTAAGGGGGAGAGAATGTACCGACCCGTATTTTACGTGTCGACATATCGTAAAATAGTTACCATCAAGACGTGTGAATGCTTGATCCAGTGGAGCGACTTATGGGAGTCAACGACTTAGTGCTTAAGTCGTATGAAGTTAACTCGTGTAGAGGCTTAGGTTGAAGGGTAGCTTAAGTTGTTCAGAGTTGGGTCGTGTACGAGTTACGACTCATAGGGTGGCCGACTTAAGGAAGGTGACCGACTCAAGGGGTGAACGGGTTATAGGAGTGTTTGACTTAGGAGCTAACAACTTAAGCTAGTAAACGACCTAAAGGATGTAACGACTTAAGGGTTAGTGGCTAACGACTCAGAAAGGTAGGCCGACTTAAGGAGTGAACGACCTAAGGCTTAAGTCGTTATGGTATAAGTCGTAGGGGACCTAGGCTTAGTGTTAAGTCGCGTGCACGTGTTAGGTCGTGTATGCTATAAGTCGTATACGAGTTAAGGTTAGGTCGGCCATATCGTTGAGTCGGCAGGGGATTGAGTCGTGAGTCGACATGTGTTCTGGGTTTAGGTCGGCATGGGACTAGGACGTGTGACTCTGTGTAGCGTTAAGTCGTTCGAAGGCCTTAGGTTGTTAGGTCGAGGCACTGCCTGTGTTGAGTCGTACCTATGTTGGGTCGAGTCTGGGTTGAGTCGCATAAACGACTTAGCGTTAGGTCGTGAGCCTCTGAGTATTTAGATAAGTCGTGGGTCGTAGAGGGTTGAGCCGTGTTGTGTTAAGTCGTATAGTGCCTTGAGTCGTGAGTCATGGACGACTCATAAGGGCAGACGACTCAGGGGGGGTTTCAGCCTATAAATAGAGGGGTTTGGCTCACTTTTTGGCACCGGATTTTGAAGCGACGAAGTGCTGCCATTTTGAGAGCTCGACTACAACACTTCTTCAATTCTTTTCTCCACTCTAATCTAGTGATTCCATCCATCCAAGATTGAAGATCAAATCAAAGATCCAAGAGCCAAAGTTGAAGATCTTCATCCATTGAAGTGAGATTTCATCGATTGAAGCGAGATTTTGCCGGATCAAGCTTTGTTCTTCGCTGTCCAGATCTGAAGTTAGTTGATTTTGAGGTGTTTAGGTGATTCGGTGAGTGGTAGTTATCTCTCACACGGACCCAAGGGAGTATATTGGATTGGTGGCTTGTTTACGTGTTAAAGATAGTGATTTCTTGCATTTTCCTAAAGTCTGCATGTAGATCTATCATCTATGAAGTTTTGATACCTATTTTGCTGCATGATTACTTGTATAAGTTCATTCATCAAGTTATAGAGACTTTTGCCTATGATTCATACTTGTTAAATTTGGACACGTTAATTACCAAATTACCATTATTGATGTAATTGCTTATTAGATCTTGTTGAATGTTTGATTGCTTGGATTAATGATTGATTTATGATTGATTTGATTGTTTCAAATTGGCTAGTAGTTGATTTGGACAAGTTGATCGAAGATGATTCAAAAGCTAAGTGGAAAGGCTTTTGAATAGTGGAAGTTGCTTGTGGCATATGAAGCGGATGTGGAAGCTCATATGGATAGATTTGATGATGATGGACTTTGCCATGATGCGATGAGGCAAACCATGATGTTGAGATGGGACTTTGCTATGATGCGATGAAGCGAAGTATGATGTGATGTAGTCTTGGCGTAATCCAGGCAGAGATCATTCCAAGCATGTTGATAACTCGAGGGATGGCTCGAGTTGGTTGATAATGGATTGCTCGAGAGGTAGCTTGGGCTAGTATGAGAATAGTCGTCAAGGAGGATGACTAGGAGGCTTGGATCTCATCGTTTTTGAAGGTTCTAGTAAACTCAAAGCAAGAGTACGTGGGGCGTCCAAACGACTACAGGTAGGTGGTCGGGACACCCAAAAGACTACAGGAAGGTGGTCGAGTACTCTGGGCAGAGTAGGTAAGTCCTAGGCACGGGTCACGATGACGTGCAGAGTTTATCTAGAACCGGGGTTACCATTAGCCCTTGACAGGCGGTCATTCAATTAACGGTGAAATCGAGGCAATGATAACAGTGATAGCCAAAGTCATGGATGTTTGGTTGTATCATCATTCGGACCCAAGAACGGTGTTTTCTGGGTGCTTATCTGATCTTGGTTTAGGCCTTGGGGGTTTGTGCTTGGAAAACATCGACCTTGACTCGAGTGATAATTACTTTACTTAAATTGTCTGTTTTGCTATGCTTGTTATGCTTAGTGGGTCTAGGGGCTATCACTGTAGAATGAGGTGGAGTGGGATGGTTGAGTTCCTATTCCTTTTATCCTTTATGCTCTTTTGGTATGTTTGATAGTTAATTTGCTGCTCACTAAGACTGTTGTCTGACTCAAGGTTTTATGTTCAACTCTTATTACCTTGGGCTGTTCATCCATGTTGGGATGGGCAGACTAGGTAGCAGGTGACAGGTGCTGATCTTGGCTACCAACGCTATTGATGACGAAGACGAGCTGGAGGCTGGCATATTAGTTTTCTTACTATATGTACTGGATATTCCGCTGCTTGTATATGTTTCGAGTGTTATGTAGTGAGGCTTGATGTATTGATTGTTCAGATGTTTGTATCAAACCTTTATGAAGTCTATATGATGATATTCTGTTATGAGCTTCACTATATACATATATTTCTCTATTGTATTTTGTCCATGCGCTGTGAGTTGTACGATAGAGTTTCTGTTTTATCTTACCCTGAATATCGTCCATGGTTGCCTGGCACACCTTTCAGCGCACCATTCCCTTGTTTTGTGCGGGAGTCATGGGCGGTCGTCACATGAATTTTACAAATTTGGTGCTGGTTACGGAGTTCATCAATTTGAAGTAAGGCGATATGTTCGCGTCAAAGTATGTGGTCGAATCCGATGTGCTATTAAAGTACGATTTATTTTCCTTTGATAACCCATATAGAAAGAATGGAAATGTTAGCATTAGATTGAGTGATCATCTAAGGAAGCGATTGATTGGTCATATTAATAAGAGCTTCGAGAAGATGATTGAGAAGGCTTTATGATATGAGAACTTGTACCCAGTGTTGAAAGATTGTCCCAAACCAACTAAGTAGGGACAAATCGTGGAAGCATATGCAGCTGATGTCATTCTGATTTCGTCGAGTGCTCCATTGATGAAGGAGAAGGGAAATGTCATTACCATTTAAGGTATTCTTTTTAATTATGGTGCTTCCATGTATCTTTTATTCGATGTCGAGGTTTCTTATTCCTTCATATCTAGTTTTGATAGATAGATTGGATTTGAGACCCGAGATAGTTAGCCGACCTTTACTTGTGACAAACCTATTTAGGGGCTTAACCAGCCTATACATGGTTTTCGAGACTTTGTCTTATTGATTCATGGATGTTCATTTTTAGCTATTGGTTTGCCTTAGGGTTTAGTTGGGTTCGATATCATAGTTTAGGAATGAACTGCAAAAAAGGTACATAATAGCGGTGGATTATGAGGGACCGTTAGTGATGATCGGGGTTATAAATGAGAAAACGGTACCGACTGGCTGTTGTTAGAGGATGGGGTTATGATTATCTTTCTATATTCACTCAATATTTTATACGATGAGTTGTCATTTGTGCCAACAGCTAGAGTGCATCCGGACATATTTGATGAGGTTTCCGTACTACCACCACATAAGGACCGAGTTCCGTCTCGATCTAGTTAGAGGTGCTAGATCAGTAGTTATGCCTTTAAGGTATATGATGCCCAAAGAGCAGAGGAAGTTAAAGGTATGAGCGAGTGACCTATTAAGGTGATGGTTCATTCATAGGAGCATATTTGGGTATGATGCACCTATAGTGTTCGCCACTAAGGGAGATGACCCTTTGAGGTTGTTTGTTAGTCTAGTGAGTTGAATTAGATGACGAAGAAGTATCCACTCTTTCTTATTGATGTATTGTACAATTTTCTCCATAGTGTGAGGATGTTCTCTTGGTTGGATCTTGCAATTAGATTTTACCAAATGAAAGTAGCTAGGGAGAGTGTGACGATTACAACGTTTTGTACGCTACATTGATTGTTGATTAGTTGGTTATGTCGTTCGGGCTTACTGAGGCGTCGGCATGCCTTGTTGATCTCATGGATCGTGTTTTGAGGGATCACTTGAATAAGTTGCACGTATGCTCATTGATGATATTTTCGTCTACTCATGGACGAAAGAAAGGCATAAGGCACGATTAATGATTGTATTGTAGGTGTTGAGAAGACACCAACTGATGATGAGGTTTATTAAGTATCAATTCTAGAGGAGGGAAGTGAGGTGCTTGGGCCATGTTATTTTAGAGTAGGACATTACTGTATATTTGCAAAGGTTAAGGTAGTCCAGAATATGAATTGACCCAAGATAGCAGTACCGTTGACCTATTTGATAGAAGAGGATCAGACTTTTATCTGAGACATAAGGTATAACGACCTGGAAATTTTACCGCCTTGATTTTTAAATATTTAATAAATTTAAAATATTAAAATAATAGGTTTTATAATCAAAATACAACTCTTTTAAATAACAACAAATGATGGTAAAATAGATTTGTAATGACCTAGGATTTTTCCACTTTGAAATAGGCTATTTAAAATATTTTATATAATCAATAAATGAAATTTTATTAGCAAAATAAACCTATTTTAATTATTTAATAATTATGATAAAATAGTATTAAAAATTTGTTTACCAATATAGGTAGTTCAAATAAAAATATAAAATTTAATCGAATAACATTTTTCGATTTTTCGACACTGAAAAGTTATCAAGAAACATTGTGCATGTTTGTTTAAAACATCCACACACTTATAAATTAGGATTTAATAAAATTTGCAAATAATATACATGCATATACATGTATACATACATGAATACTTAATAATATATACATTCATGATATGGCTATTTGTGCATACATACACACACACACACACACACACACAGATATATATATATATATATATATTAGTACCTAAACATCGCCTAAATCACCTAGGTTGGTACATGAGAGTATGGAGGGGTGGAGGATGCGTGGAGAGAGATGGTGGGAGGTATGGCAAGCACGCTTTCTTGAAGGTTTATTATTATTATTTCCTAAAGGTCATTTTACTAAATTACCCCTCTCATTTTCTATAAATACCTCCTATCTCTACACATTCTTCCTTTACACCATCATTCCTATATTCATTTCTTCATGCCTACAAGTTCATCCGTGGCTTCCAAGAGAAATTGCAAAGCTAAAATTAGTGAATATACTTCTAAAATCAAGCTAAATAGCCTTAGCCTTACTTCATTTTCAAATATTATTCTCCACCAAAACAAGCCCCTACATCCTAAAAACTCCAAGGGCCAAGCCCATTTGTTACTAGGCTGAGCCCAATGCATCCAAGGCCAAGCCTATTATAGGGTGTTGGGCAATCCAATGTTCCATTTTTGCAAGTTTAGACAAAGTTCTAGCTTGTATTCAAGTTGTTGGTAAGAGTTCAGTGAGTAATGTAATGACCCTGCATTTTTGACCATCGAAAGTCGACACTGAACACTAACACTGTGTTCCAATATCACGCATCCAACCGACAAAAGGGCAGATTATTAAGGTAAATAAAATAGAAAAGAAAAATGAACAGAGAAAAGCAGAATCTCACCACGGAATCGACAGCATATATAATATAATAAGGACAGTAGAACTGTCACTCCAAACATGAAGAGTATGTCAGAGTTAAAAACAAACCTTATCAGCTAGATAGTTATAATATCCTGACCTCACTAATGCCAAAAGGTATACTATATAATACAGCGGAAAATAAAATACTTTGACAGGTGAATCTTCAACTCCCCTCCATGAATCCCCTAACACCAAATTCAACATGGGAAGATACTCGAACTGACCTAAGCACTATAAATAAATAACACCAAGATAAGTTTGGAAATACCAGCATGCGATAACTTGAATAATGGGAAACATCTATACTATTATATTATTAGTGAGTTCAATTTCAAGCTCATAGATGCCTCCACCAATTTTTTGAAATGAACAGTCACATTTTTTTATTGCCTTTCTACTTCTATCTGCGCTTGCTCCATCCAGTTTAAAAACGAATGGTCGCCGTACGTACTTACTCCTTTCTCTCTCCCATTTTCAGTATTATCCTGTCTCCCCATTTCGCATGCGATTCTAGCACCGCCCCTTTTTTCCATGCCTTCTTCCATACATAATTATGTCCCTTTCGATTTCACTTCTCTGCTCTGTACTCTATTCTCACGCGTCTTGCCACCGTCGCATCGCCTCAGATCTATGCCCTTTCTTCCCCATCCTCATTGAATCGCATCAATATGAAGTGCCATGTCATTGTTACTAGGCTGGCTCAAAACTCTTAGCCCTCTTCTGATCGTCATCTCTAGGTATCGTAAATTGGAGGTTTTCTTTTGCATCTTTGTAAGTAACCAAGAGTATGTTAAGTTAATGAGTACTGGTAATGTTATTTTTACAAATTGACTCATTACAGAGGCTTTGATATGTCATGGTAATTAACTTTATTTTAGCAAAAATAATTTAATTCAATTAATGGTTTTCACTTTCCTATGATATTTTACTCAATTGCTTAGCCTCTAACAGAGGTAATTTGTTAATTTAGTGCATAATCTATGATTTTAGATAAACATATCAGTTGTTAAGTTAGAACTGACTTTTGTATGTGTCATTACTAATTATTCTATAATTTTTTGTTTGCGTGAGTTCGTCTTCCAGCTGCAGATCTTGGTGTTTTGTCAAAGTTCAGCACATGTTTAGGAGTATGCAATTTTGCAATTACAAGAAGCTCTATCCAACTTAATGCTTTCAGTGGTAAATTGCCTTAGGCCTTCTTTTTAATTTTGCATTTAGTTTCAATTTTCTGTAATCCATAACTGTTAAACCTTTAACGGCAAACAATGAAACCATAGTTACTGACCTATTGATTTACTAATTTAATATCATAGTCAAAGACGTTACCATACAATGCATTACTGTTAAAAGAAAACTAAATTTATCATTAGAACAATGCTTACGTTGTCGTTGTAGGAAAAATTATAGATCTGTATGGTTCGAAGCATTGTTAATATTCTACGCTTACCGGGGTATCTATTCGGCCTTCCCCTGACCAGTATTGGTAGAACAAGCATATTATAGTTTGTTGCTATATCTTTTATCTACATATTGTTCAAAAACAATACTGCTAAAGCCATTTGTTAAATCTTACGATCTTCTTTAAACTTTACTATTCTTTAAAGTTTACGTACAAAACGTAGATAAAATTTAGGGGTTGCAAAAAAATGTAACAAAATGATAGTTTGATAATATTAATTAGTAATTTACTCTTGCTGAACAATACACGTTTTATCATATAACACAGGAAACTCTTTTTCCCTGCTCCAAATTGCGGCTTATCTAGCAATGTAAATTTAAATTATTTTTGTAAACTACCTAAGTTTCAACTTTTGTTAATTATATTGTATAACAGTAGTTTTTCTTTGCAAGGAGCTCAACATGTGAGTTAGGATTCAACCTGTCGGTCAAGCATCTTTAGTTTAGTTTAAGTGTTAGAGGATCTATAGCTGGGTAGAGCAAGATAGTAAATGCAAAACAAAATTCTCAACTGATGCTTGGCACTGATTTTAATCGTCTTCTAAATGCAATTTTTGCTATTGTGTTGTTTCCAGCTACTCATTTGGTAGCTGTTACTGCCTGGATATTTAGTTTTACATTGGTGTATGCTTCAATTTCTCTACCCCTGTTTTTTTATTTGCCGTACAGTTTTAGGTTTTCCATCACTGCAGTAGAAAATTTGGTGATTTCTTAGATTGTTTTCATTTGAGTACACTATTTTCAAACTAGATATTGAATTATATTCACACTAAAGCTTTAGATTCAATTTGTAATTTAACTACACAATTTTTTACTATACTTCAAAGGTTTTAAGCTAGGAAGAACATGAGATTTGAAGAAATCGTTTTATATTTATTTTCATACTGCATATTCATGTTTTCACAAAGGTTTAGTACATGCCAAATTTGATCTGATGCTGCATGTGACATGGTTCCAGTACTATTTTCAGATTACCGACTGTTTCCAACATGGACTTGCACTTTCTTCTGGCACACAGTTTTCATATTACCGACTGTTTGTTGCTTACTGAACTAAAATACACAAATAAAATATTTATAAATAGTTTCTAATATAGGTAATATGTATCACAAGTTAGACACATTTAATGCAAAAGTTACATTAACTTGAAATACAAATCCTGTAACTATCTGCATCTGAATATGTTAGTGGTTTGTTCTTTACAATGTCTTCTAAAACTATATTGGAACATTTGTTTAATGTTGTGTTATCTGTTCATTCACAGTAACAACATATATAAGAAAACAAAGACTTTGCATCAAACCTATTAATCTATGGATACTCCTTACCTTGCTTGCAGAAGATATATATTATATAGTAAATACTCATGTCATGACCTTATGCTTTCAGCATTTCCATCACATGATCATGTACAGTGCTATTACTCAAATGATAATATATTATATTTCTTAATTTTTGAAGTTCGTCTTTGTTCATTGTACTTAACTATCAACATTTTAAATGGTAGGTATAGCACATTGTATAGACCGAGTGACTTTTTTGCACTATTATTAGTTTGAAAATTTATGGCAATTTCATAAAGATAACATTTCAACCATGATTAGTTCTGATCTCTATGTTGGGCCTACTGATTACTCATTAAATAGGTATTAATGTATCATTGCAATATGTATTAATTAACAGCTGTATAGCAAAAATATGAATTTGGTTTGCAGTTAGATTCAACAAATGGTGTGTGCTTGATATAGAATCCGTTCTCACGTACGAGGAGCAAAATGTAGCACATTCTTATTTGTATATCTATTTTTATGGATATCTACAATTTTATGTGGGAAACGTGCACACAAATAAAGAAAAAATTTATCCATCTTTGAAAAACAGACACAATTATTGGACTTTTTTGGCAACAACTTTTATTTTAACAATAAACTTGGTATTCATTTACAACCGATGTATGAATGCTTTTTTATAAAACTGTTGCTATTATAACATTCAGTAATTAAATAGATTTATAATCAATTATTTGTCAAAAACGTTCAGGTCAAAAAGTACTCTAACTAAAAAACTAAAAATTCACATACATACACTTCCATCTTTGTAACTTGCAAAAGTTTAAGCAATAACACTAATGGTTCGTTTGGATCGACTTAAATAAAATGATTTTCAATTTTTTGAGAGCGAAAATTAGTTGGTTTTAACTTTCAAAAAGTAAGAAGATGTTTATCTAAATCGATCAAAATGGGTACACAAATTATATGTAAATAAATATTTTCACCATTTTCTCAACAAAATTCCTGAAATTGATTTATTATTTCATTTATATTTTATTAAGAAATCAGCAAAGATAGGTTCAATCTAGGAATTTTTCTTTTAACATTAAGCAAAGTCATTTCTCTGTGGATGGTTATATACTTCATACATGAAAATATAGTTTTTTAACCGTCACTGTAGTTCCATGCTATTTAGAACCATCCAACTCCTATTAGAAATGCAATGTGCTCATCTAAATTTGAAACTGTTCAAAGTAATAAAGGATTATATTATTTATAGGAAAGTTTTTCCTTAACAGGAGGTAAAATTCAAAAATGTCAGATAGAAAAATGAAAACAAATATTTTAAGAATAGAGGAACCATGTTCAAAAAGGCTTAAACTTCTTCAAAGAAATTATGCATTTTTAGAAGAGTTCATGTGTTATTTGGACAAAACTCGCGTTTTTAAAACCAGAATCTTTTTAAACAAATATAACCCAACTTTAGAAGATCCAAAGTTTACCATAAATAAATAGTTGTGGAATGGTTTTTTTAAAAATATTTTCGCCTTTTTTTCAAAACAATTCCTGAAATTGATTTTTTTATATTTTATTAAGAAGTCAGCAAACATATGATTCTACCAACGAATTATTGTTTTGAAATTAAGCCATCTCATTTCTCTTTCGATGGTTTTTAGCTGTTTAAATCATTTGTCTTTAGATGGATTTTAGTTTTAAAATCCAACTTTTTTATACTTGCAATTTTTTAAAATATTACAACATGTTTGAGTTGCATAATCCACTTTCCACATTCTGTTTTCAGACAAAAAAATTATGCCTATCCATTACCTTCTTTGCTTTTAAAAACATTGTCTGAATACTGAATTTGTATTTTAATCTTTATTTCATTTGTTAAGTTTTGTACATATTAAACAATGTTTGCTTTTATATCATCTTTCAACTCTTTGTTTATTAGTAGGCATGTTAACAGAAACATTACTTCTACTTTGTTATGTGCATCAAGTGATTTGTTCAATTGCAACATGTCTCACCACAAGAAATAAGATAAATAATTTATTTATGGATTGAAGTAGAATTACCAGTTGGCTAGGATGCTCAATGACTCATTTCCTTATAATTTTTTTTACCTATAATTTAGTTTTGACTAGTTTTATGAACTAAAAAATTGATTTCAGTTCGAGAAAAAATGAGAACTAACAAATAGTAAAAACTCCTTTCTACGATTCAAAAGGTTCCAAAATCCATACAACTAACGACCGCTGACTATAATGTTAAAGCTTCTGACAACTTCATCCCATCGACTACTGAATTAACTGACTTAAAACATCACTAATTACTGGACTGTATTCGGCTTTACTCAACTGCCACAATGACATTCTCTGTTTCGTCATCCTAACAGGAGTACATACACATTGTTCACTTTAAACACTTATATACATGGTCATATTTTCTTCCGCAGGTCCACAGTTATGGAAGAGCATCGCGTTGAAGAAAGAAATATGATTAGCAAGTTGACCTGTGATGCATTTTACTAGCCTCTGTTGCCATTTATAATATATTTTTAACTTCTTCCTACTGTTTCTACCAGCATGCAGACGGATTCATTTTTAATGTAAATTTTCTTCATTGTTGTTAAATATTGACAGCTGCCATTTATCGCCTGAATACTGTATACGCTTATAATTGCAAACATATGAAACTTGGTTCATTTTCTACTTTATACGCTGTGAATTTTTCCACCCACCAATTCCGTCTTTTTTCTAACCTTGCGTGCAACTATGCTATGTTGCAACACATACCTCAAACTTTTTGTTACCTAATGCAATATGTGCAAACATTTTTTTCGCCTGCATATATTTTGACCAATTTTATCAGACTTTTCCCATTCTTCCATTTCTTTCAAGTCAATGCATGCTGAGTTCTGCATTTTACTATACTGACTGTATCCTACTACTTTTCCTGTTTTCCAATGTACTGTCCAAAAGTATATAACTTTCTCCAAACTTTGCTTTCCTTTCGCTCGATTCATTCCTACATATGGAACTGAACCTAATTAGAAGTTCATATCTGTTACATAAATCCTCAAAATTTTCAATTTTCAACTTGGGTCTATCGATGCACGTCAAAAAATTTTAAAATCTTTACCTACACATAATTATTTGATTTTCCTTGCCACAATTTCAATATGACCATATGCAGAGCACGGGTTCACACTAGTATATACAAATATTCTATAGGACCGCGCCACTAACGTGGAACGGGTTTTTAACTCATAAGAATAACATCCATACAGGCAAGAGCACAAATAAATATTAGAAAACAAAACAAAATATGATTGAGCATAAATAATATTAAACAAGACTTGAAAGACTGGAAATAAATGGAATAAAATCCAAACTGGACAGAATGGATGGAACAAAAAAAACAGTCCAACTTGATTGAATGGACTAAATAAGGTAATAGCCCAAACTAGATAGAATGGGCTAAATAAAGTAACAGTCCAAAATCGATAGAATGTGATAAATAAAGTAACAGTCCAAACTCGATAGAATGGACAAAATAAATAGTTAAATGCCGTGATGAGGAGTTGGCTCTACTCATGGCAATTTAAAGCTAAAAAAGGTTCATGGTTTTCGAATCAAATAAGGAAATGAAATTTTCGAACAAATGACTAGGAGGGTGCTTTCCCCTTACCGAAAGTATACCTCTAGGAATATTGTAACATCATGCCTTTTTGTATGTTTTAAGCAGACACACGTGCTAACTCAAACCATACAGAAGGGTGGATTGTTATTATGGTGAATAAGAAAAAGAAGATAAAGAATAAAAAACAAAACAGAATCTCGCAGTGGAATGGTAAAATATAATAATCAAATAACAATTCATGAAGCTGTATATAAACATTTGATCATACTTATACAACACAGAATCAGAGTTACACATATCGGAGATAAATAAATAACAATGCAGCGGAACAGTGTGATGTAGTGGAATAATGTAGTAAATAATAGATATAGTAAATAATCGTAGCACAAATATTCATCTTCGTCCTCCAAAAATAAGGTATTCAAATCTTGAAATGCTCAGGCTGACACGAGCGAATAGAAAAGACAAAATACTTGAAACAGAACTAAAAGATCTTATGTAAGTTAAATCAACTGGTAAATATGCGTGTGACGGTGTCAGAGATGTTTAAGGGGTTTGACATCTCCTATCCAGTGTCTAACTTAAGAGCAGTAACTCAAGAGATGCTCGGGATTCACACCTCCAAAGGATCCATTAAACTATCTACTATGTAGTACAATACGCTATTATAATATGTCTATAGTAAAGTAAACTATTAAAATAGCGTTAAGGCGTTACCATATCCTCCTTAACACATTTTATAATGTCAATAGTCCACAAAGTACCGTGACTCCTCGTAAACTGGGACCGCTAGAGGATACTCCATAGGTACGGCATAAAACAAACTCGTAGAAGGCGCACTAGGGTAGGTGACACGTCACAACTAGGCAATGCCAAGGTAGATATATCAATCACACTTCTGGACTGTTGGTAATGCATAGCCGCAAGTACCGCCCAACTCGAAACACACTCCCGAGTAAAAATCGAAGGGTGGCAACCAAATAAATCAAGTAGAATATAGTATCGATGGAGTATACCCGAACGGAGGAATGACCTCACTTGGCCCATTGATTGCTCTGTTTTAGCCACCTTAAGCCAACTCATGGGAGTCGGATCCACGTAAATACCACATATAGGATCGTCGCCACCATCCTACTTCATCCTGGAATCTCCACCGCGTACATAGTTGTCAAAGTAGTTTTCGGTATTGGCAGAGAGTATGACAATATTCGATCCCGGTCTCTTTAACAACCAATCGTTTATTACACACCGGATGGTTCTTTTAAATTTTCAAAATCATTTCATAATTGATATCAAAATATCATATTCAATTCAAACCATATCACTTTTGAAATTATTACTTACTTTCGAAATAATATTCCCCTTTCAAATCATAGTTCGATAATTATATTTCCTTTCAAAGTCAAAGTCACAAATTATATCAAAACATCGTATTCTCAAAAAAACTATTTCACTTTCAAATCAAATTTCTTCCAAAAATCATATTTCCAAAACAAGTTAAGTTCTTGCTTCAAAATCATCATTTCGATTTATTAATTCAAAATTCCAACTTAGGCTATAACGTCGTTTAACCTTATTTTCTTTTTAAACCAATTGAAATGAATATACACTCTTCCACGTCCTTAGTTTGGAAATTTAGAAATTAGTTTAAATAATTCAAAATTGCTAAAATGCTCTAAACAGTTTAGTTATAGGTAAATACTTTTAAATTGATTTATGATAGTTAAAAAGATTTAAATTAGATTAAATATAATTAAAATAGATTAAATGCTTAAAATCGATTAATTAGATTTAAAACAAATTAAAAGGTTTAATTATTTTAAAATATATTAAACTGGTTCAAAATAGATTAAAATAATTTATATAGTTAATATTGGTTAAATAGTTTAATAAATTTGAAAATCTTAATAATTAGAAAATTTAAAATAATATATAGTCAAAACATTTTACTTTAAAATATGAATTTGAAATTATACCAAATTAAATTATTCATTTCATTTCAACATATTTGGACCATTTCAAATTTCCCAATCGACAAACCTAAATTTCAATAAACTATCGACTTTCATATCGTTATATCCATGCTCAAAAATATCAATACGGATTACTCCAATCTCAAAATATTTCAAAGTTATTTTCAAACAAATTCAATACCTCAATTTCGGTATAATTTCATTTTTACAAAAAAGTTTAAGTTTAAACTCGCGGTTTAATTTCTTAAAGAAATTCCTTTTTAAATCAATTCGCATTTCAACACAAAACTTGATTTCCCAATAATACTACAATTAATATAAATCAAATTTTATTTCAAAACATCAATTGATTACATTCAAAAATTTAAGGATTTTAAAATCATTTAATTTAACCAATCCGCTGTCCGTATATAATTTTCTACCCTAGGGTCAAGTGACACAGATTTCAATCCGCAATTTGAACATTTTACGGTTGTATATCTTTTCAAACCACAATCCCGAAATAACTAAAAATCCATAACGAACTTGTAGTTTATAACGGTATAAAATACAACATCCATTCAACCAACATCAACAATCAACATTCATCACAATCATCATCTAAATCAATCAATAAATATCAATATAGAACTGATAATCAATAACAAGTATCTAACCGGCAATTTATATTTAATAATAAATTAAATAACAATTTAATTCAAATAAGTTCAAATTAACTAGGATGATGGTTCTGAATATACTAAACAGTCATAAATAATTTCCTAATCACATCATAATTTAATTTATTAAACATAAGAAATTTTAGAAGTTGTGAGTGGGTTAAAACACTCACCTTTAAATTTAAATTGAATTTAAAATCCAATTTAAGCCAAAAATATGAACGATCTCAGAATTTGTCCAAACCAACGTCAAAATGTTCAAAGTTTCAATAAGATCCCAATGCAAGAAACCGCCCGTGAAACGGACCTCGTAAGCGAAAGTTATACGAGTTAGAAGTTTAAACGATAAAATTAAAATAAATAAAATAGATTAAATAATAAACATGAAAACAACTCGGTCTGAAGCCTCCGACCTCTGATCACGAACATGCGCCGGCCTGAAACCTCCGACCTCTGATCGCTCGACCCCCGTGCACACAGCCACCACAAAGAAAATGAGACCCTAATCAAATTTCGACGGCAGTATGACCGTCTACTTCACCGATGGACCATACCGTTCGACCACACTCGGTCCCCTCTACCCATCTATACCTTTGATTTGACGATCCATCGTCGTTGATCAACGCGCTATGGACGACCGAAACTTGTTCTGCAATTCCTAGACAGATAAAGTTCAAATTGGAAAAAAAAATAGATCTGAAATGCACATGTCGAGAGCTCCAAATCGATATATAATTCGATATATTTTG
This sequence comes from Allium cepa, assembly GCA_030765085.1. Taxonomy (NCBI): domain Eukaryota; kingdom Viridiplantae; phylum Streptophyta; class Magnoliopsida; order Asparagales; family Amaryllidaceae; genus Allium; species Allium cepa. The sequence goes on from CM060932.1 coordinate 791,997,187, forward strand.
AGGTGTTTGAATTTTGAAGTTGGGTTTTTGAATTGAAATTGCATTGGGAAATTTAGGGATTTCAGCCATTGAGAAAGAGGAGAAACAGAAATTTCCATACGTACAGAAATGAGAAATAAGAAATAACCTAGGGTTTATAATGACATATATATAGGCAGAACAAAGTAGAAAGGAATGTGCTCGATTGGTTTGGAATATTGAACGCTACACGACACGAAAAGCCCATTTCGACTCCGGAATGAAAATGGATCAACCCATGTATCAAAATAGATGTTTTCAAATATTTTAAATTCAATGGAACAGGTTTCAAGTCCTAATTCCATCGTATGAAGAAGTTATGATAAAATTAGCTTATTTCAAATTGATTACAATTAAATTGATTTTAGGCGTTTCGAGCCCGTACGATCAAATGACAAGTCCAATCGTTACGATACTTGAAATCCTAAAATAATTCACCGTTACTGATCCGATGAAACTGGTTTCGTCAAAATCCAAGCAAGTGGCCAAAATGGCTATATTTCAGTTAACTAAATAAATTGATATTAAATTAATTAAATCAAATTTTCAATTTCAGTTCCATAATTAACAAATTTTATCATTTTTAATTTCTTAAACAACTACAATACTTTAAAAAAAAATAGATATCAATTTAAAGTTAATTAATTTACCAATTACAGTATTAAATTCCAATTTTAGTAAATTCATTAGTTATCAATTGAAATTCCAATATATCCATTTATTTGATTTTAAATCTTGTTATTCAATCAATTGTCATCCCATGGGTACAATTAACATTGGTTTATATTGGTATGTTAATGTTCTCCAATTTTATCTTAATTTCAAATAGCATAATATTTAATTACAATTGATTTCCAAATTCAATTCAACTAACTAAATAACCAGGTAACTTATAATAATCGTCACTATTTACTTTTAATTACATTTATAAGTTTATTACTTACAAACAAATGTTATAATTACTATATAACTCTAATTTTTATTCAGTTACCATTGACCATATATTATTTCATTTGTTAGTCAATATTCACATTTATTTTCGTATATTCGATTTATAACCAAGTATGATCTTTACATTATTTCATTTATTGGCATTTAATTTCAATTATTAATAATTAGCTTAAATTAACATTCTTAAAAAAAAAATTAGTGATTACATCATCATTAAATTACCAATTTCTATTTCTTTCAATATTTAATTACCAAAATCTTATTAAATTAACTATTTTTAATTATCAAAAATTAAGGGTTGTTACACTCTCCTCCACTCAAAACTTTTCGTTCCCGATAAGGAAAAAGAAGGAAAAAGAAATAACTAAATAAACAATATATCTTATTCAAAAATATTAAATTTATAAATAATAACTTTACAAAATTAAATAATTTAAATAAAATATATAAATTTATAAACACCTAAATCTTTTATTTTCGAGTTAACAAAAATTAGGAAAACACTTCAGAAAAAAAATTAAGTCCAAAATTCACAAAAAATTTCGGCAGAGTCTCCTTTGTACGGAGAGGCTCAGAAGAAATTATAATATCAAATATAACAATATATAACATATTTTTTCCAAAATAATATATCACAACACGAGAAAAATATAATAACGCTATAAAACCGTAATCCGAGAACATACCTATTTTTCGGCCAAACAAACGCTTAATTATGAAACCAAATGCAGTAGCAATTATTTCCATAACCTGTATTTCATTTATATAATCCAAAAGAGTTAATAATTATATAAAATGAAATATTTAAAGTTGTTTCAACTATTAATAAACAAATTAATAAAAACAACAATCACTTGCAAACAAGCATAAAATCATCGCATTAAAACAAATCAATTATCCATCCATATCAACCAAAGAAAGTAGTTTGTTCGGGTTAAGACACTTTTAATCACATAAAATGAAAAATAACTACTAAGCATATCTTTTACTCAATAGTCTTAGATAAAACCCGATAGATTATTCATACATCCAAACAATTAGAAGTATCATTTCCCAAACAATCCATAAACCAAACAAACTACAGATTCTAACATTACTTAAGTTTATTCTTATTAATTTCCTTTCACAAGATTTGTTGTTCATTTTTTCTTCATTTAATGATTAATTCCTTTAATTTTGCATTTACTTCTTACAAAATTTTATTTCCATTTATTCATTCAGTGTTTATTCATATATTTTCATTTATTACTTACAAAATTTATTTTCATTTGTTCATATCATGTCAATTTCTTTTTATTGCATTACATTCATTCATTCACTACATAATTTCATTTATTTACATTCATTTATTTATAGTATTTATGTTCAATTCAATTACTTAGCATATCAATTTATTTACTTTAGTTTAAAATCTTTTACTTATAATACTTACTTTCTACCAACTTTTACTATCGTAATACTTCAATTATAACTTAAGTTTTATAGCAACTATAACATCAAATTCTTATTTATAAAATTAAATTGCATTAAACATTCTCATTACTTTAAGTTTTTCTTGTATAATATTCAATTACATTTTCTTATTAAACATTTCAACGTTTTAATCTTTTGGTAAGTTATATGTATGTTTTTAAAAATGCAATTGAAAGTTACACAAGTTTGACTTGCTTATTTTAATTAACTTAATGTTCAATAGTTATCATTTCTTATATTTCATATCCCCTTTTATTTACAGGTTACCAATTTCTTATATACTTCAGTTATAATTTAGTATTTAATTTTCTACTTTCAACTTTAGTAGTTTCAATTATTAAATAGTTAAAAAAATTATTCCGTTACAATAACTGAAATCTCTAATTTATAGAAATTTAAAACTAAAAACCGGGTTCCATTTTAAATCATTTAAAAATAATATTTATATAACCATATCTTTATGTATCTATCAAATCATATTTAAAAATTTAAAACCAAGATATATTTATCAAATAATTATATAGTTGCTACTACAATGATCTTCCTACTTTGAAACTCGAAAATGAATGTCGATGATGCGTGTACTCATCACCGAAATTATTTTCCAACGACAAAGGGGAGTACAAAACTTATTTCTTTCCAAAATTTCTTTAAAATAATTCTTCCAAATCATACTGAAATATTTTATCATAAAATACTTTTAACTAATATTATTATTATATTCCAAAATCATTCGAAAGAAATTTTCAAAACCCCAGAACTTAAGTTCTAAATTTCAAATTTTCACTTATGTTATTTTCAAATCTTATTTCCAACCAATAATTATAAATTTCACTACCTAACAACCAACATATTACAACCAAATATATATCATTGATAAATCATTATATATATATATATACACACACAATAGGTAAAATTATTTCATTTACATATATATCAAAACAAATATTGTGTCGGTCTGTCCTATTAAATGTTTAGAAATCCCTATCCATGTCATAGCGTCTCATGCACCAATCAGAATTTATAAATACAAAACGAAAAAAATTAACACAATATAAAAACCTTTTATAACACTAACAAATACGCTTTCTCATATATATACACTCAGCGACTCATTCTAGGGTATTACTACCCTAGTTAATATGAGTCAGACCCTAAAAAAGCTAAGGTTATCGCTAACCTGGCTTTGATACCAGCGGTAGCATCCCACCTTTTTGTACGTTTTAAGCATACATACATGCCAACTCAAACCGTACAAAAGGGCAGATTGTTATTCGGGTGAATAAGAAAAAGCAAATAAAGAAAAAAACAAAACAGAATCTCGCAGCGGAATGATAAGATATAATAATCAAATAACAGTTCCTGAAGCTGTATACAAACATTTGATTATACTTATACAACACAGAATCAAGGTACACATATCAGTGATAAATAAATAACAATGCAGCGGAACAGTGTGATGCAATGGAATAATATAGTAAATAATCGTAGCATAAATCTTCGTCTTCGTCCTCCATAAATAAGGTCTTCAAATCCTGAAATGCTCAGGCTGACCCGAGTGAATTGAAAAGACAAAACACTCGAGTCAGAGATAAAAGATCTTATGTAAGTTAAATCAACTGGTAAATATGCTGTGACGGCGTCAGAGATATTTACAGGGTTTGACATCTCCTATCTAGTGTCTAACGTAAGAGCAGTAACTCAAGAGATGCTCGGGATTCACACCTCTTAAAGATCCATTAAACTATCTACTATGTAGTACAATACACTATTATAATATGTCTATAGTAAAACAAACTATTAAAATAGCGTTGAGGCGTTACCCATACCCCCCTTAACACATTTTATAATGGCAATAGTCTATACATTACCGTGACTCCTCGTAAACTGGGGCCGCTAGAGGATACCCCATAGGTACGACATAAAACAAACTCGTAGAAGGCGTGCTAGGGTTGGTGACACGACATAACTAGGCAATGCCAGGGTAGATATACCAATTACACTTCTGGACTGTTGGTAACGCATAGCCGCAACTACCGCCAACCTCGAAACACACTTCCGAGTAAAAATCGAAGGGTGGCCACCAAATAAATCACAAGTTAGAATACAGTATCAATGAAGTGTGCTCGATCGGAGGAATGGCCTCACTTGGCTCGTCGATTGCTCCTTTTTTAGCTACCTTAAGCCAACTCATGGGAGTCGGGTCCACGTATATACATCATATAGGATCGTCGCCACCATCCTACTTCATTCTGGAATCTCGACCACGTACACAGTTGTCAAAGTGGTTTTCGGTATTGGCAGAGAGTATGACAATATCTGATCCCGGTCTCTTTAACAATCAATCGCTTATTGCACACCAAATGGTTCTTTTACATTTCCAAAATCATTTCATAATTGATATCAAAATATCATGTTCAATTCAAACCATATCACTGTGGAATTTATGACTTACTTTCAAAATCATATTCGCCTTTGAAATCATACTTCGACAATTATATTTCCTTTTAGAGTCAAAATTCACAATTTACATCAAAATATCGTGTTCTCAAAAAAATTATACCACTTTCAAATCATATTTCTTCCAAAAATAATATTTCCAAAACAAATTAAGTTCTTGCTTCAAAATCATCATTCGATTTATTATTACATTCAAAATTCCAACTTAGGTTATAACGTCATTTAACCTTATTCTCTTTTTAAACCAATTGAAATGAATATAAACTCTTCCATGTACTTAGTTTGAAAATTTAGAAATTAGTTTAAATCATGGTTTTAAATCTCCTATATCTCGCCCGAGATCTCATTTTCACACTTAAACGAGACGAGACATCAAATCTCCTCCATATCTCCCTCAACACTCATTTCGTCCGAGAAATTCACATCTCACCCGATATATGGATCAAAATCTCAATCCGAGATCTCACCCGAAGTTATACATTTTTCTTATTTTCCATAATAATTTTTATTTTCATATTGATTCAAAAGAAACTACTCAATCCAATTATAATTTAGATACTTCTTGAACATATTCTTTACTTTTTATCTTAATGAGTCACAGCGAAAGGTTTCACTTCTTTATTACATTCAAATAAAAGGATATTATTCAATCATTACCAAATCAATTAAGCTAATCAAGCTACTACTCTTCTAAAAATATTTCTTTTTCCATGTAAATCAAGTATGTTACCATTTTTATTTTTACTAAGAAAGTTATAATCATTAAATAAATTTTTGACACATCAATTTTAAACACATAAGTACATCCGAGATATTCTCGAGATGCATTATAAGACCCGAGATGTCAATCCGAGATGTACACCCGATATATACTCATCTCGTCCGGGATCTCTCCCGATACGAGATAACTTGTGTAAAAATTCCGAGACGAAACATGACCGAAATCCGATATTTAAAACCTTGGTTTAAATAGTTCTAAATAGTTAAAATGCTCTAAATAGTTTAATTATAGGTAAATACTTTTAAATTGATTTATGATAGTTAAATAGATTTAAATTATATTAAATATATTTAAAATAGATTAAATTGCTTAAATAGATTAATTAGATTTAAACTAAATTAAAAGGTTTGATTAGTTTAGAATAAATTAAATTGGTTCAAAATAGATTAAAATAATTTATATAGTTAACATTGGTTAAATAGTTTAATAAATTTGAAAATCTTAATAATTAGAAAATTTAAAATAATATATTTTAAAAATAGTTTACTTTAAAATATGAATTTGAAATTTATACCCAATTAAACTATTCATTTCATTTCAACATATTTGGACCATTTCAAATTTCCAAGTCGACAAACCTAAATTACAATAAACTATCGAATTTCATATCCTTATATCCATGCTCAAAAATATCAATACGGATTACTCCAATCTTAAAATATTTCAAAGTTATTTTTAAACAAATTCAATAACTCAATTTCGATATAATTTCATTTATACATAAAAGTTTAACTTTAAACTCCCGATTTAATTTCTTGAAGAAATTCCTTTTTAAACCAATTCGAATTTCAACATAAAACTTGATTTCCCAATAATACTTCAATTTATATAAATCAAATTTTATTTCAAAACATCAATTGATTACATTAAAAAAATTAAGGATTTTAAAATCATTTAATTTAACCAATCCAGTGTCCGCACATAATTTTCTACCTAGGGTCAAGTGATAAGGATATTTATCACTTCAATCTGCAATTTAAACATTTTACGCTTGTATATCATTTCAAACCAATCCCGAAATAACTAAAAATCTATAACGAACTTGCATTTTATAACGGTATAAAATACAACATCCATTCAACCAACATCAACAATCAATATCCACCACAATCATCATCCAAATCAATCAATAAATATCAATATAGAACTGATAATCAATAACAGGTATTTAACTAGAAATTTATATTTAATAATAAATTAAATAACGATTTAATTCAAATAAATTCAAATTAACTGGGATGATGGTTCAAAATATACTAAACATTCATAAATAAATTCCTAATCACACCATAATTTAATTTATCAAACATAAGAAATTTTAGAATTTGTGAGTGGGTTAAAACACTCACCTTTGAATTTAAATTGGATTTAAAATCCAATTTAAGCCCAAAATTTGAACGGTCTCAGAATCTGTCTAAACTTACGTCAAAATATCCAAAATTTCAATATGATCCCAATGCAAGAAACCGCGCGTGAAACGGACCTCGTATGAGAAAGTTATACGAGTTAGAAGTTCAAACAATAAAATTAAAATAAATAAAATAGATTAAATAATAAACACGAACACAACTACCTATTACACGTTAGCACCGTCATCTTCTTCATGAGATTTTAGTACGTCAGCCCCAAAAACACACGCCCTACCGAAACCGAACAAGTTGCTGTCACCCCATGGTTGACTCACGAACATGTGTCGGCCTGACACCTCCGACCTCCAAAAGCCACTCGGCACATCCCCTCTGATCGCTTGACCCCCGTGCACACAGTCATCGTAAAGAAAACGAAACCCTAATCGAATTTTGATGGCAATCTGACCGTCTACTTCATCGATGGACCATACCAATCGACCATACTTGGTCCCCTCTACCCTTCTATACCTCTGATTCGACGATCCATCGTCGTCGATCAACGCGCTATGAAAGACCGGGACTTGTTCTTCAATTCCTAGACAGACAAAGGTTCAAATTGAAAAACAAATTACATATCTAAGATGCGCTCGTCGAGAGCTTCAAATCGATATAGAATTCGATATATTTTTAGGAGTTTGAATTTTGAAGTTGAATTTTTGAATTGAAGTTGCATTGGGAAATTTAGGGTTTTCAGCCATTGAGAAAGAGGAGCAACATAAATTTACGTACGTACAAAAATGAGAAATAAGAAATGACCTAGGGTTTATAATGACATATATATAGACAGAACATAGTAGAAAGGAATGGGCTTGATTGGTTTGGAATGTTGAATGCTACACGACCCGAAAAGCCCGTTTCGACTACAGAACGAAAATGGGTCAACCCATATATCAAAATAGATATTTTCAAGTATTTTAAATTCAATGGAACAGGTTTTAAGTCCTAATTCCATCGTATGAAGAAGTTATGGTAAAATCATTATTTCAAATTGATTTCAATTGATTTCAATTAAATTGATTCCTAGGCGTTTCGAGTCCGTACTATCAAAAGACAAGTCCAATCATTACGAAACTTGAAATCCTACAATAATTCACCGTTACGGATCCAATGAAATTGGTTTCATCGAAATCCAAGCAAGTGGCCAAAATGGCTATATTTCTGTTAACTAAATAAATTAATATTAAATTATTAAATCAAATTTTAACTTTCAATTCCATAATTAATTTTTTTTATCATTTTTGATTTCTTAAACAATTATAATACTTTAAACAATTTAGATATCAATTTAAAGTTAATTAATTTACAAATCACAGTATTAAATTCCAATTCCAGTAAATTCATTAGTTATCAATTGAAATTCTAATAAATCCATTTATTTGATTTTAAATCTTGTTATTCCATCAATTGTCATCCCACGGGTACAATTAGCAATGGTTTATATCTTGGTATGTTAATATTCTCTAATTTTATCTTAATTATTAATAACGTAATATTTAACTTCATTTAATTACAATTGATTTCCAAATTCAATTCAACTAACTAAATAACCAGGTAACTTATAATAATTGTCACTATATAATTTTAATTACATTTATAAGTTTATTACTTACAACAAATGTTATAATTTCTATATAACTCTAATTTTTATTCTATTACGATCGACTATATATTATTTCATTAATTAATTCAATATTCACATTTGTTTTCATATATTCAATTTATAATCAAGTATGATCTTTACATTATTTCATTTACTGGGATTTAATTTCAATTGTTAATAATTAGCTTAAATTAACATTCTTACAATTCATTTTAGTTATTACATCATCATTAAATTATTGATTTCTATTTCTTTCAATATTTAATTACCAAATTATTAAATTAACTATTTTTAATTATCAAAAATTACGGGTTGTTACAAATATACTTGAGAACTCCAATGGCTCTCGGACATGTCCAAGCCTGACCTCGCCAAAGGTTATCGAGAATCAAAGTACTTTACATCTTTATGCGCGACACCGAATCCAATCTAGAGCGGATGTGAAAATAGCCTAATGGGAGCAACCCCACATAGCTTGGCTTCCACTCGTTCTTTGGGTTTATTCATTTCCGACAAAGGATAAGAAAGCTCAAGTGAGCAAAACCTCATCTTAGAGTGACGAAAATAAAGTGGCTGAAGTAACCAATAGCTGAGATACCAACCATCGAGGACATAAACGATCGTATATGGAAATTAAATCTTGTATACTTATCACCACTCCTTGAATTCAAACATGTGCTATTTCTTGGTTAACAATAATACAGGACCAGTCAAGGTAGTGTTACCTCAAATTCATGTCACACGATTACTCTTAACTTTCAAAATAGCTACAAATCTACTTCTTCGATGTCTAGTGCTAATTATACAAATAAATCATTTCCATATAAGCGATTCGCTTTTTGGAAATAATTCATTTCCATAAGCGAATCAAACTTTTACTTTTAAAAACGAATTGAACATTTTGGCTTGATTTCCGTATTGGCAAAAGACTTTTAGAATTAGTTCCTGATTGTTAAAACGTTAAAAGAGTAATTTTTCCAAGCGCGTGATCCCGATGGCCTAAACCAACATCAAACCGAACACCCAAAAGATTATCCAACTTAATATCCCAATAATCGAGTTCAAATTCCTTTTTATAACTTTAAAAAAATATTAATTATCCCCAAATATAATTAATTACAATTAAAATATGTTTACATAGACAATTCATTATCTATAATCAAATAGATAATTATTTCCAAAAACTTCTATAACATTGGTAAATTAACTTTAAAATCTTTATTAGATCAGTTTATTAACGTTAAATCGGTTTATTAAAGCAATTTTTATTAAATTAGTTAATTTACTTAAATCACCTTTATTAAATCAAGCAATTAAAAAGATTTATTAAATTCAAATAGTCATTAATTAAACGAATAATGAATTTGAAACGTCATTAATTAAAATGATAAATAATTTAAATTCCATTAGTTAAAACAATTAATTAAGTTCAAAACAATCATAAATAAATCGGTTAAATTAAATCCAAACTTCATTGGTTAAAACGATTAATTAAAAATCATTTGTTAAAATGATTTATTTAAGTATAAAACGTTATTAATTTGAATGATTTAACAAAAATCTAAATATCGTTAGTTAAAACAATTAATTAAATTCAAAACAATCATTAACTAGAATGATTAATAAAATTTAAATATCATTATTTAAAATGATTTATTACTTTTAAATATCATTGATTAAAATGATTATTAATCTCAATTATCATAAATAAATTAATTAATTCATTAAACCCCATTATTATTAGTTTTAGTTAGTTAAACTCAAATAATCATTAGTAAAATGATTTATTAAGTATAAAACATAATTAGCAAAAATGATTAATGCAATCTAAAGATAAACTAATTTTAACCATCATTTACTAGATTGGTTAATTAATCTCAAATTAACTAATTAATTTAAATTATCGTTTATTAAAATATTTAATAAATTTTCAATATTATTTTTAGCGGAAACATAGGCTCAAGTTCATAAGACAGGTTTTTGGGGTGAAAATATAATAAACAACGGTATAGCGAAAATCGCTATAACGACATTTAAACTATTAAATTGAATATTAGAAATTAATTTCAATACACTATCAATTACAGCATATGGATGTAAGTAAATAATTTATGGGCGAGAAACCCCCTTTGGCCCTCTCTGTAGATTTTTCCTATAAAACAATGTTTATGAATAATCATATGGGTTTATAACGATCAATTTAATATGCCATCCATTTTCCAAGAGGAAATTCAACCAAACAGTTTAAGTAATATCCAAACAATCAATAATCGTTTATACCATCATTGGTATGATATAATAAAATTTAATGTGAGTTATACTCACATTTGTTTCATTTATCGGTGAAGCGTTTGGTTTTTGAATAAAAATCAAGCGGGCATTCGATTTTAGCTTGAAATTCTACAAGTTCCAATCGTGTTCAATCCAACTCCAGAATGAAGATAATGTCCATACGAGTGCAACACAATGGCGTCTGAATCCGACCTCGTATGAATGAGTTGTTAGATTTACAACTAAACGAACTAATTACATTTATTTATAATTTAGTTAACAAAAATATTAACCTAATTACCCAAAACTACTCAGGGCCGCTCAATCCTTCTTCTCCCTCACAACCAAAACATTCCCTGTACGTGAAGAAATGATGCACGGGTGCACCCGACTCCTCCAACCACACCACCGATGGGACAATGGAGAGCGCCACCAACCTCCACTCACCTCACTTGCCACTCTTCATGCATCCACGTCACCTCATCCTTCTCAGATCAAAACGCGACCACTCGATTTCGGTCCAGAAACCTAGAGATCCATTCCAGGCCATCCTGCGGCCTTCAATCACCACCAGTCACTATGTTTCAATCCCCTAAATTCAAATGTAGTATCCCCATCGCAAAATTCCGCCTCCATCGACCTCCAAGCAAAACCCTAAATCCACCATAAAAATTTTGAACTTAACATAGTGAAGACGCAACTCATGAAATCAATATGGGTTATTGAAGATCTCAATACAGCGAATCCAAAAATCCTTGTTTCGTGATTTATAGTTGCATATGCGATTTGATTTAAATTTTTGAAGATGTGGCCATTTATTTGTTTTACTGTAGATTGAGTATGAACATAGAAAGAGAGGGAAGAAAAACAAAATAAATGTTATCTATCACTTATAAAGGAAAGCAGAAACCAGGGATGTCATTTGTTGCCACGTGTTCTTTTCAATTGAATCCCTGTCATTTTCAAGTTTTATTCCTTAACTATTCTTCTCCTCATCCCCTGACTCCTCGACGTCTACTTCACTTTTCATCCCACCCAACTTCCTAACCTTTTCCTCCACTTTCACTCTCCTCCTTCCTCGACCACAGCATCTCCCTTCCCATTCTCGATCCGTAAATCTCCCTATGACCGTGCTCTTCACTTTGCCTATTTAGCCGCTCCTTTTTGCAACTACCTACCCTTGGTTCATCTAATCTTTGCCCATTACTCCTCACCTGCCTACTTACCCGCTCTCCGCGTCAACCCGGCTATCACTGCCTGCTGCGTCGTATTGGCCCGCGGCCTAAACTTTCGCTCCAGCATAGGTCAGTAATTTTTTTATATCAATTTCTACATTTTTGGGGCATACTGTAAATTCGTCAATGATTTACCCAATTTCCACCGTACACAACACCCAATGTTTACCATCTTGTGTTAACGGCGTTTCTGCTGTTCTGACTTACTTGACGGTCACCAAGTCGTTGTTGAATCCCTTACCCTACGTTAACGCAACCCAATCGTATATGTCTGTTTGTGCTAATTTCAGTTGACAGTCCGTAAATGTGGATTGTTGAGACATACATGTTATTGCTTACAGTTTGACCATTTTCTGCATTCACTCCTCTTTTAGTTTACCAACCTTGAGGGCAAATTGTTTCATTGCTTTCCATCAAATTCTAAATCCGTAAAGCGGGTAAAAAAGATTGAGTGTCTGTAAGCCAGTAATCTCGCTCACTTTCATCTCCTCTTACGTTACTATGCCATAACAGCTTCCCTGATTATAATGTTAAACGACAGTATGAAACAGATTACATTTGCCAGCATATAGTACAGTCTGTTCAAACAAAATAAGAGGTATTCTTTTTTTCCCTCTGACCATCACCCATGCTTACATCCCCCTAATGGTGTTTTGCCTACAAGATCTTTGCCAGATTGGAAATGTCACCGACTCATTTAGAGTTTTCTTCCAACACAACAATTTACTGTTTGAAAATTATGTATGTTGCGAGTTTATGAAGCATGTATGAAATAATTTATTAACATGAGGTAAGTTAACCGTGGAGAAAAAAAATGATGTCTCAAAACTTTGGTTGGAAATTATCGTTCCCTCTTTGTTCACCTACAATCTCTAATTTCTGTATTATGACAACTCAATGATATGATTTTAACATGCAAAATGGTCAACAAGTTATTTGGTCATTTCTGACAGCCTGTACGTTTATGGTGTAGATAGTACTGTTAACAGATGTTAGGCAAGTAATAAACATAACGCTGGGAACATGATGCCTTCCACTCCTGTTGACGTTTCACCTTTGTATGTTTATTTTTCTTCTTATTAGATGTGTCATTACAGTTAAGAAAAATATGATATATACTATGGTATGTTTTCCAACATAGCACATACACCCTACTGACTAGCACTCCACTGTCTTCTGCAGGAGTTCAAGTGGAATGATACTGTTTGCTGAATAGCGAAGACTGATGACTCCTGGAAAGGTATTTATCTGCTGACCATTCCCTCTGATTGTATTCATACTCATTTTTGACCTCCAGCACTTACTGTTTAACATAGTTTTTCGTCACAATTTCATATGACTGAGTATTATTCAGTTCTTACTACTTTTAACCCTTTTTATACTCGGAAGATAAATTTTTTCCTTCCCCACTTCCTCTTCGTATTATCAGCTCCTATCATCGGCACAGTGTTATTTATACATTCACACGCACATGCCCACACATATATGGAGACAGACGGACAAATGCAACATACTTTGTTCACTATTTCCACTGTGCACTAAATATCACACATGGTTAATAAGAGTTCACATTGATTGCGTGATGTTACTCATATCATACCGCTATTAAATTTAGTCTGCAATACACGCGTTTACTCTGCTTCTTTCCTATTTGCTGGGCATGCCTTATTTAATATATTTTCCCATGCTTCAACTCAACTAAATCAATCACTATTTTAAATTTATGAACATGGCCAAACACATTCTGTTTCAAATTTCTCAACATTTTTTTACACATCACTCTGTACTGCAATGATACTGCTATGATTTAATTTGATTATACTGACAAAATATATATGTAATTACAAGTTTCAATCACTTATTATTTGTGACGTACATAAATTGAAGCTTTGGTAAGTAATTGAAATACACAATTACTCATAAAGACTACATTGTAACAAACTGCTGTTATATTAGTTTGATTTTTAACGCTTAATGCCAGTTATCTGTATCTCATATGCGTTTACGGACATCATTTTATAAACTAATACGTAGTGTACCTAATGTGTAACATTGTACACAATGATTGTTCAACACCAAAAATCAGTCTCTACTTTTGCTTAGTCCAACAACCACAGCCTCATTCATTTTACAGTTGTAACCTAACATGGATTTAACTTGATTTTAATATTTGGTGCACGTAAGCATTAACGGTCAGCTTTACCCTACCTGTCATTCCTGTCACTAAGGAAACAGTCATTTATGACCTATCGTAGTAGGTCCCTTTTTTCTCCTTTTACAAAGTCAACTGTCGCTCTCTTTTTTTAAACAACCACAAAAAGCGTTTTTTTGTTAAACAAAATGTCGATTTTTACACACTTACTTTTTTACGACCAAACATATGACAAGTTCCTTTTCATCTTCTACCCAACATTATTCCAGGATCTGTAATCGGTATTAGTATTTTTGATTTCTGTAAATATTTTTGGTTTTTCGCAATTCATTTCATGCAGTGTCGGATCATTGAAGTTTTGTACAGTTCATCTGATTGGTTTCAATTAACTTTTTCCGTACACCCTTGCTCCCTGTGAAGTCCACCTTTAGGTTTCTTATTCGTTGATTTTAGTAACCATTTGTTCTAAGTATTGCCTTTTAACCTCTAAAGGTAGCAACTACTTATCCACTGTTTGTGAATATATAATACCGTGTGCACTTAAAACAGTATTTTAAATTTCCAGAACTGTATAATTTTTGATGTACTGGTATGTCTACTTTTTTTAAAGCAAATGTTAATTATGGTATCGTTCTTGGCTTCTCTACCTTAAATTCAGCAACAATTATTGTTCCACCTGTATATTGGTAGGCTGATTGTGTTTTACAAATACATAATATTCTTGATAACCTCATGTTTAAGATTTAAGTGGTACGCTGTCAGCAGTGGACAACTATCAAACTAGCTAGAATACCAGTTGGTGGGTGGTTTTACAATTTAAAAGAAATATAAATGGTTAGCTGTCGTATTTCAACAGTCATGGCTACATGAAATATGCATTATTTTACTGATGTCTTCTATGCCTAATATGTAAATGAACAAATTTAGCATCAGTTTAACTTTAAGCAGTTGTTTGACTATGTGCAGGAATGAGCTTAGTCAGATCAAATCGGTAGTCATCGTTTAGTCAATGTGGTCGTTGATGTTGGTAGTGCATGTCAACGTTGAATAAAAGTCAGACAACACTTCAGTAGTTTGAAGTCCGCTTCTTACCGTGCTGGTTCAAAACAACACTTGCCTCTGGAAAAGGCACTTCTAGTTCAAATTGCAGTATTTAACTAGGCAGACGGACGTTCAGGTATATGTAACACTGTGTGATATAGTGGTTGTTCTTCTATAATCGTACTGTATAAATTTTGAGTCATTGTGCAGTTCACAATGACGGTTTTACATTGCACGATACATTACTCCATCATAACTGTCCCTCCTCTCCATTTGCAGATAGCAAAAACGTGGATCCTTGATAATTGCATCGCTTCGTTACCAACACTGGCTTGCTGATTCCTTTCTCCAAAGTTGGTAAGATATAAGTTGATCTAATTTTATGTCGTAACTGGTATTGTTACGCGTTTATTTATCATCGTATTCCAGCTCACAATTTGATGGATAGTCAAACAGTAATTTTGTTAAAGTTTTTCTTCTTCCCAAACAACATTACCATTCGCCTTCTATTTTCGTACGGCCTACTGCTGACAGTACATACATGGATGTACATATTCATCTGTTCAGTCATTAGGTAGACCAACTGTACAGTAAAGCTAAGTGATGCTATGTTGCTACATCTACGAAATAGATGAAATTTTCATATTTCAAATAACACTGCTAATTATATCAAAGCAATGCGACAAACTGTTGGAAAGTTCGGGATTTCGTAATGATTTTAAATTTGATAGACATGCTGTAGTAGGGGAAAAAAATAAAACAGAAGTGTAGATTTAAGAATTTGCCCTGTCAATTTCATAAGCGAGCATACATCAAATCTATGCTTATTGAATATTACTACTTGATAGATTAAGACTGTTTTAATTTTTTCTCTTTGTTAAACTTGAAGTTGTACTGTTTTCTCATTTCTGAAGATTGCTTACCGGATCATATGAAAAACTATTTTCAGTTTTCTTTACTACACAGCTTATTGTTACAGCATATAGCAGGTTCAATTTTACCGACCATTGTTAATTACTAATTTTGTTTTCTACCTACATAAATACTTTGTTATCTGCTGCTCAAATAAAAATTATCCGTAGGATGATGTTGTACTAAGAGGATTAAACCGGTGTAAATCTTGGTAAGTAAATTGTAGTCGGAGGTTGAAACATGGTGGTTTGCTAATTTGATCACGGATGTGGGAAGTAATCATGTTTAAGAACAATAAGTTTAGGAATATGAATATGTAGACATAGAATATAATTTGCTCTGTTCTGCTCATCCTACACAGTTTGCATCTAAACTGAGTACTGAAGTAACCTCAATACAACCGTCATTGGATTTCAGTCAGGTTTTGACGTTGTGTGGTTAGTTAACTGTTTAACTTCCTTTTGACATATGACTCCCGTGTCAGCTACTCCTATTTTCTTACTGGATGGTAGATTGAAATGTGAATGTTAAGTAAGGCAAATGGTAGCTGTACTTTTCAATTTTTATTTCATTAGTTTGTGAGTTCACTGTTTTGTTCAAACCATATAAACGAGTTGTTTTTAGTTTTACAGCAACAGGGGACAACGATGGAAGATACAAGCACGTCCTGTGGAGATGCGTCATATAGGCCAAAGATAAGCTCAGGACGGAGTGGTCGTAATGGTACGTTATGTCGGTTTACATACCTTTATTTAGTTCACGAATTAACACACTACAACTACTGCTTTCCACTGTAACAAAAACAAGGAAAAAAGAAAATGGACGATGTGCTCACTGAGTTCACGCATCAGTGTGTTTACAAATATAGGCACAGGTAATGGTGTACTCTTATTCTTCCTGTCTCTTACGAACTATAATATAACATGGAATAACCCATTTACCTGTTGCGTTTTAAACATATTTACGTTTGCTAATATCAACTTTAGATATTGTATGGTTTACGCAGTAAAGTTCACTTTGCTGTTAATCAACCTTACAATGGTTCCTCTACCACTTTGTTTTTTCTTGGTATGTTTACAGTACACATTCGTGTTGAAAACACTGACCCATAAACTATTGGAACAGGAGCTGCGGTGCAGCCATGGAATTTTGGTGGTCCTACCAATGTTTGCTCAAGTTGTAATGCAACAGTTTGGTACAAAGAAAGGAACAGGAAGTCAAGAAGACCCGTGAATCCGAAGTTTTCTATTTGCTGTAAGGGCGGTAAAATTAAATTACTGGGGTACAAACAATGCCCTGACTATTTACATAGCCTGCTTGATTACAATGGTGGTCGTGACAGTTCTAATTTCAGAGAGAACATACAGGTATATAATGAGAAGTTTGCATTTACATCTATGGGTGGCCGTATTGATAATTCAGTGAACATAGGTCGGGGTCCTTATGTATTTAGAATTAGCGGGCAGAATTATCATAAAATAGGCTCTATGCTACCCACCGAGGGGCAAGCTAAATTTGCACAACTATATATCTATGACATAGCCAATGAGGTTACTAACAGAGTTAATGCGCCTGGGATGTCCGCTACCCAGTCTACAAACCCTCATATTATTAAAAATTTAATATTTATGTTCAATGACTGTAACGAGCTGGCTAAGGTGTTCCGGATGGCCAGAGACAGGTATGAGAGTAGTAGTTTGACCAATGTTTCGCTTCATTTGTTGGAAAGGAGGGGTAGAGATGGTAGGCAGTACAATATACCAACAACTTCTGAGATTGCAGCGTTGGTTACAGGGAATGGTAGCCGAAGTGAAGGTTATAGAGACATTATAATCGAGGAGAAAAGTGGACTGCATAAGAGAATTAACGAGAAACACCCCAATTTTATGGCCATGCAGTTTCCCCTCTTATTTTCCTATGCAGAGGATGGTTATAGACTTAACATACCTTATCAGTCCGTCGACCCAGTTGATATCGGTAAGGACGACATGGTAACCATGCGTGAATATTATGCGTACATACTGCAATATAGAGAGGGAGATGGTTATACCTTGCTTTATGGTGAGAGATTGTTCCAGCAGCTAATAGTTGATGTATACTGTTGCATTGAGGAGGACGGATTGAATTGGATCAGAAATAACCAACATAACATCAGGTCTGAACTGTACAAATGGCTGAAGGAGAATGGTTTTGCCTTCTTCTTTTATTGGTGGGCCTAGGTATATGATTCAAAACTACCAAGATGCAATGGCAATTTGTCGATGGGCTGGTTCTCTAGATTACTTTATCACATTTACATGCAACTCTCACTGGCCAGAGATTAAGGAGTGCTTAAAAACAATTCCAGGTCAAAGGGCAGAAGATAAACCGGATATAATTTCACGTGTTTTTCACATCAAGTTGCAGCAATTGATGCATGACATAAAGGAAAAAGAACATTTTGGAAAACTAAATGCAGGTCCGTCACATCATGCACTAAAATTTCCTTCAAAATATTTACATACACTGAGAATATTGATTAATTTTGGTAAATATTTTTACAGCTTTGTACGCTATTGAATTTCAAAAGCGTGGCTTTCCTCATGCACGTGTCTTACTGTTTGTACGAAGGGAGGACAGACCAAAACGACAGCTGAGGTGGATAAGGTGGTTAGTGCAGAATTACCTGACCGTCAGGCAGATCCTGTTGCATACCAATCAGTCAGTTAGTTTATGGTACATGGACCATGCGGCATTTATAATCCCAACTGCCCATGTATGATAAACGGTAAATGTTCAAAACATTACCCAAAACGGATTAATTATAAAACGACGTATGATAAACATGGTTTTCCAAATTACAGAAGATGCAACAACGATAACTTTGTCACCACATTATCTGGGGTTAATCTAATAATTGTTGGGTAATACCGCATAATGTGAGTTTAGTTGTGAAGTATCAAGCACACATTAATGTTGAGATATGCAATCGTTCGAAGTCTATTAAATATTTGTTCAAGTGCATTCACAAAGGCCACGATAGGGCTGCTGTTGTAATTGAGGAAAACAATGCAACAAACCAGAATTTTATTCGAGCGGTGGATGAAATAAAGACTTATATAGATTGTTGTTACATATCAGCTTCAGAAGCAAGTTGGAGAATTTTCAAATTTGATATTCACTATCGAAAACCTGAAGTCAAACGATTACACTTTCATTTACCTGAAGAGCAAAATGTTGTTTTCCACGATGACGATAATTTGGCTGAGGTAGTATGTCAACCTGCTGTTAACAATACTATTTTCACTGAATAGATGGAAACTAATAAAATTAGTGAGGAGGCACGAAAGCTAACATATGTAGATTTTCCTTCAAATTGGGAATGGAACAAAAAAATTGGCAAGTGGACAGCATGGAAAAAAGGGGACACAATGGGAAGAGTTTATTTCGCTCATCCAACATGCGGCGAACGATTTTATTTACGTCTACTGTTAAACATTGTCAAAGGACCAACCTGTTATGAAGAGATACGAACCGTTAATTCCGTTGTTTATGACTCTTTTAAAAGTGCATGTGTTACACGTGGATTATCGAAAGATGATAATGAATGGAACATAGCTTTAACTGAGGCATCACGTTGGGCAACTACAGCGTCTCTATGTGAACTTTTTGTGATGTTGCTACTTTTCTACGAAGTATCCGACCCACTACAACTTTGCAATAGAAATTGAAAAATGTTGGCGGAGGATATTGAATGGCGTTGCCTTCATACGTACGAACAACAAGCCGATTGTTTTGATGACTGTCAACTTAAGTTGGAGACTGTACCTGAATTAGAGAAGATATTGAGTAAAAGTGGTAGATCTGTAGCAGAATTTAACTTCATTCCTCCATCAGAACTTATTCCATGTGACGACCGCCCATGGCTCCTGCACTCAAACAAGGAGATAGTGCGTTGAAAGGCGTGCCCGGCAGCCATGGACGATCATCAAGGTAAGGTAAACACAGAATAGTCTATCGTATTACTCACAGCGCATGGATAAAATACAATAGAGAAATATATATATAGTGAAGCTTCACTAAATAGAATCCCATCAATACAATACAAAACAATTTGATACAAACATCTGAATAGTCAATACATCAAGCCTCACTACATATCACTCAGAGAATCATACAAGCAGCGGAACATCCAGTACATATAGTAAAAAAAAACAATATGCAAAAGCCTCCATCTTGTCTTCGTCATCAACAGTGTTGGTCACTAAGAACAGCACCTGTCACCTGCTACCTAGTCTGCCCATCCCAAAATGGATGAACAGCCCAAGGTAATAAGAGTTGAATATAAAACCTTGAGTCAGACAAAAGTACTAGTGAGTGGTAAATCAACTATCAAACATACCAAAAGAGCATAAAGGGTAAAAAGGAATAGGAACCCAACCATCCCACTCCACCTCTTTCTACAGTGATTGCCCCCAGACACACTAAGCAGAAACAAACATAGCAAAGCAGACAATTAAAGTAAAGCAGTCATCACTCGAGTCAAGGTCGATGTTTTCCAAGTGCAAACCCCCAAGGCCTAAACCAAGATCAGATAAGCACCCACAAAACATCGCTCTTGAGACCGACTGACGATACAACCAAAGCATCCAAACATCCATGACTCTGGCTATCACTGTTATCATTGCCTCGATATCACCGTTAATTGAATGACCGGCTCATTCTTTCATCCGTCCGTCAAGGGCTAATGGTAACCCCGGTTCTAGACAGAACTCCGCACGTCGTCGTGACCCATGCCTAGGACTATCGAATCTGCCCAGAGTACTCGACCATCAACTATTAGTCGATTGGGACCATCGAATCTGCCTAACGTACTCTTGCTTTGAGCCTGCTAGAACCTTCAACAACGATGAGATCTCAGCCTCCTAGTCATCCTCCTCGACGACTATTCTCATACTAGCTCAAGCGCCTCTTGAGCCAACCATTATCAACGAACTCGAACCATATCACCGAGTTATCAACATGCTTGGGTTGATCCCGTCTGCATTAAACCAAGGCTATCTCACATCATGCTTTGCTCCGTCGCATCATAGCAAAGTCCTATCTCAACATCATCATAAAATCTATCCATATGAGCTTTATCATCCGCTTCATATGCCACAAGCAGCTTTCCTTATTCAAGAGCCTTCCCACTTAGCTTTTGAATCATCTTCGACCAACTTGTCCAAATCAAATCATCAATCAACTAATTTATAACAATCAATCAGATCAATCATTAATCCAAGTAATCAATCATTCAAACAAGATCTAAATAAACAGTTATAATAATAATGGCAATTTCGTAAATAAAGAGTCCAAATCTAACAAGCATGAATTCTAAGTAATATCTTGATGAACGAACTAGCATAGGTTAACATGTAGTAAAGTGGATATCAAAACATTATGAACGATGGATCTACATGCAGACTTAAGGAAAATGCATGAAATCACTATCTTTAACACACAAACAAGCCACCGATCCAATATACTCCTTTTGGTCCGTGTGAGAGATAACCACCACTCACCGAATCACCTAAACGCTTCAAAAGCGACTAACTTCAGATCTGGACAGCAAATGATCTAGCTTGATCCGACAAGATTTCCCTTCAAACGATGAAATCTCTCTTCGATGGATGTAGATCTTCAATTTTGGCTCTTGGATCTTCGATTTAGATGGATGGAAGCACAAGATTAAAGTGGAGAAAAGAAGTGAAGAAGTGTAGTACTCGAGCTCTCAAAATGGCAGCACTTCGTCGCTTCAAAATCCGGATCCCAAAAAGTGAAGGAAGCACGTGTATTTATAGGTTCGAAATCCTTAAGTCGTTCGCCCGCCCTTAAGTCGGTCACGACTTAACAAGGCCCCACGACTTACGACTCAAGCCTCTACACGACCTAACGACTCAAGCCTATGCACGACCTAAAACACATGCGCGCGACTTAACACACACGATCAAACACTTAGGCACGACCTAAGACTCAACAGGATACGAGTTAGCGACCTAACACACTCCCGCATTTCTACCTAAGTCCTAAGTCGTTTGGATGACTCAACGACTCAACGACAGACAGGGCTAAGCGACCCAGCGGCCTAACACCCTTGCCTTATCTCGTCCACGACCTAAGCCTTATCTCTTCCACGACCTAACTACAAACACAGGGTATCACTAACTAAACTTCAACGACCTAAGCCATCTTCCTTAAGCCGCTACCTGCCTTAAGTCGCTTCACCGACCTATCTTCCTTAGGTCGGTAACTCGTTCAACCAACCTATCTCCTATACCACTATTCCTTAGGTCGTTTACTAACTTAAGCCATTAACTCCTAAATCGTTAGTTCCCTTAGGTCGGCCAAACCCCTAAGTCGCTCACTCCTATAGGTCGGTCACTCCTATAGGTCGCTCCAACTCCTAAGTCGCTCCACCGACTTATGCTACGACACGACCTAACCCTGGACGACTCATCTCTAGACGACTTAAGCTCCGAACGACTTAAATTCTAAACGACTTAACAACACTAACGACCTAATAACAACAATTATACGATCCGTAAAAATACGGGTCGTTACATTCTCTCCCCCTTAGGAATTTCGCCCCCGAAATTCCAAACAAACAAGAGCAATCAAAGACTATTCTGCATGCCTACCATCCATAGCAATCAACAAACCATGCATCCAATTACTAGCCTAGCATGCAGAATTCTATAACTAGAACAAGTTACAAATTCATGAGATGTCACGACACCTTAGGGCCATACCTCGAAGAGTTCAGGATGAGCTGCCTTCATCCTCTCTTCCTCCTCCCATGTACAGTCGTTAACATCATCACTCCATTGTACCTTGAGCAATTTGACTACCTTCCTCCTAAGCTGTTTCGTGTCAGCTTCCACAACACGAAGCGGTTTACGAGGTCTTCTAACAACTGGATCAACTTCTAAATCTTCATAGCTATCAGCAGAAACCACTGTATTCGAGTCGTGCACATACTTCCGTAGATACGATACATGAAAAACATTGTGCACACTCGCCATCTTTTCCGGTAACTCCAATTTATACGCGAGCTTTCCAATTCGCTCGATGATCGGGAATGGTCCAACAAATCTCGGAGTCAATTTTCCTTTCTTCCCGAATCGAATAACATTCTTCAGTGGAGAAATCTTCACAAAAACCATATCACCTACGTCGAATTCCAAATCCTTACGACGCTTATCGGCATAACTTTTCTGACGGTCCTGGGCTGCCTTCATTCGTCGCCGAATGATCTCTATGCAATCCGAAGTCTGTCGAATCATTTCTGGCCCAAGTATCAACTTTTCTCCTGTTTTCAACCAACATGTCGGAGAGTTACATGGTCTTCCATACAATGCTTCATACGGTGCCATACCAATGCTTGACTGGTAACTGTTATTATACGAAAATTCCACCAAATGAAGATGATCTTCCCATGATCCTCCGAAGTCCAAAACACATGCTCTGAGGAGATCTTCCAAAACTCGATTGAATCTCTCGGTCTGACCATCTGTTTGGGGGTGATAAGTTGTACTCAAACACAACTCGGTTCCCAAAACTTCCTGGAAGCTCTTCCAAATCTACTAGTGAACAATGGGTCTCGATCGCTCACTATACTTTTCGGAACACCATGGAATCGAACTATCCACTTAACATATAGCTCAGCCAATTTCGATGCAGTCCTGGTTGATCGAACAGGAATGAATCTTGCACTCTTAGTCAAACGATCTACGATGACCCAAATCCCTTCATTTCCTGCTCTGGTTCTAGGTAACCCATCGATAAAATCCATCGATATTTTCTCCCACTTCCATGTAGGAACTTCTAATGGCTGAAGTAATCCACTTGGCTTCTTCTGTTCGGCTTTTACCAACTGGCAGTTCATACATTTGGAAATAAAATTTCCAACATCCTTCTTCATACCTTCCCAGTAATAGGTTCTCTTCATATCCCGATACATCTTATTTCCACCTGGATGAATTGTCAGCTTCGGGTGATGACTCTCCTTCAGAACTTCATTCCTCAATTCATCTATATTGGGAACAACTAGTCGTCCTTGTTTCCGAAGCCAACCCTCTCGATCGACCTCGAATCCTTTATCCTTCTCTGGGTCCAACCCTGATTCCAAATCATGGATAATCTTGATAAGCTTATCGTCTCGCTTTTGGCCCTCGCCAATCCTTTCCACAAGAGTAGGTCTTATCGATAAGTTTGCCAACATCTCAGGTTCCAATTCACATCTAGGCCTGAAGTCGAATCCATCCAAATACTCAAGACTCTTCCATTCTGAAAACATGGCTCCCAATCCTGCATGTCTTCGACTTAACGCATCTGCCACTGCGTTACCCTTTCCCGGAGTATAGGCTATATCAAAATCATATGATGCTAAAAACTCTAGCCATCGTTGCTGTCGAATATTCAAATCTTTTTGGAAGAAAAGATACTTCAACGACTTATGATCTGTAAACAACTCGAATCGAACTCCCAATAGGTAATGTCTCCACATCTTCAGAGCAAATACAATCGCCGCCAAATCCAAATCATGAGTCGGATAATTCCTTTCATGCGGCTTTAGTTGTCGACTTGCATATACAACAACTTTATCCTTCTGCATTAACACTTCTCCAAGTCCAGTACCACATGCATCGGTGTAAACCACCATCTCATCATTTCCACTTGGAATAGTCAAAACAGGAGCACTTGTTAGTCGCTCTTTCAGGATTCCGAAAGCTTGTTCACACTCAGCATCCCATCTGAACACTTGGTTCTTTTTCGTCAATCCTGTTAATGGTGTAGCTGTCTTGTAAAAGCCTTTGATAAACCGACGATAATATCCTGCTAATCCAAGAAAACTTCTCACATCAGATGCATTCTTAGGTCTAACCTAATCCTGGATCGTTGCCACCTTGGCGGGATCAACCGCTATTCCACTTCCAGAGATAACATGCCCTAAGAACCTCACTTTGCTCTTCCAGAAGTGACACTTCGAAAACTTAGCCCTCAGCTGATGTTTTCGCAGGGTCTCCAAAACAGTATGCAAGTGCGTCTTGTGCTCTTCTTAAGTTCTGGAATAAATCAAAATATCATCCACGAACACAAGTACAAACTTGTTCAACTGATCCCTGAACACTCTATTCATAAGATCCACAAAATATGCTGGTGCATTGGTCAATCCGAACGGCATTACTAACCACTCATAGAAACCTGATAGTATCCTAAAAGCAGTCTTCGGCACACTATCCTTTGCCACTCTTAATTGGTGAAATCCCGTTGCCAAATCCATCTGAGAAAACACCTTGGCTTCGTGAAGCTGATCAAACAAGTCATCTATTCTCGGCAATGGATACTTGTTCTTCTTAGTCATTTTATTCAGCTCACAATAATCCACACACAACCTCAACGATCCATCCGTTTTGGTTGCAAACACAACTGGTGCACCCCATTCGGACACACTACGCCGAATGAATCCTTTCTGTAAAAGATCATCAACTTGCACCTTCAACTCTTGTTGTTCTCTAGGCGCCATTCGCCTTAGAGGCATCACAACAGGTCTGGCTCCTTCAACTAGATCGATGCGAAACTCGATCTCTCTATGCGGCGGTAACCCTTTGACCTCATCAAAGACATCCTCAAATCCATTCACAATTGGCACCGACGACAGTCCATCCCGTGAAACAACCAGCGAATACATGAAGCTCATGAAGACGCCTTCTTCATGCTTACATCGTATCACAACCTTTCGCCCTTCCACATTCTCGACTGTCACTTCCAGCCTTTCACAAGCAACCTTTGCCGCATACTTCCTATGCCAGTCCATACCCAAAATAATTCCAAACCCCGCAAAGTTTAGAACAAAACAATCACAAACAAAGAGCAATCATGACTCGATACAACCAGACCACGGCATACCATACACAAACAGGATGAACCCCCAACTGGATTAGTCACAACCAATGGTCTATCAACAATATCTGGTTCTAAACCCAACCGGCCTACAAGTTCATTACAAACAAAAGAATGCGACGCCCCAGTATCAAATAACACTCTAACTGGAGCACCACAAATGGAAAGAGTATCTTGTACCACCACACTCTTTCCTTTCTCTTCCGTAGTAGGAGCTTTTGAAGATGATGGAACAACCCCCAAAGCATAAGCTTGCACAATCTGTTTGTCCTTCCGCGGTTCTGGATAATTCTTTCTGATATGCCCCAGCTTGTCAAAGTTGTGGCACTTCACCGGCACTCTCGGATTCTTACAATCTCTAGAGAAATGGCCCTTTTGCTGACAATTGTAGTAGGTCACTTCACCCTTCGGCTTCTTCTGGCCATCCTTACCCTTCTACTGCTGCTGCTGCTTTCTCTTCTTGTTTCCACCCTGCTGTGGTTTAGATTCCTCCTTAGTCACAGCAACAACAGATCCTTCCTTAGGAAACAGATTCTCATGCCTGAGAGCTTTCTCCACAAGCTTCTCAAACGGATCGTCCAAATGATCCACCAACTGCCTCCCAAGGTAAGTGTCCAAACCTGTCACAAACTTCTCATTCTTCTGATAGGGAGATTCAATATACGACCGAGCATACTTGGGCAAAGCTTCAAACTCAGAAACATACTCAAGAACTGGTCTTCCACCTTGCTTGAGTTCCACAAATTTCTTAAACAGAACGGATTTCTGAGCTGTAGAAATGAACTTAGCTTCAAATCTAACTTGGAATTGCTCCTAAGTAATTTCTTCCTCTGGAGTATCAATGGTGATAGAGTTCCACCAATCAGAAGCTCTTCCCTGAAGCTGTCTTGATGCAAGCTTCCTTTTGGTTACATCCTCGATTTCCAAATCACCAAAGATCCTTCTACAAGCATCTATCCATCTCTGGACTTCTATGGTTGATTCTGTTCCCAAGAAAACCTTTCCTCCAAGAGCAGTATAGTCTTTACACAGCTTAGCAAAATCTACCGGTTTTGGAGCTTGAACTTGAACTCCAACATCTACCGTTGGCCCTGGAGCTGGCATCCTTCTCATGATTGAAGTCATCATGGCCTCAAACATAGCAGCATAATCAGCAGCCCCCTCAGAATCACGGCCTTCCCTAGCATCTGGTCCCCCCCTTCGACTCATTCTTAATGTCTATAAAAGAATGATTAGTACGCCTTGAGAAACAACTGCATAAGAGGTTCTAATCCTTCTAAGCTACTATATTATTTATAGTAATCATCCATCAAAATACAATTACTTCTCTCATACGTAGTTACGTCAGCGAGCATTGGCTAAAATCGATTAACCAAAGCTCTGATACCAAATGTGACGACCGCCCATGGCTCCTGCACTCAAACAAGGAGATAGTGCGCTGAAAGGCGTGCCCGGCAGCCATGGACGATCATCAAGGTAAGGTAAACACAGAATAGTCTATCGTATTACTCACAGCGCAGGGATAAAATACAATAGAGAAATATATATATAGTGAAGCTTCACTAAATAGAATCCCATCAATACACTACAAAACAATTTGATACAAACATCTGAATAGTCAATACATCAAGCCTCACTACATATACTTAGAGAATCATACAACCAGCGGAACATCCAGTACATATAGTAAAAAAAACAATATGCAAAAGCCTCCAGCTCGTCTTCGTCATCAACAGCGTTGGTCACTAAGAACAGCACCTGTCACCTGCTACCTAGTCTGTCCATCCCAAAATGGATGAACAGCCCAAGGTAATAAGAGTTGAACATAAAACCTTGAGTCAGACAAAAGTCCTAGTGAGCGGTAAATCAACTATCAAACATACCAAAGGAGCATAAAGGGTAAAAAGGAATAGGAACCCAACCATCCCACTCCACCTCTTTCTACAGTGATATCCCCCAGACACACTAAGCAAAAACAAACATAGCAAAGCAGACAATTAAAGTAAAGCAATTATCATTCGAGTCAAGGTCGACGTTTTCCAAGTGCAAACCCCCAAGGCCTAAACCAAGATCAGATAAGCACCCACAAAACATCGCTGTTGAGACCGAGTGACGATACAACCAAAGCATCCAAACATCCATGACTCTGGCTATCACTGTTATCATTGTCTCGATATCACCGTTAATTGAATGACCGGCTCATTCTTTCATCCGTCCGTCAAGGGCTAATGGTAACCCCGATTCTAGACAGAACTCCGCACGTCGTCGTGACCCATGCCTAGGACTATCGAATCTGCCCAGAGTATTCGACCATCAACTATTAGTCGATTGGGACTATCGAATCTGCCCAGCGTACTCTTGCTTTGAGCCTGCTAGAACCTTCAGCAACGATGAGATCTCAGCCTCCTAGTCATCCTCCTCGACGACTATTCTCATACTAGCTCAAGCGCCTCTTGAGCCAACCATTATCAACGAACTCGAACCATATCACCGAGTTATCAACATGCTTGGGATGATCCCATCTGGATTAAACCAAGGCTATCTCACATCATGCTTTGCTCCATCGCATCATAGCAAAGTCCCATCTCAACATCATCATCAAATCTATCCATATGAGCTTTATCATCCGCTTCATATGCCACAAGCAGCTTTCCTTATTCAAGAGCCTTTCCACTTAGCTTTTGAATCATTTTTGACCAACTTTTCCAAATCAAATCATCAATCAACTAATTTATTACAATCAATCAGATCAATCATTAATCCAAGTAATCAATCATTCAAACAAGATCTAAATAAACAGTTATAACAATAATGGAAATTTCGTAAATAAAGAGTCCAAATCTAACAAGCATGAATTCTAAGTAATATCTTGATGAACGAACTAGCATAGGTTAACATGTAGTAAAGTGGATATCAAAACTTTATGAACGATGGATCTACATGCAGACTTAAGGAAAATGCATGAAATCACTATCTTTAACACACAAACAAGCCACCGATCCAATATACTCCTTTGGGTCCGTGTGAGAGATAACCACCACTCATCGAATCACCTAAACGCTTCAAAAGCGACTAACTTCAGATCTGGACAGCAAAGGATCTAGCTTGATCCGACAAGATTTCCCTTCAAACGATGAAATCTCTCTTCGATGGATGTAGATCTTCAACTTTGGCTCTTGGATCTTCGATTTAGATGGATGGAAGCACAAGATTAAAGTGGAGAAAAGAAGTGAAGAAGTGTAGTACTCGAGCTCTCAAAATGGCAGCACTTCGTCGCTTCAAAATCCGGATCCCAAAAAGTAAAGGAAGCATGTGTATTTATAGGCTGGAAATCCTTAAGTCGTTCGCCCCCCCTTAAGTCGGTCACGACTTAACAAGGCCGCACGACTTAAGACTTAAGCCTCTACATGACCTAACGACTCAAGCCTATGCGCGACCTAAAACACATGCGCGCGACTTAACACACACGATCTAACACTTAGGCACGACCTAAGACTCAACAGGATACGACTTAGCGACCTAACACACTGCCGCATTTCTACCTTAGTCCAAAGTCGTTTGGACGACTCAACGACTCAACGACTCAACGACTTAACGACACACACGGCTAAGCGACCCAGCGGCCTAACACCCTTGCCTTATCTTGTCCACGACCTAACTACAAACACAGGGTCTCACGACCTAAACTTCAACGACCTAAGCCATCTTCCTTAAGCCGCTACCTGCCTTAAGTCGCTTCACCGACCTATCTTCCTTAGGTCGGTAACTCGTTCAACCGACTTATCTCCTATACCACTATTCCTTAGGTCGTTTACTAACTTAAGCCATTAACTCCTAAGTCGTTAGTTCCCTTAGGTCGGCCAAACCCCTAAGTCGCTCACTCCTATAGGTCACTCCAACTCCTAAGTCGCTCCACCGACTTAGTCTACGACACGACCGAACCCTGGACGACTCATCTCTGGACGACTTAAGCTCCGAACAACTTAAATTCTAAACGACTTAACAACACTAACGACCTAATAACAACAATTCTACGATCCTTCGATCCGTAAAAATACGGGTCGTTACATTCTCTCCCATTAGGAATTTCGCCCCCGAAATTCCAAACAAACAAGAGCAATCAAAGACTATTCTGCATGCCTGCCATCCATAGCCATCAACAAACCATGCATCCAATTACTAGCCTAGCATGCAGAATTCTAAAACTAGAACAAGTTACAAATTCATGAGATGTCACGACACCTTAGGGCCATACCTCAAAGAGTTCAGGATGAGCTGCCTTCATCCTCCCTTCCTCCTCCCATGTACAGTCGTTAACATCATCACTCCATTGTACCTTGAGCAATTTGACTACCTTCCTCCTAAGCTGTTTCGTGTCAGCTTCCACAACACGAAGCGGTTTATGAGGTCTTCTAACAACTGGATCAACTTCTAAATCTTCATAGCTATCAGCAGAAACCATTGTATTCGAGTCGTGCACATACTTCCGTAGATACGATACATGAAAAACATTGTGCACACTCGCCATCTTTTCCGGTAACTCTAATTTATACGCGAGCTTTCCAATTCGCTCGATGATCGGGAATGGTCCAACAAATCTCGCAGTCAATTTTCCTTTCTTCCCGAATCGAATAACATTCTTCAGTGGAGAAATATTCACAAAAACCATATCACCTACGTCGAATTCCAAATCCTTACGACGCTTATCGGCATAACTTTTCTGACGGTCCTGGGCTGCCTTCATTCGTCGCCGAATGATCTCTATGCAATCCGAAGTCTGTCAAATCATTTCTGGCCCAAGTATCAACTTTTCTCCTGTTTCCAACCAACATGTCGGAGAGTTACATGGTCTTTCATACAATGCTTCATACGGTGCCATACCAATGCTTGACTGGTAACTGTTATTATACGAAAATTCCACCAAATGAAGATGATCTTCCCATGATCCTCCGAAGTCCAAAACACATGCTCTAAGGAGATCTTCCAAAACTCGATTGACTCTCTCGGTCTGACCATCTGTTTGGGGGTGATAAGCTGTACTCAAACACAACTCGGTTCCCATAACTTCCTGGAAGCTCTTCCAAAATCTACTAGTGAACAATGGGTCTCGATCGCTCACTATACTTTTCGGAACACCATGGAATCGAACTATCCACTTAACATATAGCTCAGCCAATTTCGATACAGTCCTGGTTGATCGAACAGGAATGAATCTTGCACTCTTAGTCAAACGATCTACGATGACCCAAATCACTTCATTTCCTGCTCTGGTTCTAGGTAACCCATCGATAAAATCCATCGATATTTGCTCCCACTTCCATGTAGGAACTTCTAAAGGCTGAAGTAATCCACTTGGCTTCTTCTGTTCGGCTTTTACCAACTGGCAGTTCATACATTTGGAAATAAAATTTCCAACATCCTTCTTCATACCTTCCCAGTAATAGGTTCTCTTCATATCCCGATACATCTTATTTCCACCTGGATGAATTGTCAGCTTCGAGTGATGACTCTCCTTCAGAACTTCATTCCTCAATTCATCTATATTGGTAATCACACCTTACATCGTTTACTACATGCTTTTCAGTACTGACTTTCACAAGCACTTTTGTTAACTTTCTTCCCTCTGCTTTCAGGCTGAAGTTACGGAGGGAAAAAATGCGGTTACATGACCGGTTTCTGTTGTATCTATTTTTATGGACTACCATCTGTTCATCTACACACTGCAAATTCATTTGTCACTATTTCCTACACTCTCTACCCTCACTACTACTATCTGCATTTCTATTGTATCTTTTTTTCGCGCTAAACTTGGATATTTGTAACTTACTGGTATGATTTATTTATTCTTAACACCGCTCATTACCTGTTTTTGCTCTCCAACACCTACATTTTCAACTGCTCTCTGTATGACGATCATAATTATAACTATATGCTGCACTCTCACTACCCTCACTACTACCACCTGAATTTATGATGTGTCTCTTTTTTTCCACTGAACTTGGATATTTGTAACTTACTAGAATGATATATTCATTCTTAACACAGCTCATTCCCTATTCTTGCTGTTTTCTCTTCCACACCTACATTTTCAAATGGTTGGTTTTGTGTATTACTTAAATAATACTAATTATTGGTTGACATTATGGAGAAAATAATTGGTGACAAGAGAATCAAGCTCATCAAGATTATCATTTTCTACATTGATTTTTATATTATACAGCTATTTCACGTACTGTTTGTACAGGTTTTTCCTAATAATAAAAAAACCTGAACACTAACTTTAATACATATAAATTACAAGTAATCAGCACAAGCATTAATCAGTGCTTATTTATCCATTACGACCCATACCAGCAATTAAGTTAGTTCAAAATCCAAATTGAATATTGATTACTACTCAAACTATGTACTCTAATGTTTTGCACATTTCAATACTATGAATTTAAGTTCATGGTCCATTAACGTGTTTGGCTGCTTATTTACAGCAATTTACTTCAACCTGTTTGTCTACCACATTATTGAGTACTTTTATATGTTTTACTTTTACTGGTATACATTCAATACTAATTCATCTTCCATAATTCAAATACTCAACGATTCTGTTAAAATTTTGTCTGTTAAAATTTTATTTCTCCTTGGATTCGTTCTTTGAACAATAATTTTTAAATCCTTCATCCTCACCTATTATCCATATATAAAAACAATATTTATTATATATTCATAAGTTATGGCTAAATTTGCAACTCATATAAAACATGTGTACATCCAAGCAACTACCATACACAATTTATGGACAAATCTGTATATGGATTCTTTGGGCATGAATGAGAAGTATATTATCCAGTGGAGGTGGAAAATGAAATATTCATTTTCTCCTCAATGGATAGCAGTAACTTACAGTAACTAAGGAGCAAATGTGTAACCTAAATATAAAAGGAAGGAAAATTCTGTTGGAACACATGGCCATACTCAGTAATCTTCTATGGAAGACTATTTTCTTCTGTTATATAACTAGATGCTGAAATTTGTTTTTTCAAAACATTTTTCTTACCATTTACCAATTCATTTCATTAACAGTTTCATGTTGGTTGCTGCTGACATGAGTATCTAAGGCTTGCTTGCAAATTGCTCAGGTTGATTATATAATTTTGATAAGTTCAACTTCATCATCTACCCTCTGACAATAAGATTATGTTCAGTGTTCAACAGTAGGTACAGTCTCATAATATAGGACAATTTGTGTCCATTTTCAACTTAAACTGACGAATTTTTTGCGCAACGTACAGTTTGGCTGAATTGCTAAGAAGAGGGACGGCTAAGGATAGGGATTTGGCAACGAGTTGTTCAGAGAAGATCATGCTCCTTGTGCGCTTAATGCTCAGCAGGTATTTCTAATATTGGCCTTTGCGAAATAGAGAGCGACCAGCAAACGTAGGATTGCGTACAATAGAACTGATACTAGGTGCACTTATCACAACTTGAAGTTATTTGCAGTCGACTATTGGATTAATGAAATAGGAAACAGTAGTTAGTTTTGGAAAAAGTTTACAGTTTTTTATTCACTTCTATAACTTCTACACAATGATCTCATATCTGCTCAGCAGTCCTATATCAACAGGTCATTTTCAAATTTTTAACAACTGCACCGCCTCTACTGCTTCAAACGAACAATAACTAATTGGTTTACTATTTCAATAACTGTGCACGCCACTTACCCTCAATTTGTAAAGTCGGTGTACGATAACATAATGAACATATCTGCAGTTGTATATCCTTTCTCCTCCTCTTTATTACTACTATACAAATGTGGTGTTGATTGCAGCGTGGGTGTCCATGGCTACTTTGAATAACACTGTTAATCGCCGTGTTACAAACACTGTACAGAACGACGACATCATGACGCATCCCCACTGTCATCAGACTTCGTCTCCAAACTGTCCACTTCTCGACTCAACATGTGTCAACACGCTTCACGCAAACAGTACATACTGTCCGGTACGCTTTTAGTTGAAGTCCACATTTTTTTCTCTTTTTCAGACCTTTCCATTAACTGTCCCAACATGCGGCAGTGCTATGCTCTAATGTTATGCACATTTCAATACTATGACTTTAAGTCTACGATCCATTAAAGTGTTTGACTGCTTATTTGCAGCAATTTACTTCAATCTGTTTGTCTGCCACATTATTGAGTACTGTTACAAGTGTTACTTTTACTAGTATACATTCAATATTTATTCATCTTCCATAGTTCAAAATACTCAACGATTCTCAAGCGTTGCTCTTCACATCTTATGTTAACACAGTTTGAATGTTCGTTAACATTCACATCCTACATAAACAAATCCAAGGATTTTTTTTTTCCGTATATGATATTGTCCTCATTTATAAACATTTACACAACACTCATGTTTAGGCAATGAATTATAAACATTTAATCTATGAAATAAATTAATTATATGGCACTCATTTAGTTACAATCCCGTGGCTTCAAATAATTAACAATTTATTACTGTCAAAGTTCTTGGTACTTAACGACGTCTCCAATTTTTTTTCTTCAGACTGTTTCTTTGTTAGGTTCTTCGTTTGTTATTTCCTCAAAACTTAATGCAGCTCAACAGTTAGAACTGCTCCAAATCCAGTTAAAGACAGTTTATTAATCTCAACGTTCATTTACCTTTCGACTATTTCATGATGTTCGAAAAATACTTACTTAACACAACTTTTTTTGGGATTGCAGATTATATTTTAAATTAGAGGACTTGACAGTAGATCGAACAGTGACAACGCAGGAAGATATAATTGTTGTTTATTTAAACTTCTGATCCATCCATATTTTTATAGCATAATTTTCTCTGTTAAAATTTTATTTCTCATTAGATTCGTTCTATGAACAACATTTTTAAATCCTTCATCCTCACTTATTATCCATATATATAAACAATATTTATTATATATGCATAACTTATGGCTACAGTTGCAAGTCATATAAAATATGTGTAATACCATACATAATTTGTGGGCAAATCTGTATATGGATTCTTTGGGCATGGATGAGAAGTATATTATTCATTGGAGGTGGAAAATGAAATATTCATTTTCTCCTCAATGGATAGCAGTAAATTACAGTAACTAAGGAGCAAATGTGTAACCTGAATATAAAGGAAGGAAAATTGTGTTGGAAGAGATGGCGATACTCGATAATCTTCTGTGGAAGACAATTTTCCGCTCTTATATATATAGATGCTGAAATTTGTTTTTACAAAACATTTTTCTTATCATTTACCAATTCATTTGATTAACAGGTTCATGTTGGTTGTTGCTGACATGAGTATCAGAGGCTTGCTTGCAAATTGATCAAGTTGACTATATCTTTTCGATCAGTTCAACTTCATCATCTATCCTCTGACAATAACATTATGTTCAGTGTTCAACATCGGGTACACTTTCGTAATATATGACAATATGTGCCCATTTTCAACTTAAACTGACGAATTTGTTGCACAGTGTACAAATTCTCTACTTCAGTGCAAACCTGTTTTAAGATTTAATGGAATGCACAATTTAATTAAGATTTTTTTTCATACATACATCGTGATTTGAGGATTTACAATCATTGGCAACTATTTCTAAATTATATTTATTTAATTGAATTTTGAGTTGTAAGTTATTATTGGAAAAATAAAGGAATTTGGAAAATGCTCATTATTCATTTGTAGGCTGAGCACATACATACAAGGCCAAGAACAATATCTCAGCTGCAGTACTTTTCATTCAAGTATATGAAATTCTCTCTATAAATTTAGTGTACCTATGTTACTGCTTCTAACTTAAGTCCTACTAAAAATAGCTTTACCCTTTTGTAAGTTAATAAAGTTTCGTATATGGACATACATAAGTTGCCCATCTCTTTTATAGAGCTGATTATAGATTCATACATTGGTGCCATATTACATTTCTTTAGAGCATTTACAGCAGATTTTTTATGCTGGTGAATAAATGTAAAGTAGAAAAAACTAGATTAGCAGAAAATAAGGAAAGAGATCGAAGCAGTGTTTAAAGTTAGCATAAACACAATGTCAGATAAGATGTTATGGTCAATGTTGTTGTAGTTATTGTATTATTATACCCACCCAATCATCAAAAATTTATTACTTTCTTCATATAGTTGTAAATTTGAACCACTTTCTTAATATATTTAACTTACACAAATTGTATTACAAACAGTATTTGCAAATGCATAACATGAGTAGTTTACAAAAATAGCAAGGTAATCGTTGTATAATGCCATATACAGAAAGAACTATATGAAAATGTATGCTTTTTATATTCTTAGTCATTATTTTATATTGAATACAAATATAAATTTGGTACCAATGATCCATGTCCAAGTTATTCTACATTAAGTTAGTAGAAGAAAGAAAGTGTGAAATCAAAGATCATATGACATAGAGCAATGCTACTTCACACTTTTGAACTGCGGAAATGCCCGTGTGCGTAGCACGGGCCTCTCATCGAACAATAACTAATTGGTTTAATATTTCATTTATTGTGCACGCCACCTACATTCAATTTGTTAAGTCAGTGTATGATAACACAATGAACATATCCACAGCTGTATATCCTTTCTCCCGCTCTTTATTAAAACTATACAAATATAGTGTTGATTGCAGCGCGGGTGTCCATGGCTACTTTGGACAATACTGCTAATCGCCGTGTTACAAACACTATACAGAACATCGACATCATGATGCATCCCCACTGTCATCAGAGTTCGTGTCCAAACTGTCCACTTCTCCAATCAACATGTGTCAACATCCTACATGCAAATAGTATACATTGTCCGGTATGCTTTTAGTTGAAGTCCACATTTTCTTCTCTTTATTTAACCTTTCCATTAACTGTCTCAACATGCGACAGTGCTATGCTTTCTCTGCCTACAAACTGTAGACCAAAAAAAAAAGGAACAGCTTACTACCCGCTGAAACGGAAACATGGGTGTGTGAAGACGGAGTAAAGATACGCCATCTAACCGTGGAAGCAACTCGGGCAGCAACATGAAGAAGATGGCGTCCAGACGGTGGACACACTTCAAATATTTCATCAACATCTTCAGTCCTCCGCATGTCTGTATTATTATCAGTAAATTGGATGAATAAGTATTTTATGTCCCAATATTGTTTTTGTTAGTTTCCACCAACCTTCTTTTGAATAAAGTAAAAAAAAAATTCCTGATATAGAAGGAAGGATGAATTGGTAATGATTCACATGTTTAATTCTCCTATTTTGGTACGTACGTGGATACCAATTTGTATAGCACATCAAATTTGATAATAGTACTGTTATCTTCAACTGGATGGTGTATAAATTATTTACTTTGGCTCTATCAAAATCACACAACTCATATTAAGAATCCCATTCTATGATATTGAGATTTGCACTAATATATCAATGACTAAAGTAATACTTCAATTTTTAAGTCTGTTACGTGCTTTATACGGTTAAAATGTGTTATCTAATCAGCTTTACTTAAATATAATTGCTTACGCAGATTTATGTACGCGCTCTTATTATTTTCATGTATTTACATGATCAGGCACATACTAGCTTATTTTAATCCTCACTTACCATCAATGGCAGTACCACTTTTCCCTGTGTGAACGTACTAACTCACTGCTCCTTCACATTTTCCTCTATCATTAGTACGTATAACATAAAAAATATAACTGACTTCAAATATGGTGTATAGAAACATTTCACAAACCGACAACTGTTATCACCATGTACTAAACTTTTCAAATGCACGTAAATTTTTCACTGTTGCAACTGTCCTTTGGATACAGTTATTTTCCCATAGTCAACCGATCAACCCCATTTCCCTAGGTAACTACATCCACTAAAAGCATATACAAACCAACTAATGCACACGTGTTCAAACGACGGCTTCTCAAAACTGTCCATCAGTTATACTCTTCAGTTTCCAACTACATATAATTCAACATGTTCATTTGTTATCCACCCTACGCCTCAGCAAATTATTATCTACCACTGTACAGTACTCCCCTGGTACTTCCCTCGCTTTAAACAAAACAAAATTCCTTCAGCCACTACACCTTCTATACAACCTACCCCACTGCAGATATCAAATTTCTACCTCTTCTACTACTACTCTGTTTGCCACTGTTGTTAACCTTTCTTCCATTTCTTCCAATAGATATCAGAATGGCGAACCAATATCAACTACTGTATGAGTTACAAGTTGGTCCTAACTGGGATCGCATACATGTACGACTGTCTAGGATGTGGAATTCAATCTCTAAAGCCGCAAAAGAGATTTACTCGACAAATCTTCATCTTCTTGACGTAAAGGTAAGCCGTAAACCCACTTAATATCTGAACATTTTGTTTACCCCTTACTTTCATGTTGCAACTAGATCATACTTTACTTTACGGTAGGGCAACCAAAAGCATGCGGTCGTGCTAAAGAGTTTGGTGGACAAATACTCAAAAATGTTTGAAGAACAATGTTTATACGAGATTGAAACGTTCAACGTCCACCCTGCGCAAAATACGTACCGTCCTATATATGAGGAGTTGATGATCATCCTTCGTAATGACACGAAAGTCAAACGGCTGCCACCAATACTGTACAATATTCCTAGATACAAATTTGGTTTTGTTGATAATGAAACTCTTGCTCAACGCATAGATAAGGTGGCTCAACTTACAGGTGCACTCACTTTTCCTACTACTACAAGCACTACACCATCGCTCTACCGTTTCCACTAACACTTCTAATCAAATTTCTTTGACATTCCTCTTTTTCTAGTCTTCCTACCAGATGTTGGTGGGGTGGTGCGAGGTATTTCAGATGTTGTCCAACTGACAACAAGGACCGGATGTCAAACATCTAAAAGAGAGATTACTGTTTACACTGGAAGGTTTAACATTTATCACCGTGTCACATTTACGTCTACATCTTCACTTGCTAACACTCTCCATTTCAACATTAACACAGTTTAAAAAATACATCTATTAGTTTGTGGGCTGACAAAACTGACCTCATAGATGTGACTGCTATTGAATCGGAAAAACAACCACCGTCGGTGATATTCACTTCTATGGTAGTCAAACTATTCAAAGGTAAACTGTCTTTACTCCTTTATATTTCATTGATGAATATAAACCTTATCTCCAAACTAATAATTATAGGAGAGTTTACATTTTCATCAACGAATGCTACACAAATATACTTCGGCACTGACTGTCCAGAGGTAGCAAAATTACTTTCCAGGTATACCACCAATTAATGTCTACCAACTATTGGTGATGCGTAAAATTCATCCACAACCTTATTCCGACTGCATTACTTTTCAGCATCGTTAACAGCGAAGGCAGTACCGTTACATCGATTGAGCGTCAATGACCTACATCTTCAACTACTTATGACCCGGAAATTAGAAGTACCATAGCTAATATGTTAGACAACATACGCTCTAGTGACTGCCACATAATTCAATATCTTTTATTCCTATCATTATGTTACCTTTACTTTTTGATTAACATTTTTCTATCTCTCCATCCTTTGCAGTCAAAGAAGTATGTCGTAAATGCAACATTGATGAGGATTAACACATCATCAGGATGGAATTGTCTTTCATGTCCCATTTGTAGGAAGACGGTGACAAAAGAAGCAACCGGTTTTAGCTGCTCTAAATGCAATAACAATATTACTCATCCACTTAACAGGTCTGCATAAGTAAGTTTACCATTCAATTTCAACTCCCTCACATTATGTTATATCCTCACAGGTATAAGATATCTATGGAACTTTTCGACCACACCGGTACTGCGACTGTGACTGCTTTTGACAAAGATGCTGCCTACTTCCTCAAACGAAGCATCGATGAGATGATGGATATATCTAAAACGGTACACATCTTACACCTACACTATTTCATCAATTTACATTACTAACTTCAAACTGTCTAATGTTACCATGCAACTGCTATCCCACTCCTTCATCTACTGCCTCACCCTACCTGACACTGCTGTTTCTTTTTCTTTAGACCAACGGTGACGAACTGATTGGTAAACTGTTCACCAGCTTGATGGGTACAGAAGCTCGGTTTGAATTCAGACCATCAAAGTACGAAATAATGAATTATGGAAAATCGCTCATTGTTAGTAGAGTTTCACATATTCACCACCCTAACAACTCGCTGTGACGCAGCGGATTAATCAAACAAAACTTCAATCGATGGAATGTAGCAATCGGTGAGTTGAAGATACCAAAATGCCCAAGTTCGTTGATCCAAAGATACCGAACTCTAGCTATCTCAAACACGTTGATAGCGCACTATACCGTGTTCAAAGATCTACGATTCTTCGCACGTTGATCTAGCGCACTAGATTCCGTGAATCGGCTTCTACGATCGTTGAATCGAGCGCACTCGATTAACCGAAAAAGGAGATAGGAGATTACACTCAACTACCAATTGGTATGAAAGCACAAAGCTAACAAAAGAGAATTTTATTCAAAAATCAACAACCACAAAAATGTACAACACACGCGTATTTATAGGAGTTACAACCCAGCCTTAAGTCGTACACGACTCATCCCCCACGACTCACGACTTAAGGCTCTCGACTCAACAATACAACACAACGCTGTACAACTCATAGGTCGGCACCGACTCAACGCAAGCGACTCAAACACGACCGACTCATCATAAGTCGTTACCGACTTAACTACACAACACAGTTGACACGACTCACACATATCCGACTTAACACAAGCGACCTTCATACAACTCCCCTTAAGTCGGTAGCGACTTAAATCACACGACTCAACATAGTAACACACATGACCGACTCAAAAGTAAACGACTCAACAAGCCAAACGACCCACGACTCGACTACATACCGACTTAAGAAACCCACGACATACGACTTAACAGAATACGACTCAACATACAATGCGACTCAGCCGACTCAACTCCTTGCCGCCTTAACTTCCTCCGACTCAAGGCCTTCAATAGATGGAGCTTTCCCTTGCTTCATGGTAAGTCGTAGACGACTTATGAAAGTATCGTTAGGTCGGAACATCTTCTCCTGAGCTTGGTTAAGTCGCAAACGACTCAAGCCCTCGTCATTAACTCGTATACGACTCAAATCTGTTTCCTTTATACGGTTTAAAGTGTTGTTAACTCGAGACTTGTTATCCCGTGATCTATTAAGTCGGAAACGACTTAATCCTACCCTCCTAAGTCGTGAATGACTTAACCTCTCCATGAGTCGTGTACGACTCATCTCTGGTAGAATTTTTGGTTGCGTTCCTTCTCTGTTCTGAGCTGCATCATCCTCCCCTGGTTGAGAAAAATTCGTCCTCGAATTTGTAAATTCTTCCCTCTCAGATTGTCCATCTCCATAATATGGCACAAGATGCTTAACATTGAATACGTCAGAAGTGTATACATCCTCCGGCAGCTTCAACTTATAAGCATTCTCATTGATCCGTTTCACAACTTCTACAGGTCCAATTTTCCTGGCTTTCAACTTATTATAAGTGCCCACTGGAAAACGATCCTTCGTTAACACAGCATACACCAAATCGCCTTCGTTAAATTCAACATTTCGTCGCTTCAAATCTGCAGTCTTCTTATATTTCTCATTCGACTTTTCCAATCGTTCCTGAACGATTTTATGACATTCAGTCAGCTCATCAACAAATTCAACAGCCCGTTTAACTGTTATCTTCGACTGTGGTACTACTGCCAAATCTAACGGTCCCCTGGGTAAAATTGAATAAACAATCTGAAATGGACTGAATCCTGTGCTACGATTCACTGCATGATTATGTGCAAATTCAGCTTGGCATAACTTCATGTCCCAACTCTTCAGATTATCTTTCACCAAACATCGTAACAAATTCCCCAATGATCTGTTAACAACTTCTGTCTGTCCATCAGTTTGTGGATGATAAGCACTACTAAATTTCAGCTTCGTTCCCACCATCTTCCACAAACTCAACCAAAAATGACTCAGAAAACGAGTATCTCGATCAGAAACAATAGATTCTGGTAAACCATGCAATCGATATACCTCCTTAAAGAATAATTGTGCCACTCGAACTGCATCCGCTGTCTTCTTGCAGGCAATAAAATGTGCCATCTTCGAAAACCTGTCCACTACAACAAATATCGAATCATTTCCCCTTTGAGTTCGAGGCAAACCCAAAACGAAATCCATGCTAATATCAACCCATGGCTTAGATGGTACTGGTAATGGCATATACAACCCTGCATTCGTTGCTGTTCCCTTTGACACCTGACAAATATGGCATCTCTCCACGAATCTTTCAACCTCTTTTCTCATCGACGGCCAAAAGTAAGACTGTGAAATCAATTGCAAAGTACTATCGCGGCCCACATGCCCTTCCTCGTGTAACTCTTTGACAATTTTCAACCTCAAGCTACAGTCTGGAATACATAACTGATTTCCCTTAAACAGGAAACCATCAACCAACATAAATTCATCGGTACTCCCATCCTTCACTTTCTCAACATATTTCACAAAGTAAGGATCTTCATTAATCATTTCTGGAAGTAATTCAAACCCCGTCACTTCAACCTTCATTGTCGTTAATAAATGACTCCTCCTACTCAAAGCATCAGCTACTCGATTTGTCACCCCTGATTTGTGCTTAACGACAAAAGTAAACTGCTGTAAATAAGCAATCCATGATGCATGTCTCGCTGAAATTTTGTCCTGTCCCTGTAAATGCTTCAAAGCTTCGTGATCAGTGTACAGAACAAACTCCTTCTGAAATAGATAGTGCCTCCAATGCTTAACAGCTTGTACAACAGCATAGAATTCAACGTCATATGTACTGTATCTCATCTTTGCCCCTGACAACTTTTCGCTAAAATAAGCAACTGGCTTCCCATTCTGACTAAGAACTCCTCCAATACCAACCTTCGAAGCATCTGTATGCAATTCAAACAATAACTGAAAATTCGGTAAAACAAGAATTGGTGCAGACGTCAACAATTCCTTGATCTTCTCAAAAGCAACTCCCGCTTCTTCTGACCATACAAATTGTTTACCCTTCATGCAATCAGTAACTGGAGCCATCACGCTACTGAAGTGTGGAATGAATCTTCGGTAGAATGACGCTAGCCCATGAAAACTTCTCACTTCCGTAATTGTCTTTGGCTGTGGCCAATTCCTGACTGCTTCAACTTTACTTTGATCAACTTGAATTCCTTCTCCTGAAACAACATAACCCAGAAATAAAACAGTATGCGTCATAAACACACATTTCTTCGTAGCAGCATAAAATTGTTCCTCACGAAGAATAATCAATACTTCCCTCAAATGTAGAATATGCTCCCATGTATTTCTGCTATAAATCAGAATATCATCGAAATAAACCACGACGAACTTCCCAATGAATGGTCTAAAGATTTGATTCATCACCCGCATGAATGTACTAGGTGCATTAGACAAACCAAACGGCATAACCAACCATTCGTATAACCCCTCTCTCGTCTTGAAAGCTGTCTTCCATTCGTCTCCAGGTCTGATTCGAATTTGATGATAACCACTCTTCAAATCAATCTTCGAGAATATAGTTTCCCCACTCAACTGATCCAACAAATCATCCAACCTCGGCATAGGAAATCTATATCGGACAGTGATCTTATTCAAAGCTCTACTATCTGTGCACATCCTCCATGTCCCGTCCTTCTTTGGTACTAATAATGCTGGCACGGCACAAGGACTCAAGCTTTCCTGAACACGTCCCTGTTCCAACAACTCTTCCACTTGCCTTCGTAACTCCTCATGTTCCTTCGGACTCATTCGGTAGTGTGGTCGATGTGGTAACACTGCTCCCGGCACAAGATCAATCTGATGTTGAATGTCTCTAAGTGGCGGTAACTTCTTAGGCCACTCCTCTGGAAAGACATCTTCGAATTCTTTCAACATTGGCTTTGCTTCATCTGGAATCTCAACTTCTTCACTACTCTCTCTCCCAATCAACAAAAATACTTCAGGCTCCTCTTCAACTTCCTTAACAAACTCTTTCAAAGTCAATAGAGTTTTTAATTCCTCAATCTCCTCTAGCTTGCTCTCCTTCTGCTGTTGCTTCTTAGGAACCAAAGTGATTTTCGTACCCTCGAACATGAAACTGTAACTATTGGCACGATCATCATGTTGAACTGCTCTATCAAACTGCCACGGTCTGCCCAACAACAAATGACACACGTCCATGTCTACAACGTCACACCAAATTTCATCTTTGTACTTCTTCCCAATAGAAAAATTAACACAAGCTCTTCGACACACTTTCACTTCACCACCCTTCCTTAACCATGCTAGTTTGTACGGTTTAGGATGCTTCTCAGTCTTCAAGTTCAATTTCCTCACTGCTTCTGTAGAAATAATATTATCACAACTT
Organism: Allium cepa; assembly: GCA_030765085.1. Classification (NCBI taxonomy): domain Eukaryota; kingdom Viridiplantae; phylum Streptophyta; class Magnoliopsida; order Asparagales; family Amaryllidaceae; genus Allium; species Allium cepa. Next base: position 792,041,877 of record CM060932.1, read on the forward strand.
CCCGCATCAATAACGAACTTGCAAACTTTCCCCAGAATAGTGCATGTCGACTGAAAAATATTGCTTCTCAACCAACTACAATCCTCCTCTTGCTTTGGTGTAAGACATGACCTCCTCATCATAAGATTACAACCTTCATCTCCAAACAATTCTTCTTCCTCCTCAACATAAGGTGTATTTGAACATTCTGCTTCCTCACCATTATCCTCCTCGACTTCTGCAACCATGGTTCTCTTCTTCGGCTTCGGACATTCGTTGCTTTTGTGACCCAACTCCTGACAATTATAACACTTGAACCCACTGCTAACCTTCGCCTTCTCAGCCTCCTTCACCACTGGCTTTGAAACAGGTTTAGAAACATTAGAACTTCCACCAACACCCCTTGCTTGATTATTGGAATTAGTAAACACACCACCTCCACGCCTTCCTTGCTTCTCCCAAGCCAACGCTTTCTGATGTGCCTCTGCAACTGATCTAGGATCAAACATATTAACTATATCCTGGATCTGCATTCTCAATCCCCCAATGAATCTAGCAGTTAGCTGTTCTTCTGTCTCCATAATATCATTCCGGGCAATGAGTTGGTAAAATTCATCAGCGTAATCACTAACAGACTTCGTACCTTGCCTCAGATTCTGCAACCTCTGATACATAAGTGATTGATAGTTGTAAGGTAAGAAAGTAGATCTCATCAACTTTTTCATCTTATCCCACGATTCTATCTTTGACTTCCCCATTCTCTCCCTTAGAAGTTTAGTTTGCTGCCACCACGCCAAAGCTCTCCCCCTCAACCTAGTAGCAACCAACTTCACCCTTCTATGCTCAGGAACCTCCTTGAAATCAAAGATCTCTTCAACATTTGAAACCCAATCTAAGAACTCTTCAGCAACCATCCCGCCTTTAAACTCCGGAATTTCCATCTTCATACCCGATTCCCATCGACGATCATCTTCAACATCTCGAGAAGAATTTCGAACTTGATCTCGATCTCGATAATGAATACTAGCTCTATCACCTTCTTCAACAAAATCAAAAGTACGTCTACATCGATCTCGACCATTATCATCCCTTCGTTCATGCATACTTCTTTGACTATGTCTCTCTTCATCTCTATATGCTTCATGTTCAAATTCACGTTGACTTCTTCTCTCTTCATGTGCATAGTCATAATGATCTCTTCGCGATGAAATTGATGTTTCTCTTCTATCTCTACAAGAATGTGGTGATACCCTCCTCGCTTCCGTAACCGATGGCGAAACTCGGTTTCCTCCATGGTTCGAGTTTGGTGATCTCCTCCTTTGATTCAAATCATTCATCAATTTCTCCAATTTTCCAATGCCTTCATCAAATTTTTCATTAATACGTTGTTCCATAAGCTCGGCTTCTTCTCGACGATACAAAGCTTCAACGTTTTGATGACGATTAGCTCTCCTTGGTGGCATGATTGAAAACTCTCACAAACACTTCAACAATTCGAACACAAAAATTCAAAGCTTCAACAATGCAATAAGTCACGGCTCAACACTTAACTCTTCAAGGCTTTAGCTCGGCAATGGTTTTACACGGCTCCACACTTCAAATCTTGGCGCGCAAAACTCCAAGACAAAATCCAAACAATATCCAACTCCTCGATCCAAAATGAAATGGATCAAACACTCCAAACTTGATGCAACTTCAATATGAACACGATGAACAACTTCAAACTTCAAAAACTTGGCTCCAAGAATCAACTTAGCTATGATTGGCTAAGTATGGCTCCGATACCAAAAAAACTGACGCAGCGGATTAATCAAACAAAACTTCAATCGATGGAATGTAGCAATCGGTGAGTTGAAGATACCAAAATGCCCAAGTTCGTTGATCCAAAGATACCGAACTCTAGCTATCTCAAACACGTTGATAGCGCACTATACCGTGTTCAAAGATCTACGATTCTTCGCACGTTGATCTAGCGCACTAGATTCCGTGAATTGGCTTCTACGATCGTTGAATCGAGCGCACTCGATTAACCGAAAGAGGAGATAGGAGATTACACTCAACTACCAATTGGTATGAAAGCACAAAGCTAACAAAAGAGAATTTTATTCAAAAATCAACAACCACAAAAATGTACAACACACGCGTATTTATAGGAGTTACAACCCAGCCTTAAGTCGTACACGACTCATCCCCCACGACTCACGACTTAAGGCTGTCGACTCAACAATACAACACAACGCTGTACAACTCATAGGTCGGCACCGACTCAACGCAAGCGACTCAAACACGACCGACTCATCATAAGTCGTTACCGACTTAACTACACAACACAGTTGACACGACTCACACATATCCGACTTAACACAAGCGACCTTCATACAACTCCCCTTAAGTCGGTAGCGACTTAAATCACACGACTCAACATAGTAACACACATGACCGACTCAAAAGTAAACGACTCAACAAGCCAAACGACCCACGACTCAACTACATACCGACTTAAGAAACCCACGACATACGACTTAACAGAATACGACTCAACATACAATGCGACTCAGCCGACTCAACTCCTTGCCGCCTTAACTTCCTCCGACTCAAGGCCTTCAATAGATGGAGCTTTCCCTTGCTTCATGGTAAGTCGTAGACGACTTATGAAAGTATCATTAGGTCGGAACATCTTCTCCTGAGCTTGGTTAAGTCGCAAACGACTCAAGCCATCGTCATTAACTCGTATACGACTCAAATCTGTTTCCTTTATACGGTTTAAAGTGTTGTTAACTCGAGACTTGTTATCCCGTGATCTATTAAGTCGGAAACGACTTAATCCTACCCTCCTAAGTCGTGAACGACTTAACCTCTCCATGAGTCGTGTACGACTCATCTCTGGTAGAATTTTTTGTTGCGTTCCTTCTCTGTTCTGAGCTGCATCACGCTGCCTGATCAACCTGACTCCTTGAACCAAAGGATACAAAAGACGGTGATGGTACACAGCTAACTGCTGAATCCAGCAACGTCACAAAAATTGGTACGACTCTTTCTCAAAACTTTGTCCAATCTTCTTAAGACATCTTACATACGTTTTACCTACCAAAAACTTGCTTTTCTTACTCAGGTGTGACAAACATAGAAATGATTACAGTTAAACAGGTGTGTATTCCAACCCACACTTCGTTCTTATTTCCACATAACACAAAAAATAACATATATACTCCTCGTAACTGCAGGAGACCGAGGAATGTTTACAGGATAACAGCATAACCGAACACGCCGTTGGATGGGAGAATGAACCAACCTGTCACATGCTGCCTGATGGTAGGCACAGGAAACGTGGACGACCAACTGGTAGTAAAAGGAAGAAGTAAGCAACCATGTGAGCACCTGCAAGACGAACCATCGTACGTCCGCAACACCATCCTGCCTCTGTCTTCCCCAGTCATAAATTCTGTGTTATGTTTGCAACTGTCCATCTTCATTTATTCCTCTACCTATTTCTGCCTTCAACTACAAACGAAAAAGGCGGTTCTATTTACTTACTGTATCTGTTTATTTTAGTTTAAAGATGTGTACTACTGTTTGTACCACTGTATTTTCAACCAGTGTAATAAATGACATACTTTTACAGTGTCAACTATGCTTCCTGTACATGCACTTCACTTTACTATTAAACATTGTTCATATAAACATTCTACAGTGCTACAAACACTGTTCCCCACCCGTACTTACCATCGGACTCACTGACCCTCTTACTCTCTTTTTTAATTCAACTATGAAGGACAATTTGCAATGATTAGAAATTTTACTTCCGTCTGCAGCAACAAACTAAACATCACCCATTTTTTAACTACTAAATGCATTATATGCTACAACTATTAATTTGATGCTGTAGATATCGAAAACATATGCACAGTGCAGCCACCGTTATCCAATGAAAATTTTAAAAAAAAATGACCCACACTCAGCTAACATCTTCTATTTTACTGCATACCTGTACATGGCAAGACCGTTTCTTTCCACTAATCTTCATTTCGCCACTACATATATATTCCGTACCCAAGACAACGCAACAAAGTGTGGTAAGTAAAATATTGTACATACATTTATTTTTCACTCTTCTTCGTCTCATTTCAATACTAAGTTTGCATGAATCCAGTTAGTACTCGCACCGTACATAATATATTTACTCCCTAAGCTTTACAGAAAGTATATGATGTCAAGGTCCACTATATATGGGTGCTTACTTCAACTCCGTACTATAAATTTTCAAACAAGGGATGTCACTGTGCTAAACAAATGAAATTGGCATTGAACTGTCAATTCAATGTTCTGCATGAATCACAGTGCAATGTAAACTATCAATTTTGCCCACCATTTTCATATGCGTGACTTGCTATATCCCTGTAACATTTTAGGTGGTTTTAATCACAGTTAAATATATCATGTTTATGGGGATAGGTTTTTTCATTTTTCACTCTAACCTCTATTAATGCTACCGCTTCCCATGTTTCACATATAAATTTTACCATCACTTGCTCTCTTCCCCTCTGTTTTTCAAATTTGTGATGGTCTTTTTGAACCTTGATTTCGCAATCCTCCTGTTTGTAAATAATGAACTAAATGATACACAGAACCTCAACTTCCAACTGCATGAACATGGCGATAGTGACATCTTCGATGGCGATGACCAAGTTGATCACTCCACTAAGATATACATAGTGATGAGTGTAAGTAAAGGGGTGATGTACCATGGCAGTCTGGTCTTAGGGAAAGGCTTGGATGTGCCGTTGAATAGTGAATATTTATGAATGTATAGCTGGAACTTATGAAATAATTTGAAGCAGGGCAGAGTAAATGCTACAAGCTTCGTATTCTCTTCAAGAATGCAAATTTATTTTCCTCCTTTTAGGTAGTATTGGTTTTTATTTAGTGTGAGTTATTTTATGTCAACAATTGTTTATAGCCTTTCTACTGTTTTATTTGGTTCCTTTCTCGGTTGTTATTTGCGTCTTACTTGCTCGAATAATTTGCTCCACTAACCTTTTGTTTATGTGTACTTACAGAAATAGTTGTTATAACCAGCAGTGTATTATGACTATTTACAACTGTTTATTTATTGGTATGTTTCTTTTTTTCATATACATTCAATAATTGTTCGATCTTGGTTCATTGTTAAGGCTATCAATCAGTCCGATTGTTTTTTTAGTAGTGATGGAGCTCAATTTTTCTCTCTTCCGTAACTGCAATTCAATCAACATGACTCCTAAATTTTCATCTCAGGTTGAAGGTGAAACTTTCTTAATTATGTTAATGATCTACAATTACACAACTAACTATACCTGAAGATCAAATCAGATTATTTGTTTTGCTTTTTAGTTCACTGGGTGAAATATATAATTTTGTGGATGTTCATATTATATTTTGGATGTCATTGAATGAAGCTAAAGAAGTTACTACGATAAGTTTGCAGAGCCAAATAAAATTAGAATTTCAGAAAACAGAAAACATCATACCTTTTTCTTTGTTTTATTCTAATATGTACAAACCGTATATTCCACTATTCTTTATGTAAAATGACATGCACAATTTTTACTCCATTTGTACTATGGCTTTTGAATTTCAAGTACTAACATAAGTTGCATAACTCTGAAACCTCAAAAAAACTAGAATTGGATATGTTTACGCCTTGATTGACTATTTTTAAATTTGTAACTACTTCCCAAGTGTCTTACACTTTCAATTACCATCCAGCTTGCTATTAAATTTGGAATCTTTCCAAATGATTTACGACAACTTATAATATCCAACTGATATTGTTGTTGGAAAAACAAACAAAAAAACCATGGAAAATATCACCATTCATTCACTACGGACAGTTTGCACAAATGTATGTATGTGCACACAAACGTTTTGTTCGCTATTCGGGTCAGATGTGGTAGATCCAAAGACATAAGCTAAACGATACTTCGAACTATTTCTAAGAATTTGTGGTAATCTATAAAAAAATTAGTAGTACAAATTAAATAATTCTACATATCTTTAATAACATTAGAAATTCCTCATATTTTAATTACACACATGCCCGTGTGCGTAGCACGGGCGACGCACTAGTAAAATAAAGAAAGCAGAAGCAACTAGAGAGAGAACAATTTTATTCATTCAGAGATTAATAATACTTTTCATTACATTAGCACCTTTATATAAAGGCCTAGGAGCTTGGGGTTGAACTAATCTCACGATGTGGGACTAAATACAAAACAGTATATAGCATATTCACAATTTATATTATGACACTCCCCCTTGAATATGCGTCTTCAAGATCTTGAATCCTCTGATAACTTGAAATTGTCTCTTTTGTAATTCATAAGTGGTACAACTTGATTTTCATTATCAAACTTCAGCTTTGATTGCAAACAAGGTTAGAATTTACCATAATTTGAATTAGTTTTTCTAAGAATTCAACGCTTCACTTCTCAAATTTATAAAGTTTTGATATATAATCCCTTTTTTTAGGAATACAAACTTATACATAAATTTTATTTGAGAACTTCAGGTCTCCAATATTAGATAAACATTATGAAACAAGAAGACTCTTCATAATTGTATTCGAACATAAGAATCATAATACTATTTCTCTTCGAGGAAATAGTATTTACCACATTTGTAATGTTATTCCAACATATTGTTTTTATGTTATGTCTTTTGGACATATCAACATACTATTTCTTTTGGAATTGCTCGCTTATTTTCTTTATGGCTTTATTTCAGCTTCTGAAAGCTTTAATCTTTCACCTTCGCACAAATGAACATCAGGTTCTTATTCTTTCATATAAACTTAATACGATCTTCTAGACATGTATTATCCTTATATTTGTTTCTCTAAGAAACAATAAAACATTTCTTCTGGAAATATAATTCATGTAGCAAAATCATTTCTATAGTTCTTATTCAAACCGAAATCCAAACAAAAAAATTCAAAATGAAAACCCCCTTTTTATTTTTACCAAACAACGAAATGAGATCTAAAGTTTAGATCTACGGTAAAATGAGATCTAAAATGATAATACTAATAGAGCAAGATATATATATATATATATATATATATATATATATATAATGAAATCTGGAAAATTAGATATATGATGGATAAGATCTAAAAAGAATACTAACAGAATAAGGTCTGAAATTACATTTTAGTCTATGAAATAATTTTAGTTTCAGATCAAATTCAAAATTATCACAAAAAATGGATATACATTTATAAAAATTAATAAGAGATCCGATGATTAAAATCTATAGATCTTAAAAATATATCATTTGAACATGATATTAAGATCTACAAGAGATCTGAAAAATTAGAAAAAATATATATAAGATCTGCAACAAAACGAGATCTAAAATACAGAAACAAAAAATAAGATGTACAAATAGACTCAAATCTAAATAATTTGATCAATGATACAATGAGATTTAAAAGAAATAAAGTTAATAGAATAAGATCCGAAAGATCTGATTAATCAGATCAGAAATAGTTTACCGCTTTAAGATTTATAATCAGATCTGAAATTTTCCTTTTATTTAGAGATCGTGCTGATAACGTGTTATAAAATAAAGAAAGCAGAAGCCACTAGAGAGAGAACAATTTTATTCATTCAGAGATTAGTAATATTTTTCATTACATTAGCACCTTTATATAAAGGCGTAGGAGCTTGGGATAGAACTAATCCCACGATATGGGACACACAGTTTATATTATAACAATGAAGATATCTTATGTTCAGTAAGCTACCTATTTTATAACCAAATAAAATAAAATAAAAAAACAAAATGATTATGTTTACTCTTTCCATAACAAAAGGACTTCTTGAGCCATCCAACATGTCCATGCCATTAAATCATTGTTTAAAATTTGAATTTTGATTTGATTTTACAATGGTTTTTTTAAATGAATTATTTATGGTAACCCGCTACACAATATTTCACTCACGTACGAACCACGAGTGACCGAAATTAAAATATAATCATACACTGATATACGACACGATCATACGTCAATAGTGAATTACACAGATTATTTTATTTTGTGAAATTTCCCAAATATCATCGTTTGTCGATATAACGTCAAAGAATAACTTCAATATTTTTCTAAATTAGAGAAAAGTCATATAAATTAAATTAAAAATACATTATTAAAAATTACATCGTTTTATTACAATTTGATTTTTCTTACTATTTATTATATTCGAACCATTTGTTATTATGAATAAATTGCCAAATGATTTACCATTATTATTTATTAATTTAAATAAAGTTAAATAAAATTAGTAAATCTTTTTTATTAATATTTAGTTCATATTTACTTACCATTCAAATATTTACCTTTCAATTCAAATATTTAAACGATCAAAAATATTAAATTCTAAAATCTAATTATTTAAATATTTAAAATTAATCAAACATTCAAAATCAAATGACCAGAATTCTAGGTTGTTACATTCTCCCCCTTTAAATGAATTTTGTCCCAGAAATTCTTAAGGTAGAAAATATTTCCAAACCCTAGAGTTTAGCACTATCAATTAAAATAACTTTTCAAAATAAATTAGTTGGAATAGATTCCAAAATTTCCAAATCTTTTGAATTCATTTACCTATACCAACTTATCTCCTTTCTATTATTTATTCCAAATTATAACTCAAAAAATCAAATTTTAGTTATCCAAAGTTTTTCAAAAATTTTAGAAATTTTCTAACTCTTAAAATTTTAGAATATTTCGCCAGCGTCACCTTTGCACGGCTCGATCGGTACAACAACAAATCGCCTCAATGGGCTCTAAACCAATCAAAGAAAACAAAAGCCAAGTGGCTTCCCATATCTGGGGCATGAAAACATCAACCCATTTTAAAATTTTAAAATTTATCACGTACCCTTTTTGTTTGATTTATATTCTTGGCAATCAATTTATTATCTTCCATGCAAATGCAGATGCTCAAAAATTGAATGGCAATCACCTGCATACCTGTACTTATGAAATCTAAAAGAAAATCATGTTGACGAAGCAATTTGGTGTAATTCTATATGTAAAAATTAGCATGATATAAATCTAAATTTAACTAATAACCGTATCTCAATCTTATGCAACAAATAAGCGGATATTCTACAATAGATGTTATGCATCCAATTATTTTTTCAGATGACAAATTTAGTTCCGAATACCCGGTTTTTTCAATTCAAAAATTTGTTTTCAAATTTCTCAGCCAAGAAAAATCAAAAATCAAAATGATAAGGAGGGAACTCCTCCTAATAAAGTACGGTGAAACTCTAGAATCAAAATAACATGGAGCATCCAGTGTATTCTGGTTCCTCTAAAAATATCTACTAGAGTGAATAAATACCATTCCTTTTCCAAAATCTTCAAAAATTTCCTTATAATGACCCAGAATTTATTTGAAATTGGAATATTTATTTGATCTTAAATATTGGAAAGTTAATTTTATAGATTTAATAACTTGAATTTTAAATATAACAGTTTTATTGATTTTACTGGTTATACCATTGCCTCACGTGCCTTGTCATACTTTTATCCCTTATGAGAACCTTAAGATTTTGGTTTAGTGTTGTCGTATCACGGCGCACCCCTATCCACCGACGGTTTACTAGTGTTTTATATGCAAACTGTATGACAATGCTCAGAAACGCGTTAAGGGGTGTAATGATCCCGATTTTTAAGCTTAATTTAAATTGGTAATTAATTTAATTTTTGAAATTAAATGGTGAATTAATTTGGTATTTTCCTAATTAAATAGATATTTATTTGTTTATTAATATAAATGTATATAAATATGATTTTTAAATAGAATTTTTAATTGAAATTCAATGATAAAAATCTTAGAGAATAAATTGAATTTAAAATTTACATTTTGAAATTAATAGAAAATTTGTTTTCTAATTTTATTAAATATGCATTTTGATTTGAAAATAATATTTTGATTTTGATATAATAAATTGTTTAAAGGTTAATTTAGAATTAAATTCTAATATATTTATTCATGTATAATTAAATTTTAAAACCCTTTTCTTTAAAAGATTATATAAATTATTAATAAAGAAAATGTATTTATTTATATATAATATAAAGTTATATTTAAAGTATTATTTAAAGTATTTAAAATATAAACATAAGTACTTAGTTCAAACAAAGGTTTAAAAATGTAAAATGTGTTTTATAAATTAAAACAAAGTGAGGGTTTAAAACAAAGTTATAAATAAATTCAAAAAAGCATTAAAACATAAATTTTCTTGTTTATGACATTTGTGAAGTTTAAAATGTATGCATTAACAAGTGTAAAGGAAATAGATATATGGAATTATATATGTTAGTCCAATTTACGAGTGGCAAGATGTACTGTTTTTCTTTTAAAATTTATAATGTAAATAAACATCAAAATAAAGAAGTACCAGGATTCAACATCTTTTTTTTCAAAACTGAGAATTAAAACAAAAAAGAGAATCTGAAACAAATTTAAAACAAAACTACAAATCATCTTAGTAATTAAACATGATTAAGGCTTCACCCTGGATTATAGATCTGATCATCTTAGATCAAACAATTTATGGATTCATTTTAAAATTAAAGTAAACCTGAGCAAGATCATTTCCAGATTCAAATGCTAAAATAAAATCAAAATTAAAATGAAGATCAAAGCCATGAAAATCAAATGCAAGTTCAAAGAAACTTCAAATCTGGAAGAAAAGAAATCTAAAGCCTGGAATCAAATCTGTAATCAATGCAAGATCAAATCTCAACAACAAACAATTCAAGAGAAAAAGAAAAAATCAATTTCCCAATTTAAAATGCAAACAGTTTTCTGTTCTTCCCCTCTAGGTGAGCAAACTTGACCCTGTAATACGTGCATTAAATTTGTATTTGAAATATGTGCTGGTATGATTGTGTGAATATATCAGCATGTGTATATACATATAGATTTGATTATGCATGTTTGTAAATATATACAGACATCCCTGTTTTTGTAATTTCCAGGTTTAAAATGAACTCAAAATTTGATTTCTTTTTATACTATCAATATTAAACTTTGATTTCTAAAGAAAAATGGTTTGAAACAAGGCAATATTTTTTTTAAAATGATATTAAGGTTTTGAATTCAGTAATTATTTCAATAATAGTTGATTTTAGAGGAAATCAATGACATGTTGAATATTCGAACATCTAGAAATTTTGATGGGGTTATATAAACAAAATCGTATTATAAAATGATGAATTTATGTAAAGAAATTATGATTTTTAGTATTGTATAAATCAAGATGTCCGAAGTTGATCAAATTTGGGTATTTTTTCAATTGCTACTGAACGTCGATGAATGGAAGCTTAGAGATAATGTTGAAGTTAACTTGCGGGTTGTTGTTCATTAGAAAAATACTCATCTGAATTATAGATCGGTGAGGAGTCCAGGCGAAGTCGGGTTAGGGTTTAACGACCTAATCTGGTCGAGGTTAGAACCGAGACAATGGCGTGGTTGTAGGTGATCTGGGGATGATCAGTGGTGGGGGAATAGGTTCATGGGTGTCTGGCGTAGCTTTGAGCATGGCGGCGTGGTTGCAGGCTATCAGTGATGGTCGAACGAGAACTTTTTTGATGATCCATTTTTGGTTCCAGTTTGATTGAAATGATCGATTTTGATTTCGTGGATGCTTCGTCAATCTGGGTGTGTGGGAGGCTTATAGATGTTGTCGGCGACCTTTCGGGGTGATCGACGATGTTTAGAAGTTGATTGATGGGTTGTGCAGGTGCACGGCGTTGATTTTGTGTCAGTTACATTGGGTTTGAGGACGAAGTTTGTGGCCTCAGGGAAGAGCTCCCGAGGGTTGCGGGTTTGACTCGAAGGTTTTTGCGAGATGGCTCGGGGTAGAAAGAAATGTGGTGACTCGAATTTTGGCTTGAGAAAATTAAATGTTGGCTCGGGGTTAATGGAAATGCAGCAGGGTATTTTGTTAATAAATATTTGACAAACGATTAAAACAATGCAACGTTTAATTTAAGTTAATTTTGTTAATGAAAATTTTATTATAAGGTTTATTAAATAAAGATTTTTTTTATGATAATTTATTAAGATAAAAGGATTATCTTTTAATTAATTAAAACTTTTAAGTGATTAAAGATATATTACTTAATGAAAGTAATTAAATGATAATTGATTGATGAATGGAATTTAGAAAGATACTTACCTAATATAATTAAAAAGATATTGATTATTTAATTACTTATTAATTAATGGGATTAATTAATTTTATGTGATTAACTAAAGGAAAATAGATCACGATGATTAATTTATCTATGTGATTAATTAAGATAATTAATTAAAAGATAATAAATTAAGAGTTAATTTATTATGTGATTAATTAAGATTTATGAATAATTAAAGGTTGATTTTCTTAATTAAAGATTGATTAATTTATAAAAGTAATTAAAGGTAATTGAATACTTAAAGATAATTACATAATTAAAAGTAATTAATTAATAATTAAAGATTAATAAATCAAGTGATTAAACAATAGTTAATTAGAGGATAATTAATTAATGTTATTAATTAATTAAGGTAATTAATTTGAGGATAATTAATTAAAGGTTAATTAATTAATGAAATTAATTGGGAATAATCACTTATTGTAATTAATTAAATGGTAATTAATTAAGGGTTAATTAATCAATTAAGGAAATTAATTTAAAGGATAATTAAATAATTAAAGGTTAATTATTTAATAATTAAAGGTTAATTGATTTATTTATTAAGGTTAATTAATAAATGATTAAAGTTTAATTAATTAAAATAATTTGTAATTAATTTGTGTTAATTAACCTGGATTTGTGATTAATCTAATTTAAATTAATCAGATGAATAATTAATCTTACTTATGGAAGTTTGAATTGCATGGAATGCTTTGAATTCTTTGATATCCTTGATGTGTGATGCTCTGTTTTGATTTGAGCTATGATGAATGTAATTTATTTATCGGTGATGAATGTCATTTATTTATCTGTGATGAATTTATATTGTTTATCCGTGAATCTGTGAATGAAGATATGCGTTATAGGATTATACCGCTTATCGATATTGATATGCTTGAATCTGTGATGACTGGTGATGTTGCACTATTGTGTAAAACCCTTGGACTACACCTTACACACACAAATATGGATTGCATGAGGAAATTGGTTAAGTCACAGATATTTGAATTTGATAAAATGGTTAAAGTTGAATTTTGAATTCAAATGGTTTTGGAAATGGAATTGGGTTAAATATGAAAAGCTTTTGAAATGGAGTTTTAAAGATAAAATTTATTTTGAATAACTTGATAGTTTGATTTGAATTTAAATTCAAAGTTTTGAAATTGAATTCTATATTTGGAAATTATAGTTTAAAAAGGTTATGCAAATTATAAATGTGTTTATATGGGTTCTAAAACCATTTTAAAAGTATTATTTGGGAATTTGAATTTAACCCAAGTTTTATACTTGAAGGGTTTTAACTCGTGCAAAATGTAATCGGATTTTTTCATAACGAAAACTATTTGTTTTCAAATAATAATAGTCTCATATAAAGAAAGGATTTCCAATTTGTGTTGAAAGGATTTCAAGTTTGGAATCGTAAATAGTTTGGTAAGCTGTGAATGCATCTTTGTGAAAGATTGTTGAACTTTATTCTGAAATTGAAGAGGATTTTAAACAGTGTATCTTTTATATAAAAGATTTTAAATGGAAATTGTTTTGAAAGTTATGAATGAATCTTTGGAGATGGTTTTGAAAGCTATGAATTGAGTCTTTGATTTAATGGTTGGACGAGTTAAGCCAATTTGAAAAAGGAATTATTTTGAAAGGTGTGAATGAATCTTTATGGAAGATTGTTGAACTTTATGAAGTGAATCTTTTTTGTTTAAAGATTTGAAAATGGTAATTTGTTTAAACCATTTAAAGAAAGGTTTTGGGTAATATGTTGTGACTTAACTGAGATCCCAATATCCACATGCTTTTTAAATTAAGCGCTCACTATTCGGTTTAGCCGGGAGAGGACTTTATGTCATATAACCCATTCCTAATAGTGATATGACATAATGGATAGCATTTGAAGATCGATGGTGAAGACCGGGTATTTTCGAGAACGAAAGTATTACCCATCGAATGTCTCTGAACTGAGTCGCGCCGGTATAGAGATCTCCATATGTGATGGGGAGTCCGATCGGGATTGTGAATACCCGGATTGCAAGGGCTTCTTTGGAAGTGCCTTCGGTTCTGTTCGAACCCAGGACAGATTTGTATGGATGTATGTCTGACATTACACTTTGAGACGTAAAGATGGTTTCTATCAAATACATTTCTGTTTGGTGGCGGAGATTTATTCTCTTAGCTTAACACCCTTCTCTGAGACGTACGAGCTTAGAGGTTATGTAGTTGATGGTTACTAGTGATACATTCCTAATTTGGTAATGTGGCATACGAAGTGCTGCTGATTATTTGTTGATAAAAGCATGACTTTTGTGTAAAGCGTAGCTTTGTGGACGAGACTTCATCGAGCCTCACAACTCGAAAATGGTCGAAACAGGAATGTTGCGGATAGGTTTTTAGGGGTCGCGTCCCTAGGGTATTTTCATTGCCTTCTGGATAAAAGTGGTATCATGGTATGGAGCTAAGATATTCAACTGTGTCATTATTGCTATTTGTTGGTGAATCCCAGGATAATGGTCAGTAACGACCGATGATGGCTTACTTGTAGGTGTTACCTAGTCACAGAGGTAACCCGACCTTGTGTTGGTAGGGAACCAATTTGGTTCTTAGGGGCGTCCCTCTAGAGGTGTTCCATTTGATGAGGAAGTTCCTTAGCCTGACCATTGTTGGAAATCCAAAGAAACAATAAGCGCCCTGTATGGTTTTTGCTGTATAACCTGCCATGGAATATGGTGGTGACCTGCTATTGAATATGATTGCTATAGTAGGCATATAATAATGGTTGTATGCTGGCCAAGATTAATATTTTAATTTCAAAAGGTTTTCTGCACTATGCACTAATAGTAATATCGAATGATTTTCGCATATCAAGCATTTTTGACTGTCATAAGGAGAAATCTCCTCCAAGTGTGCGCTTGCATTGTGTGTGTGGAGGGAGGCCTTATGGTAGTTTCATTTTCCAAAAAGCATTGCAGATTTCTTTTAAAATTCCTTTGTTTTGCTTCTGTTAAATATGAAACTGTTTTCGTTTGCTCACACCAGTCCCACGACTGGCCTGGAGTTTATTGTTCCCTTCCTAAACTCTAGTTGCCCATAATTTTTCCACACGGGAAGTCTAGAGTTGGGTTTTTTCAGATAATCAAATAGTAGGTGTTGATTCGATAGCCTTCGAAGTCTTTGGTTTGGCAATCGCATTTAGGTAAAGTTTGCTTAAGTCCAAGTTGATGGTGGATTCGAGCTTGTGGCTTGGAGTTTTTGAGTTTGGCATTGAAGACTTTGTCTTTCCGCCGCTGTTGCTGTTTCTTCCGCTTTTGTCTATCTCTAATATTTGTATTGATATCATTTGTATCATTGTGTTGTAACAAATGTTTTATATCAATATAATTATTCATTTTCTTCCGTTGTGTTGTTGTACTTAATGTGTTATAAGCTTCGGCATGAATCGGATTTCAACGGTTGAATCTACGGCATTCGAGTACAAGTGAAGTATGGGTGTCGATTTTCGAACACTGAAATTCGAGATGTGACATCTTGGTATCAGAGCTAAAGGTTGAACGTTAGCTATTGGAGTATAACACATTAGTTAACTCATTAGAGATAGGGTTACAAATACCCTAGAATGAGTATCCCTAAGATATCCATCTATGTGCCTCAGTAATTTCTCTTACTATCCACTGATAGTGAGTATGAGTGCAAGAAGAGGACGAGATAGGGGATAGGGAAGTACCACTACAAATGGTCAATGCCCTGCAACAACAACGGAAACATCTTTCTCTATCAATTTTTTTTGATTCATCATCCAATTTCAATTCTTTGATTGCTTCGTGGCAGCTCGTGGGAGAAGCTTCGATATGATGGTGGCCCTGCAAATCATGTAGATAAGTTCCTATCTTGTATATAAATCATCAGTTTCTTATCAATCTTTCCATTTTAAACTTTAGTGAATTTGAAATTCTATTTAAAATGAATTGATGAATAAAATATGAAGATTTGTATTGATAAAACGATTTCGGTTAAAACCAAACTTTGGAAAGTTTTGTTGTAATTTCTTGTGTGGATCGGAGTCCGAAGAGGGACAAGCTGGTGTAAACTTTGGGGTACTCCGACCTGAGTTTGGAACCCATACCTATTGTTTGAGAATTATGGAATATTAAATCCATTTATCTATTATTTGGGTCGCGATATATTTTATGAACGGTTAGTTATCCCTTCGAACTAACCAATATCCCTGTATATTTCGTAGATGGACGACCCGAGTGCTTCGTGAAATATTGAATGAGTAATTATTGGTGATATTATGATTTGGTGAACCAAATGCTGAATGGATATTTAGTTTGATCTTGAAAACTGTTTCTCTACCTTTGTGTGTCCATCTGTTCTTTGTTGTCTCCCTGTCTGGCAAATTTCGAGGACGAAATTTTCTTAAGTGGGAATCTGTAACGATCCCGATTTTTATGCTAAATTTAAATTGGTAATTAATTTAATTTTTGAAATTAAATGGTGAATTAATTTGGTATTTTCCAAATTAAATAGATATTTATTTGTTTATATATAAATGTATATAAATATGATTTTTAAATAAAATTTTTAATTGGAAATTCAATAATAAAAATCTTAGAGAATAAATTGAATTTAAAATTTACATTTTGAACTTAATAGAAAATTTATTTTCTAGTTTTATTAAATATTCATTTTGATTTGAAAATGATATTTTAAATTTGATATAATAAATTTTTCAAAGGTTAATTTAGAATTGAATTCTAATATATTTATTCATGTATAATTAAATTTTAAACCCTTTTCTTTAAAAGGTTATATAAATGATTAATAAAGAAAATGTATTTATTTAAATATAATATAAAGTTATATTTAAAATATTATTTGAAGTATTTAAAATATAAACATAAGTACTTAATTCAAACAAAGGTTTAAAAACATAAAATATGTTTTATAAATTAAAATAAAGTGAGGGTTTAAAACAAAGTTATAAATAAATTCAAGAAAAGGTTTAAAACATAAATTTTCTTGTTTATGACATTTGTGAAACGTATGCATTAACAAGTGTAAAGGAAATAGATATATGGAATTACATGTGTTCATCCAATTTACAAGTGGCAAGATGTATTGTTTTTCTTTTAAAATTTATAATGTAAATAAACATCAAAATAAAGAAGTACCAGGCTTCAACATCTTCATTTTCAAAACTGAGGATTAAAGCAGAAAAGAAAATCTGAAGCAATTTAAAACAAAACTGCAAAGTCATCTCAGCAATCAAACATGATTAAGGCTTCAACCTGGATTATAGATCTGATCATCTCGGATCAAACAATTTATGGATTCAGTTTAAAATCAAAGTAAACCTGAGGAAGATCATTTCCAGATTCAAATGCTAAAATAAAATAAAAAACCTGGAAATTAAAATGAAGATCAAAGCAAAAATTCAAAGCCCTGAAAATCAAATGCAAGTTCAAAGCGACTTCAAACATGGAAACAATGAAAAAGAAATCTGAAGCTTGGAATCAAATATGTTATCAATGAAAGATCAAAGCTCAACAACAAAGAATTCAAGAGAAAAAGGAAAAAAAATCAATTTCCATATTTAAAATGCAAACAGTTTTCTATTCTTCCCCTCAGGTGAGCAAAGATGACCCTGTTATATTGGTGTTAAATTTGTATTTGAAATATGTGCTGGTATGATTGTGTGAATAATACCTGCATGTGTATATACATATAGATTTGAGTATGCATGTCTGTAAATATATATACGGACATCCTTGTTTTTGGAATCTCCAAGTTTAAAATGAATTCAAAATTTGATTTCTTTTTATATTATCAATATTAAACTTTGATTTCTAAAGAATTTTTTTTGAAACAAGGCAATATTATTTTTAAAAATGATATTAAGGTTTTGAATTCAGTAATTATTTCAATAATAGTTGATTACAGAGGAAATCAATGACAGGTTGAATATTCGAATATCTGGAAATTTTGATGTGGTTATATAAACAAAATCGTATTATAAAATGATGAATTTAGGTAAAGAAATTATGATTTTTAGTATTGTATAAATCGAGATGTCCGGAGTTGATCAAATTTGGGTATTTTGTCAATTGCTATTGAACGTCGACGAATGGAAGCTTAGGGTTAATGTTGAAGTTAACTTGCGGGTTGTTGTTCATCAGAAAAATAATCATCTGATTTATAGATTGGTGAGGAGTTCAGGCGAAGTCGGGTTAGGGTTTAACAACCTTATTTGGTCGAGGTTAGAACCGAGACAATGGCGTGGTCGTGGGTGATCTGGAGATGATCGGTGGTGGAGGAATAGGTTCGTGGGTGTCTGGCATAGCTTTGGGCATGGAGGCGTGGTCGCAGGCTATCGTTGATGGTCAAACGAGAATTTTTCTGATGATCCATTTTTGGTTCCAGTTTGATTGAAATGATTGATTTTGATTTCGTGGATGCTTCGTCAATCTGGGTGTGTAGGAGGCTTGTAGATGTCGGTGACTTGTGGGGGTGATCAGCGATGGTCAGAAGCTGATCAATGGGTTGTGCAGTTGCACGGCGTTGATTTTGTGTCTGCTACATTGGGTTTGAGGAAGAAGTTTGTGGCCTCTGGGACAAGCTCGAGAGGGTTGCGGGTTTGACTTGAAGGTTTTTGCGTGATGGCTAGGGGTAGAAAGAAATGTCGTCACTTTAGTTTTGGCTCGAGAAAATTAAATGTTGGCACGGGGTTAATGGAAATGCAGCAGGGTTTTTTGTTAATAAATATTTGACAAAGTATTAAAACAATGCAGTTTAATTTAAGTTAATTTTGTTAATGAAAATTTTTTATAAGGCTAATTTAATAAAGATTTTCTTTATGATAATTTATTAAGATAAAAGGATTATCTTTTAATTAATTAAAAGTTTTAAGTGATTAAAGATTTATTACTTAATGAAAGTAATTAAATGATAATTGATTGATGAATGGAATTTAGAAAGATAATCACCCAATATAATTAAAAAGAGATTGATTATTTAATTACTTATTAATTAATGCGATTAATTAATTTTATGTGATTAATTAAAGGAAAATAAATCAAGGTGATTAATTTATGTATGTGATTAATTAAGATAATTAATTAAAAGATAATAAATTAAGAGTTAACTGATTACGTGATTAATTCAGATTTATGAATAATTAAAGGTTGATTACCTTAATTATAGATTGATTAATTTATAAAAATAATTAAGGGTAATTGATTACTTAAAGATAATTACTTAATTAAAAGTAATTAATTAATAATTAAAGGTTGATAAATCAAGTGATTAAACAATAGTTAATTAAGGGATAATTAATTAATGTTATTAATTAATTAAGGTAATTAATTTGAGGATAATTAATTAATTAAAGGTTAATTAATTAATGAAATTAATTAATAATAATCACTTATTTTAATTAATTAAATGGTAATTAATTAAGGGTTAATTAATTAATTAAGGAAATTAATTTAAAGGATAATTAAATAATTAAAGGTAAATTATTTAATAATTAAAGGTTAATTGATTTATTTATTAAGGTTAATTAATAAATGATTAAAGTTTAATTAATTAAAATAATTTGTAACTAATTAGTGTTAATTAACCTGAATTTGTGATTAATCTGATTTAAATTAATCAAATGAATAATTAATCTTACTTATGGATGTTAGAATTGCATGAAGTGCTTTGAATTATTTGATATCCCTGGTGTGATGCTCTATTTTGATTTGAGCTATGATGAATGTAATTTATTTATCTGTGATGAATGTCATTTATTTATCTGTGATGAATTTATATTGTTTATCTATGAATCTGTGAATCTGTGAATGAAGATAAGCGTTATAGGATTATACCGCTTATCGATATTGATATGCTTGAATCTGTGATGATTAATGATGTTGCACTATTGTGTAAAACCCCTAGACTACACCTTACATACACAAATATGGATTGCACGAGGAAATTGGTTAAGTCACAGATATTTAAATTTAATGAATTCAAATGGTTTTGGAAATGGAATTGGGTTAAATATGAAAAGCTTTTGAAAATGAGTTTTAAAGATAAAAGTTATTTTGAATAACATGATAGATTGATTTGAATTTAAATTCAAAGATTTGAAATTGAATTCTATATTCGGAAATTATGGTTTAAAAATGTTATGCAAGTTATGAATGTGTTTATATGGGTTTTAAAACCATTTTAAAGTATTGTTTTGGAATTTGAATTTAACCCAAGTTTTATACTTGAAAGGTTTTAACTCATGCAAAATGTAATCGGATTTTTCGAAACAAAAATTATTTGTTTTCAAATAATAGTAGCTTTCATATAAAGAAAGGATTTCCAATTTGTGTTGAAAGGATTTCGACTTTGGAATCGTAAATAGTTTGGAAAGCTGTGAATGAATCTTTGTGAAAGATTATTGAATTTTGTTTTGAAAGTGAAGAGGATTTTAAATGGTGTATCTTTTATATAAAAGATTTGAAATGGGAATCGTTTTGAAAGTTATGAATGAGTCTTTGGAGATGGTTTTAAAGGCTATGAATTGAGTCTTTGATTTAATGATTGGATGAGTTAATCCAATTTGAAAAGGAAATTATTTTAAAAGCTGTGAATGAATCTTTGTGGAAGATTGTTGAACTTTGTGTAGTGAATCTTTTTTGTTTAAAGATTTGAAAATGGTAATTTGTTTAAACCATTTAAAGAAAGGTTTTGGGTAATAAGTTAGGACTTAATTAAGATCCAAATATCCATATGTTTTCTAAATTAAGCGCTCACTGTTCGGTTTAGCCGGGAGAGGATTTTATGTCATATAACCCATTCTAAATAGTGATACAAAGTAATGGATAGCATTTGAAGACCGGTGGTGATGACCAGATATTTTCGAGAATGAAAGGATTACCCGTCGAATGTCTCTGCAGTAAGGCACGCTGGTATAGAGATCTCCATATGTGATGTAGAGTCCAATCGGGATTGTGAATACCCGGATTGTAAGGGAATCTTTGGAAGTGCCTTCGGTTCTGTTCGAACCCGGGACAGACTTGTATGGATGTATGTCTGACATTACACTTTGAGATGTAAAGTGTAACAACCCGCATATTTTACGATTGTATATTTAAATATTTTATTTAAATATAGCATCATTAGTCGGATTTAAGTCCGAAAAGCTACTTTTTGCAAGCACTCGAATTAGAACTCGAGACCACTTCTATTGAGTTCAAAATGGCGTTTGCTACCATTTTGAGTATAAACATTGATATGTTTGGAGTTGAGTAGAATTTTGATTTTTTCACTTAGGGCTTTTGGTTTGGGCTTCAGCCCACTAACCCAACTCATCTTATATCCTAACTCCACCTCCTCTCCTCTTTATTCATTCCTCTTTTACTAACACTTCAAGCTTTAGTAAAAATGGGGGAGGAGATTGTAAACTAAAATCCTAAGCCCTAGTTTTCTTTGCAAATCCAAGTTCTAGCTCCAAAAATCAAACAGAAGATTAGGTAAGCATCCTCTTCTTCTTCTCCATCTCAATCTCTCTTCAATTTCAGAAATTTCCTATAATCTAACTTAGCAGCTATTTGCTTTTGATCTTGAATTGGAGGTTTTAGAGTTAAAGTTGAAGAGTAGTTGAGCTTCCCTTTGTTTTCAAGCTTCTCCTTCATTGTTTTTGAGTAAAAGGTGAGTTTTTGAACTCACATCTATGCCTATAATTTTCTTATTTGTTAGGTATGAATTCCTAACATCTATTCTTGTTCAATTTCTTTGGATTGAATTGGTTTATGGATAATTCAATTTTTTGTGTTTTGAGGTCAAATCTTTAAAAAAATCCTATCTTTGATATGTGAACATGATTTTGGTGGTGCATCGAGGAGCCTATAGGGCTGGGTTGTCGATTGGCGTAAACCCCAAGTACCCATTGCTCGTCCAATTGCCATTTGTTGGATTTTTTTCCCTTAGTTGGGCTAGGCTAAGAAGACTGAAATTTGCAGATTCAGTCGACTGACTTCTGAGTTCAGTCGATTGAACTTGGAACTAGAAAATTCCTAGTTCCTATATCAGTCGACTGAACTCTGAGTTCAGTCGATTGAGCCTGGAAACCGAGTGTTTCCAGGCATGTGTCAGTCCACTGAACTCTAAGTTCAGTCGACTGAACCTGGAAACAAAGATTTTCCAGGCATTGAGTCAGTCGAATGAATTCAGAGTCCAGTTGACTGAATTCAGAGTCCAGTCGACTGAATCTGTGAAATTGCAACTTTGCCTAATTAGGCAGTTTTTGTGTGGATTTCCAATTTTTAATCGATTCTTGTTTCTCTGATTAGTTTTTATCACTTTTTTTGAATTTGATAATTTCTTCTTCAGGATTTTAGGGAATATCCATTTTGACGGATTCAGTATCGATTTCTATGGATTTGATTCACATCTTCGAATGTGAATTTTGGTGATCGATTGTTTTTACAATCATTTTTGTGATTTGTCACTTTGAAATACAAAGGTTTCTATACTATTAGTAAATATCGAAACTCTTTCATCAAACGATTTCAATTCTATTTTTAATACGAAGCTCGTTTATAAAACCGTTTTCCAATCTATTAGTATATACAAACCTTTTCCTCATTTGTTCGAGAAATCCAATTAAAGGACTTTGCAAAACAAGTGGTATGAAACGCTTGCGTTTACTTTGTCAGTTAATTCTTAGACTTGTTCGATTGAAACTCTTGTGATAATTTTTGAGTGGAGACCTGCAATTTACTCGTAAATATTTAAGTTAAGCCAGTGGTTATGGGACATGAAGCTAAACTCTTTTATTTACTAGCTTAGTGTAATTCGCACTTTTTATTGATCAATGATGATCATTTTTTGATTTAGGCTAGCGATGTGCTATGTCTCTTTGTCCACGTGGGGACTGTACCTCGTTTTACTGAGTTTCGTCTCATTTCTTTTATAGGCTAACGACCTATTGGTTCTTTAGAGTTTCGACTCATTTTTTATGGGCTAGCGACCCACGTTCTTTTATGGAGTTCGGTTCATCGGGCGTAACATTGTACTACGTCATTGTACGGGCTTATCAGGTTCATCGGGCGTACCATTGTATTACGTCATTGTTCCATATTATTTGAGTTTCAGGTTCTTTGAGCATACCAATATTGTACTACGTCGCTGCACCGACTCTATGGTTAGCGACCATAGGATAGCGTCTCTTTTGTGATACACGCGTTGGTGAGTTTTCATGCTCCCATTTTGTGATAGACCTCCCCCTTTTGTGATTTCTAGATTTCTAGTTGATGATATCTAGAGTTTGTGTTTCACCTCTTTTTGTGATTGGCAATGATATGTTTGCCGATATTTGGGGTTTGGTGAATAAAAATAAAGAATATGACATTCTTTATTGCGCTTTGAGATTTCTTGAGATGTTGTATGATTTTTGTGTTGTCTAATGTATACTTTTCATAGTATAGCATTATTGTTATCATACATTTTTGTCATATCTCTTATTCTATCTCATTGTATCTGATATATATAGCAAGATTGATCCGTTTGTTATTTTCTTATTAAATAATACTCGGGCCAGACCAAGATGTTACAGGTGTTTCTGCTTGACTCCTCTTCTGGGAACATTATATGACTTTTAACTGACTACTCTAGTTTAGTATTTTTTGTTGTTATACATACGAGATAGAGACTCCTTGATGTATACTTATTCTTTTGTCTAGCACTTGCACCTATTCTTTTATGATATTGTGGATCTTATTTGACCACTACTGTATGTACACTTCTATGTGTTATATTCATATCTTTTTCAACCTTTGTGATATGGATATCTGTGATTGATTTGTGTTATGCTTATTTCTATATTTGTTTCCGAAGATCATATAGCCACTGTGTAGTAGCTTTGAGTTTATATATGTATCAGATTTCCTCCTGAAAAGAAATGCATGTTATACTATTTGACATATCGGTGCTCGCACAAAGTAATTACATGGATGGTCGTTCCTCAACAGCCTTATTCTTCATGCTAGTTGACGGCATTACCTCGTAGTGTCCTTAGCTAGCGTGAGTATAGAGGTGGGGCGTCACAGCTTGGTATCAGAGCCAAACTTCAGGACAATGTAGAATAATCCAATAAGGATCAATTGTCCTAAGTTCTTCTTAGGAATCGTGCCTTAGGACTTATCTGAATCTTAGGACCCTTTCTATCCTATTTTCTTTTATGACGCCTTGTTTTATCAATCATGACTGTTTGATATTCATTTTGTGAATAGCCTTTTTCTTCTTCTTTCTTTCTTTCTTAAAGAAGAGAAATGGTTAGACCAGGCCGTCCCACCGCCGGTCAATCCAGTGATACTCCTCAGGATGGAGTATTTATGTTTGCCCAACAGCTTTAAGATCTTATAAAGAATGCTCAAGCTGTCGGACCCATTCCAGAGTCTACTCACTCTAAATCTGGATTTGCATGCTTATGCAGTGATTATACCAATTTGGGTGGAAAACCATTCAAGGGTTCCGAAAGCGTTATAGAAGTCCAAGCTTGACTTAGAACATGCGATCGCATCTTTTCTCACATGAATCTTATTGATTTTCATCGTGTCCAAGTGGCTTCTAGTATGCTCCAAGAAAGAGCATTAGATTGGTATGAGCTTCTGATTTCTAAAATTATTGAAGCAAATCTTACTTAGGAGCAATTTCGGGAAAGATTTGAATTGAAATTTGTGTCGGAAGCTGTTAGCTTGGCGCTTTATTGACCTTGTTCATGGTGAATCTTCTATGACAGACAATGTCGCATCTTTTGAATCCCTCTCTAAATATGGGGTTGAGTACATTAATAACCCATTGAAGAAAAATCAGAGGTTTGTCTATGGCTTGAATAAGAATCTCAAAAATCCATTACTTCTAAAGTTAGAAGTTTCTTTCGACCAACTTGTTGATATCGCTCTTCGACTCGAAGAGGCCGATAAAGAAGATGATGTTGAAGTTGTGGGTGCCA
Source organism: Allium cepa (assembly GCA_030765085.1). Classification (NCBI taxonomy): domain Eukaryota; kingdom Viridiplantae; phylum Streptophyta; class Magnoliopsida; order Asparagales; family Amaryllidaceae; genus Allium; species Allium cepa. The sequence continues at coordinate 792,067,082 of CM060932.1, forward strand.
AACCGAACTTCAACAACAACAAGAAGATGCCTATTAAGTTCAAAGGTCTTTATCCCAATAAGAAAGAGAAGCAAGCAACTCCAGTAGCAAAGACTACTGCCTCTAGTCATAGGCAATGCTAAAATTGTGGTTCTAAGGACCATTTCGCTAATAGATGTCTGAAACCTATCTTTTGTCGTTATTGCAAAAGTTCGGGCCATCTTTTATCTTCTTTTCCCAAACTTCAAAGCAAGGACGAGGGAAAGCTGAATGTTGTGAAAGCCCCTAGTAACACCTCTCGTTGTCAAGGTATTTCTTATTCTATCCTTGATGGCATTATTATATTTCGTGATCATCCTATTCGAGTTCTTTTTGACATGGGTGCATCCCATTCTTTAATATCAAAAGAACTTGTTGATACTTTTTCTTTAAGTGTTATGGCTTTGATGACTTCTTTGAGAATTGCGAATTCGGTTGGTAGACCACAATACTCGGTTTGCTTTGTAAAGATGTCGAGATTATTTTATGTAATTATGCTTTCGAAGTCGATTTGCATGACACGCGTTACTTAGGCTTCGGAATGATTTTGGGAATGGATTGGCTTAACTGTTATGAAGCCCATATCCTATGTCCCAAGAGGACTATTCATCTTCGATATCCTCAATCTGTTAAGCAGATTTCTATTGTTCTTCAAGATTCGGAATCTAAATTGGCAGCATCCTTGTATTCTCTAAACCCTCATGATGATGATAATGATGATGACGAAGATGTCATTTCTCTCATTCACGTTGTTCGTGAATTTTTCGATATATTTGAGCCCGTTTTAGGATTACCACCTATGCGAGCAATTGAGTTCAGAATTAACCTAATCCCTGGAGCTCTAGCTATCACTCGTCCTACTTATCATATGTCTAATAAGGAAAATGAGGAGATGCGTAAACATTTATCCAAATTGGAAGCGAAGCAGTTTATTCACTCTAGTTCCTCTCCTTGGGGAGCTTCGGCTATTTTTGTGAAGAAATTCGATGGTACACTTAGGCTTTGCGTTGACTACCGCAGGCTTAATGATCTTACCATTAAGAATAAATATCCTTTACCTCGGATTGATGATCTATTCGATCAACTTAGTGGTGCTAGAATCTTTTCACAGTTGGACTTAGCAACTGGTTTTCATCAGCTTCGAATTACAGAGGATAGCATTCCTTTGACATCATTCCGTACTTGTTATGGATCTTATGAATTGCTTGTTATGCCATTTGGTTTAACGAATGCCCCGGTTTATTTCATTGACCTTATGAATCGAGTTTTCAAAGACTTCCTCGATCGATTTATTCTCATCTTTATAGATGATATTCTGTTCATTCTAAAACCGAGGAAGAGCATGAAAAGCATCTTAGGATTGTGTTGAAAACTCTTAGAAGCAATCAATTGAAAGCAAAATTTTCTAAGTGGCACTTTTGGCAATCTCGTGCGAAATTTCTCGGCCATATTATTTCTGAATCTGGAATTTTTATGGATCCTTCAAAGATTGAAGCGATTCAAAATTGGAAGAGATCGGAGAGTGTGACGGAAATCCGTAGTTTTCTTGGTTTGGCGGGTTATTACCGTCGTTTTATAAAAGACTTTTCTAAAATTTCCGTGCCTCATACTAATTTGGCAAAGAAGGGAGTTACGTACATTTGGTTAGACAAATGTGAAGCTTCTTTTCAAAAATTATAAGAACTCCTTTCCGATGCTCCTATTCTTGTGATTACCGAAGGGAATCAAGACTTTATTGTTTACACTGATGCTAGTCTTGTTGGTGTGGGTGCTATTCTCATGCAAAGGGAACGTGTTATTGCTGATGCTTCTAGGAAATTAAAGCCTGCCGGGACTAGATATGCCACTCATGATTTAGAGCTCATGGCTATTGTTTTCGCCCTTAGAATTTTGCCTAATTATCTTTTAGGAGAGAAATTTGTTCTCTATGCCGATCATAAATCTTTGAAGTATTTATTTTCTCAAAAGAAACTTAATTTGCGTCAACAATGTTGGCTCGATTTTCTTGCATCTTATGATCTTGATATTATTTATACTCCCGAAAAGGGAAATCGTGTTGCCGATGCCCTTAGTCGTAAGCAACAAGCAGTTGTTTCTATGATGATATCCGAATGGAATGATCTCGGGATTTTGTCCCCTTGCGAGATTCGAGATCGTGAATCTAATTTATGTTTATCCCTTGTTCTATGTAGCCTTGAGGCTCATCCTTCTCTTTTAGACCGCATTCTTGAAGCTCAAAAGATAGATCCTGAATTGGCTCTTCTTAGCCAAAGTTGTAGGGATAAAATTAATATTGAAGGTTTGAAAGACATTGATATTAATGCTCGTGGCGGTATTCGAAAATTTAATAGACTTATCGTGCCAAATATTAGCAATCTTCATAAAGACATTTTAGAAGATTCTCATCGTTCTAAATTTACCATTCATCCCGGAAGTAGTAAAATGTACGCGGATATGAAGCGACCATATTATTGGGATGGAATAAAATCTGATATTGTTAACTTCATTAAGCGTTGCATGACTTGCTAACTTGTTAAAGCCGAGCATCAAAGGCCCTGTGGGTTATTGCAACCTTTGGACATTCCAATTTGGAAGTGGGATCAAGTCTCTATGGACTTTATTGATGGACTTCCCCATTCTCGTTCGGGCCATGATAGCCTATGGGTGATAGTTGATAGACTTACAAAATCCATCCATTTTATTCCCGTTCGGTCTAATCAGACCGTACCTCTTTTAGCCAAACTCTATATTAGAGAAATTGTTAAATTGCATGGAGTTCCTACTTCTATTGTTAGAGATCATGATCCATTGTTTACTAGTGGTTTTTGGAAGAGTCTTTGAAAAGCTTTGGAAACAAAGCTTAATTTTAGCATCGCTTATCATCCTCAGTCCGATGGACAAACCGAGCGTGTGAATCAAACTCTTGAAGATCTTCTTCGTGCATGTATTCTTGATTTTGATGGAAGTTGGAAAGATCATATTTCTCTTGTTGAGTTTTCCTATAATAATAGCTTCCAATCTAGTATTGGTATGGCACCTTTCGAGGCACTCTATGGAAGGCCATGCTGATCTCCTTCTTGTTTGCTTGAGGCCGGTGAGAAACCGGTTTTAGGTCCAGACTTTATTCGTGATTCCGTGGAAAAGATTGACCTTATTCTCCATAGAATGAAAGAAGTTCAAAGTAGACAAAAATCCTATGCCGATAACCGAAGAAGGAAATTAGAACTTTCTGTGGGAGATTTGGCGTTTATTCGTGTTTCACCTATAAAGGGTGTTGCGCATTTCAGTCGATCGAGAAAATTAGCGCCTCGATATATTGGTCTGTTTCCCATCACCAAACTCATTGGTTCCGTGGCTTATCGCCTTTTATTACCGGCTCAATTTTCTGCTATTCATGACGTGTTTCACATTCTCAATTACAGAAATGCCTTCGAGATTCCGATTCTATTCTTGAGCCTGGTGTTGTGGAAGAAATTGAAGTTTCGCCTAATTTGACTTATGAGCAACATCCTATTCGTATTATGAGCAACATCCTATTCCGCTTGTGAAAGTCCAATGGTCCTCAAATCCTAAGGATTGCTCTTGGAAATCTAGAGAATTCATTGAGCGAACACATCGGACTTACTTTCATGTGCTCTTTGAGGTAAACTTCTTATTTCAAATTTTCTTTTGTGTTGATATGCTTTTATGGTTGTTACTTTTTATTTCTCATTTTTCTTAAGTATTACGAGGACGCAATTTCTTTAAGGAGAAGAGTCTGTAACAACCCATATATTTTATGATTGTATATTTAAATATTTTATTTAAATACAGCATCGTTAGTCGGATTTAAGTCCGAAAAGCTACTTTTTGCAAACAATCGAATTAGAACTCGAGACTACTTTCATTGAGTTCAAAATGGCATTTGCTACCTTTTTAAGTATAAACATTGATATGTTTGGAGTTGGGTAGAATTTTGATGTTTTCACTTAGGGCTTTGGGTTTGGGTTTCAGCCCACTAACCCAAATCATCTTATATCCTAATTCCACCCCCTCTCCTCTTTATTCATTCCTCATTTCCTAACACTTCAAGCTTTAGTAAAAATAGAGGAGGAGATTGGAAACTAAAATCGTAAACCCTAGTTTTCTTTGCAAATCCAAGTTCTAGCTCCAAAAATCAAAGCGAAGCTTAGGTAAGCATCCTCTTCTTTTTCTCCATCTCAATCTCTCTCCAATTTCAGAAATTTCCAATAACGTAACTTAGAAAATATTTGCTTATGATCTTAGATTGGAGCTTTGGAGTTAAAGTTGAAGAGTAGTTGAGCTTCCTTTTATTTTTCAAGCTTCGCCTTCATTGTTTTTGAGTAAAATGTGAGTTTTTAAACTCACATCTATGCCTATAATTTTCTTAGTTGTTAGGTATGAATTCCCAACATATATTCTTGTTCAATTGCTTTGGATTGAATTGGTTTTATGAATATTCCAATTTTTGGTGTTTTGAGGTCAAATCTTTTAAAAAATCCTATCTTTGATGTTTTAATATGATTCTGGTGGTGCATCGAGGAGCCTATAGGGCAGGGTTGCCAATTGGCATAAACCCCTAGTACCCATTGCTCGTACAATCGCCATTTGTTGGATTTTTGCCCTTGGTTGGGCTAGGCTGAGAAGACTGAAATTTGCAGATTCAGTCGACTGACTTCTGAGTTCAGTCGATTGAACCTGGAAGCAGAAAATTCATGGTCACTGTATCAGTCGACTGAACTCTGAGTTCAGTCCACTGTGCCTGGAAACCAAGTGTTTCCAGTGTGTCAGTCCACTGAACTCTGAGTTCAGTTGACTGAACCTGGAAACAGAGAGTTTTCAGGCATTGGTCAGTCGACTGAATTCAGAGTCCAGTCGACTCAATCTAGGAAATTGCATTTTTGCCTAAATTAGGCAGTTTTTGTGTGGATTTCCAATTTTTAATCGATTCTCATTTCTCTGATTATTTTTTATCACTTTTTTTGACTTTGATAATTTCTTCTTTGGGATTTTAGGGAATATCCGTTTTGATGGATTTGGTATAGATTTCTATGGATTTGATTCACATCTTCGAATGTGAATTTTAGTGGTTGATTGTTTTTACAATCATTTTTGTGATTTGTCACCTTGAAATACAAAGGTTTCTGTACAAGTATTAAATATCAAAACTCTTTCATCAAAACGATTTCAATTCTATTTTTAATACGAAGCTCGTTTATAAAACCGTTTTCCAATCTATTAGTATATACAAACCTTTTCCTCATTTGTTTGACAAATCCAATTAAACGACTTTGCAAAACAAGTGGTATGAAACGCTTGCGTTTACTTTGTCGGTTAATTCTTAGACTTGTTCGATTGAAACTCTTGTGACAATTTTTGAATGGAGATCTACAATTTGCTTGTAAATATTTAAGCTAAGCCAGTGGTTATGGGACATGAAGCTAAACTCATTTATTTACTGGCTTAGTGTAATTCACACCTTTTATTGATCAATGATGATCATTTTGTGATTTAGGCTAGCGATATGCTATGTCTCTGTGTCCACGTGGGGGGACTGTACCTCGGTTTATTAAGTTTCGTTTCATTTCTTTTATAGGATAACGACCTATTGGTTCTTTGGAGTTTCGACTCATTTTTTGTGGGCTAGCGACCCACGTTCTTTTATGGAGTTCGGTTCATCGGGCGTACCGTTGTACTACGTCGTTGTACGGGCTTATCAGGTTCATCGGGCGTACCGTTGTACTACGTCGTTGTACGGGCTTATCAGGTTCATCGGGCGTACCTTTGTACTATGTCATTGTTCCAAATTATTTGAGTTTCAGGTTCCTCAGGCGTACCAATATTGTACTACGTCGTTGCACCGGCTTTATAGTTAGTGACCATGGGATAGCGTCCCGTTTGTGATATACGTGTTGGTGAGTTTTCATGCTCCCATTTTGTGATAGGCCTCCCCCTTTTGTGATTTCTGGATTTCTTGTTGATGATTTCTAGAGTTTGTGTTTCACCTCTTTTTGTTATTGGCAATGATATGTTTGCCGATATTTGGGGTTTGGTGAGTAAAATAAAGAATATGACATTCTTTTTAGTTCTTTGAGATTTCTTGAGATATTGTATGATTTTTGTGTTATCTAATGTATACTTTTCGTAGTATGGCATTATTTTTATCATACATTTTTTTCATATCTCTTATTCTATCTCATTTTGTCTGATATTTATAGCTAGACTGATCTGTTTATTATTTTCTAACTAAATAATACTCGGGTCAGGCCGAGATGTTACAGGTGTTTCTGCTTGACTCCTCTTCTGGGAACATTATCTGACTTTTGACTGACTACTCTGGTTTAGTAGTTTTTGTTGTTATACATACGAGATAGAGACTCCTTGATGTATACTTATTATTTTGTCTAGCACTTGTACCTATTCTTTTGTGATATTGTGGATCTTATTTGACCACTACTCTGATGTACACTTCTATGTGTTATATTCATATCTGTTTCCGCCTTTGTGATATGGATATCTGTGACTGATTTGTTTTATGCCTATTTCTATATTTGTTTCTGAAGATCATATAGCCACTGTGTAGTAGCTCTGAGTTTGTATCGGTATGTCGGATTTCCTCTTGAAAAGAAATGCATGTTATACTATCTGACGTATCGGTGCTCGCACAAAGCAATTACACGGATGGTTGCTCTTCAATAGCCTTATTCTTCGTGCTAGTTGACGGCGTTACCTCGTAGTGTCCTTAGCTAGCGTGAGTATAGAGGTGGGGCGTCACATAAAGCTGGTTTCTATCAAATGCATTTCTGTTTGGTGGCGGAGATTTATTCTCTTAGCTTAACACCCTTCTCTGAGACGTATGAGCTCAGAGGTTATGAGTTGATGGTTACTAGTGATACATTCCCAATTTGGTAACGTGACATATGAAGTGCTACTGATCATTTGTTGATCGAAGTATGGCTTTTGTGTAAAGCGTAGCTTTATGGACGAGAGACTTCGTCGTGCCTCACAACCGAAAATGGTCGAAACAGGATGTTGCGGCAAGGTTTTTAGGGTCGCGCCCCTAGGGTATGTCCATTTCCTTCTGGATAAAAGTGGTATCATGGTATGGAGCCCAGATATTTAACTATGTGGTTGTTTCTATTTGTTGGTAAATCCCGGGATAAAGGTCGGTAACGACCGGAGATGACTTACTTGTAGGTGTTACCTAGTCACAGAGGTAACCTAGCCTTGTGTTGGTAGGGAACCGATTTGGTTCTTAGGGGCGTCCCTCCAGAGGCATTCCATTTGATGTGGAAGTTTCTTATCCTGACCATTGTTGGAAATCCAAAGAAACAATACGCGCCCTGTACGGTTTTAGTTGCGTAACCTGCCATGGAATGTGGTGGTAACCTGCTACTGAACATGGTAGCTATAGTAGGCATACAATAATGGTTGTATGCTGGCTAAGATTTCGAAATGTTTTCTGCGCTATGCACTAATAATAATATCAAATGGTTTTCGCGTATTAAGCATTTTTGACTGTCATAAGGAGAAATCTCCTCCAAGTGTGCGCTTGCATTATGTATGTGGCGGAAGGCCTTATGACAGTTTCATTTTCCAAAAAGCATTGCAGATTTCTTTTAAAATTCCTTTGTTTTTCTTTTGTTAAAGATAAAACTATTTTCGTTTTCTCACACCAGTCCCATGACTGACCTGGAGTTCATCGTTCCATTCCTAAACTCTAGGTGCCCACAATTTTTCCACACGGACAGTCTGGAGTTGGGTTTTTCAGATAATCAAATAGTAGGTGTTGATTCGATAGCCTTCCAAGTCTTTGGTTTGGCAATCGCATTTGGGTCAATCTTGCTTACGTCCAAGTTGATGGTGGATTCGAGCTTATGGCTTGGAGTTTTTGAGTTTGGCATTGAAGACTTTGTCTTTCGGTTGCCATTGTTGCTTCTTCCGCTTTTGTCTATATTTGATATTTGTATTGATATCATTTGTATCATTACGTTGCAACAAATGTTGTATATTAATATAATTATTCATTTTCTTCCGTTGTGTTGTTGTACTTAATGTGTTATAAGCTCCGGCACAAATCGGATTTCAACGGTTGAATATGCAACGTTTGAGTACAAGTGAAGTACGGGCGTCGATTTTCGAACGCTAAAATTCGAGATGTGACAAGGGGGATCAATGTAAAGCCTTAACACTATTTTGATATTTCTTTTATTAATTAGACATTATATATGTAGCGTATTCTACTACATATAAATATTTTGACGGATCCTTAAGAGATGGAAAATCTCGTAACTTCTCTTGGGTTATTGCACGCGCATTATACACTAGATAGGAGATATGAAACCCATAAACATCTCTGATGCCATGGCACTCAAGTTATATGCGATATCAATTTAACTCACATAAGAATATTTTAGCCTTGATCGAACGTTTTGTCTATTTATTACGCTCGGGTCAGGCCTGAGTATTTCAGCGCATCGAAGATCATTTTTTGGAGGACGAAGATGAAGATTTGTTATATTATTACTATTATAATTCCCTGCATCATGTTGTTTTGCTGCATTATTTATTTATCCTTATTGTATATATAACTCTTATAAATGTTGTATAAATTATAATTAAATGTATAACATAAATAGCTTCATGAACTGTTTATTTGATTATTATATTTTATCGTTCCGTCGTGAGATTCTATGTTATCTTTTCTTATTTTCCTTAATTAACCCCATTGACTATCCATATTTTGGATTGTTTAAGTTGGACATGTGTGGATTATTGTTGATTTAAACCTTATGAAATGTGTGTCGTCACACGTAGTATTAGAGATGAAGGTTAAGCGAGAACCTTGACTTTGATGGGGTAACTCATTAGAGATAGGGTCAGTAGTAGCCTAGAATGAGTTTGAGTGTATTAATAGACATGAGTATGTATTTGTTAGTGATATAATTTTTTTATATTGTTTTGATTGGTCTGTTGAGTGGCTTATGGATTCTAGTCAATACGAATAATTAACATTATTGATAAGGATATCTAAACATTTAAACAGAGCAACTCAACAGGATATTGTTTTGAAACTGGGTAAATGAAATAATTTTACCTAGATTATATTACATATATAAAGGAATAATTTTTTAGGGATTATTATATGGTGTGCTTCGTTGTTAGAAAATGATAATGCTAAACTATTATCATTTGTTGATTATTGTTGTGGTTGAATAAAAGTTGTTAGTATTATAATGCATACAAGATTAATAATTAAGAAATGACTTTATATAACCAAGATGGGATTATATAACTATATGATCTGTGCATGTGATTTATAAATTGATATGGTTTATAAAAACGATTTATAAAGGATTTAAAAGCTGGAAATTTGAGAACTTAAATCCCATTGGTTTGGAAAATGACTTTCAAAGTTGCGAAAATAATAATAGTATTATTTGGAAATATTTTGAATAGAAATATTTAAAAAGGTTTAAAAGGAATAAAAGCACTGAACTCACTTCGATCAGTGGAAAATAATTTCGACGATAAATGCAACATCATCAGTCTTTATTTTCGAGTATCTACGGGAGAAATTGCTACTAATTAGAGTTTTGTTTTGGAAAACTGGTTTTCGTTTTGAAATTCGAAAGAATAATTTGATATACCAAGGGATTGTGTGTGTGTATGTGATTTCAAAAATATTTTGAAATACATAGAACAAAGTGTTTAAACTTTGGGATTTTGATTTAAAATGTTCTATGGACTATGAGAATAAGTTTGATAAGTTATAAAATTTGAAAATTAGCAAGTTAAAACAATGTTAAATTGCTGGATGTGAATAATATATTGAACTGTGGAATTAAATTAACTTGAATTCATTCAAAGTGAAATTTGAAAATTTAGCCTAAGTTATGTTAAATGAAATAATTCTTGAAAATGGAGTTGATTGAGATTGAAATAAATTAATGAATGGGCTAGTTGGACTAACTAATTTAGTTAGTGAGTTAAATATGGTTTAGGATATGGTTGATAAATTTTAATATTGAAATTGGAGGATAAGTTTAATTAAATGGTATTGAAATTGAATTTGATTAGAAATAGATATATACTTAAGTTATAAAGTGGAAATAAACATGAGAAGAGTTAAATGAAATGTTTATAATGTAATGGCCCGATATTTTCAACCATTCGCATCCACACATGCTGGATTTGAACTGCTCAAAATACAAAATTGTTAATTTATATTTGGAAAAACTCAGCATATACAGTAAATAAATAAATCACAGAATCACAGACACAGAGTAATATACAATATGCTGCGGAAACAAAAGAATAGTAGTTTATGAAGCTACTATATATATATCATAGTTAATAAGATACAGTGGAAGTATCGAATACAATAATCAAATACAAGATCAGAATACATCACTGGAATCAACTGAATAACTACAAGCTAAAAGATGTTGATGGTTCTCCAAACGAAGCTCTAACTCCAAAGGCAAGTCTCAAAAGCTATAGCACTCAGTCTAACCCGAGTGTAAAGCAAAACACAAATCACTCGAGTCTGGATTAACATTCTTATATCAATAAATCCAAATCAAGTGAAATAAAAACAGATATACAAGTAACTCAAAGGTTGTTTGGGATAACCATCCTCTAAGGATCCGTTAATGTAACGACCCGGAAATTTCGATCCCAAAAATTCCAGATAGATAGGAAAGAAGAAAGAGATAGAAGAAGAAGAAACAGAAAACCAAGCTCAGAATCTCACATTTTGCACCGGATAAAATATAATATCAAATAATATTCTTTACACAAAGAAACCTGTATCAGTCAATTACATTTTATTACATCAGAATTACAACATTTAACCACGCTGGATAGTTAAAACAACATGTCCCAGATAAACTACAATATATCACAGCGGAATACACTCCATACGTTCCTACCATCCAGCTCGCCTCCTGAGCTCCAGAAACGTCCTTACCTGAAAATCTGTAATACTCAGTCTGACCCGAGCATTACATCAAAGTAACACCCGGGTCAGGCTGGAAACCAGCGTGAGTAATCTCATCTATCAAGAAATTCCAATACAAAGAATTTAATTAAAACCTGGGATAACTTGCATCAATATACAAGTTCACAATTTGTTATAGGCATCACTTATTTCATTCACAAATATCTAAGTACCAAAAACATAGATTAAATAGTCCAATTCACTTAAATCATTCATTCCGGCTTATTGATTTCACACATTAATCTATAAAGAATCGAAGTGGTTTCGGGTATTTACTAATATCCGACTCCGGTCTCTTCGAATCCAATGTCATCAAAACCCAAGTTATTCAATTAAATACAATTCAATTTTAATTACCGTATAACACTTTTATACAACAATTAATAATTGATAGATAATCACATTATCACTGTCCATCCAATATATCATATCACACAGCAATTCATATCTGTGATATCATTCAATCCAAAGCACTTATCATCATTCAATCATTCATGAGCAAGATTGATCACTGCCATTAATTACATTAATTAACGATCCTTTAATTACCCTCATTAGTTAATTATCCTTAAATTCATTTAATAATCAACCTTTAACTTAATTACATTCATTAATCAACCTTGATTAATCCCAATCAAAAATTAACTTTCCTTAATTACTCCATCAGTTAAACCAACCCCCTGATTAGTTATCAATTAATCCTTTCATTACACTGAGTAATTATCACTTAATTTTTTCCACCAAGTAATTATCCTTTAATTACTTCCCACCAAGTAATTTCCTTTAATTAATTACATATAGTAATTATCCACTAATTTCTTCACTAAGTAATTATACCTCATTAATTACTTAAGTAATTATACTTAACCCAACATTAAATGATTATCTTAAATTAATTAAACTTAATTAATTAACTAGAATTAACCACTTTAACTTAATTAATTAAACAAATTAATTAACCTTACCCATACACATTGATTTCATTGATCCATAATTAATTACTCGAATTAATTATTCTATAATTACTTACATTGATTAATTATCCTCTAATTAATCATCTTCATTAATTAACTAACCCTTTTATTAATTCCCTTAATTAATCAATCCTTTAATTAATTACATTAAGTAATTAATCCTTAATCACTTCCTCTAAGTAATTACCTTTTAATTACATTAATTAATTATACTGAATCAATCATCAAATGATTTACTTAAATTAATTAAACTAATTAATTACTAATTAATTATCTTTAATTAATCTTAACCTTTTTAAAAAAACTCTTTATTTAAATTATACACTTAATCTTATTACTAAACTTCATAAAACCCATTTTAGAAAACAATTATATAATTTTACTTAAGAATAAATCAATTTAAAACATTTAAATTTGATATTTAAAATCTTTGAAAACCCTTTTTAAAACTTTCTTAAATAAATTTTATTCCAAAAATTTACTTAATATATCCTTTAAAGCTTGACTATTTTAATTATAATTTGAAACTTGGTTTAAACATCCCCTAAAACTTGTTTAACATTCATTTTGAAAACATGTTTAAGTAGGCTTTCCTTTGTTCTCCTTTAAAACCTAAACTTGATCCATTTAAAACAAAATTTGAAACCTAGTTACAACGAAAAGATACAAACTCGAGCAAACCCGAGTAAAACATTAAAATATCCCGCGCCTGCCCGAGTCTCCCACCTTCCTTCATCATTTTCGAGTCATCTCTCCACTTGCACGAGAATCCACCCGAGCTTTCACTAAATACCAACGACCCAGACACGACGTGCACGCGGTGCACATACACACGCATTGCCGATCTCCGGTGATCGACGCGGCGATACTCGACAATCACTTGAAACCACGCGAACTCACATTTGCACCCAGATCGAACGAATTCTACTCGAATCGAAAACGAGGCACTCATGACCAAACCTGGGTACCACCATGGCCAGAAAACTCCTCCTTCCCGACGCCTCCCACCTCGAGATCGCCTGACCACCCCACTGAAGCCTTGTCATACCTTCCAGCAACCATCCCCACCATCGCACGCCACTCCGGTTCTTTACCCACGTCGGAATTGGCTTGATAACCACGTCGGGCAAAACACTATACTAAACCCTAGTTCGCACCGGTACGACCACCACGGCCCTCGAGAAAATCAACTAGCATTTTTCCTACCATCCCCATGCTACAACCAAGCTTCCGACCAAACCTCACCCTCGATCTCAACTTCGTTCATCGGAATTTGCGAAAAGAACGAATTCCGATCAACAAAGAAAATCACGGCAAATGATAATCTAAAAATCTTGAAATGCATATCAAAATTCGTGATTTCCACTCACGAATCCATTCACGTAATCTAAACCAGAAATTAAGATTTATTGATTTTTTTAGCACAAATTTGAAATTCACTGTAATCTTAAATTTCCAAAATGTTTACTAATTATTTTACTCGAATCTATATTTTCTTTATGTTGTTATACACATACAAACACCTTTAATTAGAGATCAAGGCCTAGAAATCATTTAGATGAATGATTTAAAATTTTATAACCAGGTTTTAAAAATCGGATATCCAGACAGAGGCATGTTATGCCTGATCCAGACATATACACAGAGTTTAACCACACACACACACACACACACACACACACATATATATATATACAAAATCCTTTTTAAAGAACATGCACAGCAGAATTCATATCATATTTCATTAATCATCACATGCAATTTCAAGATATACCAGATTTTCAAAGTTTACCCACCAGGAAATCTCAAAACAGAGAACTGTTTTCTTCCCATGTTTTGATCTGAAACCTTGCATTTGAATTGAAGCTGATCTTTGAATTTGATTCTAAATTGTTGAGTTGATTCCTATAGCTTGATGTAGAGTTGAGTATTAACTTGACCACATATTGGAGCCTTTAACAGATGTTGTTGATTTAGAACAGGCTGAGGCCCCCTTTTTTTCTTTGTTTGAATTTTGATTTTCAGTTTTAATTTAGAAAATGAGAAAAAATTTAGCTGAAAGAAAACACAGATTATTTCTCAAAACCTTATTTTTAATATAATTTAATTTCTAATTGAGGATTATTTTGCCACTTGTTAGTTTATAGGATGCTTGGCTTACAAATGTTGTTTATATGGGTTCAAAACTTTACAAGTGTATATTTGAAATGACACTTGATTTTGATAAATGAATATTTGAAGTTTATATTTATATGAAAGGATATTTGCTTTACTTATAATTTGAGTTTAATTAAAAATGGTTGATTTATGAAATGAATATTTCAAAACTAAGTAATAGCAAAGTAAAATTGGAGATATATGAAATTATAAAATTTAGTTTTGGAATATGATATATTTAAGCTTTTAAATATATTAAAGATTGAATCGTTTATCTTATGGATCAAATCGTTATTTGAAATTTGATAATATTTGAAATGGTTTTGTTGGAAAACTAAATCGAATTGAAACTGATGGCTTGAATTGAATTAAAATTGGAAAATTTAGATTTGGGTATAATTGAATAAATTTATGAAATGTAAAGAATTAAAGGAATGTTTTATGATTTCAAATGTATGATTTCGAAAGGTTATGATTTTCAAAGTGTAATGATTTCAAGTATTTTGGGTTTCGAAAGATTTATAACTTTGAAAGTCTTATGATTTTTGAAAGTGAATATATGTTTGAAATGGAAATGAATTTGTTTGACCTAAATTTTGTTGATTTGGAAATTTGGATTATTTTAAAAATCTGTTATTTTAATAAACTTTGAAACTAAATATATGTAATTTGGAAGAAATGATTTGGCGAAATCATATGTATTTTGAAACTGAATTGATATTGAAGAGGAATTGAAATTTGAGAACCTTGTTTTACTAAATACTGTGATTTGGGAGTTATCAAACTTATATAAAATGGATTTATATAAGTATGAGACTTGTATATGTATGAAGTTGATTTGAAACTGTTGATTTGAAAATGTACTCAATTTGGAAAGAGAAATCTTATATAATTGAAGTTTATATAAGTATGATTTACTATTAATTTTGGAAAGTATTCAATTTGAAATGAAATCTTATGTATAATGGACTTTATATAAGTATTATATTTGAAAGTGATTTGAAAGGTACTATATGATACATATTTTCAAAGTAAAGATATGGAAAGTGCCTTCTGCTTGATATCCGCTTTGTGGCGACACTGTGGATTCATTCTATCGATATTATTCTCTCTGATTTGGGTTTTTCGGATACGATACTCGAGTGTCCATTGAATTCCATGACGATCTCCATAGTCTTACGAGCGCGACTGCATAGCGCAACTGCCTGGCTGAGATGACCTAGGGGTATGGATTGTTTTCTAGGGGATCCAGGCGTAACCATTGTATATCCTGCAATCTATATAGGTCGCATTAGTAGCGAAACTGCCTGGCTGAGATGGCCTAGGGGTACGGATTGTTTCATGGGGGATCCAGGCGTAACCATTGTATATCCTGCATTCTACTAGTCATCATGGCGTAACTCGCAAGGCTGAGAAAGCTTACGGATATGAATTGTTTCTTCGGGGATCCAGGCGTAACCATTGTGTATCTACGATCCATGGTTAGAGAAATATTTTGGTTTGGTTGATTTGTTTGGATTGTACTTTATATATCTTCTTTTTAAAGGTTTTCCGATATTTTTCACTGGGTGTTGAAACAAGTCTACTAAGTACCTGGAGAATTCTAGCTTTGTGTAAGATCAACGCATGGCCAGAGTCTACAGGAACGAAAGTAAATTGTTAAGACATCGAGTTATAAAAGTATTTTGATAAAGTATTATATAAAGAATATTTTGATCATTTATTTTACTTTTCTAAATAATTTAAAAAAATTAAAAATATTGTTTACTTCGAACTAACAAATTTGAATCAAATGACTATTCATCATATTATAAAATATTTAAAATGTTGTAAATAAAATTTTAAATTGAAATTTATATAGTTCTAAAATATGGTTCATCCTTTTCTTTCAACCTATTCTACCTTCTAGCTATTTCTACCTTTTTCCTCTTCGAAGGTCCTTTCCGCATTGTGGAAAGAGTTGGTTCTTTGGCTTATCGTTTGGATTTGCCTAAGAAGCTTTCTGGAGTGCATGATTTATTCCACGTCTCACGTCTCCTCTAGTATCTTCTTGACCCATCTCTTTTTGTTCAGTCAACTGCTCTTGATAGTTTGGATATTCAGCTTAATCTGACTATTAAGAGTAAGCCACTTCATATGGTCAGCAGAGGTACGAAGAAGCTAAGAAGGGAATCTGTTAGTCTGATCAACGTACAATGGGGTACTAATAATCGAAATTGTACCTAGGAAACGAAAGAGAGCATTCGTGCTTGGAATCCAAAACTGTTTTTCCAGACACTATTTTTTGTCTATCTTTCTTTTCCTTATTTTCCTTGTTCGTTCTTTTCGAGGACGAAAAGATTTGAGTGGGGGAAAGTATAATAACCCCAGTATTTTGTGATTATTTTAATTGTTTATTTTAATTATTTAAATTGAAACTCCTGATTTAAAAACTTTTTTTTATTTATTAAATTGGATAAATTTTGTTATTTTAAATATAAATTTTGATTTTTGTGTGAATTATAGTTTCAAACCTGAATAAATAGGATATTTCCAGAAAAAGTGGATTTTTGGTCAATCTAATCAAACTTTGACTTTTAAATTTAAAATTTAAATATTTTAATTTTTGAATTTTATCTTTTATTATGAAAATAAATTTAATTTTGAGAATACTTCTTTTCGTTTCGTTGAAATCCGATTTATATTGTGGAAGTTATGCTTTTTTCAATATTGGGTGTAAATTGATTTATTTAATAAAATTGTCTATTTTAAATTATATAAATAATATTTTTATTTGTTAAATCATGTTCTAATATGTTTTATATGACATTTTAGGTATATATTTCATTTTTAAATATTGTAAAGTGATGATACAAAATTTCCAAAGTTTATTGAATTTATTTTCAATTTTTAAAGCCTAGTTTGCATTTTTTTTAGCTATTTTCTTAATTTAATTATATTTATTTGAAATTTATTTATTTATTTTTATTCATTTATTATTTTATTGTGTTTTATTTTTATTTATATGCATTTTTATATGTATTTTAAATTGCAAAATGAACTAAGAAATTTGAAAGGTTTTTGACCTTTTATATGCATGCCTTTTCATATTCAAACTTACCTTTTCACACCAAACAACACATCATTTCATTTGCTTCCCATATCTCCTTTGTTAAGACGACTCCCTCATTCTTTTCTCATAAATTTTTTTCTCAAACCCTAAAAAAAATTCGGCTATCACCTGAAGACAAAGTTTGGTAAAATTTTTCACTCTTTTACTTGTTTTGTTATGAATTCTTGCACTTGCTTCACTTTCTTGTGTTCGGCCTCCCTCCTCCAGCACCATTGCTGCCTCCACCACCACCATAACCAGCAGCTACCCTCTCCATTCCACTGACCATCCATGGTCTGGCCACCTTGTTGAAGATCCACCAAAAAAATAAGCAAACTCCACCTATATAGTGCTAGCCGAGCCACACCTTTGCTCCACCACCTCACCCATCACCTTGGCCGACTTGTGCACCACCACCACCAGCCAAACCTGAGCCTAAGACCTTTGCCACACCTATACATGAACTCTCCAGATCAAACCTTTCTCATCCATGCTTGGCCGAGACCATTTATGGCCTTGAATTCCACTTTTGTGCCTTGAAATTGTGTGTACATGCACACATATCTCTCTACTCCTTCATATATTGTTATGGCCGACCTTTGTACCCTTAACCTGATCCAAATCCATTCCATAACAGTGCTTTTCCAACCTATGGCTGAAGCATAAGTTGTTGAATGCAAGTGCAAAAGCTTTGGCTTTAAGTTGCACATTTATTCCTAGCATTGTTTTGTAAAAGTTTGGTTTGAAAATTTATATGTTTTGTTTGATATTTGACAAGGCAATTAGCTTTGGCTCTCCCACTCTCAAATTGTAGTCGTGTTATCGTGCCTTTGAAGATCTTTGTTTGTGCATTTGGTTGTCACCTCCAGCTTATACATGTGAGTTATTCTCACTAGACAGTTTTATACTTATATGACTAGTAAACCGATCACATTTGAAACTGTAAAATATATCGCCATGCTATATTTGCTATGTTACGATCATATGATGTTCACCCATGATTATTTACCTGTTATATCATCTGTTACTATTATATTATGCTATTTTGTTATTTATATCAGTTAATCACACTACAAGTTTCTTTTAGATTAGAATCACTATGGGTTGAAATGATACATACCTGAACGGACTTTAGAATAGGAAAACATCGTTATGGGATGAAATGATAGGCCTGAGCGATTTTTATTTATTTCATTTACTTGGGATTGAGGGTTTGAAATGATCAAACCCGGATTTTTCTTTGTAAATTACGGATTGAAATGATATATTATCCGTATCACTTTACCTAGGCTAGAAAATGATTTACAGACCCGTGGTTAAAATATGTTTTTCTAAATATTTTAAAATATTTTAGAAATGTAAAATTATAATATTTTGATTTAAACTTAGTTAAAAATAATTTTTGTATAGTATTATTGATTTTCTGAAAATTTATAAGTGAAATAAATTAATGGCAAAGTTAGAAAATCTGAAATGTAAGTTATTTTGGAAATTATAATTTGGTGATAAATGGAATTTAAATTAAATTTGAAATATGATAAATTTATGATATTTTGAATTAAAATGAATTTAAAATGATTTTATAATATATTAATGATTTTTGAATAAAGTTAAAAAGTGAAATGAATGAATATTTAAGTTGAATTTTGAAATATAACTTAAATTGGAATTTATGAATTTTGTTTAAAAGTGAATTTTTGAAGGTAAGTAAATAAAATGAAAATAAGCTATATTTGGAGATTTAAACTTAAGTGTTAAGTTAGAATTTAATTATAAAGAATTGAAATTTAATGTTTGAATTTAATATATGAATTATTATTAAATATTGACTTTTGAATGGAAATTTAACTTTATAAAATCATGAATATAAGGGTATTTAAATGATTGTTTTAAAGTGGGAATTTATGATTTTTCATAAGTTAAAAATGATTTAAATTAACATATAATTGTTTATGAAACTGTATTGAAAACCCTTAATTTTAATTAACAGCATTTCTAAAATGCAATCATTTCTTAAGTAAAGGATACTACAGCATTTGTAAATGCTGTAGTTGATACAATGAACTATAAGGAAAAAATGAACAAGGGGCAATTATAGCACTTCATAAGTGTTGTAGTTGCAGAATTGAACTAAAGCTTTTATTTGAAACTAAAACCTATTACAGCATTTTTGTAAATGCTATTTTTGTTAAAATGAATTGTTTTCAAATGTAAATTTACCGTAGCATTTTCTAAATGCCGCGAAAGTTGAAATTTCATTGTTTTTATAAATTGAAGTGGATAAATGAATTCTGAAAATGGTAAAATTGTGAGAATTTAATATTGGATTATTAAATATAATAACTTCGTTTTTAAATGATTTGAATGGAATGTTTAATTGGTTTAATTGGAATATTTAATTCGTTTAAATGGAGTATTTTGATTCGAAATATAAACCATTTTGAAATGTGATTTGAAATGGTATTTAAATTAAATAAAAATGAATGAGGTTTTGGAAGAATATGATATTTTAATATTTTAAATGAATTTGAAATGATATTGAATTTCTAAATGATATTTGATTTAGAAGTATAAAATACCATTTTGAAATTTTAACCACGGGATGTATTTAAATTTATAGTTTGACTGATCCTTAAAGGATGGGTGATCCCAAGCATCCTTTAAGATATTGTACATTACTACTACAATTCACTTGAGTTGGTTTACATTATATAAGTATATATGTCCTGACTCGAGTGTTTTGTGTTTTACTTTACGCTCGGGCCAGCCTGAGTATTTACAGCGTAGCTTTGGATTTTTTTCTGAAGCTAGGAATCGGTGGAGATTCTGCTTGTCTAGTTGTCTATTCCCTTTAAGTTTCAGTTGTTCTATTTCATCTCCGGTATTTATAAACTTCTATGTATTTGAGATTTCTATTGTATATGTTTCAGACTGATATTATGTATTTTGTTTTGAGAGTTTGTTATAGTAGCTTCATGAACTACTATGGTATTTTAATTTCCGCTGCGAGTTATTCTGATATGTCTGTGTCGATGATTCTATGGTTGTATTTCATTTGCTCCAAATTTATTTACAATGCGGTATTTTGAGCAATTCAAGTCCGACATGTGTGGATGCGAATGGCCGAAAATATCGGGTTGTTACAACAACCATTTATGATAATAACCAAGATTAACATATCTGAAAACCAATTCATTATCTTCTTATTCTGAAAACTGTTTTCCAACTTTAAGATATTAATTTTAGTTTGAATCTATTTCAAACTTATCTTCATTTAATTTCAATTTGGTTGTATTTCTATTACCACTTAATTTAGTTCCAATAATTTAACAACCAGTTATCTAAATATTTATTAGAAAGAAATATTACTTTATATATCAAAATATATCCTTGTATAAAATCATTTAAAATCTTTATATAAGAAAATAACAAGTATGCTCTCATATGTACACACACACACACACACACACACACTCAACTCATTCTAGGGTAACATTGACCCTATCCTTAATGAGTAATCCTACTAGAGCCAAGGTTCTCGCTTAACCCTGCTCTGATACCAAATGTAACGACCTGGAAATTTTGATCCCGAAAATTTCAGATAGTTAGGAAAAAAGAAAGAGATAGAAGAAGAAGAAACAGAAAACCAAGCTCAGAATCTCACATTTCGCAGCGGATAAAATATAATATAAAATAATATTCTTCACACAAAGAAAGCTGTATCAGTCAATTACATTTTAATACATCAGAGTTACAACATTTATCCACCACTGGACAGTTAAAACAGCATGTCCTAGATAAACTACAACATATCACAGCGGAATACACTCCATACGTTCCTGCCATCCAGCTCGCCTCTTGAGCGTCAGAAACATCCTTACCTGAAAATCTGTAATACTCGATCTGACCCGAGCATTACATCAAAGTAACACCCGGGCGAGGCTGGAAACCAGCATGAGTAAACTCATCTATCAAGAAATTCCAATATAAAGAATTTAATTAAAACCTGGGGTAACTCGCATCAATATACAAGTTCACAATTTGTTATAGACATCACTTATTTCATTCACAAATATCTCAGTACCAAAAACTTAGATTAATTAGTCCAATTCACTTAAATCATTCATCCCGGCTTATTGATTTCATATATCAATCTATAAAGAATCGAAGTGGTTTCGTGTATTTTCTAATATCCGACTCCGGTCTCTTCGATTCCATTGTCTTCAAAACCCAAGTTATTTAATTAAATACAATTCAATTTTAATTACCGGATAACACTTTTATGCAACAATTCATAATTGATGGATAATCACATTGTCACTGTCCATCCAACATATTATATCACATGGCAATTCATATCTGAGATATCAACCAATCCAAAGCACTTATCATCATTCAATCATTCATGAGCAAGATTGATCACTTCCATTAATTACATTAATTAATGATCCTCTAATTACTCTCATTAGTTAATTATCCTTAAATTCATTTAATAATTAACCTTTTACTTAATTACATTCATTAATCAGCCTTGATTAATCTCAATCAGAAATTAACTTTCCTTAATTACTCCATCAATTAAACCAGCCCCCTGATTAATTATCAATTAATCCTTTCATTACACTGAGTAATTATCACTTAATTTTTTTCACCAAGTAATTATCCTCTAATTACTTCCCATCAAGTAATTTCCTTTAATTAATTACATCAAGTAATTATCCACTAATTACTTGACTAAGTAATTACACCTTATTAATTACCTTAAGTAATTATACTTAACCCAACATTAAATGATTACCTTAAATTAATTAAACTTAATTAATTAACTAGAATTAATCACTTTAACTTAATTAATTACACAAATTAATTAACCTTACCCATACACATTGATTTTATTGATCCATAATTTATTACTCGAATTAATTATTCTATAATTACTTACACTGATTAATTATCCTCTAATTAATCATCTTCATTAATTAACTAACCCTTTTATTAATTCTCTTAATTAATCAATCTTTAATTAATTACACTAAGTAATTAATCTTAATCACTTCCTTTAAATAATTACCTTTTAATTACATTAAGTAATTATACTGAATCAATCATCAAATGATTTAATTAAATTAATTAAATAATCAATTACTAATTAATTATCTTTAATTAATCTCAACCCTTTTTTTTTAAAAAAAACTCTTTATTTAAATTATAAACTTATTCTTATTATTAAACTTCATTAAAACCTATTTTAGAAAACAATTATATAATTTTACTTAAGAATAAATCAATTTAAAACATTTAAATTTGATATTTAAAATCTTTGAAAACCCTTATTAAAACTTGCTTAAATAAATTTTACTCCAAAAACTTACTTAATATATCTTTTCAAGCTTGACTATTTTAATTATAATTTGAAACTTGGTTTGAACATCCCTTAAAACTTGTTTAACATTCATTTTGAAAACATGTTTAAGCAGACTTGCCTCTTTTCTCCTTTAAAACCTGAACTTGATCCATTTAAAACAAACTTGAAACCTGGTTACAACGAAAAGATACAAACCCGAGTAAAACACTAAAATATCCCGTGCCTGCCCGAGTCTCCCATTCCTTCATCAGTTTCGATTCATCTCTCCACTTGCACGAGAACCCACCTGAGCTTTCACTAAAACCCATCGACCCAGACACGACGTGCACGCGGTGCACGTACACCAGTGTCGTCGGCTTCCGGTGATCGACGCGACGATACTCGACAATCACTTGAACCCACGCGAACTCACATCTGCACCCAGATCGAACGAATTCTACTCGAATTGAAAACAAGGCACTCACGACCAAACCTGGGAACCACCATGGCCAGAAAACTCCTCCTTCCCGACGCCTTCCACCTTGAGATCGCCTGACCACCCCACTGAAGCCTTGTCATACCTTCCAGCAGCCATCCCCACCATCGCGCGCCACTCTGGTTCTTCGCCCATGTCGGAATTGGCTTGACAACCACGTTGAGCAAAACACTATACTAAACCTTAGTTCGCACCAGTACGACCACCACGACCCTCGAGAAAATCAACAAGCATTTTTCCTGCCATCCCCATGCTACAACCAATCTTCGGACCAAACCTCACCCTCGATCTCAACTTCGTTCGTCGGAATTTGCGAAAAGTACAAATTCCGATCAACTAAGAAAATCATGGAAAATACTAATCAAAAAATCTTGAAATGCATATCAAAATTCGTGATTTCCACTCACGAATCCATTCACGTAATGTAAATCAAAAATTAAGATTTATTGATTTTTTAGCACAAATTTGAAATTCACCGTAATCTTAAATTTCCAAAATATTTACCAATTATTTTACTCGAATCTAAATTTTCTTTATGTTGTTATACACATACAAACATCTTTACTTAGAGATCAAGGCCTAGAAATCAATTAGATGAATGATTTAAAATTTTATAACCAGGTTTTAAAACCTGGATATCCAGACAGAGGCATGTTATGCCTGATCCAGACATATATACAGAGTTTAACAAACACACACACACACACACACATATATATATATATACACAAAATCCTTTTTAAAGAACTTGCACAGCAGAATTCATATCATATTTCATCAATCATCACATGCAATTTCAAGATATACCAGATTTTCAAAGTTTACTCACCAAGAAATCTCAAAACAGAGAACTGTTTTCTTCCTAGGTTTTGATCTGAAACCTTGCATTTGAATTGAAGCTGATGTTTGAATTTGATTCTAAATTGTTGAGTTGATTCCTATAGCTTGATGTTGAATTAAATATTAAATTGATCGCAGATTGGAGCCTTTAACAGATGTTGTTGTTGATTTATAATAGGCTGAGGCCCCCCTTTTTTCTTTCTTTGAATTTTGATTTCATTTTTAATTAGAAAATGAGAAAAAATTTAGCTGAAAGAAAACACAGATTATTTCTCAAAACCTTATTTTTACTATAATTTAATTTGTAATTGAGGATTATTTTGCCACTTGTTAGTTTATAGGATGCTTGGCTTACAAATGTTGTTTATATGGGTTCAAAACTTTACAAATGTATATTTTTTTATTTATATATTTTTTTTATATTTTTTTCCTCTTACAAATATTTAAAGGCAATGTATTTTATGTTTTAACCCCTCATTTAAGAATTTCTCAAATTTTATATTAGTTATGTAATATATTTATATTTGTTTACACTTGTAATTAGATACATTCTTATGCTTCCATTTGTAATTATGTAAACATTTAACATACATTTGTGATCCCATGAATTAATGAATCCTTAAATGATTTTTTTATAAAACTTATATATATATATATTTCTATTAAGTAAATACATTATAAATAAATCTTTTTAACGAAAATAATGTAAAACCAATCATATAAAAGAAATAAAATCATAAAAATATTTTCAAAATAACTTAAGGTATTCATCTTTTGAATTTCTAATTTAAATTCAATTTGACACAAATATATATATATATATATATATATATGAATAATATCAAATTTATTTGTTTAATCTATAAATCAGTATTTTCAATATTTTAAATCAGATAATTGTACAATTATCTGATGCCAAAGAAATACGGGTTACCATAGTTAAACTATCAACTATGTAGTAACATATGCTATTATAGTAATGTCTAAAGTAAAGTATAATATATTTAAAAATAGCATTAAGGCATTACCCATATCCCCCTTAACACATTTTATAGTGCCAATAGTTTATACAATACCTTAGTCCCTCCTGATCGGGAAGCTACCAGAGGATACTCCATAGGTACGAAACAAATCAAACTCGTACAAGGCGCTCTAAGGTATGTGACACGGCACAACTAGGCAATGCCAGGGTAGATATACCAATTGCACTTCCGGACCGGTGGTAATGCGTAGCAGCCACTACCGCCCACCTCGAGCCACACTCCCAAAGTCCAAGGTGCGCAGCAATCAATCACAAAGTAATGGAATGTCATACGAAGAAGTGTGTCCAATAAGAGGAGCTACCTCATTAGCCCATCAATTGCTCCTGTTTTAGCCACCTTATGCCAACTCACGGGAGTCGGGTCCACGTATATACCCTAATAGAACGTCGCCACCACCCTACTTCATTCTAGAATCTCCACCGCGTACACGGTTGTTAAAGTAGTTTTTGGATTTGGCAAAGAGTATGACAACTTCCGATCTCGGTCTCTTTAACAACCAAACGTTATTATAACACCGCGGTCATTTCAAAATAGTTTATACTCTAAAACCAAAATACCATTGCCATTTCAAAACCATATCAATATAATATCATTTCCTTTTCAAATATATCCTTTTCCGAAATCATAGCATTTCTTTCAAAGTTATAACACTTTCGAAACTAAACACTTGAAATTAAAACACTTTCGAAAAATAATACTTGAAATCATAATACTTACCACTTAACCGATTTAAATATTAAAATAATATATAAAAAAATTCCTCCAATTTCACAAACTAACTCCCAATCAACTCAATTCGAAAATTTAAATTTAATCAGATCTCAAATCATTAATTCCAATTTAGCTTCTAAATAAACCATTCAAAATTATATCGATTTCAAATACAGATTTGAACCACAAATAAAACATTTCAAAATATATATATTTCAAAGCTTTAAATATTCTATAATTTCAAAAATAAATATGATTATTTTATATATATATTAATTCAATTTATTATTATTTAGTTTTGAAATATTTACTTAATAAATTCAATATCATTTAAATAAACTCAAACTTGAAATATTTATTAATCACTTTAAACCAACATAAAGTTATAAAATCATATCCTTTAAAATCTAAAATTCAATAAATTCCAAATTGATTTTAATTAAATACAATTTCTAATCAATTTCAAATCCATCTTCTTAACCTTAATTTATAAAATCGTTATTAAAATATCATTTAAATGAATACTTAACCATATTGTATATTTATGAAATCAAACTTTATTATTAAACTTATTTTATATTAAAACAAATTTATACATAGCTTAAAATCAAGAATTTAGCTATTTATAAGATAACATTTATATAATATCAAAATCAATATTTATATAAAACCATATATTTCTTTCAAAGACCAGAGAAATCATTTCCAAAATATTTATATATATAGACCACGGTGTCTATATATAATTTTCTATCATATGGTCAAGTGATACAGATATTTATCATTTCAATCTGCAATTTAAATATATACGAGTATAAATCATTTCAACCCGCAATCCCAAATTCAATTCAAATGAAAATAGCTTGGTTCTATTATTTCAACCCATAATGATTTTCTCCTATTCTATAGATCATTCGAGTATGTATCATTTCAACCTATAATGATCTTATACTAACAGGGAACTTGCAGTGCGATAACAGATATGATAATAATATAACAGGCATATATCATTAATATAAAAAACAAATAATTGTGTCAGAAGTCACAAGTGAACTGATAAAGATAACGACATATATGTAGCAATGTAAACAACTAACAGCAGCATATTTCAATCGTCGTTTCGATTGAAATCAAATTTAATAAATATAAGAACGTTAATCTGAGTGACTGCTCATCTTTCGAGGCTAGAGAGGATAGACAATGAAATCGAGTTACGAAATGCAAGCACAATTTCCAAAGCAAGCTAGATTGGCCGAATTTGATGGATAAGGCTGATAGAAAGGGAATCAAGAATCAAAAATTAGTTTGATATAACAGAAACAAAATGTATATAACGTTACTATTAATATCTTATAGAAAATCAATATGACAATTTTAAAATAGAATAAAATAATATATATATATACACACACACACACACTAACATATACTTTAACATACAACAACATATGCACTTTGAAATCAACAGCATATTTATACTGATATATACTGTAACGACCCGCAGCTCCGTACCCCTTGAGTCAATACTATGCTACATCAATCAACTCAAGATGAACCGAAATACGAGCCATTTGGGTTAAAGAAGAAGAGGTAGAAGAAGAAAATAGAAAAAAACATCAGAATCTACCCATCGCAGTGAAATAAAATATAATAGATAATAGTGATCTTTACACAAAAAAAATACATCTGTTTATACATACATCATCAGAGTACATCATCAGAGTTCAACAATATCAATAACATACAACTGGATACACAGCGGAACGATAATCAAGTACGGAAGTACGTATCGCCATCCAGCTCGTCTCCTGAGCTTCGCAGCATCCTTTCCTGTGTTCTGTAATACTAGGTCTGACTCGAGCATTACAGTTAAATAATACCCGAGTCAGTCTGGAATACAAGCTTGAGAAAACCACACTCAAATTGATTATTAAAGTTTCAAAATTCTTTTGAAAACAAAAGCATCTCGTAAGACCACGCTACAAATAAACATGTCGGGTTTTTACCTTACGATAGCTAAAACGCTTTTTATTAAAATCCACTGAGTAATAGGGTCTATCTACAAATACTTAATAAAATAGCTGAAATTGTTACATCTATTAAATTCCAGCTACTAGCCACAAAGTGGGTAATATAAACAAAAACCGTAAAAGGCACTTAGGGAGAAATGGATTTCCAACTAATGACTAGGCACTGGGGTATCACCTGTCACAATACGTGGCCTAAATCACCGTACCGAGGATTACTCCCAATCCCATTCAACACAAGACCGAGACTACCCCTTACTGGTTAATCTCGAGTAAGATCACCCCACGATTGGCAACCGCACCACTATGCCGAATAAAAAGGGACATCCAGACAAGGTTGACCTCACCCTAATGGGCGCTACCCAACTAGCCTTGCTGCATAACCCCTGATTTTCAGTCATTCCCGGTTGATGAGGTTTGAGTCTAAGCGTTACCTTTTGGAACGTTTCACTTAGAATGCCCATCATCCACCTGACGATGTTTCGAAAGCATTCATCCACATCCCGGGTTTGAACGGAACCGAAGGCACTACCCCTATTGCATCCATTTTGGAATTATCCTCAGGATTAGTAATGACTAGCCCTTGCAATTCATTACTCCATCTTCGAATCCAAACTCGTCTTCCTCACGAAAACGTACAAACCGGATCGAAGTGGTTTTCGAGAAATTAATCCTGATCCCGATCTCTTCGAAACGATCAGCGCATTGGCCAATATTGATAGTCGGTTATTTAACTATCAATTAACATTCACAACAACCTTCAAACAACAAATAATTTCTCCAAATTATTTATTATCCCCAAAATATCTTTGCAAAATATATTTCCATTTCCAACCCTTTTTAAAACAGTTTTCAAACCACACTTTTCTCATGAAATAAATTCCCAACTATTTATTTCAACTGAAAGCACCAAGCACAAAAACTCTAGATTTTTAAAATAATTTAAAACGCTTTATTTTGAAATATACTTTAAAACATTTAAGTTAAAAAAATACTTCAATACTTTATTAAAAATGCATAATATATGAATATTTGAAAATAAGGTTACTTTATAAAATATAAAACTAGATTTTCTCTTTTTAAAACAAAATACCAAGTCACCTTTTAAATAATTACTACGATAATAGATTTGAAAAATATTTACTATAGAATTTAGACATTTAGAAATAATAAATTTTCCAAAACATGCTTTTTAAAACAACATTAAAACTTTTTAATTTATATTTAAAAATTTGCTTTGAAAACGTACTTGGCTATCCAGGGAAATACGCTTCCCTTCACATCCTTTAAAAATAATTCATTATTTATTTTTAAACAAATTTTCTTATTCCTTTAATAAATTCCCATCGTGAATTTATTCTATCAAATATCTACCGATATATTACTTCACTTTCATAAACCCAGTTTATAAATTTCATAGTCACATTCACCTTTAAATTTTCCAGTTTCAAATACTTAAATCAATTTCCAAATTGATTTCCAATTACTCTATTTGAAATAAATTCCTTCTTTATCTATTTCAATAAATTTAAAACTTGAATTTTTAAGATAAATTTTTTTTATTCCTTTAAATAATATCACTTAAGTTTAAAATTCATTATTTTTCTGTTTATTCAAAGTCCCTTTTTCATACTCGGAACTTATTTATTAGGATTTTAAAAATCACTTTTATTTCTTTCTAATTCATTCTAATTTTTATCCAAATTCTTTATAATTATTTAATTAAAAATTCACCCTTTTATTTTCGTTTAAAAATTCAGTTCTATATATTTTGATAACTCAGTGTACTGAAATATATTCAAGCAATCCATAACATTCAATATTCCAATTATCAATATAATTCATCACATAATATCAAATATTCATAACACTAAATATTAGACAATCTAAATAATTTTAAGGAATCCAGTTGGATCCCTCCAACCTGTTTCCCTGCATCCACAGACGTTAGCACAATATAAAATACTAATTCTACTTCAAGGTGGAATATCGCGGTATATAGGATTTATATAATATCATCCGCTATTATGCGGCGCATAGGGTCTCATCCGCTATATAATGCGGAAAATCAATCACCCAATGTATACTGTATACTACTATATATATAATATAGCACATCAAATCAATTCAATCATTCAACCAATTATTTATATTTAACCATTTAAATTTAACTTAAAGCATATGAGTGAGATTAACTCACCTTTTGATTTTTGTTTGCAATCTGATCCAGACCGGCTTGCCTCTCCACTATTTTGTACCTTTTACAAACATTATACGGTTTATAAATATTTGGAATGAATCGGACAATCCATTACTGTTTTAATAAATTTAATTGATTAACAATTTAATTTAATTAGTGAATTTCTTTTTTCTTCTTACAAATCCTTTTAGCAACTAAATTAATTAAATAGGTTAATTGAATAAGTAGATCACCATAATCATTATTTTAAAAATAAACTAGTAAATTTAAAATATGCATATTATTTTATTTTATTTCCTTTGAATCTGCATATATAAAAATAACCTATATATATTTAAAAAATCTAATTTTTGTATAAACTCCACAACATTTTAAAATTCCAATATTTTCCCCAAATCTTATATGCATACATTAAATTCTAATGAATTAAAATTCCTTTCAAATCTATATATTAATTTAAAACAGAATTGATTTATATATATTCTATAAGATATATATTTTTCTTTTCCTCTTTTTTTACTTGTAATTAACAAAAATGGTACTATGTTTTACTGTAATTAAGCCTCTAACTTATCTACATATATATGTTAGATTAAAACAGAAGTGGTCTTATAATTACTGTAATATTTTTTCTGTAGATATATTTATACACATATATAAAATTGATAAATTTGAAAACAACATTGTGACGACCCGCCTTTCTACTCACAGAAAGACGTATCATCAATAAGAAAAGAAAGGGATAGAAATAGAAAAGAATAGAAAGAAAGAAATAACAACATCAGAATCTCACAGCGAAACAGAACAAAATATAATACATCACATAACTATTACATATATCAGAGTTATACAATATCATACACATGACAATCATATATACATCTGTCACTACATACATCCCTAAATACAGCATACATCAACTAACACAGTGGAACTAAATAGATAGATACGTACGTCTGGAACTCCTGCTCTAAGCTCCTCCAGAAACCAAAATCCAAAACCTATCACTTGGCTACTCATAAAAATTTAAGTACCCAAGAGTTTATGAAAAACAAATATAAACTCCGTGTCAGACATGGGTCTGGTATGAGTAAACGGTTTAAAGTTGTTTAACTTCGAAAACATTTGAAAATAAATGTATCATGTAAGACTCGCCACACATAAATATGGGTAAGTTTTTACCTTACGCTAACCAAAACATTTTATAGGAAATCCAATGATATTATACTAGTGACTAGGGTTTTCAAGTAAGTAGAAAATAGCCGAAATTGTTACATTCATTAAATTCCAGCTATTAGCCACAAAAGTGGGTAATACAAATCAAAACCGTAGGGTTTCGTAGGGAAAATGGGTTTCCATCAATGGCAGGGCTACTGGGGTACCGCCTGTCAGAGTACGGGGCCTAGATCACCGTAGTGAGGATCACTCCCGACCCCCTACAACACAAGGCCGGAACCATTCCTCACTGAACAGTCTCGAACAAGATAACCCCACGGTTGTAGCTAGCAACCGTCCACACAACCGAAATAAAAAGGGACATCTAGACAGGGGTATATCTCGTCCTGCTTGGGTGCTACCCACCTAACTTTGCTACACATCCCCTGTTTTATCCATTTCCAGTTGATGAGGCTTGAGGTTGCGTTTACCTTAATAGAACATATCTCTTAGAATGCTCATCATCCGCCTGACGATGTTCTGAAAGCATTCAATCCATACAAGTTCGTTCCGGGTTCAAATGAAACCGAAGGCATTATCTCGTTACACTCATTTTGGAATCACGCTCAGAGTCAACGACAATAACCCTTGCATTCTGAAACACCGTCTCGATATTCACTTGAGATTTATGACCTAACGTTTAATTTGGATCGATGTGGTTTTCGGATAATCATAAATGACACCCGATCCCGGTCTCATCGAAATCCAAATGCCATTTTAAAGGTCAAGCTGTTTAATAGTTTAAACTTCAATACTTTGAATTCACATAGCATTTATCACAAATAAATCATACACAATCATCATAGATATATCAAGGCATATCATAGTACATCACAGAATATCACCAAATAAATATCACAAATCAGATATCCTACTTATACAAATATCCATAAGCAAGCATTTTAAATTCTTATTGCAATTAATTTTATTAAAATCAGTTACTTGAGAGTTAATCACTTCACCATGTTTAATTGATCACTAATTATCAATTAATTACTTATCCCTTTCAAATCATTTGATTAATTATTCGTTTCTTAATCAATTACTAAATCTTATTTACTTAATTAATTACCCTTAGTTATTAATTAATAACCTAATTATTAATTAATAAAACTTAATTACCCATTTATTAACCACTAATTACTTAATTAATCAATTATTAATTCTTAATTAAATTACTTAATTAGTTGACTACTAATCATACGTTAATTAACTTTAAGTAGTTAATTACAAATTTATTTATCACTTAATTATCAAGTAACCAATCTCTAATTACAATTATAATTTAATTATTCTTAATTACTTTCTTAAATAATTAATCAATATTAATTATTCATTTTAATTAACACTTAAAAGTCTTCTTTAAATTTTGAAAAATCAATTTATTACTGGCTACAAACTTAATTGTTAATTAGTTTTATACTTAAACTAATTACTTAATTAAAATAATAATTAAGAGTATAAAACATTGTAAAGTATTAACTAACATAATTAAACTTGTATAAAATTATTAAACACCAATTTAGTTTACAGTGCTTAAAACTGGTTGAAAACAAGTTGCTTAACTTCATTTTTATAACATTGCAGTTGAAAGAAAACAACCCGAGAGCTTCTCCTGATTCACTCGAGAAACACACGCATTTCCTAACAATTTTCCCGAGTCACCTCTCATGTACGCATCTTCTTCTTCTCTCTTTTTTATTTCCAGCAAGTTTAAATTTCAAACTAAGTATAGATATCAGTAAAACATGTTTACTCATTGGATTAAAACCCGAAGCAAGCGACCACCTAACTTGAGTAACGACTCGAGATTACCTACCAACGATGACACTGACACCAACCTCACTTCGCACTGCGCCGTTCACATGCACGGCAACGCGCCGTAGCTCCGGCAAACTCCATCACCATCGGCAAGTCACAATTCCCCCATAGACTCGAAAACCAAACTCAATTCGCCTTCAAAATTTTCAAACCGAAATATAACAGTTCGATCGAAAAACTGAACTCAACCCAACCAACATGATCACCTCGCCACCGCCGCTCAATCCACCAGAGATGCCCAAACTTCGTCCACACCACGACAACACGCTACTCTCCCACTCCCGTGAATCTCGTGAAACTCGATCACGTATAGGAGCCGTATGCGTCTCGTTTCTGACATGTCCAGAAACTCGAACAAAAACCCTAATATGATCTCGTTCCTTTAATTTATGCAATGGAAAAATCCTCTGATAATTTTCTCGAAAACAATGATGTTTATACTTGCTTCAAACAAAATTTCAACATTTAAAATTTATTCGATCACTAGAAATTGGGGAAAATGCAAATTTTGTTTAAATTCGAACTGCTCTTAGAAGACTAAACTAAAAATCTTAATTTTTGTTTTAAAAATCATAATTTGCAGTAAAAAATCAAGCTATGAACTTGAAAATTTTACAACAATCAATTTTATCCAACTACTACTTACTTACCTGTAAAACAAGGTTACAGTGTATATTTTACACACAGGGTTTTAAATCAGCTTTCAAAATCTAAATTTAAGTTTAAACATCTTGTTTTAGTTGAAAAAATTAAAGCTTAACAATGATTTGATGAGAATCATTTGAGTTTTTGAGCAAAATATGCAACCTGTAACAATTTACAGAGAAGTACAGAGCAACACAGAATCATATTCAAGATCAAAGCATATACAACCGTATTATCAATGAATCTCCTGAACTGTTTTTGAATCAAACTTGAAGCTTTAAAATTGATGTTTACTCACTTGGAAAGGTTTCTGAACAGGGAACACTCTGATGTTATTGAAAACTGCAGTTGAATCTGCCTGAGTTCTTTTTTTCTGTTTTTGGTTTGAATTTAAATTTGAGCTTTGTAAAAATGAAGATGTGTCACGACCCGAACTCGATGTCTAACAAACAACATCAAATTCGTTTCGCGGGAGCTTGCAACACCATTAAATGATAAATAACACAGCGGAAATAAAAGATGATATCACTGATATAACATGAATACAATATCTGATACATCAATTTGATACAATGATAATCATCAACATCAGAGAATATACAACACAAAATACAGCGGAACACGATACAATATGAAATAAGTCTTCTCAGAATATAATACTGCAACTCTGATCCAAAAAGCTCCAAAGACAAAGCTCCAAAACTCCTATCTCGATCCACTATCAAGATTGCACCAAGCCAAACAAGTCTCGTCCATATCCAAAGAAAACTGAACTAGCTCCAGATAATCTACTGAATCTAATTATCTGAAAAACCAAACTCTAGACTGCCCGTGTAGAAAAAAAATTTGAGCACCCAGAGTTTAGGAAATAAACAATAAACTCTGGATCAGTCATGGGACTGGTGTGAGCAACAAAAACAGTTTATCTTTTTAAAACATTCAACAAAAGAATTTCAA
This sequence comes from Allium cepa, assembly GCA_030765085.1. NCBI lineage: Eukaryota > Viridiplantae > Streptophyta > Magnoliopsida > Asparagales > Amaryllidaceae > Allium > Allium cepa. The sequence goes on from CM060932.1 coordinate 792,101,623, forward strand.
AGTCAATTCGCAATGCTTTTTACAAATGAGACTACCATAAGGCCTCCCGCACACACACACAATGCAAACGCAGAATCGGAGGAGATTTCTCCTTATGATAGTCAAAGATGCTTGATACGCATTAAAAGAACATTTGATATTATTACTAGTGCATAGTGTAGAGAAAATTCATTTCGAAAATAAAGATATAAATCTTAGCCAACATACGACCATTATCGTATGCCTACTATAGCTACCATGTTCAATAGCAGGTTACCGCCAAATTCCATGGCAGGTTATACAACTAAATCCGTACAAGGCACGTATTTGAAGAATGGATTTCCAACAAATGGTCAGGCCAAGGAACTTCCCATTGCCACATGGAAACGCCTCTGGAAGGACGCCCCGAGAACCACCGTTCTCTGCTAAACAAAGCCGGGAATCCCTTTTCCCAAGGGATATTACAAACCCTCAGATATACCACTCCCGGTCCTTTGGGACCTTTAAACGAGAGCTCTCTAACCAACATCACACCATAATAATAAGTGTTTCAACATGGGTAAGTATCTGGGCTCCATACCATGATACTACCCTTTTCCAGAAGGAATGGTCATACCCTAGGGAAGTTATCCCTGAAAACCTTGCCGCACAATTCCTGTTTCGACCATTACCGGTTTGTGAGGCTCGACGAAGTCTCGTCCATAAAAACACACTTTATACAAAAGCCGTGCTTTGGGTCAACAAATGATCATAGAAATGATCACAAAGATAGACGATCAAACAAATGATCCTATCACAAATAATCAACACAATGATCATTTCACAGCAACACTCAGCATGTCACATTACCAAATTGGGAATATATCGCTGATAACCTTCAACTACATAACCTCTGAGCTCGTACGTCTCAGAGAAGGGTGTTAAGCTAAAAGAATAAATTCTCCGCCACCAACAGAAATATATTTGAAAGAAATCGGCTTTATATCTCAATTTGTAATGTCAGACACACAATCCATACAAGTCTGTTCTGGGTTCGAACAGAACCGAAGGCACTTACAAAGAAGTCCTTGCAATCCGGATATCCACAATCCTGATCGGATTCCCCATCACATATGGAGAACTCTATACCGGAGCAACTCGGTGCAGAGTCAATCGACAGGTCATCCTATCGCTCTCGCAAATACCCGGTCTTCAAATGCTATCCATAACGACATATCACATATTCGGAATGGGTTATACGACTCAAAGGTCCTTTCCCGGCTAAATCGAATAGCGAGCACAACATTTAAAACATATGGATATGGGATTTCGATTAAGTCACAACTTAATAATTCCAAAGTTTCTTTCAAATGGTTTAAACCAATTACCATTTCAAATCTTTTAAACAAAAAGATTTATTTCACAAAGTTCACACAGTTTCACAAAGATTCATTTACGGATTTCAAAACAATTTCCGTTTCAATTGGATTAACTCATTTAAATCTTTAAATCAAAGATTTTATCTCATAGCTTTCAAAAATTGTTTCCAAAGATTCATTCATAACTTGGAAAATCATTTTCGATTCAAACTTGAAATCTCTTTAATATTAATTGGAAGTTCATTACTCATATGAAAGCTTTTTATCACTTAGAAACAATAGTTTTATTTTGGAAAAACCTCGATTCCATTTATACAAGTTATAATCTTTGGTTTAATTCAAATTTCCAAATCAACGCTTAAAAATGGTTTAAACCCTCATAATTTGTAAAACCCTTTTTAAATCATAAATACTGAATATAGAATTCAATTTCAGATTTCTTTTGAATTTCAATCAAAATCCGATTATTTAAATTCCAAATCTTTATTAGTTATTCAAAAAAAAAAATAACTTTTATTTTTAAAACAGCTTTTCAAAAGCTTTTCCACATTAAAACTTAATTTATTTCCAAAAAATATTTGAATTAAAAATTCAAATTCAAACTTATTTAAAAATCTGTGACTTAACCGATTTCCTCGTGAAATCCATATTTGTGTGTGTATAGTGTGGTCCAGGGGTTTTACACAATAGTGCACAACATCAATCATCTCAGATATATCAGTATTGATAAGCGATATAATCAATAACGCTTATCTTTATTTACAGTTTCACAGATAAAATAAATTTATCAATCGCGAAGATTCATCATTACAATTCGATGTGGGTTTCGGATAACCAACTGGAATCCGATTCCCTGTCGCATCGAAGTTTAAATGCCGTTTTACTGGCAACAGGGTTTTCACATCAATACAGAACAAACACAACACAGTGTAATACATGCCAATCTTCATTACATAGCATCGCAATCGGGACAGAAATATCAATACAGTGCTCAACAATAGTTAATCGTTTACTAATCAAAGTGAATAGGAATTAATAAATTAACCAAATAATTATTTTATTGATCATTTCAAATCAATGACTTATTATTCTTAATGATAAATAAATAAATCTTAATCATCTTGGTACATCGATTATTCCTTAATTAATTATTTTAATTAACTGCCAATTTAAATTAATTAACTTAATTTGTCTAATTTACAAATTCTCAATTACAAATTAAATTAAACACTAAATTGTTTATTACATCCATTTAGTTACAATTTATAAATTACTTATAATTTCTTTCCAAAACTATTAATTAAGAAAATTTATTTACCTTAATTATCATTTCTTAAAAATCTTCTTCATATTTTGGAAATCACTTTATTTTAGTTATAAAAAGTTCAATGTTAATTGACTTTATACTTAATCAAAGGACTAATTGAATTCAAAAAAAAAACATTCATCAATTTACATTTATCAACTTTAAATGATTTTGAGCTTAACCCATTCTTGAAAGCGAAATGCCCAGGCCTGCACTCGAGTAAACACTCGGGTATCCCTCCAGTTTTTCCCGAGACATTCCACACTTCTTCACGCGCTCTTCTTCTCATTTTTTTTTGATTGGGCTTAGCCCATTATAATGCACACCCGAGTAAATAGGGTCTCAAGCCCATTTCCTTTTCTTCTTCCCGTGCCTATTTTCTCCTTCTTTTTTTTTTTTATGTTCTTTCTTCACTTAAATCCAAACTGATATGCGAAACACTGACATACGCCTGTGCACATGCACCGGCACTCGACGCCGCCGCGATCAACTCCACATCCTCCTACACATCAGAGATTCATTCAACAACCACTACCGACCATCAACCCGTCACCGTAGAACCCAAAACGAAATCGAGCTTCACAGGAGAACTCGAACCTAAACCACTGCCTGAAAACACACCCACATCCATGTCGTCGGTCATCGAAGCACCCCCAGATTCCGGTCATACCTCGACCTTGCCCTCCTCTACCTTCACCTATAACCGCGTGACACTCGATCATCACACGGAGCCGAAAACACGAATTTAAACCGAGCTCAAAAACACGATCCCAAACCCTAAATTCGAATCGACCCCAAAATTCACGTATTAGAAAAATTATTTAACAATTTTTCTGGAATCATCGATGTTTAACGTATCTTCAAGCAAAACCGTAGCATCTAAAACTCCTTCGATCTTTAGAAATTGATCAAAATGCTAATTTCGTTCAAATGAGAAATACACGTTAACCACTCACTTAAAAATCCTGATTTGATTATTAAAATTCAACATTTTTAAATTCGAAACAGTTTATGTAATCAAAACCCAAATTTTTCTATCTTCAAATTCTTGATACATTTTACTGTAAGTTCATTGTTCCAGATAGTTTTTTTTTCTTTTTTTTTTCTTTTTTAGCTCATGGATGATGTTTGAATTAACTTATTTGTTAAAGATTTAAAACAGAGATAATAGTGAAGTTTAAATCTTTAACTTGTTTGAACTCTGTATTTTTTCTTTCAAACAGAACACAGAGATATATCCAGATAACAGTATGCAGGCTTCATCTCACAAATATTCAGTGCAATGCATATATTTTTCAAGGCAAACCAAATCTCTAATATTCATCAGGCAACTAGATTAAACTTAGGTTAATTTAAAATATGAAGTTACTCACATTAACTTGAAGAACAGAGGTGGTTTAAAACTGGAAATGACATGCACAAAGAAGGGACAGCAAAGCATTTACAGTAACTCAAAACATCTATAACATAACCCATAGATTTCAGCTTCAACAATTTAAAAATCAGATTGAGGGGTTTGCTCACAATTTTGAGAAGATGAAGAACAGAGGTGCTTCTGTTGTTTGATTTACAGGTTTGAACTTGCTTTGTTTCCTTTGGACTTGAATGATATTGCCTATATATTTTTTTCTGCTGGTTTGCTTACTTATGAACAAAATAACACAAATGAGTGTATTAATATACAGGAGGATGTTGTTCAAAGTAGGGGAGGCATGTTGCATTAAATGCAAAGGTTTAACTTCATGTTTACAAGCTTACTTTGTACAGTTTATTATTTTACTTTGTACTTGGCTGAGATGATATGTTATAGTGTACTTGTATTGTATAAAAATAACTCATTTGATTTTTATATTCTTGTTTTGTATAGTGGATGTTTTCCCAGGTTTACATACTTGTTCATAGGTATTATATGTTTACTTGTTTCACGTTTCTTTTCCAAGTCTCATTACTTATGTGTACATATGTTCTTAAATTCCTTTGTACATAGATATTATTCTTCTATGCATAGATGTATATAGATACTCAGATTTTGGTTTTGCATATGCATGTACAGTTTGTACTTTTGTTTATCTTCTTTTTGCAAGCCACTTTGTTTAGTAGATATTTCTTTTGTTTGCATTTGTTAATTATTTTACTTAGACTTACTAATATCATGCTGATACTATTTGTTCATGTACGTATACTTGTTTGTTTTGAATAAATTCGTCTATTTGCCTTGCATACATTTTTTTTTAAATCTTCAATATCTTGCATTTCTCCCATACACTTTTATTTGTATTCCCGTTGTTATTATTTTATAGTTTTTATAACCTTAAAATCTTACCACTAACATAAACCTTGAAATTTTATTTTATACTCTACACTTATTTTCAATTCCAATTCAATTATATTTAAAATAAGTTTCAAATCCAATTTATAAAATAAATAAGTATACATATCTTATCAAAATTGAAAAATTCAAACAAAACTATTATTTAATCCAAGAATTAAATTATAAATTTAAATTCGTCTTAAAAATCAGGATCGTTACAGACTTCCCCCCTTAAAAGAATTTCGTCCTCGAAATTCGCCAGAGAAAGATAACGAAGATAGATGAAAGATAGAGAAATATTTTTCCAGATCAACTGGATATCAATTCTGCATTTGGCTTACCAAATCAGAATTATCAACAATAGATATGACAACAAACTCCATCAACTACGAAACAATTGGGTTATTTGATCTACGAAGTATACAGGGGTATTGGTTAGTCCGAAGGGATAACTAACCATTCGTAGAGTATATCGAAACCCAATGAAATAGATAGAAATAGATTCGATTACGATTTCAGATTTAAGATTTAATTCATTTACGATTTGCTGAAAAATGAAACTAAGGGTAGTTCTAGTGTCGAACAAAATTCGAACAATTTAATCGTAAACGAGAAGATTACCTTATAAATTCATTTCCTTAATCCGATGTTGAGGTTGAAGAATCGTCTTTGATTGCGTACACTTTCTTTACTAAAGTCTGGTTCTTTGCTGGACAGTTGTTGATCCTATGTCCTGGCTTTCGGCATTTATAGCATCCCGTAGATTCCTCATCTGGCCTCATAAATGGCTCTCTCATTCCTGGCTTCCAATCATTCTTACATTTATTCGAGTAGTGGCCTTTCTCCAAACAATTGAGACAAGTAATATCCTTCTTTTTCTTCGGTATACTCTTCTTTCCTTTATTTTCCCTCGATTTCTTATTGCCAAACTTCCTTTTTCTCCAATTCAATTTATTTGTATCTCCATTCTCCTCCGGATCTTTTTGCTTTTCCAAAGTGTCGTATCGATAGCCCATATCAATTAATTCAGAAAAAGATTCCTTGACATGAGTAGTCATCCTTTCCTGAAACTCCTTGTTCATTCCCCGAATAAACTTTTCATTTTTCTTTAACGGTGTATTCACCAATTCTGGACCAAATCGAGATAATTCAATAAATTTGTTCAAGTACTCCTCAAACGATAAACTCCCTTGCTCTAAATCCATAAACTCCTGGTACATTCTAGAGATACCAGCAGACGGCATATATCGCTGCTCAAACACTTCCTTGAAACGACTCCAAGTAAATTCATCCGTCGACTCATCCATGGTAACAGTTTCCCACCAAACTAAAGCCTCTTCCTGGAGTTGCCAAGAAGCTATCAATCGCATCTGATCATCTTCTAATTTTAATCCTTTGAAAATCTTTTCGCACGATCGAATCCATGCTTGTGCTTCGATAACGGTTTCTTTGCCAGTGAATGGCTTTCCACCTAGTCTAGAAAACATTTGATATAGATCAGCCAAATTTGATTGAGATTGAATAGAAATATCTGTCGTTGCAGGGTTTTGACCAGCTAAAGTAGTACTTTCCTGTCTCCTATTTCGTCCTCTTCTTCCGCTCATTCTTACTATCTGTAAATAGTAAGAAATCCGATTTAGGCATTCAGACGAAATGTCTTAGAGAATGACAACAGATAAAGAAAATAGATTAAGAAATTTGTATTTTGGTTCCACAGGTCATACTCATTCTGGGGTATACTTCACCCTATCTCTAATGAGCCATCTAATGTGTTACACTCCGTAGCTAAAGTTCTTACTCAACCTTCAGCTCTGATACCAATCTGTCACGACCCGAACTCGATGTCTAACAAACAACATCAAATTCGTTTCGCGGGAGCTTGCAACACCATTAAATGATAAATAACACAGCGGAAATAAAAGATGATATCACTGATATAACATGAATACAATATCTGATACATCAATTTGATACAATGATAATCATCAACATCAGAGAATATACAACACAAAATACAGCGGAACACGATACAATATGAAATAAGTCTTCTCAGAATATAATACTGCAACTCTGATCCAAAAAGCTCCAAAGACAAAGCTCCAAAACTCCTATCTCGATCCACTTTCAAGATTGCACCAAGCCAAACAAGTCTCGTCCATATCCAAAGAAAACTGAACTAGCTCCAGATAATCTACTGAATCTAATTATCTGAAAAACCAAACTCTAGACTGCCCGTGTAGAAAAAAAATTTGAGCACCCAGAGTTTAGGAAATAAACAATAAACTCTGGATCAGTCATGGGACTGGTGTGAGCAACAAAAAAAGTTTATCTTTTTAAAACATTCAACAAAAGAATTTCAAAGTCAATTCGCAATGCTTTTTAAAAATGAGACTACCATAAGGCCTCCCGCACACACACACAATACAAACGCAGAATCGGAGGAGATTTCTCCTTATGATAGTCAAAGATGCTTGATACGCATTAAAAGAACATTTGATATTATTACTAGTGCATAGTGTAGAGAAAATTCATTTCGAAAATAAAGATATAAATCTTAGCCAACATACGACCATTATCGTATGCCTACTATAGCTACCATGTTCAATAGCAGGTTACCGCCAAATTCCATGGCAGGTTATACAACTAAATCCGTACAAGGCACGTATTTGAAGAATGGATTTCCAACAAATGGTCAGGCCAAGGAACTTCCCATTGCCACATGGAAACGCCTCTGGAAGGACGCCCCGAGAACCACCGTTCTCTGCTAAACAAAGCCGGGAATCCCTTTTCCCAAGGGATATTACAAACCCTCAGATATACCACTCCCGGTCCTTTGGGACCTTTAAACGAGAGCTCTCTAACCAACATCACACCATAATAATAAGTGTTTCAACATGGGTAAGTATCTGGGCTCCATACCATGATACTACCCTTTTCCAGAAGGAATGGTCATACCCTAGGGAAGTTATCCCTGAAAACCTTGCCGCACAATTCCTGTTTCGACCATTACCGGTTTGTGAGGCTCGACGAAGTCTCGTCCACAAAAACACACTTTATACAAAAGCCGTGCTTTGGGTCAACAAATGATCATAGAAATGATCACAAAGATAGACGATCAAACAAATGATCCTATCACAAATAATCAACACAATGATCATTTCACAGCAACACTCAGCATGTCACATTACCAAATTGGGAATATATCGCTGATAACCTTCAACTACATAACCTCTGAGCTCGTACGTCTCAGAGAAGGGTGTTAAGCTAAAAGAATAAATTCTCCGCCACCAACAGAAATATATTTGAAAGAAATCGGCTTTATATCTCAATTTGTAATGTCAGACACACAATCCATACAAGTCTGTTCTGGGTTCGAACAGAACCGAAGGCACTTACAAAGAAGTCCTTGCAATCCGGATATCCACAATCCTGATCGGATTCCCCATCACATATGGAGAACTCTATACCGGAGCAACTCGGTGCAGAGTCAATCGACAGGTCATCCTATCGCTCTCGCAAATACCCGGTCTTCAAATGCTATCCATAACGACATATCACATATTCGGAATGGGTTATACGACTCAAAGGTCCTTTCCCGGCTAAATCGAATAGCGAGCGCAACATTTAAAACATATGGATATGGGATTTCGATTAAGTCACAACTTAATAATTCCAAAGTTTCTTTCAAATGGTTTAAACCAATTACCATTTCAAATCTTTTAAACAAAAAGATTTATTTCACAAAGTTCACACAGTTTCACAAAGATTCATTTACGGATTTCAAAACAATTTCCGTTTCAATTGGATTAACTCATTTAAATCTTTAAATCAAAGATTTTATCTCATAGCTTTCAAAAATTGTTTCCAAAGATTCATTCATAACTTGGAAAATCATTTTCGATTCAAACTTGAAATCTCTTTAATATTAATTGGAAGTTCATTACTCATACGAAAGCTTTTTATCACTTAGAAACAATAGTTTTATTTTGGAAAAACCTCGATTCCATTTATACAAGTTATAATCTTTGGTTTAATTCAAATTTCCAAATCAACGCTTAAAAATGGTTTAAACCCTCATAATTTGTAAATCCCTTTTTAAATCATAAATACTGAATATAGAATTCAATTTCAGATTTCTTTTGAATTTCAATCTAAATCCGATTATTTAAATTCCAAATCTTTATTAGTTATTCAAAAAAAAATAACTTTTATTTTTAAAACAGCTTTTCAAAAGCTTTTCCACATTAAAACTTAATTTATTTCCAAAAAATATTTGAATTAAAAATTCAAATTCAAACTTATTTAAAAATCTGTGACTTAACCGATTTCCTCGTGAAATCCATATTTGTGTGTGTATAGTGTGGTCCAGGGGTTTTACACAATAGTGCACAACATCAATCATCACAGATATATCAGTATTGATAAGCGATATAATCAATAACGCTTATCTTTATTTACAGTTTCACAGATAAAATAAATTTATCAATCGCGAAGATTCATCATTACAATTCGATGTGGGTTTCGGATAACCAACTGGAATCCGATTCCCTGTCGCATCGAAGTTTAAATGTCGTTTTACTGGCAACAGGGTTTTCACATCAATACAGAACAAACACAACACAGTGTAATACATGCCAATCTTCATTACATAGCATCGCAATCAGGACAGAAATATCAATACAGTGCTCAACAATAGTTAATCGTTTACTAATCAAAGTGAATAGGAATTAATAAATTAACCAAATAATTATTTTATTGATCATTTCAAATCAATGACTTATTATTCTTAATGATAAATTAATAAATCTTAATTGTTAACGAAAAAATTTAAACGCTAACACCCTGGTGTATAAGATGTGATTGTGAAAGCACCACCCGTTTGTACGGGAAACAGAAATAAGCAGAAAGTATGTAGAAAAACGGTAAGAGACACAGTATTTATAGTGGTTCGGCTTATAATCCAGCCTACGTCCACTTTAATCTTTTTATCACTAGTTTGATTACAATTCTTTACAAGATCTTTCAATTACAACACACTTCAAGTGATAGGATATGTGAAACAAGTAGCTCAAGCTTTGATGTTGACAATCATCTTCAAATCCATGGTGAATGTGGATGATTCCTTCATGGAGTTCCTTTAGAAGTTTGTTGGATCTAAAAAGCTTTGAAGTCGTCTGGAATTTGGCAGAGTAATGGCGCTTGAAGAGAATGAGCCCCCCAAAAGTCCTTTGCATGTTGGAGATGGTTTCATATTTATAGAGAGTTCTGGGCGGAAAAAGTGCTAAGTCCTAACTCGTGGCCGACTTAAGGTAAGTCGTTGCTGACTTAGGATGAGTCGTGACCGACTCATTGAGCTGAGTCTCTGGTTTGTAGAGAGCTTCCTGCCTTTTTCGAACCCACGCTTCAAGTACTAGGTCGTTTACGAGTTATCTGGTTGTAGTTTCTGGCTTGTTTGTATATGTCGTATACGACTCATCATAAGTCGTAGGTCGTGGTTGACTTAACCAGCTGCCTCCGGCTTAAAGCTGAGTTCAGGCTTTGTGAAGGCGAGTCCTAACTCGTAGACGAGTTAAGAGACAGTGTCTTTAGGTCGTACACCTTTTTTAAGTCGTAACACTTGTTAACTCGGTCAAGCTTTAATCTGTTATGTCGTAGCTCCCTTAAGTCGTATAGACTCCTTAGGTCATCAGGGTCTTAAGTCGTTATCTCTTCTTAACTCGTGAGCCGCTTATCTCGTAAGCAGCCTACCTCGGGTACTCCTTAACTCGTAGAGGCTTTAACTCGTAGGAGGTTTCTAATTCGTGTATCCTTTAACTCGTAGATGCCTTGAGTCGTAGGAAGCTTAACTCGTAAGGCTTCCTATCCCGTAGAGGCCTTAAGTCGTACAAATCCTTAGGTCGTGTGTTTCTTTAAATCGTAACATGTTCAAAGCCGCACAATCCTTTTAAGCCGTAGACCATTCATTTCCTTAAGTCGTGAAGCCTTTTGAGTCGTGAGCTGCTTAACTCATAGACCTGTTAACTCGTGAACGAGATAGGGTTAACATTTGCCCCTCGAAGCACACGCTTAGGTCGTAAGTCGTGTGCTTCGACTTATCATAACCCGGGCATGCCGATTCAAATTCCAACATTTCCAGATATAAAAGCCTGAGTCGTCCTTCCTCTTTCCTTCTTCTCATCACTTAACTTTTAAACTGTTTTCTGCCATTAACGCATCTCTGAGCTCTCCAAGGCAATTTCGATCCAAACTTCGTCCGATTCCTTCTAGCATCATACAATCGTAAGTGATCTTGTTCCTTCTTCGACCGTTAGCCATTGTTACCTTACATGTTCAGTCCCTCGTTTTTGGCTTGTCCTTTCAAATCCTACGAGCTTTATCAAATCGGTCATTGACGAACTTAAACTCGTTTGGCTTGACATAAGGTGATTCGCGATTTGAGGCGACTTGTAGTGTGATAGGTTAAGGCTATTGCTGTTGAGGAGGCCGTGGGTGAACAGGTTGAAAGTTAGAAGGGAAGGCAGGTTGGTTGAAAAACTTGATTCGAATAGAGTGAGGAATCGTCCCATATACAACTCAGAGATTTTCCATGCGACCTAGCAATTTTCATGAGCCGTAGCCGAGTTAAGACTTAAGGGATTTCCAGTTGCTTTGAATCAGAGCCTTTCTTCTGTTCCTTGAGTTACGACCTAGGATTTAGAGCATAATCAGCTTGATGTGTTGACGACTTAAGACAGGAACGACTTAACTCTTGAGTCGGTTACGACTTAACTCTTGAGTCGGTTACGACTTAGCACATGTATTTTTTTTAAACTCCACTTGAACCTTGAACTGCTGCTTGAATCTTTTACAGATTGCTTTAACTTGTAAGCTAATAACCTGTTAATATAACATTCACAGAAAACTGGGACGAATATACTGTCATTGATTGCCCACATCGAACGACAGATTAGTTAATGATAGATGATTAACTTAAATAAATCGTGTGAACGAAGTGCTATCGATTTCAAGTGGAATATTAAAGCAGCACTGGATTAGTCAATTGAAACTGACCAGCCCTCATTAGTATTACGCTTGAGCTTTAAATAACAAGTTCCGAAATTACCGTAGTCAATCAATCGTCAACCAGTTTAATTCCAGTTATCTTTACTTGTTATTATTATTATTTTTTTATTAGCTTTGCACGACACTTCACACTTTTTAGGAAACGTGCACCTTCGCATTTGAACATCCAGTTGTTTGTGTAGAATGACTTCTCAGGAAGGTGATACAACAGTTCGGACTGGAGAGGTAACTGTTCTTCCGGCTCCACTGGTTAATCCTCCCGAAAGAGCTCCTACTTCACTATCATACAAAGTTTTTCGCCAGTTGTGTGCTCAGTTTGGTATCGTTGAATCAGATGCCATTCTTCCCGAAAGAAATAACACTGCCGATATAGCTCCTTCTGGCTTTGTGACAATTAACCGGCAAATGTGCCTAAGTGGAGGCATTCCTCCTTTCAACGACTTTTTCCAACAACTTCTCCGTCAACTGTCCATTGCTCCATCCCAGCTACACCCCAATGGCTATGCCATTCTAATGGGGTTGTGTGTGCTTTTTAGGAGAACACTTGATCGACTTCCAAGCTTTGGTGAAGTTTGTTATCTATGCTCTTTTTCTCGGACTAAGGATCATCCTTCCATTACTGTTGTGAGGAGCGCCCGAAACCGCAAACTGATTGTTGGCCTCCCTGATACTGCTCACGGGTTTTTAACCCAATTCTTCTATGTTCGTTGCCCTCCGGGGTTTTATGGTGTGTGGAGAGTTGGAAGTAAGGGCGTTCAGCTTTATTCCTGACACATGTTTTCCTTATAAAATCTTTTCATAGCCTGAGTAGTTAGATGTTAATTTCCCTTTTTACTTTTCAGCGCTTCCACCTCCTTCTAGAGACCCAGGCTATAAGCAAATTTTTGAAAGATTGAATGCTGTGCCAGTAGAAGAGAGGAATATAAAGTTTTTGCTGAGAGATGACTTTTTACATCAATACGGGCTTCTTCACTCTTCTCGCTATACTCAGCCTCATGAAGCCCCGACTGAAGTTCCCGATTCCCCGACTGAAGCATCGGATGCCCCCGTTACTATCGAACAATCTTCATCAAAAGAGTCTAACATCGAAGCTTCATTGGTGAAATGTTCCACCCCTACCGACATTATGGGGTCATCTAGTAAGACGGCACTTGCCCCGATTGAGGAAGAAGAAGAACCTTCACAGCCTCTCGGGGGATTAGCTGATGTAGGAACTGAGAAAACAAGTCTCACCGAGCATGATGGTGACGATGTTTATGATGGGTTGAGCGACATAATAGTGACCTCACAGGAGCTTTTTAGAGATGACGTGTCTAAAACTATCTCTCCTATGATTGAGGCGACGTCCCTTCTTCGACTAACACCAACACAAACACCAACTCCTCATACCCAAGCTATCATCACCCCTACACCAATGAGTGGTTTGTAGCTTAATGCGCGTAGCTTGCACATCACACAACACTTAGGAATTTTCGGCATTTGTTCATATTTAACTTCTTTTCTTCGGGAGTTTCTAAGACTTGCTATTTTTGCCTTTTCAGATTTCTCTATGGGGCGCAGCGGCAGCGGTTCTTATTACAAGGACTTTCGACGCTATGGAGGGCGTGGCAGCTATGACTACAAGCAATACTATGCCGATCCCAGAGAAACCAATGAGCAGAGAGCTGCGCGAAAAGCTGAAGAGAGGAGAAGGTATGAAGAACGTCATGAGGGAGCGGGCACGCGACATGAATCCTTCCCAAGGGATGATGACTCCCATAAACGTAAAACGCACGATGATAGGGGGAAGAGCCATATTGAGGATTCGAGAAAGCGGACCAAACTTGGCGAGGAGCACGTGCCCGTGACATCTGAGAGACCTGGTGCCTCAGTTTCTATTGACATCCCTTCCGAATCTCCTGCTCTTGAAGGAAGTGCCATCCAAACACTTCTCAACAGGCCTTCATACCACGTTGAAAGGGGGCCCCCTACTTTGCAGAGCCGATTCCCGAACTGGTGTTTGAGGGGGGTACGCTTCGACCTTGATTTGGTCCCCATCGACAAAGAAGCTATGTACAGAAATCTCGATGCTGTCAAGCTTGATATCGATAGAATGTCTGGATGGCAAAAGCTGGTTGATGAACTTCAAAGAGTTAATCGGGCTAACATCGAAGCAATGCTGACCATGGAAAATGACAAATCAGAATGGCAGAAGATTCTTGATCAACACAACGCTGAGATGAAGGAGATAGCCGAATACAATGAAAAACTCGAAGCTGAAGTAAAGCAGCTCAAAGATGATCTTGCCTCTTCTACTAATACTTACACCCAAAGAGAAGAGGTATTGCAAAAACAAGTGCGAGATGCGCACGCCAGCCAGAGGGACGCTGAAGCTAAAGCTGAGAGGTTGGAACAAGCTGTAGAGAACCACCGCACTGATGTCACCCAGCTGCAGAATAAACTGAGCGCCCGGGACATGGAGATTGAAGCGCTAAAAGCCCAACTTGCTCAGACCGAAAAAGATCGAGATGAGGCCATGGCTGGCAAAATTGCAGCCGAAGAAACTGCTCAGACCATGGAAAACGATATCAATTCGACTTTATTCGATTTTTATTTACATTGTGTCTTGGGACGCGGCAGCCTCTCTTTTCTTGGTCCTAAGTATGAAATCACCCTGGCCGAGGTGTGGGAAGCTGCTCTTAACATGTTTAAAGACGCCGGGTATGGCGATGAAGATTTTGAGGCGCGTTACCTGGATGAGGGAGCTCGCGCTGCTCTTGCGAAGGGGCGAGAACAACTTGCCAGGATGAGAACTGGAATGGCGGAAGAGGAACGTTCTGGAAAGGAATTAACGCTTACTTCCTCTGTCCAACCTCCAGTTTCTCCTGTGGTTGACATCACGGGTTCTAGCTCCTCTACTCCGCCTGCAACTAAGACAGTAACTGAAACTACAAGTGCACAAGGCGGGGATGAAGGTGGTGAAAGCAACGAAGCACAGCGATATGAAATCAGCCTCAGAGATCCAACTACCCCAGGTAAACTTGACACCGGACCAGCCCAAGTGGTGAACTGCTCGTTCGCTCCTTGTGAACTTGACGATCTTCTTGATTATTTTTCAAATGTCAATGAATTCCCGACTTTTGATTATTCCTCAAATGTTAATGAATTCCCGACTTTTGACGAGCCGTCATCCCCTCTCTTTTCGAAAGATACTGATATTTTAAGTTTTTTCTCCTTTGTAGAGAAAGCACCGAGTCAAACTCAAGCTTCTTCTCCCCCGGTGATCCTTCCTCCATCTCTTCAAGTAGCGCCTCCTTCTGCCTCGCAACCTGGGTCACAAGAAGAACAAATAGAAGCTCTCCATGGCCTGGATGATCCCATTGCTTCGCAAGAGCAAAAAGATGAGGGACTTGAGGGAGGTGACATATCTCCGGAGCGAACTCCTTCTGACGATACAACTTTATCTAAACTTGTCACTCCAGGAAGTGAGTCTTCCTCAAAGAGGAGAAGGAAGCAAGGAGCATCAAGGAGGAGAGGGAAGATAATCATTGCCACTGAAGAGGAGCCGGAAGTTGGGCCAGCTGCGCCTACCTCTCCTTCCTCCCTTATACCCACTGGCCGACCTGAAAAGCTGATCATTCGGCCGGGTAAAGGGTCTAAAGGCAGCAAAAAGAAGTGAAGATCTTCAGTTTCTAGTTTTTTGTGTTTTGCATGTACTGGCCGAGAATTGTGCGGGTACCGGCCCCCGCTTTTCTTTATTTTGAAACCTGTACCTGCGTTGTAATTGAATAAAATGATTCCTCGTTTGTACAAACTTTTGTTTGAATTAAAGAATACATTTGTTATTCGTTTTGGCATGAGTTTATTTGATATTGCAGCGAGCTTATGGTATGTTACTTGAGCGTTACCTTTTGCTGGTTTAGTTATACCATATTGTGTGTAATTATACTATATTGCCCCCATTCCATAAGTATGCTGCAATATTCTATACCTCGAGGGGACTTACACTCTTATTTGCTAAAGAATAATTATTTTATTCTTTAAAGAAAATTTTATAGAGTACAACTCCCTTCGTATAAGTTTTTACGCTTGGTCGTTCGAAGAAATCACTTTTTTCTTTTGCTTATGTGCATATCTCATCAAGTGAATTCCTCTATGTGGTAAAGCGGACCTCTGAAGGGTACTTTAACTTCTTTTCTTTTTACGATCATTTCCCACAGTAGGCAAATTACTTTTCCTTTGAAAGTTAAAGTACGCTTTTGATGAGGATTTTTTTTTATAGAAAGTTGTACCTCTGAGGAGGGATTTTTTTTTTTTTTACGTTTCAACACTTGGAAGTTTTATTTCAATCTCGGTGAAACGTGTACCTCCAAAGAGTTATGCTTTAGAAATCCTTTTCACGTTTCAACACTTGGAAGTTTTATTTCAATCTCGGTGAAACGTGGGTTTCCAAAGAGGTCTTTTTTCTTAATTGTGTTCCCGGGAGGGGGTTGTACCTCTGAGGAGGGATTTCTCACGTTCCAACACTTGGAAGTTTTATTTCAATCTTGGTGAAACGTGTACCCCCAAAGAGTTGTGCCTTTGAAGAAAGCCTTTTCACGTTTCAACACTTGGAAGTTTTATTTCAATCTCGGTGAAACGTGTGCTTTCAAGAAGGTCTTTGTTTTTACATTTCAACTTTGGTGAAGTGAAATTCCGAAGAGCGGCTGCTACACTTCAACTCCTGGCGAAATGGGCCTCCGAAGAGGGCTTTTATTTTGTTTACATTTCAACTCTGGTGAAGTGAAATCCCGAAGAGCGGTTATAACACTTCAACTCCTGGTGAAATGGGCCTCCGAAGAGGGCTTTTATTTTGTTTACATTTCAACTTTGGTGAAGTGAAATCCCGAAGAGCGGTTATAACACTTCAACTCCTGGTGAAATGTGCCTCAGAGAGGGTTTTCATCGCCTGGAAGTTACTCTCTCATGGTTGGAGGGTCATGACTCCTCCAATCTTTTTTGTTGAGTAGAGAACTTTCTTTTTTGTGGCATATGACCCATTAGAGGTCTTTTATTATCCGAAGAGTTGCGCCTCCGAAGAGGACTTGTGGCGCTGATGGTAGCTTTGGTTGTTCCTCTGTTCACTTGCTTATGCCTTTTCAGCGATCCTTTTTTTTTTTTTTTTTTTTTTTTTTCTTTTCAAGTTTTCATCCCCCTTTTTCTCACAAGTGGCTTGTTTAATCCAAGGAAGTGTACTTCATTGCCAGGCAAGTTCGTGAGAACGGGCACTAGCTTCCTCATTGGATGTTTGTTTGTTTAAACAATCTCAATTTATCAGCAAGGGCTCGTTCCTATCGAAATCATTAGCCGTTCAATTGAAGCATTTCCTATCTAGGATTTGAATTCGGGGTCTTTGTGACTTGAAATTTGTTTGTTGAATGATGGTGAGAATCGCTCGGTCTTATTATGCGCAAGTTTTATCTCCACTGTCTGCAAAAATTTAAATCGATATTTCAGCAATACATTTTGTGTATTTTTATATCGAAAACAAAGCAAACATATAATGATAATAAGGAACACAAGATTTATAGTGGTTCGGCCATGAAATTGGGCCTACATCCACTTTATATTCTTTCATTATTTACTTGCATCAGTTTCACAATTGCTTTCAATTACAGGAATCATACATTCATAATTCTTTTTACAATGTTTCAACAAAATTTTCAAGTAAAGTATGGACGCAAGTGATTGCTGTTCCATGCCCTTGGAATTTGATCTCCATCAACTGTGGTGAGCTTGAATGTGCCGTCAAGAAGTTTCTGACCTATCACATACGGTCCTTCCCAATTTGGCCCAAACACACCTGTCGCAGTCATAATTCTTTTTAGGACTAGATCTCCAATTTCAAAGCTGCGTTGACGAACTTTGGAATTGAAATGTCTGGCTATCCTTTGCTGATGAGCTGCAACTCTGAGGTTAGCTTCATCTCTTTTTTCATCAAGGAGATCCAGCGCTTCAAGTTGCAGCTTTTCATTTTCTGCTTGATTGAAATGGATTCTTCTGTGCGAAGGGACCTCTGTTTCAACCGGGATCATTGCTTCCGATCCGTATGCTAACGAAAAAGGAGTATGCCCAGTTGCAGTTTTGTGAGTAGTTCTGTATGCCCATAGTGCAAGTGGTAGTTTATCGACCCAACCACCTTTTGCTCTTTCGAGTTGCTTTTTGATGGTTGATTTGATGATCTTGTTCACTGCTTCCACTTGCCCGTTTGCCTGCGGATGAGCTACTGCCGAAAAGCTTTTCTGGATTTTGAATCGTTTGCAAAAATCCTGGAATTCCTCACTTTCAAACTGAGTACCATTGTCTGTGATTATTTTTTGAGGCACACCGTATCTGCAAATGATATTCTTGGTCACAAAGCTTATCACTTTCTTAGAAGTGATAGTAGCCAATGGTTCAGCTTCAGCCCACTTAGTAAAATAATCAACCGCAACAATAGCATATTTAATCCCTGATTTAGCGGTTGGTAGCGGCCCAATGAGATCCATTCCCCAAATTGCAAATGGCCATGGACTGATCATCTGTGTGAGTTCGGTAGAAGGTGCTCTAGGAATTTTGGCATATCTTTGGCACTTGTCACATTTTCGGGAGTAATCTGCGGCATCCCGATTAATTTCTGGCCAAAAATATCCGTATCGGAGAATTTTCTTTGCTAATGTTTGACCACCTGAATGATCACCGCATTCTCCTCCATGCACTTCAGTTAGGATTGTTTTGGACTCTTCCCGGGATACACATCGAAGCAATGGCATTGAGAATCCTCGTCTGTATAATTGACCATCCTGGATTATATATCGAGAAGCTTTTCTCAGTAGCTTTTGTCGTTCTTTAGAGTTTTCTGGTAAAGAGCCATTGAGTAGATACTTTGTTATTGGAGTCATCCATGATTCTTGCTCTTGCGACATACTCATAACCCAATCGATATCCATTTCATCAATGCTCGGATTTGACAAAACTTCCACTGGAACTAACCCTAAGGATTGGGCTTCGCCAGAACTTGAGTATTTTGCGAGAGAATCTGCTTTCATGTTTTCTTCTCGAGGAATATGACTTATCGTGTAATGGTCGAATTCACATAAAAGTTCCCAAGCCTTTGACACATAAGCGGGCAGATTTCCTCCTTTCGTTTGAAACTCCTTCTTGACTTGGCATACTATAAGCTGAGAATCACTGAAGATCTGTAACGCTCGAATGTTTAGTTCTTTAGCAATTTTCAAACCAGCGATCAGAGCTTCATATTCTGCTTCATTGTTTGTTGAAGGAAATTCTAATCTTAGCGCATAGCATAATGACCGGCCTTCAGGAGTTTCAAGAACAATTCCAGCACCTGAACAGTAATCATTTCTTGCGCCATCTACAAACAACTTCCATTGGGTTGGGGAGTTCTCGATTGTTTCTTCCTCGCTGTTACCCTTGTCTGTAAATTCTGCAATAAAATCTGCCAAAGCTTGTCCGTTGATCGCTTTTCTAGGATGATAAGTGATGTCATATTGGCTCAATTCAATATTCCACTTTAAAAGGCGGCCCGAAGTCTCAGGGCGAAACAAGACTTGCTTTAAAGGTTGATCAGTGAGGACTTTGATAGGATGAGCCTGGAAATATTGCCTCAACTTTCTTGAGGCAATCAATAGACAATAGGCGAGTTTTTCCAACTTGGAGTAATTCATTTCTGCCCCAGTGAGTCTTTTGCTGATATAGTAAACTGGATGTTGAATCCTTTTGTCTTCCCGTACCAGCGCTGCACTTAAAGCATGAGATGAAACTGCCAAGTATATAAGAAGATCCTCGCCATCGCCGGGCCTGGAAAGTATTGGAGGCGTTTCCATATGTTGAATCAATTCTTCAAAAGCTTTCTGGCATTCGGGAGCCCAGTCAAAGTTTTTCTTTCCTTTCTTTAGAGCGTCGAAGAATGGAATGCATTTATCAGTAGCTTTGGATATGAACCGACTTAAGGCGGCAATTTTTCCATTGAGACTTTGCAATTCCCTCTTTGTTTTAGGAGCTTTGACTTCTTTTAGAGCAGTGATTTGAGCTGGACTAGCTTCAATGCCCCTAGCGCTCACGATGAAACCCAAGAACTTCCCAGATTCTACCCCGAAAGAACATTTTAAAGGGTTAAGCTTCATTCCGTATCTTCGGAGAATTGCGAACATTTCTGCTAAGTGTTCGATGTGATCCACTGCTTTCTTAGATTTTACTAGCATGTCATCAACGTAAACTTCCATAGTCTTTCCCAACTGCGGTTTGAACATAGCATTAACCAGTCTTTGGTATGTTGCCCCCGCATTCTTCAACCCAAAGGGCATAACTCTGTAACAGTAAAGACCGACATCGGTGATAAAGCTTGTGTCCTCCTGATCTGGCTCATGCATCATGATCTGATTATATCCGGAGTAGGCATCCATAAAAGACAACAATTCATGACCCGCTGTTCCATCTACCAGTTGATCGATCCTGGGTAATGGGAAGCAGTCTTTGGGACAGGCCTTGTTTAGATCTGAAAAGTCGATGCACACTCTCCATTTACCATTGGCTTTCTTAACTAGCACTGGATTTGAAACCCAATTTGGATAGGTAGATTCTCTGATGAAATTATTCTCCATGAGCCGGTCAACTTCCTCTTTCAATGCTGTCGACCTTTCTAGACCTTGGATTCTTCTTTTCTGCTTTACTGGCGTGAACTTTGGGTCAATATTCAGAGCATGTACCGCAACTTCTGGGGATATTCCGCACATATCGGCATGGGTCCAAGCAAAAACATCCAGGTTTGCTTTCAAAAAAGATATCAAGGCATTCTGAACTGACACATTAAGTTGTGAACCCACATTCAGCACCTTGTTTGGGTCCTTCAGATCAACGGGCACCGGTATCGTTGTTTCTGCTGGTACCACCCTACTCTCCCCCGCACTGGCCTTTCTAGGATCCATCACTTTTCGTGCCCCGCTATGCTCGCCAGTGCAGGGTCCGCCCTGTAGTTGCTATAGGGTTGGTATTTTGATGCGGATTGGGGTTGCCGCATCTTTCCCCATTTCTCTCTTCCTTGTTTCTCGCAGCTCTGTCATATAACATTCTCGCCCAGCGTTCTGGTCTCCTTTAATAACCCCTACCCCATTGTCTGTAGGGAATTTAATAGTAAGACACCATGGGGCAAGGACAGCTTTGAATGCAGCAAGAATAGGTCGACCAAAGAAAGCATTATAAGCAGAAAATTCATCTACTATCACAAAAGTCTGCTTGCGAACTACTTTTCTTTCTCCTTCTCCGAGTTCCACAAGCAAGTCAATGGTTCCTACTGGTTGCTTTGGCTCCCCAGTGAAGCCAACAATCTTCTGAGATGAGGCTTGCACATCCGCCATCGGGATTCTCATCTGGTCAAACGTTTTCTTGAAGAGGATGTTGCAAGATGCGCCGCAATCAATAAGAACTCTTCTGACAATAGCCGGTCCAATACCGGCCGAGATGACTAACGGGTCCAAAGTAGGGGCCTCAATGCCCGTGGAATCTCTAGCCCTGAACACAATATCATCATTAAAAGTCCTTTGTTGTTTCAGGGGTGTAGAGTCCTCTAAAACAAAGACATTCTCTTCAGTTGGCATATGTTTCAGAGCTCGAGTGTACCTCTCCATTTCACCCCAGCTTCTGCCTGCTGGGTGGGGTCCTCCTGTGATGACATTAATAACTGGCCTTCCAGATTCATGTCCTGCGGCCTTCTCATTTGTCCTGGGCTGATGAGCAAGAGCTTGTTGCCCCTGACTTGACGAAGCAGGATCATTACCACTCTTCTTCACAAATTGCTGCAGCTTATTTTCTCTTAGCAATTCTTCGATTATATTTTTCAATTGACGGCAGTCGTCTGTGTCATGACCAGGCTGATTATGGAAGCGACAGAACTTCCCACTTTGCACAGCTTTTCTTCCGGTTCTGAGAACAGGAGGTTTGGGATACTCAAAAGAATCTTTTGTAGCCAAGTAGATGCGCTCTGGTGTTTCTAACAAAGGAGTATATTCTGATGGCTTGAAGGATCGAGGCTTCTTCGAATTGTGTTGTTTCCTTCCATCATTATTTTCTCTTTTCTGTCCCACAGATCCATTCTTACGTGGCGCAGCAGTGTTGTCTTCAGCTTTCTCTACTGTTGCCTTTGCCGGGACAGGACGGCTTTCCAAACGCATGAATTCATCCGCCTTTTTGTAGAACTTTTCCAGAGAATTTGGCTCCTTCATGTTCAGCCACTTTCCGAATTCACTTGACTTATCAATAGCTCTCATCAAATAGGTCAAGACCATGCGGGGTTCTGCATTATCCACCTCAGCTAACGCTATATTAAAGCGATTTAAAAAAGACTTGATAGTTTCCCCCCGGATTCTGTTCCAAAACCGGATAACGACATGATGTCTTTTGCCTTTGAAGCATATAGCCTAAATTGCTCTTTAAATTCCTGGTTAGGTCTGAAAACTGATCGATGGGACCGGACAGGTAGTTTTTGTGAACCAAAGCAGAGCTACCCCTTCCAAATACACAGGAAAATAGCGGCATTTTATCTCGTCAGAAGCTCTGGCACCTGTCATGTGCCAATCATATTTGTACAGGAACTCATTTGGATCACTTGTCCCTTTGTAAGCTGGAATGGTCGGAGGGACGAACTTCCTTGGGAATTCAGCTTTTAGGATCTTTTCAGTAAACGGAGTCTTGCTCGGAGCGAAACCCCACTCTTTCTCATCTTCGACCCTTTGCATACTTTCTTTCATAATCTGTCGAACCATACCAGAAAGATATTCTTCGTCATTCCTATTTCTGGATCCTCCAGCCTCAGGCAATGTCTGTTCAAAGGGGCTAGCAGCCCTTTCGGGAATGTTTCTAGTTTCAGCATCATGGACATTACCGACAAAGTTCCTTTCATTATTCGCAGGTTGACGGTTTGCCCCGAGCAGATCGTTTAACCTATTCAGAATCAGAGCATTCTGAGCATTCTGAGCTTCCAATTGCGCGTTCTGGGCATTTATTTGCTGATTCAACCCAAAGATAGCAGCGTCCAATTCCGCTTTTGAAACTCCAACAGCTGGAGTGGCTTGATTTGGTGTTGGGGAAGTGGAGGTTCCCTCTTGAATGTTTGCAGATCTCACAGATTTACTTTTCCTTCCAGGAGCCATGATTTCGGATAGACTTCTGGTTCTTAAAGAAACTCTATCTACAAATCTTTCTGAAAACAATGATGATAGATGTCTTGAGTTCAATTCTCAGTGAAAGCACCAAAATGTTAACGAAAAAATTTAAACGCTAACACCCTGGTGTATAAGATGTGATTGTGAAAGCACCACCCGCACCACCCGTTTGTACGGGAAACAGAAATAAGCAGAAAGTATGTAGAAAAACGGTAAGAGACACAGTATTTATAGTGGTTCGGCTTATAATCCAGCCTACGTCCACTTTAATCTTTTTTATCACTAGTTTGATTACAATTCTTTACAAGATCTTTCAATTACAACACACATCAAGTGATAGGATATGTGAAACAAGTAGCTCAAGCTTT